>JAYESD010000010.1:118572419-119819526 GCA_036927565.1 Tuctoria greenei | reverse complement strand
TACATGTCATTCTCAGCAAATATGGGAAAGTATGACATGTAGCTAATACAAATGACGATAGTAATAAAGGCTAAGTGCTAAAAGGTACATTTAAAACATTTGAAGAGCAGTATATTATATGTATGTGAAGTAAACCCATCGTGTACCATAATGATTATCATAGTATAAGTCCATATTCCATATCCATCACCATTATACCAGATTTCACCATTACAATTAACCATATCCAATACCATAATTAAATCCATAACCAGTCATAACCATATTACAAGCCGTAACCAGTACCAAACCATCCCAATACCAAAACATAACCAAACCATCCCAAATCCCAAGTCCCCCTAATCACGTGAGGGTCCAGGTTGCTCATGACAGGGAGCACGGCTATCATGATAGTTTTTAAGACTTTGCAGAGTTTGTACTGCTTTACCTACAAGTTTGTGATTTCATCACCTTTCGATGACTATGGAATCTCAATTATGCTGTCTCACACTTCCTTAGGTGTGTGACCAAGAGATCACGAAATAGCCTTTACAAAGGGATTACTAGTATGTACAGTCCCGCCGAGGTTTGACCAGTGGCGATGCCTCCAACGGAGCACATCTTCAACCAAGGGCCCCCTCTTGTGCCATTCGGATCCCAGGGAGTCCCGCCACAAATCATAACCCAATCCGACTCCCCTTCCCTGGTGCGCCAAATGATCCGCGCAATACTAGCAATACCCTAATTAATAAGCTATGCCACATCGATACTTGGCCTCGTGGTGCTACTGTAAATCCTGGATGGTCGAATCCATGAACCGGTCCTTAGATCTAAAGCAAGCAAAACCACCATCACATCCAACCCATCGACATACCATGCTTGCTTAGATCACCCATTACCATGTCCCCATTAACCATGTTCATCAGTGTACATTACCCACCATCTCAATAATCAATAATTAAGTAACTTGGTTGTTTTCCCATCCTAATTAATTTGAGCGAGGCCAAAAGGTAAAAGCCCTTCCCGACTCTCTACAATGTATCCCAAGCGACAAGGGTGGTTAACCAAGTCTAGTAATCTTCCTATCATAGGAGTCCCATCAAAACGACACAAGCATGCAGTTTTGCAAACAAAATATTTAAAAACAAGATCAATATGTTCAAGGACACTTGCCTTGCTCTTCGGCTTGATTGGGATCAAAACTTCAAAGTGCTGGTGCTAGAGGTCTTCTGCATCACCCTCTAGCACAAATTTGTCTAATCTGCGCAACGAACATACAAAACAATAATTACAATCAATAGATGCTCATATGTTACTCAATATGACATGGCATGCATGATTAATGGAAATGCGAAGTTAAACTTGTTAATGAGTTACTATTAATGTTTACTAATTGTTTACAATGGTTATTAACAAGTTTTAACAGGTTCAAGTTTATTCAATTAAATTCAGAATAATTTAGCAGTAGTTAGATCTAGAGGCTGGACAAGTCCGCTGTAGGGCCGGACTAGTCCGCCTTACGCAGAACCAGCGAGCTAGGGTTTTCTAGATCGACGTGAATTTGGAGAAACGAGGTTGAATTCACGTGAGAAAGAGAAAGTATAAGGTATACTAGGTGTTTAGAACTCCAAGGAATCAAGAGTTTTGGAGGCAACACTTGGATCTTGACGATCTAGGGTTGATGAAGAAACTTGAAGGTGACTTGATGATGAAGAACGAAAACTTGATGGAGATTTTGATTACTTGATCTTCTTTTATTTCCTCCTCTTATTCTCCTTGCTTTGGATCTCCATCTCCTCCTTGGTGGCGGCACCAATGAACTAGGGTTTGGGTGTGTTTCGAAAGTGGCAAAGAGATGTAAAGTTGAGGTGTGGGGTTGTTTATATAGAGGTGGAGGATTAGGGTTTGATGGAGGTCGGTTTTAGAGAGGGTGGAGGCCAGCATGGGGTCCCACATGGGCTTCAAAAGGGTTAGACACGACGTCCTTAGGCCCTACTTAAGGTAAAACCCAAAAACACGTCGTGGAACAAAAGATCAACTCGGAATCGCGAGCACTAGGCAAGTCCACACTAGGCCGGACTAGTCCGTTCACTAGTTAGAGAAAAAATTGGATAAGTTCAGACTATATTTGACAAGCCCGAACTTAGTTAGAGGAAAAACGGACAAGTCTGGCAAAAATCGGACAAGTCCGGTTTTAGTCATAGTGGAACACAGACAAGTCTGCTAGACATCGGACAAGTCCAGACAAGTCTAGGGACTTGGCAAAATTTCAAGGAATAGGAATACCGTACTAGTACGCAATGGATCGGACAAGTCCGAAAATTGTACAGAGACAAAACCGGACTAGTCCGCACGAAAACGGACAAGTCCGCACTTCCTAGAATTCTTAAGTGCGGTTTTGCTTCTAATTCATTTTAAACTTGCTCATTTTTATATGACTTAATTTTAATCTTATTTAATGATGGATGCAGGACATGATGCATGAAAACAAGGGTGTTACAACAATTTCAAGAGAAATGAAGTTTGGGAACTGGTGGAAAGACCAAAGGCGAACAACGTTGGAACCAAATGAGTCTTTCAGAACAAACAAGATGAACATGGAGTGTTAACAAGAAATAAGGCATGACTTGTGACAAAAGGTTACTCACAAGTCAAAGTTTGGACTTTGATGAAACTTTTGCTCTCGCAGCTAGACTCGAGTCCATTCGTATTTTATTGGCATATGCTGCTCACCATAATTTCAAGCTGCATCAAATGGACATCAAAAGTGCTTTCCTTAACGGTCCCATTAAGAAAGAAGTGTACGTGGAGCAGCCACCACGATTTAAAGATCAAGAGTACCCCAACCATGTGTACAAAATGCGTAAGGCTCTCTATGGCCTCAAACAAGCTCCTCGAGCCTTGTACGAGTGCCTTAGAGATTTTCTAACTCAAAATGGTTTTAAAATTAGAAAACATGATTATACTTTGTTCAAAAAATACTTTGATGATCATCTATTTGTATGTCAAATCTATGTTGATGATATCATATTTGGTTCTACTAATAAATCCTTTTATGAAGAATTTAGCAAGATTATGATAGAAAGATTTGAGATGTCCATGATGGGCGAATTAAAGTTCTTCTTGGGATTCCAAGTGAAGCAATTAAGAGAAGGCACGATCATAAGCCAGACCAAGTACACGTAGAACATCCTCAAGAAGTTTAATATGGACATGGCCAAGCCCATCAAGACACCCATGGCAGCTAATGGACATCTCAATCTCAACGAAGATGGTCCAAATGTGGACCAAAAGGTATATCGGTCTATGATTGGCTCATTACTCTATTTATGTGCATCTAGGTCAGATATTATGCTTAGTGTGTGTATGTGTGCAAGGTTTCAAGTCGCACCTAAAGAGTGCCATTTAATAGCTGTAAAAAGAATTTTAAGATACCTTGTGCACACTCCTAACTTGGGCCTTTGGTATCCCAAAGTATCCAAATTTAACTTGATAGGATATTTCGATGCCGACTATGCAGGATGCAAAGTCGATAGAAAAAGCACGTCAGAGACTTGTCAATTTCTTGGCACATCCCTAGTTTCATGGTCATCTAAAAAGTAAAACTCCATTGCTCTTTCCACAGCCAAAGTGGAGTATGTTGCAGCCGGTAGTTGTTGTGCACAACTACTATGGATGCGACAAACTCTAAGCGATTATGGTTACAATCTTAACCATATTCCACGCGTATGTGATAATGAGAGTTCTATAGAAATTGCACACAATCCAGTCGAGCACTCAAAAACTAAGCACATAGATATTCGCCACCATTTCCTAAGAGATCATTCATTAAAAGGTGACATTGTAATCTCACATGTCAGGACTAAAAAAAACCTTACTGACATTTTCACCAAGACATTAGATGAAAATAGATTTTGTGAGCTAAAAGATGATCTAAATATACTTGACTCTCGAAATGTGGATTGAAACACTGGATACCTGACTATGATTTCAAAATTTACTCATTTTTGCGTAATTTTGTCCCTTATCTCGATTTTCTCTTGAAAACTATTTAAATTAGTGAAACTTGGTGAATTATGGCGATTGATTGTTGATTGCTTACTGGTCATGTTAATCAAGATTATTTGTGAAATAATGTCCTTGAGATCACTATTAGAACAAACAACCAAAATCTAGTTGATTCAATTCTGTTCTGTCCCGCTGACACTGAACTTGTTCGGCATCAGCATCGGACTAGTTCGTTGCCACAGACTAGTCCGACCCTGGTTCGGCGTACCGGACTTTTCCGGTGTCGACCGGACTAGTCCGGATATGTCAGGGTTAACCCTAATCTGCCGCTAGGAGCTCATCTCTCACAATCTCCTTTGCACTCTCTCTCTTGAACTGTGAGCTCCAAAGGCGATTTCTACTTCCAGGCATCAAAAACATAGATTTCTCCAAGGGAAATCTTCTTCTCAGCGCAGAGCTTGCCCACTCCAGACTAATACGGCCTCCACTCTGCTCCTTCAACTCGAATCTTCAAATTTTCGATAAAATTTCACTCAAACCCTAGCTCTCAACTTTTCTTGATTCTTGCTTATTTTACTTGATTCCTAGGTCATGCATTACTCTTCTAGATGTATGCCTACTGTTGTTCTATTCATTGTGAATCAACTTGAGCTAGATTTGTTGAAAATAGGAAATTAGGGTTCTTATGCCAGACTGGACTAGTCCGGCGTTCAAGTGCGGACAAGTCCGGTTCTCCGGACGAGTCTGGTATCCTAACAATTTTAACTTCTAAACTCCTATTTGCACAATGTTTATATTCAATTCTTATCATCCCTTGAATTCCTCTGTCAGGCACGATATCATCAGGTTTCGAGGATAGCTCTTTTAACTATGATGAAGAGTGTGATCATGCTAAAGTGCAAAGAGCCTAAGAGAGGGTGATAAAAAAGACATGACCACAATGTTCACTTTCCTCCTTCCGATGACACCCTTCCTAAGAGGAGAGTGGTAGTGAAGAAAGCACAGGGCAAGGACACTGCTGGTGCTAGATCTACGGTGGCCAAGAGAACTCTCAACAAGGGCAAAGGACTGGCTAGTGGTCCTATTGGCCCTTTGAAGATGAAGGCTCCTATCCACCGCAACAGGAAGCCATCAAATGATTACTTTACAGGCAAAGGGGGTGAGTTGGCTGACAAATTTAGAAAGCTGGAAGTCTATGATCAGAACAAACAGTTAGCTAATCCAAGATTCTAGAGTAACTTCCATGCTGACTACTATGAGCACGTATATCTGAAGATGAGGAACCCAGTTATTGAAAGTCAATGGGTCAACATCACCTACCTCCAGTCCAAGAGATGCCAAGGTTATCAAGAAGTCCTCGAGGCATTGGAGCGACGTGGACTGAAGGATCTTGTCTCTTTCCAGTGGGACTGGAACATTGAGGTCATCACTCAATTCTATTCCACTCTTTACTTTTCTCGTGATGACGGAGACAAAATGATATGGATGACACATGGAGCAAAGTACAGTGTCACATATGAAGAATTTGCCAGAATTCTTCGCTTGAAGATTCTTTGGAGAATGACATCATCATCCACAACCTGAAGCCTTTGGAGAAAGATCAGCTTGATTTTCTCTATGATACAAGGATGCCATTCAAATATCCAACTACAAAGTTCTTGAAGCCCTTCTTTGCTGTTCTAAACAGGATCATGAGGAAAACAATAGCTCCCGAGGAGGCAGATGCAGGGACTATCCATGGAACCCTTAGAACATTGATGAACATCATAAGAAAGAAAAGGACCTTCAATGTCTTTTTGTACATGTACAATGACATCGTGAACATATCCATCACCCCTAATAGGTCTTGTGGCTATGCACCCTACATCATGTATATGATTGAGAAGGTGACAAGACTTAAATTTTTCGAGGATGTTCCTCATACTGAACTTAGGCCCTAGAAGCCTACTATATACACTGTCCCCTCTGTTCCTACCTCACCTGCAGAGGAACAAAGATCTAAGAGGGCTCATGAAGGCACAAGAACTGAAGCTGCTACTCTTGCTCCTCCACCTCCTAGAGAGTCCTCCAATGGTGTGCTGAAGATTCTCTCATCCATCTTTGCATCCTGCCTCAAAGTGGAAATTAAGCAACACAAGAAGAGTCTAGCCAGGAAGAAGCATCAACAATATGTGAAGGCCAACATCAAAGTGATCTGTAAGAAGCTGGAGATGGAGCCAATAGGGTCACCTCAAATCTCAGAAGACTCTGAAGAAGATATCACGGAGATGGCACCCCTCTCGGAGCAGGAGCTGGCTTCATTTGGATTGGATCATGCCTCTGCTTCTCCTCCTCCTCCACAAGCACCTGGAGATGAAGAAGAGGCTGAAGATAGGACCGAGAGTGAGGGAAGCAGTGGCGATGAGTGATGCCACTCAATTTTTTCCATTTTGGTGCCTTGATGCCAAAGGGGGAGAGATTGAGACCTGTAGTCTATTTTGTAGCCATTAAGAACTTGTGGTCAAGGACATGTATCTCAATTTCAGACTAATGTAATTTATTTTGGATGTGCTTACTTTACTTAATGTGTGATGCCTAGTTTAATGATAATGTGATGGTGGTTGCTATATAATTGTTAAGTTATTATCTTTTGTTCATCACATCTTTTGATCACACACTCTTTAGGCATGCCACCATAAAGAGTGCATATATGTGAAAAGTTTTAGTTATTCATCTCTCATTCTCATATATGCATGCACACTTTATGGAAATCAATCTTTACTCTTAATTGTGAAATCTCAATTGGTTGTCATCAATCACAAAAAAGGGGGAGATTGAAAGTGCATCTAGGCAATTCCTTGTGGGTTTTGGACGATTGATGAAAAACAAATGAGATCCTAATGAACTTGTTGAGATGACTGCAGGTCAATTGAAATGAGATAGTTTGGTATACTCAAAAAGTGAAAAATGAAGCGATGTAGAAAAAGAGAAAAACCCAACTGACGACTGAAGAGCAAAGTAGACTTAAATGTATAGGATGTGTCTGAGAGACACAACCCAAGAGCTCAAGTCTTTGCGTAGGGGTAAGGGCTTAAAATCAACTGATAAATTCATTGAGCACCGGACTAGTCCGTTCATAGACTCTAGTCCGTTCAATTCTCTATTGTCCAAATTTATAGTGCACCGGACTAGTCCGTTCCTGGACCAGACTAGTCCGATAAACTCTCTGAAGTTTCACAACACATTGCACCAGACTAGTCCGTTACATGAGCGGACTAGTCCAATAAACTTTCTGTAAACTCATAAAACTGTGCTCTGGACAAGTTCGTTCATGGATCAGACAAGTCCGAGAAACTTTCTGGAGTTTCATAACACTATGCACCGAACAAGTCCGTTTATGGACTGGACTAGTCCGAGAAAGTTTCTGATGTTTCAATACACAGGGCACCGGACAAGTTCGGACTCCCATCGGACTAGTCCGGTACACCTCATGCAATCTAGGTTTCTAGTGTGCTGCACATTTCACGCCGACTTCTACACAGCACACCTGACAAGTCCGGTCCCCAGTACGGAATAGTCCGGTCATCAGGATCCTTAGCGGTAAATATTTTGGAAACACTATAAATAAGAGATCCACGGCCCCACAAACATAATTCACGTATTCTACTGTTCACAACTCAAACCCTAGCGCTGCCACTTGTCCCTAGAGCACAAAAACACATCTCCCCACACATCTAAAGTCCTCAGAAGGTGAAAATCAATTGAGTATTCAGATTTAGGGTTGGGAGATCATTGTCTACGCTTCGTTGAGCTCTTGGGGTTTGATCTCATTACACTTGTGCATCTACTTGTAATCTTTTCGAGTGTATTTGATCATCTTTTCATTGTAATTCTTGTGGGAGTCCTCAACGTGTGAGGTTTCCACATAATCAGTGATTACCCATGATAGTGGAATGAAGTCGGCCTTGTGTGGTGACTTGATGAGGGAAAGGGTTTGAAGAGACCCAGCTCAGTGTGGGCTTCCTCAACGAGGAGTAGATCTCTTTGGTGAGATCGAACCTCGGTAAAAATATGTGTCCCGTGTGCTTCTTTGTTTTTTCATCTTTATTAATTAGAGCACATAGTTTATCAATCTTGTAACTTGAATTAAGATTGCTTTCCACGTGTAACATTACAATATTGATTGTTGATTTACGTTATTGTAAAAGTTGTTCAAATTTTGGCTACTATAACATTTAATTCCTGAATCAACACTTAATCAACTCAACGCACATTAGCACATCGGACTAGTCCGCACCACCAACAAGACAAGTCTGGTCCATCAAGTATTTAACAATTTGATTAAGTGTGCATGGAATTTTCAAAGCCTATTCACCCCCCTCTAGGCCACATTCAGCAGCAAATGTTGCATGAGAGTTATGAGATCTAGTTTGCATTCTTTCCTTTTTCTGTTGTTTAGCTAGTCTATAACAAAAATCTATGACATGACCATCTCTACCATAGTAGGTACCATGAAATTTAATTTTGTGTTCATGTATAGATGAGCAAACAACATGTTTATTAGAAGTTGAATGAGACAGCACCCCTGCATATTTGAAAACCACTTATTTATGTTTAGGAACCGTTTGAATCAAACCACTTCATAATGACTTTACAATTTTAGGTGGATGTGCCTTAGCATGCGCATGAGAATCAAAATCTAAACCAGTTTTAACATTGCAATACTTGGAAGAATTCAGCAGCAAGTTTAGATTTTTATTCACATTACAAAAATGCTCTAGTGTCCTATTCATGTCATCAAGTTTCTTAGACAACTCTAGGCAGTTTTGATATGAAGTGTTTCCTTTTAGTTTGCAATTGGAACAATATTTAACTTCATGAGAACGTAAAGTATTGTTCAATATAGAAATTTCATTCATAGCATCTTATAGTTTCTTATCAACACCATAACAAGTAGAACAATACAAATCAATTGTAAAACAGCAAGCATCTTTCGAGTTTATATAATTAAGTGCAGCAAGCTCTCTATTCTTTTCAATCTCTAACTCAAGTTTATCAAGTGCGGAGGTGTGTGCACTTCTTAGTGAGGACAATTGTTCATATATTAAATCACGTGGGAAACAAGAATCATCACTAGGAATCAAAGATTTCAAATTATTGATTTCAGATTCTAGTGACTCAATTTTAACAGCATTGTCCCTAAGTTTTTTGTCCTTTTTCTTAACTATAACAGTGACATGAGAAATAGCATCACACATTTCTTTGCAAGTAGGACATACCTCTTCATTGTCGCTGTTGTGTTATGCCTCCTCCATACTTTATCTTGACTTGCCCGCCATGAAGCACAAGTTTGCCAAATCATCTTCATCATTGTCACTTCTGGTGTTCACATCGCTCGAGCCAAGTTCTTGAAGTGCGGAGATAAAACTATTCACCAATTGGCGTCCTGTAAAAACCCTTCTTTTTCTTGTTGTTGTTTGTAGAGGAGTGCTTCGTCCTTGTTTGCTTTTCATAATGAGAAGTAGTACGTGAAAGGTTAGGGCAATCCGTGCGAAAATGTCCTGTCTTACCACATTTGAAGCATCGTTGAGGTCCAGCACTCCCTCTCCTTCTAGTTCCCACATTTCTCAATGCTTTTGAGAACCGAGTAGAGATGAGTGCAAGTTCTTCCTCTGGAAATTCTTCAATCTCTTCAAGGGTTAGGGAGGACGACAAAACAAGTGTTCCACAAGATGAAGATTGGTCGTAGCTAAGCATGTCACATTGATAAACAAATGCAAGCGACTTGTTTGGGTTCTTACGTGAGATTATGTCAATTTCATGAGTTTTCAATTTAGAATATAGAACATCTAAAGTAAGTCTACTCATGACAATAGATTCACGAATAGATGTGACTTTAATCTCCCAAATTGACATGTCTAATGCACTTAGTAATTGCCTAATATTCTTAGCATCTAAAAAGTTAACATTGATGCTACGCAAGTTGCTGAGAATTTTATTAAAGCGTGCAAAGAGGTCGTCGATGGACTCACCTGGTTGCATTTCAAAGCGCATGTACTCCTTTTTGGACATTTCTTGCCTTACCTCTTTCATCGTTTTGTATCCTTCGTGGTAATCACCTAGAGCTTTCCAAACATCGTATGCAGATCGGAGGTGAGCAACACGATCAAAGCCGCTTTGAGTTAGTCCTTGTATGATCAAGTTCTGAGCTTTGTTGTTGTTGTTGACATCTCTCAGATTTGTAGCTGTAACTTGATTGTTTGACAGCACTTCGTAAGGCTTGTAAACATTTTCCCATATTGCAAAGCTTTGTGCCTGGAAGAAATCTTCCATACGTGCCTTCCAAACCTGAAAATCAATACCACTAAATACACAAGGTTTGGCGGAGTATTTCTCCATGATGATTATTCAAAACATGTGCAAATCTCAAAGATTAGAGCGTCGTGGCTCTGATAACAATTGTAGGATCGAAGAGCACGTGAAAATCTACCAGAGGGGGGTGAATGGTAGATTACAATTTTTTTCAGCGGAAGCAACAAAAACCCCTCGGCAGAAAATTGATCTGTTAAAGAAATCATGTGTGACTAATCTCAACGTGATAAATTGTGATAAAACTAGTATAGATTGTGTAGAATCAAGTCACTGAGACGTCACAACAAGAATCACGAAAATCCGTCGAGAAAAACTCAAACTACGATCGATAGATCGAACAAAGGTCAATCTATTCTACCCGAGTAAAAACAGATGTGCAACACTGCAAAGAAACTCGTGTAGATCAGAAACCACAAATCCAATGACCATGAAATTTTTGAAGATGATATATAATCAAGTTTGAAGACAACCCAAAAATAATCATGTCAATTGGATCTGTAAAACTTGAGTTATGATAAAACCACCAAAGCAAGGTAGTGTTGTGCAGAAACTCGACGAGAAAAACTTGTCTGAAACAAGTTGAACGAAAAGGGCACAGAAGTTCCTTTAAACTACGATCTTTATTTAACATAAGACAAGAGGAACAACCCAAAATCTATACACCACGAGCTCTGGCCTCCCTTGCTTATATAATCAGCCATGAGGCCAACCCAAACCAAACTAGGACTAGTATCCTACTCAGTTTCCATCGAAACTTTTCATAACTGCTCAAGACTCTTCTATACGCAGATAGAAGCAATCTTAAGACTTCCAAACACCTTAGGAACGTATCCCACATTACTAAAAATAACTCAACTTCGTGACCCACACTAAAACCTTACATAACCAACTCAGATCTTTCCATATATGAGTCAAACATGACTCAGCCGCAGGCTGAGTCCATAACTTAGTCGGTTGGACCTTTCTTACCAATTCTTTATGTCCGCTTCTCTTCATAACGCCATGTTGCCACATTCATGCACTCTTTGCTCACGTGCAAACATATTCCAACAACATCCATGACACCTTCATATGCACTGTTCTTGACTCAAACATGCTGCACAACCTCCCGATCAACTCAACCACAATTCCTCCCAGACTTGGTTGTTGAACCTCATCTTCTCCCTAAGACTAGTTCAATGGATCCCGTCACCAGCCTTGTCTTCAAGCCAAGCAACACCTGCACATGAATAAACAACCGATACTTTCGAACACAAGTCCTCGACTTGACCACGTTAGTTCCGAAACCACAACACCTTACGTGAGCACCTCACATAAGCATATTGCAAACCATAGCAAAAACATTAACCATAATGATCAGCCAAAACACATCAAAAACTTAGTAAAAGAATACTATGAAAACTTTCCATAATCCAAAAAACAAGTTCAAAACATTGCAAGTTAAAAGCAGAACCATTGCAATCTAGCACCGGTCCTAGCCAAAGCTAACCGGACCTTGAACCGGTGCTTACCAAAGCTAGAAGGACCTAGAGCCGGTGCTAACCAAAGCTAGTCGAACCTAGTGCCAGAGCTTATCAAAGCTAGTCGGACCTAGCGCCGAAGCTAACCAAAGCCAGTCGAACCTTGCGCTGGACCTAGCAAAAACATGTCGGACCTAGTCATAGCAGGTTGGACCTAAACAATGAAGTTAGACCTTACATCGGACTTTGCCAGAGCTACCCAGAACAAGTCATACCTATTGTCGGACCTTGCAGGAGCTCGGACCTAGAGACAGACCTTGTTGAGACGTGTGTTTTGGCAGTATTCAAAACTTTTGTCATCATAGCCAATGTATTCAGCACACATAGGTCTCACACCTTGGCTAAGGTATAAAATAGCTTCTAGCCACATAGGAACAACTTGCACCCAATATACATTGGATGTGATCTTGTCATTATTTGGTTAAGGTGCATAATACCCTTTAGCCACAAAGGAATAACTTACACCCAATGATGGTGGCAATTCCCTTGAGCTTGAATGAGGTCTTAGAATAGTTGGGACCATAATGTGCTCACATATTCCTAGCAGCCCATTGTTCACTCATGGAGGGTTTCCATGTCAAATGTCCGACCTCGTATAGTTATGGATGACCTTCAGGATTAATTTCCGATAGGTAGCAACCATCCTAATTTACTCCTTGGCCAAGATATGTTGAAATGGAATCCTCTTAGGGTTTCCAACAATCGGATCTTTGGATGCCTGGATAGTTATTCTACTCCTACAAACTTCCCCTCTATGATAGAAAAGGATGGTTAGCTCCCGATACTTGTACAAATGAATTTTTGGGTTACGTAATCGAATCTTCATTTGTACATACGGGGAAGAATAAGATCAAATATGCATTGGGCCCAATTTCAAGTGTATCCATGAACAATGTATGATTCATTGATAAGAGTGGGGCTTTATGGATAAACCAATTTGCACATTTTCTAAAGCTCCTACTCATAATAATGCAAATGATATAAAATACACTATATGGATACCTTCATCTTGTAAAATTTCTAACCATCATAGCTTTTTACAATAGCAAATATTTATCTTGTGGATTATGGCAAACAAGATTCTCAATTTTATCCTCATGAACATTTTTTACTTCCCACCTAGGAATTTGAATTTTAGTGATCCATGCATGAATGAGTTTCAAATCATAATTATGCACATCACTATTCCTAGGTTGTTGCATACCATTTCAACTCTTAAGTAATTCCATAAGCATTACCCAGGCAGAAAATGTCTAATTCAATTTTAGCAATGCTTATGAAATTCTAGGTACTTGTTTAAATTTATTACTAAGTAAGGTGACATTCCTTTTTGAAGAATCAAAAGAGCAATGCCAACACTTACTCTCATGAGGGTGCATAAGAATTGAATGATGAGAAGGTGTAAACCTTCCTTACCAATGTAAGCAAAAGTCATTCAATCCTAATGCAATTCAAACGACATAACATTTTAAACTTGTACCTCAATTGAAGAGTTATTCAGTTGAAGGTTATTATGTGAGAATCAACCATGGATTTTGGTGTAGCCTTCATGTTCAATGTGTTCTGCCAAGTTGAGGTTAGAGTTGAATGGGTTTCATCATATTTCTCCATTGGGCCACCATCTTGAGCAGTCCTCCACCATGAACTCAAAATGAGATCGATGGAGGGTATGCGCTTGATGGGGCTTTCCAACCTCTTTACAAATTTTGTCCTAGCTGCACTAAAATCAAGAACAAATGAACAACTCAAAAACATGTTACATTAGCTCAAAAGCATGTTGTGCCCTTTGTCAAATTGTTTTGCCCAATTTGAAACAACTTGCAAATGCAATAAATATTGAGGGAAATATTTTCGATTTGAATTAGGAAGATGAATTCAAGTGGTTAGCCCAAGGTTCATATCCAACTAAACTTATTTCCTAATTCAAAATTTTAGTTTTATGATGGTTGAAAATTTTACTCTCCAAGATGCAAGTGTGGAAATTCAAACATGCTAAATGCAAATGCAAGATTTGATGGGAAATTCTAATATGCAAATGGGAATAAAATATGATATAACTACCAATTAACCTATTTGCAACGACTCGTCAAATTTTAAAGTCCGATGAGTGGGACTTACCTCCGTCCTATTTAGTGCGGTGATTTGTTGTCCAATCTTGATGTTGAAGATGTGGACAACTTCTCTTGATTGACATGCCAAATCTCCTTTGGCATGTTAGTTGGACATGTGGGCCACATGGTGGTCCTAGCCTCTCAGTCATTTTGATGAAGACTTGCTGATGTAGTGACGGCTTTTCCCTCTTGAAGATACTCTCTTGTGAGCATGGTGAGGCTTGTCCTGCTTTAGGGGTGTCACTTCGACCTTCTTGATGTTATTTTGAGTTAACCCATACTTTGATCATGGATCAAACGTGTCGAAGTGTGCTATCGACACTTCCCCCGGTACTACTTAATTTGTAGCCCGCGGAGGTTCTTGATTGGTTGGGGCGCGTGAGATTTGGACAAAATGATGACACGAGAGATTTACGTGGTTCGGGCCGCCTGAGCGTAAAACCCTACTCCACGGGTTGTTTGTTGTATGTATGAAAATGTGTGGCGATGTGAGCGTGTTAGCTCCCTCCCCCATGAATCATGCGGCTCATCCGTTACATCACTTGTCTGGCCCAACATGTGGCCCTAGCGTAGTTAATAGCCTAATACACGATCTACAGCATTAAGCATAATTAATAGGGTCATAACGCGTCTTAACAACAGTGTTACCTTGATTAATAGTCCACTGATCATGTGTCAATAATATCGCATTAATAACACTTAATCAGGTCTTGTAACTATCGCTCTAACATCCCTTCAAAGTCCGAGCCGTTGGAGATCTCTCAGTCTTCAACCATTAAAGTCCTAGCTCCGAAGCTTCGACACGTGGCAGCTCCGGGAGCTTTCGATCATCGGGAGGCATGTCTGGGGCCACAATATACGTGGCAGCACTGGAGCTTCCCTCTGCTGGGGGTTAGGTCCGGGTTCACTGGACATGTGGCAAGACCGAAGCTTCCCTATGAAGGGAGTCAGGTTCGGCCTTGTGTTACATGTGTTCGTGCCGGAGCTGCCCCATTGAGGGAGGCGAGTCCAATGCTGTGCGACACGTGTGGCCTTTAGAGGTCTTCAACTTGTACGGGTGAAACTCCTTAGCTTTTCTTGCGGTATCTTGGGGTACCCAGTACGTAAGGTACCCACAATGGCCCCCGAGCCCACCTTCGGGAGAAACCCCTTTGGTTAAGTTATTCTACCTGAGGTGGGTCCATCTTCGATTCTCGCACTGCGTATTCAAAGGTCTTCTGATGTGCCATTGGGGTAGTGGTTCGTGGTTAAACCATCGCCACGTGGCTTCTTTGGAGTGAGGCCAGTGAGATCTTCGTGTGCGGATCTCACGCAATTGAAGGTCGCCAGTTCCCGATGCAAAAACCGTATCGGTTCCTCGCGCCTTGTTAGGCCACTACCCTCGGGCTTCCAAACTCCCATCATGACAAAGGTTCACCTGGGGTAATAACTGATGAGTAGGTTTAGTCCCGATCTTTCGAAAGGTAAGTCGATTGGGGTGGAGAACTCGACGTTGATGATCCGCGGCACTCGAGCAGTTCGAATACCCCTGCAATCACTACACCACTTCTCCGTTGGTTATCAACCGTGCGGCACATGTTGGACCTCACCAAGAAGGCTAATCCCTGCAAGTGAAACGAGAACACAAGCAAGAATGTAGAAGACACGATTTGAAATTGAGAAGTTGGGGTCTCACAAACCGTAGAACGGCAAAATTGTTATTCTAAGCAAAACCCACCGAATATGACTGGTGGCTGCAGTATTTAAAGGCTAGGGTTCGGCCAAAACACGATTAGACGCGTCCCTAATGTACTGTTACGGGATACAAGGCCCAAAGGCCCGATTCGATGGCGCAGCACCGGACAGAAATCTGGACTCGAATTGTTTCGTCGATTCCCAATAACTCCGATGGAATATTGAGATGGGACCAGAACCATTGGAAATTTTATCTTCTCCTCTTTTCGTGCATATGTACAATGTCGAAAACGGAGTCAGTATGCCTCCTAGGCATCCGTTTAAGGTGGACTGCTCCTGGACTCTGAGTTGAACTCGATTCCGAGTTGTAAATTGTTTCCATCAACTTGTGGACGTCCCAGCTAGTTCTCCATGCTCCCAAGGCCTCTTTCCTTCACTTGTTGATCTTCTCCATTATTCCTAATAACAATTAAATCATCGCATATAATTCTATTCTCAAACTCACATGCAAAAGAAGTTAGGAGCGAATTCACCTGCTGATTTATTAACCGTGCTCGTACTCTTGTGATTGGTCCTTGCATTTCAATGTGTGCTTCCGCTGTTGTGATGTCCTCATCATCATCCCCCTCCTGAATTGGAGTCGTCCTCGACTCAAGTTCATCTTCTTCTCCCAAGTACGGTCGCAAATCTAAAATGTTAAATGTAGGACTAACTCCAAAATCGGGAGGCAATTCAAGCTTATATGCATTATCATTAATCTTTTCAACAATCTTAAAAGGACCAGCAGCTCGTGGTAAGTTTATATTTTCTCAAGTCTAGAAATCGCTCTTTTCTCAAATGTAACCACACCAAATCACCCGGTTCAAGTTTTACTTCTTTTCTACCTTTACTACATGCAATCCTATACTTCTCATTCATCATTTCAATATTTTTCTTTGTAGTTTCATGCATCTTAAGAATGAATTCAGATCGTTGTGTAGCATCCAAATTTATAGTTTCAGAAGGAGGCAAAGGTAGTAAATCAATAGGAGCACGGGGATTGAAACCACACACTACCTGGAATGGACTTACCTTTGTCGTGGAGCGAACGGATCTGTTGTAAGCAAATTCTATATGTGGTAAACACTCCTCCCACAACTTCAAATTTGTTTTCAAGAAAGCCCGCAACATAGTAGATAAAGTACGATTAACTACCTCAGTTTGTCCATCCATTTGTGGGTGACATGTAGTTGAAAACAGCAACTTGGTTCTCAATTTATACCACAAAGTTCTCAAAAAATGACTTAAAATTTTGCATCACGATTAGAAACAATGGTATTTGGCACACCATGTAAACGAACAATTTTTGTCATAAATAAATCAGCAATGTGTGAGGCATTATCATTCTTATGACAAGGTATAAACTGTGCCATTTTGGAGAAACGATCAACAACTACAAAAATACTATCCCTCCCCCTCTTAGTCCTAGGCAATCCCAAAACAAAGTCCATAGAAATATCCTCCCAAGGTACACTAGGAACAGGAAGAGGCATATAAAGACCATGTGGGTTAAGGCGAGACTTAGCTTTATTGCAAGTAGTGCATCATGACACGTAGCGCTCGACATCACGCCACATCTTTGGCCAAAAGAAGTGTGTGGACATCACGTCTTCAGTTTTCCTCACTCCAGAATGTCCCATCAAACCTCCTCCATGTGCTTCCTGCAAAAGTAATAGACGAACGGAGCTAGCTGGAACACATAGCATGTTAGCACGATAGAGTAGACCCTCTCGCAGCACATATTTATTCCAAGTTCTTCCTTCTCTACAATCTTCAAAAGCATCTTTGAAGTCCAAATCAGTAGGATATAATGCTTTTATTGTTTTCAAACCAAACATTTTATGATCAAGTTGGGACAGCATGGTATAACGCCTAGATAATGCATCGGCAATGACATTTTCCTTCCCTTTCTTATGCTTAATGATGTATGGAAACGACTCTATGAACTCAATCCATTTAGCATGTCGTTTATTCAGATTGGTTTGACACTTAAGATACTTTAATGATTCATGATCGGAATGTATGGCAAACTCCTTGGACCAAAGGTAATGTTGGCAAGTTTGTAATACTCGCACTAAGGCATACAATTCCTTATCATAAGTGGAATAATTCAGAGAAGGACCATGAAGTTTTTCACTAAAGAAAGCAATGGGTTTACCTCCTTGTATGAGAACGCCTCCAATACCAATGCCGCTTGCATCGCATTCTAGCTCAAAGGTCTTGTCAAAATCAGGAAGTTGTAGCAATGGTGTTTGTGTAAGCTTTGATTTGAGAGCATCAAAAGCTTGTTGCTGCTGTTCGCCCCATCAAAACAGCACTCCCTTCTTCGTTATCTCATGTAGAGGTGCTGCAATGGTGCTGAAATCCCGCACAAAACACTGACAAAACCTGCAAGACCAAGAAAACTACGAACCTGCGTGACGGTTGTTGGGGATGGCCAGCTGGTGATTGCTTCAATTTTTGCCTCATCCATCTCAATTCCCTGCGAGGAAACAACATAGCCAAGAAACGAGACTTGATTGGTGCAAAAGACACACTTTTCAAGGTTACCAAACAAACATGCATCTCTCAAAACAGTAAAAAACAGCACGTAAATGATCAAGATGTTCATCATATGACTTGCTGTAAATGAGGATATCATCGAAGTAAACCACCACAAATTGTCCAATGAAAGCACATAAAACCTCGTTCATTAATCGCATAAAGGTGATGGGTGCATTAGTTAAACCAAAAGGCATGACTAACCACTCATAAAGTCCAAACTTGGTTTTAAATGCAATTTTCCATTCATCTCCTAGTGCCATTCTAATTTGGTGGTAACCACTACGCGAGTCAATTTTTGTGAAGATGATAGCACCACTCAATTCATCAAGCATGTCATCTAAGCGAGGAATAGGATAACGATATCGAATGGTGATGTTACTAATCGCTCGACAATCAACACACATGCGCCAACTACCATCTTTCTTTGGAATAAAAAGAACAGGAACAGAACAAGGGCTAAGGCTTTCACGAATGTACCCACGGTCCAAAAGATCTTGGACTTGTCACTGAATTCCTTAGTTTCCTCTGAATTCATCCTGTATGCTGCACGATTTGGCAAACTTGCTCCTGGAATCTAATCGATATTGTATTCAATGCCTCTCATCGGTGGTAAACCAGGGGGTTTCTCGGAGGGAAACACATCCTCAAACTCCTATAAAAGGTTAGCAACAGCAGGGGGCAATGCAATAGACAATTCATAAAGTGAAAACATGGCTTCTTTGCATACTAAAGCATAGCACATCCACTTAGCATCGAATAAATCAGCAAGGTCAGATTTAGTTGCGAGCAACGATGGTGATTTTAACTTAATGACTTGCTGTTTTTCAGATTCTAGTTTTGTTGCTTTGCCATAACGAATTTTACTCTTCTCAAAATACATAATTTCAACAGAAGTCATGGGGAGCAAAGTGATTTTCTTTCCCTTATGCATGAGAGTATATTTATTAGTTCTACCATGATGAATAGCATTTGTATCAAATTCCCAAGGACGACCCAATAAAAGAGAACAAGCATCCATAGGAACGACATCAAAATCAGCAAAATCATGGTAAGAACCAATTGAAAAATGTATTCTTGCTGTTTGTGTTACCTGAATCTTACCGCTCTTGTTGAACCATTGAATGTGGTATGGATGAGGGTGTGCTCTTGTTATCAAACCAAGTTTCTTGACGACGTCCGTGTTCACCAAGTTATTGCAGCTACCTCCATGAATTATAGTGTGTACACGGCAGTCCTTGACGACGAGAAACATGTGGAAGAGGTTGTGTCGTTGTAGCTTGTCATCGGTCTCCACTTTGGTGCTCAAGGCACGCTGCACAATGACGCTCCTATAGTTCTCCGTCGCCGCTGTACCAAGTACCTCTTCTTCGATGTGTTCATCATTTGGATTTGTAAAGTCAGTAGCAAGAGAATATTCATCTTCAACATTCGAAGTACTATCATACCCGCCATCGTCGCGTACTATGTATGTTCGTTTGCTCGGGCCATTTCTCATCATATGACCAAGTCCCTGGCAGCGGTGACACTTAATGTCGGAAGTACGACCCGTAGAAGGAGTGGACGACGAAGGCTTGAATGATGTCGCCTTGCTGCCCTCAAGCACGCGAGAAGGTGGAGCAACAGGTATAGTTCGTTGGCCGCCATTGGATGGTGTAGTCGCTGCACGAGGGGTCGAAGATGGTGCTGTTTTGGATGGTGTGGGCGTCGAACGCGGCGTGAGTTGCTCCTTGTGCGTTGTTGCTGTTGTTCTCGGCTCTGTAATTCTTTTTCTGCCGACATAGCAAGCTGAAACAATCTGTTAACAGCATCATATTCTTTGTAATCAACAATGTCCTGAATTTCACGCCTCAACTCCCCATAAAAACGAGCTATTTTATCATCCGTGTCCTCTACTACCCCACAACACAGCATACCCTTTTGTAACTCTTGATAATACTCCTCTACGGACATGTTACCTTGGTCTAAGCGCTGCATTTTTTTGCGAAGGTCCCGCTGAAAAGATGGAGGAACAAATCGAACACGCATAGCTTCCTTTAATCTATCCCATGTTGGAGGATCAGTTCTAGTTTTAACAAGTTCATTCCACCATATGATAGCAAAGTCCTTAAACTCACTAGTGGCTTGACGAACTCTATGTTGTTTAGGAATGAGATGGGCATTAAATTTTTGCTCTACTGTCATCTCCCAATCAAGATAAGCCTTAGCATCATAAGCACCAGAAAAAAGGGGGTATAGTAAATTTCACTTTAGCAAAAGGATCATCAGGAGGACGATTATAATTGTTATGATGATTATTACCTCCCATACCTCGACGATAAAGTGGTAGTCTTGGCTGATTGTTGTGATCTTCCATATCATCATAAGCATTGTCTTCATGTCTTCCAGCAAGAGGCAACCGAGCCTCAAAAGTATTCATCCCAAGAGCAAGGTCATCAAGTTGGCGAGTCAAGTTCGCCAATGACTCCTCGTTGCTGCGTTGTATTTGGCGAATATATCAGTCATGGTCTTCATCATATCACGTAACTCAGCATATTGAACACATTCGTCGTCATTGTCTTCTCCTGCCATTGTTAGTAGGAAACAAAAGATAACAAAAATATGTTATCTCTATCAACTACAGTGACAATGTGAAAGGTGGAAGAAAAACAATCTCTCTCGCTCAAGCGTCTTACCACGCTCTTACAAGTGTTCTTACCGACACAGCAGGTGGTCTGGACGGTGAGATGAACCAATGAAGCATGGGGTGATTGCAAAGGTACCTGTTATGCTCAAGAGGAAGGTGGAGCTTGGATGGCACAATATGGTGGCTAATAAGCAGAAAATCGTTAACAGGTAAACAAAGTTGAATAAGTATTCAATGTAGGAAACTGTTACTGGTCAACCAAGTGCTCTAGGGCCTAGCACAACACAAGGAAGTAGCAAGGCAAAAGGAAGACAAAATGATATAACCAACAATTACATCACAAGTAGTATAGGCCAATTGCTTTAATATGTGTGTTCTTCACTATTTTTTCTTTTTTGTAATATTTTTTTGATATTTTTTCTTTACTCAGGAGCACGAAGATATGAACCACACAAATTTGCAGCTCAATTGGATGTAATATGAGGCCTATAGGAGATCAAGAAGATTCTTTAAAATTTGTGCTGAAACTTCGGAGGCCGGGTAGCCTATCTTCCAAGGGGAATTTGGGCAGTCTCATTACGCCAAACACGGCTACGCAGCAGAAAACCAGATGCGAAATTTTGCGTAGATGAATTTGAAAAAAAAAATCGCCCGATTTTGACTTCGTATGCGAAAGTTATGGTCGTTTTAAGGTAGGTTGTCCGAGTTACGATTTTTGGATGTTGATTCCAACTCGGTTTGAGAACAGAACTCACAATCGGATATAAAAATGATCGGGAATTTGCACAGCAACTAATGGGATGGTGTGTGATGATTCAAGGATGAGTGGTACAAAGCTTTGTCACCTAATCTAGTGCTGGCGATGCGGGAGTCCACGTAAGGCGACTAGCTAGGGCAAAGCGATGAACGTGGTGGATCGGTTTGTTATTTAGGTATTGTGGAATAGGTGTCGAACAGCAAGAAAAAAAAGGACGGAACACGACAAATAGGACCCAAAACACAAAGCTAAACCAGTAACAAGACTCGACCACACGAATGCAAACTCAACAATGCAAACTGAAAAACGAAACTGTAGGCAACTATAGTCTAGGAAGATATTTTTGTGGCTTTTCTGTGGACTCTAGGTATGAAACAAATTCGATTTAATGAAAGGAAAACAAAGACACCTCACGGGCAACCTAGAAATCTGATACCAATTGATGAGTAGGTTTAGACCCGATCTTCAGAAAGGTAAGTCGATTGGGGTGGAGAACTCGATGTTGATGATCTGCGGCACTAGAGAAGTTCGAATACCCCTGCAATCACTACACCACTACTCCATTGATTATCAACCATGCGGCACATGCTTGACCTTGCCAAGAAGGCTAATCCCTGCAAGTGAACCGAGAACACAAGCAAGAACGTAGAAGACACGATCTGAAATTGAGAAGTTGGGGTCTCACAAACCGTAGAACGGCGAAATTGTTATTCTAAGCAAAACCCACCGAATATGACCAGCGTCTGCAGTATTTAAAGGCTAGGGCTCGGCGAAAACACGATTGGACGCATCCCTAATGGACTCTTATAGGATACAAGGTCCAAAGGCCCGATTCGGTAGCGCAGAACTGGACAGAAATCTGGACTCGACTTGTTTCGACAATTTCCAATGACTCCAGTGGAATATTGAGATGGTACGAGAACCATTGGGAAATTTATCTTCTCCTCTTTCCGTGCATATGTAGAACGTCAAAAACAGAGTCAGTATGCCTCCTGGGCGTCCGTTTTAAGGTGGACTGCTCCTAGACTCCGAGTTGAACTCGAGTCCGAGTTGTAAACTGTTTTCGTCAACTTGTGGACATCCCAACTGGTTCTCCACACTCTCCAGACCTCTTTCCTTCACTTGTTGATCTTCTCCATATTCCTAATAACAATTAAATAATCACATAGCAATCTATTCTCAAACTCACATGCAAAAGAAGTTAGGAGCGAATTCACCTTCTGATTTATTAACCGTGCTCATACTCTTGTGATTGGTCCTTGCATTTCAATGTGTGTCTCTGCTATTGTGATGTCCTCATCAATAACTTCAACTTTTATGTCGATGTGGACCCAGGCACGTTCATCATTGACAGGGTAGATTTTTGAAACGTGATCTTAGTCTCGCTGCAGTTTCCATCCAAGCGTTGTGGAGGCTTACTTAATAAGGAAAGCCCGCACGATTTGAGGACTCTTCACGCTTTCAATCAAACTCGTGCTTAGAGCCTCCCAAACCCCGCATAGCCTTCCAACTTTTGCTCCACTTTGCCACAACAGAGTTAGGTCTTCCCCGCAGCAAGGTTAAGACCAACGTGGAGATGGCGAGTGTCTGGACCTATATGGGTTGGTCGAGCGACTCCTACAACAAAGACATCCACTTCAACAATCTCCGTTTCAAGAAAGAGCGCACAGGAGATATGGTGTACTTCTCGGCGTAGGCCATGGTGGGTCTGATCCCACCTTTCTCAAACTTCCTCTTGATGTTGCTAGATTTCTACAGCCTCTAGCTTTATCATATCGGCCCCCACTCCCTCTTGCTATTGGCGACTTTCGTCCACTTCTGCGAGATGTTGGTGGGCATGCCTCCCTGCATCGAGCTGTTTCGGACCATCTTCACTGTCCACACCACCAGTAAGGGATGGAGCTCATCGGCTTCTACTATTTCGTGAAGCAGAAGAATTGCCCCTTCAAGTACTTGAAGTCCTTCCCCTCCAGCAAGTGGGATGATTGGAAGAAGTATTGGTTGATCATCGCCATGGAGGCGCATGAGAAGCTGGAGCTACCAAAGGGTCTTCCCAATGTCGACACTGATGCCTGGAACATTGTTCCAGAGCTGTCAAATGCATACAAGTCCATCCTGGAAAGAATTGAAGAATGCGTAGAGGGAGGAGTGACCCCCCAAATGGTCTTCGGTAATTTCTTGGTGAACAGGTGGGCCCCACTGAAGACTAGGGAACGGCCCGCGTGGGCGTCCAATAGTGAGATGGATCATGACCGAATTGAAGTCGGTTTGAACACCAACTTGGACGATGAAGCTTTGAAGATCCATCTCAAAAAGTTTCAAAATGGGGGTACCTCCCGCGACGCCCTGACTCCACCAGCTGCCTTCCTACCTCTAAACATGGTTCTCGAGGTCAGCATGGAGATCTAGATGATAATGCCGGCATTGGACAATCTCGGCGTGGTGGAGAGGCGATCACCCTACAGGGTAGCAATCCCTGAGGCTTCTGAAACGGTGACCCCCGCTGCTCCAAGCCAGAAGGTGGAAGATGCTGGCAAGGGCAAGGGCAAACAACCGGCCGAATCCTCCAGCCAGAAGAGGAAGTTGAGGCATGTAGACGGGAGCCACGTTAGGCCTACTCCGACTACAACTGCCCCTTATCCCGGACATGGGAGATCTTCGACGGCCACACCTCCTCCGATGCAGTCGTCCTAGAAGGGCGCTAGCTCCAGCAAATTAACTCTGGTCCTAGCACCAGGCGGGGGCTTCAGGTCCGGAGGTCCTTCACAGCTGAAGGAAGCCCCAACTGAGAAGACGCTGACAACAGCGTCAGGTCCCGAGCGGCAGTCCAGAGCTGCCACCCCATCAGCCATGGTGGGTTATGGCTCTGAACGCCCAGTGAAGAAATTCTGCACAAGTTGGAGCGGTAACCTTCCAAGGTAGACATCGCGTCCTTACCTTGAGTTGCAGTTTTTATTTGTCATCATGTATTGAATCTTTTGATTCTCCATTTGCAGAGCAATGATGAAGAGCTCGAAAGATCTAACATCTACCCCAGCAACTGAGGCTGTGCAGGTGGAGGTTCCAGCACTGACCCTTATGCCTCCCCAAGTGGTGGCTGAGGTCACGACAGATCCAGCGCCAGCTATCGTGGATATGGATCCTGAAGGGACACCAGAGGCTCCCATTGTAGCGCTGGACCACGGGGGAAACATTTGTGAAGACGCGCCGGCAACGGTAGCACTGGTGGCTAAAGCTTCAGCGCAAGACACAGAGATGGCGGAAGCTCCAGCAATTGAGTCGGAGGCAACCAAAGCTCCAATACTCGTGCCGGAAGTTGTTGAAGAGCCGACAATTGAGCCAGAGGTGCTCGCCGTCCAGGCCTTTGTGCTGGAGATTGTTGAAGCTCCGGCCTCCATGCCGGAGTTGGTTGAAGTTCCGGCGCTTGAGCCAGAGATGATGGGGGCTCCAGACGTTTCAACATCTGCCCCGGACGTGGTAGCTCCGGAGGTGCCTATGCCCGAGCCAGAGCATCCTGAAGAATCTGTGGCAGGCCCTCCAGCTGCCAAGCTAATGGTGTAAATTCTGACAGGGGAGCCTTCATCATCAGTTCCAGGAGTTGATGTCCCTCTGGCGGGGCCTTCCATGGTGAGAGAGGAGGCTGAGGTACCTCCTGAAGGCGGCCCTGGTGCCACAGGACCACAAGGGACCATGCTTGTGGCGTGGGACTCAATTTTGTTTCTTGAAGACCCCCTGGAGCCAGCGGAGACGACCCTGGCAAGTCCAGAGCCTATTCCCTTGGTGTTGTCTTATGAGGACATCAACACCCTCGATACATCCACAGCAACTCAGCTACCGGTTTCTGGTCCGATCACTCGCGCTCGTGCACGTCAACTAAACTATGAGGTGAACTCGTTCTTGGCCTTATGTCCATCTTATCTAGACCGTGGAACTACGTGCTTTCTTGTTTTGCTTAGGAACAATGGAGAGGAGCCAATGGGAAGGGAATTCGCGCGGACGGGATTTGGACAGCAGAACAGCACCAACATGTGACGGCCACCACGATTTCATACGGACTCCTATCTGGGCGTTCAAGTACTTCCTGGAAAGATTATCAAGTATACTTTCAATCAGATCTGGCCTCATGTCCATATCTATTCGGAGTCGGCCGCAATAGTTATTTTAATACCAAGACCTTTTTCTGTCCAGGGTGCTGCATCACCAAAATTGGGCCCATGGCCCATGTATCGTTTGGAGTCCATTAGGGACTCGTGATTAGGGTTTCTCATGACCCTAGGGAGGTAATAAATAGTAGCAGCCGCCCTCATTAGCTGGTGGGTTTTTGTTTATTCGTAAGTTAGCTTCTGCTGCTTCCTTGTACACGCGCGTGTCGACTAGATCGCCCGTCTACTTGTATGCAGAACCCCACTTTAGATTGATTCAACAGATAAGTGCTTGTTCTTCTTGTTCTTGTGTGTTCTTCGATTGCTTGCAGGAACAAAGTCCCTCGTGGTCAGGTTGATTGTGCGCCAGCAAGATCAATACAACTTCAGAGTCGGTGTATCGATCGCTAAGGCGCATCGTCTTGGGGACGGTGTAGTCGGATCGCCAACGTCTTCTCCTCCACAAATCGAACCCTCCTATTCTCATTGAAAGATCAGGAACCAAGATCCTATCATTGTCTTTTGACAACGCCTGCTCGAGCCTCCGACAGGTCCAACTCGCCGTCGACCATGAAAGCAAAGTTCTCGAAGACGTTGAGGCATTGGCACAACAGGCTCCACTTCAAGACCAAGCTTGCACAGACAAGGCTTGATGATCAGAAGGAGTGGGTCGAGAAGGAGAAGGCCCAGATGGAATATTGGGGCACGTTGCTGGAGGAAAAAGAGGCCTCCATCAGGGCCCTTGACGCTAATTCTCGAGAGATTCTCGAGCATGCCAAGAAGAGCAGTGAGGTTGCGGACGAACGTCACGAAGACCTCACCACTTTAAGCGAGATTCTCCTAAAGCGCCGAGCGGACCTCAATGAGAGGGAACATAAACTTCTAGAGATGCAAGAGGACATTTTGAAGAGAGAGGGGGAGGTTACCCAAAAACTATCTCTGGGTGAACAGAGCTTGGCGGACCGCACCAAAAAGCTTGATGAGCAGTGCAAGCATGAGGAGGAGAAACTCTAACAGTGGGGATGAGACCTCAACAAGAGAGAGGTTTATGTCTCCACTAGAGAGGAGAAGGTGCAGGGCAGGGAGAAAGAACTGGCCAACTGGCAGAACCACATCCACCTCCGGGAGTTGGAGCTCACTGAATGTGAAAAGCAAGTGGCTGAAAGTATTCAGCAGCACGCCAAAGAAGTGGAGCGCCTCACCCATGAAGGCTCGAAACTTGCGGCTGCCCAGAGGTCACTGGAGGACCTGCGGAGTTTGAGTGAGACCAAGTCCATACAGGTGTGGGACTTCTTGTGGCGAGCCAATGACGCGTTGATGCCGCTAGGCTTTAGTCCAGTACGTCCGGACATTCCAGAGCTGGAGCTGGACCAAGCATTGGTGGCTCTCAACTCTGCTGGCGGCCAACTCGACGCAATGGGTGACATCATCGTGGACTAGCTGGAGACATAGAAGAAATCTCTAGCTAATAATGTCGCAGAATATGTGCTGACGTGTTACAAGAGCCGAGACCCCCAATTCTCTCTGCATCCAGTGCTCGAAGGTTTTGTTGCTAAAGAGCAGGACATCGCCAAAGCCAGCGTTCAAGAGGTTGCCCACAAAGTTGCCTCATACTTCTGAAGAACCTAGGACTTTTATCTTTTGCTATCGCTTGTAACTCTCCAATTTTGTAATCTCCTCGAATGAATGAAATCCAATCTTTCTGAAATGAATTTCATTTTGTCCTTGTCTTCAATACATTGTCCTTTATCTTGTTTGCCCCCTGGTAGATGTACACAATTTGATTGCGAACATGTACCAAAAGGATTTGATGATGTGTTGATGACTTGGACACTTCGAACTTGTAGATTTTAGGTCTGAAGTTTCTTATCTACTTCTCTAGCGAGTTTTTGTTGCATTGACGGTGGGCCCCCTGGGTTTGTAGGAGCTTGGTAGGTCCGACGGCACCCACTGTCAACACGTTAAACATCGACAGCGGGTCCCCTAGGGTTGTTGGAGCTTGGTATGTCCGACGGCACCCACTGTCTACGCGTAAGATGACGACGGTGGGTCCCCTAGGGTTATTGGACCTTCTCGGCTTCGATGATATCCACCATCAATTGTATAACACATTCACGCCGAATCCCCTTGGGTGATTCCACCATCTTCACTACAATTGCCATTATGCTCCACGTCGATGGCGGGCCCCATGGGAGTTGTCGGAGCTCGTTAGCTCTGATGTGTCCCACTTTTGGCGTTTGAAACATCGACGGCGGGCCCCCTTGGGGGATGTCGGGGCTTAGTAGATCTGACGTCGTCCACCATCGTCATGAGTTTTCATTTTTCCTGTGCATCAAAGACAAGGAAAACAATAAATTTCGTCTTCTCTTCTATAACTCTCTTGCAACTTATTGTTATTATTTGAATTTTAGATCTGAAGAAACTCGATATGATAACAAACACATTGATATAATCTTTCCAGATCCGAATGCTTTTAGGACCCGCCCTACTGAGGCCTGCCGGAATGTAGGTAGAGTGGCGTACTTAGGGTGCAGGACCAGGCTAAGTCGATAGCACACTCCGAACCTGTGTTGGCTTGGCCTTCAGGCGAGTAAACCGTGCAGCAATGCTAAGATCCGAAGAAACCAACAATATAACTTGTAGAACATATGAGTAACTTGGACTAAAGATAAAAAAGAATTGCACAACTTCGTTATAGACAAGAAGGGGAGTGGTAAATAAAAGAGAATGAGCCTGTACAAAATAAATGCATGTGGAGTCTGCTTTCACACAACAATGCCTTTCATTATAGGTCCGGATTACAGGGGAGACAAGGACACACTTAGGGTACGGAACCAAGCTAAGCATGCTATACATCTTGTACTAACCCAGGGCAAGTAGCTACACTTTTAGTGCTGCGACTGTGTCAAGTGTTGCTTGAACTTCTCGGACCCTCCCGGAGGGGTCCGGATGTACTCTCGGAGGACCCACCCGACTTTGTGTACAGACTCTATAATTTACATTGCATGTAATTACATACTCACCTCCGTTATACTAAGCGTAAAACTTATAGAGGTGCTCAATGTTCCAAGGATTAGGAAGCGGGGTCCCATCCTCAGTTGCCAAGAGGACGCATCCGGGACGGGATACTTTGATCACTCGGAAGGGACCTTCCAAGCTAGGGGAAAGTTTGTTCAACCCTTCCCAAGTTAGTATTTTCCACAGCACCAGATCACCTTCCTCGAGCTGTCGGTTACGCACATTCCTTTGATGATAGCGCCGGAGCGCCTGGCGATAGCGTGCATTCCGAACAGCTGCTTGGCACCTTCCCTCATCAACGAGGTCAAGGTCTTCACGTCGGAGCTGGTCCTGCGTGGCTTCATCAATGGTCTGGACGTGGAGTGACCCCATGGTGACTTCCGGAGGAAGGACTGCTTCAGCTCCGTACACCAGGAAAAAGGGTGTCTCTCCAGTAGACTGGTTAGTTGTAGTCTTGATTGCCCACAGTGTGGACGGAAGCTCCTCGATCCAGTTGGATCACTGTTTTTTCAAGCGCTCATAAGTGCGTGTCTTGAGTCCTTTTAAGATTTATGCATTTGCTCTCTCAGCTTGGCCATTACTTGCCGGGTGAGCTATTGATGCGTAGCTGACTTGAATGTCGAGGTCTTTGCAATATTCTTGAAACGCTGCACTTGTAAATTGGGTTCTGTTGTCAATGATGACTCTGTTAGGAACTCCAAATCTGCAAACTATGGACTTCAAAAACTTGATTGTTAACTGCTTGTTGATTGTCACAACTGGAGTAGCTTCCGGCCACTTGGTGAACTTGTCGATGGCGACATACAGGAACCTGTAACCTCCAACGTCTTTTGGGAAAGGTCCTAAAAGTCCATGCCCCACACAGCGAATGGCCATGTAGGAGGAATAATTTGCAGTGATTGATCTTGTGTGTGAATTTGTTTTGCGTGGAATTGGCACGCTTCACACTTTTTCACCAACTCTACTGCATCTTGGAGTGCTGTAGGACAGTAGAAGCCATGCCAAAAGCCTTTACCAACACTCGTCTCCATGGATCTCCGCAAGGAGCTCGTGGCCTTCTTCCCTTGCAATGCACCACACTAGGACAACGTTGGCACCGCTCTAGTAGAGATCCCCTTCTACCAGCATGTATCTTTTAGCCAATCTGACGATCCGGTCAGCGGATACACCGTCTTCAGGAAGGTGGTTGTCTTTCAAGTAGCTCCAGATCTCCGAGATCCATGCATCAGAGCTAACTTGAGCTTTTTAGTCTTGCTTGTCAGGTTGCTCAGAGCTTCCTATGGCACCTACGACCCTTGGTGGATGCCATGGTAATAGGGTCACTGGGACCGCCAGCTTCAAGGTGTTGGCCTCGCCCCCTTCACTCATTTCGGCAGGCTGAGTGGTTGGTATGGACAATCTTTAGACAAAAACTCTGTTAGGAGCTGGAGCTCTGGTTGAAGCCTTCGTTGAGAGCTCGTCAGCTTCTGCTTTGTTGAGACGCTGTACATGGCAGAGGTCTAGGACATGGAAATCCTTCAGGAGCTTCTGAACTTCAAGGAGATAAGCAGCGAGTTGGGGGTTGTTACAACTGCGTTCACCTTTGACCTGCGAGTGGCCCTTCACTAGCATCTGCTTGATGCCATAAGATAGCACCACCTTGAGCCCATAGATGAGAGCTTCATACTCCGCCATGTTGTTGGTCGCCTTGAAATCAAGGTGCACCATGGATTTGACCTTCTCCCCGGTCGGAGCGAGAGAAGTATTCACGCTCTGGCCCCCTGCTTCTGCACAGAGCCATCAAAGTAGAGGGTCCAATGAGGCTCAGTGAAGACTGAGATCTTGGGTTCCGGCTTCTGCTCACTAGGGCCCCAAGATTTAATGGAGAAGGAGTCCACTCCACAACGAAATCAGCCAATGCTTGACTCTTGATAGCTTGTCGTGGTAGGAATTCAAGATCGAATTCCGCCAGCTCTGCTGCCCACTTAGCAATATTCCCAGTTGAATTAGGATTATGCAGTATAGCACGCAGTGGATAAGAAGTTACCACTGATATCTTGTGGCTTGGAAGTAATGACAAAGCTTGAGGCAATAAGAACAACGTAAAGCAACTTATGCACCTCGATGTATTGCGTCTTGGCATCGTGAAGTACCTCGCTGATGAAGTATACTGGGCACTGGACAGTCTATACTTTCTTTGGGGGGGGGGGGGGGGGGGTCCGGAGCTTCTTCTCCCTTAACTCGGACCCTTCCGGAGTGGTCCGAACCTTCTTGTTGAACTTCCCGGACCTTCTCAGATAGTTTCGAAATTTCTTCTTGTTCAATCCAAACCCTAACGGAGAGGTCCAGATCTTCCTGATCAGCCGAGTGAACTCCCTCCAATGAGAGAGGTTGACCCTCTGGCATTTCGCCTTGAAGATCTGTGCATGGGGGCTGGGACCCAGACTCGCTTTTAGGTAGCTCTGGACCCTCCCGGAGGGGTCTGGGCTCCTGAACTGAAAGTGGCTCCGTTCTTTCCGTGACCTGGACAATGGTGACAACTTCCATAGTTGTAGAAATGTAAAGAAGTAAAGGCTCACCAGGGTTCGAAGCTACCAAGATTGGTTGTGTGGTGAGGAGCTGCTTGAGCTCTCAGAACGCCTTTTCTGCTTCTTCGGACCATTGGAAAGGCTCAGTCTTCCTCAATAGCTTGAAGAAGAGAAGTGCCCATTCTGCCAATCTTGAGATGAACCGGCTAAGCGCAGCTAGACATCCAATTAGCTTCTGGACATCTTTGATGCGGGCTGGAGGCCGCATATCTTCAATAGCCTTGCTCTTTGTCGGGTTCGCCTCAATTCCTCGATGAGTCACCAAGAAACCAAGGAGCTTCCTGGAGCTAACCCCAAAGACACACTTGTCCGGGTTTAGCTTGGTGAACGTGATGCGCAACTTGTCAAAGATGGCTTACAAGTTGTCAAGGAGTGACTCCTTGTTCTTGACCTTCACGGCGATGTCGTCGACATACACCTCCACCAAGTCCTGGACTAGCTCTCAAAAAGTTTTCTGCATGGCTCGCAAAATGGTCGAAGCAACATTTTTGAGACCAAATGGCATGTCAATATAACAATACAATCCATCTATTGTTATGAAGGTAGTATGCTCTTCATCTTCCGTAGACATTTGGATTTGATGATATCCGGAGTAGGCATCTAGGAAACACAATAGCTCACACCCGGAGGTGGAGTCCACTATCTGATCTAGTAGTGGAAATGGATCTTTTGGACATGCCTTATTTAAGGTGGTGTAGTCGATACACATGAAGCTTCCCACCGGCCTTGGGTACAACGACTGGGTTTGCCAGCCATTTTGGGTGATGAACCTCCCAGATGAAACCAGCTTCGAGCGGTTTCTTGATCTCCTATCGCATGAAGTTTTGCTGCTCAATTGATTACTTCTGGGGCTTCTGGTGTACTGGCCGTGCATTGGGATAAATCTTCAGATTGTGCTCAATCACCTCTCTAGGGATCCCAGACATTTGTGACAGTTGCCAGGCAAACACGTTAACATTCGCCCAGAGGAACGTGATGAGTGCGAGTTCCTATTTCCAGACCTCTCGATATGCGGGTGGTCTGGGCAGCATCAGACCTGATTTGGATGACTTTGACAGGAACGTCGGTGTCGCCGCTTGGCTGCACACGTGGTGCAGAGGTCGAGCCTCGATGACGAGTGCTCGGAGGTTGAGCAGCTAGCTCTTTGTCGGAGGTTCCTTCCTGCACCGTAGCAAGTGCATGGAGTTCCTCCAGCGCGGTAACACTTGCAGTGCGATCCCCGTGGATCCAGAGAACGCCTGAAGGTGTTGGCATCTTCAACACCAGGTAGACGTAGTCAGCTGCGGCCATAAACTTATACAAGGCAGGCCTACCCAGGATGACGTTGAAGGGTAGACTGATGTGTGCGACATCAAAGACCAACTTCTTAGTCCTATACTTCTCCCGAGTCCTGAAGATTATTGGGAGTGTAATGGATCTGAGTGGGCTAATGGCTCCCAGACCTACCCCAGAGAAAGATATTGAGGGGCGAAGGTCCGAGAGTTGAAGCTGGATCTTCACGAACGCCTCAAAGCTCAAGAGGTTGAGTGTTGCGCCTCCGTCGACCAAGACATGGTAGAGTTGGACGTTGTTGATGGTTGGAGACAACATCAGTGGCAGTTGGCCAGCTCCGACCATGTTCCAGGGGAAGTCTGTTGCATCAAAAGTGATGGGAGTGTCTATCCAATTCTGATGTGGTTCTACATTGGCAGTAGGGGCTCTTGAAGCCATTTCCCGTCGCATGGTCTTGAGGACACAGTGTGATGTGATGTTCCAAGACCCTCCATAGATGAAGTTGAGGGTCTTCTAACGCTCATTGTCGAAGACGTCGGAATCATCGTCAACAATGTTGTGAACAACCTTCAGGACCTTCTTAGGGTCCTAAAAACCTAGCTCTGTATCAGCCAGAGCTTCATCGACTTTTTGTTTTTCTTCCTGCTGGCGGAAAGGAGCTTCTTCTCGTCGCTTGTTGTAGCAAGCAACAAGATTTTGGACATCCCAGCAGTCCTCCAGACTGTGTTTCTCCGTTTTGTGGATTGGACACCACATCTTTGAACCACCGCCGTCTTCTAACGAAGGTCGAGGTCGCTTTCCGGGGCGTGACCCCCTGCCACCTGGAGCTGCAGCTGCCGCAGCAGTAGATGTGCCAGCCGACAGCTTCTTCTTGCCGTTGGAGTTTTTATTCTTCTTGCCACCACCGGAGGTAATGACTTCAGGTTTGGAGGACTTTTTGTTAGCCTCTGGCGCTGTCTTAGAGTGCATTTCGCCGCCCTGAGCAGCTCGGGCGCACTTGTCAGCCAGGCTGAACAACTACGTGACGCTGGTGACCTCCTTCGTCGCCAGCTTCTCCAACATCATTTTATCTCTAACACCCCATCTGAATGCCACAATAAAATATGCGTTGGAGATGGAGGGAATGGTATTGTGTACCTGGGAAAACTGCTAGATGAAGGACCGCAATGATTCTCCAGATGTTTGCTTCACAGCAAACAGATCCAGTTCAGTGCCTGGTCGGGTGTAGGGCTCCCGAAGTTGGCGGTGAATTGCTGGCATAGTTCTGCCCATCTGTTGATAGAGTCGGGCGACAGATTCATGAACCAGGACTTGGCGGTCCCAGTTAGAGACACCAGGAAATAGTTGGCCATCACAGCCTCATTGCCACCCGCCGCTAGGATGGCGGTATAGTATATTTGGAGGAACTCGGCACGGTTGACATTCCCGTGGAATTTCTCCAGCGGATGAGACTGAAACTTCCGAGGCCAACGGACCATGCGCAGGTGCATGGCCACGCCTGAACAGCCGCCCCGCTCTCCTGAAGGAGGAGGGTTTTCTTGAGCTTCCTGCCTTTCGTGAGCATGCTCAATTTGTACGCGGCCATCCTGCTGACTATAACGGCAGTCGAGTTCTAACCACAGATCATGCGCTGAGATTCGTGATGCGGTCTGAGTGCGACGTGCCCCAGAGGGCAGCAACGTCACCTACTGAGACACAGCACGCCCCCATGTTGTGATGCATGAGGACCAAGTCTTCCAGACAAGGTCCTACGCCAAGAAGGTGCCTGCCCAGAAGGGGGAGGACTTTGATTGCTGATGGCATCGGCTGCGGCTGCAACCAGATGCTGCACATTAGCATGCCACTGCTCCATCGCACTTTGAGGTGCTCCGGGCGCTGGTGAACGGTCCATAAGAGTACGACAGCAATTAACGCGTTCTCGGGGTTATTGTGAGTCAATGCAGTGACCGACATAAGAACTCCATCCTGCTGTCCAGCGTTGTTGGCTTGAACAGCTCAAGGTGGTGCGACGCCCGCCGGGACAACATCACCTGCTGGCTGTTGCACATTGGAGGGATTCCCCCCGGCAGGTTGCACTTCGTTGCCATTGGATGATCTGGCGACGGAATTCACCATCTTCAAATCTCCCTCTCCCCCTACCTGGCGCGCCAAATGTCGAAGTGTGCAATCAACACTTCCCCTGGTACTACTTAATTCAAAGCCTGCGGATGTTGTTGAGTGGTTGGGGCGCGTGAGATTTGGACAAGATGATGACATGAGAGATTTACGTGGTTCGGGCCGCCTGAGCGTAACACCCTACCTCACGGGTTGTGTTTTGTATGCATGAAAATGTGTGACATTGTGAGCGTGTGAGCTCCCTCCCCCATGAATCGTGCGGCTCAACCCTTTTATAGTCTAAGACAGGGCATTACATCACTTGTCTGGCCCGACATGTGGCCCTGGCGTAGCATAATACATGATCTACAGCATTAAGCGTAATTAATCGAGTGATAACGCGCCTTAACAATGGCATTACCTCTATTAACAGTCCACTGAATGTGTGTCATTAATATTGCATTAATGACACTTAATCAGGTCTTGTAACTGTCACTTTAATGGTATCTTCAAAGTCCGAGCCGTTGGAGGTCTCTCAGTCTCCAACTGTTGAAGTCCTAGCTCCGAAGGTTCGACACATGGCAGCTCTGGAGCTTCCCATCATGGGGAGGCAGGTCTGGGGCCACTATATATGTGGCAGCACCGGAGCTTCCCTCTATTGGGGGTTAGGTCCGGGTTCACTGGACACGTGGCAATACTGGAGCTTCCCTATGAAGCGAGTCAGGTCCGACCTTGTGTTACACGTATCGGTGCCAGAGCTACCCAATCGAGGTAGGCGGGTCCAAAATTGTGCGACACATGTGGCCTTCAGAGGTCTTCAACTTGTACGGGTGAAACTCTTTAGCTTTTCTTGCGGTATCTTGGGGTACCCGGTACGCAGGGTACAGACAAAACGCTTCCTTGAGCATGATGACATGTGGACTCCACAATTAAACAAGAAACACTTCATCCACAATGTCACTTGCCCTAGGTTGAATGGGCTTGGTCGAAGCGTAGGAATCCCAAAAGGTGATTGTGGGATATCTTGGATCTTGAATGCTCTTTAAGTTTCTTGTCCTTGTCCAAGAGCTTCATGTTGTCTTCATTCTTGATTGGCCATGGACAAGATACTTCAAGGTAGGCTAGTTGAACTTAAATCCCATGAAATCCTCATAGCCTCCTTGATTACAAGGATGATATTGATTTCACCCTTGACCTCCTTGTTGGTGATAGACATTGGTGTTGTTGTTGGGAAATGATCCTCATGGGTCTTTGGGAAAATGATTCCCCAAGTGGCCCATGTTGACATAGATTTTCACAAATCATGTGAATATTCGTGGCTTGGATCATCCAGACACTTCTCCATTGACTTGATCTATCATGATGCTTCAATGAGGGGTGTAGTTCCATAGCTAGCATGTCCACCTTGTGAAGTGGTGTGCATGCCAAGCTAAGGGAGCTAGAGCATTCTTCAATACGCCCCTTGAGTAGAGACCATATTCTCATCCATGATGAATGAGAATAGAACTCTTTTAGCTCCAGCATGAATGTGGTCATCGATTGTGTAGAAGTGTAGCAACGACACTTCCCCCAGTACTACTAAAGTCTAGCCCGCGGAGGTTCTTGTTATGGTTGGGGCACGCAGAGATCAAGATCAAGATGGCGACACTAGAGATTTACGTGGTTCGGGCCGCCTGAGCGTAATACCTTACTCCACGGAGTGTGTGTGTGTGTGTGTTGTATTATGAATCGCTAGAAAGCGTAGTCTCTGGCTCAGCTTGGAGTTGTCCCTTGTATCGTGTGGCTAAGTCCTTTTATGGTCCAAGGATTGACCGTTACATCATTAGCTTGGCCCAACATGTGGCCCTGGCGTATTAAATAGCCTGATACACTGTCTATGGGTATTAAGCATGGTTAATAGTGTGATAACGTGCCTTAATGGCGGCGTTACCCCTATGAACAGTGCTCTGATCATGTGTTGTTAATACAGCATTAACGACATGTAATCAAGTCTTGTAACTGCCGCTTTAACTGTCCTTTGAATGGTTGTGTTGAAGGAGATCCACCACTGTATTTGTTGATGAAGATCCGGAGGCTCCATTGGTGGTAGCTTTGGAGCTTCCCTTTGCGGGGAGGTAGCTCCGGCACAGCTGTACACATGTCAACAATGGAGCTTCCCACTGCTGGGGGTTAGGTCCGGGGTCATTATACACGTGTTGATCGCGAAGCTTCCCTATGCTAAGAGTTTAGATCCGAATTTACATTACACGCGTCAATCTCCAGAGCTACCCATATGAGGGATGTCTGTCCAATGTAATATGACATGTGGGGCCTGAGGAAGCCTTCAATTTTGATGGGTAGAACTCTTTTGCACTTCTTGCGGTATCATAAGGTACCCATTACGCAGGGTATCGGTAGTGGCCCCCCGGGCCCACCTTTGGGTTAAGTTATTCTACCAAAGGTGGGGCCATCCTTGATTCCCGCGCTTCAACTTCAAAAGTCTCGTAATGTGCCATTGGGGCGATGGTCCAGGGTTAAACTATCGCCGCGTGGCTTGTTATGAATGTGGCAGATGAGATTTTTGAGTGCGGATCTCACGCAATTGAAGGTCGCCAGTTCCCCATACAAAAAACATATCAGTTCCAAGCGCCTTGTCACGGTGCCGTCTTTGGGTCTCCCGCCGCCCATCATGACAATGGTTCGCCTGGTGTAATAATCTCGATCTCTTCGTCGGGGTGGCCCCAGACCCATTCGTCATGGATGGGGTAAATTTTTGAAATGTGGCCCCACTCTTGTTGCAATTTCCATCCAAGCGTCGCGGAGGCTTACTTAAGAAGGAAAGTGTGTGCGGTTTGAGGACTCTTTACGCTTTCGATCAGACTTGCGCTTAGAGCCTCATAAACTTTGCCTAGCTTTCTCTTCCTTCACTCCACTTTGCTGCGATGGAGTTGGGTCTTCCCAAGAGCCGCCACAAGAGAAAGGACAATTTGATGAAGGTCCGAACCTATATGAGGTGGTCCGGTGACTCCTTCAGCCACCTGATCCACGCCAGCGAGCTCCCGTTCAAGAAGGAGCGTAATGGCGACATGGTGTACTTCTCTGCATACGCCGGATTGATCCCACCTTTCTCAACTTTTCTTTTAATGTTGCTGGACTTTTACGATCTCCAACTGTATCATCTTGGCCCCCATTCTCTTCTTCTAGTGATGACTTTCGTCCATTTTTGCGAGATGTGGGTGGGTGTTCCCCCCTGCGCCGATCTGTTTCGTACCTTCTTCACCATCCACACCACTGGCAAGGGGACTGAGCTTCTTGGCTTCTACTATTTCGTGAAGCGCAAGAACTGCCCTGTCAAATACTTGAAGTCATTTCCTTCCAGCAAATGGGATGACTGGAAGAAGGATTGGGTCAAAGAAATGGGTTGCACGAAGGTCTCCCCAACGTTGACATTGACACTTGGAGTGTAGTTCCGGTGTTGTCGAATGCCGCCTCCATGTTCAGAGGAAGGAATGCTACCGGCGGAACCAAGTCATTACCATCGACGTTTATCCCATGCTAGAATTTCTCGAGATGAAGCTTCAAAGCTTCATCATCCAAGTTGGATTTCAGACCAGTTTCAATCCGATCGTCATCCATTACGCTGTTGAGGACCCACACGAGCTTCTCCCTCTTCCTCAACAGAGCCCATCTCCTGACCAGAATCCGCGAATGCGTGGAGGGTGGAGTGACCCGCCAGATTGTCTTCTGCAACTTCCTGGTCAACAAATGGACTCCACTGAGGAAGAGGGAGAAATTCCTGTGGACCCTCAACAGCGTGATGGATGACGACTGGATTGAAACTGGTCTGAAATCCAACTTGGATGATGAAGCTTTGAAGCTTCATCTCATGAAATTCCAGCATGAGATAAACGTCGATGGTGATGACTTGGTTATGTCGGCAGCTTTCCTTCCTCTGAACATTGAGGCGCAGTTTAGCAGAGAGCTCCAGAGGAAGATGCCGACGCTTGATGACCTTGGTGAAGTGGAAAGGAGTTCGACCTCTAGGGTGGTAATCCCCGGAGATTCCAAAGGAGGGTCGGCCCCTTCTCCAAGCCGGAGGGTTGAAGACATCGGCAAGGGCAAAGGCAAAGAGCCAGCCAAACCCTCCAGTCGGAAGAGGAAGTTGAAGCATGCTGATGGGAGGTCAGTCAGGAATGCTCCCTCTACAATAGCTCCTTCTCCCCAGCGGAGGAGGTCTTCCGCAGCTGCACCTTCTCTGGCACAGGCATCTCCAAGAGGCGCTAGCTTCGGGCAGTCAACCCCGGCCTCAGTACCGGCCAAGAGTTCTGGGCCCGAGAGTTCTTCCCGGCCAAGAGAAGCTCCGACTGAGAGGACTCCGGTTGCTGCAAGTGGCCCTCAACTGAGGTCCAAACCCGTTGTCCATCCAGACCTGGTGGGCTCTGGCTCCGGGCCTCAGAAGAAGAGGTTCCGAGGTGACTGAGGTGGTAGCATCCCTAGGTAAGCATTGATTGCTCACCTTAAAATGCTAGTCTTGTTTTTGATATGTTTTTAATATTCTCTTCCCTTTATTTCTAGGGTGTCAAAGAAGGGGTCAGGAACTTCGATGCCTGATGCAGCGACCGGGGCTGCGCATGTCGAAGCTCCGGCTTCAAGCACTGAGCCTCCTCCTCAAGTGGTGGCAGAAGTCGTGACAGCTCCGCCGCCAGCTGTCATAGAGTTGGATTCAGAGTCCTCACCTGAAGCTTCCGTGGTAGCGCCGGACCACGAGGGAGAAGATGAAGATGTAGCTCTGACATTGGTGCCAGAGGCTGATGCTCCAGTACTGGAGCCAGAAGCTCTAGCCTTTGAGCCGGAGGTCGTGGAGGCCCTAACCGCTGAGGCAGAGGCAATCGAATGCCCGACCACTAAGCCAGAAATCATTGAAGCTACGGCCCTTGTGTCAGAAGCTGTTGAAGGTCTGGCGGCTTAGCTGGAGATGCCTGAAGCTTCGGTCATTGAACTGGAAGGAGCTGACATGTCGGCGTTTGAGCCAGCGGTGGTAGAGGCCTCAGATGAAGCCCCTGCTATTGCTCCAGAGGTAGCTGGACCAGAGCCAGAGCTGCATGAAGAGGCGGCGACTGGTCCTCCGCCCTCGGAGCCGGCGACCGAAGACCCGGAAGTAGTGCCTTCTACTTCTACTCCTGAGGTGGGAGCTCCACTAGTGGGTTCTTCTGATGTCGCTGCTAAAGGGCTTCCGGAGAGCGGCCCTAGTGCTGCAGGAGCTGAGGGGACCACCCATGTAGAGTGGGACCCAATTTTTGTGATGGAAAATCCTTTGGAGCCTGCGGAGATGGTCCCAGCGGGTCCGAAGCCTATCCCTTTGGAGTTGTCCATAGACAACGCCTGCTCGAGCCTTCGACAAGTCCAATTCGCCCTCGATCATGAGAGTAAATCCCAGGAGGAGGAGCGCAATACCTTGAGGTGTTGGCACAACAGACTCCACTTCGAGACAAGGCTTGTCCAGATGAGGCTGACTGACCAGAAGGAGTGGATCAAGAGGGAGAAGGCCTGGTGTGAATACTGGGACAAGCTGCTGGAGGAGAAGGAAGCCGCCATCCGGGCGCTCGACGCTAACTCCCAGGAGATCCTTGAGCAAGCCAAGGAGAGGCGTGATGCTACTGATGAGTGTCATAAAAACCTTATTGAATTGAACGAGGTTCTCCTAAAGTGTGGGGCGGACCTTGAGGCGAGGGAAGAAAAGCTCCTGGAGCAGCAGGAGGATGTTGTAAAAAGGGAGGCGGAGGTCACCCAGAAATTGACTCTGTGTGAACAAAATTTGGCAGATCGCAGCAAGAAGCTGGATCTATGCAACAAAGAAGAGAAGGAGAAGTACTGGAAACTGGGGTAGAAGCTCTCAAAAAGAGAAGCTAATGTTGCCACCGGGAAGGGAAGGTGAAAAGCAGGGAAAAGGACTTGGCGCAAAGGTGGAACCGCATCCACCTCAGGGAGACAGAGCTGATCGATCGTGAGAAGCAAGTTGCTGAGAGTATGCAGCAGCATGCTAAATTGGTCGAGCGCCTCGCTTGGGAAGGTTCGGAGGTTGCAGAGGAGCTATGAAGCTTGAAGGAGACAAAGTCCATTCAAGTGTGAAACTTCTTGGGGCGGCCCAACGACGCGCTGACGCCACTAGGCTTCAGTCCTGTACGTCCGGACAATCCGGAGCTGGACTTGGACTGAGCACTAGTGGCCCTCTATGGTGCTGGTGATGAACTCGACGCAATGGGCAACGTTATTGCGCACCAGCTCAAGATAGAGGGGAAGTCTTTGGCTACGAACATCGCAGAGTATGTGCTGACGTGCTATGTAAGTCGGGACCCCCAATTCTCTCTGGACCTGGTGCTTGAAGGTCCCATCGCTGAAGAGGAAGACGCCGCCAAGGACAGTGCCCAAGAGGTTGCCAAGAAAGTCGCCACATTCTTCCGCAGGACTTAGATCCTCCAGTAGCTAGGACTTCTTCCTTTTGCCTTCTACTGTAATTCCAATTTTGTAATCTAGTGCTTTAAATTAATGAAATTCATTTTGCCATGAACTTCACTTTATTTTTGTCTTCAATATAGTGTGATCTGTCTTGTTGGCCCCCTGGTATATGTGCACAATTGATGTGTGTACATGTACCAAAGAATTTGATAGTATATTGACGACTTGAACGCTTCACACTAGTAGATTTTAGGTCTGAAGTCTTCATTTCTGATGCGTCAACGGCGGGCCCCTTGGGGTTGGCGGAGCTTGGTAGCTCCGGCAGTACCCACTATCAATGTACAAAATGTCGACAGTGGGGCCCCTAGGATTTATCGGATCTTGGAAGCTCCTGATGTCGCCGCTCGGATAGTTGAAGGTAGGTCCCCCAGGGGTTGTCGAAACTTTGTAACTTCGACATTACCCATTGTCAACATATTTAATATCGATGGCGGGTCCCCTCTGAGGATGTTGGAGCTTAGTAGCTTTGGCGTTGTCCACCATCACTATGAATTTCTGTTTTTCCTGCATATTAAATACAAGAAAAAAGTAAAATTTGTCCTCTTGTCTATAAATCGTTTGTGACTTATTATTCTTACTTGAGTTTTTATTCCGAAGTTACTCGATATGGTAAGAAGTATATTGATGTATCCCTTACGGACTCATATGATTTTTTAGTACTCACCCTACTGAGGCCTGCCGAAGTGTAGGTAGAGTGGCATGTTTAGGGTGTAGGACCAGGCTAAGTCGATAGCACACTCTGGACCGATGTTGGCTTGGCGTTCAGGCAAGTAGACTATACAACATGTTAAGACCCAAATATATCAACAATATAACTTGCAACACATATGAATAACTTGGGTAAAAACTAAAAAAGAATTGCATAACTTCATTATAGACAAGATGGATTAAAATAATAATTTGATAGATCGAGCCTTGTACAAAAATAAATGCACGTGGAGTCTGTTTTTACACAACAATTTCTTTCATTATAGGTCTGGATTACAGGGGAGACAAGGACACAGTTAGGGTGCAGGACCAAGCTGTGTGCGCTATACATCTTGTACTAACCCAGGGTAGCTAGTTACACTTTTAGTGTTGTGACTGTATGAAGTGTACTTGAACTTCCCGAACCTTCCCAGGGGGGGGGGTCCGGATGTTCTCCTGGAGGACCTACCCCTGTCTGTTTAACAACTCCATAACATACATCATGTGTAATTACAGACTCACCTCCGTGATTCTAAGCATAAAACTTACAAAGGTGCTCGATGTTCCAAGGATTAGGAAGCGGAGTCCCATCCTCAGTTGCTAAGCGAACGCATCTAGGTCGGGATACTTTGATCACTCACAATGGACCTTCCCAGCTGGGGGAAAGTTTATTCATTCCTCACGAGTTAGTATCTTCTGAAGTACCAGATCGCCTTCCTCGAGTTGTCGGTTGCGCACATGCCTTTGATGATATTGCCAGAGCGCTTGGCGATAAAGTGCATTCCGAACAGCTGCTTGGCACCTTACCTCGTCGACGAGGTCAAGGTCTTCACACCGGAGCTGGTCCTGCATGGCTTCATCGAAGGTCCAGACACGGAGGGACCCCATGGTGATCTCTGGAGGAAGGACTGCTTCAGCTCCGTACACCAGGAAGAATGGAGTTTCTCCAGTTGACCGGTTTGGAGTTGTTCTGTTCGCCAACAATGTGGACGAAAGCTCCTCAATCCAGTTGGCTCCGTGCCTTTTCAGTCGCTCATATGTTCGCATCTTGGGTGCTTTTAATATTTCTACATTTGCTCTCTCGACTTGGCCATTACTTGTTGGGTGAGCTACTGAGGCGTAGCTTAGTTGAATGTCAAGGTCTTCGCAATATTCTTGAAATGCAGCACTTGTGAATTGGGTTCCATTGTCAGTTATGACTTTGTTTGGAACTCCGAATCTGCACATAATGGACTTCAAAAATTTGATTGCTGATTGCTTGTTGAGTGTCACAACCGGAGTTGCTTCCGGCCACTTAGTAAACTTGTCGATGGCAACATACAGGAACCTGTAACCTCCAACGGCTTTTGGGAAAGGTCCCAAGATGTCCATGCCCCACACAGCGAATGGCCATGTAGGTGGTATCATTTGTAGTGACTAGACCGGTGTGTGAATCTGTTTGCGTGAAACTGGCACACTTCACATTTTTTCACTAGCTCAATCGCATCCTGGAGTGTTGTAGGCCATTAAAAGCCATGCCGGAAGGCTTTACCGACCAGCGTGCGAGAAGAAGCATGGTTCCCACACTTGCCTCCATGGATTTCCGCAAGGGGCTCACGGTCTTCTTCCCTTGCAATGCACCGCATTAGGATGCCATTGGCACCGCGTCGGTAGAGATCGCCTTCTACCAACGTGTATCTTTTAGCCAATCTAACAATCTGGTCAATGGATACACTATCTTCAGGAAGGATATTGTCTTTCAAGTAGCTCCGGATCTCCGAGATCCATGCATCTGAGCTTACTTGAGCTTCTGAGTCTTGCGTGCTGGGTTGCTCGGACCTTCTGACAGCACCTACGACCCTTGGTGGATGCCATGGTAACAGGGTCACTGGGACTGCCAGCTTCATGGTGCTGGTGTTGCCCCCTTCGCTTAGTTCGGCAGGCTAAGCTGTTGGCTTTGACAACCTCCGGACGAAGATTCCGTCAGGAGCTGGAGCTCCAGTTGAGGCTTTCATCGAGAGTTCGTCGGCTTCAGCGTTGTGAAGACGTTGAACATGGTGGAGATCCAGGACTTCGAAGTCCTACTGAAGCCTCTGGACTTCAAGGAGATAAGCAGCTAGTTGAGGATTGTTGCAGGAGCATTCACCATTGACTTGTTTGATGATGAGTTGTGAATCTCCCTTCACCAACAGGTGTTTGACACCATAAGATAGTGCCACCTTGAGTCCGTAGATGAGAGCTTCATGTTCTGCCATGTTGTTGATCGCCTTGAAATCAAGGTGAACCATGTACTTGACCTTCTCCCTGGTTGGAGCAAGGAGAAGGATTCCAGCTCCGGCCCCCTGCTTCTGCACGGAGCTATTGAAGTAGAGAGTCCATTGAGGCTCTGTGAATACCGGAACCTTGGGTTCTGGTTTCTGCTCACTATGGCCCCCAGGGTTTGATGGTGAGGGGGTCCATTCCGCCACAAAGTCAGCCAAGGCTTGACTTTTGATTGCTTGTCGTGACATGAATTCTAAATCGAATTCGGCCATTTCCGCTGCCCACTTTGCAATGTTCCCAGTAGAGTTAGGGTTATGCAAAATAGCACGCAGTGGAAAAGAAGTTACCACTAATATTTTGTGGGCTTGGAAGTAGTGACGAAGCTTCCTTAGGCAATAAGGACTGCGTAAAGCAGCTTATGCACCTCAATGTATCTTGTCTTGGCGTCGTGGAGCACTTCACTGATGAAGTACACTGGGCGTTGGACGGTCCGTACCCTATCGGAAGGACCTGAAGCTTCTTCTCCATCGACCCGGACCCTACTGGAGGGTTTCGGATCTTCATGTAGTGCTTCTTGGACCCTCTTGGAGGGGTCCAAAACTCCTTCTTGTTCGGCCCGGACCTTGCTAGAAGGGTCCAGATCATCTTGGTTGGTGAACCCCCTCAGGTGAACGAGGTTGATCTTCTAGCATTTCGTCTTGAGGTTCCGTGTATGGGGGCTGGGACCCAGACATGCCTTCATTTAACTCAGAACCCTCCCGGAGGGGTCTAGGCTCCTGGACTGGATGTGGCTCCAATCTTTCCGCGACCAGGACCATACTGGCAACTTTGGTGGTTGCGGAAATGTAAAGCAGTAAAGGCTCACCAGGATTCAGAGCTACCAATATCGGTAGTGTGGTGAGGAGCTGTTTTAGCTCTTGAAACACCTTTTTCTACTTCTTCGGACCAATGAAATGATCTGGATTTCCTCAGGAGTTTGAAGAAGGGTAGAGCCCATTCTGCCAGTCTTGAGATAAACCGGCTGAGCGCAGCTAAACATCCAGTTAACTTTTGGACATCCTTGATGCGGGCTGGGGGCCGCATATCTTCTATAGCCTTGATCTTCGCCAGATTTGCTTCAATTCATCAGCGAGTTACCAAGAAACCCAGAAGCTTCCCAGATCTAACCCGAAGACACATCCGAAGCTTCCCACTAGCCTTGGGTACAATAAGTGGGTTTGCCAGCCATTTTGGATGGAAGACTTCCTGGATGAATCCAGCTTCGAGCAACATCTTGATTTCCTGTCGGATGAAGTTTTGTCGCTCGATTGATTGCTTCTAGGGGCTTCTGGTGTACAGGCCGTGCGTCATGGTAAATCTTCGGATTGTGCTCAATCACCTCCCTAGGGATCCTAGGCATTTGTGATGGTTGCTAGGCAAATACGTCTAGCCCGGAGGAAAGTGGTGAGCGCGAGTTCCTATTTGTTGTTCACACCTCCTGATATACAGATCGTCTGAGGAGCATCGGAACCAATTTGGACGACTTGGACGGGAACGTCGGTGTCGCTGCTTGGTTGCACACGAGGTGCAGAGGTAGAGCCTTTACGACGAATGCTCTGAGGGTTCGAAGCTGGCTCCTTACCGAATGCTTCCTCTTGCGCTGTGGTAAGCGCATAGAGTTCTTCTAAAGAAGTAACTCCTATAGTACGATCTCCGCGGATCCGGAGAACGCCCGTGGGTGTTGGCATCTTCAACACTAAGTAACCATAATGAGCGGTGGCCATGAACTTGAACAAGGTTGGCCTGCCCAGAATGGTATTGAATGGTAGACTGATCTGCCCAATGTCGAAGACCCATTTTTCGGTTATGTAGTTCTCCCGAGTCCCGAAGGTCACTGGGAGTGTGATGGAACCAAGAGGAGTAATGGTTCCCGTCCCTACCCCAGAGAAAGGTCGGAATGGGTGAAGGTCCGAAGGCCGGAGATGAAGCTTAACGAAAGCTTCAAAGCTTTCGTCCACCATTACATGGTGGAGTTGAACATTGATAATGGTGGGTGACACCATTAACGGGAGTTGGCCAGCTCCGATCATGTTTTGGAGGCAGTCTGAAACATCAAAAATGATAGGAGTTTCCATCCACTTCCGATGAGGCTTCGCCCTAGCAGTGGGAGCTGCCACGGCCATGTCCCGCCGCATTGTCTTGAGGATGCGGCGAGAGGTAATATCCCAAGAACCACTGTAAATGGTGTTTAGGGTCTTCGGCGCTCGTTGTCAAAGACGTCGGAATCACCATCGACAGTGTTGTAGACAGCTTTCAGGACCTTCTTGGGATCCTGCAAACCTAGCTCCTCCTCAGCCGGAGCTTCATCGACTTTTTGTTTTTCTTCCCGCTGACGGAAAGGAGCTTCTTCCTGGCACTTGTTATAGCGCTCGACAAGTTCTGGACCACCCTGCATTATTGTTCCAGGCTGTGTTTGTCCGTCTTGTAGATCGGACACCACACTTTGGAACTGTTGTCGTTTTCTGATGAAGGACGAGGTCGTTTCTCGGGGCGTGGTTCCACCCGAAGCAGTAGCAGCTGTTGCAGCTGGTGCGCTGATGTGATGCTCGGTTCCAAAAAATGAATCAAAGTAATGCATATGTGTGCCCAGGAAGTTCAACACACATACACGAGTGCATTCATAAAAGAGTATACAGAAAATTACCACAGAACAAGATTAATTAACCAAATTTTATTAAACAAACCATATTATCCTCGAATACAAACTCTAATAAATATTAATGACAAGTTCAACTAATGCAGCAGAAATAAACTAATTAAGCAACTAAGCAAACTAAACAGCTAGACAACATAAGCAATAGGGTATAGCGCAGCTCCAATCAACACCACAGGCAAAGCTGACGGTAGACACGGCCTAGAACTCCGCATTATCATCATTAAACTCCCAATCATGACCTGCAACTGTTGGGGGGTGGGGATTGCAAGAGTGAGTACATGTCGTACTCAACAAGTGTGGAAAGTATGACATATGGTAGATTCAAATGACGACAATAGTAATGGCTAAGTGCTGAAAAGTACATTAAAACATTTGAAAAGCAATATATTATATGTATGTGAAGTAAACCCATCATAATCATAAGTAATATCATAATACCAATTTGAATTCACTACCATCATCAATAATTCCAGATTTCACCATTTTCCAATAACCATATTCAATACCAGAAATTAATCCATAACCAACATAACCATTACCAACCATAACCATTATACCAAGTTTCCTGTAATCATGGAAGTTGTCCAGGTGCTCATAACCGGGAGCACGGCTATCATGATAGATTTATTAGACTCTCCAGAGTTTGTACCACTTTACCCACATGTTTGTGATTTCATCACCTTTCGATGACTATAGAATCTCAATTATGTCGTCTCACACTTCCTTAGGTTTGTGGCCAAGATATCACAAAATAGCCTTTACAAAGGTTACTAGCCTATTTAGACCCCACTGAGGTTTCACTGGTGGCGATGTCTCCTACAGAGCACATCTTCAACCAAGGGCCACCTCTTGAGCCATTCGGATCCCAGGGTAGTCCCACCAATCATCAACAAACCCAATCCGACTACCCCTTCCCCGAGCATCCATAATGGTCCAAATAGCACTGGCAAAGCCCTAATTAATCAGCTATGCCGCACCCATATTTGGCCTCGTGGTGGCACTGTAGTTCTGGCTTATTCTCGCATGAACCGGTCCTTAGATCTAAAGCAAGCAAACCACCATAACATCCAACCCATCCACATACCAGGCTTGCTTAGATCACCCATCACCGTATCATATTGACCAGTTCACATTAATAGAATAACATTAATGCATAATTAAATGTGCAGTGTAGTTTTCCCATCCCAATTAATTAAGCGATGCAAAAGGTAAAAACCCTTCCCGACTCTCTACCATAAATTCCAGGTGATAAGGGTGGTTTAACAAATCTAGTAAACTTCCTACCATAGGATTCCCATCGAATTGACACAAGCATAAAGTTTGCAAACAAAACATTTAATTTAAAAACAGGATCAATATGCTTCAAGAACACTTGCCTTGCTCTTGCTGTTGATTAGGATCAAAGCCTTCAAACTCTTGGTGTTGTAGATCCTCCACGACTCTCTCTAGCGCAAATCCGTCTAATCCACACAATAAACATACAAGACAAGAAACACAATCAAAGAGTGCACAAATATTACTCAATATGACATCACATGCATGATTAATGCAAATGCAAGGTAGAACTTGTTACTAGATTGCTTTTAATGATCAATAACTAGTTCTAATAGCTTTTAACAAGTCTATACAGGTTTGAAGTTGATTAGGTCAGTTTTTGGAGTTAATTCAACACAATTTATCTAGGGAAATCAGACTAGTCCGCTAGGGACCGGACAAGTCCGCACTTTACGAGATCAGCAGATTAGGGTTTTAGATCGACGTAAATTTGGAGATTAGGTGTTGAATTCACGTAAGGAAAAGATAATAGAAGGTATACCAGGTGTTTAGGACTCCAATGAATCAAGAAACTTGGAGGTAGCACTTGGATCTTGGTGATCTAGGGTTGGTGATGAACTTGGAAATGAATTGGTGTTGAAGAACGAAAACATGGCGGAGATCTTGATCCGCTTTTGTTTCCTCCTCTTCTTCTTCTTGCTTGAGATCTTCTCCTCCCTCCTTGATGGTGGCTCTCCATGAACTAGGGTTTGGGTGGGGTGGAAAAGTGGCAAATAGATGTCAAGCAAAGGGGTGGGGTTGTTTATATAGAGGTGGAGGCTAGGGTTAGATGGATTTCGAGTTTGGGATGAGTAGAGGCCGGTTTAGAGTCCCACATGGGCTCTAAAAGAGTTAGGCACGACGTCCCAAGGCCCACTTAACGTGAAACCCAAGAAACAAGTCGTAAAAGAAAGATCAATTCGGAGTCGCGAAATATCGGACAAGTCCGAAAAGGACCAGACTAGTCTGAAGTTGTCCAGAGAGAAAATTGGACAAGTCTGGCCTAAAATCGGACAAGTCCAACTTTAGTCAGAGAGGAAAACGGGCAAGTCCGCTGAAACACCGGACTAGTCTAGAAAAGTCCAGGGACTTAGCAAATTTTCAAGGATTCTTGGAATATCGGACTAGTCCGCACAAAATCGGACAAGTTCGGAGGTTTCCAGAGGCAAAATCGGACTAGTCCGCAGCAAAAACGGATAAGTCCATTTTTAATCAGAGAGAAATCGGACTAGTCCTCAGTAAAATTGGACTAGTCCACACTTTCCTACATTTTAAGTGCGGTTTTGTTCCAAATCAATTTTAAATGTTCCAAATCAATTTTAAACTCGTTCCTCTTGATGTGGATCAATGTTAAACATGCATGTGAGTGTATGCAAGGCATGATGCATGAAAATGAGGGTGTTACAAACCTACCCCCCTTAAAATGAATCTTGCCCTCGAGATTCGAAGCGGAAGAGAAGAGATAGGGAAATTCCTTCTTGAGATCATCCTCCAATTCCCACGTCGCTTTTTTTTCTATGTGGTGCTTCCATTGAACTTTACACCATCTAATAACCTTTTCCCTTGTGACCCTCTCCTTAGTTTCCAAGATTTCAACCGGTTGTTCGGCATAAGTCAAATCTTCCTCTAGTTCCAATTCTTCCATTGGCACTTGTTCTTCCGGTACTCTGAAACACTTCTTGAGCTGGGAAACATGAAAGATATCATGGACATCTGAAAGATGAGCTGGCATCTCCAACTTATATGCTACTTCTCCTCTTTTGTCCAAAATCTTGAATGGTCCAATATAACGAGGTGCGAGCTTGCCCATTATGTTAAACCTCTTACGACCTCTCATTGGTGACACCTTGAGGTAAACAAAATCGCCTATTTCAAAGGCTAATTTCCTTCTCCTATTGTCCGCATAGCCTTTTTGCCTTGATTGGGCAGCCCTCAAGTTTTCACGAATTATTTGGACTTGCTTTTCGGCTTCTTACAACACATCCGGACCAAATACTTGAGTTTCTCCTGCCTCATTCCAGAATAAAGGTGTCCTACACTTCCTCCCATAAAGCGCTTCATACGGTGACATTTTCAAGCTTGCTTGGTAACTATTGTTGTATGAAATTCTGCATATGGCAAGATTTTGTCCCAACTTTTCCCATGCTTCAAAGCATAAGCTCTTAACATGTCTTCCAAAATTTGATTGGTCCTCTCGGTTTGTCCATCCGTTTCAGGATGATATGTTGAACTAAAATTCAACCTTGTTCCCAAAGCTTCATGCAATTTTTGCCAAAATCTGGAGGTAAATTGAGAACATCTATCCGAGACTATCTTCTTAGGGACTCCATGTCGACACACAATATGCTCCATGTATATTTCGGCCAATCGTGCAGCTGTATATTTGGTCTTCACAGGGACAAAATGAGCTGACTTGGTTAAGCGATCCACAATTACCCAAATTGAGTCATACCCGGACTGAGTACATGGTAACCCAACTATGAAGTCCATACCGATTTCTTCCCACTTCCATTCTGGGATCTTCAATGGTTGGAATAATCCAGTTGGCCTTTGATGTTCCGCCTTGACTTGTTGACACACATCACACAATGCCACATATTCAGCTATGTCCTTCTTCATGTTATCCCACCAATAGCAAGTCTTCATGTCTTTGTACATCTTCGTACAACCGGGGTGAATCGAGAACGGCGAGTCATGTGCCTCCTTTAATATTGTCTCCTAGATATGCTTTACATTAGGCACAACGATTCTTTTTCCAAGCCATAAGGTACCATGTTCGTCTTCATCAAATCCGAATTCTCTGCCTTCTTCGGTCCTGTCCTTGATTTCCTTGATCTCTTCATCCGCGGCCTGTGCTTCTCGAATTTCTTGCTCCAGGGTTGGGTTTAACTCCATCATCTCCATCTCATTTACAAATCCGAGGTTCAACCTTTTAAAATCACTACATAACTCAAATGGTAACTCTCGAACTGTGAGTTGATGACTTACTCCCTTTCTACTCAAAGCATCAGCCACTACATTGGCTTTTCCCAGATGATAGTTGATCCCCAAATCATAATCTTTGATGAGCTCCAACCATCTCCGTTGCCTCAAGTTCAGATCCGTTTGTGTGAAAATATACTTCAAACTCTTATGATCCGTATAAATTTCACACCTATGTCCAAGGATACAGTGTCTCCAAATTTTCAATGCATGTACCACGGCTGCAAGTTCTAAATCATGTGTGGGGTAATTCTGCTCATGTTTCTTCAATTGTCTTGATGCATAGGCGACCACTTGACCTTCTTGCATCAATACACATCCAAGTCCTTGTCTCGATGCATTGCAATAAATATCAAAACTCTTGCTCACATCCGGCAGTACCAAAACTAGGGCTGTTGTCAACCTCTTCTTCAACTCTTCAAAACTTTTTTGACAAGCTTGAGTCCATTGGAAAGCCTTTCCCTTTATTAGCAACTCCGTCATTGGCTTGGCTATCTTGGAGAAGTCCTTGATGAACCGACGGTAATATCCTGGCATCCCAAGGAAACTCCTTATTTCCTTTACATTTTGCGGCGATTCCCACTTCAACACGTCTCTCACATTTCCGGGGTCAACCGATACTCCTCCTCCTAAGATTATATTACCCAAAAATGACACCTCTCTCAACCAAAACTGACACTTGTTGAACTTGGCATACAATTGATGCTCCCTCAATTTCTGCAACGTAAGCCTCAAGTGTTCCTCATGTTCCTTCTCATCCTTCGAGTAGATCATAATATCATCAATGAACACCACGACGAACTTGTCCAAGTACTCCATGAAGACTTTATTCATGAGGTACATAAAGTAGGCAGGTGCATTTGTCAATCCAAAAGACATCACGGTGTACTCATAAGATCCATACCATATTCTAAATGCTGTTTTGGGTATGTCCGACGGTCTAATCTTCATTTGAAAATATCCCGACCTCAAATCAATCTTAGAGAAGACACAAGCACCCTTCATCTGATCAAACAAGTCTTCTATGCGTGGCAAGGTCTACTTGTTCTTGATTGTTACCTCGTTGAGAGCTCAGTAATCCACACACATCCTTTGGGTTCCATCCCTCTTGTCCACAAATAGCACGGGCGCTCCCCAAGGTGAAGAGTTTGGGCGAATGAAACCCTTCTCTAATTGCTCTTGAATTTGTTTCTTGAGCTCCGCTAATTCCATAGGAGGCATCCTATAAGGCCTCTTAGCTATAGGTGTAGTTCCAGGTATTAAATCAATAACAAACTCAATGTCTTAATCAGGTGGCATACCTGGCAACTCGTCCGGAAAAACATCCAAAAATTCACACACCACCGGAATCTCCTCAATTGCGGCACCGTCCATTTGATTCAACTCCAATTGCTTTGGTGCGGTTTGAGATGCTTAAAATTATACGGTGATCCCTTCCGCATTGGTCAACTTCACCGTCTTTATGGCACACTCAATAACTCCATTGTGCTACCTCAACCAGTCCATACTAAGTATAATGTCCAATCCTTGGGAATCCAAAATAATGAGGTTGGCGGAGAAGTCTACCCCCCTTGTTCTAAGGCTTACTTTTGGACATACTATATTTGTCCTCATCTCTCCTCCAGGAGACTTAAACAATAGAGTAAACTTCATATGAGAGATAGGCAAACTATACTTGGCAACATACTTTGATGCAATGAATGAATGCGATGCTCCAGAATCAAATAACATAGTTGCGGGGTTGGAGTTGGCGTTAAGCATACCAATGACCACGTCATCCGCTTGTTGAGCATCCTTCGTAGAGACATGTGTCACGTTGCCACGAGCAAAATTCTGCTGTCCACGGTTCCCTTGTGGTTGTCCTCCATTGGGTCTTGGGTTTTTCCTTGGTGCATTGCTTCGTTGACCAAAGCCTCACTTAGACATTGATGCAAAGTGTCTAGCTTCTCCACAAGTATAACACTTCTTTACTCCACCAGAATTATTGGGACGAGCTTGGTTTTGAGCACTTGCAGCAGGAAAGTTAGCACGAGGCGCATAAGGCATTGGAGGCCTAGGTGCTTGCATGACAGGGTGCTGCTGCACAAACTGAGTTGGGCGTGGTGCATAACCAGGGAGTTGAGCAGGAATGGAAGAGCTGAAGTAAGGCGCATTGGGCGGCGTAAAGCGAGGGCGCACATTACTCCCTTGTTGCTGTCCTTGATATGGCGCTTTCCTCTTGTTGTCTTGCTCCATCTCACGAATCTTGTTTTCAACCACAATTACTTTGTCCACAAGCTTCTGAAAATTTGCATACTCACAATTGAGCAATTGCACTTGAATTTCATTGTTCAAGCCTCTCATGAACAAGTATTACTTCCGGCTGTCCCAACTAACATCCTCAGGCGCATATCTTGAGAGTTGAGTGAACTTATTGAGATATTCACCCACACTTGATCTTCCTTGCCTTAAGTTCTCACATTCTTGCCTTTTCAAAATCATAACACCTTCCGACACATAATGAGCACGAAAGCTCTCTTTGAATTCGGCCCATGTAATTCTCTCTTGGTTCTCATAAGCATTGCATAGTGAATCCCACCAATCTGCAGCTGCTCCAACGAGTTGATGAGAAGCAAATAGCACCTTCTCCCGGTCATTGCATTGGACAATAGCTAACTTATTCTCCACGGACTTGAGCCAATCATCGGCATCCATAGGGTCGGCGGCTTGAGAAAAAGTTGGCGACCTAGTCCTCATAAACTCTCCCAATCAGTTATGAGGAGGCGGGGGTGGCGGTGGAGGCATGTGGGACTCATTGTTGATGTTGCCAGCCTGCAGCTGTCCCATAGTTTGTATCATGGTCTACATGAGCTGGTTTTGCATGGCAAAAAGCTGCTCAATGTTGATAGCTCCATGAGCAGGTCCTTGCCCATTGTTGTTCTGAGGTACTCTGTGGTTCTCCTCCTCATCATTGACATCCCTTTGGTTGCGAATCCTCACGATCTGAAAAAAAGCAATAGGTGAGAATTAGAAAATGTCCCCAACTATATGCATCAAGGGATATGAAACTAAACAGCTAGCTACACTAGCCTAGGTGGACATGGCAATGCTAAGGCATCCCAAAATCCTCCATTAAGCACACAAGCAAACAATATATAGCAAACAACACACCAACCAAAATACATCGATTCCTGAGTGCTCCTATGTGCTCTAAAGTGTCCATTCTATCTAGGCTGCGTCCTACGGTCAACCTGTGGCTCTGATACCAATCTGTGATGCCTGGTTCCAAAAAATGAACCAAGCTAACGCATATGTGTGCCCAGGAAGTTCAACACACATACACGAGTGCATTCACAAAAGAGTATACAAAAAATTACCACAGAACAAGATTAATTAACCAAATTTTATTAAACAAACAATATTATCCTCGAATACAAACTCTATTAAATATTAATGACAAGTTCAACTAATGCAGCGGAAATAAACTAATTAAGCAACTAAGCAAACTAAACAGCTAGGCAGCATAAGCAATAGGGTATAGCGCAGCTCCAATCAACACCACAGGCAAAGCTGATGGTAGACACGGCCTAGAACTCCGCATTATCACCATTAAACACCCAATCCTGACCTCCAACTGTTGGGGGAGATTGCAAGAGTGAGTACATGTCGTACTCAGCAAGTGTGGAAAGTATGACATGTGGTTGATTCAAATGACGACAATAGTAATGGCTAAGTGCTGAAAAGTACATTAAAACATTTGAAAAGCAATATATTATATGTATGTGAAGTAAACCCATCATAATCATAAGTAATATCATAGTACCAGTCTGAATTCACTACCATCATCAATAATTCCAGATTTCACCATTTGCCAATAACCATATTCAATACCAGAAATTAATCCATAACCAACATAACCATTACCAACCATAACCATTATACCAAGTTCCCTCCAATCATGGAAGTTGCCCATTAGCTCATAACCGGGAGCACGGCTATCATGATAGATTTATTAGACCCCGCAGAGTTTGTACCACTTTACCCACGTGTTTATGATTTCATCACCTTTCGATGACTATAGAATCTCAATTACGCCGTCTCACACTTCCTTAGGTGTGTGACCAAGAGATCACAAAATAGCCTTCACAAAGGGATTACTAGCCTATTTAGACACCACTGAGGTTTCACTGGTGGCAATGTCTCCTACAGAGCACATCTTCAACCAAGGGCCCCCTCTTGAGCCATTCGGATCCCAGGGTAGTCCCACCAATGATCAACAAACCCGATCCGACTACCCCTTCCCCGAGCATCCATAATGGTCCAAATAGCACTCGCAAAGCCCTAATTAATCAGCTACGCCGCACTCATACTTGGCCTCGTGGTGGCACTGTAGTCCTGGCTTATTCTCGCGTGAATTGGTCCTTAGATCTAAAGCAAGCAAACCACCATAACATCCAACCCATCCACATTCCAGGCTTGCTTAGATCACCCAACAGCATATCATATTGACCAGTTCACATTAACATAATAACATTGATGCATAATTGTAAGACCTATGTGTGCTGAATGCATTGGTTTGTAGTGAATACACTTGGCTTTGATGATAAAAGTTTTAAATTTCACCAAAACACCTTTTTATCAAGGTCCGACTCTAGCTTTGAGCTACAGCAAGATCCGACCATAGGTCCGACTTGTTTTGGGTAGCTCCGGTTACGTTAGATGCTAGGTCTGGCTTCTTGGTAAGGTCCGACTAGCTTTGGTTAGCTCCGGTGAGCTTTATTTTTAGCTCCGGCATGTCTTTGTTAGCTCCGGCATGTCTTTGATAGCTCCGGCATATACTTGATAGCTCCGGTATGTTTTTGCTAAGCTCCGACGTACTTTGTTTAGCTCCGGTTTTGGGTTGCCTAGTTTTGACTAGTTTTTGGTAAGCTCCAGTGCTAGGATCTACTAGTTTTGGAAAGCTCCGGCGCTAGGTTCTACTAGCTTTTGATAGCTCCGGGTCAAGCTCCGGGTTGCTCTGGCAAGGTCCGGAACTTGACCTAAGTGCTTCTGCTTTTCATTTGCAATGTTTCGTACTTGCTTTACATTGTTGGAAAGATTGCTTAGTATTCATTTGCTAAGTTTTGGTGCGTTTTGGATGATATGGTTGATATCGTTTCTACTATGTTTTTGCAACATGCTTATGTGAGGTTCTCACGTAAGGTGTTGTGTTCGGAACTAACTTGAGTCAAGTCGAGGACTTGGGCTCGTATGGATTGTTTGTTTGTTCATGTGCAGGTGTTGCTTGAGTTCAAGTCATGGCTGGTGACAGGATCCATTGGACTAGTCTCAGGATGAGATGAGGTTCCAACAACCAAGTTCGGGAGGAACTGTGGTTGAGCGGGTCAGGAGGTCGCGCAGGATGATTGAATCAAGGGAAGTGCATATGTAGGTCAAAGGAAGGTGTTCGCATGTATGCATGAGGTGCATGACGTGGCAATATGCTTCTAGAGATGGATTATGGAAGGAAGATCTGAACGGAAGGATCGGATCGTATCGGTTGAAGACTTAGGCTGCTAGCTGAGTCGGTTATGGCTCGGTATGGAAAGTATCGAGTTGGTTATGTTAGGATTTTGTGTGGGTCACGAATTTGAGTTGTTTAGGAATGTGGGATACGTTCTTAAGGTGTTTGGAAGTCTTAAGATTGCTTCTATCTGCGTATAGAAGAGTCCTAAGCAGTTATGGAAAGTTCCGATTGTGATCGGATTAGGATTGGAGTCCTATTTGAGATTGGGATGGCCTAAGGGCTGGTTATATAAGCGAGGGAAGGCCAAAGCTCGTGGGAGATGACTTTGTGGCTGTTCCTCTTGTGTTCTATTGAATAAAATTCGTAGTTTGAAGGAACTTTTGTGCCTTGTTCGTCCGACTTGTTCCAGACAAGTTTTACTCGTCGAGTTTCTGGACAGCACTACCTTTCGTCGGTGGTTTTATCATAACTCGAGTTTTATTGATCCAATTGACGTGATTCTTTTTGGGTTGTCTTCACAACTTGATTGTCTATCATCTGTAAAAATTTCACACTCATTGGATTTGTGGTTTTGATCTACACGAGTTTCTTTGCAGCATTCCAGAAACTATTTTTCTCGGGTAGGTCAGATTGACCAGTGTTTGATCTTTAGATCATAACTTGAGTTTTTCTCGACGGATTTTTGTGTTGTCTTTGTGACTTGATTCTCTCTGATAACTATCACTTTTGTCACGGCGAAACACGTTTAGATTAGTCTCACACACGATTTCTTTAACAGATCGTTTTTCTACCGAAGGGATTAGGGTTTTATTGTTTCCGCTGCGTAAGATTTTTAAATCTACCATTCACCCTCCTCTGGTAGCTTTTCACGTGCTCTTCGATCCTACAATTGGTATCAGAGCCACGTTGCTCTAATCTTTGTGATTTGCACGTGTTTTTGACTAATCATCATGGAGAAGTACTCCGCCAAACCTTGTGTGTTTGCTGGTATTGATTTTCAGGTTTGGAAGGCACGCATGGAGGCTTTCATCCAGGCACAAGGCTTTGCAATATGGGAGAAGGTGTATAAGCCTTATGAAGTGCCACCCAATGATCAAGTCACGGCCACAAACCTACGGGACGTCGACAACAACAACAAAGCCCGAAACTTGATCATCCAAGGACTCACTCAAAGCGACTTTGATCGTGTCGCGCACCTCCGTTCAGCATACGATGTTTGGAGAGCTCTCTGTGATTATCATGAAGGCTCCAACACAATCAAGGAGGTAAAACAAGATATGTTCAAAAAGGAATATATGCGTTTTGAGATGCAACCAGGTGAGTCTATCGATGACCTCTTTGCTCGTTTCAATAAAATTCTCAGCAACTTACGTAGTGTCAATGTTAATTTTTCTGATGCTGAGAATGCTAGGCAACTTCTTAGTGCATTAGACATGTCAATTTGGGAGATGAAAGTAACATCTATTCGTGAATCAACTGTCATGAGTTCTCCTACATTAGATGTACTTTATTCTAAATTAAAAACTTATGAAATTGACATTCTAGCACGTAAGAACCCAAATAAGTCTATTGCATTTGTTTCACAACGTGATATGTCTAGCTCCGGCCAATCATCATCTTGCAATACTCTTGCTTTGTTGTCCTCACTAACCCTAGAACAGATCGAAGAATTTCCAAAAGAGAAGTTGGCACTCATCTCTACTAGATTCTCAAAAGCATTGCAAAATGTGAGAACTAGAAGGAGAGGAAGCTCCGGACCTCAACGTTGTTTTGAATGTGGTAAAACAGGACACTTTCGTACAGAATGCCCTAACCTTTCAGGTACGACCACCCGGGAAGAAAAACAAAGCAAGGTCCGAACCCCCTCTGGAAACTCCAACAAAAAGAAGAAAGGTACCATAGGATGCAAGATGATCAACAGCTTCATCACCGCGCTTCAAGAGCTCAGTTCAAGTGACATTGACTTTGAAAGTGATGAAGAGAATGATGACCTGGCCAACATATGCTTCATGGCGGGCAAAGCAAGATCAAGATCAAGTCAGGAGGATGCAGAACATAGCAGTGAAGACGATGAGGTATGTTCTACCTGCAATGAAATGTGTGATGCTATTTCTCGTGCAACTATTATTGTCAAGAAAAAGGACAAAAAGCTTAGGGATAATGCTGCTAAAATTGAATCACTAGAATCTGAAATTAACCATTTAAAAACTTTGATTCCTAGTGATGATGCATGTCCCTCGTGTGACTTAATCTATGAACAATTGTCCACATTAAGAAGTGCACACTCCTCCACTCTAGATAGACTTGATGAAGAAATTAAAAAGAACAAAGAGCTTGCTACACTTAATGATAAAAACTTGAAAGATGCTAGCTGTACAATCGACTTGCATTGTTCTACTTGTGATGATCTTGATAAGAAACTAAAAGATGCAATGAATGAAATTTCCATTCTGAACAATGCTTTACGATCTCATGAAGTTAAAAATTGTTCCAATTGCAAACTAAAAGGAAAAACTTCATGTGCAAACTGCCTAGACTTGTCTAAGAAACTTGATGACATGAATAGGACACTAGGTCGGTTTTATAATGGGAATAAGAATCTAAACTTGCTGCTGAATTCTTCCAAGTCTTGCAATAATAAAACTGGTTTAGGTTTTGATTCTCATGCTCATGCTAAGGCACATCCATCTAAAATTGTAAAGTCATTAGGAAGTGGCTTGATTCAAACAGTTTCTAAACAAAAAGGAGTGGTTTTCAAATCTGCAGGAGTGCTGTCTCATTCGGTTTGAAATAAAAATATTGCTTGCTCATCTAGACATGAACACAAAGTTAAATTTCATTGTACCTTCTGTGTTAAAGATGGTCATGTCATAGATTTTTGTTATAGACTAGCTAAACAACATAAAAAGGAAAGAAAAATTGCTAGATCTTATAACTTTCATGCAATTAGAAAAACACAACCTGCTTTAGTGAGTCAGAAACTTGAAAAGGTAGCTTCTGGACCTTCTTGTAAGAAATCCGCAAAAGCAGCTCCGATAGTTCCGAGAGCTCCGAGAGCTCCCGGACCTTCTGTTGTTTCCTTCGGAATTTCAGCTTTTGTTTCCGGAGCTTCAGCCTTGTCTTTTGGAACTGCTGCTTTTACCCCCGGAGCTACTGGTTTTTGTGCTAAAAGAGCTAAGAATAGAAAACCTCAAACTTTGACTCATAAACCTGCTGCTTTGTCTCAGCTTTCGCATGTTTTTCCTACTGGACGTCGTGTGACTCAGTACTGGATACCTAAATGCCTTTTGACTAACCCCAGTATTGAGTCATCGACGTATTGTGCTTTTATGTAGGTTACACGTTTGAGGAAGGAGAATATTTGTATTGTGGATTCAGGTTGCTCACGCCACATGACCGGTAACAAAGATTGGTTCTCCTCCCTCTCTTTTGTGTCACGTGTAGAAAATGTTACTTTTGCCGATAATTCTTCAACTCCTATAATTGCTAAGGGTTCGGTTAGAGTAAATGATCACTACACTTTGAAGGATGTGGCACTTGTCAAAAATTTGAAATACAACTTGCTTTCTGTTTCACAATTGCTAGATGAAAATCTGGAAATTATTTTCAATAAAAACTGCTGCAAAGTTGTAAGTTCAAATAGTGAGCTTATTTTTAACATGTCTCGGTTTGGAAGAGTTTTTAAAGCTGATTTTGATATGTCTTCCTCTAAGCATAGGTGTCTAGTTGCTAATGATTCAAAGAACTTATATTTTTGGCATCGTAGACTTGGTCACGTAGGCTTTGATCACCTAACGCGTGTTAGTGCTCTTGATCGCATACGTGGACTGCCTAAGCTTAAAGGGGACAAAGAAATTGTGTGCTCTTCTTGTAGACATGCTAAGATGGTTGCAGGTTCACATACTCCTCTCACAATGATCATGACAACTGAACCATGTCAACTTTTGCATCTTGACACCGTAGGACCTTCACGTGTTCAATCCTTCGGAGGTAAATGGTATGTTCTTATTATTGTTGATGATTATTCTAGATACTCTTGGGTTTACTTTATGGCTTCTAAGAATGAAGTTTTTAGTCACTTTAGAACTTTATTTCTTAGATTATCAATTGATCACCCAGGATCATTAAAAGCAATTAGAAGTGATAATGGAACTGAATTTAAAAATCAATCTTTTGATCACTTTTGTGCTGAAAATGGAATAGATCATCAATTCTCTTCACCATATGTACATCAACAAAACGGTGTTGTAGAAAGAAAGAACAAAACCTTAGTTGAGATGGCTAGGACTATGCTTGATGAATATCAAACTCCTAGAAAATTTTGGGCTGATGCGTTAGCAACCGCTTGTTATGTCTCAAATCGTGTTTTCTTGCGTGCTAAGCTAGGTAAAACACCATATGAGCTCCAGTTTGGACATAGGCCTAGTGTTACACACTTTCGGGTATTTGGTTGCAAATGCTTTGTTAAGAAACATGGTAATCTTGATAAGTTTGAACCTCGATCCATTGATGGCATGTTTCTTGGTTATCCATCTCATACTAGAGGCTACCGTGTGCTTTTACTTGACACTAACAAAATTGTGGAGACTTGTGAAGTGTCTTTTGATGAAGCTAGCCCAGGTACTAGCTCCGGTGTTGCAGGACCAGATCCGTATCCTCAGGGGGAGGGTATTTTCGAAGAATAAGAAGAGCCGGTGATACTGCCTGGTAGTTCCGAAGCTGACATGTGTCCAGCTCCGGACATTGAACAAGCTCTGGCTATCACCTATGCTGGTCCTGATCATCCACAAGTCACAAGCTCATCAATCTACGATGAACCTAATGAAGAAGAAGTTTGTGAAACATCTGTTCCCCTACGTTTTTACAAAGATCATCCCCCAGAACAGATGATTGGAAGCTTGCACGAACGAGTCACACGGTCCAGGTTTTGCAATCCAAACTCTCATGCTCATTCTGCTTTTGTTGCTTCTTTTGAACCCAAAGATATATCACACGCACTCACTAATGAATCTTGGATTATTGCCATGCAAGAAGAGTTAGAAAATTTTGAAAGAAATAATGTTTGGAAACTTGTACCTCCACCTCTAGGTCACACTTTAATTGGAACTAAATGGGTATATAAAAATAAACAAAGTGAGGATGGGGTTGTGGTTAGGAATAAGGCTAGGTTGGTTGCTCAAGGTTTCACTCAAGTTGAAGGTCTAGATTTTGATGAAACTTTTGCTCCTGTCACTAGATTAGAAGCCATAAGAATTTTGTTAGCTTTTGCAGCATCTAAAGGTTTTAAGCTATATCAAATGGATGTTAAAAGTGCTTTTCTTAATGGCTACATAGATGATGAGGTTTATGTCAAACAACCACCGGGTTTTGAAAATCCAGATTTTCCTAATCATGTTTACAAACTGTCCAAAGCCTTATACGGTCTCAAACAAGCCCCTAGAGCATGGTATGATAGGCTAAAAACATTCTTACTTGAAAAGGGGTTTACCATGGGCAAGGTTGATAAAACTCTTTTTGTTCTTAAGCATGGCAATGACTCATTATTCATTTAAGTGTATGTGGATGATATTATCTTTGGTTGTGCTTCTCATGATCTTGTGTCCAAGTTTTCAGCAATGATGAGTTCCGAATTTGAAATGAGTATGATGGGTGAACTCACTTACTTTTTGGGGCTGCAAATCAAGCAAACCAAGGAGGGTACCTTTGTGCATCAAACGAAGTATACCAAAGACCTTCTAAGGTGCTTCAACATGGACAAAAGCAAGCCTCTTCGGACACCAATGGAAACAGCAACAACACTTGAACTTGATGAAGATGGTGAATCCGTGGATCAAAAAGAATATAGAAGCATGATCGGATCACTTTTGTACCTCACGGCATCAAGACCGGACATACAATTCAGCGTATGTCTTTGTGCACGGTTTCAAGCTTCCCCACGTGTTTCACATCGTCAAGCCATCAAAAGGATTATCAGGTACTTACATGGAACCCAAGAATTTGGCATTTTTCTTCCTTCTTCCTCAACTGTTACTTTGAAAGCTTTTTCGGATGCTGATTTTGGGGGTTGTAGGATTGATAGGAAAAGTACTTCTGGTGCTTGTCATTTTCTTGGTAATTCTCTTGTTGCTTGGTCCTCTAGAAAACAAAATTCAGTTGTGCAATCCACAGCCGAATCTGAATATGTAGCTTCTGCTAGTGCTTGCTCATAAATTCTTTGGATTGTTCAAACACTTAAGGACTATGGGGTTGATCTAGATAGTGTTCCACTGTTCTGTGATAACACTAGTGCCATTTGCATTGCTAAAAACCCCGTGCAACATTCTAGAACTAAGCACATTGACATTAGGTATCACTTTCTTTGAGATAATGTTGAAAAAGGAAATATTGTGCTTCACCATGTAGATACCGAACAACAATTGGCTGATATTTTTACAAAACCTTTGGATTTCACTCGTTTTTGTTACATTGTAGTGAAATAGGGGTTATGCATCCTCATGGCTTAAATTGAGGGGGGGGTTTGAAACTTGGGAAGTCTATGTGTGAATCTGAAATTAAAATAATATGAGCATAGTATTTCATACATATATGACTTTGTGATTCGTTTTACATGCTGAAAATTCTTACTACATTACTCGTGTTATACATTTTGTAGTTTTTGCCATGTCTAGTAATTGAAATAATTACTTACACTAAATCTGGTCATGGTCGAACTTTCTTGCTGTTTTGAACTTGTTGCATGCTCCCAAATGTTTTTAATCATTAAGAATTCATCAAGTAATCAACTCACATGTTGAGTTTTTTATGAACAAATATAAATTGAGAAAAGATCAAGAGAATATGCATGCATCACACTTCTTCTTTTGAGATGGCTTGTCATTGCACTTAGATATGAACTTGGAAGAAGTTGTATATGACTAAAACCATGTCCTTAAGCTTCTGATTGTCAAATGACATAGGCTTGGCTTGGTTGGTTAGAATAAGGCAGATGCGCATATAATCTCTTGCAAATATCATATGATCTAAATTTATGCTTTGAAAAATAATAAAATGCAGCAACTAGTGTCATGCTTTCCGGTTTTTAAATAGTTAAGTTTGTGAGATCATGACTTGCTTAAATTGAAAAATTACATTTGATCTCTAGCATGGCTTACACTACCTTATGTATTTCCTTGATGTGATAATGTAAGGTACTTGATAGTATGACTTGGATGAGCTTTGTTTATATGTATATGTTATAATATGCTCATAACAACTAAAGAGGGAGAGAAAATTTGTTTACATGCTCATGACTTGCTGAATACATTGTCAAAGGGGGGGAGATAAGCATGAAGAGAAAGAAAATATGTGCATAAGGAGAGATAATAAAGGGGGAGAGATAATATGGGATAATTTTTCTTCTCATTTACTTTTGATACAAAGGGGAGAAATTGTCTTCAAAACTTTTATGTGAATAAGCCAATGTTCGAATTTTAAATGGTGTTGCCAATGTATTTATCAAGGGGGAGATTGTAAGACCTATGTGTGCTGAATACATTGGTTTGTAGTGAATACACTTGGCTTTGATGATAAAAGTTTTAAATTTCACCAAAACACCTTTTTATCAAGGTCCGACTCTAGCTTTGAGCTACAGCAAGATCCGACCATAGGTCCGACTTGTTTTGGGTAGCTCCGGTTACGTTAGATGCTAGGTCCGGCTTCTTGGTAAGGTCCGACTAGCTTTGGTTAGCTCCGGTGAGCTTTATTTTTAGCTCCGGCATGTCTTTGTTAGCTCCGGCATGTCTTTGATAGCTCCGGCATATACTTGATAGCTCCGGCATGTTTTTGCTAAGCTCCGACGTACTTTGTTTAGCTCCGGTTTTGGGTTGACTAGTTTTGACTAGTTTTTGGTAAGCTCCGGTGCTAGGATCTACTAGTTTTGGAAAGCTCCAGCGCTAGGTTCTACTAGCTTTTGATAGCTCTGAGTCAAGCTCCGGGTTGCTCTGGCAAGGTCCGGAACTTGACCTAAGTGCTTCTGCTTTTCATTTGCAATGTTTCGTACTTGCTTTACATTGTTGGAAAGATTGCTTAGTATTCATTTGCTAAGTTTTGGTGTGTTTTGGATGATATGGTTGATATCGTTTCTACTGTGTTTTTGCAACATGCTTATGTGAGGTTCTCACGTAAGGTGTTGTGTTCGGAACTAACTTGAGTCAAGTCGAGGACTTGGGCTCGTATGGATTGTTTGTTTGTTCATGTGCAGGTGTTGCTTGAGTTCAAGTCATGGCTGGTGACAGGATCCATTGGACTAGTCTCAGGATGAGATGAGGTTCCAACAACCAAGTTCGGGAGGAACTGTGGTTGAGCGGGTCAGGAGGTCGCGCAGGATGATTGAATCAAGGGCAGTGCATATGAAGGTCAAAGGAAGGTGTTCGCACGTATGCATGAGGTGCATGACGTGGCAATATGCTTCTAGAGACGGATTATGGAAGGAAGATCTGATCGGAAGGATCGGATCGTATCGGTTGAAGACTTAGGCTGCTAGCTGAGTCGGTTATGGCTCGGTATGGAAAGTATCGAGTTGGTTATGTTAGGATTTTGTGTGGGTCACGAATTTGAGTTGTTTAGGAATGTGGGATACGTTCCTAAGGTGTTTGGAAGTCTTAAGATTGCTTCTATCTGCGTATAGAAGAGTCCTAAGCAGTTATGGAAAGCTCGTGGGAGACGACTTTGTGGCTGTTCCTCTTGTGTTCTATTGAATAAAATTCGTAGTTTGAAGGAACTTTTGTGCCTTGTTCGTCCGTTGTTCCAGACAAGTTTTACTCGTCGAGTTTCTGGACAGCACTACCTTTCGTCGGTGGTTTTATCATAACTCGAGTTTTATTGATCCAATTGACGTGATTCTTTTTGGGTTGTCTTCACAACTTGATTGTCTATCATCTGTCAAAATTTCACAGTCATTGGATTTGTGGTTTTTGATCTACACTAGTTTCTTTGCAGCATTCCAGAAACTGTTTTTCTCGGGTAGGTCAGATTGACCAGTGTTTCATCTTTTGATCATAACTTGAGTTTTTCTCGACGGATTTTAGTAATTCCTTTTGTGTTGTCTTTGTGACTTTATTCTCTCTGATAACTATCACTTTTGTCACAGCGAAACATGTTTAGATTAGTCTCACACACGATTTCTTTAACAGATCATTTTTCTACCGAAGGGATTAGGGTTTTATTGTTTCCGCTGCGTAAGATTTTTAAATCTACCATTCACCCCCCTCTGGTAGCTTTTCACGTGCTCTTCGATCCTACAATAATTAAATGTGTAGTGTAGTTTTCCCATCCCTATTAATTAAGTGATGCAAAAGGTAAAAACCCTTCCCGACTCTCTACCATAAATTCCAGGTGACAAGGGTGGTTTAACAAATCTAGTAAACTTCCTACCATAGGATGCCCATCAAATTGACACAAGCATGCAGTTTGCAAACAAAACATTTAATTTAAGAACAGGATCAATATGCTTTAAGGACACTTGCCTTGCTCTTGCTGTTGATTAGGATCAAAGCCTTCAAACTCTTGGTGTTGTAGATCCTCCGTGGCACTCTCTAGCGCAAATCTGTCTAATCCACACAATAAACATACAAGACAAGAAACGCAATCAAAGAGTGCAAAAATATTACTCAATATGACATGACATGCATGATTAATGCAAATACAAGGTAGAACTTGTTACTAGATTGCTTTTAATGATCAATAACTAGTTCTAATAGCTTTTAACAAGTCTATACAGGTTTGGAGTTGATTAGGTCAGTTTTTGGAGTTAACTCAACACAATTTATCCAGGGAAATTGGACTAGTCCGCTAGGCACCGGACAAGTCCGAACTTTACGAGATCAGCAGATTAGGGTTTTCTAGATCAATGTAAATTTGGAGATTAGGTGTTGAATTCACTGAAGGAAAAGATAATAGAAGGTATACCAGGTGTTTAGGACTCCAATGAATCAAGAAACTTGGAGGTAGCACTTGGATCTTGGTGATCTAGGGTTGGTGATGAACTTGGAGATGAATTGGTGTTGAAGAATGAAAACTTGGCGGAGATCTTGATCCTCTTTCGTTTCCTCCTCTTCTTCTTCTTGCTTGAGATCTTCTCCTCCCTCCTTGATGGTGGCTCTCCATGAACTAGGGTTTGGGTGGGTGGAAAAGTGGCAAACAGATGTCAAGCAAAGGGGTGGGGTTGTTTATATAGAGGTGGAGGCTAGGGTTAGATGGATTTCGAGTTTGGGATGAGTAGAGGCCGGTTTAGAGTCCCACATGGGCTCTAAAAGAGTTAGGCACGATGTCCCTAGGCCCAATTAACATGAAACCCAAGAAACAAGTCATAAAACGAAAGATCAATTCGGAGTCGCGAAATATCGGACAAGTCCGAAAAGGACCGGACTAGTCCGAAGTTGTCCAGAGAGTCGGACAAGTCTGGCCTAAAATCGGACAAGTCCGACTTTAGTCAGAGAGGAAAACGGACAAGTCTGCTGGAACACCGAACTAGTGTGGAAAAGTCTAGGGACTTAGCAAATTTTCAAGGATTCTTGGAATATCGGACAGTACGCACAAAATCGGACAAGTCCAAAGGTTTCCAGAGGCAAAATCGGACTAGTCTGCAGCAAAAACGGACAAGTCTGTTTTTAGTCAGAGAGAAATTGGACTAGTCCTTAGTAAAATCGGACTAGTCCGCACTTTCCTGCATTTTAAGTGCGGTTTTGTTCCAAATCAATTTTAAACTCGTTCCTCTTGATGTGGATCAATGTTAAACATTCATGTGAGTTTATGCAAAGCATGATGCATGAAAATGAGGGTGTTACAGCCGACCGACGTCTTCTTCTTGCCGTTGGGCTTCTTTTTCTTTTTGCCACTGCCGGATGTAGTGGACTCAGTTTTGGAGGACTTCTTGTTGACCTCCGGAGTTGGCTTAGAGTGCATTTCGTGGCCCTCCGCAACCCTAGCACATTTGTCCGCTAGGATAAAGAGTTCTGTGACGCTGGTGACTTCTTTGATGGCCAGCTTCTTTAGCATCTTTTTATCTCGAACACCCTGTCTGAATGCAACGATAACAGAAGAGCTCGAGATTGAAGGAATAGTATTATGTACCTGAGAAAACCACTGGATGAAGGATCACAATGATTCCCCCGATGTTTGCTTTACAGCAAACAAATCCAATTCAGTGCTAGGCCGGGTGTAAGAACTCCCAAACTTGGCAGTGAATTGTTGGCATAGCTCCGCCCAACTATTAATGGTGTCGGGTGGGAGACTCATGATACAGGACCTTGCAGTCCCAGTTAAATCCACTGTGAAGTAATTGGCCATCACGGCCTCATCACCCCCCGCTGCCGGTATGGCAGTGGAGTAGATTTGAAGGAATTCGGCGGGGTTGACAGTCCCGTCGAATTTTTCTGGCAAGTGAGGTCGGAACTTCTGTTGTCATCTGACCATACGGAAGTGCATGGCCAGGGCAGGACAGCCTCCTCCTACTCCCAGAGGAGTAGGGTTGTCTTGAGCCTCTCGCCTCTCGCGAGCACGCTCGATATGGACGCGACCGTCCTGTTGCCGGTAACGGCGATCCAGTTCTGACCGCGGGTCATAAGTCGGAATCCTGGTAATGGTGTGGGTGCGTCGTGCCCTGGGAGGTAATGAAGTCACCTGCTGCGATGCAGCACGCCTCCTCTGCTACGTGACTTGCGGACCTAGTCGGCCTTACAAGATCCGTCATTGTGACGTTGCTCGCCCTGAAGGGGGAGGACCTTAATTGCTAATGCCAGCAGCTGCAGCTGCAACCAGATGGTCTACATCAGCTCTCCTCTATTCCATAGCACCCTGAGGTACCCCTAGAGGTGGTGGATGTTGTAAAAGAGCTCGCGCAGCAATGAGCGCATGCTTAGGGTTGTTATTGGTCGATGCAGTGATCGACGCAGATGCCACATCTTGTTGCCCAGCATTGTTTGCCAGAACCGACGGTGGCTGTGGTGCTATGGTGCGTGCTGGAACAATGGCACCTGCTGGTTGTGACACATTGAGGGTATTGCCACCAGCAGGTTGTTCAGCTCGATTACCGTTGGAGGATCCTACGACGGAATTCACCATCTTGAGATCTCGAGTGACTTCCCCCTACCTGGTGCGCCAAATGTCGAAGTGTAGCAACGACACTTCCCCGGTATTACTAAAGTGTAGCCCGAGGAGGTTCTTGTTATGGTTGGGGCACGCAGAGATCATGATCAAGATGGCGACACCATAGATTTACGTGGTTCGGGCCGCCTGAGCGTAATACCTTACTCCACGAACTGTGTGTGTGTGTGTTGTATTATGAATTGCTAGAAAGTGTAGTCTCTGGCTCAGCTTGGAGTTGTCCCTTGTCTCGTGCGGCTCAGTCCTTTTATGGTCCAAGGACTGACCGTTACATCATTAGCCTGTCCCGATATGTGGCCCTTGCGTATTAAATAGCCTTATACACTGTCTACGGGTATTAAGCGTGGTTAATAGTGTGTTAATGTGCTTTAATGGCTGTGTTACCCCTATTAACAGTGCTCTGATCATGTGTCATTAATACATCATTAACGACATGTAATCAAGTCTTGTAACTGCAGCTTTAACTGTCCTTTGAATGTCCGTGCTTAATGAGATCTGCCACTGTATTCGTTGATGAAGATCCGGAGGCTCCACTTGTGGCAGCTTCAGAGCTTCCCTTTGCGGAGAGGTAGCTCCGGCACCACTGTACACATGTCAACATCGGAGCTTCCCTTTGATGGGGGTTATGTCCGGGGTCATTATACACGTGTTGATCGCAGAGCTTCCCTGTGTTGAGAGTTTAGCTCCATATTTACATTACACGCGTCAATCTCCAGAGCTACCCATATGAGGGATGCGGATCCGGTGTAATATGACATGTGGGTCCTGAGGAAGCCTTCCATTTTGATGGGTAGAACTCTTTTGCACTTCTTGCGGTATCATAAGGTACCCAGTACGCAGGGTACTGATAGATTGGTTGACCAACACATGACATGAATGTTGGATGAGGAGCCAACTATCCACCCTATGGTGGAGGCAAACCAAGAAGAACTCTTGGGGCCTCCCCAAGCTTGGGGATAAATGACTTTGGCTCCTACTGGAAGCTGAAATTCTTCTACGAAAGGCAATTGTGTTGCCTAGCAGACATTTGTTGAGGTACGCTTTGAAATATCCTTCAGTTGAGCACTTGCGTCCTCGTTTTCCATCCCATAAAATGGGTTAGCCAACACTACCCTGTTTTCACAAAAAGGATAAAACAAACAAGGGTAATCCTTTCTAATAACTATTAGTATCCCATAGCTATCCTTTACTTCTTTTGCCTGCCCCGGTAACGGCGCAAGAAATGCTTGTTGACAGCTACTAAGAAACATTAACAATCATCCCCAGCAACGGTGCCAGAAATGCTTGTTGACGTTTCTTACATCACAGATCATCTCTCGAAAGAGATGAGGTCCGCAAGCGCACGAAAACTGTCGTGTAGCATTTCACCCAAGAGTATTCCCAAGGGTATCGTATTTATTCCAAAGGAAGGAAATGGAGTAAAGTAAACACTACTCTTATGATCAAGCTATGGGATACTAATCAATTATCAAGACAGGGGTAAGTTGATAATATACGAGTAGTGTGACACACACCTAAGAAATCTATTATAAAGGGTAGATGTGTCCTAATGGAGGTTAGACTAAGAATTGGGGAGTTGCTCCTACAATGCTTCTAATGCACATATATATAGAATGAGCATGTCAATGGTGAATACTTATGCTAAGTTGTGCAACACATCAGACACGGATTTACCCCTAGCAATACTAGGACGACTCCCGCCAAGAGCCTTGTAGGATCGAAGAGCACGTGAAAAGCTACCAGAGGGGGGGGTGAATGGTAGATTTAAAAATCTTACGCAGCGGAAACAATAAAACCCTAATCCCTTTGGTAGAAAAACGATCTGTTAAATAAATCGTGTATGAGACTAATCTAAACGTGTTTCACCGTGACAAAAGTGATAGATATCAGAGAGAATCAAGTCACGAAGACAATACAAAAAGAATTACTCAAATCCGTTGAGAACAACTCAAGTTATGATCAAAAGATCAAACACTGGTCAATCTGACCTACTCGAGAAAAACAGTTTCTGGAATGCTGAAAAGAAACTCGTGTAGCACAAAAACCACAAATCCAATGACCGTGAAATTTTGGCAGATGATAGTTAATCAAGTTGTGAAGACAACCGAAAAAGAATCACGTCAATTGGATCAGTAAAACTCGAGTTATGCTAAAACCACCGTCGAAAGGTAGTGCTGTCCAGAAACTCGACGAGTAAAACTTGTCTGGAACAAGTCGGACGAACAAGGCACAAAAGTTCCTTCAAACTATGAATTTTATTCAATAGAACACAAGAGGAACAGCCCCAAAGTCGTCTCCCACGAGCTTTGGCCTTCCCTTGCTTATATAACCAGCCCTTAGGCCATCCCAATACAACTAGAACTCTAATCCTAATCCGATCACAATCGGAACTTACCATAACTGCTCAAGATTCTTCTATACGCAGATAGAAGCAATCTTAAGACTTCCAAACACCTTAGGAACGTATCCCACATTCCTAAACAACTCAAATTCGTGATACACACGAAATCCTAACATAACCAACTCGATACTTCCCATACCGAGCCATAACCAACTCTGCCGCAGCCAAAGTCTTCAACCGATACGATCCGATCCTTCCAATCAGATCTTCCTCCCATAATCCGTCTCTAGAAGCATATTGCCACGTCATGCACCGCATGCATACGTGCGAACACCTTCCTTCGACCTTCATATGCACTGCCCTTGATTCAATCATCCTGCGCGACCTCCTGACCCGCTCAACCACAGTTCCTCCCGAACTTGGTTGTTGGAACCTCATCTCCTCCTGAGACTAGTCCAATGGATCCTGTCACCAGCCATGACTTGAAGTCAAGCAACACCTGCACATGAATAAACAAACAATCCATACGAGCCCAAGTCCTCGACTTGACTCACGTTAGTTCCGAACACAACACCTTACGTGAGAACCTCACATAAGCATGTTGCAAAACCACAGTAGAAAACGATATCAACCGTATCATCCAAAACGCACCAAAAACTTAGCAAATGAATACTAAGCAATCTTTCCAATCTTGTAAAGCAAGTACGAAACATTGCAAATAAGCAGTAGAAGCACTTTGGTCAAGTTCCGGACCTTGCCAGAGCAACCCGGAGCTTGAGCCGGAGCTAACAAGAAACACTGCAGTCAGGTTCCGGACCTTGCCAGAGCAACCCGGAGCTTGAGCCGGAGCTTACAAGAGCTAGTGAACCTAGCGCCGGAGCTTACCAAAACTAGTAGATCCTGGATCCGGAGCTTACCAAAACTAGTCGGAACTAGTCAACCCAAAACCGGAGCTAGACAAAGTAATTCGGAGCTTAGCAAAAACATGTCGGAGCTATCAGATATATGCCGGAGCTATCTAAGACATGCCGGAGCTAAACATAAAGCTCACCGGAGCTAACTAAAGCTGGTCAGACCTTACCAAGAAGCCGGACCTAGCATCTAACGTAGCCGGAGCTACCCAAAACAAGCCGGACCTATCGTCGGACCTTGCTGTAACTCGGAGCTAGAGTCGGACCTTGATAAAAAGGTGTTTTGGTGATATTTAAAACTTTTATCATCAAAGCCAAGTGTATTCACTACAAGCCAATGTATTCAGCACACATAGGTCTTACAATCTCCCCCTTGATGAATGCATTGGCAACACCATTTAAAATCCGAACATTGGCTTATTCACATAAAAGTTTTGAAAACAACTTCTCCCCTTTTGTAAAACAAACGTAAATGAAAATCTCTCCCCCTTTATTATCTCTCCTTTTTTTTTAATGTGTGATTAATCTCTCCCCCTTTGACAATGTATTCAGCAAGGTAAAAGAGAAATTTTAATTGTTATGAGATATAAACAAATTATCTCTCCGTCTTTAGTTGTTATAACATATACTTATAAACAAAGCTCATCCAAGTCATACTATCAAGGAACTTACACTATCACATCAATGAGATACATAATGTAGTGTAAGCCATGCTAGAGAGCAAGTGTGATTTTCAATTTTAGCAGGTCATGATCTCACAAACTTAACTATTTCAAAACCTGAAAGCATGACACAAGTTGCTGTATTTTATTATTTTCAAAGCATAAATCTAGATCATATGATATTTGCAAGAGATTATATGCGCATCTGCCTTATTCTAACCAACCAAGCCAAGCCTATGTCATTTGACAATCAGAAGCTTAAGGACATGGTTTTAGTCATACACAACTTCTTCCAAGTTCATATCTAAGTGCAATGACAAGCCATCTCGAAAGAAGAAGTGCGATGCATGCATATTCTCTTGATCTTTTCTCAATTTATATTTGTTCATAAAAACTCAACATGTGAGTTGATTACTTGATAAATTCTTAATGATTAAAAGCATTTGTGAGCATGTAACAAGTTCAAAACAGCAAGAAAGTTCGACCATGACCAGATTTAGTGTAAGTAATTATTCCAATTACTAGACATGGCAAAAACTACAAAAAGTATAACACGAGTAATGTAGTAAGAACTTTCAGCATGTAGAAGGAATCACAAAGTCATATATGTATGAAATAATATGCTCATATTATCTTAATTTCAGATTCACACATAGACTTCCTAAGTTTCAAAAACTCCCCCTCAATTTAAGCCATGAGGATGCATAACCCCTATTTCACTACGAATGTAACAAAAACGAGTGAAATCCAAAGGTTTTGTAAAAATGTCAGCCAATTGTTGTTCGGTATCTACATGGTGAAGCACAATGTTCCCTTTTTCAACATTATCACGGAGAAAGTGATACCTAATGTCAATGTGCTTAGTTCTAGAATGTTGCACGGGGTTTTTAGCAATGCAAATAGCACTAGTGTTATCACAGAACAGTGGAACACAATTTAGATCAACCCCATAGTCCTTAAGTGTTTGAACAATCCAAAGAATTTGTGAACAAGCACTAGCAGCAGCTACATACTCAGATTCGGCTGTGGATTGTGCAACTGAACTTTGTTTTCTAGAGGACCAAGCAACAAGAGAATTACCAAGAAAATGACAAGCACCGGAAGTACTTTTCCTATCAATCCTACAACCCCCAAAATCAGCATCCGAAAAAGCTTTCAAAGAAACGATTGAGGAAGAAGGAAGAAAAATGCCAAATTCTTGAGTTCCATGTAAGTACCTGAGAATCCTTTTGACGGCTTGACAATGTGAAACACGTGGGGAAGCTTGAAACCGTGCACAAAGACATACGCTGAATTGTATGTCCGGTCTTGATGCCGTAAGGTACAAAAGTGATCCGATCATACTTCTATATTCTTTTTGATCCACGGATTCACCATCTTCATCAAGTTCAAGTGTTGTTGCTGTTCCCATTGGTGTCCGAAGAGGCTTGCTTTTGTCCATGTTGAAGCGTCTTAGGAGATCTCTGGTATACTTTGTTTGATGCACAAAGGTACCCTCCTTGGTTTGCTTGATTTGCAGCCCCAAAAAGTAAGTGAGTTCACCCATCATACTCATTTCAAATTCGGAACTCATCATTGCTGAAAACTTGGACACAAGATCATGAGAAGCACAACCAAAGATAATATCATCCACATACACTTGAACGAATAATGAGTCATTGCCATGATTAAGCACAAAAAGAGTTTTATCAACCTTTCCCATTGTAAACCCCTTTTCAAGTAAGAATGTTTTTAACCTATCATACCATGCTCTAGGGGCTTGTTTGAGACCATATAAGGCTTTGGACAGTTTGTAAACATGATTAGGAAAATCTGGATTTTCAAAACCTGGTGGTTGTTTGACATAAACCTCCTCATCTATGTAGCCATTAAGAAAAGCACTTTTAACATCCATTTGATATAGCTTAAAACCTTTAGATGCTGCGAAAGCTAACAAAATTCTTATGGCTTCTAATCTAGCGACAGGAGCAAAAGTTTCATCAAAATCTAGACCTTCAACTTGAGTGAAACCTTGAGCAACCAACCTAGCCTTATTCCTAATCACAACCCCATCCTCACTTTGTTTATTTTTATATACCCATTTAGTTCCAATTAAAGTGTGGCCTTGAGGTGGAGGTACAAGTTTCCAAACATTATTTCTTTCAAAATTTTCTAACTCTTCTTGCATGGCAATAATCCAAGATTCATTAGTGAGTGCGTGTGATATATCTTTAGGTTCAAAAGAGGCAACAAAAGCAGAATGAGCATGAGAGTTTGGATCGCAAAACCTGGACCGTGTGACTCGTTCATGCAAACTTCCAATCATCTGTTGTGGGGGATGATCTTTGTAAAAACGTAGGGGAACAGATGTCTCACAAGCTTCTTTTTCATTAGGTTCATTGTAGATTGATGAGCTTGTGATTTGTGGATGATCAGGACCAGCAGAGGTGACAGCCGGAGCTTGTTCAATGTCCGGAGTTGGACACGTGTCAACTTCGGAACTACCAGGCAGTATCACCGGCTCTTCTTCATCTTCGAAAATACCCTCCCCCTGAGAATATGAATCTGGTCCTGCAACACCGGAGCTAGTACCTGGGCTAGCTTCATCAAAAGACACTTCACAAGTCTCCACAATTTTGTTAGTGTCAAGTAAAAGAACACGGTAGCCTCTAGTATGAGATGGATAACCAAGAAACGTGCCATCATTGGATCTAGGTTCAAATTTATCAAGATTACCATGTTTCTTAACAAAGCATTTGCAACCAAAGACCCGAAAGTGTGTAACACTAGGCCTATGTCCAAACCGGAGCTCATATGGTGTTTTACCTAGCTTAGTACGCAAGAAAACACGATTTGAGACATAACAAGCAGTTGCTAATGCATCAGCCCAAAATTTCCTAGGGGTTTGATATTCATCAAGCATAGTCCTAGCCATCTCAACTAGGGTTCTGTTCTTTCTTTCTACAACACCGTTTTGTTGAGGTACATATGGTGAAGAAAATTGATGATCTATTCTATTTTCATCACAAAAGTGATCAAAGAATTGATTTTTAAATTCAGCTCCATTATCACTTCTAATTGCTTTTAATGATCCTGGGTGATCAATTGATAATCTAAGAAATAAAGTTCTAAAGTGACTAAAGACTTCATTCTTAGACGCCATAAAATACACCCAAGAATATCTAGAATAATCATCAACAATAACAAGAGCATACCATTTACCTCCGAAGGATTGAACACGTGAAGGTCCTACGGTGTCAAGATGCAAAAGTTGACATGGTTCAGTTGTCATGATCATTGTGAGAGGAGTATGTGAACCTGCAACCATCTTAGCATGTCTACAAGAAGAGCACACAATTTCTTTGTCCCCTTTTAGCTTAGGCAGCCCACGTATGCGATCAAGAGTACTAACACGCGTTAGGTGATCAAAGCCTACGTGACCAAGTCTACGATGCCAAAAATATAAGTCATTTGAGTCATTTGCAACTAGACACCTATGCTTAGAAGAAGACATACCAAACTCAGCTTTAAAAACTCTTCCAAACCGAGACATGTTAAAAATAAGCTCACTATTTGAATCTACAACTTTGCAGCAGTTTTTATTGAAAATAATTTCTAGATTTTCATCTAGCAATTGTGAGACAGAAAGCAAGTTATATTTCAAATTTTTGACAAGTGCCACATCCTTCAAAGTGTAGTTATCATTTACTCTAACCGAACCCTTAGCAATTATAGGAGTTGAAGAATTATCGGCAAAAGTAACATTCTCTACACGTGACACAAAGGTGAGGGAGGAGAACCAATCTTTGTTACCGGACATGTGGCGTGAGCAACCTGAATCCACAATCCAAATATTCTCCTTCCTCAAGCGTGTAACCTACATAGAAGCACAATACGTCGATGACTCAATACTGGGGTTAGTCAAAAGGCATTTAGGAATCCAGTACTGAGTCATGCGACGTGCACCAGGAAAAACACGCGAATGCTGAGATAAAACAGCAGGTTTATGAGTCAAAGATTGAGGTTTTCTGTTCTTAATAGTTGATTTAGAAGTTGTTACTTGTTTAGAGTGAAAACCGGTAGCTCCGGATAAAAAAGCAGAAGGTCCGGGGGCAAAAACTGAAGCTCCGGAGGGAACAACAGAAGATCCGGTAACTCTCGGAGCTATCATAACTACCGGAGCTGCCTTTGTAGATTTCTTACCAGAAGGTCCGGAAGCTACCTTTCCAAATTTCTGACTCACTAAAGCAGGTTGTGTTTTTCTAATTGCACGGAAGTTATAAGATCTAGCAATTTTTCTTTCCTTTTTCTGTTGTTTAGCTAGTCTATAACAAAAATCTATGACATGACCATCTCTACCACAGAAGGTACAATGAAATTTAACTTTGTTTTTATGTCTAGATGAGCAAGCAATATTTTTATTTGAAATCGAATGAGGCAACACTCCTGCAGATTTAAAAACCACTTCTTTTTGCTCAGGAACTGTTTGAATCAAACCACTTCCTAATGACCTTACAATTTTAGGTGGATGTGCCTTAGCATGAACATGAGAATCAAAACCTAAACCAGTTTTATCTTTGCTAGACTTGGAAGAATTCAGCAGCAAGTTTAGATTCTTATCCCCATTACAAAACCGACCTAGTGTCCTATTCATGTCATCAAGTTTCTTGGACAAGTCTAGGCAGTTTTCACATGAAGTTTTTCCTTTTAGTTTGCAATTGGAACAAAATTTAACTTCATGAGAACGTAAAGCATTGTTCAACATAGAAATTTCATTCACAGCATCTTGCAGTTTCTTATCAAGATTTTCGCATGCAGAACAATGCAAGTCAATTGTAGAACAAGAAGCATCTTTTAAGTTTTTATCATTAAGTGCAGCAAGCTTTTTGTTCTTTTCAATTTCTTCATCAAGTCTGTCTAGAGTGGAAGAATGTGCACTTCTTAGAGAGGACAATTGTTCATAGATCAAGTCACATGAGGGACATGCATCATCACTAGGAATCAAAGTTTTTAAACGGTTAATTTCAGATTCTAGTGATTCAATTTTAGCAGCACTATCCCTAAGCTTTTTGTCCTTTTTCTTGACAATAATAGTTGCACGAGAAATAGCATCACACATTTCATTGCAGGTAGAACATACCTCATCATCGTCACTGTTGTGTTCTGCTTCCTCCTGACTTGATCTTGATCTTGCTTTGCCCGCCATGAAGCATAAGTTGGCCAAGTCATCATTCTCTTCATCACTTTCAAAATCAATGTCACTTGAACTGAGCTCTTGAAGCGCGGTGATGAAGCTGTTGATCATCTTGCGTCCTATGGTACCCTTCTTTTTCTTGTTGGAATTTCCAGAGGAGGTCCGGACCTTGCTTTGTTTTTCTTCCCGGGTGGTCGGACCTGAAAGGTTAGGGCATTCTGTACGAAAGTGTCCTATTTTACCACATTCAAAGCAGCGTTGAGGTCCGGAGCTTCCTCTCCTTCTAATTCTCACATTTTGCAATGCTTTTGAGAATCTAGTAGAGATGAGTGCCAACTCCTCTTCTGGAATTTCTTCGATCTGCTCCAGGGTTAGTGAGGACAATAAAGCAAGAGTATTGCAAGATGATGATTGGCCGGAGCTAGACATATCACGTTGTGAGACAAATGCAATAGACTTGTTTGGGTTCTTACGTGCTAGGATGTCAATTTCATGAGTTTTTAGTTTAGAATAAAGTACATCTAGTGTAAGAGAACTCATGACAGTTGATTCACGAATGGATGTCACTTTCATCTCCCAAACTGACATGTCTAATGCACTAAGAAGTTGTCTAGCATTTTCAGCATCAGAAAAATTAACATTGACACTACGTAAGTTGCTGAGAATTTTATTGAAACGAGCAAAGAGGTCATCGATAGACTCACCTGGTTGCATCTCAAAACGCATATACTCCTTTTTGAACATATCTTGTTTTACCTCCTTGATTGTGTTGGAGCCTTCATGATAATCACAGAGAGCTCTCCAAACGTCGTATGCTGATCGGAGGTGCGCGACACGATCAAAGTCGCTTTGAGTGAGTCCTTGGATGATCAAGTTTCGGGCTTTGTTGTTGTTGTCGACGTCCCGGAGGTTCGTGGCCGTGACTTGATCATTGGGTGGCACTTCATAAGGCTTATACACCTTCTCCCATATTGCAAAGCCTTGTGCCTGGATAAAAGCCTCCATGCGTGCCTTCCAAACCAGAAAATCAATACCAGCAAACACACAAGGTTTGGCGGAGTACTTCTCCATGATGATTAGTCAAAAACACGTGCAAATCACAAAGATTAGAGCACCGTGGCTCTGATACCAATTGTAGGATCGAAGAGCACGTGAAAAGCTACCAGAGGGGGGGGTGAATGGTAGATTTAAAAATCTTACGCAGCGGAAACAATAAAACCCTAATCCCTTTGGTAGAAAAACGATCTGTTAAATAAATCGTGTATGAGACTAATCTAAACGTGTTTCACCGTGACAAAAGTGATAGATATCAGAGAGAATCAAGTCACGAAGACAATACAAAAAGAATTACTCAAATCCGTTGAGAACAACTCAAGTTATGATCAAAAGATCAAACACTGGTCAATCTGACCTACTCGAGAAAAACAGTTTCTGGAATGCTGAAAAGAAACTCGTGTAGCACAAAAACCACAAATCCAATGACCGTGAAATTTTGGCAGATGATAGTTAATCAAGTTGTGAAGACAACCGAAAAAGAATCACGTCAATTGGATCAGTAAAACTCGAGTTATGCTAAAACCACCGTCGAAAGGTAGTGCTGTCCAGAAACTCGACGAGTAAAACTTGTCTGGAACAAGTCGGACGAACAAGGCACAAAAGTTCCTTCAAACTATGAATTTTATTCAATAGAACACAAGAGGAACAGCCCCAAAGTCGTCTCCCACGAGCTTTGGCCTTCCCTTGCTTATATAACCAGCCCTTAGGCCATCCCAATACAACTAGAACTCTAATCCTAATCCGATCACAATCGGAACTTACCATAACTGCTCAAGATTCTTCTATACGCAGATAGAAGCAATCTTAAGACTTCCAAACACCTTAGGAACGTATCCCACATTCCTAAACAACTCAAATTCGTGATACACACGAAATCCTAACATAACCAACTCGATACTTCCCATACCGAGCCATAACCAACTCTGCCGCAGCCAAAGTCTTCAACCGATACGATCCGATCCTTCCAATCAGATCTTCCTCCCATAATCCGTCTCTAGAAGCATATTGCCACGTCATGCACCGCATGCATACGTGCGAACACCTTCCTTCGACCTTCATATGCACTGCCCTTGATTCAATCATCCTGCGCGACCTCCTGACCCGCTCAACCACAGTTCCTCCCGAACTTGGTTGTTGGAACCTCATCTCCTCCTGAGACTAGTCCAATGGATCCTGTCACCAGCCATGACTTGAAGTCAAGCAACACCTGCACATGAATAAACAAACAATCCATACGAGCCCAAGTCCTCGACTTGACTCACGTTAGTTCCGAACACAACACCTTACGTGAGAACCTCACATAAGCATGTTGCAAAACCACAGTAGAAAACGATATCAACCGTATCATCCAAAACGCACCAAAAACTTAGCAAATGAATACTAAGCAATCTTTCCAATCTTGTAAAGCAAGTACGAAACATTGCAAATAAGCAGTAGAAGCACTTTGGTCAAGTTCCGGACCTTGCCAGAGCAACCCGGAGCTTGAGCCGGAGCTAACAAGAAACACTGCAGTCAGGTTCCGGACCTTGCCAGAGCAACCCGGAGCTTGAGCCGGAGCTAACAAGAGCTAGTGAACCTAGCGCCGGAGCTTACCAAAACTAGTAGATCCTGGATCCGGAGCTTACCAAAACTAGTCGGAACTAGTCAACCCAAAACCGGAGCTAGACAAAGTAATTCGGAGCTTAGCAAAAACATGTCGGAGCTATCAGATATATGCCGGAGCTATCTAAGACATGCCGGAGCTAAACATAAAGCTCACCGGAGCTAACTAAAGCTGGTCAGACCTTACCAAGAAGCCGGACCTAGCATCTAACGTAGCCGGAGCTACCCAAAACAAGCCGGACCTATCGTCGGACCTTGCTGTAACTCGGAGCTAGAGTCGGACCTTGATAAAAAGGTGTTTTGGTGATATTTAAAACTTTTATCATCAAAGCCAAGTGTATTCACTACAAGCCAATGTATTCAGCACACATAGGTCTTACAAGCCTGTGACATAGCCGAACGTAGAGGATTACAAAGGACAGATAGGGCTTTCACCACCTATTGCCTACCTCTTCAATCCATGGGTCTACGAGACATTCAACACTACTTAACTATCCTAGCACCATGCTAACATATTAAGTAAATACCTTAGGAGCCCAAGAACAAGCCATCCTAAGGCAATGAACTAAATCATCGTTGAACCAGTGTTAATACATAGCACAAGGGATTCATATTAACATGATCATATTATAACTAATTAGACTATAGTGGGAGTTTGTAGTGTTTATGATGATAGATTAAGAGTGATATGGCATAATCATAAAGACTACTCCTACCACATACATGGAATCAACAATCAAACAAGAAATGCTTCATCCAAAGTATACGAATAAAAGAAACTAAAGATAATATCTTTACTATGCATAAAGTCATACATGAGCCATACCTTTCCCAAATTGGACATGGGACTAGAGGCTCTCCTCTCTATAGCCTAACTCCACTAAGGACTACGAGAACTAATGTATACAATAGAATGATGCTCAAGTGGTGTGTGTTGACATGAGGGGTGAGGGGTCCTATTTATATGTGGAAAGAGTCAGTTCCCGCCACCAAAAGGCGCGAATAAGTCGCCACTGACTTCTTCAAGCCGGGAGGAGCCAACATGTGGAAGCTGACCGAGTTAGGGGCCAGGACCAGGTCGACCGACTAGGGGGTCGGCCGACCTGGTCTTTGCACTATTTCATGTGTGCTTTCTCCAGGTCACTGCCAGGTGGGTCTCATCCCTTGATATCGGTGTTACACCATTGGATGGCCTCAAATACTTCTGTTTGTGGGCCATTTGATCCATGTTGTGCCACATATCGGCGCTTGATTGGCTGTGATGATATTTTATGGGATCCATCCCCTTGTTTCACTCCAATTCTGTATAAAATACCTTCATGCACCAATTTATCCAAGTACAAGTTGAATTGGGTTATTTATAACTATAATGTGTGTAAGAAATATTCATTCCTTCACACAATTGAGTTATATTGACGGTTGAAATTGGTATATAACGACCGTCAATAGCGACTCCAGAGAATCATTGAAGGAGTTAGTTATGATTTTGTTTTTGAAAATTTATCAAAATTCCAAGTGACTCAATGAAGGGTTGGAGATGAAATACATCAAAGATGTTTCATCTCTCAAATACCCAAGGCGATGGTAGACACATCAAAGCTTTGTAGCACATGTATAACATAGAACAATCTGCATGTTCACGTCATATTCATAGTAGAGTATGATAACTCTTAGTCCTTTGCCTTCACCCAAGGATGAGTAAAGTGCTATGTGTGGGAGCTCTTTAGCGGTCCTTAAGTATGTAATTTTATTGTCAATTCACTGCATAAAAAGTCATGAAATGGATAAGCAACATAGTGAGTTATTTACTAACGATTTTCACAAGTACTGGTGTAATTTTGTATGCAGGTGAATTATACACATAATTAAAAGAATTTGAAAGAACCAAACTAAGAAAGACACTTTTTTGACCAATCGGGCGCAAATACATGGATTTATGGCCCACTTGGGAGAGAAAACAAACAAAAAAAACATGTTAATCACCCGTACGCCATGGTGAGGGCCCACGGGGCAGTCTCCTAGCAGAAGCACAGGTCGAAATAGCCATCTCAAAGTTCGTCTGAAACCCCAGTCCGGCCGAACTGGTCTTCATGGCATTTTACATGTGCCTCCACATCGTGGCTCCTTAGCGCTCCCTGGTGGTGGTGGTAACTGGTCCCCACGGTTATTTTGCCACGAATTGATCTTTGGAGAAGTATAAATAGAGGGGAAGGCTCACTCCACTCTACACACTACAAGGTTCAGTTCAGTACTCCATACCAAAAGTGTAGCACTTCCCAAGGTCTTAGAAAATATGGAGATAGTGAGGAAGAGGAGGAGGAGGAGAATTTGGCTTGTCGGGCTTCCTCCACTTAAGGATGGGGTTCAGGCTTGACGAACCCTCTCCACTCTTGACGTTGACGGATACTTCATGATCAAGTAAGTGATCGTTGTTTTCATTTTGAGTCAAGTTCTTTAATCCAAGAAAGTTATTTCATTTAGTAGTTTGTTCCTTCATCACTTTGTTCGCGTAGAGGCTCCAGTCTTTGCTAGGGAGGTTAGGGAAGTAAATGATAGCGTCGGTGTGGTGTCTAGGATTGATGTTATCTTTTAGTATCTCTTAGTACACGGGTTATAGAGGTAGGCGGTATGTGCTAAAAGCTCTAATCGTCCATTGTAGTCCTAAACTTTTGGCTACAATGTAGACTCTTGGTTTGAGTCATCTGGCAGAGCAGGGTAAGCCTGTGCCCAATACAAGTAACTAGTAGTTGACTTGCATTCAATTAGCAACTCTTCTCTAGGAAATCTTCTCTACCCTTCGTCTATCATCAAGTTTTGTATCCTTGGGTGAACTAGCTAGAAGATTAGCACACATGTTCTTTGTAGTTCGTTACTCTTGGGAATACTCTCAAGGTGAAGTACTACAGTGATATTCGTGCGCTTACAGATTCTCATCTATGATATACCAGCCGTCAATAGTCATCTTCATTCTAGTGAAGAAGTTGCTCACCACCAGCACAAACCTGATGGATAAATTGTGATCGCCTTAAGGTAATCGGGAAGCAAGGAACATGACCCAATATATCTTTGTAAAGATCACTCTCCTAAAGTTTAATGGGGTCTCATCCTGCTTAAAAAATTTGAAGACATGTTGACTATGCAATGAGGATTCACAACGATGAGAGCATCATGATTACAAGAGTTCCGGGGCCAAAATATTACAATTTTGGTGTGCTCCATAGTTAACCAAATGTTTTCTTGCTCCTTCTTCTATGTACTTAGAAACATTTTGCATGAGATGGGCTCTCTGGGTATTAGATAATACCTCATCGGAGATAGCGATGGCCATACCTTCATTGGACTTCCGCACATCCCCAAAAATTTAGCACACAAATCTTGTTCGTCAATGTTGACCCCTGTCCTCGAGTTGCATCAGAGGTGGTATGAAGCGTGTGGGGTTAATCGAGAAGTTTGCCTTGGTGCTTCAGCCATAACTGCCATTGTGGGTTTCTAGGGAACAATATCCCACCTATCCTTGGTTTGGGTGTCAAGGAAGATTTCCCTTCCAGTCCTTTTATTTTTTATCATTGTAACACCCTCATTTTCATGCATCATGCCATGCATTCATCATTAAATATGTCTAGCATTAATCAACATAAAAAGGAACAAGTTTAAAATGAATTTAGAGTTAAACCGCACATATGAAATCTGGGAAGTGCGGACTACTCCGATTTGGGTGCGAACTAGTCCACCTCGCTCGGACTTGTCCGTTTTGCTGCAGACTAGTCTGTATTTTCTGTCTGGACACTTTCGGACTTGTCCGGTCGAGTGCGGACTAGTCCGGTGCTCCAATTCCTTGAAAATTTGCTAAGTCTCTGGACTTGTCCGGACTAGTCCAATGTTCCAGCGGACTTGTCCGTTTTTCCCTCTAACTAAAGTCGGACTTGTCCGATTTTTAGCCAGACTTGTCTGTTTTTCCCCTCTGGATAAGTTCGGACTTGTCCGATGTCCTGTCCAGACTTGTTCGATTTCTCTCTGTCCAACTTCGGACTAGTCTGATAAATCGTGACTCCGAATTGATCTTTTGTTTCATGACTTGTTTCTTGGGTCTTACATTAAGTGGTCCTAGGAACATCATGCCTAACTCTTTTAGAGCCAATGTGGGACTCTAAACCGACCCTACTCACCCCCAAACTCGAAATCCATCTAACCCTAGCCTGCACCTCTATATAAACAACCTCACCCCTTGGCTTGACATCTATTTGCCACATTTTCACCTCACCCAAACCCTAGCTCGTGAATAGCTGCCACCAAGGAGGGAGAAGGAGATCTAGAGCAAGAAGAAGAAGAGGAGGAAATGAAAGAGGATCAAGATCTCCATCAACTTCGCGTTCTTCATCAACGATTCACCATCAAGCTTTTCATCAACCCTAGATCGCCAAGAATCGAGTGTTGCCTCCAAAACCCTTGATTCCTTGGAATCATAGAAACTTGGTATTCATTATACATCCTTTTCCTTATGAGAATTCAACCCCAAGTCTCCAAATTCACGTCGATCTAGAAAACCCTAATTTGCTGTTCTTGCGAAGTGCAGACTTGTCCGATCCCTAGCGGACTAGTTCAATTTTCCTGGTTAAATTGCAACGAATTAATTCTAAAAATTAATTGAAATCAATTCCAAACCTGTATAAACTTGTTAAAAACTGTTAGGACTAGTTGGTAGACATTATCAACAACTTATTAACTAGTTTTGCCTTGCATTTACATTAATCATGCATGTCATGTCATATTGAGTAATATATGTGCACTATTTGATTGTAATTCTAGTCTTGTATGTTTATTGCGCGGATTAGACGGATTTGCGCTAGAGAGTGCTGCGGAGGATCTTCAGCACTAAGACTTTGAAGCCTTTGATCCTAATCAAGCCCAAGAGCAAGGCAAGTGTCCTTGAAGCATATTGATCCTATTTTAAAATAAATTTTTTGTTTGCAAAACTGCATGCTTGTGTCAATTTGATGAGAAATCCTATGATAGGAAGTTTACTAGCGTTGTTTAACCACCCTTGTCACCTAGTATTTATGGTAGAGAGTCGGGAAGGGCTTTTACCTTTTTGCTTCGCTTAATTAATTGGAACGGGAAGACAACTATACTACTTAACTTAATTATGCATTTATGATATTATGATTAACATGAACTGGTTAATATGATATGGTAATGGGTGATCTAAGCAAGCCTGGTATGAGGATGGGTTGGATAATATGGTGCTTGCTTGCTTTAGATCTAAGGACTGGTTCATGCGAGAGTAAGCTAGGATTACAGTGCCACCATGAGGCCAAGTATGGGTGCGGCGTAGCTGATTAATTAGGGCTTTGTCAGTGCTATTTGGACCATTAAGGATGCTCGGGGAAGAGGTAGTTTGATTGGGTTTGTTGATGATTGGTACGACTACCCTGGGATCTGAATTGTTCAAGAGGGGGCCCTTGGTTGAAGATGTGCTCAGTTGGAGATATCGCCACCGGTGAAACCTCATTGGGTTCTAAATAGGCAAGTAATCCCTTTGTAATGGTTATTTTGTGATCTCTTGGCCATACACCAGAGGAAGTGTAATTGGCACAAGGGAGGTTATTTAGTCGCCGACGGGTGATGAAATCACAAATACATGGATAAAGTGGTACAAACTCTGCAGAGTCTAATAAAACTATCCTGATAGCCGTGCTCCTGGTTATGAGCACCTAGACAACTTCCATGATTAGAGGGCACTTGGGATTCGGGATAGTTATGGTTGGTACTAGTTATGGTTAATGATATGGCTATGGTTGGTTATGGATTAAATTCTGATATTAATTATGGTTATTGGTAATGAGAAATATGGAATATGGTTGATGGTAACGAATATGAACTAGTATTATGATAATCATTATGGTTTATAATGGGCTTATTTCACATACGCATAATATATTGCTTCTCAAATGTTTTGATGTACTTTTCAGCACTTAACCCATATTATTGTTGTCATTTGAATCAGCTACATGTCATACTTTCCACACTTGTTGAGTACGACATGTACTCACTCTTGCAATTCCCACACCAACAGTTTTAGGTTAGGATTGGGAGTTTAATGGTGTTAATGCGGAGTTCCAAGACGTGTCTGCCGTCAGCTTTGCCTGTGGTGTTGATTGGAGCTGCGTTATCCCTATTGCTTATGCTGCTTAGTGGCTTAATTAGTTAATTTTTGCTGCATTAGTTGAAACTTGTCATTAATATTCATTAGAGCATGTATTCGAGAATATTATGAATTCTGTAATAAAGTACTTATTTAATGATTTGAGTTGTGGTAATTGTCAGTATATCGTTTGTGATGCACTTATGTAGGTGTGTTGAACATCCTGGACACACATATACTGCACTTGGTTCATTTTTGGAACTGGGTGTACAATGATCCATAAGCCTCAGGTACTAATTAATTTTCTGAAGCAATTCTTTGCTTTATGACCATAACTAAAACAATAAAGTCATCTAGTCTGGCCCCTACAGATGCTTTTGTTGTACCCATATCTAAGGCAATTAGCACTGTAGGATCGAAGAGCACGTGAAAAGCTACCAGAGGGGGGTGAATGGTAGATTAAAACTTTTTTAGCGGAAGCAACAAAAACCCTGAAAGTGCATCTAGGCATCCCTTGTGGGTTTTGGTTGATTTATGAGAAAAATGAGATCTTAACCAAATTCTTTAGATGAGCGCAAATTTTTTATGAAAATATGAAGTAAGCGCAAAATGAAAGGAGAGTGACAAATCAAGCTGAAAAGAGCTCAAGGAATAAATAGAATAATCTTTGTGTATGGAGTGTGTTGGAGAAACACACCCCAAGAGCTCAAGCAAAAGAAAACAGTCTCACTGCACAAATTCACACAGGACCGGACTAGTCCGAAGTACCCTGGACTAGTCCGATAACCTCACTGTCTAGGATCAAACAAGTCCACCCAATGCGGACTTGTCCACATCGGACTAGTCCAATAAAGTCCAGACTCATCCGATAGTCCTTATGATCAATATCGGGCAAGTCCGATATTTCACAGACTAGTCCAAAACCCCCGCTGACCAACATCGGACAAGTCCCTCCCAATTTCAAACTTGTCCTTAGCCCCTCAAATTTCCACGACATCGGACTAGTTCGATAATATCCGGACTAGTCCGATAACCTCTCTGACTAAAATCGGACAAGTCCTCCAAGTGCGGACTTGTCCTCAATTCACTAAGGAATTCACCACACCGGACTAGTTCGATATGTTGCCTGACTAGTCCGATCATCTACAGAAACAAAAACGTACTAGTCCGCCAGGGCCGAACAAGTCCGATATTCCAGGACACTTAGGGTTTCCCACACGCCACACACCGGACTAGTCTGAAGTCCACCATGGACTAGCCCGATCTTTGTAAACCCTAACGATAACCTTTGGAAACCTGAGTATAAATAGAGGTGCACGTACCAACTATGGACTCTCTCGACCCCCTGCGTCGTCACACCTTCCAAGAGCCCAGAAAACATGTCTCTCCACACAATCCAATGCAAGAAAGATCAAATCCTTGAGGATTAACCTAAGATCAAAGGAGAGACACGTTCCTCACGACTTGAGCTCTTGGGTTTGATTCTCTCACACACTCTCGTTGTTTCATTGCATACTTTTGAGTGTGTTTGGTGGTGTTTTGAATTGTAAATCTTGGGGAGCCCTCAACTTGTGAGAAGGCCCTTGAACACGGTTATTCTTACCCCTTTGTGATTAGTGGAAGAGAATCGGCCCTCCATGGCGATTTGATGAGGGCAGGGGTTGGTGAAGACCCGGTGCTTTCGTGAGCTCCTCAACGTGGATGTAGATTTCCTCTATGGAATCGAACCACGGGATAAAAATCATTGTGTACTTTGTTCTTTTGTTCTATCTATTCATAGTGATCTAGGGTTTGCTTATCTAGTTCAATTTGCATTAAAACTTTGAATCTAAAGTTAACTTGTGCCACATCTAGTTTCACTGTAGCAATACACTCTATTTGTAACTTAATTTCCGCTGCATAGAGTACTTTGTTCGAAACCACTAATCAAACTTGATCAATTTAGTTCATATACACCAGACTAGTCCGCACTTTACCGGACTAGCCCAATTTCCCTATGTTTGATCAGTTTGCTAAGTGTTTCAAGTTCCGACTAAAAATTCAAAGAGCCTATTCACCACCCCCCCTATGGGCTACATTCAATTGGTATCAGAGCGGGACTCTTCGAAAGGAGACTAATCGCTCGAAGAGAAAATGTCGAACATCAAGGATGCGCATAAGAACTTCAACGAAGAGAAAGTTGAAGATGAAAAGACCCAAAAGTTAGAGAAGCTCCTCGATGCCATTCAAGACTTCGAGGATGATGATGAGGAGACGCTTGAACTTAAGGCGCTCCTAAGGAAGAAGTCCCTCTCTAAAGGAAAGATAAAGATCAAAGATGACAAGAAGAAGAAGGGGAGTAGTCACACCGACTGCTCCCGATATCCTTTTAACTAAGATTGTTTGAATTCCAACAACAATCATTACTTGTCTATTCCTCTAGGAAAAGCCCCACACTTTGATGGCAATGATTACTCAATGTGGAGGAAAAATATGAAGATGCATTTAATATCGCTTAACCCCAGCTTGTGGCATATAGTGTGTACAGGGATAGATATCTCGGACGACGATGAAGAGATCACACCAAGTCAAGAGCAAGCTATTCATCAGAAGGCTCAAGTTGCGGCTGTCATAACTTCATCACTGAGCGGAGACGAGCTCACCAAGGTGGATGGACTCAAAATTGCTAAAGAAATATGGGACACATTACAAACTTCACATGAAGGCGATCGTCATGTGCGAGAGGCAAAAATTGAAATGATCGAAGGTGAATTGGGAGATTCGCCATAGAAGAAGAAGAGTCACCGCAAGACATGTACAATCAGTTGAAGACTCCCGTTAATAAAGTTCAAGCATATGGAAGCAAAAAGTGGAATGATCACGAGGTGGTGAATCTAATCCTTAGAGCCTTCATGCCTCGCAATGTGACTCTATGTTCGATAATAAGAGAAAGCCCCAGGTACAAGGAAATGACCCCGAATGAATTGCTTGGAAAGATCATCAACTTTGAGATGATGGAAAAACAAGCTAAACATGTCAAAGAGATTGTTGACCTCACCTCGGCAAAGAAGAAAGGAGTCGCGTTGAAGTCCACCTGCAAGCCCATGTCAAAAGAAGCTCGAGAAGCTCAACAAGAAGAGGACAACAATGACAAAAGCAACGATATAGATGAACAGGACATGATCCTCTTTATGAAGAAATTCAAAAAGATGATGAAGAGAAGACAAGGTGGTAAACCAAATGAAGGAAGACAAAAAGACAAGTCAAGACCTAAGTTGAGTCGTGCTTGTTATAACTGTGGTGAATACGACCACTTTATAGTTGATAGTCCTTATGAAGAAAACAAAAAGAAGACCAAGGATACAAAGCCTCAACCCAATAATATGTTCAAGAAGAAGAGGCAAATTGGACAGGTGCACCTAGGAAAGGAGTGGGACTCCAATGATGAGTCCTCATCCAAAGAGGAAGAGGAGATGGCTAGCATAACCATCAAGAAGGCAACGAAGAAATCCACCCACTTCCCAACTTTTGGCGCAGGGAAGGACAATGACACATGTCTCATGGCGAAGGAAGGTAAAACAAAGGTAACATCTAAATCTTCCTCCTCGCATTCTTACTCTAGCGATAGTGATGCCTATAGTGATAATGAAGATATGCTTGTTGGCCTAGATAAGAAAACTGCTGCAAAAATGAAATTCATGATGTATAAACTTATTGATAAGGAGGAGCTTGTTGATCGCCGAGAAGATATGATAATCCTTCAATATGAAGAGTATCTTAATATCAAAAAGCTCCTTGAACTTGAAAAGGAGCGAAGCAAGTCACTAGAGCTTGAGTTAGCTTCAAGCAAGGAAGCTTGCTTGAAGTTAAGCGACTCAAATGTCATCATCAAGTATGAACTTGCTAACTTAACCAAATTTAACAAAATCCTTGCGGTACACGTTGAGTCACTCAAACAAAGTGACCCTTCATCCTCTTCAAGCTCACCTTCTCAACACTTAAAATCTGAAACTATTATTACTTGTACATGTGCTAAAATTGACACTAACTTGAAGGATAAGTCAAACTTGACAAAGGACAAGCATCCTTCCCATAGTGGCATATTTGACAAGGAGAAGATCAAGTATGCACACAGTGCATACTTGGTCACAAGACCTCCTAATGTCAAATATGGCATTGGGTATTCTTATGGTGAAAAGCAAAATGCTATAATCCACAATAATAACAAGGAGCACATTGCTTTTGTCAAGGGAAACTCCTCTCAAGCTAGAAATGCTAATAATGTTGACAAGTCTAAACATGTTAACACATATGAGCAACAACAACTGTTTAGAACCTTTGACGCATCATATGTACTCATGAAGAGTAACTTTGGTAGAGTTTATGCTAAATATGTTGGGCCACGCCATGGGAACACTAAGTCTCATGTGTGGGTGCCCAAATCACTTGTAACTAATCTCAAAGGACCCAAGCATGCTTGGGTACCTAAAACCAAGGTGTAATTTGTTTTTGTAGGCCTACTCCTCCGATGGTGAAAAATGGGTGCTAGATAGTGGATGCACCAACCACATGACCGGAGAAAGAAGGATGTTCATTGAGTATGAAGTAAATGAAAATCCAAGCGAAGGCATCTATTTTGGAGGCAACAGTCAAGGAAGGGTGCTCGATACCGGTAAAATTACAATATCACTTCAACACACTCTTTCTAACGTTTTACATGTAGACTCCTTAGATTATAACTTGCTGTCCATATCTCAATTATGTGACAAGAGTTATAATTGCTTGTTCACTAATGAGGGTGTGACCGTCTCTAGAAGGAGTGACGACTCGGTTGCATTCAAGGGTGTGTTAAAGGAAAAGCTTTATCTTGTTTACTTCAACAAAGATAAAGTCAAACTTGACACATGCTTGATTGCAAAGACCAACATGGGTTGGATGTGGCATAGACGGCTAGCACATGTTGGTATGATGAATCTTCAAAAACTGTAACACCCTGATTTTCAAGTTTCGGCAAATTAAAAATTTAAATGGGAATTTAGAGTAAATAATGGGAGGAAAATTTTTTATAAATAAAAATGTAAAATATATGCATCTCATATTGCATTTTGCGTTTTGCATTCATCCTCATGTATTGAAAATTTATTATCAAAATAAATAAGCTAAAAGAAATTTATTTACCAGAGTAAGTACATTAAAAGGAATTAAATTAGCATAACGAATATGAAAGAAAAGAAATAAAGGAAAGAAAATTTATTATGAAAGAAAGAAACAATAGTTGTTAATAATAATATAATAATACCAAATATAAAGAAAGAAATAAAATATATAACTTTAATTAAGTAAATAACTAAAAAAATAAAATAAAATAATAACAAATAATAGGAAAATAAAAGATAAATATATATATATACATAAAAAGAGAAATAAAGAATAATTAACAATATATATTTAAAAAAGAAATATAAACAAAAGACAAAAAATATAATAAAATAAATATATATATAAATAATAAACTAATAAAAAATAAGAAGAAAAAAAGAGAGAGAAATATAAGTAAATAAATATAAAAAAGAAAAAAAAACAACAACCGCTGGCCAGGCCGAGCCAGCCCAGCCAGCGCCCCGCTCCCGCTCGCCCCGGCGCCCCGCCCGCGCCTCCCATGCGCCGCGTTGACCCAGCGCGCCGCGCGACCCCGCGCCCCGCTCATGCGCCGACCAGCCCTGCACCGCGCGACCCTGCTGCCTATAAATACGGTCGGGGGACTTCGTATTTTTCCCCGACACCAGAAATCACAGCAGCCCCAAATCCTAGAGCCGCCGGTGGGGAAAAAAAAGAGGGACCAGAGGCTGCCGCCGCAAGGGAAGAAAAGGAAGAAAAAAGAGGGGAAGAAGATGAAGAAAAAGAGGAGGGTGCCGTCGTCCGTCGGAGATTGTCGTCGTCGTCGTTGTGCCGCTGGAGGACCGTTGCGCCGTCCACTTCGTCGGCGCCATCATCGTCCCTCGATCTTCGAAGCCGTCGCATCTACAGTAGGATTCGTTTTTCTGATGCGAATTTTGGCGACGTATTAAATCTAACATACGTAATTTAACCGTAGTTGCACCATAAACTTATTTTCAGCAGCATTAATTCTCGCTAAAACCCCCGTAAACTCGTATGAACACGTATGAACTAGTTGCATCTAATCAATAAACAACCATAGTTAATTAATAATTGAACGTTGCATGCATGCATGTCATCGCATGTTGATTAGTATGTGTGCATCATGTTCATTTGTATGCATTTTCTTGTATGTGTGATCATGAGTAGAGAGAAGTGCTCAAGAGGTCGCGTACGAGGATTTCCAGAACCAAGACTTCGAAGTGCTTGAGCAACCCTATCCATCGGAGCAAGGCAAGTGTCCTTGACCAAATTGATCCTGTTTTTTTTAATAAATGTTTTGTTTGCAAACTGCATGCTTGTGTTAATTTGATGGGAAATCCTATGATAGGAAGTTTACTAGCTTTGTTAAACCACCCTTGTCACCTGGAATACATGGTAGTGAGTCGGGAAGGGTTTTTACCTTTTTGCTTCGCTTAATTAATTGGGATGGGAAAACAACTACACAATTAATTATGCATTGATGAGACCATGGTTAATATGAACTGGTTAAAATGGTACGGTAATGGGTGATCTATGCAAGCTTGGTATGTGGATGGGTTGGATGTTATGGTGGTTTGCTTGCCTTAGATCTAAGGACCAGTCCATGCAAGAATATGCCAGGACAACAGTGCCACCACAAGGATAAGTATGGGTGCGCCATAACTGAATAATTAGGAGTGCTGCTAGTATTGTATGGACCATTGGATGGCGCGGGGAATGGGAGTCAAGGAGGGCTACCCTGGGATCTGCATGGCACACGAGGGGGCCCGTGGGTGGGAGAATAGAGATTCAAGCCTGCCGGTGAAACCTTAGTGGGCCCGTAAATACTAGTAGTCCCTTTTGAAAGCCTATTTTGTGATCTCTTGGCCACACACCTACGGAAGTGTGAGACGGGATAATGGAGGTTCCTTAGTCACCGAAAGGTGATGAAATCCCGAACATGTAGGTAAAGTGGTACAACCTCTGCAGAGTGTTAAAAACTATCATGATAGCCGTGCTCCCAGTTAAGAGCACCTGGATGACCTACATGATTAGAGGATTTTGGTATTGAGATGGTTGGATTATGGTTATGGGTTGGTAATTGTTAAGGATGGTTTATGGCTTATGGTTATGGATATGAATTTGAGTTATGGTAACTGGACATGGATAATGATGATGTTGACAATAATTGGATATGGTTTATATTATGTTAATATGATGGTTATGATGGGATTGTTTCACATAGACATAGTATAATACTTTTCAAATGTTTTAATGTACTTTTCAGCACTTAGCCATTATTATATTCGTCATTGTATCAGCTACATGTCATATTTTCACACACTTGCTGTGTACGACATGTACTCACTCTTGCAACCCCCCCCCCCCCCCCCCCCCCCAACAGCTGCTAGATATATTTTTGGAGATCAACATGGAGCACTAGGTTGCGTATCGCCGTCGACTGCCTGTGGAGTTGGATTCGCCTACGCTAGATTATTTTCCGCTGCAATAGAATCAAGATATTTATATTATTCGTGACATAGTTAAATTCTGATTTCCGTTTGTGATGCATTTGTGCATGCGTGAAGCAACATCCTGGGCACACAAATTGGTATTAGAGCCGTGTCGACCGTAGGACGCAAGCCTAGGTAGAATGGACACTATAAAACACATAGAAACTATTTTCTAAAAATTATTTTCCTAATTGCATTGCTGCTGCATTTATTTTCGCAAATTCAGCAACTTAAAAACACTACTTGCTGCTGCGTTTTACCTTCTAATTCAGCCGCGTTTTACACATGTTGCTGCTGCATTTTGCACACTTCCTCTACTAAAGTTTCTTGTGAAAATATACTTGTTGCTGCTGCATTATTTTGATTATTTGCCTTGCTTGCTGCTGCAATTTTCTTTTTTCCCTCCCTATTGTTGTCGTGCACTCTCTTTCTTTTCTCTTAATTGCTGCTGCGATCTTCGGACTATTTCACCTTTCATCTCCAATGATTTTTTATTAAGAACATATGATTTGTTTTTGAAAATTGTCTTTGAAATTTTCCACTCTCTTATTTAGTTCGACTTTTTTTCTTTCCTCCTTTCATATCCAACACTTCTTTTCCAAAAAATTATAGATGACCACCCTATCACTTCTAAGCATCCAGACGAAGTAGGAATATCCGAAGAAGTACCAAAAGGAACACACCTTAGGGAGAAGATTTCCGAGATGCGCTTCATGTGGAGGAGCTTCGTATTGTCCCGTCTCAAGCCGTTCTCCAAAATAGGATACTTTACCATCCCGTAGTTACGATAATGTTAGGTCTTGTGATTAGGATTTATGCCTACCCTTGAATAAGTGAGTAATAAACGCTTAGATTGTTAGTGCACGTGTTTAGAGTTGGTGTGATGACTGTATGATTGCTTGCTTGTATGTTCGTGTGTTTGGATGTGCATTGTGGAATACTTATATATATCCACGTCCTCATCCATTAATGCAATATTTACGATCATATACCTTGATGCATGCGTATGGATTGGGATTCCTTCTATCTTCATTCTTGTCTCTACTTCTGTGGAAGATTGGCACTACAAGAAGATTCATAACCGCGGAAGAAGCTACATGAGAGCATGAAGATGTTATCAAGGGTTTCTTATCTCTTCTTTAATCCATCCGAATCTCGAGGGTGAGATTCCTTTTAAAGGGAAGGCGGTAGATTGTAACATCCCAAAATTTTCAAACTTGGCTAATTTAAATATGAAAGGGAATTTAAAATTTTTGTTTCCAAATCTCTTCTTCAGTCCATCTGAATCTCAAGGGCGAGATTCATTTTAAAGGGGGTAGAATTGTAACACCCTGATTTTCGAGTTTCGGCAAATTAAAAATTTAAATGGGAATTTAAAGCTAATAACGGGAAGAAATTGTTTTTATAAATAAAAATATAAAATATATGCATATCATATTGCATTTTGCATTCATCCTCATGTATTGAAACTTTATTACCAAAATAAATAAGCTAAAAGAAATTTATTTACCAGAGTAAGTACATTAAAAGGAATTAAATTAGCATAACGAATATGAAAGAAAAGAAATAAAGGAAAGAAAATTTATTATGAAAGAAAGAAACAATAGTTGTTAAGAATAATATAATAATAACAAATACAAAGAAAGAAATAAAATATATAACTTTAACTAAGTAAATAACTAAATAAATAAAATAAAAGAATAACAAATAATAGGAAAATAAAAGATAATATATATATATATACATAAAAAGAGAAATAAATGATAATTAACAATATATATGAAAAAGAAATATAAACAAAAGACAAAAAATATAATAAAATAAATAAATATATGTATAATAAACAAATAAAAAAAGAAAAAAAGAGTGAGAAATATAAGTAAATAAATAAAAAAAAGAAAAAAACAACAAGCGCCGGCCAGGTCGAGCCGGCCCAGCCAACACCCCGCTCCCACGCGCCCCTAGCGCCCCGCCCGCGCCTCCCACGCGCCGCATTGACCCAGCGCGCCGCGCGACCCCGCGCCCCGCTCGTGCGCCGACCGGCCCCGCACCACGCAACCCCGCCCCGCGACTCCACGTGCCCAGCGCGACCCCGCACGCACCGGCCATAGCGCTGCCCTACCGCCTATAAATACGGTCGGGGGACTTCGTATTTTTCCCCGACACGAGAAATCACGGCAGCCCCAAACCCTAGAGCCGCCGGTGGGGAAAAAAAGAGGGACCAGAGGCTGTCACCGCCAGGGGAAGAAAAGGAACAAAAAAGAGGGGAAGAAGAGGAAGAAAAAGAGGAGGGTGTTGTTGTCCGCCAGAGATCGTCGTCGTTGTCGTCGTGCCGCCGGAGGACCGTTGCGCCATCCACTTCGTCTACGCGTCGCCATCGTCCCTCGATCTTCGAAGCCGTCGCATCTACGATAGGATTCGTTTTTCCGATGCGAATTTTAGCGACGTATTAAATCTAACAGACGTATTTTATCTGTGGTTGCACCATAAACTTATTTTCAGCAGCATTAATTCTCGCTCAAACCCCAGTAAACTCGTATGAACACGTATGAACTAGTTACATCTAATCAATAAACAACCATAGTTAATTAATAATTGAATGTTGCATGCATGCATGTCATTGCATGTTGATTAGTATGTGTGCATCATGTTGATTTGTATGTATTTTCTTGTATGTGTGATCACGAGTAGAGGGAAGTGCTCAAGAGGTCGTGTACGAGGATTTTCAGAACTAAGACTTTGAAGTGCTTGAGCAACCCTATCCGTCGGAGCAAGGCAAGTGTACTTGACCATATTGATCCTGTTTTTAAAAATAAATGTTTTGTTTGCAATCTGCATGCTTGTGTCAATTGGATGGGAAATCCTATGATAGGAAGTTTACTACCTTTGTTAAACCACCCTTGTCACCTGGAATACATGGTAGTGAGTCGGGAAGGGTTTTTACCTTTTTTCTTCGCTTAATTAATTACAATTAATTATGCATTGATGAGACCATGGTTATTATGAACTGGTTAAAATGATACAGTAATGGGTGATCTAAGCAAGCATGGTATGTGGATGGGTTGGATGTTGTGGTGGTTTGCTTGCCATAGATCTAAGGACCGGTTCATGCGAGAATATACCAGAACAACAGTGCCACCACAAGGCCAAGTATGGGTGCGGTGTAGCTGAATAATTAGGAGCGCTGCTAGTATTGTATGGACCATTGGATGGCGCGTGGAATGGGAGTCGAGGAGGGCTACCCTGGGATCCGCATGGCACACGAGGGGGCCCGTGGGTGGCAGAATAGAGATTCAAGCCTGCCGGTGAAACCTTAGTGGGCCCGTACATACTAGTAGTCCCTATTGAAAGGCTATTTTGTGATCTCTTGGCCACACACCTACGGAAGTGTGAGACAATTTAATGGAGGTTCCTTAGTCACCGAAAGGTGATGAAATCACAAACATGTAGGTAAAGTGGTACAACCTCTGCAGAGTGTTAAAAACTATCATGATAGTCGTGCTCCCGGTTAAGAGCACCTGGACGACTTATATGATTAGAGGATTTTGGTATTGGGATGGTTGGATTATGGTTATGGGTTGGTAATGGTTAAGGATGGTTTATGGCTTATGGTTATGGATATGAATTTGAGTTATGGTAGCTGGACATGGATAATGATGATGTTGGCAATAACTGGATATGGTTTATATTATGTTAATATGATGGTTATGATGGGATTGTTTCACATAGACATAGTATAATGTTTTTCAAATATTTTAATGTACTTTTCAGCACTTAGCCATTATTATATTCGTCATTGTATCAACTACATGTCATATTTTCCCACACTTGTTGAGTACGACATGTACTCACCCTTGCAATCCCCCCCAAACAGCTGCTAGAGATATTTTTGGAGATCAACATGGAGCACTAGATTGCGTACCACTGTCGACTGCTTGTGGAGTTGGAGTCGCCTACGCTAGATTATTTTCCGCTGCCATAGAATCAAGGTATTTATATTATTCGTGACATGGTTAAATTCTGATTTCCGTTTTTGATGCATTTGTGTATGTGTGAAGCAACATCCTGGGCACACATACACTGCACTTGGTTCGTTTTTCAGAACCGGGTGTCACAAAAACTCCTTAAGGGCGATCACATCCGAGGTTTGAAGGATGTTGTTTTTGAGAAAGACAGGCGTTGTAGCACGTGCCAAGCTGAGAAGCAAGTAGGAGCACCTCATCCCGCGAAGAACGTAATGACAACGACAAGACCGCTCGAGCAACTTCACATGGATCTATTTAGTCTAATTGCTTACATAAGCATCGGCGATAACAAATACGGTTTAATAATTGTTGATGATTTTTCGTGCTTCACGTGGGTTTTCTTTTTGCATGATAAGACAGAAACTCAATTAACACTCAAGAAGTTTCTCAAGCGTGTCCAAAATGAGTTTTCATTGAAGATCAAGAACATACGAAGTGACAATGGCACGGAGTTCAAGAACACCCATGTTGAGGAGTACCTAGACAAAGAAGGCATAAAACATGAATTTTCAACACCGTACTCCCCTCGAGAAAATGGAGTAGCCGAAAGGAAGAATCGAACCCTCATAGGGAAGGCGAGGACAATGCTTGATGAGTACAAGACATCGGATCGATTTCGGGCTGAAGCGGTCAACATCGCTTGTCACGTCATTAATCGACTCTATCTCCATTGCCTACTCAAGAAAACATCATATGAACTACTCACCGGTACAAGCCTAATATTTCCTATTTTTGAGTTTTCGGTTCTAAATGTTATATCTTGAACAAGAAGCCTAGGACTTCAAAGTTCGCTTCAAAGTCCGATGAAGGTTTTTTGCTTGGATATGATTTGAACTCTTACGCCTATCATGTCTTCAACAAGGTCTCTAGACTTGTTGAAGTAGCACATAAGTAGTATTCGATGAAACTAATGGCTCTCAAGAAGAGAAAGTTGATCAATGTGTGCTAGATAGAGAAGAAGATCCATGTCAAGCGTTTAGAAGAATGGCGTTGGGCGATGTTTGACCACAAGCGCCACCTCCAAATGCAAATGAAGAAGATGAACCACAAGTGGAGGTAATTGATCAAGGGTGAGCTTCTACACAAGATCAATCTCATGAAAATCAAGGTGACCAACAAATCAATGAGGGCAACCATCTAGGGGGAGAAGAAGATGACCATGAAGATTCAAGACCGCAAGTGCCACATCCAAGAGTACACCAATGCATCCAAAGAGATCACCCCGTGGACAACATAATCGGTGACATCCAAAAGGGAGTTACAACTAGATCTCCAATTGCTAATTTTTGTGAACATTATTCGTTTGTATCCTCTTTGGAACCTCATAGGGTTGAAGATGCATTGAAAGATCTAGATTGGGTGGTGGCAATGCAAGAAGAATTGAACAACTTCAAGTGGAACGAGGTGTGGGAACTTGTTGAAAGGCCCAAGTTCAATGTCGTCGGCACTAAATGGGTCTTTCGCAACAAACAAGACGAACACGGGGTGCTCACAAGAAACAAGGCGCGACATGTGGCCAAAGGGTATTTACAAGTCGAAGGTTTGGATTTCGACAAAATTTTTGCTCCCGTAGCTAGGCTTGAATCAATTAGAATATTACTTACATATGTTACTCACCATGATTTCAAGCTCTATCAAATGGATGTGAAAAGTGCCTTCCTCAACTTACCAATCAAGGAGGAGGTGTACATGGAGCAACCCCCCGGATTCAAAGATCAAGAGTTCCCCGACCACGTGTTCAAACTGTGTAAGGCTCTCTATGGCCTCAAACAATGTCCTAGAGCTTGGTATGAGTGTCTTAGAGATTTTTTAATTGAAAATGGTTTTAAGATTGGCAAAGTTGATTGTACATTGTGCACTAAGCTTTTTGACAATGAGTTATTTGTCTGTCAAATTTATATTGATGATATCATATTTGATTCAACTAACAAATCCTTTTGTGAAGAATTTAGTAAGATTATGACAGATAGATTCGAGATGTCCATGATGGGAGAATTGAGGTACTTCTTGGGATTCCAAGTGAGGCAACAAAGGGAAGGGACGTTCATAAGCCAAACCAAGTGCACTCAAGACATACTCAAGAAGTTTGGAATAGACAAAGCGAAGCCTATAAAGACTCCCATGGCAACAAATGGACACTTGGATCTCAATGAAGACGGACCAAGTGTGGATCAAAAGGTATATCGCTCCATGATTGGCTCCCTACTTTACTTATGTGCATCTAGGCCTGATATTATATTGAGTGTATGTTTTTGTGCAAGATTTCAAGCTAATCCTAAGGAGTTTCAGTTGACACCCGTAAAAAGAATCTTACGATATTTAGTTCATACACCCAACCTAGGCCTTTGGTATCTTAAAGGTTCCAAATTCAACCTCATTGGATACCCCGATGCAGATTATGCCGGATGCAAAGTAGATAGAAAAAGTACCTCCGGTACATGCCAATTCCTAGGTAGATCCCTAGTTTCTTGGTCCTCCAAGAAACAAAACTCCATTGCCTTATCCACGGCCGAAGCAGGGTATGTTGCAGCCGGGAGTTGTTGTGCACAACTCCTTTGAATGTGACAAACTCTAAGGGATTGCGATTATAATATGAGCCGTATTCCAATCTTTTGTGACAATGAGAGTGCTATTAAGATTGCCCATAACCCTGTTGAGCACTCTAGGACCAAACACATAGACATCCGACATTACTTTTTGAGAGACCACTCAATGAAAGGAGACATAACCATTTCCCATGTCAACACCGAAAAACAACTAGCCGATATCATTACCAAGCCACTTGATGAAAAATATTTTTGCGATCTCCGAAATGAACTGAACATCCTTGATGCTTGGAACGTGGCTTGAAAACTTGCATACCTGTATGACTATTAAAAATCAGTTGATTGTGTTGTGAAAATCATCTTTCTCTATTTTCTCCAAAAAACTATTTCAATTACTTGATCTTGGTGAATTATGGTCATAGTTTGATTGTTGTATGTTTACTGATCATATTCATCATGATTATTTGTGTGTTTCGCCTTGTATTTTATTTGTAAGCACCTTCAAATATATACGAATGGGCTAATTGCTCTTGTTCTGGTGACCACAGACTAGTCTACAGAGGTCCGATAGTCTGGACTAGTCCGGTTGACCACGAACTAGTCCGATTTTTTCGACTCCATAACCCTAGGGCCGCCAAACCATAATCCCCTTCATCCCCACAACTTCCCTCATACTCTCTCTTCACTCGAGCGCTCCCGAGATCATTTGGTGATTTCTGCACCAAATCCCTTCATCTCTCCGTGGAAAATGATCTTCGTTGCAAGGGGATCGAAGACCAAAGACTTGTCCACACCAACAACGCCTCCAACCTCAAGAATCAAAGGATTTTGGTAAACTTTCTCCAAAACCCTAGAACCTTTGATTTCTTGTATTGTGGTCCAAATAGCTTATCTCTACTTGTTAGAACATGACTGCTTGTTGTATTACATCTCTATTGAGCTATCCTCGCATTGAGAACCACCATTAATCTGATTGTTAGTGTTTGAACTGTTGAACACTGGACTGGTCCGGTCTCGATATGGACAAGTCCGGTTCTCCGGACTAGCCCGCACTTGGGCACCGGACAAGTCCGATTTTTAACAGAATGTAGGATCAAAGATCAAGTGAAAAGCTACCAGAGGGGGGTAAATGATAGATTAAAACTTTTTCAGCGGAAGCAATGAAAACCCTGAGGCGAAAAAACGATCCGTTAAAGAAATCATGTGTAAGACTAATCTAAACGTGTTTCACCATGACAAAAGTGATAGATATCAGATAAAATCAAGTCACGAAGATGACACAACAAGAATCACCCAAATCCGTCGATAGAAACTCAATTTACGATTGAAAGATCAAACAAAGGTCAATCTGTGCTACCCGAGAAAAACAGTTCTGGAATGCCGTAAAGAAACTCGTGTAGATCAGAAACTACAGATCCAATGACCGTGACATTTTGACAGATGATAGATAATCATGTTGTGAAGACAACCCAAAAATAATCACATCAATTGGATCTGTAAAACTCGAGTTATGATAAAACTACCGAAGAAAGGTAGTGCTATGCAGAAAACTCGACGAGAAAAACTTGTCTGGAACAAGTCGGATGAACAAGGCACAAAAGTTCCTTTCAACTATGAATTTTATTCAATAGAACAGTGGAGGAACATCCACAAAGTCGTCTCTCACGAGCTCTGGCCTCCCTTGCTTATATAACCAGCCCTTAGGCCAACCCAAACCTAACTAGGACTCTAGTCTTACTCAATTCACGAATCATAACTTTCCATAACTGCTCAGGACTCTTCTATACGCAGATAGAAGCAATCTTAAAAAATCCAAACACCTTATGAACATATTCCACATTCCTAAAACAACTCAAATTCGTGACCCACACAAAATCCTATCATAACCAACTCAAATCTTTCCATATTTGAGTCAAACCTGACTTAGCCGCAGCCTGAGTCCATAACCTAGTCGGTTGAACCTTTCCGACCAATTCTTTACGTCCACATCTCTTCATCATGTCTCGAAACCATGTAGCCACATCCATGCACTTCTTGCACACGTGCAATCATCTTCGAACGATGTCAACGATGTCCATTATACCTTCATATGCATTATTCTTGATTCATACATGCTGCGCGACCTTCCGATCAACTCAACCACAATTCCTCCTGAACTTGGTTGTTGAACCTCATCTTTTCCCTAAGACTAGTTCAATGGATCCCGTCACCAGCCATGTCTTGAACTCAAGCAACACCTGCACATGAATAAACAACCAATCCGTACGAGCCCAAGTCCGCGACTTGACTCAAATTAGTTCCGAACACAACACCTCACGTGAGAACCTCACATAAGCATGTTGCAAAACCACAGTAAAACGATATTAGCCATATCAACCAAAACGCGCCAAAAACTTAGCAAATGAATACTAAGCAATTTTTCCAACAATGTAAAGCAAGTTCGAAACATTTCACAGTAAAAGCAGGAACATTGCGATCAAGCTCCGAATCTTGCCGAAGCTAACCGGAGCTTGAGCTGGAGCTTACCAAAGCTAGTACAACCTAGCGACAGAGCTAGAAAAACATGTTGGAGCTTACCAACATAAGTCGGGCCTAGCACAAACATATCAGAGCTTAACAAAGACATCTCGGAGCTATCAGAGACATGCCGGAGCTAAAGTCGGACCTTGCTAAAAAGATGTTATGGCAGCATTCAAAACTTTTATTGTCAAAACCAATGTATTCAGTACACATAGGTCTCACAATCTCCCCCTTGATGAATGCATTGGCAACACCACTTAAGATCCGAACATTGGCTTATTCACATTAAAAGTTTTAAAGACAATTTCTCCCCTTTTGTAAAACAAAAATAAAATGAGAAAAAAACAAATTCCCCCCCCCCTGAGAAAAATCATGCCAACACAATTGTGAAAATGTGTAGTGTGTAATCAATTTCTCCCCCTTGCATACTTATCTTTCAAAATTCACATATTATCTCTCCCCCTTTGACAATGTATTCAACAAGGTTCAAAAGAGAAATTTCAAATGTTATGAGCATTTTATAACATATACATATAAAACAAAGCTCATCCAAGTCATACTATCAAGTAACTTACACTATCATATCAATGAGATACATAAAGTAGGGTAAGTCATGCGAGAGATCAAATGTAATTTCCAATTTAGCAAGTCATGATCTCACAAACTTAACTATTTCAAAACCTGAAAGCATGACACTTGTTGCTGCATTTTATTATTTTTCAAAGCATAAATTTAGATCATATGATATTTGCAAGAGATTATATGTGCATCTGCCTTATTCTAACCAACCAAGCCAAGCCTATGTCATTTGACAATCAGAAGCTTAAGGACATGGTTTTAGTCATACACAACTTCTTCTGAGTTCATATCTAAGTGCAATGATAAGCCATCTCAAAAGAAGAAGTGTGATGCATGCATATTCTCTTGATCTTTTCTCAATTTATATTTGTTCATAAAAACTCAACATGTGAGTTGATTACTTGATTAATTATTTATGATTAAAAGCACTTGTGAGCTTGCAACAAGTTCAAAACAGGAAGAAAGTTCAACCATGACCAAATTTAGTGTAAGTAATTATTCCAATTACTAGACATGGCAAAAACTACAAAAATGTATAATACGAGTAATGTAGTAAGAACTTTCAGCATGTAAAAGGAATTATAAAGTCATATATGTATGAAATACTATGCTCATATTACTTTAAGTTCAGATTCACACATAAACTTCCCAAGTTTCAAAACTCCGCCTCAATGTAAGCCATGAGGATGCATAACCCCTATTTCATTACGAATGAAACAAAAATGAGTGAAATCCAAATGTTTTGTAAAAATGTCAGCCAATTGTTGTTCGGTATCTACATGGTGAAGCACAATATTTCCTTTTTCAACATTATCACAAAGAAAGTATACCTAATGTCAATGTGCTTAGTTCTAGAATGTTGCACAAGATTTTTAGCAATGCAAATGGCACTAGTGTTATCACAAAATAGTGGAACACTATCTAGATCGACCCCATAGTCCTTAAGTGTTTGAACAATCAAGAGAATTTGAGAGCAAGCACTAGCAGCAGCTACATATTCAGATTCAGCTGTAGATTGTGCAACAGGTGAATTACCAAGAAAATGACAAGCACCAGAAGTACTTTTCCTATCAATCCTACAACCCCCAAAATCAGCATCCGAAAAAGCTTTCAAAGTAATGGTTGAGGAAGAAGGGAGAAAAATGCCAAATTTTTGAGTTCCATGTAAGTACCTGAGAATCCTTTTGATGGCTTGACGATGTGAAGCACGTGGGGAGGCTTGAAACCGTGCACAAAGACATACGCTGAATTGTATGTCCGGTGTTGATGTCGTGAGGTACAAAAGTGATCCGATCATGCCGTTGCTATTCTTTTTGATCCACGGGTTCACCATCTTCATCAAGTTCAAGTGTTGTTGCTATTCCCATTGGTGTCCAAAGAGGCTTGCTTTTGTCCATGTTGAAGCGCCTTAGGAGATCTTTTGTATACTTCGTTTGATGCACAAAGGTACCATCCTTGGTTTGCTTGATTTGCAGCCCAAAAAAGTACGTGAGTTCTCCCATCATACTCATCTCAAATTCTGAACTCCTCATAGCTGAAAACTTGGACACAAGATCATGAGAAGCACACAAAGATAATATCATCCACATACACTTGAACGAATAATGAGTCATTGTCATGCTTAAGCAAAAAAGAGTTTTATCAACCATGCCCATGGTAAACCCCTTTTTAACTAAGAATGTTTTTAACCTATCATACCATGCTCTAGGGGCCTGTTTGAGACCGTACAAGGCTTTGGACAGTTTGTAAACATGATTAGGAAAATCTGAATTTTCATAACCCGGTGGTTGTTTGACATAAACCTCCTCATATATGTAGCCATTAAGAAAACCACTTTTAACATCTATTTGATAAAGCTTAAAACCTTTAGATGCTGCAAAAGCTAACAAAATTCTTATGTCTTCTAATCTAGCAACAGGAGCAAAAGTTTCAACAAAATCTAGACCTTCAACTTGAGTGAAACCTTGAGCAACCAACCTAGCCTCATTCCTAACCACAACCCCATCCTCACTTTGTTTATTTTTAAACACCCATTTAGTTCCAATTAAAGTAGGAACTTGAGGTGGAGGTACAAGTTTCCAAACATTATTTCTATCAAAATTTTCTAACTCTTCTTGCATTGCAATAATCCAAGATTCATTAGTGAGTGCATGTGATATATCTTTGGGTTCAAAAGAAGCAACAAAAGCATAATGAGCATGAGAGTTTGGATCACAAAACCTGGACCGTGTGACTCGTTCGTGCAAGCTTCCAATAATTTGTTGTGGAGGATGACTTTTGAGAACCTGGAGGGGAGTGGACACTTCACAAGATTCTTCTTCTTCATGTTCATCACAAATCGATGAGCTTCTGACTTGAGGAGGATCTGGACCAACAATGGTGGTCGTCGGCGCTGGCTGTGAATCAAAATCAGGAGCTAAAACAATGTCATTAGCTGCTGAATTTTTGGGCAGCAGCACCACTTCTTCCTCATCTTCAACGAAAATGCTCTCCCCCTGCGGATATGGATCCAGACCTGCAATGTTTGAGCTAGTACATGTGCTAGCTGATGAGGACATCTCTCCTTTGCATACAATGCAAGGACCAATCACTAGAGCACGTGCACGACAATTGGATCTCCAGGTACGTTATAACCTTGTCAATTGTTTTTCAGAACTTACGCTTGTTTCCATGCATGTTTTATTGATTAGGAACAATGGAGAGAACCAGCAAGGTCTTGGAGGAGTCCATGGAATCAAGGGGGAGGAGATGGGACGTGCACACCAAGGAAGAACCCCAAGTACAACTCGACTTCGACTCCACCTCGGGTTCCAGGAGCTTCCTTCACCAAAACTGACGTCTCGGACACATACGGAGTCGGATTTGGACGTTCTATTTATGGTTGGAACCATGATTTCATAAACCTTCCAATGGAACCAGCCCCTCCTAAAATTCCTTCTAAGTTTACGGGAATCAGCAAAACAAGTGGGCGTCCATAATCTGTCCGGTGCTGCGCCACCGTCTTTTGGGCGGCTGGCCTGTGTATCGTGTGGAAGCCCATTAGGGTTGCGTCCAGGGGTCTTGCATGCCCAAAAACTCCTTTTTATAGAGCATCCATCACCACATTAGGGTTGAGTTTTGCTTAGATACAATCTGTCATTGAACAGTGTCGCCGATCATCGGTTGTGAGACCCCAAATTCGTGATCAATTCAGTTTTGATTGCAACTTCTTTGTTCTTGCTTGTGTTCTGATTGCGCTTGCAGGGATAAGCCTTCATGGCGAGGTCATTCGTGTGACACAGGTGATAAACAATGGAGCTGTGGTGTAGTGATTGCAGGGTTTCGTTCGTTCGGATCCTTGGATCATCAACGTTCAGATCTCCACCCAATCAAGTTTACCATACCTATTGGAAGATCGAGACTCATCCTCCTATCAATGGGTATCAGATTTCCATGTTCACCGTGAGGTATACTTGTGTTCCCTATAGATTTATTTTGTTTCAGTTCTATCGTCCACAAAAAGCCACAAAGAAATTTTACTTTCCCTGTCCTACAACCCCCGCTCAGCCTTTTGCACAATTTAGTTTCAGAGTCCGTAGTTCTGAGTTTGTGTCCTAGGTTGAGTCTGGTTGCTGGTTTAGATTTGTTTTGGTTCAGTTTTGTTTCTTCCATCCGCTGCCATCTACAAAAAACCAATCTACGAAAAAAAATTCCATCCACCGATTTGTTTCTGTTGCAGTTTCCAGCACCACCAAAACCTGATTCGAGGTATCCTCCTTAAAACGGGCATAACTTTTCGCTCGGAACTCCGATTGAGACGCATTTTTTTCCCGGAAAGGTATCGAAAAAATCCACATACGATACACCGGCCACGCCGGTCACGACGTTTTGAAAAAAATAAAAAAAAATTAAGAAGGCCCTCGTTTCGAACCCTGAAGTTTCAGCACCAGTTTTTTCAATCGCTCCTGAATTTGTACCGATCACATCTTTCATCGGTTTGAGCTAATACTTGGTGCTGTTTCTATTATTGTGCCCCTGGTTGAGAAAAAATTTAAAAAATAAAGAGAAAAAAAATTGATTTCTACTAGTGCTTCAAGACAAAAACAGGAGGCTAAAGGGTATTCTAGTTGTGTTGTTCCTGTGTGAGTGCTGGATACTTGCTAATATTATCCTTGTTGTTAGTCATCATTCATCCTTATCCTTGCTTGTTGCCGCAGCTGTTCCAATACATTCTTAGGCCAACAACTAGGTGAAATTCTTTGGACACTTATTCAGCATTGCTATTTGTTACTAACATGTGTGCCACATACATATACTGCATTTGAGCCTTCTAAGCTCCACCTTCTCTCGAGTAGAACAGGTAACCTCTGCAATCACACCCACTCTTTGCATGCTTCACATCGGTTACCATTGGCCACCTGCAGTGCTGGTAAGAAACTTGTAAGAGCGAGGTAAGACGCATCTTACTGATCGATTTTCCACTTCCACTTCAGAGAGCGTAGTAATAGGGTTCCTGACGATCTTTTTGTCTTCGTTTCTGTTTTTTTACTAACAATGACAGGAAAGAAGCCTATGGATAAGACATCTGGTTCTACACCTCCGGATGATGATGAGTGTGTGTCCCATATGGAACTAAGGGACATGATGCGGGCGATGACCGAAGCTTTCAACAATTATCAGACCACTACAACAGCCACCTTTCAGAGGCTCCATACAAGTGTTGCTGGTCTGATCACGCGTTTGGACGAGATGGAGACTCGTCTTCCCCAACAAGCTACACCCTCTATCATCCTTGATGTTGATGCACATGCTCACTACGACACAGATGATGACTTCAATAACGATGAGGTTGATGCACAGCAGCGCCGTCGCCCTCGACGAAATCGTCAAGGTATGGGAGGTAGACCTCGTCCTCATGCTCCTGAACAAGATAATGATCCTTACGCTAAGATTAAGTTTTCTATTCAACCATTTTATGGATCTTATGATGCTGAGACTTACTTGGATTGGGAGATGACAGTAGAACAAAAATTTAGCTCTCATCTTGTTCCTGAGCGACATAGAGTTAGACAAGCCACTGGTGAGTTTAAAGACTTTGCTATAATTTGGTGGAATGAACTTGTCAATACAAGTAATGCACCACAAACATGGGCTGCGTTAAAAGAAGAGATGCGTGCTAGGTTTGTTCCTCCTTCATATAGACGTGATCTTCTTAAGAAATTGCAACGCTTTGATCAGGGTGACATGACTATCCAAGAGTACTACCAAAAGTTGCAGAAAGGTATGCTTCGATGTGGGGTAGTTGAGGATCAGGAAAACCAAATTGTTAGGTTTTATGGGGGCTTGCGGCGTGAGATCCAAGACATATTTGACTACATGGAATATCATTCTATTCAAAGTTTATTTGAACTTGCTATGTTAGCGGAAAAAGAAGTGCAGGGTCGCCAACAGCAGCAGCGGAACAACACCTTCACACCACGACAGTTTCTGGTGCCATCGTCCAAAGCAGCGCCCTCCTCAAGTGTACGTGCTTCTACACCACCCTCCACCGGTGCTGTACGCAGCAGCACTGCACCTTCTACATCACGGGGACAAGATAACAGCAAGTCCCAGATGCCTCAAGGTGTTGCAGCAAAGGCGGCTGCACCCAACTGTGACACCCGGTTCCGAAAAATGAACCAAGTGAACGCATATGTGTGCCCAGGATGTTCAACACACATACACGAGTGCATCTACAAAAAAGTATACAGAAAATTACCACAAAACAAGATTAATTAATCAAATTTAATTAAACGAACCATATTATCCTCGAATACAAACTCTAATGAATATTAATGACAAGTCCAACTAATGAAGTGGAAATAAACTAAATAAGAAAACTAAACAGCTAGGCGGCATAAGCAATACGGTATAGCGCAGCTCCATGCAACACCACAGGCAAGCTGACGGTAGACACGGCCTAGAACTCCGTATTATCACCATTAAACTCTCAATCCTGACCTGCAACTGTTGGGGGGGGGGGGGGAATTGCAAGAGTGAGTACATGTCGTACTCAGCAAGTGTGTAAAGTATGACATGTGGCTGATTCAAATGACAAATATAATAATGGTTGAGTGCTGAAAAGTATATTAAAACATTTGGAAAAGAAATATATTTATGTATGTGAAGTAAACCCATCATAAGCCATGTAGTTATCATAATACCAGTCCATATTCCATATCCATCATCGTATACCAATATCCATGTTCAATTCCAGAACTCAATTCATAAACATTCATAACCATAACACCAACCATAACTATCCCAAGAACCGTACCAATACCAAGTTTTCTCTAATCATGTGAGGGTCCAGGTTGCTCATAACCGGGAGCACGGCTATCATGGAAGTTTTAGATGCACTCTGCGAGGTTGTACCGCTTTACCCACATGTTTGTGATTTCATCACCTTTAGATGACTAGAACCTCTATTATGCCGTCTCACACTTCCGTCGGTGTATGGCCAAGAGATCACAAAATAGCCTTTACAAAGGGATTACTAGCCTATTTAGATCCCACTGAGGTTTCACCATTGGCGATGTCTCCAACTGAGCACATCTTCAACCAAGGGCCCCCTCTTGAGCCATTCGGATCCCAGGGTAGTCCCACCAATCATCAACAAACCCAATCCGACTACCCCTTCCCCGAGCATCCTTAATGGTCCAAATAGCACTGGCAAAGCCCTAATTACTCAGCTACGCCGCATCCATACTTGGCCTCATGGTGGCACTGTAAATTCTGGATGGTCGCTCCACGAACCGGTCCTTAGATCTAAAGCAAGCAAAACCACCATAACATCCAACCCATCCACATACCATGCTTGCTTAGATCACCCATTACCATATCATATTAACCAGTTCAAGTTAACCATAATCTCATCCATGCATAATTAAATTGAGTGATATAGTTGTTTTCCCATCCCAGTTGATTAAGCGAAGCAAAAAGATAAAAAGTCATTCCCGACTCTCTACCATATATTTCAGGTGACAAGGGTGGTCAACAAAACTAGTAAACTTCCTATCATAGGATTTCCCCATCAAATTGACACAAGCATGCAATTTGCAACCAAAACATTTATTTCAAAACAGGATCAATATGCTTCAAGGACACTTGCCTTGCTCTTGCGGTTGATTAGGGTCAAAGCCTTCAAACTCTTGGTGCTGTAGATCCTCTGCGGCACTCTCTAGTGCAAATCCGTCTAATCCACACAATAAACATACAAGACAAGAAACACAATCAAATAGGGCACACATATTACTCAATATGACATGACATGCATGATTGATGCAAATGCAAGGTAGAACTTGTTAATATATTGCTTTTAATGATCACTAACTAGTTCTAATAGATTTTAGCAAGTGTATAAAGGTTTGGATTTGATTAGATCTACTTTTAGAATCAATTCAACACAACTTAGTTAGCAAAATCGGACTACTGTGCAGAAGGCCGGACTAGTCCGCACTTCGCAGAACTAGCGAACTAGGGTTTTCTAGATCAACGTAAATTTGGAGATTTGGGGTTGAATTCATGTAAGAAAAAGAGAATAGAAGGTATACCAGGTGTTTAGTACTCCAATGAATCAATAAACTTGGAGATAACACTTGGATCATGATGATCTAGGGTTGGGGATGAACTTGGAGATGAATTGGTGATGAAGAACGAAAGCTTGGTGGAGATCTCGATCCTCTTTCATTTCCTCCTCTTATTCTTCTTGCTGGGGATCTCCTCCTCCCTCCTTGATGGTGGCTCTCCACGAACTAGGGTTTGGGTGGGGTGGAAAAGTGGCAAATAGATGTCAAGCCAAGGGGTGGGGTTGTTTATATAGGGGTGGAGGCTAGGGTTAGATGGATTTCAAGTTTGAGAGGAGTAGAGGCCGTTTTAGAGTCCCACATGGGCTCTAAAAGAGTTAGGCACGAAGTCCCTAGGCCCACATAACGTGAAATCCAAGAAAAAAGTTGTAAAACAAAAGATCAACTCGGAGTCGATAAATATCGGACAGGTCCGAAAAGGACCGGACTAGTCCAAAAATGTCCAGAGAGAAAATCGGACAAGTCTGGTAAAAAATCGGACAAGTCTGACTTTAGTTAGAGAGGAAATCGGACAAGTCCGCTGGAACACCGGACTAGTCCGGAAAAGTTCAGGGACTTAGCAAATTTTCAAGGATTCTTGGAATATCGGACTACTCCGCCCAAAATCGGACAAGTCCGAAAGTTTCCAGAGGCAAAATCGGACTAGTCCGCAGCAAAAACGGACAAGTCCATTTTTAGTCAGAGAGAAATCGGACTAGTCCTCACTAAAATCAGACTAGTCCGCACTTTTCAGCATTTTATGTGCGGTTTTGTTCCAAATCAATCTTAAATGCTCCAAATCAACTTTAAACTCGTTCCTCTTTATGTGGGTTAATGTTAAACATGTATATGAATGTATGTAGGGCATGATGCATGAAAATGAGGGTGTTACAAACCTACCCCCTTAAAATGAATCTCGCCCTCGAGATTCGACGCGGAAGAGAAGAGATAGGGAAATTCCTTCTTGATATCATCCTCCAATTCCCACGTTTCTTCTTTTTCTGTGTGGTGCTTCCATCGAACTTTACACCATCGAATCACCTTGTTCCTTGTGACTCTCTCCTTGGTTTCCAAGATTTTGATCGGTTGTTCGGCATAAGTCAAATCTTCCTCTAGTTCCAATCCTTCCATTAGCACTTGTTCTTCCGGTACTCTCAAACATTTCTTCAGCTGGGAAACATGAAAGACATCATGTACGTCTGAAAGATGAGTTGGCATCTCTAACTTATATGCTACCTCTCCTCCTTTGTCCAAAATCTTGAATGGTCCAATGTAGCAAGGTGCTAGCTTGCCTCTTATGTTAAACCTCTTATGACATCTCATCGATGACACCTTGAGGTAAACAAAATCTCCCACTTCAAAGGCTAATTTCCTGAATTTTCTCATCCTTAGTTTGGCCTTCCCGAATTTCTTGCTCTAAGGTTGGATTTAACTCCATTATTCCCATCTCATTCACAAATCCGAGGTTCAACCGTTCGAACTCCTTACATAACTCGGATGGCAACTCTCGAACTGTGAGTTGATGACTTACTCCTTTTCTACTCAAAGCATCGGCCACTATGTTGGATTTTCCCAGATGATAGTTGATCCCCAAATCATAATCTTTGATGAGCTCCAACCAACTTCGTTGCCTTAAATTCAGATCTGTTTGTGTGAAAATATACTTCAAACTCTTATGATCCGTATAGATTTCACACCTATGTCCAAGAGTATAGTGTCTCCAAATCTTCAACGCATGTACCACGGCTGCAAGTTCAAAATTGTGCGTTGGATAATTCTGTTCATGTTTCTTCAATTGCCTCGATGCATAGGTGACCACTTGACCTTCTTGCATGAGCATCCATCAAAGTCCTTGTATCATTGCATCGTATAAATCCAAGCTTCTTGCTCATGTCTAGTAATACCAACGCTGGTGTAGTGATAAATCTCTTCTTCACTTTCTCAATAGTATCCTGACAAGATAGAATCCATTTGAGAGGTCTTCCCCTTATTAGCAACTCAGTCATGCACTTCACTATGTTGGAGTAGTCTTTGATGATTGGATAGTCTTGATATCTATTGTGACGCATCAACTCCGATGTTGACTTCGTTATCACATGTCGATTGCACTGTCCTTGTGGCATACTAGACCACTCCATTATGCTTCTGTAGCCAATCCATTCCAAGTGTCACGTCTGATCTTTGTGAATCCAAAACAATAAGGTTGGCGAAGGATTCTAGCCCCCTTATTTTAAAACTTCTTAGACACACTATCTTTGTTCTCATCTTCCATACAACTTCGTATGAGACAATGAATCTTCTGGTTGTGTCCTTCTTCCATTGAAGTAGAGGTTGAACGAGAAAGAAAAGAGAGATAGAACGAATCCCCAACTATATACATCAAGGAATATGAAACTAACCAACTAGCTACACTAGCCTAGGTGGACATGGCAATGCTAAAGCATCTCAAAATCCTCTATTAAGCACACAAGCAAACAATATATAGCAACAGCACACCAAACAAAACACATCGGTTCATGAGTGCTCCTATGTGCTCTAAAGTGTCCATTCTATCTTGGCTGCATCCTACGGTCAACCTGTGGCTCTGATACCAATCTGTGACACCCGGTTCCGAAAAATGAACCAAGTGATCGCATATGTGTGCCCAGGATGTTCAACACACATACACGAGTGCATTCACAAAAGAGTATAGAGAAAATTACCACAGAACAAGATTAATTAACCAAATTTTATTAAACGAACCATATTATCCTCGAATACAAACTCTAATGAATATTAATGACAAGTCCAACTAATGCAGCGGAAATAAACTAAATAAGCAAACTAAACAGCTAGGCGGCATAAGCAATAGGGTATAGCGCAGCTCCATGCAACACCACGGGCAAGCTGACGGTGGACACGGCCTAGAACTCCGCATTATCACCATTAAACTCTAAATCCTGACCTGCAACTGTTGGGGGGAATTGCAAGAGTGAGTACATGTCGTACTCAGCAAGTTTGGAAAGTATGACATGTGGCTGATTCAAATGACGAATATAATAATGGTTGAGTCCTGAAAAGTATATTAAAACATTTGGAAAAACAATATATTACATGTATATGAAGTAAACCCATCATAAGCCATGTAGTTACCATAATACCAGTCCATATTCCATATCCATCATCATATACCAATATCCATGTTCAATTCCAGAACTCAACTCATAACCATTCATAACCATAATACCAACCATAACCATCCTAAGAACCATACCAATACCAAGTTTCCTCTAATCATGTGAGGGTCCAGGTTGCTCATAACCGGGAGCACGGCTATCATGATAGTTTTAGACACACTCTGCAGAGGTTGTACCGCTTTACTCACGTGTTTGTGATTTCATCACCTTTCGATGACTAGAACCTCTGTTATGCCGTCTCACACTTCCGTCGGTGTATGGCCAAGAGATCACAAAATAGCCTTTACAAAGGGATTACTAGCCTGTTTAGACCCCACTGAGGTTTCACAATTGGCGATGTCTCCAACTGAGCACATCTTCAACCAAGGGCCCCCTCTTGAGCCATTCGGATCCCAGGGTAGTCCCACCAATCATCAACAAACCCAATCCGACTACCCCTTCCCTGAGCATCCTTAATGGTCCAAATAGCACTGGCAAATCCCTAATTTCTCAGCTACGCCACATCCATACTTGGCCTCGTGGTGGCACTGTAAATTCTGGATGGTCGCTCCACGAACCGGTCCTTAGATCTAAAGCAAGCAAAACCACCATAACATCCAACCCGTCCACATACCAGGCTTGCTTAGATCACCCATTACCATATCATATTAACCAGTTCATGTTAACCATAATCTCATCCATGCATAATTAAATTGAGTGGTATAGTTGTTTTCCCATCCCAGTTGATTAAGCGAAGCAAAAAGATAAAAAGCCCTTCCCGACTCTCTACCATATATTTCAGGTGACAAGGGTGGTCAACAAAACTAGTAAACTTCCTATCATAGGATTTTCCCATCAAATTGACACAAGCATGCAATTTGCAACCAAAACATTTATTTCAAAACAGGATCATTATGCTTCAAGGTCACTTGCCTTGCTCTTGCGGTTGATTAGGGTCAAAGCCTTCAAACTCTTGGTGCTGTAGATCCTCTACGGCACTCTCTAGCGCAAATCCGTCTAATCCACATAATAAACATACAAGATAAGAAACACAATCAAAGAGTACACAAATATTACTCAATATGACATGACATGCATGATTGATGGAAATGCAAGGTATAACTTGTTAATAGATTGCTTTTAATGATCACTAACTAGTTCTAATAGATTTTAACTAGTTTATACAGGTTTGGACTTGATTAGATCTAATTTTAGAATCAATTCAACACAACTTAGTTAGCAAAATCGGACTAGTCTGCAGAAGGCTGAACTAGTCCGCACTTCGCAGAACTAGCGAACTAGGGTTTTCTAGATCAACTTAAATTTGGAGATTTGGGGTTGAATTCATGTAAGAAAAAGAGAATAGAAGGTATACCAGGTGTTTAGAACTCCAATGAATCAAGAAACTTGGAGGTAACACTTGGATCTTGATGATCTAGGGTTGGGGATGAACTCGGAGATGAATTGGTGATGAAGAACGAAAGCTTGGTGGAGATCTCGATCCTCTTTCGTTTCCCCCTCTTCTTCTTCTTGCTTGGGATCTCCTCCTCCCTCCTTGATGGTGGCTCTCCATGAACTAGGGTTTGGGTGGGGTGGGAAAGTGGAAAATAGATGTCAAGCCAAGCGGTGGGGTTGTTTATATAGGGGTGGAGGCTAGGGTTAGATGGATATTTAGTTTGAGAGAAGTAGAGGCCGGTTTAGAGTCCCACATGGGCTCCAAAAGAGTTAGGCACGACGTCCCTAGGCCCACTTAACGTGAAGCCCAAGAAACAAGTCGTAAAACAAAAGATCAACTCGGAGTCGCAAAATATCGGTCAAGTACGAAAAGGACCGAACTAGTCCGAAAATGTCCAGAGAGAAAATCAGACAAGTCTGGCCAAAAATCGGACAAGTCCGACTTTAGTAAGCGAGGAAATCGGACAAGTCCGATGGAACACCGGACTAGTCCGGAAAAGTCCAGAGACCTAGCAAATTTTCAAGGATTCTTGGAATATCGGACTAGTCTGCACAAAATCGGACAAGTCCAAAAGTTTCCAGAGGCAAAATCGGACTAGTCCGCAGCAAAAATGGACTAGTCCATTTTTAGTCAGAGAGAAATCGGACTAGTCCTCACTAAAATCTGACTAGTCCGCACTTTTCAGCATTTTAAGTGCGGTTTTGTTCCAAATCAATCTTAAATGCTCCAAATCAATTTTAAATTCGTTCCTCTTTATGTGGGTTAATGTTAAACATGCATATGATTGTATGTAGGGCATGATGCATGAAAATGAGGATGTTACACCAACACTTCGACAAGTCACACCTCCGCCATCAAGTGCCACCGCTGCTAGGGACTTGGCCATATGCAACGAGATTGCCCCAGCAAATGGGCGATCATTGCCACTGCTGATGGTGGGTATGTTAGTGCTTCTGATATTGAAGATGAAAATATTATTGCAACTAACATTGTAGGTTCGGATGATGGTGCCGAGGAGGTTCTTGGTACATCTGCGACCAACAACTATAGGACTTTGATTGTGCAGCGAGCTTTGAGTGCCACGATTCGAGAGGACGACGACCGCCAATGTCACAACCTTTTCAACATGTTTCTCTTCGTCAAGGACTGCCGTGTACATACCATCATTGATGGTGGTGGCTGCAACAATTTGGTGAACATTGAGGTGGTCAAGAAGCTTGGCTTGACCACACGGGAGCATCCCCACCCTTATCACATTCAATGGTTTAACAACAATGGTAAGGTAAAGGTAAAGGTAACACAAACAGCAATGATACATTTTTCTATTGGTTCTTATCATGATTTTGCTGATTTTGATGTGGTACCTATGGATGCTTGTTCTCTTTTGTTGGGACGTCCTTGGGAGTTTGATATCGATGCTATTCACCATGGTCGATCTAATAAGTATACTCGCATGCATAAGGGTAAGAAAATTGTGTTGCTTTCTATGAGTCCCACTGAAATTGTGCAATTTGAGCAGGAGAAAAAGAATAATGCTAAGCAAAAGGGTGTTTTCAATTCTGAAATTCAGCAACCTATTAAGTTGAAAAATCCTACTTTGCTTGCAACTAAATCTGATCTTGAAGATTTATATGCCTCTAATGGAACTTGCTATGCTTTAGTGTGCAAACATGCTTTATATTCCATTGAGGATACATCCATTGTCTTGCCACCTGCTATTGCTAACCTTTTGCAGGAATATATGGATGTTTTTCCATCAGAGATACCCCCTGGATTACCACCTGTGTGAGGCATTGAGCACAAGATTGATTTAATTCCAGGGGCGAGCTTGCCAAACCATGCCGCCTACAGGACCAACCCCAACGAGACTAAGGAAAATCAGCGACAAGTCCAAGATCTTCTGGACCGCGGGTACATTCGTGAGAGCCTTATTCCTTGTTTTGTTCCTGTTCTTTTGGTTCAAAAAAAAGATGGCACTTGGCGCATGTGTGTTGATTGTAGAGCCATCAATAACATTACCATTCGTTATCGCTATCCTATTCCTAGATTGGATGACATGCTTGATGAGTTGAGTGGTTCTGTTATTTTCTCCAAGATTGATTTGCGTAGTGGATATCATCAGATTCGTATGGCTTTAGGTGATGAATGGAAAACTGCTTTTAAAACTAAATTCGGACTTTATGAATGGTTAGTCATGCCATTTGGTTTAACTAATGCGCCCACCACTTTCATGAGGTTGATGAATGAGGTTTTACGTGCTTTCATTGGTAAATTTGTGGTGGTTTACTTTGGTGATATCCTTATTTACAGAATGTCATATGATGAGCATCTTGAACATTTGCATGCTATTTTTAATGTCTTGTGCGATGCACGTTTATATGGTAACCTTGAGAAGTGCACCTTTTGCACCGATCGTGTGTCTTTTCTTGGTTATGTTGTTACTTCGCAGGGCATTGAGGTCGACGAGGCAAAGATTGTTGCCATCACAAGCTGGCCACTTCCGACTACGATCACGCAGGTTCGGAGTTTTCTTGGTCTCGCAGGTTTCTACCGGCATTTCGTGCGGGATTTCAGCACCATTGCGGCACCTCTCCACGAGTTGACAAAGCATGGAGTGCTGTTTCGATGGGGACCAGCACAACAACAAGCTTTTGATGTTCTCAAGTCAAAGCTCACACAAGCACCATTGCTGTAACTTCCTGATTTTGAGAAGACCGAGCATGAATGTGACGCGAGCGGCATTGGCATTGGAGGAGTGCTAATTCAAGGAGGTAAACCTGTTGCCTTCTTTAGTGAAAAATTGCATGGGCCTTTGCTGAGTTATTCTACATATGACAAAGAACTTTATGCTTTAGTGCGTGTCTTGCAAACTTGGTAACATTTCCTATGGTCTAAAGAATTTGTCATACATTCAGATCATGAGTTTTTGAAGTATCTTAAAGGACAAGCTAATCTGAACAAACGTCATGCTAAATGGATTGAGTTCATAGAATCATTTCCTTACATCATTAAACATTAGAAAGGGAAAGACAATGTGATTGCCGATGCTTTATCTAGACGTTATACCATGATGTCCCAACTTTCTCATAAAATCTTTGGTTTGGAAACCATAAAGAGGTTATATGCTACTGATCTGGACTTCAAAGATGCCTTTGAAAATTGTAGAGAGGGAAGAACGTGGCAAAAATTCCTGCTGCGTGAAGGCCTTCTCTACCGTGCTAACAAGCTGTGTGTTCCAGCTAGCTCCGTTCGTCTTTTGTTGTTGCAGGAAGCGCATGGAGGTGGTTTGATGGGACATTTTGGAGTTAAAAAGACGGAGTATGTGCTGGCCGCTCACTTCTTTTGGCCACGGATGAGGCGTGATGTGGAGCACTATGTTTCACGTTGCACGACAGGCAACAAAGCTAAGTCTCGACATAACCCACATGGTCTTTATATGCCTCTTCCGGTTCCTAGTGCGCCTTGGGAGGATATTTCTATAGACTTTGTTTTAGGATTGCCTAGAACAAAGAGGGGGAGGGATAGTGTCTTTGTGGTTGTTGATCGTTTCTCTAAAGTGGCTCATTTTATACCCTGCAACAAGACCGATAATGCTTCACATGTTGCTGATTTGTTCTTTAATGAGGTTGTGCGTTTGCATGGTGTTCCCAATACTATTGTTTCTGATAGGGATGCTAAGTTTTTGAGTCACTTTTGGAGAACTTTATGGTATAAATTGGGAACAAAGTTGCTGTTTTCTACTACTTGTCATCCACAACTGATGGGCAAACGGAGGTAGTTAATCGTACCTTATCTACTATGTTGTGGGCTGTTTTGAAAGACAATTTGCGGTTGTGGGAGGAGTGTTTGCCACATATTGAGTTTGCTTATAACCGGTCTATTCACTCCACAACCAAGTTAAGTCCGTTTATGGTAGTCTATGGTTTCAATCCTCGTGTTCCATTTGATTTGCTACCTTTACCACATACTGAAATTCTAAACTTGGATGCTACACAACGTTCTGAATTTATTCTTAAGTTGCATGAAATTACTAAGTTACAAATTGAAAAATGAATGAAAAGTATCGCATTGCTGCTAGCAAAGGTAGGAAGGAGGTAAAATTGGAACCCGATGTTTTGGTGTGGGTTCATTTGAGAGAAGATAGGTTCCCGGATTTGAGAAAGTCCAAACTCATGCCACGTGCAGCTGGACCTTTTAAGGTTCTTGAGAAGATAAATGACAATGCATATAAACTTGAGTTGCCTCCCGAGTTCGGGGTTAGTACCACATTTAACATTTCAGATTTGAAGCCATACTTGGGTGAGGAAGATGAGCTTGAGTCGAGGACGACTCGAATTCAAGAGGGAGAGGATGATGAGGACCTCTCTCCTTTGCATGCAATGCAAGGACCGATCACTAGAGCACGTGCACGACAATTGGATCTCCAGGTACGTTCTAACCTTGTCAATTGTTTTTCAGAACTTACGCTTAATTCCATGCTTGTTTTATTGATTAGGAACAATGGAGAGGACTAGCAAGGGATTGGAGGAGTCCAAGGAATCAGGGAGGAGGAGATAGGACGTGCACACCAAGGAGGAACACAAGTACAACTCGACTTTGACTCCACCTCGTGTTCCAGGAGCTGCCTTCACCAAAACTGACATCCCAAACACATAAGGAGTCGGATTTGGACGTTCTATATATGGTTGGAACCTTGATTTCATAAAGCTTCCAATGGAACCAGCCCCACCTCAAAAATCCTTCTAAGTTTACGGGAATCAGCAAAACAAGTGGGCATCCAGAATCTGTCCGGTGCTGCACCATCGTCTTTTGGGCTACTGGCCCATGTATCGTGTGGAAGCCCATTAGGGTTGCGTCCAGGGTTCTTGCACGCCCCTAAACTCCTTTTTATACAGCAGCCGTCACCACATTAGGTTTGGGTTTTGCTTAGATACAATCTATCATTGAACAGTGTCACCGATCATCGGTTGTGAGACCCCAAATTCGTGATCAATTCAGTTTTGATTGCAACTTCTCCGTTCTTGCTTGTGTTCTTGATTGCGCTTGCAGGGATAAGCCTTCGTGGCGAGGTCATTCGTGTGACACAGGTGATAGCCAACGGAGCAGTGGTGTAGTGATTGCGGGGTTTCTTCGTTCGGAGCCTTGGATCATCAACGTTGAGATCTCCACCCAATCAAGTTTACCATACCTCTCGGAAGATCGGAACTCATCCTCCTATCACTAGCTTCATCAAAAAACACCTCACAAGTCTCCACAATTTTGATAGTGTCAAGTAAAAGCACACGATAGCCTCTAGTATGAGATGGATAACCAAGAAACATGCCATCAATGGATCTAGGTTCAAATTTATCAAGATTACCATGTTTCTTAACAAAGCATTTGCAACCAAAGACCCGAAAGTGTGTAACACTTGGCCTATGTCTAAACCGGAGCTCATATGGTGTTTTACCTAGCTTAGCGCGCAAGAAAACACGATTTGAGACATAACAAGCGGTTGCAATCGCATCAGCCCAAAATTTCCTAGAAGTTTGATATTCATCAAGCATAGTCCTAGCCACCTCAACTAAGGTTCTGTTCTTTCTTTCTACAACATTGTTTTGTTGAGGTACATGGTGAAGAAAATTGATGATCTATTCCATTTTCAGCACAAAAGTGATCAAAAGATTGATTTTTAAATTCGGTTCCATTATCACTTCTAATTGCTTTTAAAGATCATGGGTGATCAATTGATAATCTAAAAAATAAAGTTCTAAAGTGACTAAAAGCTTCATTCTTAGATGCCATGAAGTAAATCCAAGAGTATGTAGAATAATTATCAACAATCACAAGAACATACCATTTACCTCCGAAGGATTGAACAAGTGAAGGTCCTACGGTGTGAAGGTGCAAAAGTTGACCCGGTTCAGTTGTCATGATCATTGTGAGAGGAGTATGTGAACCTGCAACCATCTTAGCATGTATACAAGAAGAGCACACAATTTTTTATCCCCTTTAAGCTTAGGAAGCACACGTAGCGATCAAGAGCACTAACACGCGTTAGATGATCAAAGCCTACGTGACCAAGTCTACGATGCCAAAAATATAAGTCATTTGAATCATTAGCAACTAGACACCAATGCTTAGAGAAAGACATATAAAAATCAGCTTTAAAAACTCTTCCAAACCGAGACATGTTAAAAATAAGCTCACTATTTTAATTTACAACTTTGCAGCAGTTTTTAGTGAAAATAATTTCCAGATTTTCATCTAGCAGTTGTGAAACAGAAAGCAAGTTGTATTTCAAATTTTTAACAAGTGCCACATCTTTCAAAGTGTAGTGATTATTTACTCTAACCGAACCCTTAGCAATTATAGGAGTTGAAGAAATATCGGCAAAAGTAACATTCTCTACATGTGACACAAAAGAGAGGGAGGAGAACCATTCTTTGTCACCGGTCATGTGGCGTGAGCAACCTGAATCCACAATCTAAATGTTCTCCTTCCTCAAGCGTGTAACCTACATAGAAGCACAATACGTCGATGACTCAATACTGGGGTTAGTCAAAAGGCATTTAGCAATCCAATACTGAGTCACACGACGTCCAGCAGGAATAACACGCGAAAGCTGAGACAAAACAACAGGTTTATGAGCCAAAGTTTGAGGATTTTTGTACCCAACTACTGACTTATGAGGTGTTACATGTGTAACACGAAAAACGGTAGGATTGGGAGCAAACTTTGCATGTTTTCGACTCATTACAGCAGGGTGCATGTACCTATCATTCGGTATAGCGTGAGCAGCAAATTTTGCATGTAAGTTATGAGATCTAGCAATCATTCTTTTCTTTTTCTGTTGTTTAGCTAGTCTATAACAAAAATCTATGACATGACCATCTCTATCACAGTTGGTACAATGAAATTTAACTTTGTGTTCATGTCTAGATGAGCAAGCAACATTTTTATTTGAAACCGAACGTGACAACACTCCTGCAGATTTAAAAACCACCTCTTTTGGTTTAGGAACTGTTTTAATCAATCCACTTCATAATGACTTTACAATTTTAGGTCGATGTGCCGTAGCATGAGCATGAGAATCAAAACCTAAACCAATTTTATCATTGCAAGACTTGGAAGAATTCAGCAGTAAATTTAGGTTCTTATTCCCATTACAAAACCGATCTAATGTTCTATGCATGTCATCAAGTTTAGTGGACAGATCAAGGCAATTTTCACATGAAGTTTTTCCTTTTAATGTGCAATTGGAACAAAATTTAACTTCATGAGAACGTAAAAATATAGAAATTTTATTCATAGCATCTTGTAGTTTCTTATCAAGATCATCACAAGTAGAACAATGCAAATCAAATGTAGAACAACTAGCATCTTTCAAGTTTTTATCATTAAGTGCAGCGAGCTCTCTATTCTTTTCAATTTCTAACTCAAGTTTATCAAGTGTGGAGGTGTGCGTACTTCTTAATGAGGACAATTGTTCATATATTAAACCACATGAGGGACATGCATCATCATTAGGAATCAAAGTTTTTAAATGGTGGATTTCAGATTCGAGTGATTCAATTTTAGCAGCACTATCCCTAAGCTTTTTGTCCTTTTCCTTAACTATAATAGTGGCATGAGAAATAGCATGACACATTTCTTCGCAAGTAGGGCATATCTCTTCATTGTCGCTGTTGTGTTCTGCATCCTCCATACTTGATCTTGAGTTGCCCGCCATGAAGCACAAGTTTGCCAAATCATCTTCATCTTCGTCACTTCCAATGTCCACATCGCTTGAGCCAAGTTCTTGAAGTGCAGAGATAAACCTGCTCACCAATTGACGTCCTGTAAAACCCTTCTTTTTCTTCGTATATTTTGCAGAGGAGTGCTTCGTCCTTGTTTGCTTTTCATCCCAGGAAGTAGGACCTGAAAGGTTAGGGCAATCTGAACAAAAGTGTCCTGTCTTACCACATTCAAAACAGCGCTGAGGTACAGAGCTTCCTCTCCTTCTAGTTCTCACATTTTGCAATGCTTTTGAGAATCTATTAGAGATGAGTGCTAACTCCTCTTCTGAAAATTCCTCGATCTGCTCCAGGGTTAGTGAGGACAGCAAAGCAAGAGTATTGCAAGATGATGATTGGCCGAAGCTAGGCATTTCACATTGAGAAACAAAAGCAATAGACTTGTTAGGGTTCTTATGTGATATTTTGTCAATTTTATGAGTTTTTAACTTGGAATATAGCACATCTAAAGTAAGTGTACTCATGATAGTAGACTCATGAATAGATGTGACTTTCATCTCCCAAATGGACATATCTAATGCACTTAACAATTGCCTAGCATTTTTAGCATCTAAAAAATTAACATTGACACTACGCAAGTTGCTGAGAATTTTATTAAAGCGAGCAAAAAGGTCATCAATAGACTCACCGGGTTGTATCTCGAAGCGCATGTATTCTTTCTTGAACATATCTTGCCTTACCTCCTTGATCGTGTTGGATCCTTCATGGTAGTCACAAAGTGCTTTCCACACATCATATGCAGATCAGAGGTGTGCAACACGGTCAAAGTCGCTTTGAGTTAATCCTTGTATGATCAAGTTCTGGGACTTGTTGTTCTTATCGACATCTCTCATATTTGTAGTTGTAACTTGATCGTTTGACGGCACTTCGTAAGTCTTGTATACTATCTCCCATATTGAGAAGCCTTGAGCCTGGATGAAGGCTTCCATACGTGCCTTCCAAACCTGAAAATCAATACCACTAAACACATAAGGTTTGGCGGAGTATTTCTCCGTAACAATTAGTCAAAAACATGTGCAAATCAATAAGATTAGAGCACCGTGGCTCTAATACCAATTGTAGGATCGAAGAGCACGTGAAAAGCTACCAAAGAGGGGGTGAACGGTAGATTAAAACTTTTTCAGTGGAAGCAATGAAAACCCTTAGGTAGAAAAACGATCCGTTAAAGAAATCGTGTGTGAGACTAATATAAACGTTTTGCACCGTGACAAAAGTGATAGATATCAGAGAGAATCATGTCACGAAGATGACACAACAAGAATCACTCAAATCCGTCGAGAGAAACTCAAGTTATGATTGAAAGATCGAACAAAGGTCAATCTGTCCTACTCGAGAAAAAAAGTTCTGGAACATTGCAAAGAAACTCATGTAGATCAGAAACCACAAATCCAATGACCGTGACATTTTGACAGATGATAGATAATCAAGTTGTGAAGGCAAATAAAAAAGAATCACGTCAATTGGATTTGTAAAACTCGAGTTATGATAAAACTACCGAAGAAAGGTAGTGCTGTGCAGAAAACTCGACGAGAAAAACTTGCCTGGAACAAGTCAGACGAACAAGGCACAAAAGTTCCTTTTAACTGCGAATTTTATTCAATTGAACACAAGAGGAACAGTCCCAAAGTCGTCTCTCATGAGCTCTGGTCTCCCTTGCTTATATAACCAGTCCTTAGGCCAACCCAAACCTAACTAGGACTATAATCCTACTCAATTCACGAATCGTAACTTTTCATAACTGCTGAAGACTCTTCTATACATAGATAGAAGCAATCTTAAGACTTCCAAACACCCAGGTTCTTCTTCGGTCTCTGGGTCTCGCTACATAAATTACAAGTAAACTTCCACGTGTCGGTATACATATTGTTTGCAGCGCAAAGTAAAAGCATGATTTATTTTTCATACCTTCTCGTAACTAAGTTGGGCGTAGGATTTGGAGCCAAGCAAGTGACTCGCCTTTTGTCTACTTCGATTTTGAGAATTGATCCTGCTTATTGACTGCAATAATTTTAAGAATTAATTCCACGAATGAAAGTAAATGAAATATTTTTTGTATGATGCGAAGCTATTAAAAAGTTAGCTGACCTTGGATCTCTCAGACCCAAAATATTCTATTAGGTGCAACCACTCGGGTGCCGTTACGTCAGCAGGCTTGTTACGTATAGGTTCTTCATCGGTAGAATAACTCTATAGGAGGCATGCAAAGTCGAGCGCCACCCCTTGTAGCGCTCACCAGCAATTTTCAAAAATTTTCGTGCGCTCTCCGGTGTGTCCTCCGTGTCCCAGGAATCCTGTACGTTGTATAACAAGTTGCTGTAAACGTAGAGGATGGAGATTGCAAGAAAAAAAATACTTGTGTTGGGGTGTGACAACACTAACCAGAATGTCTCGTACTATATCTCTCTTGTTACTATGGCCAACCTCTGCCCACTTCATTGCACCGTTGAGGGATGCATGTCTTTTTGTAAACATAACCACATCATAGACAAAGTGCAGCTGATTAATACCAACCGCAGCACCCAACCTAGCGGAGAACTGAATTGGTAGCTTCACCTGCTTTGTTCTACTAACTTGGGATGCATAGCATATTATGGCAACCTTAAGTCCTTTAGCCACACTTCTTCCTAGCTTCCTTCCTTCTGTTACATTGATTCAAACAGTAAACGATTAAAGCAAATTATCGCCTGAACAAGTTTAGTATCATGTACAAATAGTGTGAAAAGAAGAAAAGTCTGATGTTCATACCATCTTCAGGACGAGTGCGGCAAATACGAACGTGGGACGACCGCGTCGTCCCAGCACCACTTTGTTATGTAGTACTCCCTCCTGGTTTATATTAATTGTCGTATCAGACCAACAAATGAATTAAAAATGAACTACTAGTTAGGACTGTCTGAACGACAACTATTTTTATCAGGGGGGGGTTAACTTCTTTGTTGCTGTTCATACCCTAAAATGAGCCATCAGGTACACATGTCAGTGGCGATACGCACTCGTAGTACTGTAGAGGATTTTCAGTCCATGAGCGAACCGGGCAAGACTGTGAGGGGGCATGCAGCTGGCAACGCTAGACCAGACAAAGATAGGGTTCGCCGGTTCGGTCTGACTGACATCAGCCAGAGCGCGTCTCGAAGAGAATTATTAGTTGCAGGGCAAGTAATGAACGCCAGTGGTAGCAAGTGGCGAATGCAAGACAGATAAGGCAGGCAGCTTGCGAGATTGAAATCTCCGCAGTACTGCACCTGCATTAGCTGCCACTGACATGTGGGCCCATGAGACATCGGGTCCACTTGTCAGTGGTGGCTACTGCAGGTGCAATACGCATAGTGCCAGCTTGCGATGCTCAACAAAGCGAGGGTTCGGTCTCGCTGAAACTCTCGAGGAGGATTGGTGGCAGGGCGAGTAATGGCCAGGGATTTGCGGGCGGCGGGGTAATCATGGCACGCGAAGGATGGGACGTGGCGATGGGCGAGGGAGATGCGTAGGGGAGGACACTGAAGTGACCAGCAGCAGGGCGTAGGCGTCGGTGCCGGCCGGAGTGGCCGGCGGCGAGAGAGCACAGCGTAGAGGCATAAAAAAATCATGCCATCACACAGGCTGATGAATTGTTAATTATAGAGACTAAGTACTAAGAAAGTAGAATCGCAAGGCATGCTAAAACAATTAGTAGAGCCTAGGAAAGAATGCAAATGACCATGATACACCCATCATCAATACATCTAAAGGACAGAACGTAGTCTCTCAAAATGCTCCAAAGGAGTAAAAAACTAACACGCTCTACCAAAACAAATGACACGATAGAGAGGCAGGTAGTAATGTCATGTGATATGGGTAGTTGGAAGGTACCGATAGAGTTGGAGTGGGACATTTTTTAAGCTCCAAAAGTAAAGTTACGATGGGGCGGAAGGAGTACTTCTGATTTGTATATCTATACCAGTTGTTGGTCCATGCATCATAGCACCGGGGAGTGAAGAACCTCGGGGTTCCTTAACATCATGTGCTGCAACATTCTATGCGCACCGTGCAAAGGATTTAATGTTGTCTAAATTTGTTTAATTTTGATAGTGAACACATTTATAGTTATACCAGGTGCTTGTTGGCCACCATGAATGCTTGTAGATGACATCACAGTTTGATGTCTTGTTCCTAACATAAATAGCATTGTAAGTAGTCATTCCAAATAACAGTGATAACGTCAGATTACATGATCGACGTAGATTTTGGATCGGATGGTGTGCTATCTATAAACTTAAGTGTTTGTTACTAATGGAGGAATTACAGAAGAAAGAATAGAAAAAATGTACGATCTGAGAAAGCCACATGAAAGAAAAAAGTGTAAAAACCATGGGAACTAAAAATCTTTGGAATACAAATTTGTAAAACAGGAATCAGAGTACAACATTTGGAGTGGTTGATCAGATAACCCTGCGTCATTTATTCTATATCCAGAAGTTACATACTACTACCTCAGGTCTTTAGTATTTGTCGTTCCTGGCCAGGAATTGAACTAGAAATACACTACCGTAATAAGCTGTCTGAGCGACATTTATTTAGTGACAGATGTAGTATATGCTCTATATATATAATTAAATTCATGAAACAGAAGACAACATTTATTCTTTGTTAATTTATCTAATCTTTGTATATCAGGATGTATCGTGTATAACTTAACTAGCCCAAAACAACATGGATCGTGTAGAACCAAGCCAATATAGCTCTATAAAAATACGGCATGGATCGTGTAGTTTACCTAGCACAAAACTGGAGTCCGGGATGCGATGTCGCAGGGAGGTGTCGGTGACGAAGAGGTTCGGTAGAGCCCGTCAAAGTTGGTCGCCCGGTGTTGTACCCAAGAGTCAACACCACCAAGAGCTTCGATGCATCACTGCGAGATTCATGGGGGAAAATTGTAAAAACCATGGGAAATGAAAACATGGGAATTTCTTGGGAATGCAAGTATGGAACACAAGACAGAGAGACAACACATTTGGAGTACTGCGAGATCACCGAAAGGGCGGGGCAGCGGTGTGTCGGGAATAGAGGCCAGTGTTTCCATTTATACACATCGTGGCTAAAATAGGGTTACAATAATAGGCGGGACTGAAATTGGAGGCGCAGGTAGTGAAAATTGAATTGTCAAAATCTCAAATGTGGCGCGCCTAGTAGAACGAAAATTTTTTTGCGGGAGTGGAGAATTTGACGCAAGCCGTGCCCTTGTGCACGCATGCAATCGTGATTATACATGTCATGTCGCGTTGATTCCTGCACATGGTGCGTGTAGCGAGAGGGGTAGACTTCGTCTTAGGACAACTTGCTCGCTTCTTAATTCATCTTTGTTGCCATGCATGGAGATCAAAATCTCAAAGCAGTCATCTGCTAACTAGTGGGATATTCCCACAAAATACGAAAAAGATATGAATCGCCAAATGTATATGTGCTAATGCAAACGATGTGAAAATACAGAACACCCAAGTCTACGAAAGGACGATGGCAAACAATCAGCATTCTGTAACATTAATCACAATGAAATGATAACATGTAGTATATACTACTACTAAAAATACATTTTCCATGCACCGACTACAAATGAAAAAATTGAGTGAAAGAACACAAAAGAGAAGAAACGCAGCTTCAACCACGATCGCAATGGAGTTTCAACCAAGAGTCGTTGATTGTCGCAACACAACAAATTCTTGACTAGACATTGAACAACAATTATCTCGCCCCTTTTTCAGAAAGGAGTCGTTTTTTGATACTGCATAGGACGCATTGTTCATGAACAGAAAAGACATTTTTCATTAACATAAAAACAACACATATATTAGAAACAATAACTACGAAAGCACATAGAAAACAAGAAAAAGAAAAACTATAAATATTACTCTACTCGGAGTCGGAGGAGATCTCCTCCACCTCCTTCTCCGCCGCCACCGCCTCCTCCTCCGTCGTTGCTGCCACCGCCGCCTCCTCTGCCGCTGCCGCTGCCTCCTCCGCTACCGCCGCTGCTGCACCTCCTCCGGCAATTGAGTCCAAAGCTTCCGGGCGACGGTCCGCAGAAGATGTTGGCAGCCCTCCACCCCATCCACCTCACCGATCATCTCGTAGAGGATGTTGAGACGACCGGCCACAAACACTAACCCGAAGCAGTAGTGGCTGGCGGTGTCCATGCTGGTGCAGATGGGAAGTTTCTCAAGACCCAGACGATCACACGAGCGAGATGTATCGGTAAATACATCTCGCGCCAATTTGTCGAGCGTTTTTGCGCGCCCGGCGGTGGAGGGAAGGTGCTCGGTGGCCTCCTTTAGGCGCCGATCGAGTTCATCGAAGCGGTGTTCGACGAGGCGGACGGTCTCCTGAACCCAAACGGGATTAGGAGGTGCGGGCACTGCGGGCGGAGAAGGGGATGGAGGAGGTGCAGGCGTCGCCTCCAGTTCCACAGGCATTGGCTGTGACGAAAACAGAGAAGAAGGAGATTCGGAGGACGTCAATGGCCTGGAGCGCTTCAGTGCGGGGATACCCATTTGTGCGGCGACGACGGTGCGGAGAAAGTGCGAGAGGTGGTTGGCGATGGTGCGGCAGTGAAGCAAGAGAAGTTTAGAGGCTACAATCGATGGAGATGGAGTGGTGCGGTGGAGACGCAAGAGGACGGGTGTGCCTTTATAGCGGGTCCTTGTCTAAGCGGACTATTGTGCAATCTGGACTCCTGTGCAAGCGTGCAATCCGCAAATCTCAATGGGATGACGCATGGGAGGACAGAATGGGAGGCCCCCGTAGTCAGTTTTTCATCAAGAAACTTGCATGCCGCTCATCACTGAGGCTTTGCTGGTTTGTCTGGTGGTGAACCGCATGCGTCATTGGAAACCTAGATGGAGTTGGAGGACAGGAATCAGAACATACCTGTAGGGGTCTTCCAACCACCACCGGGGACGCTCGACGGGGGTTAAGGTACACCGGCACACCCGGACCGTACATATGTGCCGGAGAAGATAGAACTCAACAGTCTCATGGTTATGGATAGAAAAAAGGAAGAAGTAAAAGGTTGGCGCATGTTTCGATCTATGAACCGTGAGACTGCTGACTTCCATTTTAATTGGCCAGTTCCCGATTCCACTGAGTCATTGTTTTTGTACGTGGTGTTTGGTTGAGACAATGCAACTTGTGGTCATAACGATAAGAATTAAAAAGAGGAGTATATCAGATTCAAAAATCTTCATTACGCCAGGTCATATGATGGCCGAACACTCTCCAATCCACTTAGATTGAAGTGGAACCACTCCTACCCAAACGAGGAAAAAAATTTATGGATACGGTATGCATATATCTAAGGTTGTGCATACTGTTCCACATTTGTGACATGTGTCCACATGAATGGACGGATGAAGCAGTTGCATGACTGTGACATGTGTGCACATGAACGAACGAGGTCGTATGATGGCCGGACATGACAGGGATAACGGCAGGATTAATTCCAGGAATCGTATCCTAGTCACTTGCAATCTATGCACCACCTGGGCCCAGGTTGTGCACTGGTCACCTAGCATATTCCCTACATCTGCCCCCGCGCGCGGTGTCTGTAATGAATTCGTGCGAGCGATTTTGACAAGCTGTGAACAATTTGTCCCAACTCGGAAAGTTGAGCTCGTTGCAACTAGAATATAAGGCAACGCGCACTATTGTAGTCAGACATCTTATTGAAAAAATATGTCGTACAAGACTTCTGCACGCTCCATTCGACATCGTCCGCTCGCCAGGTCGTTGCCCGGTCAAAGTCGAAAGGAATGTGTAGGAGGCGTGTACGGGGCAGATGTTTTTTAGATAAAGCCTTGGGACCTTTTTTGTGTCAAATTAAAAAACTGCCATGCAAACCGCGGTTTTTTATAAGCATAATTTTTCCCCGCATACGCTAAGCCCTTCTTGTGTCAAATTAAAAATTTCTCCTTTTATTGAAAAACATCTCCTTTAACGACACACCGGAGAGCAAGTGCATACCGTTCTCATATGGTGCCACACATACTTCCTTCTCGTGTCTTCAATCGTCATTCCCTGATCGTAGCACCATCTATATACCACTGGCCCCAACGTAACACTGGTCCAATGCCCCTGTAAGCGGTGTAATCATTACCACTACTCCTATACCTGGTGTCCGTAACGAATTTGTGCGAGCGATTTTGACAAGCTGTGAACAATTTGTCCCACCTCGGAAAGTTGAGCTCGTTGCAACGAGAATATAAGGCAATGCGTGCTATTGTAGTCAAACATTTGATCGAAGAAAGATGTCGTACAAGAATCCTGCATGCTCCGTTAGATTTCGACCTCGCGAGCTCCTTTCGACATCGTCCGCTCGCCCGGTCGAAATCAAAAGTGACGTGTAGGAGGCGTGTATGGGGCGGGTGTTTTTTAGATAAAGCCTTGGGCCATTTCTGTGTCAAATTAATAAACTGCGAGTGAAGTCGATGGGACACGTCGAGCCGTTGCGATAACCGAGAGGGATGCAAACCGCAGTATTTTATAAGCATAATTTTTCCCCGCATACGCTGGGCCCTTTGCGTGTCAAATTAAAATTTTCTCCTTTTATCGAAAAACATCTCCTTTAACGACACACCAGAAACCAAGTGCATACCGTTCTCAGGTGGTGCCACACATACTTCCTTCTCGTGTCTTCAATCGTCGTTCACTGATCGTGGCACCATCTATATACCACTGGCCCCAACGTAACACTGCCCCAATGCCCCTATGCACAGTGTAATCATTACTACTACTCCTATACCCGGTGTCCGTAATGAATTCGTGCGAGCGATTTTGACAAGCTGTGAAAGATTTGTCCCATCTCAGAAAGTTGAGCTCGTTGCAACGAGAATATAAGGCAACGTGCACTATTGTAGTCAAACATGCGATTGAAAAAATATGGCGTACAAGACTCCTGCACGCTCCGTTCGATTTCGACCTGGCGAGCTCCGTTTGACATCGTCCACTCGCCTGGTCGAAATCAAATGGGACGTGTATGAGTCATGTACGGGCCGATGTTTTTTTTTATATAAAACCCTGGGCCATTTCCGCGTCAAATTAAAAAACTACCAGTGAAGCCGATGGGACACGTCGAGCCATTGCGATAACCGAGAGGGATGCAAACCGCGATTTTTTATAAGCATAATTTTTCCCGGCATACATTGGGCCATTTGCGTGTAAAATTAAAAATTTCTCCTTTTATCGAAAAACATCTGCTTTAACGACACACCAGAGAGCAAGTGCATACCGTTCTTGGATGGTGCCACACGTACTTCCTTCTCGTGTCTTCAATCGCCGCTCCCTGATTGTGGCACCATCTATATACCACTGGCCCTAACATAACACTGGCCCAATCCCCCTATGCGCGGTGTAATCATTACCACTACTCCTATACCCAGTGTCCCACCTCGGAAAGTTGAGCTCGTTGCAACAAGAATATAAGGCAATGCGCGCTATTGTCGTTACACATCCGATTGAAAAAAGATGTCGTACAAGACTCAGCCACGTTCCTTTCGACATCGTCTGCTCGCCCGGTCAAAGTCAAATGGAACGTGTATGAGGTGTGTACCGGGCGGATGTTTTTTTTATATAAGCTCTAGGACCTTTTCGTGTCAAATTAAAAAACTGCCAGTGAAGCCGATGGGACACGTCGAGCCGTTGCGATAACCGAGAGGGATGCAAACCGCGGTTTTTTGTAAGCATAATTTTTACTCGCATACGCTGGGCCCTTTCCGTGTCAAATAAAAAATTTCTCCTTTTATCCAAAAACATCTCCTTTAACGACGCCAAATTTTCCCCATTGATTGGAATACCGCCCTCATTAACTTATTTAGATTACAAATTGCCAGAGCCAGAGGCGCGCGCCCGTACATGGGCTCACGCGTCATGGGGACGAACACCAAGCGTCCCAACGCAGTTTCGGCCCAGGAATACAAAGTGACTTAGCACAGTTTCAGCCCACAAATAACAAGCGGCCCGGCGCAGTGTTGAACCTACTCTAATAGCTTCACGTACTGTTTGTCCTGGCTGCATCCCCGTCGGACCCTTCGATCCACAACGGCCCCTCTATCGATTGCACAAAATGCACCTGGAGGAGCATCCGCCGGCCGCCACGCTCTTGGAGGAGTATCCGCCAGCCACCACGCTCTTGGAGGAGCATCCGCCGGCCGCCGCACATGAAGGAGCAACATCGCTAGGAACAATTGCTTGTGTAATGTTATTGTAGTTCAATCCTCTTACGGATACGCTGATTGAATTGTAGGAAGCGATGTCAGAAGATAAGACATAATTGGGAAAAGACAGGCGTACGAAGGAGTGACAGGATGGAATAAAGTCATTTTTAAATTTAGCATTCCAGGGCTCTCGTGAAGAAGAAACTAAGCCTTGTCCTTGCACGAAATGCCGTAATATTTGCCACGGGACACACAAGAAAGTTCATCTTCACTTTCTTTGTAATGGGATGTCATTTGATTACACTTGTTGGGTACACCATGGAGAAAAACGAGTTGATAAAAATTTTGCTGAGCAATCAGCAAATAATGAGGAGATAATTTCTAATGATGCTGCTATGGAAAATATGTTGTCCAGTCTTCTTAGAGGCACTAATCATGGTGGTACTTCAGCAGATGTTGATGATCCAGAAAATGTTATAAACCAGCAGGAGCCAACTAGGTGTGCAAAGGCATTCTATGACTTATTAAATGATGCCAAAAAGGAGTTGTATCCAGGTTGTGAGAAGGTGACCAAATTATCCTTCATTGTCAGGTTGTACCAGATAAAGTGTTTAACTGGTTTGAGCAAAAAAGCGTGTGAGTTGATCCTTGAACTGTTCTCATATGTGCTTCAAGAGGGTCATTGCATTCCTAATACACTTGATAAAGTTCAGAAGATTGTTCGTGACCTCGGGCTGAGCTACAAAAAGATCGATGTATGTGTCAATGACTGTGTGTTATTCTGGAAGGACTATTCTCTGCTGGATCGATGCCCAAAATGTTGTGAATTAAGATGGAAAAATAGTACTGGTGGGGATGCAAGAGAGGCTTTACCTTGTGGAAAAAGCCAAGAAGCTTGTAGTACGCAAGATTCTATGATACTTCCCTCTTATTCCCCATCTTCAAAGGATTTATATGGCAGAATCAACAGCATCAAACATGCACTGGACAAAGAAGAACGTATTGATGATGGAATATTACGCCATCCTGCAGATTCAAAAGCATGGAAAATTTTTGATAGCATTCACCCAAATTTCTCATCTGATCCTCACAACAAAAGACTTGGGCTAGCATCTGATGGTTTCAATCCTTTTGGAGTAATGAACTTTTCCTAGAGTACATGGCATGTGATTCTAATCCCTTATAATCTACCACCTTGGTTGTGTATGAAGCAGCCTTATTGGTTGATGTCAATGATAATTCCTGGGCCAAAGTCACCTGGAAACAACATTGATGTGTATTTTCAATCTTTGATTGATGAGCTACTGAAATTATGGTCTGATGGTGTTGAAACATACAACAGTTCAAAGAAAGAGACATTTCTCATGCGGGCTTCTATATTGTGGACAATAAATGATTTTCCAGCATATGCAATGCTATGTGGATGGAGCACAAAAGGTAGGCTAGCATGTCCATAGTGCCATGTAAACACTGACGCCTTGTGGTTGAAACATGGACGAAAGTATTGCTACATGGGTAATCGTCATTTCCTACATCAGGATCACCGGTGGCGTCGGGACAAAGCTTCTTTCAACAACAAAATAGAGAATAGAGAGGCTCCAACATCACTCTCTAGTCATGAAGTACTCCAACAATATGAGACTTTTGATCAAGTGAGTTTGGACAGACGAATAATAAGAGAAAGTGCACTGAGGAAGATAGGTGACATAGTTGGAAGAAGAAAAGTATATTTTTCAGCTCCCGTATTGGAAGACATTGCTAATATGGCATAACTTGGATGTCATGCACATTGAGAAAAACATTTGTGATAGCATATTGGGGACATTGCTTAATATGGATGGTAAAACAAAAGATAGTCTACAAGCTCATTTTGATATGCAGGAAATGGGTATACGGCCAAAGCAACATCCGGTGGGTATGAAAGGGAAGTATGATTGTCCATCAGCATCATATACTTTGCAAAAAGATCAGAAGACCACCTTGTGCAAGTTTTTGGCGGATGTGAAGATGCCCGATGGTTATACCTCAAACATCAAGAGAAGTGTGAACATAACAGCACATAAGGTATCAGGTCTAAAAACTCATGAATGCCATATTATATTTTAGAAGCTCCTTCCTATTGCAATACGTGACATATTGCCTGAAAAGGTTGTTGAACCTTTAATTGAGTTTAGCAGATTCTTTCTGGAATTTGTTCTAAAGAATTGGCGGAACCAGATTTGGATAAGATAATTGAACAATTTCCTAAAACAATTTGTAAGCTTGAGATTTTGCTTCCTCCCGCTTTCTTTGATATCATGGTACATCTTCCAATCCATCTTGGCGAAGAAGCTCGCTTGGGTGGACCTGTTTCTTACAGATGGATGTATCCAATTCAGAGGTACCTTGGTACATTGAAGAGGTATGTACGTAACAGAGCTCACCCGGAGGGTTCTATAGTTGAGGGATATATTATGGAAGAGTGTATGACTTTTTATAGTCAGTTTTTGGATAACATCAGCACCAAGCTTAATAGGCCAGAACGTCATGAAGCTGCAGCTAGGAATGAACCTTCTCTTGAGTCTAATATATTTATAGAAGTTGATAATTCTAAAAAAGGGTTTAAATGGGGCCAACTTACTATGGTGGAACTACATAACATCAGGCATTATATTATTTCTAATGTTGAAGAGGCCGCTTCATGGATCAAGTATGTATAACTCAGATGTTCTATACTATATTGGATCATGCTTATTGTAGATGGCTAATTTAATTTTGTACCCTTTTCAGTGAGCATTTTGAAGAGCTGAAAAAAATTCATTCTCGTGATGTTGAAAAATGCCACAGAGATGAGTTTGTTTATTGGTTTCAGGAATGAGTAAGTACATGCAAGTTTTTACTTTGATGAAATATTGAAGAAATATCTATTCTGGAGTTGGTTTATCGATGACACTTTTTATACAAATTTATTTGTACAGATTATGACATTACACAAAGAAGGCAAAGTAACTGATTATTTGTATGCATTATCTAGAGGACGTGATCGTCGGGCACATTTTTTTAGTCAATCATTCATAAATGACTTCTTCTTTCGAACAATAGAGGTGGAAAAAGATTTACGGATGCAAAACATTGGTGTTGTTGTTCGGCATGGTGATCATGAGTGATATGGAGTAATCAAGAAAATGATTTCTGTTGATTTTGAAAAAAAAAATCAAGAGGTTCTGTTATTTGAATGTGAATGGTTTATTCGGCCTCGTTCTGGTCAGAGCCAAAGCAGAGGCTACAAAATGGATCGATACGGAATGATAGATGTTGACACTACTATTTCTCAATTTATGTATGAGCCTTACATTCTAGCCACCCAAGCAGAACATGTTTATTTACGTTAGAAGTTTGAAGCAACCTAAATGGGCTATAGTTGTTAAAACGAAGCCATGAACCATTTTTGCCATGCCCCCTGAAGACAGTGAAAATAATGTCACTGAGACGATGGAGGCTAAGACATTTGATGATCGACGACTTACAGATATAAATGAGGATATGACCGCATGGGATAGGAATGACATTGAGGGAGCAACCGGTGATGCTTTCGCTCTTTCAAATGAAGATGACGACGACGACGATGATGATGATACATATATCATTGATGGTATTGTACCTCCAATATTGGGGGAGGACAGCGAAGATGATGATTTTCTTTTTTTGAAAAGATAGAAACCGCTATTCTATTTAGCAGCAAGCTTAGAAGCAAGCCACAAACTGGTGAATCGTGGCATAAGTTCCTAATGCAACGTCTGTGTTTCATGGTGATAGATTGTAACACCACAAACTGGTAAATCGTGGTAAAAGTTTGTAATTCAATGTTTGTGTTCCGTGGCGATTGATCTTAACGCCACCAACCGGTATTTCGTGGCAACAGATCCTAAAACAACGATAGTCTTTCGTGGCGACAGATCCTATCGCCATGAACTTGTGAATCATGGCATAAGTTCCTAATGCAACGTTTGTGTTTTGTGGCGATAGATCCTAATGCCACGAACTCGTGAATCATGGCAAAAGTTTCTAATGCAACGATTATGTTCCATGGAGATAGATCTTAACACCACCAACCGGTATTTCGTGGCAACAAATCCTAATACAACAATAGTGTTGCGTGGCGACAGATCCCATCGCCACGAACTTGTGAATCGTGGCATAAGTTCCTAACGCAATGTTTGTGTTTCGTGGCGATAGATCGTAATGCCACAAACTGGTGAATTGTGGCAAAAGTTCCTAATGCAACGATTGTGTTCCATGGCGATAGACCCTAATGCCACGAACCGGTATTTCGTGGCAACAGATCCTAATGCAATGATTGTGTTTCATGGCGATAGATCCTAACACCACAAACTGGTATTTCGTGGCAATAGATCCTAATGCAACAATTTTGTTTTGTGGCGATAGATCCTATCGCCATGAACTGGTGATGCGTGGCAAAATTTCCTAATGCAACAATTTTGTTTTGTGGCGATAGATGCTAACGCCACGAACAAGTGAATCATGGCAACAGATCCTAATGCAACGATCGTGTTCTGTGGCGATAGATGCTAACGCCATGAACTATTGAATCGTAGCAATAGATCCTAATGCAACGATCGGGTTCCATGGCGATAGATACTAATGCCATGAACTAGTGAATCGTGGCAACAGATTCTAATGCAACGATCGGGTTCCGTGGTGATAGATGATAATGCCACGATCTAGTGAATCGTGGTAATAGATCCTAATGCAAACGATCGGGTTTTGTGACGATAGATGCTAATGCCACGAACTAGTGAATCGTGGCAACAGATTCATGGTGATAGATCCTAATGCACGAACTAGTGAATCGTGGCAACATATCCTAATGCAACGATCGGGTTCTGTGGCGATAGATGCTAATGCCACGAACTAGTGGATCGTGGCAACAGATTCATGGCGATAGATCCTAATGCCACGAACCAGTGAATCGTGGCAACAGATCCTAATTCAACGATCGTGTTCCGTGGCGATAGATTCTAATGCCACGAACTAGTGAATCGTGGCAAAAGACCAAGCTTACTGCAACGATTTAGTATTCGTTGCAGTACAATTGTTGCATCAGGGCGAAATCCTTGTATTGTCAGCAATTGTACCTGGATCTCAAATTTCAAGCCCCTCATGAACAAGTATTCCTTCCTATTGTCCCGGCTCACATCCTTAGGCGCATACCTTAAGAGTTGAGTGAATTTACTGAGGTATTCACCCACACTCAATCTTCCTTTCCTCAAGTTCTCAAACTCTTGCCTCTACAAGATCATAACACCTTCCAGCACATAGTGAGAATGGAAGCTCTCCTTGAATTCAGCCCAAGTAATCCTATCTTGGTTCTCATGGGCGTTGCAGAGTGAATCGCACCAATCGGCAGCTGCTTCAACAAGTTGATGAGATGCAAAGAGAACCTTCTCCCGGTCACTGCATTGGACTATTGCAAGTTTCTTCTTCATGGACTTGAGCCAATCATCAGCATCCATAGGGTCAGCAACTTGAGCAAAAGTCGGCGGTCTGGTTCCCATGAACTCTCCCAACCAGTTATGAGGCAGCGAGGGTGGCGGTGGAAGTGTGTGGGTTGATTGTTGTTGTTGTCAGCCTGCAGTTGTCCCATGGTCTGTATCATGGTCTGCATGAGCTAGTTCTACATGGCCAATAGCTGCTCAAGGTTGATAGCTCCCTGAGTAGGTCCTTGTCCATTGTTGTTCTGAGGTGCTCCATTGTTCTGCTCCTCATCATTGCCATCCCTCTGGTTGCGAGTCCACACCATCTGAAGAAAAGCAAGAGATAAGAATTTTAGAAGACGTACCCAACTATATGCATCAAGGGATGTGAAACTAAGCAACTACCTATACTAGCCTATATGGACATGGTAATGCTAAAGCATCCCAAAATCCTCTACTAAACACACAAGCAGCAAAACAAAGCAAACAACACACCAAGCAAAAACACATCAATTCACGAGTGCTCCTATGTGCTCTAAAGTGTCTATTCTATCTAGCTTGCGTCCTACGGTCAACTTGTGGCTCTGGTATCAATTTGTGACACCTGGTTCCGAAAATGAACCAAGTGAACCCATATGTGTGCCCAGGACATTCAACACACATACACGAGTGCATTCACAAAAGGATATACAGAATATTACCATAGACAGTATTAATTAAGCACTTTTTAATACAGAATTCAGAATAATCCTGAAATTTCAGCTCTAATAAATATTAATGACAAGTTTGAACTAATACAGCGGAAATAAACTAAATCTAAACTAAACAAAATAAGCAAGCTAAGCAAAAGGGTAGCGCGGCTCCAAGCAAGAACTCCAGCGCAAGTTTTGATATATATTGCGATGCATCAAGACAAGGACCTAGATGTGTGCTCATGCAAGAGTTGTTGCTTGGAGTTGTTTCTACAAGAGTTGTTGCTTGGAGCCGCGCTATCCTTTTGCTTAGCTTGCTTATTTTATTTAGTTCAGGTTTAGTTTATTTCTGCTGTATTAGTTCAAACTTGTCATTAATATTCATTAGAGCTGAAATTTCAGGATTATTCTGAATTTTGTATTAAAAAGTGCTTAATTAATCATGTTCTGTGGTAATTTTTTGTATATCCCTTTATGAATGCACCCGTGTATGTGTGTTGAACGTCCTGGGCACACATATGCGTCGCACTTAGTTCATTTTTGGAACTGGGCATCACAGTGGTGCCGAGGTTGAGCCTCGCTGACGGGAGCTCGGAGGTTGAGCAGCTTGCTCCTTGTCAGATCCTTTCACCTGCGCTGTTGCAAGCTCATGGAGTTCTTCCAGCACTATGACGCCAGCAGTACAATCTCCACGGATCCGGAGGATGCCAGAAGGAGTTGGCATCTTCAACACCAAATAGCTGTAATGAGCTACGACCATGAACCCGTACGGGGTTGGCCTACCTAGGATGGTGTTGAAGGGAAGACTGATTTGCGCTACATCGAAGACCAGCTTCTCGGACCTATAGTTGTCCCTAGTCCCAAAAGTCACCGAGAGTGTAATTGATCCGAGGGGAGTGATAGCTCCTGAACCTACCCCGGAGAAAGGACGCAAGGGACAAAGGTCCGAGAGGCTGAGCTGGAGCTTCACGAACACCGCGTAGCTGAGAAGGTCGAGCGCCGCTCCTCCATCTACCGAGACATGGTAGAGTTGGATGTCGTTGATGGTAGGAGAAACCATTAGGGTAACTGACGAGCTTCGGTCATATTCTTCAGGCAATCTGAAGCATCGAAAGTGATGGCAGTGTCCCTCCACTTCCAATGAGGTTCTGCATGGCGGTGGGAGCTACGGCGGCCATCTCCCGAGCATCGTCTTGAGGATACGCTGGGAGGTAATATCCCCGGACCTTCCATATATCATATGGAGAGTCTTCCGATGTTCGTTGTCAAAGATGTCGGAATCATCATCGACGGTATTGTATATGACCTTTAGAACCTTCTTGGGGTCCTGGAAACCTAGCTTCTGATCAGCTGGAGCTTCGTCGACCTTCTGTTTCCCATTATGTTGGCGGAAAGGGGCTCCTTTTTGACGCTCAATGCTGCGTTCAAGGAGCCGCTGGACCTCGCGACAATCTTCAAGGTTGTGGGTGTCCATTTTGTGAATCGGACACCACATCTTTTCACCGCCGTCTTCAGACGAGGGTCATGGACGTTTTTCGCGGCGCGCCCCCCAGCCATCCAGAGCTGCAGCTGCAGCAGCAGTAGGCATGCCGACCGACGACTTCTTCTTGTCGTTGGACTTTTTTTTCCACTACTGGAGGCAACAGCTTCAGCCTTTGAGGAGGATTTACCAGCCCTCGGAGCTGGTTTGGAGTGCATCTCCCAGTCCTCAGCAGCTGTCGATGTTTGGATCTGGCAGATCTCCCGATACTACCGTTGGTAGATCGAGGAGTTGTAGTTCGGTAGTGGGCGCGCAGAGATTCAAGAAGGTGAATGACAGGTGGACACAGAGATTTACGTGGTTCGGGCCGCCTGAGCGTAATACCCTACTCCACAGGGTGTGTTGGTGTTGTATTGAGCGTGTAAGTCTAGAAGAAGCTCCAGAAGAAGAAGCTTGTCTAGGTTAGGGAGTCCAGTAGAGGTCTGGAGCCGTCCCTTGTGTATTGTCGACCAGTCCTTTTATAGTACAAGGACTGGTCGTTACACCGTTAGCCTGGCCCGACATGTGGCCCCGGCGGTTACACATGCTTTATACACGATTAATGAGGTTAATTACCCTTAATAGCTCGATAACAGACCTTAACAGTGTCGTTGCCGGTATTAAGGGCCATCCGATCGTGTGTCATTAATATGGCATTAATGACACTTAATCGGGTCTTGATGTCTCTGATTGCTCCTTGAAGTTCCGGAGCCGTTGGGTGTCCACCAGCCTGATTGTTGAAGTTGGAGGTCCAGCGGTTCAGCCACGTGGCATCTCTGGAGCTTACCGTCGTGGACGGGTAGGTCCGGTGCTGTTGGACACGTGTCAGTACTGGAGCTTCCCTCTGTCTGGGGTTAGGTTCGGGGATGCCATATCGGTATCTAGTCCGGAGCTTTCCCATGCGTGGGTGATAGCTCCAGTCTTAAGATACACGTGGCGGCCCTGGGACTAACTATGTCGGGGAAGCATGTCCGGTTACACCTGACATGTGGGGCCTTCGAAGGTCTTCGAATCTGGTAGGAGTTTCCTTGTGATCTTTGCAATCCCAAGGGGTATCCAGCACGTAGGGTACCGACAGTGGCTTCCTGGGGCCACCTCCGGGAGAGACTTTTTGGATGAAGTCATTCCGCTGGAGGTGGGTCCATTCTTCGGTTTTTGAGCCGTGTCCTCAAGGGTCTTCGGACGTGCCGTTGGCGATGGTTCACAGTTAAACCACTGCCACGTGGCATATCCTGGAGGCGGCAGGTGAGATCTCAGCATGCGGATCTCATGCAATTGAAGGTCGCCGGTTCCCGATACAAAAATCATATCGGTTCCTCGCGCCCTGTCAGGCCGCCGCCTTCGGGTTTCCCGCCTTTCATGATGACAACCGTTCGCCTGGGGTAAGAACCTCGACTTGATCATCGGGGTGGCCCCGGGCCCCCTTGTCATTGGCAGAGTGAAGTTTTTGACTGGTATCGTCGGCTTCTCTGCAGTTTCCATTCAAGCGTTGCGGGGGCTTACTTAAGAAAGAAAGCACGCACCGTTTGGGGTTCTTTACGCCTTTCATTAGAACTTGCACTCAAAGCTTCCAAACTTTCGCTTGCTTTTCCTCTCTTGCCTTGCTGTGTCGCGATGGAGTTGGGTCTCCGCCATAGCCGACTGAAGATCGATGGTGATTTGAAGAAGGTCCGGGACCTCATGGGATGGTCCCCTGACTTCTTCAACCACTTGGTCCGTGCCGGCAAGCTTCCGTTCGAGAAGGAACACGCCGGCGACATGGTGTACTTCTCCGCGTACGCCATGGTGGGACTGATCCCACCTTTCTCCTCTTTCTTCTTGATGCTGCTAGACTTTTATGGTCTGCAGTTGTATCACCCTGGCCCCCACTCCATTCTCCTGGTGTCGATCTTTGTCCACTTCTTCGAGATGTGGGTGGGCATTCCCCCCTGCATTGAGCTCTTACACACCTTCTTCACTGTCCACACTACCGGCAGGGGTGACGAGTACCTTGGCTTCTACTATTTTGTGAAGCACAAGAAGTGCCCGTACAAGTACTTGCAGTCGATCCCTTCTGGGAAGTGGGACGAATGGAAGAAGGATTGGTTGTCATCAAGGTGGAGGGGCACGAGAAGCTGGAGCTGCCGGAAGGCCTCCCCAACATCGACACTGCAGTTTGGATTGGAGCTCTGGTGTTGTCGGACGTCTTCAACCCTGCTCTGACCAGGATCCGCCATTGCATGGAAGGAGGGGTGACTCCTCAGGCGATGTTTTGCAACTTCCTGACCAACAGGTGGGCTCCGCTGAAGAAGAGGGAGAAGCTTGCTTGGGCCCTCAACAATATGCTGGACGATGACCGGATCGAGACCGGTTTGAAGTACAACATGGAGGGTGCAACTTTGGAGTTCCACCTCAAGAAGTTCCAGCACGGCATCGACGTCGAGGGTGACGACTTGGCCCCGCCGGCAGCTTTCCTCTCTCTGAACATGGAGGCAGAGTTCAGCAGAGAGCTCCAGCGGACGATGCTGGTGCTTGACGACCTTGGTGTCGTTGAGAGGCGTTCGACCACCGAGTTGGCAATCTCCAGAGCTCCTGAAGGCGGCTCCATTCCCGCCCCAAAGACAAGAACCGAAGTCGTCGTCAAGGGCAAGGAGTTGGTCGAGCCCTCGAGCCGTAAGAGGAAGCATGCCGACAGAAGGTCCGTCAGGCCTACTTCTTCCACGGCGGCTCCTTCTCCCCGGAGGGGGAGGTCTACAACGGCGGCATCTACTCTGGCAGCGGCATCTTCTCGGGGTGCTAGCTCTGGCCATGTGACTCCAGTACCAGGGCCAGCTGAGGGCTTTAGATCCGGAGGTCCTTCTCGGTCGAGGGGGGCCTTGACCAGGGCAACGTCGATAGCAGCAGCAAGCTCCTGGGGACCCTCCAGGACTACCACGCCAGTGGCGGCTGGGGCCAGTCCAAGCGTCTGGAGAAGAGGTTCCGTGCTAACTGGTGCGGAAGCCTTCCGAGGTAATTTTTGATTTTTTTACCTTAGTCAGTTGTTTTGTTGTTAACTGTATTTTGAGTTTCTTCGTCCTTCATCTACAGTGTGCCTAAGAAAAGGGCTGAAGCTCCGGTCCCTATAGCAGCGGTTGAGGTTGTGCAGGCTGAAGCTCCGGCTCCGATTCCAGCGCTGCCCCAAGAGGTGGCTGAGGCTGCGGCAGCTCCAGCGCTAGCTGTCGTGGTTTTGGACCTCGACTCATCCCTAGAAGCTCTCGTGGTAGCGCCGAACCACGGGAATGAAGATGTACCAGCGGCACCAGCCCCGGAGGTTGAAGCTCTGGGCTTGGATGCTGAGATGTTGGACACTGCAGCCACAGAGCCGGAGGTAGCTGCGATTTCGGCCCCAGAGCCAGATGTTGTTGAAGCCTCGACAGTCGAGCCGGTGGTTGATGAGGTCCCGGCGATGGAGTCGGGTGTTGATAAAGTTTTGGCACTTGAGCCGGTTGTTGAGGAAGCTCCGGCGATAGAGCCAGTTGCTGCAGAAGTTCTGGCTGTAGAGCCGGTCGTTGAAGAGGTTCTGGCGTCCGAGCCAGTTGATGCGGAGGTGTCGGTGCCTGAGCCTATGGTGGTCGTAGCGCCAGCGCCTGAGCCCATGATGGTTGAAGCGCCTGCACCTGAGCCAGCGGCGGAGGAGGCGCCTGCGCCGGAGCCGGAAGTAGCTCCTACTCCGACTGAACCTTCAACACATGTTCCAGAAGTGGTGATCCCGGAGGCGCCCGCTGCTGAGCCAGGATGCCAAGATGAAGTTGCTGGCCCCCCACCTGAGGGGCCAGTTGTTCATGATCTGGCGGCGGGACCTTCGGAGCCAATTCTGGAGGTCGGAACTTCTACTCCAGGACCTTCCTTGGCAGCGGTCGAGGCTATCCCAGAGGATGGTCTTAGCGCCGTGGAAGCTCAGGGAACCGCTCATGTAGAGTGGGACCCAATTTTTGTCACTGAATATCCGCTGGAGCCAGCGGAGAGGACCCCGACAGGTCCAGACCTGATCCCCCTATCGTTGTCTATTGACAACGCCTACTCCAGTCTTCGCCAGGTCCAGCTGGCTTTCTACCATGATAGCAAGGCCCTCCAGGAGGAGTGCCAAACCCTTAGGAGATAGCGCAACCGACTTCATTTTGAGACCAAGCTGGCGCAGTCGAGGCTGGCTAACGATAAGGAGTGGGTGCAGAGGGAGAAGGTCCGCTTGGAGTACTGGGGTAAGCTGTTGGATGAGAGGGAAAGCATGACGCGATCCCTCGACAACCAGTCTCAGGCCATCTATGAGCAGGCCAAAGCTGCAAATAGCGTGGCGGATTATCGCCAGGAGAGGCTCGCCGCCATCCACGATAGTCTCATCAAGCGCTGGGAGGCTCTTGAGGCGCGCGAGAGAAAGCTCGAAGATGAAGAGCAAAAACTCCTGGAGCTGCAGGACGACCTCGTGAAGAGGGAGGAAGAGCTTGTCCAAAAGACAGCTCTGGCTGACAAGAGCCTCGAAGAACACACCAAGAAATTGGAAGAGCGTTGCGAGGAGGAGGAGAAGAAGGTCTGGGAGCGAGGGCAAGACCTCTACAAGCAGGAGAATGCCGTCGCCGCCAGGGAAAAGAAAGTGTGGGGCTGAGAGAAGGATCTGGTCAACTGCCAGAATGAGATCCACCTCCGGGAGGAAGAGCTCAGCAAACTCGAAAGGCAGGTTCCTGAAAAGATTCAGCAGAATGCCAAAGAGGTGGAGCGTCTTGCTCGGGAGAGCTCAGAGCTTGCGGCGGCCAAAAGATCCTTGGAGGAGATGCGAAGCGCAAGGGTTGCAGAGTCCCAACAAGTTTGGGACATCCTGGGCAAGGCCAACGATGCGTTGACGCCAATGGGCTTTAGTCCCGTGCGTCCGGATGATCCGGAGTCGGAGCTGGACCAGGCGTCGGAGGCGCTGAGTTCAGCAGGCGACAAGCTCACCAAGATGGGCGATGTCATCGCGGACCAGCTGGAAACTGAGGGACAATCCCTGGTGAAGAATGTCGCAGAGTTCGTGCTGACGTGCTACACCAGCCGGGACCATCGATTCCCTTTGGACCTGGTGCTTGAAGGCCCCATCGAAGGAGAGGGTGAAGCCGCCCGAGCCAGCATGTCGGAGGTGGCCCGGAAGGTCGCCCAGTTCTTCCATAGGGTCTAGGACCATCTCTCTGTAGCTCCCGCTTGTATTCTCTCTTCTTCTTCTTCAATTTTGTAATCTCTTGTCTCCAGATGAATGAAATCCAAAATTTTTTATGAATTTCATTTTTTGTCTTCAACACCTTTGTCTCACTTGGCCCCCTGGTAGATGTACACAATTTGATTGTGAACATGTACCAAGAGGATGTAACAGCTGTTGAAGACTTGCGTGCTTCAAACTTGTTGAATGTACGTCTGAAGTCTTCGATAGTGTAGGCCCCCAGAGGTTGTCGGAGCTTAGTGGCTCCGGCATTGACCATCGTTGGAGCTTAGTAGATCCGGCAGTAGTCTCCATCAACGCGTAAAGCATCGATGGTTAGCCCTCTGGGGTGTCAGAGCTTGGTAGCTCCGGCAGTGACCTCAGTCAACACATGGTGTGTCAACGCCAGATTCCACTTTAGAGTCTTTCCACCATCTTCACGTTGACGGCATGCCCCCTAGCTTTACCGGAGCTGAGTAGCTCCAGCGATGCTTGATGTCAATGTTTGAACATCGACCACAAGCCGCCTAAAGGATGTCAGAGCTTTGGCAGCTCCTGCTTCATTCACGGAGGAAGGATTGCATCAGCTCCGTACACCAGGAAAAAGGGTGTCTCTCTAGTTGACCGGTTTGGAGTTGTCCTGTTGCCTCATAGAGCGGGCGGAATCTCTTCGATCCAGTTGGCTTTATGTTTCTTCAGGCGCTCATATGTGCGCGTCTTGAGTCCTTTCAGGATTTCTGCATTTGCTCTCTTGGCTTGGCCATTGCTTGCCGGGTGAGCTACGGAGGTGTAGCTGACTTGGATGCCGAGGTCTTCACAGTATCCTTGGAAAGCAGAGCTTGTGAATTGGGTCCCATTATATTTTATGATTTTGTTCGGGACTCCAAATCTGCATACGATAAACTACAAGAAGTTGATAGCTGATTGCTTGTTTATTATCACAACTGGAGTTGCTTCCGACCATTTGGTGAACTTGTCAATGGAAACATATAGGAACTTGTAACCTCCAACAGCTCTTGGGAAAGGTCCCAAGATGTCCATCCCCCACACAGCGAAAGGCCATGTAGGAGGTATCATTTGTAGAGGCTGAGTTGGTGTGTGAATTTGCTTTGCATGGAACTGGCATGCTTCGCATTTCTTCACCAGCTCAGTTACATTCTAGAGCACTGTAGGCTAGTAGAAGCCATGCCGGAAGGCTTTACCGACCAGCGTGCGGGAAGACACATGGTTCCCACACTCGCCTCCATGGATTTCTACGAGGAGCTTGCAGCCTTCTTCCCTTGTGATGCACCGCATTAGGACACCGTTGGCACCGCGCCGGTGGAGATCCCCTTCTACTAGCGTGTATCTTTTAGCCAATCTGACTATCCGGTCAGCGGATACATCATCGTCAGGAAGGATATTGTCTTTCAAGTAGCTCCGGATCTCCGAGATCCATGCATCGGAGCTTGCTTGAGCATTTGAGTCTTGCGTGCTGGGTTGCTCGGAGCTTCTGGTAGCACCTACAACCCTTGATGGCTGCCATGGTAATAGGGCCATCGGGACCGCCAGCTTCGGGATGCTAGTCTCGCCCCCTTCGCTTAGTTTGGCAGGCTGAGCTATGGGTTTTGACAATCTACGGGCGAAGGTTCCGTCAGGAGCTGGAGCTCCGGTTGACGCTTTCGTCGAGAGTTTGTCAGCTTCAGCGTTATGGACACGCTGAACATGGTGGAGATCCAGGACTTCGAATTCCTTCTGAAGCCTCTAGACTTCAAGGAGATAAGCAGCAAGTTGAGGATTGTTACAGGAGCATTCACCCTTCACATGTTTGATGATGAGTTGCAAATCTCCCTTGACCAACAGCTGCTTGACACCATATGATATTGCCACCTTTAGTCCGCAAATGAGTGCTTCATACTCCGCCATGTTGTTGGTCGCCTTGAAGTCAAGGTGGACCATGTATTTTACCTTCTCCCCGGTTGGAGCGAGGAGAAGGACTCCAGCTTCGGCCCCTTGCTTTTGCATGGAGCTGTCGAAGTAGAGGGTCCAGTGAGGTTCGGTGAAGACTGGAGCCTTGAGTTCCGGCTTCTGCTCACTAGGCCCCCCAGGGTTTGATGGAGAGGGGGTTCATTCTGCCACAAAGTCCACCAATGCTAGACTCTTGATCGCTTGTCTTGGGACGAATTCAAGATCGAATTCGGCCAATTCCGCTGCTCAATTTGCAATGTTCCCAGTAGAGTTGAGATTATGCAAGATCGCATGCAGTGGATAAAAGGTCACCACTGAGATCTTGTGAGCTTGGAAGTAATGGCGAAGCTTCCTGGAGGCGATAAGAACTGCGTAGAGCAGCTTGTGCACCTCTAGGTATCGAGTCTCGGCATCATGTAGTACTTCGTTGATGAAGTACACTGGGCGCTGGACTTTCCAGAACCTCCCAGAGGGGCCCGAAGCTTCATCCACATCAACCCGGACCCTCCCGGAGGGGTCCGGACCAGCTTCGGGGACCTTCGGGTCCTTGCTGGAGGAACCCGGAGCTTCTACTAGAGTGACCCGGACCCTCCCGGAGGTGTCCAGATCTTCTGGAATAACTCCCTGTAGATCCAAGTCTGGGGGCTGGGACCCAGACTCACCTTCAGGAACCTCCGGACCCTCCCGGAGGGGTCTGGATTCCTGAGCTTAGGATGGTTCTGGTCTCTCCGCAACCAAGACCATGCTGACAACCTCGTCGGTTGCTGAAATGTAAAGCAGTAAGGGCTCACCTGGGTTCAGAGCTACCAAGGTTGGTAGAGTGGTGAGGAGCTGCTTTAGCTCCTGGAACACCTTTTCTGCTTCTTCAGACCATTGGAATGGTCCAGACTTCCTCAATAGCTTGAAGAAGGGTAGCGCCCATTCCGCTAGTCTTGGGATGAATCGGTTGACGGCGGCTAGACATCCAGTCAGTTTCTGGACGTCCTTGATGCGGGCTGGTGGCCACATATCCTCAATGGCTTTAATCTTCACCGGATTTGCCTCTATGCCCCGGTGGTTTACCAGGAAACCAAGAAGCTTTCTGGAGCTAACCCCGAAGACGCACTTGTCTCGGTTTAGCTTCGTGCGAGTGACTCGCAACTTGTCGAAGACAGCTTGCAAAGTGTCAATGAGTGACTCCTTGTCTTTGATCTTTACGACGATGTCATAGACATACACTTCCACTACGTCTTTGATGAGCTCCCCAAAGGTTTTGTACATAGCTCGTACAAATGTTGAGGCTGCATTCTTGAGACAAAATGGCATGGCAGTATAACAATACAATCCATCTACTGTGATAAAAGAAGTATGTTCTTCATCTTCCCTAGACATTCTGATTTGATGGTACCCAGAATATGCGTCTAGGAAACACAGTAATTCACACCCGAAGGTGGAATCCACTATCTGATCTATTCTAGGTAGTGGGAATGGATCTTTTGGGCATGCCTTATTTAGTGTTGTGTAGTCGATACACATCCGAAGCTTCCCGCTGGCCTTTGGTACAAGGACTGGGTTTGCCAGCCATTTTGGATTGAAGACTTCTCGGATGAATCCAGTTTCGAGTAACTTCTTCACTTCTTGTTGTATGAAGTTCTGTAGCTCTACTGATTGCTTCCGAGGCTTCTAATATACAGCCCGAGCGTCAGGATAGATCTTCAGATTATGCTCGATCACTTCCCTAGGGATCCCAGGCATTTGCGACGGTTTCCAGGCAAACACGTCAATGTTAGCCCGGAGGAAAGTGATGAGTGCGAGTTCCTATTTGTCATTCAGACCTCCCAATATACGGGTGGTCTGAGCGGCATCGAAACCGATTTGGATGACTTTGATGGGGATGTTGGTGTCGCCGCTTGGTTGCACGCGAGGTGCGGAGTTTGAGCCTCATTGACGAATGCTCGGGGGTTTCGGAGCATGTTCCTACCTGGGCTCTTCCTCCTGCGCTGTAGCGAGCGCATGAAGTTCTTCCAGAGCAGTCACTCCTGCAGTGCAGTCTCCGCGGAGTCGGAGAACACCACCTGGTGTTCGCATCTTCAACACCAGGTAGCCATAATGAACAGCAGCCATGAACTTGTATAAGGCCGATCTACCCAAAATGGTGTTGAAAGGTAAGTTGATCTGAGCGACGTCAAAGATCAACTTCTTAGTGTGATAATTCTCCCGAGTCCCGAAGGTCACGGGGAGAGTAATGGCACCGAGTGGGGTTATTTCCCCCATACCTACTCCGGAGAAAGGTCGGGAGGGGCGAAGGTCCGAAGGTCGGAACTGAAGCTTGACGAAAGCTTCGAAGCTTATGAGGTTCAGTCCCGAACCTCCATCCACCATTACATGGTGGAGTTGAATGTTATTGATGGTCGGAGATACCATCAAAGGTAGTTGACCAGCTCCAATCATGTTCCAAGGGCAGTCCGAAGCATCAAAAGTGATGGTGGTGTCCATCCACTTTCGATGAGGCTCTGCCCTGGCTGTAGGAGCTACTGAGGCCATGTCCCGCCACATGGTCTTGTGGACACGGCGGGAGGTGATGTCCCACGAACCACCAAAGATGGTGTTCATGGTCTTCTAACGCTCATTGTCGGAGACGTTGGAGTCGTTGTCGACGGAGGTGTAAACATCCTTTAGGACCTTTTTAGGGTCCTGAAAGCCTAACTCCTCTTCAGCCGGAGCTTCATCGACTTTTTGTTTTCCTTCCCTCTGAAGGAAAGGAACTTCTTCTCGGCACTTGTTGTAGCGCTCGGCAAAGTTTTGGACCTCCCGGCAGTCTTCCAAGTTTTGGCTATTCGACTTGTGAATAGGACACCACACTTTGGAGTTGCCACCGTCTTCAGAGGACGGCCAAGGTCGTTTCTCGTGGCGTGGCCCCCGGCCACCCGGAGCTGCAGCAGCTGCAGCACTAGATGTGCCGGCCGACGGCTTCTTCTTGCCGTTGGACTTTTTCTTCTTTTTGCCACTCCTGGAGGTAGTGGCTTTGCCTTTGGAGGATTTTTTACCATCCTCCGGAGGTGGTTTGGAGTGCATTTCACGGTCCTCCGTAGCTTTGGCACACTTGTCTGCCAAGCTGAAGAGCTCCATGATGCTGGTGATCTCCTTGATCGCCAGCTTCTCCAGCATCTTCTTATCTAGTACGCCCTGTCTAATTGCCATGATAACAGAGGCACTGGAGATAGAAGGAATGGTGTTTCGTACCTGGGAGAACCTTTGGATGAATGAGCACAAGGATTCTCCCCTTTCTGCACAACAGCAAAAAGGTCCAGTTCAGTGCCTGGTCGGGTGTATGAACTCCAGAAATTGGTGGTGAACTGTTGGCACAATTCCTCCCAACTATTGATGGAGTTGTGAGGAAGGCTCATGAACCAGGACCTGGCGGTCCCAGTCAGGGCCACTGGGAAGTAGTTGGCCATTACGGCCTCGTTACCTCTGGCCGCAAGGATTGCGGTGGAGTAAATCTGGAGAAACTCAGCAAGATTAATAGTCCCATCAAATTTCTCCAACAGGTGAGGCCGGAACTTTTGTGGCCATCTGACCATGCGTAGGTGCATGGCCAGGGCTGAACAGCCTCCTCCTACTCCCTCGGGAGCAAGACTGTCTTGAGCCTCTCGCCTTTCGCGAGCACGCTCGATATGGACACGACCGTCCTGTTGGCGGTAACGGCGATCAAGCTCCGCCCGGAGGTCATGAGTTGAAAGCCGGGTTACCGTATGAGTGCGTCGCGCCCCCGAAGGTAGCGACGTAACTTGCTGAGATGCAGGACGCCTCCTATTTTGGGAAGCATGCAGACCAAGTCTGCCCGACACAGTCCGGCGCTGCGATGGGGCCCGCCCTGAAGGGGGAGGAACTTTGTTGCTGATGCGGTCGGCTGCTGCTGCAACCAGATGTTCCACGTTAGCCCTCCACTGCTCCATTGCACCCTGGGATGCACCTGGAGGTGGTGGACGTTGAAGGAGAGCATGCGCTGCATGGAGCGCGTGTTCAGGGTTGTTGTTATTCACCGATGCGGTGACCGACGCCGATGCACTGTCACGCTGCTCAGCTTGACGTGCTAGTGCAGGCGGCGGCGGTGGAGGCATGACTCCTGCTGGTTGCTGCATGTTGGAGGGATTGCCCCCATCGGGTTGAACAGTAGGGTTGCCGTTGGATGATCCAGCAGCTGAGTTCACCATCCTTGGAATCTTGGGCTCCCCTACCTGGCGCGCCAACTGTCAGTGTTTGGATCCGGCAGATCTCCCGATACTACCGTTGGTAGATCGAGGAGTTGTAGTTCGATAGTGGGTGCGCATAGATTCAAGAAGGTGAATGATAGGTGGACACAGAGATTTACGTGGTTCGGGCCGCCTGAGCATAATACCCTACTCCACGGGGTGTGTTGGTGTTGTATTGAGCGTGTAAGTCTAGAAGAAGCTCTAGAAGAAGAAGCTCGTCTAGGTCAGAGAGTCCAGTACAGGTCTGGAGCCGTCCCTTGTGTATCGTCGACCAGTCCTTTTATAGTACAAGGACTGGTCGTTACACCGTTAGCCTGGCCCGACATGTGGCCCCTGCGGTTACACATGCTTGATACACGATTAATGAGGTTAATTACCCTTAATAGCTCGATAACGGGCCTTAACAGTGTCGTTACCGGTATTAAGGGCCATCCTATTGTGTGTCATTAATATGGCATTAATGATACTTAATCGGGTCTTGAAGTCTTTGATTGCTCCTTGAAGGTTCGGAGCCATTGTGGGTCCACCAGCCTGATTGTTGAAGTTGGAGGTCCGGCAGTTCAGCCACGTGGCAGCTCTGGAGCTTACCGTCGTGGACGGGTAGGTCTGGTGCTGTTGGACACATGTCAGTACCGGAGCTTCCCTCTGTCTGGGGTTAGATCTGGGGATGCCATACCGGTATCTAGTCTGGAGCTTTCCCATGCGTGGGTGATAGCTCCGGTCTTAAGATACACGTGGCGTCCCTGGGACTAACCATGTCGGGGAAGCATTCCTGGTTACACCTGACATGTGGGGCCTTCGTAGGTCCTCAAATCTGGTAGATGGAGTTTCCTTGTAATCTTTGTAATCCCAAGGGGTATCCGGTACGTAGGTTACCGACAGCAGCCCTAGCACATTTGTTGGCTAGGATGAAAAGCTCATTAACGCTGCTAACATCTTTGGTTGCCAGCTTCTTCATCATGTTCTTATCTCTAACTCTCTGTCGAAATGCGACAATGATAGAGGTGTTGGAGATTAAAGGAATAATATTCCGTACCTGAGAAAACCGCTGGATGAATGATCACAGCGATTCTCTCGCCTTCTACTGTATGGAAAATAAGTCCAGCTCCGTGCCAGGTCGGGTGTAAGAGCTATTTGTAATGAACTGGCGGCATAGTTCTCTCCAAGTGTAGAATGAGTCAGGCAGAAGGCTCATGAACCAGGACCTGGCCATCCCGGTTAAAGCCACTGAAAAGTAGTTGGCCATCACAGCATCATTGCCTCTAGCCGCAAGGATGGCGGCGGAGTAGATCTAGAGGAACTCAACAGGGTTGAAACTCCCATCATACTTCTCCGGCAGATGAGGCCGGAACTTTGGAGGCCATTCGACCATGTGAAGGTGCATGGCCAGGGCCAAACAGTTGCACCCTACTCCCAAAGGAGAAGGGTTTTCACGGGCAGCTCACCTCTCGTGAGAACGCTCCATAAGGACGCGGCCACCTTGTCTCATGTACTGGCGATCGAGCTCCGATCGAAGATCATACGTCGAGAGCCTCGATGCCATATGAGTGCGACGTGCCCCGGAGGACAGTGACATCACTTGCTGGGAGGGCGCACGCCTCTTGTGCTGTGACACCTGAGGAACAAGTCTACAAGACAAGGTCCTATTTCTTGAAGGTGCTTGCCTAGCAAGGGGCGCACCTTGGTTACTGATGGCATTGGCTGCAGCTGTAGCCAAATGATCCACATCAGTGCGCCATTGCTCCATCGCGCTCTGAGGAGCTCCGGGCACTAGAGGACGCTGAAGAAGAGTCCGCGCTGCATTCAGCGCGTTCTCAAGATTGTTCATCGATGCAGTGACCAAAGCGAACACACCATCTTGCTGCGATGGTGGAGGTGGTGGTGGAACAACACCAGCCGGGACAACAACGTTGGCCGACTGCTGCACTTTGGAGGGATTTTCTCAAGCAGGCAGCTCAGCATGACCGTTGGACGATCCTGCGGTGGAATTCACCATCTCGAAATCTAGAGCGCCCCTACTTGGCGCGCCAAATGTCGAAGTGTAGACTAGGACACTTCCCCGGTACTACTAAAGTGTAGTGTGCAAATGTTCGTATTCGGTTGGGGCGTGTGTAAGATTATGAGCGAGATGGTGACATTGTGTAGGATCGAAGAGCACTTGTAAAGCTACCAGAGGGGGGTGAATGGTAGATTATAACTTTTCAGCGGAAGCAACGAAAACCCCTTGGTAGAAAACGATCTATTAAAGAAATCGTGTGTGAGACTAATCTAAACGTGACAAAAGGGATAGATATCAGAGAGAATTAAGTCACGAAAATGACACAATAAGAATCACTCAAATTCGTCGAGAGAAACTCAATTTATGATTGAAAGATCGAACAAAGGTCAATCTGTTCTACCGAGTAAAAACCAGCTCTGCAATACTACAAAGAAACTCGCGTAGATCAAAAACCGCAAATCCAATGACCGTAAAATTTTGACAGATGATAGATAATCAAGTTGTGAAGGCATCCCAAAAAGAAACACGTCAATTGGATCTGTAAAACCTGAGTTATGGTAAAACTACCGAAGAAAGGTAGTGCTGTGCAGAAAACTCGACGAGAAAAACTTGTCTGGAACAAGTCGGACAAACAAAGCAGAAAAGTTCCTTTAAACCACAAGGCATGGCTTCCCTTTCTTATATAACCAGCACTTAGGCCAACCCAAACCTAACTAGTACTCTAATCCTACTCAATTCACAGATTGAAACTTTCCATGACTGCTCAAGACTCTTCTATACACAGATAGAAGCAATCTTAAGACTTCCAAAGACATTAGGAACATATCCCACATTCCTAAAACAACCCAAATTCGTGACCCACAAAAAATCCTAACATAACCAGCTCAAATCTTTCCATATTTGAGTCAAACCCCACTCAGCCTAAGCCTGAGTCCATAACCTAGTCGGTTGGACCTTTCCGACCAATTCTTTACGTCCACATCTCTTCATCATGCCTCAAAACCATGTAGCCACATCCATGCACTCCTTGCATACGTGCAAACATCTTCCAACGACATCCATGATACCTTCATATGCATTGTTCTTGATTCAAACATGTTGCACAACCTCTCGATCAACTCAACCCCAATTCCTCCCGAACTTGGTTGTTGAACCTTATCTTCTCCCTATGACTAGTGCAATGGATCCCGTCACCAGCCATGTTTTGAAATCAAGCAACACCTGCACATGAATAAACAACCAATACTTCCGAGCACAAGTCTTCTACTTGACTCACGTAAGCATGTTATAAACCATAGCAAAACGATATCAGCCTTAACCACCAAACCACACCATAAACTTAGTAAAAGAATACTAAGCAAACTTTCCATAAGTGTAAAGAAAGTTTGAAACATTGCAAGATAAAAGCAGAACCACTTCGATGAAGCTTCGATCCTTGCCAAAGCTAACCGAAACATGCCGGACCTATCGTCGAATCTTGATAAAAAGGTGTTTTGGTAGTATTGAAAACCTTTATCGTCAAATCCAATGTATTCAGCACACATAGGTCTCACAATCTCCTCCTTGATGAATGCATTCGTAACACCATTTAAAATCCCAAAAATTTCGCTTATCCACATGAAAAGTTTTGAAAACAATTTCTCTCCTTTTGAAAATCAAATGAGATAGAAATAAATTTCTCCCCCTATACATACTTCTCCCCCTGAGAAGAGTCGTGCCAAAAACACTTGTGAATATGTGCAAGATGTGATCAATTTGTCCCCCTTTGACAATGTATTCAGCAACGTACATAAGAGAAAATTTAATTGTTATGAGCAAGTTATAACATATACATACAAAACAAAGCGCATCCAAGTCATACTATGAAGTAACTTACACTATCACATCAATGAAATACATAAAGTAGTGTAAGCCATGCTAGAGATCAAGTGTAATTTTTAATTTAAGCAAGACCTGAAAGCATGACACTTGTAGCTGCATTTTATTATTTTTCAAAGCACAAATTTAGATCATATGATATTTGCAAGAGATTATATGCGCATCTGCCTTATTCTAACCAACCAAGCCAAGCCTGTGTCATTTGACAATAAGAAGCTTAAGGACATGGTTTTAGTCATACACAACTTCTTCCAAGTTTATATCTAAGTAAAATGATAAGCCATCTCAAAAGAAGAAGTGTGATGCATGCATTCTCTTGATCTTTTCTCAATTTATATTTGTTCATAAAAACTCAACATGTAAGTTGATTACTTGATTAATTCTTTATGATTAAAAGTACTTGTGAGCATGCAACAAGTTCAAAACAGCAAGAAAGTTTGACCATGACCAGATTTAGTGTAAGTAATTATTCCAATTACTAGACATGGCAACAAGTACAAAATGCATAACACGAGTAATGTAGTAAGAACTTTCAACATGTAAAAGGAATCACAAAGTCATATATGTATGAAATAACATGCTCATATTATTTAAATTTCAGATTCACACATAGATTTCTCAAGTTTCAAAACTCCCCCTCAATGTAAGCCATGAGGATGCATAACCCCTATTTCACTATGAATGGAACAAAAACGAGTGAAATCCAAAGGTTTTGTAAAAATATCAGCCAATTGTTATTCGGTATCTACATGGTGAAGCACAATGTTTCCTTTTTCAATATTATCATGGAGAAAGTGATAGCTAATGTCAATTTGCTTAGTTCTAGAATGTTGCACGGGGGTTTTTAGCAATGCAAATAACACTGGTGTTATCACAAAACAGTGGAACACTATCTAGATCAACCCCATAGTCTTTAGGTGTTTGAACAATCCAAAGAATTTGTGAACAAGCACTAGCAGCAGCTATATATCCAGATTTAGCTGTGGATTGTGCAACTGAGTTTTGTTTTCTAGAGGACCAAGCAACAAGTGAATTACCAAGAAAATGACAAGCACTGGAAGTAATTTTCCTATCAATCTTACAACTACCAAAATCAGCATTCAAAAAAGCTTTCAAAGTAACAGTTGAGTAAGTCGGAAGAAAAATGCAAAAATTCTTGAGTTCCATGTAATTACCTGAGAATCCTTTTGAGGACTTGATGATGTGAAGCACGTGGGTAGTCTTGAAACCGTGCACAAAGACATACGCTGAATTGTATGTCCCGTCTTGATGAAGTGAGGTACAAAAGTGATCCGATCATGCTTCTATATTCTTTTTGATCCACGGGTTCACCATTTCATCAAGTTTAAGTGTTGTTGTTGTTCCCATTGGTGTCCGAAGAGGCGTGCTTTTGTCTATGTCGAAGCACCTTAGGGGGTCTTTTGTATACTTCATTTGATGCACAAAGGTATCCTCCTTGGTTTGCTTAATTTGCAGCCCTAAAAAGTACGTGAGTTCTCCAATCATACTCATCTCAAATTCTGAACTCATCATAGCTGAAAACTTGGACACAAGATCATGAGAAGCACTACCAATGATAATATCATCCACATACACTTGAACGAATAATGAGTCATTGCCATGCTTAAGCACAAAAAGAGTTTTATCAACCTTGCCCATGGTAAACCTCTTTTTCAAAAATGTTTTTAACATATTATACCATGCTCTAGGGACTTGTTTGAGACCGTACAAGGCTTTGGACTGTTTGTAAACATGATTAGGAAAGTCTGAATTTTCAAAACCCGGTGGTTGTTTAACATAAACATCCTCATCTATCTAGCCATTAAGAAAAGCACTTTTAACATCCATTTGATATAGATTAAAACCTTTAGATGCAGCAAAAGCTAACAAAATTCTTATGGCTTCTAATCTGGCAACAAGAGTAAAAGTTTCATCAAAATCTAGACCTTAAACTTGAGTGAAACCTTGAGCAACCAACCTAGACTTATTCTTAACCACCACATCCTCACTTTGTTTATTTTTAAACACCCATTTAGTTCTAATTAAAGTGTGACCTTGAGGTGGAGGTACAAGTTTCCAAACATTATTTCTTTCAAAATTTTCTAACTCTTCTTGCATGGCAATAATCCAAGATTCATTAGTGAGTGCGTGTGATATATCTTTGGGTTCAAATGAAGCAACAAAAGCAGAATGAGCATGAAAGTTTGGATCGCAAAACCTGGACCATGTGACTCGCTCGTGCAAGCTTCCAATAATTTGTTGTGGAGGATGACTTTTGAGAACCCAGAGGGGAGTGTACACTTCACAAGGACTTCTTCTTCATGTTCATCACAAATCGATGAGCTTTTGACTTGAGGAGGATCTGAACTAGCAACGGTGGTCGTCGGTGCTGGCTGTGAATCAAAATAAGGAGCTGGAAGAATGTCATTAGCTGCTGAATTTTCGGGCAGCAGCACCACTTCTTCCTCATCTTCAACAAAAATGCTCCCCCCCTGCGGATATGGATCCGGACCTGCAATGTTTGAGCTAGTATATATGCTAGCTTCATCAAAAGACACCTCACAGGTCTCCACAATTTTGTTAGTGCCAAGTTAAAGCACACGGTAGCCTCTAGTATGAGATGGATAACTAAGAAACATGCCATTAATTGATCTAAGTTCAAATTTATCAAGATTACCATGTTTCTTAACAAAGACTTTGCAACCAAAGACCAGAAAGTGTGTAACACTAGGCCTATGTCCAAACCAGAGCTCATATGGGGTTTTACCTAGCTTAGCGTGCAAGAAAACACAATTTGAGACATAACAAGCGATTGCAATCGCATCAGCCCAAAATTCCCTAGGAGTTTGATATTCATCAAGCGTAGTCCTAGCCATCTCAACTAAGGTTCTATTCTTTCTTTCTACAACACTGTTTTGTTGAGGTACATACGGTGAAGAAAATTGATGATCTATTCCATTTTCAGCACAAAAGTGATCAAAAGAATGATTTTTAAATTCGGTTCCGTTGTCACTTCTAATTACTTTTAAAGATCATGGGTGATCAATTGATAATCTAAGAAATAAAGTTCTAAAGTGACAAAAAGATTCATTCTTAGGTGCCATAAAGTAAACCCAAGAGTATTTAGAATAATTATCAACAATCACAAGAACATATCATTTTCCTCCGAAGGATTGAACACGTGAAGGTCCTACGGTGTGAAGGTGCAAAAGTTGACCCGGTTCAGTCGTCATGATCATTGTGAGAGGAGTATGTGAACCTGCAACCATCTTAGCATGTCTACAAGAAGAGCACATAGTTTCTTTGTCCCCTTTAAGCTTAGGCAGCCGACGTATGCGATCAAGAGCACAAACACGCGTTAGATGATCAAAGCCTACGTGACCAAGTCTGCGATGCAAAAAATATAAGTCCTTTGAATGATTAGAACCTAGACACCTATGCTCAGAGTAAGACACATCAAAATCACCTTAAAAACTCTTCCAAACCGTGACATGTTAAAAATAAGATCACTGTTTGAATTTAAAACTTTGCAGCAATTTTTAGTGAAAATAATTTCCAGATTTTCATCTAGCAGTTGTGCAACAGAAAGCAAGTTGGATTTCAAATTTTTAAAAAGTGCACATCCTTCAAAGTGTAGTGATCATTTAGTCTAACCGAGCCCTTAGCAATTATAAGAGATGAAGAATTATCGGCAAAAGTAACATTCTCCACACGTGACAAAAAAGAGAGGGAGGAGAACTATTCTTTGTTTCCGGTCATGTGGCGTGAGCAACCTGAATCCACAATCCAAATGTTCTCCTTCCTCAAGCGTGTAACCTACATAGAAGAACAATACGTCGATGACTCAATACTAGGGTTTGTCAAAAGGCATTTAGGAATCCCGTACTGAGTCACACGACGTGCAGCAAAAAAAACACGCAAAAGCTGAGATAAAACGGCAGGTTTATGAGTCAAAGTTTGAGAATTTTTGTTCTTAAATACTGACTTATAAGGTGTTACTTGTGTAGCACAAAAATCAGTAGCTCCGGAGGTAAAAACAGAAGGTCCAGAGGTAAACTTTGAATATTTTTTACTCATAACAGTAGGTTGCATATTCCTGACATTCGGTTTAGTATGTGCAGCAAATTTTGCATGAGAGTTATAAGATCTAGCTTGTATTCTTTCCTTTTTATGTTGTTTAGCTAGTCTATAACAAAAATCTACGACATGGCCATCTTTATCACAGTAAGTACAATGAAATTTCATTTTGTAATCATGTCTAGATGAGCACCCACTATTAGAAACAGAATTAGAAAGCACTCCTGCAGATTTAAAGATCACATCCTTTTGTTTAGGGGTAGTTTTGATTAAACCTCTTCCAAATGATCTTACTACGTGAGGTGGATGTGTTTTAGTGTAAGCATGGGAATCAAAACCTAAACCAGTTTTATCATTGCAAGGTTTAGAAGAATTTAACAGCAAGTTTAGATTCTTGTTCCCATTGTAAAACCGCTCTAGTATCTTATTTTTATTGTCAAGTTATTTAGATAAAAATAGGCAGTTTTGACATGAAGTTTTTCCTTTTAGTTTGCAATTGGAGCAATACTTAACTTCATGAGAACATACAACATTGTTCAGAATGGAGATTTCATTCATTGCATCTTTTAGTTTCTTGTCAAGATTGTCACATGCAGAACAATGCAGATCATCTGTAGAACAGGAAGTATCTTTTAAGTTTTTAACATTAAAATCAGACAACTTTTTGTTCTTTTCAATTTCTTCATCATGTCTATCTAGAGTGGAGGATTGTGCACTTATTAATGTGGACAATTGTTCATAGATTAAGTCACATGAGGGACATGCATCATCACTAGGAATCAAAGTTTTTAAACGGCTGATTTCAGATTCAGTGATTTAATTTTAACAGCATTATCCCTAAGCTTTTTGTCCTTTTTCTTGACAATAATAGTTGCACGAGAAATTGCATAACATATTTCATTACAGGTAGAACATACCTCATCGTCGTCATTGTTATGTTCTGCATCCTCCTGACTTGATCTTGATCTTGTTTTGCCCGCCATGAAGCATAAGTTGGCTAGATTGTCATCACATGAACTAAGCTCTTGAAGTGTGGTGATGAAGCTGTTTATCATCTTTCCTCCTATGGAACCCTTCTTTTTCTTGTTGGAATTTCCAGAGGTGTTCTTGACCTTGTTCTGCTTCTCTTCACGGGTAGTAGGACCCAAAAGGTTAGGGCATTCTGTACGAAAGTGTCCTGTCTTACCACATTCAAAGCATCGTTGAGGTCCGGAGCTTCCTCTCCTTCTAGATCTCACATTTTGCAATGCTTTTGAGAACTGAGTAGAGATGAGTGTAGCTCCTCTTCTGGAAATTCTTCAATCTGTTCAAGGGTTAGAGAGGACAACAAAGCAAGTTACCACATGATGAAGATTGGGCAGAGCTAGGCATATCACGTTGAGAAACAAATGCAAGAGACTTGTTGGGGTTCTTACGTGAGATTATGTCAATTTCATGAGTTTTCAATTTAGAATATAGTACATCTAAAATAAGTGTACTCATGACAGTAGATTTACGAATAGATGTAACCTTCATCTCCCAAATTGACATGTCTAATGCACTTAGTAATTGCCTAGCATTCTCAGCATCTGAAAAATTAATGCTGACACTACGCAAGTTGCTGAGAATTTTATTAAAGCGAGCAAAGAGATCATCAATGGAGTCACCGGGTTGCATCTCGAAGCGCATGTATTGAACATGTCGTGCCTTACCTCCTTGATCGTGTTGGATCCTTCGTGGTAGTCACAAAGTGCTTTCCACACATCGTATGCAGATTGGAGGTGTGCAACACCGTCGAAGTCGCTTTAAGTTAATCCTTGTATGATCAAGTTCCGAGCCTTATTGTTGTTGTCGATGTCACTCAGATTTGTAGCTATAACTTGACTGTTTGACGGCACTTCGTAAGGCTTGTATACCTTCTCCCATATTGCAAAGCCTTGTGCCTGGATGAAAGCTTCCATACGTGCCTTCCAAACCTAAAAATCAATACCACTAAAGACACAAGATTTTGCGGAGTATTTCTCCAAGATGATTAGTCAAAAACACGTGCAAATCACAAATATTAGAGCATCGTGGCTCTGATAGCCATTGTAGGATCGAAGAGCATGTGTAAAGCTACCAGAGGGGTGGGTGAATGGTAGGTTAAAACTTTTCAGCGGAAGCAACGAAAACCCCTCGGTAGAAAACAATTTGTTAAAGAAATCGTGTATGAGACTAATCTAAACGTGGAAAAAGTGATATATATCATTAAGAATCAAGTCAAGAAGACGACACAACAAGAATCACTCAAATCCGTTGAGAGAAACTCGTGTAGATCAAAAACCGTTGAAAGATCGAACAAAGGTCAATCTGTTCTATCGAGTAAAAAATAGTTCTGCAATACTTATAAGAAACTCGTGTAGATCAAAAACGGTAAATCCATTGACCGTGAAATTTTGACAGATAATAGATAATCAAGTTGTGAAGACAACCCAAAATGAATCACGTCAATTAGATCTGTAAAACTCGAGTTATGATAAAATTACCGAAGAAAGTTAGTGCTGTGAAGAAAACTCGACGATAAAAACTTGTCTAGAACAAGTCGGACGAACATGACACAAAATTTCCTTTAAACTATGATCTTTATTCAATAGAACACAAGAGGATAAATCCCAAAACTCGTCTACCACGAGCTCTGGCCTTCCTTGCTTATATAACCAGCCCTTAGGCCAACTCAAACCTAACTAGGACTCTAGTCCTACTCAATTCACGAATCAAAACTTTCCATAACTGCTCAAGACTCTTATATACGCAGATAGAAGCAATCTTAAGACTTCCAAACACATTAGGAATGTATCCCACATTCCTAAAACAACCCAAATTTGTGACCCACACGAAATCCTAACATAATCAGCTCAAATCTTTCCATATTTGAGTCAAACTGACTCAGGCACAGCCTGAGTCCATAACCTAGTCAGTTGGACCTCTCCGAGCAATTCTTTACATCCACATCTCTTCATCAAGCCTCGGAACCATGTATCCATGTCCATGCACTCCTTGTATACGTGCAAACATCTTCCAACGACGTCCACGATACCTTCATATGCATTGTTCTTTATTCAAACATGCTGCGCAACCTCCCAATCAACTCAACAACAATTCCTCCTGAACTTGGTTGTTGAACCTGATCTTATCCCTAAGACTAGTTCCATGGATCCCGTCACCAGCCATGTCTTGATCTCAAGCAATACCTGCACATGAATAAACAACCAATACTTACGAGCACAAGTCCTCGACTTGACTCACGTTAGTTCCGAAACTACAACATCTTACGTGAGCACCTCACATAAGCATATTGCAAACCATAGAAAAATGATATCTACCATAACCACCAAAACACACCAAAAACTTAGTAAAAGAATAGTAAGCAAACTTTCCATAAGTGTAAAGCAAGTTTGAAACATTGCAAGATAAAAGCGGAACAACTGCGATCAAGCTTCGAACCTTGCCAAAGCTAACCAAAACATGTCGGACCTATCGTCGAATCTTGATAAAAAGATGTTTTGGTAGTATTCAAAACTTTTATCGTCAAAGCCAATGTATTAAGCACACATAGGTCTCACAATATCACCGTCGATGAATGCATTGGCAACTCCATTTAAAATCCCAAACATATGGCTTATCCACATGAAATGTTTTGAAGACAATTTCTCTCCTTTTGAAAACCAAATGAGATAGAAACAATTTCTCTCCTTTATACATATTCCCCCCTTGCATACTTCTCCCCCTGAGAAGAATCGTGCTAAAAACGTCTGTGAATATGTGCAACATGTGATCAATTTCTCCCAGCAAGGTACAAAAGAGAAATTTTAATTATTATGAGCATATTATAACATATACATATAAAACAAAGCTCATCCAAGTCATACTATCAAGTAACTTACACTATCAAAACAATGAGATACATCAAGTAGTGTAAGATGCTAGAGATCAAATGTAATTTTCAATTTAAGCAAGTCATGATCTTACAAACTTAACTATTTCAATACCTAAAAGCATGACACTTGTTGCTGCATTTTATTATTTTTCAAAGCACGAATTTAGATCATATGATATTTGCAAGAGATTATATGCGCATCTGCCTTATTCTAACCAACCAAGCTAAGCCTATGTCATTTGACAACCAGAAGCTTAAGGACATGGTTTTAGTCATACACAACTTCTCCATGTTCATATCTGAGTGCAATGATAAGCCATCTCAAAAGAAGAAGTGCGATGCATGCATATTTTCTTGATCTTTTCTCAAATTTTCATTTGATCATAAAAACTCAACATGTGAGTTGATTACTTGCTTAATGCTTTATGATTAAAAACACTTATGAGCATGCAACAAGTTCAAAACAGCAAGAAAGTTCGACCATGACCAGATTTAGTGTAAGTAATTATTCCAATTACTATACATGGCAAAAACTACAAAATGTATAACAAGAGTAATGTAGTAAGAACTTTCAGCATGTAAAAGGAATCACAAATTCATATATGTATGAAACACTATGCTCATATTATTTTAATTTCAGATTCACACGTAGACTTCCCAAGTTTCAAAACTCCCCCTCAATGTAATCCATGAGGATGCATAACCCCTATTTCACTACGAATGAAACAAAAACAAGTGAAATCCAAAGGTTTTGTAAAAATGTCAGCCAATTGTTGTTCGGTATCTACATGGTGAAGCACAATGTTTCCTTTTTCAACATTATCACGGAGAAAGTGATACCTAATGTCAACGTTCTTAGTTCTAGAATGTTGCACGGGATTTTTAGCAATGCAAATGACACTAGTGTTGTCATAAAATAGTGGAACACTATCTAGATCAACCCCATAGTCGTTAAGTGTTTGAACAATCCAAAGAATTTGTGAAGAAGCGCTAGCAGCAACTACATATTCAGATTCGGTTGTGGATTGTGCAACTGAACACTATTTTCTAGAGGACCAAGCAACAAGTGAATTACCAAGAAAATGACAAGCACCCGAAGTACTTTTCCTATCAATCCTACAACCCCCAAAATAAGCATTGGAAAAAGCTTTCAAAGTAATAGTTGAGGAAGAAGAAAGAGCACTAACACGCGTGAGGTGATCAAAGCCTACATGTCCAAGTCTACAATGACAAAAATATAAGTATTTGGAATCTTTAGAAACTAGACACCTATGCTTAGAGGAAGACATCAAAATCAGCTTTAAAAACTCTTCCAAACCGTGACATGTTGAAAATAAACTCACCGTTTGAATTTACAACTTTGCAGCAATTTTTAGTGACAATAATTTCCAGATTTTTATCAAGCAGTTGTTAAACATAAAGCAAGTTGTATTTCAAATTTTTAGCAAGTGCCACATCCTTCAAAGTGTAGTGATCATTTACTCTAACTGAACCCTTAGAAATTATAGGAGTTGAAGAATTATCGGCAAAAGTAACAGTCTCTACACGTGACACAAAAGAGAGGGAGGAGAACCATTCTTTGTTACCGGTCATGTGGCGTGAGCAACCTGAATCGACAATCCAAATGTTCTTCTTTCTCAGGCATGTAACCTACATTGAAGCACAATACATCGATGACTCAATACTAGGGTTAGTCAAAAGACATTTAGGAATGCAGTACTGAGTCACACGACATCCAGTAGGAATAACACGCGAAAGCTTAGATAAAACAGCAGGTTTATGAGCCAAGGCTTGAGAATTTTTGTACCCAACTACTGTACTACGAGATGTTATATGTGTAGCACGAAAAACAGTAGGTTTGGGAGCAAACTTTGCATGTTTTTGACTCATTACAGAAGATTGCATGTTCCTATCATTCGGTTTAGCAAGTGCAGCAAATTTTGCATGAACGTTATGAGACCTAGCAATAATTCTTTCCTCTTTCTGTTGTTTAGCTAGTCTATAACAAAAATCTATGACATGACCATCTCTACCACATTAGGTACAATGAAATTTAACTTTGTGTTCGTGTCTAGATGAGCAAGCAACATTTTTATTTAAAACCGAATGAGACAACACTCTTGCAGATTTGAAAACAACTTCTTTCTGTTTAGGAACTATTTGAATCAAACCACTTCCTAATGACTTTACAATTTTAGGTGGATGTGTCTTAGCATGAGCATGAGAATCAAAACCTAAACCACTTTTATCATTGCAAGACTTTGAAGAATTCAGCATCAAGTTTAGGTTCTTATTCCCATTACAAAACCGATTTAATGTCCTATGCATGTCATCAAGTTTATTGGACAGATCAAGGCAATTTTCACATGAATTTTTTCCTTTTAATTTGCAATTGAAACAATATTTAACTTCATGAGAATGTAAAGCATTGTTCAATATAGAAATTTCATTCATAGCATCTTGTAGTTTCTTATCAAGATCATCACAAGTAGAACAATGCAAATCAATTTTTCATGTTTTTATCATTAAGTGCAGCAAGCTCTCTGTTCTTTTCAATTTCAAACTCAAGTTTATCAAATGTGGAGGAGTGCGCACTTCTTAATGAGGACAATTGTTCATATATTAAATCACATGAGGGACATGCATCATCATTGGGAATGAATGTTTTTAAATGGTTGATTTTAGATTCTAGTGATTCAATTTTAGCAACACTATCCCTAAGCTTTTTGTCCTTTTCTTAACTATAATAGTGGCATGAGAAATAGCATCACACATTTCTTCGCAAGTAGGACATACCTCTTCATTGTCATTGTTGTGTTCTGCATCCTCCATACTTGATCTTGACTTGCCCGCCATGAAGCACAAATTTGCCAAATCATCTTCATCTTCGTCACTTCTAATGTCCACATCGCTTGAGCCAAGTTCTTGAAGTGCAGAGATAAAACTGCTCACCAATTGACGTTTTGTAAAACCCTTCTTTTTCTTCTTATTGTTTGCAGAGGAGTGCTTCCTCCTTGTTTTCTTTTCAACCCGGGAAGTAGGACCTGAAAGGTTAGGGCAATCTGAATGAAAATGTCATGTCTTACCACATTCAAAGCATCGTTGAGGTCCGGAGCTTCCTTTGATTCTAGTTCTCACATTTTGCAATGCTTTTGAGAACCGAGTAGAGATGAGTGTTAACTCCTCCTCTGGAAACTCCTCAATCTGTTCAAGGGTTAGAGAGGACAACAAAGACAGTGTACCACAAGATGAAGATTGGCCAGAGCTAGGCATATCACATTGAGAAACAAATGCAAGAGACTTGTTGGGGTTCTTACGTGAGATTATGTCAATTTCATGAGTTTTCAGTTTAGAATATAGAACATCTAAAGTAAGTGTACTCATGACAGTAGATTCACGAATAGTTGTAACTTTCATCTCCCAAATTGACATGTCTAATGCACTTAGTAATTGTCTAGCATTTTTAGCATCTGGAAATTTAACATTGACACTACGCAAGTTGCTGAGAATCTTATTAAAGCGAGCAAATAAATCGTCGAAGGACTCACCTGGTTGCATCTCAAAGCGCATGTATTCTTTCTTGAACATGTCTTGCCTTACCTCCTTGATCGCGTTGGATCCTTTGTGGTAGTCACAAAGTGCTTTCCACACATTGTATGTAGATCGGATGCGTGCAATACGGTCGAAGTCACTTTGAGTTAATCCTTGTATGATCAAGTTCCGAGCCTTGTTGTTGTAGTCGACATCTCTCATATTTGTAGTTGTAACTTGATCGTTTTACGACACTTCATAAGGCTTGTATACCTTCTCCCATATTGCGAAGCCTTGTGCCTGGATGAAAGCTTCCACACGTGCCTTCCAAACCTAAAAATCAATGCCACCAAACACACAAGGTTTGGCGGAGTATTTCTCCATGATGATTAATCAAAAACACGTAAGAATCAAAAAGATTAGAGAATCGTGGCTTTGATACCAATTTTAGGATCGAAGAGCACATGTAAAGCTACCAGAGGGGTGGGGGTGAATGATAGAGTAAAACTTTTCAGCGGAAGCAATGAAAACACCCGCTGACAGAAAATCGATCTGTTAAAGAAACCATGTGTGCGACTAATATAAACGTTTTCAACTGTGACAAATCTAGTATATATTGCAGAGAATCAAGTCACAAATACGACACAACAATAATCACGAAAATCCGTCAAGAAAAACACAAGTTATGATTGAAAGATTGAACGAAGGTCAATCAGTTCTACTCAAGAAAAACAAGATCTGCAACACTGCAAAGAAACTCATGTAGATCCAAAACCTCAAATCCAATGACCGTGAAATTTTCACAGATGATATATAATAAAGTTGTGAAAACAACCCAAAAAGAATCACGTCAATTGGATCCAAAAACTCGAGTTATAATAAAACCACAGATACAAGATAGTGATGTGCAGAAACACGACGAGAAAAACTTGTCTAGAACAAGACGGACGAACAAGGAACAAAAGTTCCTTTCAACTACGAATTTTATTCAATAGAACACAAGAGGAACAGCTCAAAAGTCATCACACACGAGCTCTGGCTTCTCTTGCTTATATAAACAGCTCGAAGGCCAACTCAACTTAAACTACGACTCTAATCCTACTCAAATCACGAATCGAAACTTTCCATAACTGCTTAGGACTCTTCTATATGCAGATAGAAGCAATCCTAAGACTTCCAAACACCTTAGGAACGTATACCACATTCCTAAAACAACTCAAATTCTAGACCCACACGAAATCCTAACATAACCAACTCAAATATTTCCATATTTGAGTCAAACCCGACTCAGCCGCAGCCTAGGTCCATAACCTAGTCGGTTCGACCTTTCCAACCAATTCTTTACGTCCACATCTCTTCATAACACCTAAGAACCATGTAGCCACGTCTATGCACTCCTTGCATACGTGCAAACATCTTTCAATGACGTCCACGATACCTTCATATGCATTGTTCTTGATTCAAACATGATGCGCAACCTCCCGATCAACTCAACCACAATTCCTCCCGTACATGGTTGTTGAACCTCATCTTTTCCCTAAGACTAGTTCAATGGATCCCGTCACCAGCCATGTATTGAACTCAAGCAACACCTGTGAATAAACAACCAATACTTCTCAGCACAAGTCCTTGACTTGACTCACGTTAGTTCTGAAACTACAACATCTTACGTGAGCACCTCACATAAGCATGTTGCAAACCATAGCAAAATGATATCAACCATAACCACCAAAACACACCAAAAACTTAGTAAAAGAATACTAAGCAAACATTACAAGATAAAAGCAGAACCACTGCGATCAAGCTTCAAATCTTGCCAAAGCTAACCAAAACATGTTGGACCTATCGTCGAATCTTGATAAAAAGATGTTTTGGTAGTATTGAAAACTTTTATCGTTAAAGTCAATGTATTCAACACACATAGGTCTCACACATTCCAAGTAGGAGAGTAGTAGGAGTCTCTTACCAATTTCCAATTGGGAAATGTATGTCTCCCATATTCCTATTTGTATTTGTGACTTTATTCATAATAAAGATTATATATTTAGTCTTCTACTGTTCATATACTTGGATTATGCGTTTCTTGTTTGATTGTGGATTCCACATATGTGGTAGGAATAGTAATTTAGATTGTGCTATACCATTCTTATTATATCATCATAAACACTATAAACCTCCACTATAGTCTAATTATCTATTATATGACTATATTAATATGAATCACTTATGATATGAATTAACATTGGTTGAACGATGATTTAGTTCATGCCTTAGGATGGCTTGTGCCTAGGCTCTTAAGGTAATTAGTTAATATGCCAGCATGGTGCTAGGATAGAGAGTAGCATTGAATGTCTCGTAGACCCACGGATTGAAGTGGTAGGTAGTAGGTGGCGATAGTTCTATCTGTCCTTTGTAATCCTCCACGTTCGTCTATGCCATAGGCTCTTGGCGGGAGTCGCCTAGTGTTGCTAGGTGTAAACCCGTGCCCGATGTGTTAATCCCCTTAGCATGATAATTCATAATTGATATAATCATTAGTAACTAACTTGGGCTATGTATTTGTACATTAGAAGCATAGTAGGAGTATCTACCTAACTCTTAGCCTAGTTCCTCTGTTACCTCATTTATCCCATTAGGATAGAATGCTATTGTGTGTGTCACACTACATCAATTACCCTTTATCCATCCTTGCTAGAACCCTACCTAAGCCAAACTAGCCTTTCCACTTGATGATTGTTTTACTTCCATCTAGCCTTCCTTTGGGAAAATATAAATGACACCCTTTGTGAATACTCTTTAAAGGGGAAATGCTACATCGATAGTTTCCATGCGCCTGCGGACTTTCATCTGAGATTTAAAACCTACCAACAAGCATTTCTGGCACCACTGCTAGGGATGAATTGTTAGTAGTGCGTAGGAAATATCAGCAAGCATTTCTGGCGCCGTTGTCGGGGAAGGCAACCGAAGTATTACATGATTGAGTGAATAGTATATGACACTGGTAGGTTTTAGTAGGATGACCCTTCTTGTTTTCACATTTTATATGAAAACAGGGTAGTGTATGTCTGGTTTCCGCTTGGCGGGAAACATTGTTGAAGATCTCGAATCCCTTCTGAGAGATCGACCTCGTGTCTTTACTCCTCAGAAGCTTCGAGCAGCAAAGCAAGCTGGCACAACCACACCAACAACTGAAACATCAATGGCCAAGAAGACCCTTCGTGAGTTTTCGGCTCCCTCTGCTAACAATGTGCCTGTTGGGCCCACTGTTAACACGGGAGACGCGAACTTTGAAATCAAGACTGACCTAATCACTATGGAGCAAGCCAACCCATTCTGTGGGAAGGCTAATGAGGATGCAAGTGCTCACCTGCAATAGTTCCTTGAGATCTATAACACTTTTAAGATTAAGGACGTATCCCTTGATGTTGTCCGTCTTAGGTTGTTCCCGTTCTCTCCTTTTGGTAGAGTGAAATAGTGGTTCTACGCGAACTGAATTGCTGTAGATACTACGAAGAAATGTTCTACGACATTCCTCGCCAAGTTTTTCCCATTGGGCAAGACCAATGCCCTATGTGGAGGAATTTCCAGCTTCCAGCAATATGCAAAGAAATCTATTCTCGAGGCTTGGGACATGGTTCAGGAGTACACTCTAGCCTATCCCCACCATGGGATGGATAACTAGCTCATCATCCAAAACTTGTCAAACGGGCGAATCCCTTCCGCCCATGACCATGTTGATGCTGCTGCTGGAGGTGCCTTTTTCTCATTGGCGGTGCCCAAAGCCAAATATTTGATTGAGAATATGTTGTCAAACACGGGTTGGAGCGACGAGCGTCTCCATACCCGCAAACGAGGCATGCACACCTTGAAGGAGGTGGACATGATCGCTGCCAAATTGGACCTTCTAATTGAGAAGATTGATGGGCAAAGTATATGTGGTAATGCCTATGCCTTAGACTCTCACATCACTTGTGAAGTCTGTGGCAACACGAGCCATTTGGGAATGACAGCCCAGAAACCCGTGAGGATGCCCTATACATAGCCAACAATGGAAATAATAATGGCTATAATCCAGGAGGTCAAGGCTGGGGCCAACCATGCCCATTCTTCCAAGGAGGGTACAACAACAATGGCAACAATAGAAATCAATCCAACTTGAGAGAACTTGCCATTGGCCAGCTGAAGATCAATGAGGCTATATCCAAGAAGTTGTCGGCCAAGGACAAGACCCTAGAGAGCATAAATGCCAAGATTGAAGAACTATCCTCAACCTTCAAGAATCAATTTAGTTTCAACAAGATAGTGGAAACTCAATTGGCTCAACTGGCAGCTGTTGTTCCTCCAGTGGAGAATGGCAAGATGCCAAGACAGCCCGAACCCCCTGTGGAAAATGTCAACATGATTTCTCTACAAGGAGGCAACTGGCTGAAGAACCCAGGATGTCCTACAATCTCATGCTCAATTGGGGCACACCACTTTGACAAGGACCTTTGTGATCTTGGAGCAAGTGTGAGTGTGATACCCAAGGTTGTTTTCGACTAGCTGAACTTCACAGAACTCACTCCAACACCAATGCAAATCCAACTAGCTAATTCCTCGGTCCATTATCCGGCGGGTATTGCTGAAAATGTCTGGTGAAAATCCAGAACTGCTTTATGCCAGTGGATTTTGTGGTTCTCTACATGGAGCTTGAGAAGGATACGCCGCTCATTCTTGGGCGCCCGTTCCTAATCACCTTGAAGGCCCGCATTGATGTGGGAGCTGGAGAAATCCATTTCCATATCAATGGCAAGGAAGAAATGTTTAACTTTCGCCCGAAATTGGAGCGATGCTCCATGATCCGTACCTAGTATGGGACAAATGTTAAACACATTAAAGAGGTCAAAATCACACCTCCAAAGGTGGACCCGCTCATTGCATTTATGAGGAAATTGATCTATGCGGAAAACCCGTCTTATCATCCACACCGACACTCCAAGAAGATGGAGAAGTCCGGGCCTCCTCAAAGGCCCAAGTCCACCAAGTTGACAAAGAAGGAATGGCGAAGGAAGCAAGACAAGCAGTCCGAGCCCATCCCTCCGGGACTGGATGTCAAGAAATGAAGAAAGAGGAATGTCCATCTCATTGGACGGTGGTGAGACCTAACCAATAGGTTACACTGATAGCATTCCGTTTCTTTGTTTTTCTTTTCTCTTTATTTGGTTTCCCCCATTTAGTTTGATTTTCCCCACTACATATTTGATTTTCTTAGTAAGTTGAGAATCTTATATTCTCAACTACCATTTTTATTTTCATTATTTTTTACAAAAAGAAAATTGTGGGGTTTTGAAAAAGGAGTTTTTATTTGGGAAACAATTTTTCTGAGCTGCAAAAGTGGTATTTTACCAATGTGCTAATTACATAGCCCTTGGGGAGCCACTTGCCAAAAGGGGGAACAGGGGGGCCCACCTGTCAGGTCGGCCGACCCCCCTGTTCGGCCGACTAGGGGGAAGATCCATTTTGGCTCTCTCTCTTCCGACGACTACATTTGGTTCCCTAGTCACCGTTGGGGATTGCACACTATAAATGGTGGCTGTGAGGACAGCATCTCGTCACACTTTACCTCATTTCATACCTCCCCAAAGTCACTCTTGCTCACATTATTTTCTTGCTCTTCATTGAAACATTCTTGCTCAAAATCTAACTCAAAAAGTTTTGCTTTTGTTTACATTTGCAATTTGCTCTCAAGTTCTTCAAGGGAAAATTCATCGGGGTTTTTCTTTTGCTAACATCACCTCTTCTGAGTTTTTTCCTTGTTGTGTTCTTGTTTGTTGTGGCCATGAAAGGAACGACGATGTTGTTTGGAAAGAGGAAGGAGGCTGCAAGCTCAAGCCATAGTGGAGACTAAAGTGCACGACCCTCTTCCGTTTGTACACCAAGTTCATGGAGGAGGAGTGTAGGAGAGAACACTCCCATGGGTGAGAGGAGCAACCCTCACCAACTTCTTCACGACGATGACCTCGACATCCAAAGTGAAGTTGGAGATCAAGCATGCAAGCTCCTCCGAGAACGTGAGTTTTCTCATACGAAAGCTTATGATCTGAATTTGATCTCCAAAATAGGTATGAATTTCAAATTCTTTTCCATTTGGCTTGCATTGGGATGGGAAAACTTTGCTCACATAGAGGAGAAAGGTTCACACCTTCTCTCCATACAATTCCTTTGCACACTCAAAATAGGATTTGATGGTATTGCTTTTAGATTATTTCAAAAAGAATACAACATCCTATGGAAAGAATTAAGTGAAATCCTAGGAACCCATAGAAGTTGTTTGCTAGATTTATATGCTTTGCCTAAGTTTAACAAACAAAGTTTTTAGCAAGATTTAATTGCTAAGGTCAGATGTAGTGCACCTAGGAATAGCCACTTGCACAACCCTACTTTATGCTTCATGCATAGATGGATGGTTATGACTATGTTCCCTAGAGGAGATGTAAGGATAGTGCGTGATGACGAGCTGGAAATTTTATTTTCCATGATTAAAAAGATAAAAGTTTCTCCAGTTATTGCCATGATGACACAATGGTTAGATTACGTTCCAAGGGTAGGGCCAATTGAATGTACTTCATTAATTACCCGTATTGCTGCTATGGTAGGAGCACTAGAATATTCTTCATTTGAGTATATTGGAAATGAAAGAGAATTAATTGATGAAGAATATTTTGTCCAAGGACATACCCTTAAGCATGATCAAGATGGCTCTTTGATATTTTATTATCCTGGCTTTGTCAATGAAATTCGGTTACCTAACCTGGATTAACATTTGTACAAATGTCGAAGGCTAACCATTGACCTTCTTCCCACCGAGGAAGCCGAAAGAAGTAAAGTCTCTGGCAGGCTAAGTAGAAGCCATACAACGAGAGCGACCATGCCCCCAACAACTTCCACGGTCCATGAGTACGAAGAGGAAGAGAACCCAACGGGTGATGAACCTGGATGGACTCAACCTCCTTCGTATGAGACCGAAGGTCCGTCTTGGCATGGATGGCCAGGTGCTACAGGGATACACCCCTATCCACTTTAAGCTCTAGCAGCTTGCCTCCAACATCTATGAGAAGATGTCATTCCAATTCGGCTAGAAGTCATCGTGACTATAGCCAAGGAATGACAGATCTCTCTAGACGTATAGTGGAGCTTGAAGTAAGGATAGGTGACATCTACAACACTCTCTAAGGGCATGTCCAAGGTACTCAAAACTGGCAACAACACATGGACGCTCAATTCATCAACTTCAACTCCACACTACTACAACAACAAGCTGATCCCGCGGCATACTTCCGTCATCAAGGGTTCAACCCTCATCACGGAGGCGAGTGAAGAACAAGCTTGGCGGAGGACACCCACTTGAGGTAAATTGTATGAACCCCTTTGCATAATTATTTTCCACTTACCCATCATCCACCTTGCATTTAAAAAATAAATACATATAGGATAGTTTTATTTTCAATAGAATAAATGATGTGCGGTAAGAATGGTTTGGAATTCACATAGAAAAAATGATGAATAGTTGCTCTATTTTAATTTTCCTAAGTCTCAAGTTTACAACTTACTACTCTCCAACATATTGCTCTCATTGACTAAAATTGCTTTTGCCTTTATTTGGAAAATGTGGTAGCAAAAGCTTATTCCATTCCAAGTTGTTGTGAGATACGATATAGTGATAGGGCTGCTATTCCTAGTTTGATAGTGAAACTTAAATTTCCAAGGAAATTCTAAAAAGATTTAAGTTGTCCTCTTTTGATTGGAAATATCAACCAAAGCCATATGATACATTACCTTGATAGACCTTATGCATATGCTATTTGTCTTCACATTGAGCTTTGTCAAACTAGTATAAACCTATGTGATATTTCATTCATTACCTTTTGAATTCAAAACTTCACTTGCACATGCTATACTTCTACACTAGAAGTAAGGAAAAATCCATCATATCACCATTCCACAATAAAAAGATAAACTCCATATCATTCATGCTTAGTACTCTCTCCAAAATTCATTGCATAAAAAGGGAGTAGAAGACATGACTACAAGAAAAATCAAAAAAAGGAATGCATGCTTACATCATAAGCATGAAAAAAAAAAAGAAAAAAAAAAAGAAAGAAGAAAAAGTAGCCATGTTTCATTTCTGCAAAAATAAAAGAGTCCACTCAAGAAGGAGGCATCTCAATATCCACATCCAGACCATTCCATCACACATGCACAAGTCTTAAATCAATTTGTTTTGAATTTATTTCTCCCAAGGCATGCTTTTTTGACTTAGCAATATTATGTGTTGCAAATATGCCTACTATATTTCCTACCAAGCTCCAATATAAGCCTTATGTAGAGGTAGGATGAATTTAGGCAAAATGTCTCGGTAAGGATTTATTTCCAATATACACAAAGGAGAGACTTGAGAGAATCAAATTGAGACACTTAAAATCTGAATTGAACTCTCCGGAATTTCAGTGGAACTTGACTTCTAGGGCATGTGTGCTCCATTTGTTGTTATATCTTTCAACCACCCATGAATAGGAGATGGCATAAGCCCCCTAATGACTTAAGATGGGTGAAGTACCATGCCAATTTTTGCAATAGTAGGTAGAGTATTCTGTTGTGCACATGATACTTTTTGAAAATAGAACATATTAGCAACTCCTGATCATCAACCTATGGCCTTGAATTTGATAAGCTTGGGGGAGTTTGTTGACGACTGTTATATACCAATTTCACCCGTCAATATAGCTCAATTATGTGAAGGAAATGTCATTTATTGCACACATCACCTTTCTATTTAACCTCTTTTAACTTGTCCTTGGAGAAAGTAGTGCATGCAAGGATTCTATGCAGATCATTCTAGCCAATCAGGCGATGCCACATGGCACCACATGGATCAAAAAGCCCACAAAAGAAGTATCCGAGGCCATCCAACAGTGTAGCACCCATATCATGGAATATGACCCACCTGTCAGTCATCTAGAGGAAGAACTGGTCGCTTGGGGCCAGGACCACGTCAGTTGACCCTCCTACTCTGCCGACTAGATCCTGGCGCCAAACATGGTCAAACGCCATGTGTTGGCCCCCTCCTGGCTTGAAGAGGTCAGGGATGACTGATTCATGCGCTTTTGGTGTCGGGAACCGACTCTTCTCCAAGCTATAAATAGGACCCATCAACCTCACTTCATCACACACCACTTGAGTATTCATCCATTGTATCCACTACTCTCCATAGGTTTAGAGGAGTATAGGTAGTAGAGAGGAGAGTCTCTAGTCCACAGTCCAAGTAGGAGAGGAGTAGGAGTCTCTTCCCAATTTCCAATAGGGAAAGTTATGTCTCCAATATTCCAATTTGTATTTCTGACTTTATTCATAATAAAGATGATATCTCTAGTCTTCTATTGTTCATATACTTGGATGAAGCGTTTCTTGCTTCATTGTTGATTCCATGTATGTGGTAGGAATAGTAATTATGATTATGCTATATCATTCTTATTACATCATCATAAACACTATAAACCTCCACTATAGTCTAATTAGCTATGATATGACTATATTAAAATGAATTACTTATGCTCTGAATTAACATTGGTTCAACGATGATTTAGTTCATTGCCTTAGGATGGCTTGTGCCTAGGCTCTTAAGGTAATTACTTAATATGCTAGCATAGTGCTAGAATAGAGAGTAGCGTTGAATGTCTCATAGACTCACGGATTGAAGAGGTAGGTAGTAGGTGGTGACAGCCTTATCATTCCTTTGTAATCCTCCACGTTCGGCTATGCCACAGGCTCTTGACAGGAGTCGCCTAGTGTTGCTAGGGATAAACCCGTACCCGATGTGTTAATCCACTTAGCAAGAGAATTCATAATTGATATAATCATTAGCAACTAACTTAGATTATGTATATGTACATTAGAAGCATAGTAGGAGTATCTACCCAAATCTTATCCTAGTTCCTCTATTATCTCATTTATCCCCTTAGGATAGAATGCTCTTGTGTATTTCCCACTACCTCAATTACCCTTTATCCATCCTTGCTAGAACCCTACCTAAGCCAACTTAGCATTTCCACTTGATGATTGTTTTACTTCCATCTAGCCTTCCTTTAGGAAAAAATAAATGACCCCCTTTGGGAATAGTCTTTAATGTGGAAATGCTACATCGATAGGTTTCGTGTGCTTGCGAACGTTCATCTGAGATTTAAAACATACCAACAAGCATTTCTGGCACCACTACTAGGGATGAGTTGTTAGTAGTGCGTAGAAAATATCAACAGTATGTCTCATGTATCTTTTCTTCTTTATGTGACTTATGCATTATAATAATATTATTCATATGTAAAAGCCCAAAAAAAAATTTGGTGTGTTGCCCTAGTTAAGAGAATTAAAATGAGAAAGATAAACAAATATAAAATGTTGCAACGATGAGAATGATTAAAATCAAACCCTAAAAATGAGGTCCTAATTTTTCTGAACCGAAAGTCATATTTAATTTAGGTCAAATGACTACTGTGAGTTTACTAATATATTCTCTATATTTCAATTTGTATCCTTGCCAAATCCCATTAATTTTAGAGCTAATTTATTATTTTAATTAATCAAGCCACAGGAGAGAATTTAAATTCAAATTCAAACTTAAACTTCATTTGCAGCTTTGACAAATGTCCATTTGGGTTGCACCAATGGATTCGTCAAGATCAGCTTAGTATCTCTGCCAAAATCTACTGGTTACTGAGATCATGTACTAGCAAAAAAAAAGTTAAAAGAAGATAACGGAGAGAATGATGGGGATCTCACCAGTCAGGCAAGCAGATATGCTCTGTTCTCTGTCTCCTGCCCGGGTGCCACGCACAACCAATGCATGGCCACCTCTTGCTCCAATCCCTCCACTTGAAAAAAATATCACCAAGCATCCGTATTTCTCTCTCCTACCTTGTGCAAATTGCTCTCTCACTCTGTCTCTGTTCCTCACTGTGCAACAAGAACAGAGCACTGCTGCTCCTTGCTTCATCCACGAGCTCTTGCTTGAAGCCACATTTTCTTCAGGTGCAAGCACAATAAAGTGGTACAAAGATTATCTCTACCCTCTCCTACAACTCTTCAGTGTTCTTGTGCTTAGCTTCACTATGTGTTGATGCTTTGTTGCTGCCGCACTTTTCTCTATTCTGGGCCATGCAAGCAACCGAGCAGTGCACCTGCTTCATGAGCAGGAGCCAGCCACGCCCACTGCCCTTGCTCCACACGAGCTCATCGAAAAGCTGAAAGACTCCACTTCCTCTCCCTCCTTGGCTGCTGCGTGCTACTGCCACCATGAGTGCCACCCCTAGAGCTGCAGCTAAGCTCAGCCACGACGTGCAGCTCAACCAGAGGAACCGAGACACCTCGATGCAGTTGCTGAACCTGATGACAGGAGGGTCATGCAACAGCGTATTCAATTCTCCATAAGGGAGCATGTTGCTCTGCATCAGAAGAACAGCAACACCAAGATGAGCACCAGAACTTGTGTCCGATTTCAGTAACAAAGTTTGAATGATGGAATTGCTCAGCTTTCTTGCGCACAGCGGCCATCCCAAAGGAATAAAGGTGGTGGAACTGCTATTCCAAAGAGTACCTAGGAATGCAATACAAACAACAATCCTACTCCTAGCAGCAAAGTGTACTTACCGAGATGAATGTTGATCTGGCAACAAAAGAGTCACAGGGGTCTCCTGACAATCATGATGTGATGGCAGACATTCCTAATGATGTTCCCATGGATGACTCACCTGAGGCTCCTCAGATGATATCAAGTAGAGAAGAAACTGCCACACAGAATTTGTGCAGTCAAGATTTTGTGAAGTGCTAAATGAAGACAAAAATGGAAGAATTAATGAAGTTTTGAATGGTGATCGCAGTGCACCCAATGTTGGTAAACCAACTGAGGACAGATGACCTAAACCAATATATGTGCACAAGAGCAGTCAAGTGAACAGCGGTCCATGTCAAGCAGCTTCAAAAAGAAATGCTGGATCTAGCAGTAAGAAGAAATAGAATAAATCCGCTCCCCCTTCTGATATTTCAGATGTCATTTTTTTCTGAGGAAGCATAAAATAATGCGTCGGTTGTCGGAACTGATAAAAAATAACCAGGCAGGGGGTCCTACAAACTCCATTGATGTTGATCACACAAGAACCAAAGATCACTGTGAGGGCAAAAATTCATTGGAGATAGAGAAGGATACTGACACTACTATTAACAATCAGAGCTGAAGAAATCAAATCAAGAACTGACCAGGAAAGAACCAAGCTCAGGGTTGATGTGGTTGATGATCGGTCTTCTCTTATGAACTGACTGAAAAGAACTCATAAGAAATTGGGGATCGGAGCCAGGAGGAAGATTCATCTACTACCAATGCCAAGCATGGGAACAAAAACATGCAGAGTAATTGTCAGGGACTAAATGCGCTGCAGACACATAATCATTGCATGAATGAACGCAATAATGCTAAGGAAAGGTCATTGAATTGCTTGAGCAGATGAAGAGGCTTAAAGTTCCGCCAGACCATACAACCTTCCAGTCGGTGCTTCGAGTTGCAGCCATGTTTGCCTTGTAGATGAGGGGATTGAATTTTTCAATTTGATGAAAGAAAAGGGGCCTCTTGATGAAGCAAGACTAGAACACTATGCATGCATGGTTGATCTTCTTGGTCGAGCAGGATATTTCTCCGAAGCAGAATCTTTACTCAATGATATGCCTATGAAGCCCGGTCCGTCAATATACAAAGCTCTGCTTAGCTCCTACCAGATTCATGGCAACCTTTAGATTGCCATACGGGTGTCTAAACGGCTGACTGAACTTTATCTCCAGGATTCATCTGCTCGTGTTCAGTTATTGAAGGCCTTTGCCGCGGATGGTCGCTGGGACAACGCTTCTGAGATCAGGGAGGTCATGAAAGACAAAGCAGTAATGAAGGTACCTGCTTGGAGCTTTTAACCCAAGTAAATGGATTAAGATTTCACTAAGTCCAACTGTTGCTGTAGATTGCTTATTTCACTTCACATCCAAACCTCATACGTTCAACTGTGATTTCCCCTGTTACAATACCTTCCAGCATCAGACTTTTCACTTCTATGTTAGTTTACCCCTTCTCGAGTTATAACCTTTGCACTTGTAATCACTAAGTTGCATTTTATTGAATATGTGCATTCTCATCTCGATAGATGTTATGACGAGGAAGAACAATGAGGAGCATCATATGGAGGAGGAGAGGATCGACATGGATCTTGCTGCAAGAAATCTCTCATCCAAAGCACCAGCAAGGGCATTTAAAAAAACATCGACTCGAAGCTCCCCCCCCCCCTCCCCATGATCAAGCAACTGACTTTATTGACATTTTTCTAGTTGCAATCCAAGGCAAACCCGGTTTGCATTTAAGTCGTTTAGGCTATCCGCAGAGGTACACTCTAAAGTATCCTCTAAAGACCTATCTTCCTCTATTTTTCCAGTATCTTTCTCTAAATCCTCTAAATTTACACCTATCCAGTAGGCTTTACAGTATGCCTCTGCGGACGGTCTTATAAAGTGTTGCTTTTATCACTATGTGGACAAGTATATGAAATGTGCATTAGGTCTATTGTGTTTGAATACTCCTCATGCATGACCCACAATCCCATGGAGTGTATGGGTAGTTTTATAGCTCAACGTGTAGAATTGGCATGCTAATGTTGTAGAAATCTGGTAGAAGTCTTGTGGTTGGAATCCAATCACGAGATAGCAATATTGTCACCTGGGATTGGTTATTTTAGAGAATAGTTTATGAACTGAATATGAAACCGGGTAGCGGGGTAGGAGGTGTAGCCTTGCTTGTGTCGATTATGGACCGATCCGTATGCCACCCTGCTGAGCAAGTTTGAATTGTACTATAGTCATACTGGATATATGGGGTCCACGAAACTGATGTACCTTGGGAAGCCATTGTTGAGACTTTTTTGATCGTCTCAGGCTTTCAGCCGAAGCACAATAGACAAAAACTTGCTCACCACATCTTCACAGCGGAGCGTGCACCATGAGTGGGAATACTATCCTAGACGATTGAATCGATTCAACTTGTGCGGAACTTGGGAAAGGTTGTTGCGTACGACGTTCGTGGAGTGCACCTACGTGACTTCCAGTACTGGTGTACATGTCATGTATTCTGTGTATCTTTCATTCAAATCACCGTCCTTCGCGGTTATGAGTACCATTTGTTCACTGAGTTGTGCCGTAGTAATAAAGAGTAGTTGAATGAATATGAATATGCTGCTATGAATAATTCATTGTATTGTAATTTTGGTTGAATTAGAGATAGCATAATTAAGGTTATCATTACAAACATTTAACTTGAATAAAGCTTATGCAGCTTTGGGCAAGTATCATCCTGGATGAAGCGTCTTTTATTTGATTGTGGATTTCATTATGATGCATGCCCACTGATCTTCATTTGCAACTCTAAAACTGACAACTAAGGATTTACTATCGGCGAGTTCATTTCTGCAATTTTCAGCTTCCAGTCTTTAGAGTTTCCAGCATGTAGAGTATCATGCCTTAGGTGTGACGGTTAAGTCTTGCTGAGCCTTCGTACTCACGGTTGCTTTATATGCGGTTTTGCAGGTTTAATTATATTATTGCTGTTATGGTTTGTCCGTGAGGCCTCGAGCTATCGAGATGTATCTCTCACATGACACAACACCGCTGCTCTGTGATCTTCGTGTTGCTAGTGAGAAGCATCTGCGAGCACGTACGACTTATCTTGTGCATAGATAGGTTGAGGGTGTGAGTATGTACTTTCCGCTGTGTGTGTACCGTTATTGTACACTATGTTGTAAACAATATCTTATTATTAAATGAAAATTTTGTATCTTTACTATGTATCGCACGGCACCACCCAATGTGATTCCTGGAATGTCGAGACCCCGGTCCCCACATCATATGCTTGGGTGAAGCATTTCTTGTTTGCTTGTGGAATCCATGTGTGTGGTAGGTTTAGTTGTTCTTATGATAGTATAGTAACCACATTATTATGTTACCATAAACACCATATGCCTCTACTATAGTCTAGTTAGGTGTAACATGAACATTGTTAGTATGAAAAATATAGGGCTTGGTTCCAACATTGGTTCAACGATGTTTAGGTTAGTCAATACCTTAAGAAGATATTAAAAGTGCATCTAGGCACACCCTTGTGGGTTTTTGATGATTGATGATAAACAAGTGAGATCCTAATAAAATTCATTGAGATGAGAGCAGGTTTCAGAGAATGGAACTAAAGGTGCAAAAAGGTGAAAAATGAGAATCAAGAAGGGAAGAGAACAAGTGGAGAAAAGATGCAAAAAGTAGTTCCAAATATATAGGGTGTGTGTGAGAGACACACCCCCTAGAGCTCAAGTCTTTGTAGAGAGATTAAGGGCTAAAACATAATTCAAGACACAACCAAAATGAACTCGTTCGTTATTGAGAGGACTAGTCCAAAAAATGGACTAGTTTGTTATTGAGAGGACTAGTCTGATATCTTTTTGAGTAGTAAACAAACTAGTCTAATATTGGCCAGACTAGTCTGATTTCTCTCTAACGCAAAACGGACTAGTTCGATCCTATGCGGACTAGTCCGGTACACTCACAGAAATTATGGTTTCATAGTGTGTTGCACTTCTCCACACAGAAATCACACAACACACTGGACTAGTCCGGTACGCCATAGCGGACTAGTTCGGGTGTCAGGATCCAAATGGTAACTTTTTTAAATGTCTATAAATATGTGATCCACGACCCCATAGCCACTAGACAAGAACCATAGCATCCCCACTGCATCCAAGTGCACAAAAACACTCCTATCCACACATTCTAAGGCCCTATGTGTCAAATCTTTGGGAGTCGGGAATTGAGAAAGGGAGAATGACGATTTCAACGACATTGAACTTTTGGGTTTGATTTCTCACAGACTCCTGTTGATTATTGTGTAATTCATTGAGTGTATTGATCTCTCTTTTCATTTGTTATCTCGTGGGAGCCCTCAACCCATGAGAAACCCCAAAACTAAGTGATTACACTTTGTTATAGTGGCAAGTTGGCCTTTGTGGTGACTTGATGAGGAATGGTTGGTGAAGACCCAGCTCTTTGTGAGCTCCTCAATGAGGACGTAGATCCCTTGTGTGGGATTGAACCTCGATAAAAATCACTTGTCTCATGTATTCTTGATTCATACTTTTTATTATCATCACTATCTAGGGCATAGACTTGATCATATTTGCAACTTGTGTTAATCTTGTATTCCGCATGCAAATTACTCATCCTAAATACTTGCTAAAGTTGTTAGTATAATTTACTACTTTCTATTGCGATTTATTCAAAGAAAATATCAAAAAGATCTAAATTTGATCGTTGTGCTGACTAACCCCGGACTAGTCCGCACTAACACCGGACTAGTCCGGTCTCTGAAATTTAACGAGCTTAGATTAAGTTATTCAGGAGGTCAAAAGGCCTATTTACCCCCCCTCCCTCTAGGCCATATTCATTGGTATCAGAGCCAAACTCTCCATAAAGAGACTAAACACTCAAAGAGACGATGACCGATAAGAAGGAAACTCAAACTTCCAAGAAACCCATCAATGAAGAATCTCAAGACACCACAAAGATGCTCGATGTGCTAAAAGACTACGAGCATGACGATGAAGAAGTGCGCCAACTCAAGGATTTTCTATAAAAGAAGCTAATGAACCAAAAGTGCAAGAAGGAAGAAGAGAAGCCATCGGGGAGTGGTCATCAAGAATACTCCCGATATCCTTTTACTTATAGGTCTCTTAATTCTAACAATCACTATCTTTCTATTCCCATGGGGAAACCTCCGCATTTGATTGCAATGATTATACAATGTGGAAGTACAACATGAAAATGCATTTTATTTCCTTAAACCCTAGTCTTTGGCATATTGCGTGTACAGGTATAGATATCCCAGACATCAACGATTAACTCACCCCGAAGCAAGCTCAAGCTATCCACCGCAATGCACAAGCTGCTATGGTGATCACCTCATCACTAAGCTGGGAGGAGTTTCACAAGGTTGATGGACTCGAGGTTGCCAACGACATATGGGACACCCTCAAGATGGCACACGAAGGGAATCGCACCGTCCGCGAAGCCAAATTTGAGATGATTGAGGGGGAGCTCGGGAGATTTTCCATTGAGGATGGTTAAACACCCGAAGAGATGTACAATCGCGTGAAGGTTCTCATCAACAAGGTCAAATCCTATGGAAGAAAGAAGTGGAATAACCATGAATTGGTAAAGAGGATGACTAGAGCTTTTATGCCCCGCAATGTCACCTTGTGTTCCATGATCCATGGAAGCTCGGGGTTCTACAAAATGACCCCGGATGAGCTTTTAGGCAAAATCATCAACCACAAGATGATGGAAAAGGAATATTAATATGTGAAGAATTTTGTCGAGTTCACCTCATGAAAGAAGAAGGATGTCTCGCTCATGGCGACTTGCAAGCTAAGAGGTAAGAAAGTCCATAAGGTGCAAGACGACGAAGATAGTGATGATATGGACGCCGACATGGATGACGAAGAGATGGTCCTCTTCAAAAAGTTTAAAAGAATGATGAGAACGAGAAAAGGCAATAGCTACACTGAGGGCAAGAGCAAGGACAAAGACAAGTCTAGAACTAGGTGGTCTTGCTACAATTGTGACAAATATGGGCACTTTATAGTTGATTGCCCATATAAAGAAGACAACAAGAAAAATAAGGAAATATACAAGAAGAATAAGCAAGTTGGCCAAGCACATCTCGGCAAGGAATGGGACTCAAATGATGAGTGCTACTCCGAGGTTGAAGATTGGGTGGCAACAATTGCCTTCAAAAACCTTCCATGAAGACCACTCTTTTTTCCAAATTTGGAAGGATGGAAGGACTCGAACTACACTTGCCTTATGACTATGGAAGGCAAGAAAAGGGTTAAATTTAGACCTTCATCTTTACATTCTTTTCATAATTATGATTTTGATAGGAGTGATGAAAATAGACACATGCTTAAAGACTTAAGTAAAAGTGCATTAGCTAAAATGAAAATGTTGTCGCATGAGATATTTGAGAAGGAAGATCTTATCAACCGACAAGAAGATATGCTCATCCTTCAAAAGGAGAGATTTTTTTAAGGTTGAAAGGGCTCTCGAGCTCGAAAAAGAAAGGAGAGAAGCACTTGAGCATGAGCTAGGTTTGAGCAAATAAACTTGCTCAAATCTTAACGATTTAAATGTTGTACTTAAAGATGAACTTGTTAACTTGACAAAGGTTAACAGGAACCTTTAAGTACAAGTTGAATCGCTCAAGAAAAGTGTTCCCTCCTCTTCTAAGAGCTCACCTTCTCCAAATTTTGAGTCCATTCTACTTAAGACATGTAATTGTGCTAATTTGGTTCTTGACCTGAAAAATAATCTTAAAGTGGCACAAATAAAACATTCACACAAAGGTGGCATTTTTTATAAGGAGAAAATCAAGTATGCAAGAAGTGCATACTCAGTTACTGGATCTCTTAATGTCAAGGATAGCCTTGGATATTCTCGAGGTGAAAAGCAGAAAGCTAGAAACCCCAAGAATAACAAGGAATTGATTGCTTTTGTCAAGGAAGGTTCAAATCACGTTGAGAACATCAAACATGTTCTTCCCTTACATCAAAAGCTAAAAATGGACCAAACATCATGTTACATGACTTTAATGCCTCATATGTTCTTATTAGAATAAATTTGATTATGTTTATGCCAAGTATGTTTGGCCACTCCACAAGAGCCCAAAATCTTGGGTGGGTGCCCAAGTGTCTTATCACTAACATAAAAGGACCCAAGCAAGCTTGGGTACCGAGAACAAAGGCATGATCCTTTTTTGTAGGTGTACCCCCTCCGCTGGATCCAAAGAGGTGCTTGATAATCACCAACCACATGACTGGGGGAGAGAAAAAAATTCAGGGAGTATAATAAAAATCCAAGTAAAACAACTTCATCGCCACCCAAAACACCAACACAAGAACAAGTACAACACTTGCAAGATCCACCTCACACTACTACAAAAAGCATTTTCACAGGCACCTCGACTTTTTTACACAGGCGGGCTGTTAAAAATCCGAATGAGTTGTCGAATGAGTTAATAGCCGCTTGTGACAATGGAACTTCAAAGGCGGCTCACATAAATGATTTGCCGATGTAAACAAACCTATTTGTCTCTTTTCTGGAACCGTACAGGGTGGAAGAAGCATTAAAGGATTCAGATTGGGTGATTGCAATGCAAGAGGAGTTAAACAACTTCAAGAGAAATGAAGTGTGAGAATAGATGAAAGGAGTATGAGTCCCGATCTTCCGAGAGGTATGGTAATTTGATTGGGTGGAGATCTTGACATTGATGATCCAAGGCTCCAAATGATTGAAACCCCACAATCACTACACCATTGCTCCATTGGTTATCACTCGTATCCCACGAATGACCTCACCACGAAGGCTTATCCCTGCAAGCGCAATCAAGAACACAAGCAAGAATAGAGAAGTTGCAATCAAAACTGAATTGATCACAAAATTGGGGTCTCACAACTGATGATCGGCGACACTGTTCAATGACAGATTGTATCTAAGCAAAACTCAACCCTAATGTGGTGACGACTTCTGTATAAATAGGAGTTTAGGGGCGTTCAAGACCCCTGTATGCAACCCTAATGGGCTTCCACACGATACACGGGTCAGCAGCCCAAAAGACTGTGGCGCAGCACCGGACAGATTATGGATGCCCACTTGTTTCGCTGATTCCCGTCAACTTATAAGGAATTTTGAGGTGGGGCCGGTTCCACTGGAAGCTTTATGAAATCAGGGTTTCAACCATATATAGAACGTCCAAATCTGACTTCGTATGTGTCCGGGGTGTCAATTTTGGTAAAGGCAGCTCCTGGAACCTGAGGCGGAGTCGAAGTCGAGTTGGACTTGGGCTCCTCCATGGTGTGCATGTATCTCCTCCTCCTGGACTTGTTGGACTCCTCCAAGCCCTTGCTGGTACTCTTCATTGTTCCTAATCAATAAAACATGCATAGAAACAAGCGTAAGTTCTGAAAAACAATTGACAAGGTTAGAACGTACCTGGAGATCCAATTGTCGCGCACGTGCTCTAGTGATCGGTCCTTGCATTGTATGCAAAGGAGAGATGTCCTCATCAACAGGTGGAAAGACCAAATACGAACATTGTTGGAACCAAATGGGTCTCTCAGAACAAACAAGATGAACATGGAGTGGTAACAAGAAATAAAGTGAGACTTGTGGCTAAAGGTAACTTAGAAGTCGAAGGTTTGGACTTCGACGAAACTTTCGCTCCCGTAGCTACACTTGAGTCCATTCGCATTTTATTGGCATATGCTACTCACCATAACTTCAAGTTGTATCAAATGGCCGTCAAAAGTACCTTCCTCAACGGACCAATTAAGGAGGAAGTGTACGTGGAGCAGCCACCAGGATTTGAAGATCAAGAGTACCCCAAGCATGTCTATGACCTGCGTAAAGCTCTCTATGGCCTTAAACAAGCTCCTCGAGCTTGGTATAAGTGTCTTAGTGATTTTCTGACTAAATATAGTTTTAAAATTGGAAAAGCTGATTATACTATGTTCACAAAACACTATAATGATCATATATTTGTATGTAAAAAACTATTTTTATGATATCATCTTTGGTTCTACTAATAAGTCATTTTGTGAAGAGTTTAGCAAGATTATGACAGACAGGTTTGAGATGTCAATGATGGGCGAATTGAAGTTCTTCTTAGGATTCCAAGTGAAGAAATTAAGATAGGGCATATTCAAAAGCCAAACCAAGTTGTAGGATCGAAGAGCACGTGAAAAGCTAACAGAGGGGGGGTGAATGGTAGATTTAAAAATCCTACGCAGTAGAAACAATTAAATCCCAATCCCTTTTGCAGAAAAACGATCTGTTAAAGTGAATGTAGGCCTAGAGGGGGGTGAATAGGCCTTTTTGAATATTTGTCGGATCCTGCAGCACTCAACAACCGGTTCAATACCAGAGATATCGGACTAGTCCGGTAAAGTGCGGACTAGTCCGGTGTTCACGGACTAAGCTTATTAAACTTAATTGATTGGTTTGATTCTTTTATGTGTACAGCGGAAGTATAGAATCAAACAACAGTTTAACGGCTATATACTGAATTATATCACACTTAAGTCTTATGTTTAACAATTTAACGTAAGATGAACAATGTGTGTGAAACCCTAGATTAAGTTGATTAACTTGAATGATGAACAATGAAACAAGACACAAGTGTTTATCCCGTGGTTCGGCTACCACAAAAGGCCACCTACATCCACGTTGAGGAGTCCACAAAAGGACCGGGTCTTCCAACCCTACCCTCGTTGGATTGCCACGAAGGCCAATCCTCTTCCACTAATCACAAAGGGGTGAATAACCAAATTCAAGGGGCGTTCTCACACTTTGAGAGATCCCTTAGATTACAAAACAAAATACCACCGAAAACACACTCAAAAGTTACAATTGAAATGCAGGAGTGTGTTAGAGAATCAAACCAAGAGCTCAATGTGGTGTAGCAAGTGTCTCCCCAATGATCTAGATTGAATCCTCAAAGGATTGGATGATTTTGCACTTAATTTCGTGGAGAGAGGTTGTTTTTGAGTCTCTTGGGAGGTGTGACAGCGCTAGGGTTCGAGAGAATGTAAAAGTGGGTCGTGCACCTCTATTTATATGTGGTTTCTAAAAGTGACCGTTAGGGTTCAGAAAGTTCGGACTAGTCCGGTGTGATGTGTGTTGCAAACCCTAAGAGTCCCTAAATATCGGACTAGTCCGGCTGAAAGCGGACTTGTCCGATTTCGCTACTGGAAATCTTCGGACTAGTCCGATGTCCATCGGACTTGTCCGGACATGTGAAACCCTAAGTGTGTTGGATGACAAGTTCGCACTCGGAGGACTTGTCAGACTTGGATCAGTGGGGTTTTTCGGACTAGTCCGTGTGAACATCGGACTTGTCCGAAGTGGATCAGAAACGATATCGGACTAGTCCGGTTGATAACGGACTTGTACGATGTTGTGTGACTTGTGTAGTGTTTTGAGGACTAGTCCGCATTGGGGGGGACTAGTCCGATTCTAGTCAAAAGGATATCGGACTAGTCCGACAGATATCGGACTTGTCCGATCTGGTGCAGAAAGGTTTATCGGACTAGTCCGATGACGAACGGACTAGTCCGGTCCTGTGAAACTCTGTGCAATGTGTGTGTTTAATTATCATTGAGCTCTTGGGGTGTGTTTCCTTAACACACTCCATACACAATAATCTGCTATTCTTTTTCCTTGAGCTCATTTCCGCTTTGCTCCTCCTCATCCCTTCTTTTTGGTATTTTGCTCATTTTTTCATTATAGGCCTGCATTTATCTCAATAAAGAGGTTAGGATCCCAATTGCTTGTCATAAATCATCCAAAACCCACAAGGGAGTCCTAGATGCACTTTCAATCTCTCCCTTTTTGGTGATTGATGACAACAAATTGAGATTTCACAAAATATGATAAAAATTGAGATTTTCATAAAGTATGCACATATGAATCAAAATACATCAAGCAGTGAGAGAATTATCCACATGTGCATTCTTTATGGTGGGATGCATAACTAAGTACATTAAGACATCGAGAATGACATAATTTGCATTAATCAACCAAAATAAAGCACACATGTCATTCCAGGAGCAATAATTACAGATTTTAACCAGTACTTCTCAAATTAAGTAAGCATTGCATTCACAGAACCAAAGTTAATCTTAGAAACACAGTTAAAACATTACAATCACAAAGATAGATAAAAAGAGCTCTCTCCTTGCATCCTACAGCTAAAGCTAAGACTCCCCCTCAATCTCTCCCCCTTTGGCATCAAGACACCAAAAAGATGAGAGGAGGGTCCTAGGGTCTTCACTCTTCACTGTCGGTCCTCTCGTCGTCGTCTTCGTCTTCTTCATCATCAGCTTGACGAGGAGGAGAAGGAGGAGGGACGGAGCCACTCGAGCCCCCAATGCCAAAGTAGGCAAGCTCGGAGGGGTTCAAGGGTGCGATCTCAGTGTAGTCTAGATCAGAGTCCTCAGAGATCACTGGAGATCCAATGGGATCAATCTCCAGCTTTTGGCAAATTCGCTTCACATTGGCCTTTATGTACTTCATGTCCTACCTTCTCTTCTGATTGAGCTTGTGGGCCTTCACTTCGGCCTTCTTGCAGGAGGTGAATATAGCAGCCAGATACTTGAGGATTCCACTAGCTGATCCTCTCTGAGGGGCTTCCCTAGAAGCAGAGACAGCCCTGACACCTTCACTTGATCTTGCCGGTGCCTCGGGACTAGAGGCCGTCGAAGGAGCAGCCTGCACACTCGGCTTTTGAGGCATTTGAGGCCTCAAGGGGAGATGCTCCACATCTTTCACAAATTCAATGCTCGTGACTTTTTCAATCACAAACATAAGGTAAGGAGCATATCCGCAAGATCTGTTGGGAGTGCAGGAGATGTTTACCATATCATTCCAAATGTATTCCGCCACATCAAATGGGCGGTCCTTGCTTATGACTCTCATCAGAGTCCGGGGGTATCCTTGCATACTCCCTGTGTCCCCATCCTTAGGGGCAATGGTCTTTCTTAGCACTCTGTTCAACACCACAAAGAATGGCTTCAAGTTTTTGGTGGAAGGAGGGTTGAACTTTGAGTTTGGCTCATATAGAAACTTCATCTTGTCCTTGTCAATGACCCCAATGTTGTGTATAACTAAGCAATAAGACCTTGTAGAGTCAAGGTGAAGCAAGCTAGTGAAATCTTCTTGAGTGATGCTGTACTTGGATCCATGGGTCATACAAGTGACACTCTCTTTCACTAGAGAAGTGACAGGTCGCAAAGAACTGTGCAATCACTTCATCATTCCAGTTGTGTCTGAAAGCAAACAGGTCTCTCAGTCCATGCTTTTCAATCGCTCTCACTACATCAGTGAACGGTGAGCAGCCCTTCTTATCAAAGTGTGCCCAGTCAATCCACTGACTGCACACCACGGGGGTCTTCATCGGTAGTTACACCTATTTGTAGAAATCTGCATGGAAGTTGCACCAGAACCTTCCATCTGCAGCTTGCTTCGGCCTGCCATACCAGTCAATGCTTCTGAATTTTGCGGTCGAGTCACTTCCCTTGGCATTGAACTTCTCCTCAGTAGGGTCCCAGACCCCTTCCCTGGGAGCATGCAACTTCAAGGGCCCGACTGACCCCGTCGCTATCCCTTTTCCCTTGCCCTATGCATGGCGGGCACTTGCCGAGCTAGGGCCACCACCAGCCTTAGAGGCTGGCACCTTGGAGGCCGGCTTCTCCGCTAGCACTTTCCTCCGAACCTAAGGAGGGGAAGGAGCAGGCTCGGAGGGTCTTTCTTGGCGCTTCTTGCCAAGACCCGTCGAAGTCCGAGGTGCCACCTCGTGGTCCATCTCGGCCTCAAAGTCGGAGATTTCATCGTTTGAGCTCGACAGGATCTGAGAATCATTTGCAAGAATTATGATAAGTGATACAAGGCATAGGTATGAAGAGATAGCAAGGAAGTGCATTGAGGAATTGAAGAATTAGGTTTTAAGTTCAGAAACATCGAACTTGTCCGGTGCACAGGCACGGGCTAGTCCGGGGGACCGGACTTGTCCGTGCATGGACCGGACTAGTCCGGTGTTCATCCTAAAAAACCTAACATAGTGGACAAAGGCTGATTCCTAATGCATAACAAGTTTAGCATACACGTAGTACATCAAAGGGGCATGTATCTAGTGGAAGATGCTAGGCTATTCGATCAACAATGGAGAAAAACAAGATTTCTAGGGTTTGGGAGAAAATTACCGAAGAATTCGATTGAAGCTTGAGGAATAGGGAGTTGGAGCCCGGACAAGTCTGCTAGCTTCAATCCGCACGAGGTCAAGCTTGATTTGCGCCCAAATGCGCACCTTTTTGATGGTGGGATCAAGGAACCGCCTTGGGAGCTCGAGGGCAAGAGAGAGAGTGCGTGAGGAAGAGTGGGGATGAGAGGAATTAGGGTTTTGTGGCGGCTAGGGTTATGGATACGAAAAATTGGACAAGTCCGGAGATGATCGGACTAGTCCGAACTCGACCAGAGAGCTATATCGGACTAGTCCGTGGTCTATCGGACTAGTCTGGCCTAACCGGCACTCGGCGGACTAGTCTACAGGGGCGGACTAGTCCGGGTAACCACGGACTAGTCCGTGGTCACCAGGAGAAATTTGCACAGCCCATTCATATATATTTGAAGGTTCATAAATAGAGAATGGAGGGGCAAAACAAATCAATTAATCTTGATGAATTTGATCAGTAAGCATACAACAAACAAACAATGATCATAATTCACCAAGATCTAGTAATTGACATAGTTTTTTGAGAAAAATTGAGAGAGATGATTTTCACAAATCAATCAACATTTTGAAGAATTCATACAGGTATGCAACCTTTCAAGCCACACTCCGAGAATCAAGGATATTTAGTTCATTTCGGAGTTCGCAAAAACGTTTTTCATCAAGTGGCTTAGTGAATATGTCGGTCAATTGCTTTTAGGTGTTGACATGTGAGATGGTTATATCTCCTTTCATGGAATGGTCTCTCAAGAAATGATGTCTTATGTCTATGTCTTTAGTTCTAGAGTGCTCAACTGGATTGTGGGCAATTTTAATGGCACTCTCATTGTCACAAAGGAGAGGAATACGATTCATATTGTAATTGTAATCCCTTAGAGTTTGTCACATCCAAAGAAGTTGTGCACAACAATTCCCGGCTGCAACATACTCCACTTCGGTTGTGGATAGGGCAATGGAATTTTGTTTCTTGGACAACCAAGAAACTAAGGATCTCCCTAGGAATTGGCATGTGCCGGAGGTGCTTTTTCTATCTACTTTGCACCCGACATAATCTGCATCGGAATAACCAATGATATTGAATTTTGAGCCTTTTGGGTACCAAAGACCAAGGTTGGGTGTATGAACCAAATATCTCAAGATCCTTTTTACGGCTGTCAAGTGACATTCCTTAGGGTTGGCTTGAAATCTTGCACACAAACACACACTTAACATAATATCTGGCCTAGATGCACATAAATAGAGTAGAGATCCAATCATGGAGCAATATACCTTTTGGTCGACATTAGGTCCATCTTCATTGAGATCCAAGTGGCCATTTGTTGCCATGGGGGTCTTTATGGGCTTTGCCTTATCCATACCAAACTTCTTAAGTATGTCCTGCGTATACTTGGTTTGGCTTATGAACGTTCCTTCCTTTTGTTGCTGCACTTGGAATCCCAAAAAGTATTTTAATTCTCCCATCATTGACATTTCAAACCTGTCTGTCATGATTTTGATAAATTCCTCACAAAAAGATTGATTAGTTGATCCAAAAATTATATCGTCAACATAAAATTGACAAATAAAAAGATCATTATCTAAATTCTTTGTAAATAATGTATAATCTACTTTGCCAATTTGAAAACCATTCTCAATTAAGAAATCTCTAAGACACTCATACCAAGCTCTAGGAGCTTGTTTGAGGCCGTAGAGAGCCTTACGCAATTTATATACGTGGTCGGGGAACTCTTTGTCTTCAGATCCGGGTGGTTGCTCCACGTACACCTCTTCCTTGATCGGTCCGTTGAGGAAGGCGCTTTTCACGTCCATTTGATACAGCTTGAAATCATGGTGAGTAGCATATGCAAGTAATATTCTAATAGATTCAAGCCTAGCTACTAGAGCAAAAGTCTCATCGAAATCCAAACCTTCGACTTGTGAGTACCCTTTGGCCACAAGTCGTGCCTTGTTCCTTGTCACCACCCCGTGTTCGTCTTGTTTGTTGCGGAAGACCCACTTGGTGCCGACGATGTTTGCATTGGGTCTTGCCACAAGTTCCCACACTTCATTCCGCTTGAAGTTGTTCAATTCTTCTTGCATCGCCACCACCCAGTCCGGATCCTTCAATGCATTCTCAATCCTGCGTGGTTCCAAAAAGGATACAAATGAATAATGCTCACAAAAGTTAGCTATGTGAGATCTAGTGGTTACTCCCTTTTGGATGTCACCGATGATGTTGTCGATTGGGTGATCCCTTTGGACGCATTGGTGTACTCTTGGATGTGGCACTTGAGGAGTCGTGTCTTCATGATTGTCTGCTTCTCCCCCTAAGTTGTTGCCTTCATTGACTTGTTGATCATTTTCGTACTCTTGTGGTTGATCTTGTGTTGAGGCTCCCCCTTGATTGATGGTCTCCTCTTGTGGTTCATTTTCCTCATGTTCGTGTGAAGGTGGTTCTTGTGGTCGAACTTCGCTTAGAGCCATTCTTTTCAATGCTTGACATGGAGCTTCTTCTTTACCTAATTCACTTGAATCAACTTGCTCCTTTTGGGAGCCATTAGTCTCATCGAACACTACGTCACGTGCAACTTCAACAAGTGCGGAGGCCTTGTTGAAGACATGATAGGCGTAAGTGTTCGAATCATAACCAAGCAAGAAAGCTTCATCGGACTTCGAAGCGAACTTTGAAGTCCTAGGCTTCTTGTTCAGGATGTAACATGGAGAACCGAAAAATCGAAAATATGAAATGTTTGGTTTGTTACCAGTAAGTAGCTCATAGGGAGTCTTCTTGAGTAGTCGATGGAGATAAAGTCGATTTGCGGCGTGGCAAGCGGTGTTAATCGCTTCCGCCCAAAATCGATCCGATGTCTTGTACTCATCGAGCATTGTCCTTGCCATCTCAATGAGTGTTCGGTTCTTTCTTTCGGCAACCCCGTTTTGTTGTGGCGAGTATGGCGCTGAAAATTCGTGCTTGGTGCCCTCTTCATCAAGGTACTCCTCCACTTGTGTGTTCTTGAACTCCGTGCCATTGTCGCTTCGAATACTCTTGATTGTCAATGAAAATTCATTTTGGGCTCGCTTGAAGAATTTCTTGAGTGTTCCTTGTGTTTCTGACTTATCATGCAAAAAGAAAACCCAAGTGAAGCGAGAAAAATCATCAATGATAACTAAACCGTATTTTTTACCGCCGATGCTTATGTAAGCAATTGGACCAAACAAGTCCATGTGAAGTAGTTCCAGCGGTCTTGTCGTAGTCATGACGTTCTTTGCGGGATGATGTGCTCCAACTTGCTTCCCGGCTTGGCACGCGCTACAAGGCCTGTCTTTCTCAAAAACAACATTCTTCAAACCTCGGATGTGATCGCCCTTGAGGAGTTTTTGAAGGTTCCTCATACCAACATGCGCTAGCCGTCTATGCCACAGCCAACCCATGTTGGTTTTTGCAATCAAGCATGTGTCGAGTTCGGCTTTATCCTTGTTGAAGTCAACCAGGTAAAGCTTTCCCTTCAACATACCCTTGAATGCATTGGAACCATCACTCCTCCTAGAGACGATCACACCTTCGTTAGTGAACAAGCAATTATAACCTTTGTCACATAGTTGAGATATGGACAGCAGGTTATAATCTAAAGATTCAACATGTAAAACATGAGAAAGCGTGTGTTCAGAGGATATTGCAATTTTACCGGTACCGAGCACCCTTCCTTGACTATTATCTCCGAAGTAGATGCCTTCGTTTGGGTCCTCGTTCTCTTCATATTCCACGAACATCCTCCTTTCTCTGGTCATGTGATTGGTGCACCCACTGTCCAGCACCCATTTGGATCCACCGGAGGAATAGCCCTGCAAAAACAAATTATGCTTTGGTTTTAGGTACCCAAGCTTGCTTGGGTCCTTGGAGGTTAGTCACAATACATTTGGGCACCCACACATGGGATTTTGTGTTCCCATGGCGTGGCCCAACATAATAAGCATAGACCTTGCCAAGGTTGTTTCTCATTAACACATAGGAGGCATCAAAAGTTTTAAATAAAAGCTGCTGTTGTTCATGAGTCGGACTAGTCTGGGGGGCCGGACTTGTCCAGACGACCGAACTTGTCAGGACACGGACCAGACTAGTCCGGTATTCATGTGAGTTCAGGTTTTTATCCTTCGACTTACCAGTTTGAGAGGATCTTCCCTTCATAAAGGAGATCCTTCCCTTGTTATTCTTATGACTTCCATCATGTAGCTTTTCATCATAGGAGTAACCAATGCCATACTTGACATTTGGAGGTCTTTGGACCAAGTATGCACTACGTGCATAGTTGATCTTCTCCTTGTCAAATATGCCACATTGAGTAGGATTTTTATCCTTTGTGGAGATTGATTTCCCTTTCAATCTGGTGTCAGTTTTACCACATGTGCACATATGAGCAAATTCAGTTTTAGTGGGTTGTGAAGGTGAGTTTGAAGAAGAGGAAGGTTCACTCAGCTTGAGTGACTCAACTTGCACTTCAAGGGTCTTGTTAACCTTGATCAGGTCAGCAAGTTGGTCCTTAATTGCAACATTTGAGTCGGTTAACTCCAAGCAAGCTTTCTTGCTTGAAGCTAACTCAAGCTCCAGTGAACTGTTTTTCTCCTTTTCAAGCTCTAGAAGTTTTTCAAGTTCGACATACTCCTCCTTTTGGGAGATATTCATGTCCTCTTGACGATCAATTAACCTTTCATTCTCAACAAGTTGGTCAAGTAAGAATTTCATTTTTGGTGCAGTTTTCCTATCTAGTCCATTTAGCATATCCTCATCATCACTATCTATTTCATTATCACTAGAGTAGGAATGCATGGGAGGGGTTTTGATGTTTACCTTGCGTTTACCTTCCTTTGCCATAAGGCAAGTGCCATTTCCCTTTCTTGCACCGAGTGTAGGAAAGAGTGTAGATTTCTTGGACGTGTTCTCGATGGCTATGCTAGCCATCTCTTCTTCATCGGATGATGAGGACTCATCGTTTGAGTCCCACTCCTTCCCAATATGCACTTGTTTGGCTTGTTTCTTCTTCTTGAAGAACTTCTTAGGTTGAGGCTTGGATTCTTTAGTCTTCTTCTTGTTCTCCTCATATGGGCAATCCACTATAAGGTGGTTATATTCACCACAATTATAGCACACCCGTCTCAATTTTGGCTTTGTTCTTTCCTTGTACTTGCCTTCACTTGATTTTGTCCCTTGCTTTTTCTTCATTATTCTCTTGAACTTTTTCATGAACAAGATCAAATCCTCTTCATCTAGCTCACTGCTCTCTTCATCACTGTCCTCCTCTAGTTGTGCTTCTCTTGCTTCTTTGGATAGAGGCTTGAGGGTGGACTTTAAAGCGACTCCTTTCTTCTTCGCCGAAGTGAGGTCGGCAATTTCCTTGACGTGCTTTGCTTGCTTCTCCATCATTTCAAAGTTGATAATTTTACCAAGCAATTCATCCGAAGTCATCCTTTTGTATCCGGGGCTTTCTCTAATCATGGAGCATAGCGTGACATTGCGAGGCATAAAGGCTCTAAGGATGAGCTTTACCACCTTGTGGTCATTCCACTTCTTGCTCCCATATGATCGCACTTTATTGACGAGTGTCTTCAATCGATTGTACATATTCTGAGGTGACTCGTCTTCCTCGATTGCAAATCTTCCTAGTTCGCCTTCGATCATCTCAATCTTTGCTTCACACACATGCCGATCACCATCATGTGTGGTTTGCAGAGTATCCCATATTTCCTTAGCAATTTCTAGTCCATCCACCTTGGTGAACTCGTCCCGACTGAGTGAGGATGTGATTACAGCTGCGGCTTGAGCATTTCTATGAATGTCCTGCTCTTGGCTTGGGGTGAGCTCTTCGTCGTCATCTGGAATATCTATCCCTGTGCATACAATATGCCATAAACTTGGGTTGAGGGAAATCAAATGCATTTTCATATTCTGCCTCCACATGGAGTAATCACTTCCATCAAAGTGTGGGGCTTTTCCAAGTGGGATAGATAAGTAATGGTTGTTATTGGAATTTAGACGATCATAGTTAAAAGGATATCGGGAGTAGTCGGTGTGACTACTCCCCTTCTTCTTCTCTTCAAACTTTGCTTTCCCTTTGGAAAGTGCCTTCTTTCTGAGGAGTGCCTTCAGCTCCAGCGTCTCCTCATCATCGTCCTCGAAGTCTTGAATGGCTTTGAGGTACGTCTCCAGTTTTTGGGTCTTGTCATTGTTAACCTCCTCTTGGTTGTTGATTTTGTGGACGTTCTTCATGTCCGACATGATCTCTTCGAGTGGTTAAACTCTTTCTTGAAGAACCTTGCTCTGATACCAATTGAATATAGGCCTAGAGGGGGGTGAATAGGCCTTTTTGAATATTTGTCGGATCCTGCAGCACTAAACAACCGGTTTAATACCAGAGATATCGGACTAGTCCGGTAAAGTGCGGACTAGTCCGGTGTTCATGGACTAAGCTTATTAAACTTAATTGATTGGTTTGATTCTTTTATGTGTACAGCGGAAGTATAGAATCAAACAACAGTTTAACGGCTATATACTGAATTATATCACACTTAAGTCTTATGTTTAACAATTTAACGTAAGATGAACAATGTGTGTGAAACCCTAGATTAAGTTGATTAACTTGAATGATGAACAATGAAACAAGACACAAGTGTTTATCCCGTGGTTCGGCTACCACAAAAGGCCACCTACATCCACGTTGAGGAGTCCACAAAAGGACCGGGTCTTCTCCAACCCTACCCTCGTTGGATCGCCACGAAGGCCAATCCTCTTCCACTAATCACAAAGGGGTGAATAACCAAATTCAAGGGGTGTTCTCACACTTTGAGAGCTCCCTTAGATTACAAAACACAATACCACTGAAAACACACTCAAAAGTTACAATTGAAATGCAGGAGTGTGTTAGAGAATCAAACCAAGAGCTCAATGTGGTGTAGCAAGTGTCTCTCCAATGATCTAGATTGAATCCTCAAAAGATTGGACGATTTTGCACTTAATTTCGTGGAGAGGGGTTGTTTTTGAGTCTCTTGGGAGGTGTGACGGTGCTAGGGTTCGAGAGAATGTAAAAGTGGGCCGTGCACCTCTATTTATATGTGGTTTCTAAAAGTGACCGTTAGGGTTCAAAAAGTTCGGACTAGTCCGTGGTGATCACCGGACTAGTCCGGTGTGCTGTGTGTTGCAAACCCTAAGAGTCCCGAAAAAATCGGACTAGTCCGGCTGAAAGCAGACTTGTCCGATTTTGCTACTGGAAATCTTCGGACTAGTCCGATGTCCATCGGACTTGTGCGGACATGTGAAACCTTAAGTGTGTTGGATGACAAGTCCGCACTCGGAGGACTTGTCTGACTTGGATCAGTGGGGTTTTTCGGACTAGTCCGTGTGAACATCGGACTTGTCCGAAGTGGATCAGAAATGATATCGGACTAGTCCGGTTGATAACGGACTTGTCCGATGTTGTGTGACTTGTGTAGTTTTTTGAGGACTAGTCCGCACTGAGGGGGACTAGTCCAATTCTAGTCAGAAGGATATCGGACTAGTCCGACAGATATCGGACTTGTCCGATCTGGTGCAGAAAGGTTTATCGGACTAGTCCGATGATGAACGGACTAGTCCGGTCCTATGAAACTCTGTGCAATGTGTGTGTTTAATTATCATTGAGCTCTTGGGGTGTGTTTCCTTAACACACTCCATACACAATAATCTGCTATTCTTTTTCCTTGAGCTCATTTCCGCTTTGCTCCTCCTCATCCCTTCTTTTTGGTATTTTGCTCATTTTTTCATTATAGGCCTGCATTCATCTCAATAAAGAGGTTAGGATCCCAATTGCTTGTCATAAATCATCCAAAACCCACAAGGGAGTCCTAGATGCACTTTCATAAAGAAATCCTATGTGAGACTAATCTAAACATGTTTCACTGTGAAAAATGTGATAGATATCATAATGAATCAAGTCACAAAGACGACACAACAAGAATCACTCAAATCCGTTGAAAGAAACTCAAGTTACGATTGAAAGATCGAACAAAGGTCAATTTGTCCTACCCGAGAAAAACAGTTCTGGAACACTGCAAAGAAACTTGTGTAGATCAGAAACCACAAATCCAATGACAGTGAAATTTTTATATATGATAGATAATCAAGTTGTTAAGACAACCCAAAAAGAATCACGTCAATTGAATCTGTAAAACTTGATTTATGATAAAACCACCGAAGAAAGGTAGTGTTGTGCAGAAACTCGACGAGAAAAACTTGTCTAGAACAAGTCGGACGAACAAGGCACAAAAGTTCATTTTAACTACGAATTTTATTCAATAGAACACAAGAGGAACATCCCCAAAGTTGTGCACCACGATCTCTGGCCTCCCTTGCTTATATAACCAGCTCGAAAGCCAACTCAACTCAAATCAGGACTCTAATCCTACTCCGTTCACGAATTGAAACTTTCCATAACTGCTCAAGACTCTTCTATACGCATATAGAAGCAATCTTAAGACTTCCAACACCTTAGGAACGTATCCCACATTCCTAAAACAACTCAAATTCGTGACCCACATGAAATCCTAACGTAACCAACTCAAATCTTTCCATATTTTAGTCAAACCCGACTCAGCCGCAGCCTGAGTCCATAACCTAGTCGATTGGACCTTTACAACCAATTCTTTACGTCCACATATCTCCATCACGCTGCAGAACCATGTAGCCACGTCCATGCACTCCTTGCATACGTGCAAACATCTTCCAACGACGTCCACAATACCTTCATATGCACTGTTCTTGATTCAAACATGTTGCGCAACATCCCGATCAACTCAACCACAATTCCTCCCGAACTTGGTTGTTGAACCTCATCTTCTCCCTAAGACTACTTCAATGGATCCCGTCACCAGCCATGTCTTGAACAAGCAACACCTTCACATGAATAAACAATCGATACTTCTGAGCACAAGTCCTTGACTTGACTCTCGTTAGTTCTGAAACTACAACATCTTACGTGAGCACCTCATATAAGCATGTTGCAAAATGTAGCAAAATGATATCAACCATAACCACCAAAACACACCAATAACTTACTAAAAGAATACTAAGCAATATTTCCATCAATGTAAAGAAAGTACAAAACATTTCACAGTAAAAGCAGAAACATTGTGAACTAGCTCCGGACCATGCCAAAGCTAACCGGAGCTTGAGCCGGAGCTTACCAAAGCTAGTACAACCTAGCATAGGAGCTTACCAAAGCTAGTACAACCTAGCACCGGAGCTTACCAAAGCTAGTGCAACCTAGCGCCGAAGCTAGAAAACATGTCGGAGCTAACCAACATAAGTCGGACCTAGCAATAACATATTGGAGCTTAACAAAGACATACCGGAGCTATCAAATACATGCTGGAGCTATCAAAGACATGCCAGAGCTAAAGTCAAAGCTCACTGGAGCTACCCAAAAACATGTTGGACCTTGACAAAGCAAGTCAGACCTATTGTCGCACCTTGCAGAAGCTCGGAACTAGAGTTGAACTTTGCTAAAAAAGTGTTTTAGTAGAATTTCAGAATTTTTATCATCAAAGTCAATGTATTCACTACAAGCCAATGCATTCAGCACACATAGGTCTCACACAAGTATATGCAGGACATCATCAAGAAGTTCAATATGGACAAGGCCAAGCCCATCAATACACCCATGGCAACAAACGGACATCTCGATCTCAATGAAGATGGTCCAAATGTTGATCAAAAGGTATATTGGTCTATGATTGGCTCATTACTATATTTATGTGCATCTAGACCAGATATAATGCTTAGTCTGTGTACGTGTGCAAGGTTTCAAGCCGCACCTAAAGAGTGCCATTTAATAGCTGTAAAAAGAATCCTAAGATACCTTGTGCACACACCCAACTTGGGACTTTTTTATCCCAAAGGATCCAAGTTTAACTTGATAGGTTATTCCTATGCCGACTATGCAAGATGCAAAGTCGATAGAAAGAGCACGTCGGGGACTTGTCAATTTCTTGGCAGATCCCTTGTTTCATGGTCATCTAAAAAGCAAAACTCCATTGCTTTTTCTACAGCCCAAACGGAGTATATTGCAGCCGGTAGTTGTTGTGCACAACTACTCCAGATACGACAAACTCTAAGGGACTATGGTTACAATCTGAACCATATTCCACTCCTATGTGACAATGAGATTGCTATAAAAAATTGCACACAACCCAGTAGAGTACTGAAGAACTAAGCACATAGATATTCATCACCATTTCATACGAGATCATTCATTAAAAGGTGACATTGTAATTTCACATGTTAGGACTAAAAAACAACTTGCAGCCACTTTCACCAAGCCACTAGATGAAAAGAGGTTTTTTGAGCTAAGAAACGAGCTAAATATTCTTGACTCTAGAAATGTTGCCTGAAACATTGCATACCTGATTGTGATTTCAAAGTTCACCCATTTTTGCAAAATTTTAACCCTTATCTCGATTTTCTCTAGAAAACTATTTAAATGAGTAAATCTTGGTGAATTATGGCCATTGTATGATTGTTGATTGCTTACTTGTCATGTTGATCAAGATTATTTGTGAAATGGTGTCCTTTAGATCACTATTAGATCAAACAACCAAAATCTAGTTGATTCAATTTAGTTCTATCCCGCTCACACCGGACTTGTCCGGCGTCAGCACCAGACTAGTCCGTTGACACAAACTAGTCCAGCCCTAGTGCGACACACCGGACTTGTCCGGTGTAGACTGTACTAGTCTGTACTTGTCGGGGTTAACCCTAATCCGCTGCCAAGAGCTCATCTTCTACCTTTCACAGTCTCCTTTGCATTCTCTCTCCTCCTTCATGAGCTCCAATGGTGATTTCCACTTCTAGTCATCAAAAACGCGGTTTTCTCCAAGGGAAGTCTCCTCCTCGGCATGGAGCTTGTCCACCCCAGACTAATCCGGCCCCCACTCTGCTCCTTCAACACGAATCTTAAACTTTTCGATAAAATCTCTCTCCAACCCTAGCTCACAACTATCCTTGATTCTTGCTTAGTTTACTTGTCTCCTATGGCATGAACTACTCTTCTAGATGAATTCATACTGTTTTCTAGTCTTTGTGAATTGATTCGAGCTAGATTTGTTGAAAATAGGAAAGTTAGGGTTCTTATGCCAAACAGGACTAGCCCAGTGTTCAAGTGCAGACAAGTCTGGTTCACCGGAAAAGTCCGCACTCTAAAAACAGACAAGTCTAGTATTTGACATCTTGATCTTCTACATACCTATTCGCACATAGTCTCAAATCAATTCTTATCTAATCCTTGAACCTCCTTGTCAGGCACGATGTCTTCAGGTTTAGAGGACAATTCTTTTCAGTATGATGAAGAGGTAGAGTGTGCTCGAGTGCAATGAGCTAAAGAGAGGGTGATGAAGAAAATGCATGATGTCAATGTCCACTCTCCTCCTTAAGATGACACTATTCCTAAGAAGAGAACACTCTTCCTATGAGGAGAAGAGTGGTAGTGAAGAAAGCACAGGGCAAGGATGCTGCTGGTGCTAGTTCATTAGGGCCAAAGAGAACTCTCAACAAGGGCAAAGGACTTGCTAGTGGTCCTATTGGCCCTCTAAAGATGAAAGCACCAACTCACCGCAACAGATATCCATCCAATGCTGATTTCATTGGCAAAGAGGGTGAGCTAGCTGACAAATTCAGAAAGGTAGAGGTCTATGATCAGCCTAAACAGTCAGATGATCCTAGATGCTAGAGCAATATCTATGCTGACTACTATGAGCATGTGTATCTGAAGATGAGGAACCCAGTTATAGAGAGGCAATGGGTTGACATCACTTACCTCCAGTCCAAGAGATGTGAAGCCTATCAAGAGGCGTTGGAAGCTTTGGAGCCACATGGACTAAAGGATCTAGTCTCTTTCTAGTGGGACTAGAACATTGAGGTCATCACTCAATTTTATTCCACTCTTTACTTCTCTCATGATGACGGGGACAAAATGACATGGAAGACACATGGAGCAAAGTACAATGTCACATGTGAAGAGTTTCCTAGAATTCTTCACCTGGAAGATTCTTTGGAGAATGACATCATTATTCACAACCTAAAGCCTCTTGAGAAAGATCAGCTTGACTTTCTCTATGATACTAAGATGCAATTCAAGTCTCCAACCACAAAGTAACTGAAGTCTTTCTTTGTTGTATTATATAGAATCCTGAGGAAGACCATAGCTCCTAAGGAGGGAGATGCAGGGACCATCCAAGGGAGGTCATTAGCAAGAAAAGGACTTTCAATGCTTTTGAGTACATGTACAACGACATTGTGAACATCTCTATCACTCCTAACAGGTCTTGTGGCTATGCACCCTACATCATGTATATGATTGAGAAGGTGACAACACTTGAATTTGTCAAGGATGTGCCTCATACTAGACTCAGGCCCCATATGCCTACTATCTACACTATTTCCTCTACTCATACCTCACCTGTAGAGGAAAGAAGATCTAAGAGGGCTCCAGAAGGCACAGGATCTGAGGCTGCTGCTCTTGCTCCTCCACCCTCTAGAGGATCCTCTAGTGAAATAATGAAGATGCTCTCATCAATCATTGCATCATGTCGCAAAATGGAAACCAAACAGCATAAGGAGAGTCTGGCCAAAAAGAAGCATCAAATATATGTGAAGGATAATATCAAAGCCATCCATGAGAAGATTGAAATGGAGACAGTGGGGTCACCTCAGATCTTAGAAGACCCTGAAGAAGACATCACATAGATGGCACCTCTAACTGAGCAAGAAATGGCCTCATTAGGACTTGCTAGTGCGTTTGCTCCTCCTCCTCCTCCTCCTCAAGCACCTGAAGATGAAGAAGAAGATACAGAGAGGACTAAGAGTGAGGGAGGCACTGGTGATGAGTGATTCCACTAAATTTTTCCCTTTTTGGTGGCTTGATACCAAAGGGGGAGAGATTGAGACTAGTTGTCTATTTTGTAGCTATTAAGCCATTAAGGACTTGTGATCTAGGACATGTACTCGATTTCAAACTATTGTAATTTATTTTGGATGTGCTTAATTTACATAATGTGTAATGCTTAGTTAATGGCAGTGTGATGATTGTTGCTATAATTGTCAAGTGCTTATGTATTACTCATCACATCTTTTGAACGCACACTTGTTAGGCACCCCACTATAAAGAGTGCATATATGTGAGAAGTTTTTGTTACTCATTCATTATTCTCATATATGCACACTTTATGAAATTCAATTTTTTATTCATAATTGTGAAATCTCAATTGGTTGTCATCAATCACCAAAAAGGAGGGAGATTGAAAGTGCATCTAGGCAGTCCCTTGTGGGTTGTGGACGATTGAAGACAAACGAGTGAGGTCCTAATGAACTTGTTGAGATATATGTAGGTTATATTAAATGAGATAGTTTGGTGCACTAAAAAGGTGAAAAATGAAGTGGTGTACAATAGAGAAAAGCCCAACTAACAACTAAAGCACAAAGTAGATTTAAATGTATAGGATTGGTGTGAGAGACACAACGCAAGAGCTCAAGTCTTTGCATATAGGTAAGGGCTTAAAACAACTAAAAATTCATTGAGCACCAGACTAGTCCGTTCATGGATCGGATTAGTCCGTCCAACTCTCTGTTGTCCAAATACACTGTGCATCGGACTAGTTCGACCCTGGACCGGACCAGTCCAATAAATTTTCTAGAACCACTTTTCACAGTTCACCGGACTAGTCCAATCAAGGACTGGACTAGTCCGTTTAAGTCTCTATAAACCTTTTTCACTACACTCCGGACAAGTCCGTCATAGGACCAGACTAGTCCGTTGAACTCTCTGATGTTCAATAACATATAGCACCAGACAAGTTCGTTCTTGGATCGGACTAGTCCATTCAACTCTTCGGAGTTCAATTACATAGGGCACCGGACAAGTCTAGACACATACCGGACTAGTATGGTATACCTCACACAATTAGGGTTTCTAGTGCGCTGCACATTTCACACCGACTTTTACACAGCACACCGGACAAGTCTGGTCCCCAGTACAAACTAGTATGGTCTGTAAAAGCCCGCTTTTCGGGAGAACAAAAACGCAAAAATGCGAACTTAAATTTTTTTGAAAATGTACTTGGAAATTCCAAACTCACATGAACCATATGAGTTAACCAATGTTCACTAGAAATAGGAACTTGTTAAAATTTCACATATAGAACATGTTTGCTAAGGTATTGGAACTTAGGGTGTAAAATCTTTAATTTCCAAGTATTCACATTTTCAATGAAAAATTAAAGGAGAAAAAGAAACAAAATAGAGAGAAAGAAAAAGGAATTATTCCAACCCTAAAATGGGACATTCACAAAAATTCAAATCTACGGCTGTAAATTTTTCCATGACCTTCTAATATTCCAAATAGACTCGGTGTAAAGTTTCAAAATTTTTGAAGCACGTTTTGCATTTATTGGACATGTAGTGAGAGTTTAATCAGAGTCGACTTCAAATATAAACTTTGTACTTAACCTTGTCCAAATAAACTCCAAATTTTTCCCGAGGTTCCTTATGGTTCAAAAATGTTAACTTCAAAGTTTCAGGATTTTTGAACCTAATCTACTATTTATTTCCTTGAGTCAAGTATCACCACTTGAATTCAAATTCAAAATTTGAATTTGTTTGAAACTTTACCAATACTGAAATTGATTTGCCCAATAAATTCCTCATATTTTGTTTAGTGTCCCTGCCCACTTTTAACACTTTTAGAGTTTGTTATATATTTAATTGCAGTTAGAATGAAGATAAGGAGGGAGGTGGGTCCCACAGGTGGTCCCCACAGGTCAGGTCGGCACCTCCTCTCTTTCCTCCCCTGCCTCCACGCAAACGCATGCAGTGCCACCGTGATGAACATCGGTCTTTATCTACCCCGCCCGACTCCTCCCGTCGGCCCGCTACTCCCTCCGGCGCTCCTCTCCCCACTGCGCCCCGCTCGCGCTCGCCCCCACACTGGCGCCGACTCGCCCTGGTCGTGCCTCTCCCCGCCCGGCCGAGCTTCTCCATCGCCGTGCCTCCCTGTCACCCAGCCGCATCGCCCCGCCTGCAGCGCTCGCCCCCGACCACCCTGCAACTCGCCTGGCCGCGTCCCAGCTCCGCCCGGCGCGCTCACCGTCGCCCAGTGCCGTGCGCCGGCTCGCCACCTCCCTGTCGCGGCGCTCCACCACTGCAGCGCCGTGCCCAACGGCCGCACTGCTGTCCAAGCCCGTTCCTTCAGCGACGCCAATCATTCGCACCGTCGCCATCGTATTTCCACCCCACAGCACTGCTGCAGCATGTTCCAAGTCAACCTCTAGGCAACCAGCAAGGCTATGCCCGCATTCGAAGTTAGGCCACATCTACTATGCATCGACGTCATCGCCTACTTTCCGTCGTTGTGGCGTTCTGCTCATAGGTCCTGTTCTAGCAGAGCAGCAAGTGATATGAATGATAGAGGATATGCAGGAACACGCCTTTGACACAATGGTATCGACAACTGGTCCAAGGTTAGCTCTTATTTTGCAAGATTGATTGGATCAGTGACTGCAACCAAGGTGTTCGACGAAATGGTTACAAGGCGAAACTAAGTGTGTTGCTGTTCAATGCTGGTCTATGGATGCAGGTTTACTGTGGGTTGGCAATCGACCAAGATATGTGCCAAGATGCTGTTTGAAGGGTGATGAGGCGACAGAATCAAGTACACACCCAAGATGTTCGGCGAAATGCCTACAAGGTGAGCCTTGCCCTGAAATACCTTGCTTGACGTCATCAAAGTCCGTTCGTCATGATCGTTAATGGTACTCATGTGTTTTCAAGCCATACGTCCATGTTCCGCGTTAATATCATTCCTATAGGAGTCCCCAAGTCGACCTCCTTTGTCGTTTGTATCACGTTGGCTTGTCCGTGCATGCTCGTGATGCTCCACCATGAGCCGCGTCGACGTCGTTGACCACATGACGTCGTCATGACACTCCGAGCCATCATCGTGCCCTGGCATCGAGATGGAGGATGCTTGTGATGTGTGTGGTGCTGGAACACAAGCACGACTTGTCGGACAATAGTTGTCAAGACAAATTAGGTTTTAGTCGATGAGAGAGTGATCGAGTCCTAGGTGTAATCTATATGCTCGATGAAATGCCTTCTAGGTCAAACCAGGTGGGTCGGTGATCACCAATGACCTGGGGTAGAGGTATGCAAGAACGTTGCGACCAACAAGGAGAATTAGACGAAGGGGAACCTTGGATAAGAGTTCCTTGGTTGTGTCGAGGATGTTCCCTAACCGATCACAGGATTGGTTAACTTGGTGTACCAATTCATTGACGGCAAGTTCGTCGAGTCGCTTATCAACAACCGAGTCGACATCACTAGCCTTAAGACTCACAAGGTGCTGTTCGGGATTCCGCTCACCCCATTGACGAGTCCGGGTTGATGTGGATGTCACTAAGATGATCTTCTCGAGATGGCAAAGCATGCCTTCACGGCAAGGTCTCGCGTCATGTTTAAGTCCCGAGAACTTACCGAGCTCACCTGGACAAGCTTGCAGGAGACACTACATTAGTGTCGTCATGTAAGCACCTGAACGATGCTTGCGACGTTAGTCGTAGCAACTAGTTTACCTAAAATCGGTTTGAACATTGTCTTGGTACTCATGCTAGGTTAACAGTGTTTGTAATGACTTCTTAAGTCCAAGCCATGTTGATCTCAATTCAGTCCCAAGTGTCGTTAGGTTCCATCATGGTTCATCCTAAGTCAGGACCCTACGATAGTACTGCTCACTTAACTAGGTTTACTCCTTTATGAGTTAAGTCAAGTTCATTGGTCGACTGCTAAATTGCGACCTTTGTCTTGTACACTCCACTCTTACTCAAGCTTTCGATGTCCCACCTTGATTTTTGGGTCGTCCTTACACTTCTCCGCCCAACACTTCTTCACCATCCAGAATTGTCAATCTCGCGTGACATAGCTTGAAGTGTAGTATGCTAAGTTGCAATGTAGCTTTATGTTGCACCTTTCAGTTCATACCGACACTACTATGTCCACCTTGACTCATCCTCTGGTTACCCACACAACAGAGGCATATTTGTCCTTCCTAGTCAAACTCCTCGTTCTTAAAGTTTACACAACACCGTGGAATCTATTATTAAATTACTTAACTACTTAATTACTTATATGCATATCATATCGATAGAAACGTGCTAATAGGTGATCGACAAGAAACTTCGCTTGGAGGAGAAGGCTAAGGTGTTTCCACTGAAGTTCCATGGCAGGTTCTCCGGAGGAAGACCAAGCCCTAACAATTGACATTTATACGAGTCGCAAACTAAGGCAAGCCCCAGTTTGCATTTAAGAGCTTTTCAAAGTTTTCCCAGTTTATTCACTTACGTATTCAGTTGATATTGTGCATTTACGTATAAGGTGTTTGATACTCCACTTGCATGACCACAAATCCTAGGGTTTGGTTGGAACGGGTTACAGTTTGACCTGTAGTAACTGCTTTGCTAATGTATAGAAAATCCGGTAGAAGTCGAGTAGTTGGAATCTACTCGCGAGAGATGTAGGACATATCTCACATGATTGGTTAGATAGAAAATGGCTTAATATAATGAAACTGAGACCGGGCAGGGGATGGATAGGAAGCGACGAGAATTGGAGTCTCGGTCGCATAGCCCTGCATGTGTCGATTAAGGCCTGTCTGTATGCGGCCCCTTCGGACAAGCTTGAATTGTACCGGCGATATAATGGACATATGAAATCCAATAAACTGACATAACTCGATAACTGGGGTGTCGAGGTCCATTAACTCACTATCGATAGGGGTAGGTTGAGGACAGTAAGGTGTAAATCGGTCGGTAGACACATGAGGTGTTCTGTGTGGAGACCTTCTGTTTGCGGAGGTGAGACGGGCTCGGCGTTCGGGTTTCTTGTGAAAGGTGGCCATATACGCCTAGTACTGAAGTGTTATGTAGGTACAGGTGTACTCGCTGACACTTTCGAACGACGTATGTGTCGTGTTGTTCGGGTGTGTCCTGATTGCAATCACCGTCCCTTGCAGTAATAGAGTACCACTTGTTCACTGCGCCGTGACGTAGTAAAAACTAAAGAAGCCAGAAAAATATATTGTATTGAATTATAATTGCTTTGTAACCTTGTATGGCTTAGAGATAGTACAATTAAAAGTTTACAGTTTTCCCCATACTTTACCTGTAATAGCATTATGTGCTTTGGACATGTCATATCGTCGGGAAAGCGTTTCTTGTTTGATTGTGGAGTCTATGATGTGCCGTGCCTGAAGAATGTCATGTGCTACTTAAAACATGACTATAAGGATCCACTTGTAGGCGAGTCCTTTATGCTATTCCTTACCTATGTTTAGTATTCACCCCTACATATGTCTAGTGAGTTAGTCTTGCTGAGCCTTATGCTCACGTTTGCGCTTTAATGATTTTTGCAAGTATTAGGTTTATTTCTGCTGTTCAGGTTGTACATGAGATCTCGAGGTATCAAGATAAATCTCATGTGAACCACGCCGCTGCTGAATGTTCTTCTTGTTGCTAATGAGAAGCGTCCTAGGGCATGGACGTCTTCTCTCCTGCTTAGTTAGGTGAGATTATGAGTATGTATTTTTCCGCTGCGTGTGTACCCCTGTCGTACACTCTTTTGTAAACTCTTCTTATTATGAAATGAAAACCTTATATGTTTTGGTATCCTTTTTGTGTGTGCTGTTAGGTGCCGCATCGCACGGCACCACCCAATGAGATCCTCGGATGTGTGGACTTCGGTCCCCACACGGTCGTTGGGATCCCTAACAGTAACAATTTTGGAGACACTACAAATAGGAGATCGATGACCCCACAAACAGATTTCACGCATTCTATTGTTCACAATTCAAACCCTAGCGCTGCCACTTGTCCAAAGAGCCCAAGAACACATCTCCCCAAGCATCTAAAGCCCTCAAAGATGAATATCAATTGAGTATCCAGATTTGGGGTCGGAAGATCGTTGTCTACACTTCATTGAGCTCTTGGGGTTTGATCTCTTCACACTCGTGCTTTTCATTGTAATCATTTCGAGAGTATTTAATCGTCTTTTCGTTGTAATTCTTGTGGGAGCCCTCAACGTGTGAGGTTGCCCCATAAACTCGGTGATTACCCATGATAATGGAATCAAGTCGGCCTTATGTGGTTACTTGACGAGGGAAAGGGTTTGAAGAGACCCGACTCTGTGTGGGCTTCCTCAACGAGGAGTTGATCTCTTTGGTGAGATCAAACCTCGATAAAAATTCGTGTCTCGTGTGCTTCTTGTTTTGCATCTTCATTGATTAGGGCACATAGTTGATCAATATTATAACATGAATTGCAAATTGTTTCTCACGTGTAACTTCACAAGATTGATTGTTAATTCAATTGATCTTACCAGTAGTTCACATTTTCGCTGCTATAAGGTTTAAATCCTAAATCAACACTTAGTAAAATATGTGGGGAACAAAATCTCGTTATCCAAGAATCTCATTGGGTGGTGTCGTGCGATGCGACACCCAACAGTATACAAGAAAAGAACAATAACAAAATACAATACCAAGCCTTTATTTATAACACAGTGGAAGTTTTACAATACTAAGCAAACAGGAAAGAGAAGTATACATCATAGCTACGCTCTCGGCACTAGCTATGCAAAAGCAAAGTCCTCCACGCCCTGGATACTTTGCACTAGAAACATCCAACTTACGACGGCATGTAGGGTTCACACTCGGCTGTAAACCCTGGAGGGGGTGCAACCTCGTCATCGAACCCGTCATCAGTCGTATAATCTGCAAAAACTTGTTAACTGCAAATGTGAGCTTAAGGCTCAGCAAGACTAACCCGTCTCACTAGACATATGCAGAGGTGAACACTAATATAGGTAAGGAATAGCATAAAGGACACGCCTACAAGTGGATCCTTATAATCATGTTTTAAGTAGCACATGACCTTCCTCAAACACGACATATCATAGACTCCACAATCAAACAAGAAACGCTTTGCTGATGATATGACATGCCCGAAGCACATAATGCTATTACAGGTAAAGTATGGGAAACTGTGAACTTTTAATTGTGCTATCTCAAAGCCATACAATTGCAAAACATTTATAATTCAATACATCGTATTCTCCTGACTTCTTCAGTATTTACTACGTCACGACACAGTGAACAAGTGGTACTCTATGACCGCGAGGGACGGTGATTGCAATCTGGACACACCCGGACAACACGACACATACACACTTTTAGAAGTGCCAGCAAGTACGTACAACAGTACCTACATAACACTTCAGTACTAATCGTATATGGCCACCTTTCACCCAACACTCGATGCCGAACCGGTCGATTTGTCACGAGCAGGAGGTCACTGTGTGGGGCGTACTCTGACGTGCCCACCAGCTGATTTACACCTCGCTGTCTTCAACCTACACCTATAAAATACGGTATGCCTCGACAAACCAGTATCAAGCTACTTCAGTTTGCTAGAGCCCATTTCTCCAGTATGTCGCCGGTACAATTCAAGCTTGTCCAGTGGGGCTGCACACGAATAGGTCCTCAATCAACACAAGCAGGGCTACGCACGTGAGACCACGTCTCGCTGCATCCTACCCGCTGCTCGGTCTCAGTTTCATATTCATAAGCCATTTCTTGATCCAATCCATCCGTGTGATAAATCCCTATCTCGCGAGTAGATTCCCACTACTCGACTTCTACCGAATTCTTATGAATATAAGCACGACAGTTACTACACGAGTTTGTGAGCTATTCTAACCACTCCCTGGGTTCTTTGGTCATGCAAGTGGATGTCAAACACCTTAAACGTAATGCACAAACATCTGAAGATGTAAGGTGAATGAAAACTGCAAAGACACTGTAAGGAACTTAAATGCAAACTAGGGCTTCCCTGAATGCGAGTCTGAGTCTATGTACGTTTCCGGCAGCTGTACTTCCAAAGCTTCCGGCTGCTCCTCGATTTCAGTTACTACACATTACACATATACTATACATGAATGACTTTGAAAATAAATAATATGTTTAAGGTCACAAGCTAATATCTTGTGAAACAAAAAAGATTATGATCTTAATTGGCTTTGGAACTTTTATGGTAGAAACTAGGGACTATAGTGGAGACTCTTGCAAAGAACAGGAGATGATCAAGGGAGTTTGTTGTCTCTAAATATTATGGTAAGCAATAACCTTCTTTGAATTTTGGTTGAAATTCTAGAGGTCTATCATGGCTACCAGTGGTTGTACCATGTAGAGGGGGTCTCACTGGTCCTAGGAAAATTTGTTTCACAATTTTCTAGGTATTCTAATGTGAGATATAGAATTTACATGTTTGGACAATTTTCTGTAAAATTTCTAAATGAATTTGGCTAATTTTATGTGCATAGAGAATACACAGGTGGAATTTTTACTGGAGTTCAAGGATATTCATATGAATGTTATGGAAAAATTCGGTAATTTTCCAAAGAGCAGAACTATAGGAATTAATTGTGTAAGAATTTTTCTTCTTTGAGTTGTGGAGGAATTCCTATAGACTTTCATACAAATCCAAGTGCACCACTGGAAAAAAATACTCCATGCTGGTTCTAAAAAAAATTATTTGGGAATTTTTGGACAATTCTACTAGGTGTTATGGATTTTCCAAGTTGGGGCAAAATCTAGAATAAAATTCCAATTGGAAAACATTTGAATAAAGAGCTGGGCCCACATATTTGAAATGGGCAAATCGGGTTGAAGCCGCACGGGGGCCACAGATTCAACTCGCATAGCCACACACGATCCATGGCCGCAGCTGATCCGGGCGCGCCTTCCTCTCACTAACGACTGGGCCCCACGGAGTCATCGTCTACCACTCGTCGCCCGCACGACCGCTGCGGCGCCTCGCCAGAGCTCTCACAGCCCGTCGATCCACAACACGGCTCCTCACCAAACTCGCCGCCTAACCCTATTTCGAGGTGTTGAGCACGCCGGTGGGGTCAGCGCACGCCGGCGATGGCCGGAAGGGCTTGCATGACGGCGGCGGCGGCGATTAGGGTTTCGGCCATGTCGGCCGAGCCCTACGGCGGGCCAAACCGATCGGGAAGACCTCGGGAAGCTTCATGGAAGCATGGGGGAGATGTCTAGGGGACGAAAATGGACTGTAAAGGTCGGCAACGTCGAGTTCACCAGTGAGCCATCGGAGTTGTATAAAGGCGGCCACGCAAACTCGATTCCTGACCAAATTACACGATGGGATGCTCTGATTTTTGGTCTTCAGCTGCATATGGAGGTCTAGTCCCTAATCCTTAACTGGATTGAAAAATGTTTGCATGTACAAACCGAATTAAACGTGAAGCCTAGCATCATCGCTTGGACTAAGCCGAGAGGAAAATTGGAATCTCTACTTCGAGGAGGAATGAAAGTGGATGGGGTTTTCACCTTGATCAAGAGGGTGTCCTGGCGCTCAGTTCGTCTGTTGACGTCGAAGCGCGAGACGGCCTAGGCTGCTGGCACCACGATGGACAGAGAGTGACGTCCTCGGTGGTCCAACGATAATGACGGCGGAACATCAAAATAAAGGCCAAACAAGGGACAATACGATGAGCCAAAGGGTGAGGATGGTAGAACATAGCCTTGGCTTCTTGTTTGCTGTTTGCATTGAAGAGAAAATAGGCATGGAGGAGGCGCTCAACGGTGAGGAACGGAGGCGGCGCTGCTCTGTTTCGCGAGAGAGGGGAAAAGTGAGCGGCGAAGCTATCCGCGTCGATGCCACGAAGAAAGGACTAGGGGGGAGATAAGGAGGCCACTGGGGTTCCATTAAGCTGGCAAGCAGCTTGTTGGAGCTTATGTCGGAATTGCGGCGGCAGAGCACTCACGTAGATGTCTCTCTGACCGGCGGGTCCCACAACCCCTTAAGCCTATCCCTTATTTGCAACTTAAATTCTCTTACCAAACTTAATCCAAAAATCATAGATCTTTGTGGAGAAGCCAAATCAAATGTGTAGTGTCAGATTATGAAATTAGATTTCAAATTTTGACAAGTTTCAATTGGAATTCAAATTCAAATTTGAATGAAATTCAATGGAGTCACTGAATTAAATAGCAAATGAGCTTAAAAAATTATGAAACTTCTTGGATAAGTCAAGCAAGTCATGCTGCTCATGATGGTGTGTTCAAATTTTATGTTCAAATAAGTTTGTACAGAATTCAAAATTTGAACTTAAATATGGCTTGAATTTGCTAAGCGTCTCACATAAAATAGCAAATGGAATTCACAAATCTTGAAACTTGGCAGGAAGGCTATTTGGATTATTATGAGGCCATGGAAAAATGTGTAGCCTCAGATTTGAATATTTTGACACGGCCTAAATGTACAGTGCTATATTCAAATTAATTTGAATATATTTAGCACTGCATAGTGTTTTGCCCTAGCAAAATCCATTCAATATAATTCAAATTTTGCAGGAAGGTCACTTGAATTATCCTAGGGTCTTGGTGAAGTCCAATCCCCATGTTAATAACATTTAACATGAGTAAAAGAATTATTTTTTATGAGATCAAGTTCATGTGTATAACCATAATTGATCTATACTATGGCTGAAAACACACTGGTAATTGAACTTCATATTAAGGAAAAACTGGAATTTTACATTCCCCCCCCCTTAAAAGAATCTTGTCCCGAGATTACAAAAGGAAGGATATTTGAAAAAGATCTTATGAACATATGCCACTAACAAGTCCGGATAGTTCGTTCTAAGGTATTCCTCGCTTTCCCACGTTGCTTCTTCAACGGTGTGGTTTCCCACAAGACCTTGTAGAAATGCAAGGTGCGACTTCTTGTGGTACGAGTCTTCTTATCGATTATCTGGGTTGGATGCTCAGAGTAAGTAAGATATGGTTGGAGAGCTTCCAAATCCTACATACGGACGTTAGCTGGGGCCTTGAGGCATTTCCGCAACTGCGAAATGTGAAACACATTGTGGACCCCTGAAAGCGACGCTGGCAGTTCTAGCCGATGGGCCACAGGTCCGCATTGTTCAATTATTGCGGATGGCCCAATGAAGCGTGGAGCTAGCTTCCCTTTTACTCCGAAGTGATGAATCCCTTTCATTGGGGATACACAAAGATAAACGTGATCCCCGACATCGAAGTGAAGGGGTCGACGTCGTTTGTCGCATAGCTTTTCTGACGAGACTAAGCAGTCTTGATGTTGGCTTGAATAACTCGTACTCGTTCTTTGGCTTCATTTACCAAGTCGATACCATATATCACTCGTTCACCGGATTCACACCAGTTCAAAGGTGTGCGACACTTCCGGCCATACAGAGCTTCATATGGTGCCATCTGGATGCTAGCCTGATAACCATTGTTGTATGAAAACTCCGCCAATGGTAGATGATCATCCCAATTCTTACCATGGTGGATGGCACAAGCGTGGAGCATATCTTCTAGTACTTGGTTTACTCGCTCCGTTTAACCATCAGTCTGAGGATGGTTAGTTGAGCTTCAAATCAATTTAGTACCCAACAATGCGTGGAGCTGCTCCCAAAATTGAACAACGAATACAGCTCCACGATCTGAGATAATGGTGCGGGGTACTCCATGTAAGCACATGATTCTAGCAATATACAACTCTGCGTACTTTGGTGCATGATAGTTGATATTGACGGGTATAAAATGAGCCGACTTGGTCAATCGATCAACTATCACCCAAATGGAATTATGCTTACAGAATGTGAGAGGCAATCCAACGATGAAGTCCATGCTGATGTCCTCCCATTTCCAGGCTAGTATGCTCAAAGGTTGATGATGGCCGGCTGTCTTCAGATGGTCAGCTTTCACCCGCCGACGCGTATCACATTCAGATACATACTTCGCTATCTCCCTCTTCATCCGAGTCCACCAAAATTTCTTCCTTAAGTTTTGGTACAATTTGTTACTTCTCGGATGAATTGAATACTTGGACAAATGAGCTTCGTCCAATATCTTCTTCCGAAGTTCCACATTGCGGAGCACCACGATGCGGTCTTTGAACCAGATGGTACTGTCATTGTCACATCGAAAACACTTCATCTCCCCCTTCTTCATTCTTCAGCAAATATGTGATATGCCCTTGTCTTTCTTTTGAGCCTCCACAGTATCTTATCCTATGGTAGGAATGAGAGCTACATTGTAGAGCGCCCCATATGGAACCATGTAGAGACTCGACTCTTCTTCTACTATTAAGGTGACAGAAATATTATTAACATGGGACTTGCGACTCAGCGCATATGCAACTACATTCACCTTGCCAGGGTGGTAGTGGAACACAATCTCATAGTCTTTGATCAATTCCAACCATCTTCGCTGTCGCATATTCATGTCCTTTTGGGTGAAGATGTACTTCAAGCTTTTGTGATCGGTGTAGAGATGCACTAGGTCGCCCAATAAATAGTATCTCCACATCTTCAATGCAAGTACCACGAGAGCGAACTCAAGATCATGAGTCGGATAATGTTGCTCGTGGTTCCGAAGCTGCCGTGATCCATAAATGATCACCTTTCTGTCTTGCATTAATACACAACCCAAACCAATCCCAAATGCATCACTATAAACATCAAATGACTTGGTTGTGTCTGGTTGGGCTAATACCGGCATTGTGGTGAGGTGTTTCACCAATGCTTGAAAACCTTCCTCACATTCCTTCGTCCTTACATACTTCTTCCCTTTTTTCAGAAGCTCCATCATTGGTTTAGCTATCTTGGAGAAACTTGGAATGAACCTCTGATAATATCCTTCTAAACCCAAAAAGCTTCGTACTTCATGCACAGACTTTGGAGACTCCCATTTTAGTACTTGCTTAATCTTGCTTGCATCAACTGCAATCCCTCGGCGGAGATGATGTGCCCTAGAAATGGCACTTGGTTGATCCAGAACTCACATTTGCTGAACTTGGCATACAACTTGTGGTCTCGCAATCGTTGAAGCATGATGCGCAAATGTTGAGCATGTTCTTTAGATTTCGAATACACAAGGATTTCATCGATGAAGACCACGATAATCTTGCCGAATTCCGGCATGAACACCGAATTCATGAGATACATGAAATGAGTCGGTGCATTGGTCAATTTGAAGGACATGACAAGGTACTCATACAATCCATACCTCGTCGAGAATGTCGTCTTATATCCTCTGGTCGAATCCTGATGTGATGATATCCAAAACGAAGATCCATCTTTGAAAACACCTTAGCACCCACCAACTGATCGAACAGAATATCGATGCGTGGTAGTGGATACTTATTCTTAATCGTGACAGCATTGAGTGGAGGATAGTCCACAAAAAATACTCAACGTCTTATCCTTCTTCTCCACGAACAATGCAGAACAGCCCCAAGGTGATGAACATGGACGAATGAAACCCTTGTCCATAAGTTCCTTCAGCTGCTCCTTCAGTTCTGTAAGTTCCTTAGGTGCCATATTATACGGCTTCCTCGAGATCGGCACTGTTCCGGGTACAAGTTCAATCTTAAACTCGACATCTCTTTCTGGTGGCATACCAGGAAGATCTTCGGGAAATACGTCCAGATACTCATATACCACTGGAATGTCCTCAAGTTTACAGGCCTCGGTGTTGTAAGTAGTTGTAATCACTTGGATATTACTCTCAAGAGTTAGATCTTGGGTAGGGTGGAGTGGAGAATTAAGTTATATCCTCCGTGGAATGATGTCGATAATAGCACCATTGTGTTGCAACTATGCCATCCCTAAGATGGCATCTAACTTCTGATGCTCCAGTATTATAAGAGAGGTAGGGTATATGTTCCCACCCAGATTAACAGGTACCCTATGGACCATCTCATTTGCTACTACTCTCATACCCGGAGAACAAATCATATATGGGATGCTAAGACTTGCTACTACTCTCCTATATGATATTGAATGACATAAGACTTGCTAATAGAGTTGTGGGAAGCACCAAAGTCAAAGAAGACGACTACGGGATGACCAATGAGAGAGAATGTACCCGTGAGTATGGGTGCGCCTTCTGGAACGTCCTCGATGGCGAGGTGGTGGACGCTGCCGGTTCTGGTGGCTGGCTTCTTGGGCTGGTTGTGGGGCTGGTTTGTCCCCTGGTACGATGACTGTCCTCCGATCTGCAGGCAGTCCTTGGCGAAGTGTCCCGTACGACCACACGTGAAACATGTGTATGGGGTTGGACCAGCACGGAAGGGAGGACGGAATACCGGTGCACGCTATGGAGGTGGAACGCGGAATCATCCCCTGCTACTGCTGCGGACGGAAGCCACCATTGTTGAATGGGTGACCACGAAACATCGGTGGCCGTGATGGCGGCTGCCACCTCTGGCCGGATAGTGATCGATATACCATTTGGTACTTCTAAGGAGCACCACCTCCGCTGCTCTGCAGAGTACTCCTTTTCTTCTTGTCAGAGAACAGCTCCCTAGTAGTGTCCTCCTGTACAATTGCGACGTTGACAATGTTGTTGAAGCTGCCGCTGGTTAACAAGGCAAGCTTGTCCTTCATCTTGGGGTTCAAACCCCGATAGAAGCATTCACGCTTCCGATCTTTAGTACTCACTTGGTCTGGAGCATACAGGGCCAAGCGGTTGAATGCTTTGGAGTACTCATAAGCACTCCTCCCTCCTTGCTTCAGCTCCAAGAACTCTTGAAGCTTCCTCCTCATAATACTGGGAGGTATATGATAGGCGTGGAACACCTCTCGGAATTCTCCCCAGCTCACAACATAGTCTGCTGGTCATGCAGCGAGATAATTCGCCCACCATGCCCCTACAGAACCCTGCAACTGTCGTGCCGCGAACAGGGTCTTCTATTGTTCGGTCATCCGCAGCAAACCAAACTTTCCTTCGATGGAGCAGAGCCAGATGTCTGTCTCCAACGGTTCATCGGCCTCCATGAAGACCGGCAGTTGCGTTGACATGAAGTCCGAGTATGAACTCGGAGAAGGCTGTCGTGGACCCACATCTGGTCGCCCCCATTGATGGGACGAATTTTGAACCAAAGTCCGCAGAAACTCAGTTTGCTCGTCGTGCGAGCCGAGCACTGCGGAGAGAACCTCCGCTAGACTCCTCGGAAGTTCAGGAGGTGGTAGTGGTGGAACTTGTTGCTGCGGTGTCGCAGCTGGCTCCTGGGTCGGAGATTCGTCCTCACGACCACGACTTGAACCTCCCATTTTAGGCGTCAAACGCGTACGCACCATTCTGCATCCATAAGATTTAAAATCAGCACATGTTTGTTTTTCCTTCATCCATTTCATATTACAGTAGTGCGAATATTGACATGGGAATAAGTGCATAACATTCACATATATTGATAAAGTACAAACTTTATACAAGATATATTATCTCATGACCAAGTTTACAGTAGTGAACTCCAAAATGACGGACTCCCACTACGGAAGTGCATCTCTACCATACTTGGTCCCCATGAGACGTCATACACATCTTGTCATCTTATACATACACAAAACTTTTTATAATATGACACGAACATGGCCACAAAATAAACACGAGCAACTACTAAACTATATGTTGTCCCGTGATGGCAGGAGTGCTGCCCCATCCTACTCCGATACGTCCTATTCGATGTACTCCCATTCCTCAGGATCTTCTTCCTCTTCGTCCTCAGAAATTGATGCCACAAGTGCAGGTGCTAGAGCCGGAGTTGCTACCTCACCCGCCACTGATGATGTCGCGACAACTAATGACTACACATCAGCCTGTAGAAGAAACATCTTATAGTCTTCCAATTCCTTTCGTGCATGGTCGCAACTGGCTTTCCAATTCTGAGTCTCCTCCCTGGATTGATCCGATTCTTGAGTTACCATACCCAACTGATCATCCAGTAGCTGTACCTCCAGTTGACTTGCCTCCAATGCGCTTTCTGCGCATTGCGCTTCCTGGCGAGCCACCGATAGATCTTGAACAGCTTGGTGCCACTGATTCTCCCTGACGAACGTCGGTTGAGAGGAGCAATCATGGCTCTGAGTGAGTCATTGGCCCACTCAAAATGATATCCTTGAATCAAGGCTTGCTTCAGATCACCCAGCAACCCTTCACTGCCAATATGTTGTGTAACGCTCACTTGGCACGATGATGCTGCATATAATGCCAAGATTATCTTGGGTACCTCTCCGTGAATGCAATAATCTGCACTCATTCGACTTGCCCACTCGTCACTAGCTCTACCATCAACTGGAAAGAGCACAAACGGGGTGCCCGCCAAATGACGAAAATGAAGCTTGCAAAACCTTGCAATAGCAACACTCGCGGCAAAACACCATGTGTCTTCCAACTGAGCCCCTTTCACCCGGATGGAGAAAGGAGCCCATCCAATATATGATGAACCAGCGGGCACATCAACATAGATGGTGCATCTTGTAACACCTCCGTCATCGTATTCCCTGCCCCAATAGCTCGGTATGTCGCGATACCCGAACCTTTGAAGCAGCGCTATCAACAACTCTGGAATACCTTTTTGATGAGCACATGTCACGAACACCCATCCGTTTGATAAGTGTACCATCAAGTCTATCATCTGTGGAAAAGATACTTGATCAATGAGAAGGTTTCCAACTTCCAACAGTTCAAGAAAATTTTTAAAACTGGAGTTGTAATCACAGTCTGTTCCAGCTGACCTTCCTGTATAAATTCAAAATTTTCATATAGGAAACTTCAGAACAAGATGTTGGGTTGAATACAAAAGTTGTAGTACACTTTACACCCTTTCTATATTGTACTCATACAGCTCCAGGGGATCTAGGAAGTAGAATCTATACAGGTTTAAAGTTGACCCAAGTTTTCTAGAAATTTTGACAGAACCTCCCCTGTATATGTGGTTATTTCCACAATTTATACAGGTATATCAAAACAATATATTGAGGTAATGACAAAATATAAATTGTATAACATCAAGTTAAAATCCAGAAGTAAAAGATTTCAGCCATGAAAATTTTGTTATACAGGTATAACGCAAAAATTCGAAACTATGTGCAAACTTCAAGTTCTGGTCTGCCAGAACCAAGTTTGCGATGATAGGAACTAAACATTGTTACACCCAGATTCAGGTCAGAAGTACAAAATAAAGTTGATAGAGGACTTCCTAAGATTCCCAAAAATGTATGTATGTGACCATGTCACTATCCTGGATCAAAAGCTAGAGCTATCCCAACTTAACAGATGAACTGACTGTTTTTTTGACAGCAGCCCTGCAGTTCACTGTTTTGAACTCGAAATTTGAATTGCCTCAAATTCGAATCAGGAAAAACTATGCATAACAAATCTGTAGATATCCTTCTACCCTTTCCAGATTTGTATCACAATAAGGCAGAAAACTTTTCTACAGTGAGTTATAGCAAAAATACAGAGACTGGTACAATGGTAGGGTCATCTGGAGCAGTTTAAGCATACCCCAAATTTCAACAGATTATCAAGCTTTTCTGCCTTGATGGTCAACAGAAAAAGTTGTAGAGGTCTTCAAGATCTTTCCGCCCATATAGCATACCCCTAAGTTATTTTTCAACTAACCAAGATTAAATCCTGGTGAATTTGAGCAAACTTCTGTCATAAATCAAGAATCTTGGTTCTAACCCTTTGTCGTCGAAACTCATTTTGCGGACTCCGAACCTACCAGCATCTGATAGTCAGACTTTCCAAAATGTAATGCAACCATTCTGTCGCTGGGGATGGTCAAGTATCAAAGTCGATACTGACGATACTACATGCCTCACCAAAGAAAATTCTAACTGGTAGTATCATTCACTCACAAATGTGTTCTACATGGGTCGCTACCGTAGTTAGTGCTGCAGAAGTCAAACAATCCCCTATCACACCTGCACACCACAAGGGCGGTTTGGGGAAATACGACAGGCAGACACAATAGTAATATATATGAAAGTAAATGCATACGACTCTGGTGTGAGTCGCCCTCGAGCGATGTCATGTCTCAAGGTAAATGATTGTACCCTGTCTGTACAGAAAAGACTCCTGCACGAACCGACTTATACATGCTCGGGCATACATGTTTCGCATGCTCCCATAGAACATGAATAGTTCTAGAGACGCATACTATCGGGTTATTCACCACCCGACGGGGGCTCCCACTAACTTTGAAGCACGCTGGAGTACCGCGTGTCATAGGTTCTCAAAAACATGGAAAGTTTCAGAGACTCCTATTAACATTCTCGTGCCAAGCCACGGAAAGACTTCCATGTTACCTCTCGCATGGTGAGCTTACCGCAATTGACCCTCTTTTGGTGGCGTACCTTACCTCTTACCTGACGTCGGAGCGTCGTTACAGAATATAATAACACATAGTTAGTTTACCACCTTTATATCATATACTACTAATACTCCTTATATGGTCATATAGCTAATTCCTCACTCATATAATCCTTAGTTTTTGAAAATATGCACTTTTCAAGCACACTTTTACCAATGATGCTCTGATACCATGTCTATGGGGAACGGAATCTCGACATCCAAGGATCTCATTGGGTGGTGTCGTGCGATGCGACACCCAACAGTATACAAGAAAAGAACGAGAATAAAATACAATACCAAGACTTTATTTATAACCCAGCGGAAGTTTTACAATACTAAGCAAACATGAAAGAGAACTATACATCATAGCCATGCTTTCGGCACTAGCTATACAAAAGCAAAGTCATCCATGCCTTGGATACTTCGCACTAGAAACACCCAACTTACGGCGGCGTGCACGCTCGTCATGGAACCCGTCGTCAGTCGTATAATCTGCAAAAACTTGTTAACTGCAAACGTGAGCTTAAGGCTCAGCAAGACTAACCCGTCTCACTAGACATATCCAGTGGTGAACACTAATATAGGTAAGGAATTGCATAAAGGACATGCCTACAAGTGGATCCTTATAATAATGCTTTAAGTAGCACATGACCTTCTTTAGACACGACACATCATAGACTCCACAGTCAAACAAGAAATGCTTTGCCGATGATATGACATGCCCGAAGCACATAATGCTATTACAGGTAAAGTATGGGAAAGTGTGAACTTTTAATTGTGCTATCTCAAAGCCATACAAGGTTGCAAAAAATTTATAATTCAATACATCGTATTCTCCTGACTTCTTTAGTATTTACTACGTCACGATACAGTGAACAAGTGGTACTCTATGACCGCGAGGGACGGTGGTTGCAATCAGGACACACTCGAACAACACGACACATACACACTTTAAGAAGTGCCAGCGAGTACGTACAACAGTACCTACATAACACTTTAGTAATAGTCGTATATGGCCACCTTTCACCCAACACTCGAATGCCGAACCGGTCAATTTGTCACGAGCAGGAGGTCACTGTGTGGGGCGTACTCTGCCGTGCCCACCAGCTGATTTACACCTCGCTGTCTTCAACCTACACCTATAAAATGGAACGGTATGCCTCGACAAACCAGTATCAAGCTACATCAGTTTGCTAGAGCCCATTTCTCCAGTATGTCGCCGGTACAATTCAAGCTTGTCCAGCGGGGCTGCACACGAATAGGTCCTCAAACAAACAAGCAGGGCTACGCACGTGAGACCACATCTCGCTGCATCCTACCCGCTGCTCAGTCTCAGTTTCATATTCATAAGCCATTTCTTGATCCAATCCATCCGTGTGATAAAATCGTATCTCGCGAGTAGATTCTCACTACTCGACTTCTACCGAATTCTTATGAATATAAGCACGACAGTTACTACACGAGTTTGTGAGCTATTCTAACCACTCCCTGGGTTCTTTGGTCATGCAAGTGGATGTCAAACACCTTAAACATAATGCACAAACATCTGAGGACGTACGGTGAATGAAAACTACAAAGACACTGTAAGGAACTTAAATGCAAATTGGGGCTTGCCTGAATGCGATTCCGAGTCTATGTTAGTTTCTTGGAGCTGGACTTCCAAAGCTTCTGGCTGCTCCTCGACTTCAGTTACTACACGTTATGCATATACTATACATGAATGACTTTAAAATAAATAATATGTTTAAGGTCACAAGCTAATATCTTGTGAAACAAAAAAGATTATGATCTTCATTGGATTTGGAACTTTTATGGTAGATACTAGGGACTATAGTGGAGACTCTTGCAAAGAACTGGAAATGATCAAGGGATTTTGTTGTCTCTAAATTTTATGGTAAGCAATAACCTTCTATGAATTTTGGTTGAAATTCTAGAGGTCTATCAGGGCTACCAGTGGTTGTACCATGTAGAGGGGGTCTCACTAGTTCTAGGATCACAATTGTCTAAGTATTCTACTGTGAGATATAGAATTTAGAAGTTTGGACAATTTTCTGTAAAATTTCTAAATGAATTTGGCTATTTTACGTGCATAGAGAATACACAGGTGATCAGACCATGTAAATGAACTCTAATGACCCTGAAACATTAACTGGTGTTCAAGGATACTCGTATGAAGTTTATGGAAAAATTTGTTAATTTTCCAAAGAGCAGAACTATAGGAATTAATTCTATAAGAATTTAGCTTCTTTGAATTATGGGAAATTCCTGTAGACTTTCATACAAATCCAAGTGCACCACTAGATAGTATTCTTCATGCTAGTTCTAACAAAATTTATTTGGGAACTTTTGGACAATTCTACTAGGAGTTAGGGATTTTCCAAGTTGGGGCAAAATCTTGAATAAAATTCCAATTGGAAAACATTTGAATAAAGAGCTGGGCCCACAGATTTGAAATGGGCCAATCGGGTTGAAGCCGCACGGGGGCCACAGCTTCAACCTGCGTAGCCACACGCGATCCATGGCCGCAGCTGATCCAGGCGCGCCTTCCTCTCACTGACGGTTGGGCAACACGGAGTCATCATCTACCTCTCGCCGCACGCGCGACCGCGGCGGCGCCTTGCCGGAGCTCTAGCCGCCCGCCGATCCACGGCACGGCTCCTCACCAAACTCGCCGCCTAACCCTATTTCAAAGTGATGAGCATGCCGGTGGGGTCAGCGCACGCCAACGATGGCCGGAAGGGCTTGCACGACGGCGGCGGCGGCGATTAGGGTTTTGGCCATGTCGGTCGAGCCCTACGGTGGGCCAAACCGATCGGGAAGACCTCGGGAAGCATCATGGAAGCATGGGGGAGATGTCTAGGGGACGAAAATGGAGTGTAAAGGTCGGAAATGTCGAGTTCACTGGTGAGCCATCGGAGTTTTATAAATGCGGCCACGCAAACTCGATTCCTGACCAAATTACTCGATGGGATGCTCTGATTTGTTGTCTTCAGCTGCGTTTGGAGGTCTAGTCCCTAATCCTTAACTGGATTGAAAAATGTTTGCACATACAAACTAAATTAAACGCGAAGCCTAGCATCATCAATTGGACTAAGCCGAGAGGAAAACTGGAATCTCTACTTCGAGGAGGAATGAAAGTGGATGGGGTTTTCACCTTGATCAAGAGGGTGTCCTGGTGCTTGATGTCGAAGCGCGAGACAACCTAAGATGCTGGCACCACGGTGGATAGAGAGTGACGTCCTCGGCTGTCCAACGATGACGACGGCGGAACTTCAAAATAAAGGCCATACAAGGGACAATACGATGAGCCAAAGGGTGAGGATGGTAGAACATAGCCTTGACTTCATGTTTGCTGTTTGCACCGAAGAGAAATAACGCACGGAGGAGGCGCTCACCGGTGAGGAACGGAGGCAGCGCTGCTCTGTTTCGCGGGAGAGGGGAAAAGTGAGCGGCGAAGCTATCCGCGTCGATGCTGTGAAGAAGGGACCAGGGAGGGAGATAAGGAGGCCACTGGGGTGCCATCAAGCTGGCAAGCAGTTCCCCGGAGCCTTACATGTGTGCGGTGTCGAGCGGGGCAGCGTCAGAATTGCGGCGGCAGAGCACTCACGTAGAAGTCTCTCTGATCGGTGGGTCCCACAGCCCCTTAAGCCAATCCCTTCTTTGCAACTTAAATACTCTTACCAAACTTGATCCAAAAATCCTAGATCTTTGTGGAGAAGCCAAATCAAATGTGTAGAGGCAGATTCTGAAATTAGAATTCAAATTTGGACAAGTTTCAATTCGAATTCAAATTCAAATTCAAATGTGAATGAAATTCAATGGAGTCGCTGATTTAAATAGCAAATGAGCTTTAAAAATTATGAAACTTCTTGGATAAGTCAAGCAAGTCATGCTGCTCATGATGGTGTGTTCAAATTTTATGTTCAAATAAGTTTGAACAGAATTCAAAATTTGAACTTAAATATGGCTTGAATTTGCTAAGCTTCTCGAATAAAATAGCAAATAGAATTCACAAATCTTGAAACTTGGCAGGAATGCTATTTGGAATATTATGAGGCCATGGAAAAATGTATAGCCTCAGATTTGAATATTTTGACAGGGTCTAAATGTACAGTGCTATATTCAAATTAATTTGAATATATTTAGTACTGCATAGTGTTTTGCCCTAGCAAAATCCATTCAATAAAATTCAAATTTTGCAGGAAGGTCACTTGAATTATCCTAGGGTCATTGGTGAAGTCCAATCCAAATGTTAATAACATTTAACATGAGTAAAAGAATTATTTTTGATGAGATCAAGTTCATGTGTATAACCATAATTGATCTATACTATGGTTGAAAACACACTAGTAACCGAACTTCATATTAAGGAAAAACTGGGATTTTAAAAATCGACACACATTTAGCACACCAGACTAGTCTGCACATCCAACCGAACAAGTTTGATCTATCAAGAATTTGACCATTTGATTAAGTGTGCAGGAAATTTTCAAAGCCTATTCACACCCCTCTAGGCCACATTCATTATCTACTTGAAGTCCAAAAGCAGTAGAAGGATTTCCACATCCTCAACCTCTGCCATATCCAGCGTCTCAACAACGCTGAAGCTTACGACCTCTCGACGAAGGCTTCAACCGGGGCTCAAGCTCCCAATGGGGTTTTTGTCAGGAGATTGTCATCACCTGACGCTTAGCCTACCGAACTGAGTGATTGGGGCGAGACCAGCACCTCAAAGCTGGCGGTCCCGGTGGCCCTGTTACCATGGTGTCCACTAAAGATCGTAGGCGCTACAGGAAGCTCCAAGCAACCAAGCGCGCAAGATCCAGAAGCTCAAGTCAGTTCTGATGCATGGATCTCGGAGTTTTGGAGCTACTTGAAAGACAACATCCTTCCTAAAGATGGTGCATCCGCTGAGCGAGTTGTCATATTGGCTAAAGTATACACGTTGGTAGAAGGCAATCTATAACGATGTGGTGCCAATGACTTTCTAATGCGGTGCATTTCCCGGGAAGAGGGCCGCGAGCTTCTCGCGGAGATCCACAGAGGCGAGTGTGGGAATCACGCATCTTCTCACAGGTTGGTCTGTAAAGCCTTCCAGCATGGCTTTTACTGGCCTACACCACTCTAGGATGCAGCCGAGTTGGTCAAGAAGTGTGAAGCATGCCAGTTTCATGTGAAGCAAATTCACACACCGACTCAGTCACTGCAGATGATACCTCCCACGTGGCCATTCGCTCCGTGGGGGATGGACATTTTGGAACCTTTTCCAAAAGCCGTCTGAGGTTATCAGTTTTTATGTGTTGCCATCGACAAGTTCACAAAGTGGCCAGAAGCAACTCCAATTGTGACTATCAACAAGCACTCAGCCATCAAATTCTTGAAGTCCATTGTGTGCAGATTTGGAGTTCCGAAGATAATCATCACTGATAACGGAACACAATGCACCAATGCAACATTTCAAGAGTACTGTGAAGACCTCGACATATCAGTCAGCTATGCATCTGTAACTCATCTGGCAAACAATGGCCAAGCCGAGAGAGAAATCGTAGAAATACTCAAGGGACTCAAGACGTGCACTTATGAGCGCTTAAAGAAACATGGTGCAAACTTGATAGAAGAGCTTCCGTATCTATTGTGGGCAAGTCAGACTACATCGAGTCGGGCCACAAGAGAGACACCATTCTTCATTCTGTACGGAGCTGAAGTTGTCCTTCCGCCGGAGATCACCATGGGTTCCCTCCGCGTCCGGACCTTCGACGAAGCCACACAGGACCAACTATGGCATGAAGACCTAAACCTCATTGACGAGGCAAGGTGCCAAGCAACTGTTCATAATGCACACTATCGTCAGGCGCTCTGGCACTATCACCAAAGGTTCATGCACAACTGGTAGTTGGAGGAAGGCGATCTGGTGTTGCGGAGAATACTGACTTGAGAAGGGATGAATAAACTCTCCCCCGGCTGGTAGGGTCCTTTCAAAGTTATCAATGTTTTCCGCCCCGGATGCGTCCGCTTGGCAATAGAGGATGGGATATCACTTTCGAACCCCTAAAACATTGAGCACCTTCATAAGTTTTACACCTAGTTCATGGAGGTGAGTCTATATTTGTATAAGGTGTATCTTTTAGAGTCTATGAATAGAGTCGGGAGGGTCTTAGGTCAAAAACACACTTAACTTGGTCTTGTACTTTAGCTGTATCCTTACCTTCCCTGGGTATTACAAGATAAATAGCACACATAACTTGGTCCTGTACTTTAAGTGTGTCCTTGTATTTCCCTATTATTTGGATCTTAATGAGAAACATTTTATACAAACAGACTCTACATGCATTTCATTTGTGCAAGCTCATTTCATTTTATACCTTCTTGTCAATGGTGATGTTGTGCAATCCGCTTGAAATAAGCTCATTCCATTTATTAATGAGAATTATATACTTCCTAAATCATACATGTTTCTATTACTCAGGTTCACCAAGGAGGATGACAAGGACACGCCGAGACTAAACCAGAGAGGAGAACTACGTCGAACCAGTTCGGCCTGGCAGAACTGTCATGAAGAAATAGTCATATATCTTGATTCATAGAAGCTGTGAAGGTCCGAGTACTTGTTGGAAAGGTGTTGAAGTCAACTTTCTAATGCCACTAAGTGTCGAGTGCTTTAAAGCTCCTAGCTTGGCAGCCAAGTGCTTTTGGTGCAGACTGTTCAAAAGATCAATAGTTAGCCTGATATCCAAGTTTTCGTGAGAAACTGTATCACTCTACAATATTTCATGAAGCATGCTACACATGTTGTGAAAGTTTATCAAATTAGCTTTCCAACGTATCTGGTCCCATGTCTTTTGGATGTCCCTAGGTGGAGTTATGATTGAAACATTGAAGACCACTCAAAAGGCCAGAAGACATGCGGGAAATTGATGACCACTTCATGAATGATCAAGCCAGTTGGACTTCCACCTTCCCGCGTGGCTTTTTCAGTTCACATCTATTTTTAGACTAGTTGTTGGCATAAATACCCCTCTTTTTGTAAGCCAAGGGAACTTTTTAATGAATTAAGATTATTCCAGTGATATTTGCAGCCGAGCTGCTTGAGTGTCTTACTCAACCCTTGTTCTTCCTTGTTCTTCTTGAACTTGTGGAGAGATCTCTCTGAGATCCACTAATTCGTACTCTGCGGGTTCCAGTACGGCTGCCCCATCTTGTGAGGATTAGCTCGGTTGTGGTTCTGCGATCATTCGGAGATCGAGTTGAAGTCCTTGCGGTTTCGGTATCTCTCTCCCTGTCGCTTGGTCGCATCCAACCTTGGTCAGATATAAAGCTAGTTATCTGCGCTGTTTCTACAGCAAGTTATCTTGTTCTTGAACCTCCTGTCGTGAAGATCGAGCCACCTTTCGCCAAAACAGATACGGTGAATATCATGTGGTAATCAGAGCTATCGTTGTCACGGTAGGTTCATTTTTTTTATCACCCACCCTCCCCCTTTTTTTTTCAATTTGTTACAGTTTTCACCATCCACATATTCATCCCTGTGTTTATCTTTTACATATATTTGTTTGTACTATATTCCAAAGCCTAAAAAAATAGCTATAGCCCTTTTGACGGTACTGTTATCTTGTGTTTGTGTTCCTCCAGTTGCTCGTCACCATCGTTTACCCATATCTTTTGTAATCAGTACCCCTGTTAGTGTTAACAAAAGAGTCAAAAAAAAAGAAAGAAAGAATACAGTAATAAAAAAAGAGAGCACAAGTGAAAAGATTCTGAAGAATTTTGTGTTACGGTTGGGTGTTGAAATTTTTAGTTTTCATATCCAATTTGGTGGTAATCTTGATAGCAGCAATTTTTTTTATCTTTTGAGCACATATTTTTCACTTGATTGGCAGTACCGTATCCCTCCTTGTTCAGCCACCTATAGTTCCACCAAAAACATGAATCGGGACTTTCCATTTGTACTCCTTACGGCCTCTTTACCACCTCCGTTGAAGCTGTCACACCAGCACCATCACAGTTCTTGAGATCAGGCAAGAACTTTAGTAAGTAAGAGGTGAGATCGAGTGTGTCCATATATATATATATATATATATATTTCTTTTTCTTGCTGCTTCTAATATGGCAGACTCAGATTCAAGTGTTCATGGTGGACACCATGGTGATAGGGAACCCCCTGTCTCACAGGATGAGATGTGTCGCATGGCTGATTCACTCATGGAGGCCATGGGCAGGCTCCTCGGTGAGCGTCTTCCCGCGGCTGGAGGACGTCGAGCATGTCGTGATCAAGAGGACCGTCATCGAGAGGAGTCCGGCGATGAGAACTCTGGTTTCTTCCATGGATTCAATCGCTTCGGAGATGGCCCTGACGGATCTGGTGGTGGTCGCCATGCTGATTTTAATAATTACCATGGTGGGTGTCGCGCACAAAGGCGCAATGCTGATGGTCGCTGCGTGCATTTTGAATATGAAGAGTTTGAAGATCAAGATCATGAAAAGGATCTCATGATGATGAAAATTATTTCGGTCAAGGTGGCAGGTTTGATCGGCGTCATCATCGCCGGCCTGTTGATTTTGAAGAAAGGGAATACCATCGTGGTCGACGTCCTCATGACAACCCAGATAACATCGCTCGTGTAAAATTGAGTATTCCAAAGTTTACTGGAAAGGAGAATCCTGATGAATTTCTTGAATGGGTTGAGCATTGTGATCAAATATTCTGAGTACATAATCTTTTGGCTCAGCGCCGTGTGAATCTTGCTTCGGTGGAACTCTCTGGATACACTCTCACTTGGTGGAACCAAGTGCAGGAGAATCAACGTGATTTGTGACGCGGATATATCAATACATGGGAGGAGATGAAGCAAGTGATGAGAAGGCGATTCGTGCCATCTAGCTATCAGCGTGATCTCAGGAACCGGTTGCAAATGTTAAAGCAGGGGAAGAGATCAGCTGATGAGTATTTCAAGGAGATGGAGCTACTGTTGGTGCGGGCTGGAATATGAGAAGATGCAGAGTCAACAATGGCAAGATTTCTAGGAGGTCTTAATGAAGAAATTTCTGGTTTTGTGGAGATGTGTCCATATCGTACATTGCAGGATCTTGTTGATCAAGCTATGCGAACAGGGAAGAAGATTCAGCAAGAGTCATGTGGAACATCTTATGGCAAATATTCTATTGCTGCCCCATGGCGCAAACAGCAGTCAAGTACTTCCTATGGTGGTGGACGATATCAAGGGGCTGCAGCCAAGTCTTACCAATCATTTGTTCCATCGAAGATGGCAGCCTCCACCGCGTCATAACCACCAACTCAGCAGCGACCCGCTGCAAGTTCAGCAGCCCACAACAATATCTTGGGAGCTACATCTTCTTCTCGAAGCAGAGAAAATGTATGCCATAAATGCCACGGTTGTGGGTACATTGCTGCCCAATGCCCAAGCAAGAGGGCCATGTTGTTGAATGATAAAGGTGAATGGGAATCCGAGAGTGATCCGGAAGATGATGGACCGATATGTGATGAAGAAATTGAGGAGGAAGGGAATGAGATCCAGCCTGAAGAAGGAGAACATAATTGCTTTATTTCTCTACGAGTGCTTACTGTAACAGCAGAAAAGGAAGACAACGGGCAGCGACATAATTTGTTCCATACCCGTGGACTAATCAAAGCTAAGGTGTGCCACATCATCGTTGATAATGGCAGGTGCAACAATATTGCTAGCCAAGAATTGGTGGACAGATTGGGACTGAAACCACGGCGTCGTCCTATTCCATACAAGATGCAGTGGCTTAGTTATTGTGGTGCGCTATGTGTCAGTCATACTGTGACTATACCATTCTCTGTTGGAATATACAATGATCATGTGGAGTGCGACGTGGTGCCTATGCAAGCCTGCCAGCTTCTGGTCGGTCGACCATGGCTATATGATCGTGATGTCCAGATTTTTGGAAGGAGTAACAAGCTGTCTTTTGTGTACAAAGGAGAGCGAATTTCCTTGCTTCCTTTGACACCGGAAGAAATTTTGAAGGATGATATCAAGAAGAAACAGCGCGAGAGCGAGCACCACTTGCGAGTGAGCCACAAAAATAGTAAGGAAGAGTGTCCACAGCCAAATCAAACCCCACAGCTGCAAGGAACCCAGAAACCGGGAAAAGAGGGTTTAGTAATGATGGCTAGGAAGGGGGATATCAAATCATTGAGTGAACCCGATGCCATGTTCTTTGTACTTATGTACAAGGACACTTTTCTTTCTACTAGTGCCTTACCCTCTACCTTGTTGAGTACTCTTTTGAATGTCTTGCAGGAATATGAAGATGTCTTTCTGGACGAAGTACCACTAGGATTGCCACCTAAGAGAGGGATCGAGCATCAAATTGACTTGGTTCCTGGTGTGTCACTTCCGAACAGGGCTGCATACCGCACCAACCCAGAGGAGACAAAAGAAATTCAGCAACAAGTGGAGGAATTGATGAAAAAAGGGTATGTACAGGAAAGTCTTTCCCCTTGTGTTGTCCCTGTTCTTTTAGTGCCTAAGAAAGATGGGTCTTGGAGACTGTGTGTGGATTGCCGTGCAATTAACAGCATCACAATAAGAAATAGGCATCCCATTCCTCGCTTAGATGATATGGTTGATGAACTTAGTGGTGCTAATTTTTTTGCTAAAATTGATTTAAGAAGTGGCTATCACCAGATTCGTATGAAAGAAGGAGATGAGTGGAAAACAGCCTTTAAAACAAAATTTGGATTGTATGAATGGTTAGTGATGCCCTTCGGTTTAACAAATGCACCTAGTACATTTATGCGATTAATGAATCATGTGCTTAGAACTTTCATTGGTAAATTTGTTGTGGTTTGTTTTAATGACATCCTAATCTACAGCAAGACTCTTGAAGAACATGTTGCACATATCCAGAGCGTGCTTGCTGTCCTGCGTAAACAAAAATTGTACGCTAACCTTGAGAAGTGCACCTTCTGCACCGATAAGGTACTTTTCCTTGGTTTTGTTGTTTCAGGACAAGGCGTGGAGGTGGATGCTGAGAAAGTCAAGGCTGTACATGAATGGATGCCTCCACAGAACGTGAGCCAAGTGAGAAGCTTCCTTGGACTTGTTGGTTTCTACCGGTGCTTCGTGAAAGATTTCAGCACGATCGCTGCTCCAATCAATGAGCTGACCAAGAAAGACGTACCTTTCAAATGGGGAGAAGCACAACAAAAGGCTTTTGAAGAATTAAAGAAGAAGCTCACAACATAAACAGTCCTTGCACTTCCTGATTTCAACAAGACATTTGAAATTGAATGTGATGCAAGTGGAGTTGGAATTGGAGACGTGCTGATGCAAGAAAAGAGACCAATTGCATTCTTCAGTGAAAAGCTAAGTGGTCCGACTTTGAATTATTCAGTTTATGATAAAGAATTATATGCTCTCCGGAGTTTGGAAACTTGGCAACACTACCTTTATCCTAAAGAATTTGTAATACATTCAGACCATGAATCATTGAAACATATTAAGGGACAACTAAAACTGAATAAACGACATGCTAAGTGGAGTGAATTTATTGAGTCATTTCCTTATATTGTCAAATATAAGAAAGGTCAAGACAATATTGTAGTTGATGCTTTATCTCGATGTCATGCTTTGCTCACACAACTTGATGCTAAAATTCTCGTATTGGAAAGTATAAAGGAATTATATGCCACTGATTCTTACTTTGCTGAACCATATGCCAAGTGTCGTAATGGCAAAGGATGGGAAAAGTATCATGTGCATGATGGATTTTTATTTCGCACTAACAAACTTTGTATTCCAGATTGCTCTGTTCGACTTTTACTCGTGCAGGAAGCTCATGCAGGTGGACTTATGGGCCATTTTGGAGCCAAGAAGATGGAGCAAGTGCTGGCTGACCATTTCTTTTGGAAAAAAATGCGACGAGATGTAGAGAGACATGTTCTTCGCTGCGAAAACTGCCACAAAGCTAAGTCTCGTCTGAACCCTCATGGTTTATATACTCCCCTGCCTATTCCTAATGCACCTTGGGAGAACATTTCAGTGGATTTTGTTCTTGGGTTACCATGGATTCAATTTTTGTCGTGGTTGATTGTTTCAGAAAAATGGCACATTTTATTCCTTGCCGCAAGAGCGATGATGCTTCCCATATTGCTGAATTATTTTCAGGGAAATCGTGTGACTACATGGAATGCCACGTACCATTGTGTCGGATCGTGACACCAAGTTCTTGAGCTACTTTTGGAAGACATTGTGGTTCAAACTTGGGAAAAGACTTTTGTTCTCCACAACATGTCATCCGCAAACGGACGGCCAAACTGAAGTTGTGAATCGAACACTATTAATGTTGCTCCGAGCTGTCCTAAAGAAGAACCTGAAACTATGGGAAGAAAGCTTGCCACATGTTGAGTTTGCATACAATAGGGAAGTATACTCGACCACTAGATTTTGTCCATTTGAAATTGTATATGGATTCACACCCACTGCTCCCATAGATCTTTTGTCTTTGCCCATGCAGGAACGTGTGAACTTCGATGCAAGCAAGCGGGCTGAATTTGTCAAGAACATTCATGATAGGGCTAGGGCCAATATTGAAAAGATGACCAAGAAGTATGAGAAGCACGCTAACAAGGGTTGCAGGAAGGTGTTGTTCGAACCAGGGGACTGGTTTGGGTGCACCTTTGAAAGGATCGTTTTCCAGAGCTGCGCAAGAGCAAGTTGCAACCCCGGGCTGACGGACCATTCAAAGTTCTACGCAAGATCAACGACAACGCTTATGAAATTGATGTGCCAAGTACTTATGGTGTAAGTACCAACTTCAATGTGTCTGACTTCTCTCCATTCTTTGGATTGGAAGAGTCGAGGATGACTCTTTTTCAAGGGGGGGATGATATGCCCACGCCGACCACACCATCAAGTATATCGACTACATTAAGCAAGATGGAACAATCATCAAGTCAAGCTGCACCAGCTCATGTTTTCGATGGACCAATTACTCGTAGATGAGCTAAACAGCTACAACAGGAGGTGCACGCACTACTTTGTGAAATTCCATTTATTAATGAGAATTATATACTTCCTAAATCGTACATGTTTCTATTACTCAGGTTCACCAAGGAGGATGACAAGGACACGCCGAGCCTGAACCAGAGAGGAGAACTACGTCGAACCAGTTCGGCCTGGCGGAACTGTCATGAAGAAAAAGTCATATCTCTTGATTCATAGAAGCTGTGAAAGTCCATGAGTAATTGTTGGAAAGGTGTTGAAGTCAACTTTCTAATTCCACTAAGTGACGAGTGCTTTAGAGCTCCCAGCTTGGCAGCCGAGTGCTTTTGGTGCAGACTGTTCAGAAGATCAATAGTCAGCCTGATATCCAAGTCTCCGTGAGAAACTGTATCACTCTACAATATTTTGTGAAGCATGCTACACATGGTGTGAAAGGTTATCAAATTAGCTTTCCAACACATCTGGTCCCATGTCTTTTGGATGTCCCTAGGTGGTGTTATGATTAAAACATTGAAGACCACTCAAAAGGTCATAAGACATGTGGGAAATTGATGACCACTGCATGAATGATCAAACCAGTTGGCCTTCCACCTTCCCATGTGGCTTTTTCAGTTCACATCTATTTTAGACTAGTTGTTGGCATAAATACCCCTCTTTTTATAAGCCAAGGGGAACTTTTTGATGAATTAAGATTATTCCAGTGATATTTGCAGCCGAGCTGCTTGAGTGTCTTACTCAACCCTTGTTCTTCCTTGTTCTTCTTGAACTTGTGGAGAGATCTCTCTGAGATCACTAATTCGTGCTCTGCGGGTTCCAGTACGGCTGCCCCGTCTTGTGTGGATTAGCTCCGGTTGTGGTTCTGCGGTCGTTCGGAGATCGAATCGAAGTCTTCGTGGTTTCGGTGTCTCTCTCCCCGTCGCTTGGTCGCATCCAACCTTAATCAGGTATAAAGCTAGTTATCCGCGCTGTTTCTATAGCAAGTTATCTTGTTCTTGAACCTCCTGTCGTTAAGATTGGGCCACCCTTCGCTGAACCAAATTCGGTGAATATCACTTGTCCTTGGCCAAATGCTTCTTGGGTATGTCATTGATTTTTTCTTAGCCATGGACAAGATACATCAAGGTAGGCTAGTTGAAGTTGAATTCGTTGGAATTCAAATGCACATAGCCTCCTTGAATTTATTGATTCCACTTGTGACCTTTGGAGTTGTTATTTGGAAATTAAAGATCCCCATGAGTCTTAGGGGGGAAATCCCCCAAGTGTTCCATGTTGACATGGATTTTCTTAAATAATATGAATATCTATGACTTGAATCATCCAAACACTTCCCTATTAGCTTGACCTTCTTTATTTTTCAATAGGAGGTCTAGTTCCATGGCTAGCACATCCATCTTGTCAATGGTGTGCATGCCATGCCAACATAATTGAAGCGTTCTTGGATCCACCCCTTGAATGGTGACTATCTTCTCAATCAAACCTTTATCTTTTTCATGATGAATGAGAAGAGGTCATCTGCAACTTCAACATGGATTGTTTCACGGGTGAATGAAGTCAACCCGTTGTAGGAGTGTTTGACGATGAATCAAATATCCATCCCCATGGTAAAGGCAAACCAAGATATAATCTTGGAGCCTCCCCCAATCTTTGGGGGTAGATGCCTTTGGCTCCTACTGGAAGCTAGAGAATCCTCCCATTGTGGTTAATGATGTTGCCCAATGGGAAGAATTTGTTGGCGAACACTTTAAACTACTAATGAAGTTAAGCTCTTGTGTCCTGTTTTGGCTTTCCCGTAGAGTGGGCTAGGCAAACACTGCCCTGTTTTCACACAAGGCGAAAACAAAGAAAGAGTAATCCTCTCTAATAACTAGTAGTACTTATAACTTAATCATAAGTGATAGCTATCTTTTACTTCATTTGCCTTCCCGACAACGACACCAGAAATGCTTGTTGGTATTTCTTAACACGACAGGTCATCTCTAGCAGGAGATGAGATCCGCAAGCGCACGGAAGATATCGTCATAGCATTTCACCCAAGAGTATTCCCAAAGGTATCATATTTATCCCAAATGAAGGTGGTTAAGTAAAGTAAACACTGTTCTTATTATCAAGGTATAGGGTACTATGTATTCATCAGAACAGGGGTGAGATTATAATAGGGGTAGTGTGACACACACCTAAGAAATCTACTCTAAGGATAAGGTTGTCCTAGTGAGGGTTAAGCTACGAGAAAGGATTGCTCCTACTGTACTCTACTTACTCATATACATAGCCTATTAGTGTACACATGAGTACGCTAACAAGGAATACTAGGGATTAGTGGTCCAACATACCAGGCATGGGCTTACCAATGAAAACATAAGGACGATTCCCACCTCGAGCTTGTGGCATAGCCGAACATGGGGGGTTATGAAGGACAGACATGGTTGTCACCACGTGTCGCCTACCCCTACAACCCGTGGGTCTACGAGACATCCAACATTACTTAACTATCTAAGCACCATGCTTACATGTTAAGTAATACCTTAAGAGCCATGATACAAATATCTTCTTAAGGCAATGACTAACCTAAACATCGTTGAACCTGTGAGACCTATGTGTGCTGAATACATTGGCTATGGCGAGAAAAGTTTTTAATACTACCAAAACACCTTTATCATCAAGGTCCGACTCTAGGTCCGAGCTCCAGCATGGTCTGACGATAGGTCCGGCTTGTTTTGGGTAGCTCCGGCAAGGTCCGACGTAAGGTCCGACTTGCTTTGGCTAGGTCTGACTTGCTTTGTCTTGGTCCGACTTCTTTGTCTAGGTCTGACTAGCTTTGGTTAGCTCTGGCTCTAGGTCCGACTTGCTTTTGCTAGGTCCGACTTCTTTATCTAGGTCCGACTAGCTTTGTTTAGCTCCAGCTCTAGGTACGACTAGCTTTGGTAAGCTCCAGCTCTAGGTCCAACTAGCTTTAGTTAGCTCTGGCGCTAGGTCCTGCTAGCTTTGGTAAGTTGTGGTGCTAGACCCTGTTAGTTTTGGTAAGCTCCGGTTCAAGGTCCGGTTAGCTTTGGCAAGGTTCGGAGCTTGAACGCAGTGGTTCTAAATTTAATTTGCAATGTTTCAAACTTGCTTTTGGATTATGGAAAGTTTGCTTAGTTTTCTTTTACTAAGTTTTTGGTGTGTTTTGGTGGTTATGGTTGAGATGTTTTTGCTAAGGTGTGCAACATACTTATGTGAGGTTCTCACATAAGGTGTTGTGGTTATCAGAACTAACGAGAGTCATGTCGAGGACTTGTGCTCGGAAGTATTGGTTGTTTATTCATGTGCAGGTGTTGCTTGAGTTCTAGACATGGCTGGTGACGGGATCCATTGAACTAGTCTTAGGGAGAAGATGAGGTTCAACAACCAAATTCGGGAGGAATTGTGGTTGAGTTGATCAGGAGGTTGCGCATCATGTTTGAATCAAGAACAATGCATAATAAGGTATTGTGGATGTCGTTGGAAGATGTTTGCACGTGTGCAAGGAGTGCATGGACGTGGCTAGATGGTTCCAAGGCGTGATGAAGAGATGTGGACGTAAAGAATTGATCGGAAAGGTCCAACCGACTAGATTATAGACTCAGGCTGCGACTGAGTAGTGTTTGACTCAAATATGGAAAGTTTTTAGTTGGTTATGATAGGATTTCGTGTGGGTCTAGAATTTGAGTTGTTTTAGGAATGTGGGATACATTCCTATGGTGTTTGGAAGTCTTAAGATTGCTTCTATCTGCGTATAGAAGAGTCTTGAGCAGTTATGGAAAGTTTTGATTCGTGAATAGAGTAGGATTAGAGTCCTAGTTAGGTTTGGGTTGGCCTAGGGGTTGGTTATATAAGCAAGGGAGGCCAGAGCTCGTGTTGCACGACTTTGGGGTTGTTTCTCTTGTGTTTTGATTAATAAAGTTCGTAGTTTGAAGGAACTTTTGTGCCTTGTTCATCCGACTTGTTTTCGTCAAGTCTTTCTCGTCGAGTTTCTGCACAACACAACCTTTCATTGATGGTTTCCTCATAACTCGATTTTTATAGATCCGATTGATGTGATTCTTTTTGGGTTGTCTTCGCAACTTGATATTCTATCATCTGTGAAAATTTCAAAGTCATTGGATTTGTGTTTTTGGATTTACACGAGTTTTTTGCAGTATTCCAGAACTATTTTTCTTGGGTAAAACAGATTGACCTTTGTTTGATCTTTTGGTCCGTCGAAGTGTAGCAACGACACTTCCCCCGGTACTACTAAAGTGTAGCCCGTGGAGGTTCTTTTTTTGGTTGGGGAACACAGAGATCAAGATCAGGATGGCAACACCAGAGATTTACGTGGTTCGGGCCGCCTGAGCGTAATACCCTACTCCACAGGGTGTGTGTGTGTGTGTGTTGTATTATGAATTGCTAGAAAGCGTAGTCTCTGGCTCAGCTTGGAGTTGTCCCCTTCGTTTCATGCGGCTCAGTCCTTCTATAGTCCAAGGACTGACCGTTACATCCTTAGCCTGGCCCGACATGTGGCCCTGGCGCATCAAATAGCCTAATACACTGTATACGGGTATTAAGCATGGTTAATAGTGTGATAATGTGCCTTAATGGCTGCGTCACCTCTATTAACTGTGCCCTAATCGTGTGTCATTAATACAGCATTAACGACACGTAATCAAGTCTTGTAATTGCCGCTTTAACTGACCCTTGAATGTCCGTGCTGAAGGAGATCCACCAATGTATTCGTTGATGAAGATCCGGAGGCTCCACACGTGGCAGCTTCAGAGCTTCCCTTTGCGGGGAGGTAACTCCGGCACCGCTGTACACGTGTCAACACCGGAGCTTCCATCTGCTCGGGGTTAGGTCCGGGGTCATTATACACGTATTGATCGTTGAGCTTCCCTGTGTCGAGAGTTTAGCTCCAGATTTACATTACGCGTCAGTCTCCGGAGCTACCCATATGAGGGATGCGGGTCCGGTGTAATATGACATGTGGGGCGTGAGGAGGCCTTCAATTTTGATAGGCAGAACTCTTTTGCACTTCTTGCGGTATCATAGGGTACCCGATACACAGGGTACGGACAGTGGCTCCCGGGCTCACCTTTGGGAGAAACCCCTTTGGTTAAGTTATTCTACCCTAGGTGGGGCCATCCTTGATTCCCGCACTTCAACTTCAAAAGTTTTTTGATGTACTATTGGGGCAATGGTTCGGGATTGGACCATCGACGCGTGTCTTGTTATGAATACGACGGATGAGATCTTTGAGTGCGGATCTCACGCAATTGAAGGTCACCAGTTCCCGATACAAAAACTGTATCGGTTCCGAGCGCCTTGTAAGGGTGCCACCTTTGGGTCTCCCGCCGTCCATCATGACGACGGTTCGCATGGGGTAATAACTTCGATCTTTTCGTTGGGTGGCCCCGGACCCATTCGTCATGGATGGGGTAGATTTTTTAAATGTGATCCGACTCTTATGGCGGTTTCCATCCAAGCGTTGCGGAGGCTTACTTAAGAAGGAAAGTGCGCGTAGTTTGAGGACTCTTTACGCTTTCAATCAAACTTGCGCTCAGAGCCTCCCAAACTTTGCCTAGCTTTCTCTTCATTTGCTCCACTTTGCTGCGATGGAGTTGGGTCTTCCCAAGAGCTGCCTCAAGAGTAAAGACGATTTGATGAAGGTCCGGACCTGTATGGGATGGTCCAGTGACTCCTTCAGCCACCTGATCCGCACCGGCGAGCTCCCGTTCAAGGAGGAGCGTAATGGCGACATGGTGTACTTCTCTGCGTAAGCCATGGACTTTTCAAGGAGGAGCATTCAAGGAGGAGCAGATTGATCCCACCTTTTCAACCTTTTTTAATGCTTCTAGACTTTTACGATATCCAGCTGTATCATCTTGGCCCCCATTCTCTTCTGTTAGTTGCAACCTTTGTCCACTTTTGCGAGATGTGGGTGGGTGTTCCCCGCTGCATCGAGCTGTTTTGTACCTTCTTCACTGTCCACACTACCGACAAGGGGACCTAGCTTCTTGGCTTCTACTATTTCATGAAGTGCAAGAACTGCCCCTTCAAGTACATGAAGTCATTTCCTTCTGGCAAATGGGATGACTGGAAGAAGGACTTGGTCATCACATTGGAGGAGAACGAGAGGTTGGAGCTGCCCCAAGGACTCCCCAACGTTGACACTGACGCTTGGAGTGTAGTTTCGGTGCTGTCAGATGCCTTCAACCCCGTTCTGACCAGGATCCGCGAATGCGTGGAGGGTGGAGTGACCCCTCTGATTGTCTTCTGCAACTTCCTGGTCAACAGATGGGCTCCACTGAGGAAGAGGGAGAAGCTCGCTTGGGCCCTCAATAGCGTGATGGATGACGACTGGATTGAAACTGGTCTGAAATCCAACTTGGATGAAGAAGCTTTGAAGCTTCATCTCAAGAAATTCCAGCATGGGATAAACGTGGATGGCGATGACTTAGTTCCGCCGACAGCTTACCTTCCTCTGAACATCGAGGCGTAGTTCAGCAGAGAGCTCCGAAGGAAGATGCCGGCGCTTGATGACCTTGGTGAGGTGGAAAGGCATCCGACCTCTAGGGTGGTAATCCCCGGAGCTTCCGAAGGAGGCCCTACCTCCGCCCCGAGTTAGAGGGTTGAAGACATCGGCAAGGGCAAGGAGCCAGCTGAACCCTCCAGCCGGAAAAGGAAACTGAAGCATGCTGATGGGAGGTTCGTCAGGGATGCTCCCTCTGCGACAGCTCCTTCTCCCCGGCGGAGGCGGTCTTTTGTGACTGCACCTTCTCCAACGCAGATGTCTTCCAGAGGCGATAGCTCTAGGCAGTCAACCCCGGCCCCAGTGTCGGCTAAAAGCTCCAAGCCTATGATTTCTTCCCGACCAAGAGAAGCTCCGGCTGAGAGGACATCGACTGTTGCAAGTAGTCCTCAGTTGCGGTCCGAAGTTGTTGTCTCACCCGACTTGGTGGGATCTGGCTCCAGACCTCAGAAGAAGAGGTTTTGAGGCGACTGGGGTGGTAGCATCCCTGGGTAAGCATTGATTGTTCACCTTAAAATGCCAGTCTTGTTTTTGATGTGTCTTTAATCTTCTCTTCCCTTTATTTATAGGGTGTCGAAGAAGGGGTCAGGAACTTCGGCGTCTGTCGCAGTGACCGGGGCTGCGCATGCTGAAGCTCCGGCTTCAAGCACCGAGCCTCCTCCTCAAGTGGTGGCAGAATTCACGGCAGCTCTGGCGCTAGCTGTCGTGGAGTTAGATTCGAAGTCCTTGCCTAAAGCTCCTGTGGTAGCGCCGGACCACGAGGGGGGAGTTGGAGATGTACCTTTGGCATCGGTGCCGGAGGCTGATGCTCCGGTACCGGAACCAGAGATGTCAGAAGCTCCAGCCTTTGAGCCAGAGGTCGTGGAAGCCCTGGCCGCTGAGCCAGAGGCAATCAAAGTCCCGGCCACTAATCTGGAAATCATTGAAACTTCGGCCCTTGTGCCAGAAGTTGTTGAAGGTCCGACGGCTGAGCCGGAGATGCCTGAAGCTCCGATCGCTGAACCGGAAGGAGCTAACGTGCCAGCATCTAAGCCAGCGGCGGTAGAGGCCTCAGATGAAGCCCCTGCCATTGCCCCGGAGGTAGCTGAACAAGAGTCGGAGCTGCATGAAGAGGTGGTGATAGGTCCTCCGACCTCGGAGCTGACGACCAAAGACCTAGAAGCAGCGCCTTCAACTTCTACTCCAGATGTGAGAGTTCCCCCAGTGGGTTCTTCCTTTGCTGCTGCGGAAGGGCTTCCGGAGAGTGGCCCTAGTGCTGCAGGAGCTCAGGGGACCACCCTAGTATAGTGGGACTTAATTTTTGTGATGGAGAATCCTCTGGAGCCTGCGGAGTTGGTCCCAGCAGGCTTGGAGCCTATCCTTCTAGCGTTGTCCATAGACAACGCTTGTTGCAACCTACAACAAGTCCAGCTCGCCTTTGATCACGAGAGCAAAGCCGTGGAGGAGGAGCACAACACCTTGAGGCATTGGCGCAACAGACTCCACTTTGAGACCAGGCTTGCCCAGACGAGGTTGACTGACCAGAAGGAGTGCATTAATAGGGAAAAGGCCTGGTTGGAATACTGGGACAAGCTGCTGGAGGAGAAGAAAGCCGCCATCCGAGCGCTCGACGCTAACTCTAGGGACATTCGTGAGAAAGCCAAGGAGAGGCGTGATGCTGCTAATGAGCGTCACAAAAACCTTAATGAATTGAATGAGGTTGTCCTGAAGCACCGGGGCGGACCTTGAGGTGAGAGAAGAAAAGCTCCTGGAGCAGGAGGAGGATGTTGTGAAAAGGGAGACGGAGGTCACCCAGAAATTGACTCTGGATGAATAGAATTTGGCAGATCACAGCAAGAAGCTGGATCTATGGAGCAAAGAGATGAAGGAGAAGTACTGGAAACTGGGGTAGGAGCTCTCAAAAAGAGAAGTTGACGTTGCCACCAGGGAAGGGAAGGTGAAAGGCAGAGAAAAGGACTTGCCAGAAAGGCAGAACTGCTTCCACCTCCGGGAGACGGAGCTGACCGATCATGAGAAGCGAGTTGCTGAGAATATGCGGCAACATGCTAAATTGGTTGAGCGCCTCGCTCGGGAAGGTTCGGAGCTTGCGGCCTCCCGGAAGTCGCTGGAGGAGCTGCAGAGCTTGAAGGATATGGAGTCCATTCAAGTGTGGGACTTCTTGGGGTGGGCCAACGACACGCTGACACCACTAGGCTTCAGTTTCGTACGTCCGGACAACTCGCAGCTAGACTTGGACCGAGCGCTAGTGGCCCTCAATGGTGCTAGCGACAAACTCGATGCGATGGGCGACGTTATTACGAACATCGCGGAGTATGTGCTGATGTGCTATGTAAGCCGAGACCCCCAATTCTCTCTGGACCCGGTGCTTAAAGGTCCCATTGCTAAAGAGGAAGACGCCGCGAAGACTAGCGTCCAAGAGATTGCCAAGAAAGTCGCTTCATTCTTCCGCAGGTCTTAGACCCTCCAATAGCTAGGACTCTTTCCTTCTGCCTTCTGCTGTAATCCCAATTTTGTAATCCAGTGCTTCAAATTAGTGAAATCCATTTTGCCATGAACTTCACTTTATTTTTGTCTTCAATATAGTGTGCTCTGTCTTGTTGGTCCCCTGGTACATGTGTACAATTGAATTGTGTACATGTACCAGAGGATTTGACAGTATCTTGATGACTTGAACGCTTTGCACTTTTCGATTTTAGGTCCGAAGTCTTTATTTTTGATGCGTCGACGGCAGGCCCCCTGAGATTTGCGGAGTTTGGTAGCTCCGACACTACCGACTATCAACATATGAAACGTTGACAATGGGCCCCCTAGGATTTTTTGGAGCTTGGTAGCTCTTGATGTCACCGCACGAATAGTTGAAGGTAGGCCCCCCAGGGGTTGTCGGAGCTTTGTAACTCTGACATTACCTGTTGTCATCATATTAAATATTGACGGCGGGTACCCTTGGAGGATGTTGGAGCTTCGTAGCTCCGGCGTCGTTCACCATCGCTATGAATTTCTGTTTTTCCTGCACATTAAATACAAGAAAAAAGTAAAATTCGTTCTCTTGTCTATAAATCGTTTGTGACTTATTGTTCTTACTTGAGTTTTTATTCTGAAGTAACTTGATGTGGTAACAAGTATATTGAGGTAACCCTTCCGGACTCATATGCTTTTTTAGTACACATCCTACTGAGGTCTGCCGGAGTGTAGGTATAGTGGTGTACTTAGGGTGCAGGACCAGGCTAAGTCGATAGCACACTCCAGACCTATGTTGGCTTGGCGTTCAGGCAATTAGTCTATACAGCATGTTAAGACCCAAAGAGATCAATAATATAACTTGCAACGCATATTAATAACTTGAGTAAAAACTAAAAAACAATTGCACAACTTCATTGTAGATGAGAAGGTTAAAAATATTAATTTGATAGATCGAGCCTTGTACAAAAATAAACGCACGTGGAGTCTGTTGTCACACAATAATGTCTTTTATTATAGGTCTAGATTACAGGGGAGACAAGGACACACTTAGGGTGTGATACCAAGCTAAGTGCGCTATACATCTTGTACTAACCCAGGGTAGATAGTTACACTCTTAGTGCAGTGACTGTATGAAGTGTACTTAAACTTCCTAGACCCTCCTGGAGGAGTTCGGATGTTCTCCCAGAGGACCTACCCATGTCTGCTTGGCGACTCTATAACATACATGTATAATTACAGACTTACCTCCGTGATTCAAAGTATAAGACTCACGGAGGTGCTCGATGTTCCAAGGATTAGAAAGTGGAATCCCGTCCTCAGTTGCCAAGCGAACACATCCGGGTTGGGATACTTTGATCACTCGGGAAGGACCTTCCCAGTCGGGGGAAAGTTTGTTCATCCCTTCACGAGTTAGTATCTTCTGAAGCACCAGATCGCCTTTCTCGAGTTGTCGGTTGCGCACATGCCTTTGATGATAGCGCCGGAGTGCTTGGCGATAACGTGCATTCCGAACAGCTGCTTGGCACCTTCCCTCGTCGACGAGGTCAAGGTGTTCATGCCAGAGCTGGTCCTGCGTGGCTTGTCGAAGGTCCGGATCCAGAGGAACCCCAAGGTGATCATCGGAGGAAGGACTGCTTCAGCTCCGTGCACCAGGAAGAATGGAGTTTCCCTGGTTGACCGGTTTGGAGTTGTCCTGTTCGCCCACAATGTGGACAGAAGCTCATCAATCCAGTTGGCTCCGTGCTTTTTCAGGCGCTCATATGTGCGCGTCTTAAGTCCTTTTAAGATTTCTGCGTTTGCTCTCTCGGCTTGGCCATTGCTTGCTGGGTGAGCTACAGAGGCATAGCTGAGTTGAATGCTGAGGTGTTCGCAATATTCTTAGAATGCAGCACTTTTGAATTGAGTTCCATTGTCAGTTATGACGTTGTTTGGAACTCCAAATCTGCATATAATTGACTTCAAGAACTTGATTGTTGATTGCTTGTTGATTGTCACAACTGGAGTTGCTTCCATCCACTTAGTAAACTTGTCAATGGCGACATACAGAAATTTGTAACATCCGAAGGCTTTTGGGAAAGATCCCAAGATGTCCATGCCCCACACAACGAATGGCCATGTAGGAGGTATCATTTGTAGTGACTGAGCCGATGTGTGAATCTGTTTTCTGTGGAACTGGCACGCTTCAAATTTTTTTCACGAGCTCAACCGCATCCGGGAGTGTTGTAGGCCAGTAAAATCCATGCCGGAAGGCTTTACCGACAAACGTGCAAGAAGAAGCAAGGTTCCCGCACTCGCCTCTATGGATTTCCATGAGGAGCTCGCGGCCTTCTTCCCTTGCAATGCACCACATTAGGATGCCATTGACACTGTGCTGGTAGAGATCCTCTTTTACCAACGTGTATCTTTTAGCCAATCTGACAATCTGGTCAGCGGATACACTGTGTTTAGGAAGGATATTGTCTTTCAAGTAGCTCCGGATATCCGAGATCCATGCATCGGAGCTTACTTGAGCTTTTGAGTCTTGCATGCTGGGTTGCTCGGAGTTTCCGACAGCACCTACGACCCTTGGTGGATGTCATGGTAATAGGGCCACCGTGACTGCCAACTTTGTGGTGCTAGTCTCGCCCCCTTCGCTAAGTTGGCGGGCTGAGCTGTTGGTTTTGACAACCTCCGGACGAAGATTCTGTCAGGAGCTAGAGCTCCAATTGAGGCTTTCGTCGAGAGTTCATCAGCTTTAGCGTTGTGAAGACGCTGAACATGGTGGAGATCCAGGACTTCGAAGTCCTTCTGAAGCCTCTGGACTTCAAGGAGATAAGCAGCTAGTTGAGGATTGTTACAGGAGCATTCACCTTTGACTTGTTTGATGATAAGTTGTGAATCTCCCTTCACCAACAGCTGTTTGACACCATAAGATAGTGCCACCTTGGGTCTGTAGATGAGAGCTTCATACTCCGCCATGTTGTTGGTCACCTTGAAATCAAGGTGAACCATGTACTTGACCTTCTCCCCAGTAGGAGAAGGGAGAAGGATTCCAGCTCCAGCTCCCCGCTGCTGCGCGGAGCCATCAAAGTAGAGAGTCCACTAAGTCTCGGTGAATACCAGAACCTTGGGTTCCGATTTTTGCTCCTTGGGGCCCCAGGGTTTGATGGAGAGGGAGTCCATTCCGCCATGAAGTCAGCCAAAACTTGACTTTTGGTTGCTTGTCGTGACACAAATTCTAGATCGAACTCGGCCAGCTCTGCTGCCCTCTTTGCAATGTTCCCAGTAGAGTTAGGATTATGCAAAATAGCACGCAGTGGAAAAGAAGTTACCACTGATATTTTGTGGGCTTTGAAGTAGTGTCAAAGCTTTCTTGAGGCAATAAGAACTGTGTAAACCAGCTTATGCACCTCAATGTATCTTGTCTTGGCATCGTGGAGCACTTCGCTAACGTTGGACGGTCCGAACCCTTTCGAAAGGACCCGGAGCTTTTTCTACATCAACTCAGACCCTCTTGGAGGTGTCCGAATCTCTATGATGTGCTTCTTCGGCCCTCCCAGAGGGGTCCAAAACTTCTTCTTGTTCGACCCGGACCTTGCTAGAAGGGTCCGGATCGTTTTGGTCGGCCAGATGAACTCCCTCAAGTAAATGAGGTTGATCCCCTAGCGTTTCGTCTTGAGGTTCTGTGTCTGGGGGATGGGACCCTGACACACCTTCAGGTGATTCCGGACCCTCCCGGAGTGGTCTGAGCTCCTAGACTTGATGTGGCTCTAGTCTTTCCGCAACCAGGACCATACTCACAATTTCGATGGTTGCCGAAATGTAAAGCAGTAAAGGCTCATCAGGATTCGGAGCTACCAATATTGGTAGTGTGGTGAGGAGTTGTTTTAGCTCTTGAAACTCCTTTTCTGCTTCTTCAGACCAATGAAATGGTCCGGACTTCCTTAGGAGTTTGAAGAAGGGTAGCGCCCATTCTGCCAGTCTTGAGATAAACTGGCTGAGCGCAGCTAGACATCCAGATAACTTCTGGACATCCTTAATGCGGGTTGGGGGCCGCATATCTTCTATGGCCTTGATCTTCGCCGGATTTGCCTCAATTCCTCGGTGAGTCACCAAGAAACCTAGAAGCTTTCTGGAGCTAACCCTGAAGACACATTTGTCCGGGTTCAGCTTGGTGCGCGTAGTTTGCAACTTATCGAGGACAACTTGTAAATTGTCAAGGAGTGACTCCTTGTTCTTGATCTTCACTATGATGTCATCGACGTACACCTCCACCAAGTCTCTAATTACCTCTCCAAATGTTTTTTCATAGCTCTCACAAATATTGAAGAAGCATTTTTAAGACCAAATGGCATGGCAGTATAACAGTACAATCCATCTACTGTTATGAAGGCAGTATGCTCTTCATCTTCCTTAGACATTTGGATTTGATGATATCCAGAATATGCATCTAAGAAACACAATCGCTCACACCTAGAGGTGGAGTCCACTATCTGATCTATTCTAGGTAGTGGAAATGGATCCTTTGGACATGCCTTATTTAAGGTGGTGTAGTCGATACACATCCGAAGCTTCCCGCCAGCCTTAGGTAAAACAACTGGGTTTGCCAGCCATTTTGGATGGAAGACTTCCCGGATGAATCCAGCTTCGAGCAACTTCTTGATTTCCTGTCGAATGAAGTTTTGTCACTCGGTTGATTGCTTCCGGGGTTTCTGGTGTACAAGTCGTACGTCAGGGTAAATCTTTAGATTGTGCTCAATCACCTCCCTAGGGATCACAGGCATTTGTGACGGTTGCCAGGCAAACACGTCGACATTAGCCCTGATGAAAGTGATGAGTGCTAGTTCCTATTTTTTGTTCAGGCCTCCTGATATACGGGTAGTCTGAGCAGCATCGGAACCAATTTGGATGACTTTGACTGGAACGTCGGTGTCGCCGCTTGGTTGCACGCGAGGTGCAGAGGTAGAGCCTATATAACGAATGCTCGAAGGGTTCGGAGCTAGCTCCTTACCGGATGCTTCCTCTTGCGCTATGGTAAGCGCATAGAGTTCTTCTAAAGCAGTAACTCCTGCAGTGCGATCTCCGCGGATCCGGAGAACGCTCGTGGGTGTTGGCATCTTCAACAGTAAGTAATCATAATGAGCGGCAGCCATGAACCTGTACAAGGCTGGCTTGCCCAGAATGGCATTGAATGGCAGACTGATTTGCGCGACGTCGAAGACCAATTTCTTAGTTTTGTAGTTCTCCCGAGTCCTGAGCGTCATTGAGAGTGTGATGGAACCGAGAGGAGTAATGGTCCCTGCACCTACCCCAGAGAAAGGTCCGGATGGGCAAAGGTCCGAAGGTTGGAGCTGAAACTAAACGAAAGCTTCGAAGCTTATAAGGTTTAGCCCTGAACCTCCATCCACCATTACATGGTGGATTTGTATATTGTTAATGGTGGGTGACACCATCAACTGGAGTTGGCCAGCCCCAATCATGTTGCAGGGGCAGTCTGAAGCATCGAAAATGATGGGAGTGACCATCCACTTCCGATGAGACTCCGTCCTAGCAGTGGGAGCTGCCACGACCATGTCCCGCCAAATTATCTTGAGGATACGACGGGACGTGATGTACCGAGAACCACCATAAATGGTGTTCAGAGTCTTCTGGCGCTCGTTGTCAGAGACGTCAGAATTGTCATCGACGGTGTTGTAGACAACCTTCAAGACCTTCTTGTGGAACTTGAAACCTAGCTCCTCCTCAGTCAGAGCTTCATCGACTTATTGTTTTCCTTCCCGCTGACGCAAAGGAACTTCTTCCCGGTGCTTGTTATAGTGCTCGACAAGATTATGGACCTCTCGGCATTCTTCTAGGTTGTGTCTGTTCGTCTTGTGGATTGGAAACCACACTTTGGAACTATTGCCGTCTTCTGATGAAGGACGAGGTCGTTTCTCTAGGCGTGGCCCCCGGCCACCCGGAGCTGCAGTAGCTGCAGCAGCTGGTGTGCTGGCTGACGGCTTCTTCTTGCCGTTGGGCTTCTTTTTCTTTTTGCCACTACCGGAGGTAGTGGCTTCAGTTTTGGAGGACATCTTGTTGGCCTCCGGAGCTGGCTTGGAGTGCATTTCACGGCCCTCTGCAGCCCTAGCACATTTATCTGCTAGGCTGAAGAGTTCCGTAACACTGGTGACTTCTTTGATGGCCAGCTTCTCCAGCATCTTTTAATCTCGAACACCCTGTCTAAATGCAATGATAACAGAAGAGCTCGAGATTGAAGGAATAGTATTTCGTACCTGAGAAAACCGCTGGATGAAGGATTGCAGTGATTCCCCCGATGTTTGCTTTACAGCAAACGGATACAATTCAGTGGCAGGCTGGGTGTAAGAACTCCCAAAGTTGGCAGTGAATTGTTGGCATAGCTCTGCCCAGCTATTAATGGAGTCGAGTGAAAGACTCATGAACCAGGACCTTGCAGTCCTAGTTAAAGCCACCGGGAAGTAGTTGACCATCACAGCCTCATCAACCCCTCCTGCCAGTATAGCAGTGGAGTAGATTTGTAGGAACTCGGCTGGGTTGACAGTCCCGTCAAATTTTTCCAGCAAGTGAGGCCGGAACTTCTGTGGCCATCTGACCATGCGTAAATGCATGGCCAGGGCAGAACAGCCTCCTCCTACTCCCTGTGGAGCAGGGTTGTCCCTAGCCTCTCACCTCTCACGAGCACGCTCAATATGGACATAACCGTATTGCTGGCGGTAACGATGATCAAGTTCCGACGGCAGGTCATGAGTTGAAATCCTGGTGATGGTGTGGGTGCGTCGTGCCCCGGGAGGCAGCGAAGTCACCTGTTGGGATGCAACACGTCTCCTCTGCCGCGAGACTTGTGGACCATGTCGGCCTGACAAGGTCCGTCTTTGTGATGGTGCTCGCCCCGAGGGGGGAGGACCTTGATTGCTGATGGTAGTGGCTGCAGCTGCAACTAGATGGTCAACATCAGCTCTCCACTGATCCATAGAACCCTGGGGTTCCCCTGGAGGTGGTGGATGTTGTGGAAGAGCTCGCGCAGCAATGAGTGCGTGTTCAGGGTTGTTGTTCGTCGATGCAGTGATCGACGCAGATGCCCCATCTTGTTGCCCAGCATTGTTTGTCAGAACAGATGGTGACTGTGGTGCCATAGTGCCTGCTGGAACAATGGCACATGTTGGTTGCTGCATGTTGGAGGGATTGCCTCGAGCAGGTTGTTCAGCACGATTGCGGTTGGAAGATCCTGCGGCGGAATTCACCATCTTGAGATCTCGGGTGAATCCCCTACTTGGCGCACCAAATGTCGAAGTGTAGCAACGACGCTTCCCCCGGTACTACTAAAGTTTAGCCCGCGAAGGTTCTTGTTTCGCTTGGGGCACGCAGAGATAAAGATCAAGATGGCGACACTAGAGATTGACGTGGTTTGGGCCGCCGTAGTGTAATATCCTACTCCATGGGGGGTGTGTGTGTGTGTTTTATTATGAATCGCTAGAATGCGTAGTCTTTGGATCAACTTTGAGTTGTCCCCTTTGTTTCATGTGGATCAGTCATTTTATAGTCCAAGGACTGACCGTTACATCCTTAGCCTGGCCCGACATGTGGCCCTGGCGCATTAAATAGCCTAATACACTGTCTACGGGTATTAAGCATGGTTAATAGTGTGATAACGTGGCTTAATGGTTTTGTTACCTCTTTTAACAGTGCCCTGATCATGTGTCATTAATACAGCATTAACGACACGTAATCAAGTCTTGTAACTGCCGCTTTAACTGTCCCTTGAATGTCTGTGCTGAAGGAGATCCACCAATGTATTCATTGATGAAGATCCGGAGGCTCCACACGTGGCAGCTTCAGAGCTTCCCTTTGCGGGGAGGTAGCTCTAGCACCGTTGTACACGTGTCAACACTGGAGCTTCCCTCTGCTGGGGATTAGGTCAGGGGTCACTATACACGTGTTGATCGCGGAGCTTTCCTGTGTCGAGAGTTTAGCTCCAGATTTACATTACACGCGTCAATCTCCGGAGCTACCCATATGAGGGATGGGGGTCCGGTGTAATATGACATGTGGGGCCTGAGGAGTCCTTCAATTTTGACGGGCAGAACTCTTTTGCACTTCTTGCGGTATCATAGGGTACCCGGTACACAAGGTACTGAGACGGTCATAACTTGAGTTTCTCCTGACGGATTTTTGTGATTCTTGTTGTGACATATCCGTGACTTGATTCTCCACAATCTATACTTGTTTAGTTACAATTGGTCACCTTTATATTAGTCACACACATGATTTATTTAACTGAACACTTTTCTGCCGAGGTGTTTTTCATTGCTTCCGCTCAAAAGTTTTAATCTACCATTCACCCCCCCCTCTGGTAGCTTTACACGTGCTCTTCAATCATACAATTGGTATCAGAGCCACGATGCTCTAATCTTTGTGATTCGCACGTGTTTTTGACTAATCCTCATAGAGAAATACTCGGCAAGACCTTGTGTGTTTATTGGTATTGATTTCAAGGTTTGGAAGTCATGCATGGAAGCTTTTATCCAGGCGCAAGGCTTCGCAATATGGGAAAAAGTGTACAAGCCTTACGACGTGCCGCCGAACGATCAAGTCACGGCTACAAACTTAAGAGATGTCGACGACAACAACAAAGCCCGCAACTTGATAATCCAAAGACTAACTCAGAGCAACTTCGACTGTGTTGCACGCCTCCGATCGGCGCACAATGTGTGGAGAGCACTTTTTGACTACCACGAAGGATCCAACACGATCAAGGAGGTAAAGCATGATATGTTCAAAAACGAATACATGCGCTTCGAGATGCAACCCGGTGAGTCCATTGATGACCTTTTTGCTCGCTTTAATAAAATTCTTAGCAACTTGCGTAGTGTCAATGTTAATTTTTCAGATGCTGAAAATGCTAGACAATTGTTAAGTGCATTAGATATGTCAATTTGGGAGATGAAAGTCACATCTATTGGTGAATCTACTATCATGAGTACACTTACATTATATGTACTATATTCTAAATTGAAAACTCATGAAATTGACATAATCTCATTAAGAACCCCAACAAGTCTCTTGCATTTGTTTCTCAACGTGATATGCCTTGCTCCGGCCAATCTTCATCTAGCAGTACACTTGCTTCGCCGTCTTCAATAACCCTGGAATAGATTGAAAAAATTCCAGAAGAAGAGCTAGCGCTCATCTTTACTCGGTTCTCAAAAGCATTGCAAAATGTGAGAACTAGAAGGAGAGGAAGCTCTGGACCTCAATGATGATTTGAATGTGGTAAGATAGAACACTTTTGTACAGATTGCCCTAACCTTTCAGGTCCTTCTATCCGTGATAAAAAGCAGAGTAAAGTCAAGTCCTCTTCTATCAATACCAACAAGAAGAAGAAGGGTTGTACACGACGCAGACTCATAAACAGTTTCATCACCGCACTTCAATAACTTGGCTCAAGTGATGTAGACATTGGAAGTGATAAAGATGAAGATGATCTGGCAAACATATGCTTCATGGCGGGCAAATCAAGATCAAGTATGGAGGATGCAAAACACAACAGTGACAATGAAGAGGTATGTCCTACTTGTGATGAAATGCGTGATGCTATTTCCCATGCACTGTTACTGTTAAGAAAAAAGGACAAAAAGCTTAGGGACAATGGTGTTAAAATTGAGTCACTAGAATCTAAAATTAATCGTTTGAAAACCTTGGTTCCTAGTGATGATTCTTGTTCCTCATGCGATTTAATATATGAACAATTGTCCTCCTTAAGAAATGCACACTCCTCCACTCTTGATAAACTTGAGTTAGAGATTGAAAAGAACAAAAAGCTTGCTGCACTTAATGACAGAAAATTAAATGATACTTCTTGTTCTACAATTCATTTGCATTGTTCTACCTGTAATGATCTTGAAAAGAAACTAAAAGATGCTATGAATGAAATTTCAATACTGAAGAATGCTTTACGTGCTCATGAAGTTAAATATTGTTATAATTGCAAACTAAAAGGAAAAACTTCATGTCAAAACTGCCTAGAATTGTCTAAGAAACTTGATGACATGAATAGGACACTAGAGCAGTTTTGTATTGGGAACAACAATCTAAACTTGTTGCTGAATTCATCCAAATCTTGTAATGATAAAACTGGTTTAGGTTTTGATTCCCATGTTCATGCTAAAGCACATCCACCTAAAATTGTAAACTCATTAGCAAGTGGTTTGATTAAAACAGTTCCTAAACCAAAAGAGGTGGCTTTTAAATCTGCAGGAGTGTTGTCAAATTCGGGTTCAAATAAACATACTGCATGCTCATCTAGACATGAACACAAAGTTAAATTTCATTGTACCTATTGTGGTAGAGATGGTCGTATCATAGATTTTTGTTATAGACTAGCTAAACAACATAAAAAAGAAAAAAAATGCAAGCTAGATCTTATAACTCTCATGCAAAATTTGCTGCACATACTAAACAAAATGTCAGGACCATGCAACCTGCTGTTATGAGTCAAAAACACTCAAAGTTTAACTTCGGGGCATCAGTTATTACCTCCAGGCCTTCTATTGTTACCTTTGGACCTTCTTTTTTTGCCTCCAGGGCTACTGATTTTCGTGCTACACAAGTAACACCTTATAGGTAAGTTGTTAAGAACAAAAAATCTCAAATTTTGACTCATAAACCTGCTATTTTATCTCAGCTATCGCGTGTTGTTCCTAATGGACGTTGTGTGACTCAGTACTAGATCCCTAATTGCCTATTGACTAACCCTAGTATTGAGTCATCGACGTATTGTGGTTCTATGTAGGTTACACACTTGAGGAAGGAGAATATTTGGATTGTGGACTCAGGTTGCTCACGCCACATGATCGGTAACAAGGAATGGTTCTCCTCCCTCTCTGTTGTGTCACGTGTAGAGAATGTTACTTTTGCTGATAATTCTTCAACTCCTATAGTTGCTAAGGGTTCAGTTATGGTAAATGATCACTACCCTTTGAAAGATGTGGCACTTGTAAAAAATTTGAAATACAACTTGCTTTCTATTTCACAATTGCTAGATGAAAATTTGGAAATCATTTTTAATAAAAATTGCTACAAAGTTGTAGATTCAAAAAGTGATCTTATTTTTAACATGTCTCGGCTTGTAAGAGTTTTTAAAGCTGATTTTGATATGTCTTCTTCTAAGCATAGGTGTCTAGTTGCAAATGATTCCAAAAACTTATATTTTTGGCATCATAGACTTGGTCACGTAGGCTTTGTTCATCTCACACATGTTGGTGCTCTTGATCGCATACGTGGGCTGCCTAAGCTGAAAAGGGACAACGAACTTGTGTGCTCTTCTTGTAGACATGCTAAGATGGTTGTAGGTTCACATACTCCTCTCACAATGATCATGATAATTGAACCAGGTCAACTTTTGCACCTTGACACCGTAGGACCTTAACGTGTTCAATCCTTTGGAGGTAAATGGTATGTTCTTGTGATTGTTGATGATTATTCTAGATACTCTTGGGTTTACTTTGTGGCATCTAAGAATGAAGCTTTTATTCACTTTAGAACTTTATTTCTTAGATTATCAATTGATCACACAGGATCTTTAAAAGATTAGAAGTGATAACAAAATCAAATTTAAAAATCAATCTTTTGATCACTTTTGTGCTGAAAATGGAATAGATCATCAATTTTCTTCACCATATGTACCTCAAAAAACGGTGTTGTAGAATGAAAGAACGGAACCTTAGTTGAGATGGCTAGGACTATGCTTGATGAATATCAAACTCCTAAAAAATTTTGGGCTGAGGCAATTGCAACCGCTTGTTATGTCTCAAATCATCTTTTCTTGCGTGCTAAGCTAGGTAAAACACCATATGAGCTTCAGTTTGGACATAGGCCTAGTGTTACACACTTTCGGGTCTTTGGTTGCAAATGTTTTGTTAAGAAATATGGTAATCTTGATAAATTTGAACCTAGATCCATTGATGGCACGTTTCTTGGTTATCCATCTCATACTAGAGGCCTCCGTGTGCTTTTACTTGACACTAACAAAATTGTGGAGACTTGTTAGGTGTCTTTTGATGAAGCTAGCCCAGGTACTAGCTCAAACATTGCAGGTCCGGATCCATATCCGCAGGGGGAGAGCATTTTCGTTCAAGATGAGGAAGAAGTGGAGCTGCTGCCCGAAAATTCAGCAGCTAATGACTTTGGTTTAGCTCTGAATGTTGATTCTCAACCAGCACCGACAACCATCATTGCTGATCCAGATCATCCTCAAGTCACAAGCCCATCAATTTGTGAGGAACATGAAGAAGAAGCTTGTGAAGTGTCTAGTCCCCTCCAGATTCTCAAAAGTCATCCTCCACAACAAATAATTGAAAGCTTGCACGAATGAGTCACATAGTCCAAGTTTTACGATCCAAACTCTCACGCTCATTCTGCTTTTGTTGCTTCTTTTGAACCAATAGATATGTCACACGCACTCACTAAAGAATCTTGGATTATTGTCATGCACGAAGAGTTAGAAAATTTTGAAAGAAATAATGTTTGGAAACTTGTACCTCCACCTTAAGGTCACACTTTAATTGGAACTAAATGGGTGTTTAAAAATAAACAAAGTGAGGATGAGGTTGTCGTTAGGAATAAGGCTAGGTTGGTTGCTCAAGGTTTCACACAAATTGAAGGTCTAGATTTTGATGGAACTTTTTCTTCTGTTGCTAGATTAGAAGCCATAAGAATTTTGTTAGCTTTTGCTGCATCTAAAGGTTTCAAGTTATATCCAATAGATGTTAAAAGTGCTTTTCTTAATGGCTATATAGATGAGGAGATTTATGTCAAGCAACACCATGTTTTGAAAATCCAAATTTTCCTAACCATGTTTACAAACTGTCCAAAGCCTTGTACAGTCTCAAACAAGCCCCTAGAGCATGGTATGATAGGTTAAAAACATTCTTACTTGAAAAGGGGATTACCATAGGCAAGGTTGATAAAACTCTAATTGTGCTTAAGCATGGCAATGACTCATTATTCGTTCAAGTGTATGTGGATGATATTATCTTTGGTTGTGCTTCTCATGATCTTGTGTCCAAGTTTTCAGCTATGATGAGTTCAGAATTTGAGATGAGTATGATGGGAGAGCTCACGTACTTTTTGGGGCTGCAAATCAAGCAAACTAAGGAGGGAACCTTTGTGCATCAAATGAAGTATACAAGAGACCTTCTTAAGTGCTTCAACATGGACAAAAGCAAGCCTCTTCGGACACCAATGGGAACAGCAACGACACTTCAACTTGATGAAGATGGTTAACCCGTGGATCAAAGAGAATATAGAAGCATGGTCGGATCACTCTTGTACCTCACGACATCAAGACTGGACATACGATTTAGCGTATGTCTTTGTGCATGGTTTCAAGCTTCCCCACGTGCTTCTCGTCGTCAAGCTATAAAAAGAATTCTCAGGTACTTACTTGGAACTCAATAATTTGCATTTTTCTTCCTTCTTCCTCAACCGTTACTTTTAAAGCCTTTTTTGGATGCTGATTTTGGGGGTTGTAGGATTGATAGGAAAAGTACTTCCGGTGCTTGTTATTTTCTTGGTAATTCACTTGTTGCTTGGTCCTCTAGAAAACCAAGTTCAGTTCACAATCCACAGTCGAACCTGAAGTATGTAGCTGCTGCTAGTGCTTGCTCACAATTTCTTTGGATGGTTCAAACACTTAAGGACTATGCGGTTGATCTAGATAGTGTTCCATTATTTTGTGATAACACTAGTGCCATTTGCATTGCTGAAAACCTCGTGCAACATTCTAGAACTAAGAACATTGACATTAGGTATCAATTTCTTCGTGGTAATGTTGAAAAAGGAAATATTGTGCTTCACCATGTAGATACCGAACAATAGTTGGCTGACATTTTTACAAAACCTTTGGACTTCACTCGTTTTTGTTACATTCGTAGTGAAATAGGGGTTATGCATCCGTTTGGCTTAAATTGAGGGGGGGGGGTTTGAAACATCGGAACTTTATGTGTGAATCTGAATTTAAAATAATATAAGCATAGTATTTCATACATATATGACTTTGTGATTCCTTTTACATGTTGAAAGTTCTTACTACATTACTCATGTTATACATTTTGTAGTTTTTGCCATGACTAGAAATTGGAATAATTACTTATACTAAATTTGGTCATGATTGAAGTTTCTTGCTGTTTTGAACTTGCTGCATGCTCACAAGTGCTTTTAATAATGAAAAATTGAGAAAAGATCAAGAGAATTTGCATGCATCGCACTTCTTCTTTTGAGATGGCTTATCATTGCACTTAGATATGAACTTGGAAGAAATTGTGTATGACTAAAACTTGTCCTTAAGCTTCTGATGTCAAATGACATAGGTTTGGCTTGGTTGGTTAGAATAAGGCAGATGCGCATATAATCTCTTGCAAATTTCATATGATCAAATTTTGTGCTTAAAAAAAATGAAAATTGCAGCAACATGTATCATGCCTTCAGATTTTGAAATAGTTAAGTTTGTGAGATCATGACTTGCTTAAACTAAAAATTAATTTGATCTCCAGCATGGCTTACACTATTTTATATATCTCATTATTGTGCTAGTGTAAGTTACTTGATAATATGACTTGGATGAGCTTTGTTCTATATGTATATGTTATAATGTGCTCATAACAAATTAAAATTTCTCTTTTGTACCTTGCCGAATACATTGCCAAAAGGCGAGAAGTATGCAAGGGTGAGAAATAAGTATAGGGGGAGAAATTTATTTCTATCGATTTTCAAAAAGGGGGAGAAATTGTTTTCAAAACATTCCATGTGAATAAGCCGATGTTCGGATTTTAAGTGGTGTTGCCAATGCATTCATCAAGGGGGAGATTTTGAGACCTATGTGTGCTGAATACATTGGCTATGGCGATAAAAGTTTTGAATACAACCAAAACACATTTATCATCAAGGTCCGACTCTAGGTCTGAGCTCCAACAAGGTCTGACGATAGGTCCGGCTTGTTTTTGGTAGAATCAGCAAGGTCCGACGTAAGGTCCGACTTGCTTTGGCTAGGCCCGACTTGCTTTGGCTTGCCCTCATCGTTGAGCACAGCTCACAAGCTTCTATCCCACGCATGCTCATCCTCATCTCCTGTGCAATTGCCCGTCCTCTGTTCTTGTTCAGCGAAGCAGCAGCATGCCGCTATTTCTTGCGCCCGTGCTTCACCATGACGGACGATAGCGCCACATCGTGGTTTGGCGTTTCTGCTCCTGCTGAGGCCACCAAGCAAGGCGCCGGTGGGTTGACAACGTCCCCGAGCTGCTACATGGTGGCTTTCTTCCTCTGCTGGCCGTGCGGTGAAAGGTACTTCTCCAACTTTGTTTTTGGCTGCCATGGCGCATCCATGATGCTTGATTGTCTCGGGCTCTTTTCGGTTCACCTCAGTGCGCCAAAAGGGATCACAACGACGACGTGCGACGAGTAGAGATGGACGAGGAACACTGCTCGAAAGTGGAGGCACAAGTATGGACATTGCTGTGAGCAAGAATTGCCTAAGCAGCATTAAAGACAAGGAAAGGAGGAAAATGATGAGAAGCTACATCCATATGATGAAGCCTCTAACTATTGACATTTATCGAGTCGCGACCTAAGGCAAGCCCCGATTCGCATTTAAGTGTCTTTTAAAGTTTTGCTTTATACACACTGTATTGAATAGACACTATGTGTGCATTAGGTCTATGTTGATTGAATACTCCACCTGCATGACCAAATTGTGAAGCTGGTATAGAGATCCTACTATAAGGTTCACCCTTTAATATGAGACGTGAACGGGGATTTGTGTAGGTTGTTTTGCTCACATCATGCCTGGGTCGGTAATGACGAGGCAGGTGTTGGGAGATGGATGGGTAGCCCCGTCTGTGTCGGTTAAGGCCTGTTTTGTGCTTGGCCCTGTTGAGCTAGTTTGAACTGTACCAAAAAGCATACTGGTTATATGGGACCCAGGAAATCGATATACCTTGAGAATTATATGTTGAAACTTTTTCAATCGGCTTAAGCTATCGGCTGATAGTACAGTGGGAGTTAACTCGCTCATGAACATCTCACAGCAGAGGTGGACCTTGAGGGGAGCTCACTGTTCGGATCGATCAAGCTGTTAAGACATGGTTGAATCTGGGGAAAGGTGGCTGCGTGCAACATCAGTGGAGTGTGCCGACGCAACTCCGAGTATGGGCGTACATGTCGTGCAGTCCGGATGTTTTGATTCGAATCACTATCGCTCGCGGTTATGGATTGAGCATACTTGGTCACTGATTCTTGACGTAGTAGGAAAGAGTAATCGAAAGACTATGAATATACTACTATGAATAATTCTTTGTATTGCAACCTTGGCTGCTATAGAGATAGCATAATTAAATTTACAATGTCCAAACATTTAACTGGAATAAGGCTTATGGAACCTTGAGCAAGTATCATCGCGGATGAAGTGTTTCTTGTTTAATTGTGGAATTCACATTGATGCTATGCCCATGGGTTGCGTATGCTACTTTAAAACAGACCACTAAGGATTTACTTTCGGCGAGTTCATTTATGCAAATTCAGTTTTCCAGTCTTCAAAGTTTCCAGCATGTAGAGTTCCATGCCTTAGGTGACGGTTAAGTCTTGCTAAGCCTTGTGCTCACAGTTGCTAGATTGTGGTTTTGCAGGTATTAATAGCTTTTTCTTATGTTGTCGTTGTCTGTGAGACCTCAAGTTGGTCGAGATGTATCTCTCATGAGATAACTTTACCGCTGCAGTATATGTTTCGTGTTGCTAGTGAGAAGCGTTTGTGGGCATGGATGGCTTCTCTTGTGCATAGCTAGTTGAGAGCATGAGTTTGTATATTCCGCTGTGTTGTATCTTATATTGTAAACGAGAATCTTGTGAAATAAAATATTTATGTTGGTTATTTTGATATGTGTTTCATGTGTGCTGTTGGGTGCTGTATCGCACGGCACCACCCAATGCAGATCCTGGAAGGTGTGGACCTCGGTCCTCACAGATGGTATCAGAGCCGTATTGGGAATAGCACGCTTGAAAAGTGCCTATTTTTGAAAACTACGAAGTAGTCGAGTGAGGATTAGTTATTATGGCCACATAAGGTCTATTATAGTATTAGTTACTTAAGGTGACTTATATTCCGTAACGATGCTCCGACGTCAGGTAAGAGGTAAGGTATGCCGCTGCAAGCGGGTCAATTACGGTAAGCTCGCCATGCGAGATGTAGCATGTGATTGTTTTTGTGGCTTAGCACGGAAAGTCAATATGAGTCTCTGGAACTCTCTATGTTTCTGAGAACATATGTCACGCGGTACCCCAACGTGCTTCAAAATTAGTGGGAGCCCCCGTCGAGTGGGACATAACCCAATGCGCCTCCTACTGGTGCAGCATTATGCAAAGACATGGGACCCTGTCGGGTGGTAGAAAACCCAGTCATGTACCCCGAGATGTGGCTTAGCTCAGGGTGGCCTGTATGGAATGATACAGGACGGATGTTCTTACTTTCATATATATATATATATATATATATATATATATATATATATATATATATATATATTGTGACTGCCTGAAATGCTCGCCCGTGCGGGCTGTGCCAGCACCATATGATTGATCAGTAATTTGTGTGTAGTTGCAGGTACCCTAACTGCGTTATTCGTAGCTCGAGTAGAAAACGTTTGCGAGTGAACTTCATTAGTGCCACCGTTTAGACGTATGTCGGACTACCGGCTTAGGATTTTCTTTGGTGAGGACGTAGTACCGACATTGCATTCGGGTTACATCGGCACATCGATGGTTAAAATCCGCGCCGGAGGTGTAGCTCGCAACACAAGCTTCATGTTAAGCTCTAAATACAGATTTTCACTTTAAAATGATGAAAACGAAGTTTGAACCAAAACTGTGACCTCCAGTCTTTCCTATGCTATTCTGGCAGAACAATAGCCCAACATTGAAAAGGAATATCTCCTAATAGAATTATCTAATGAAGTCGAGCCATACATGGTTGTAAATATCTGAGAGTCATCTTAATATTTTCTGTTCATTACCACTGAAGAATCTCCCTATAACTTAATTAAAATTTGAATTTTTCAAAACCTGTCAAAACTGTACAGAAACTGAAACAGTTTCTGGACTGTTGACCATTTTTACCATAACTATCAGAAGAAATATCTAATGGAGGTGTATAAAGTTTAGGAAGTCCTCAAACTTCTCTGCTCAACTTCAGAGCAGATTCCATCTCTAACCTATTCCAAAGTTCAAGTTTCCAAAATCTTTCAAATCTTTACAGAACCTGAAACAGTTTGTGGACTGTTCACTAATTCTATCATAACTCTAAGTAGAAAAATTGAAGGAAGGCATGTGATATATTTATGGAATCTTGTTGAGATGTTTAACAATGTTGAAATTTAAATCTTTGTCAAATTGTGATATTTTCTGTATGAAATTTTGTGCACAAATCAGCCATAAACAAAGGAGGTGCTGCCAAAATTTCTCAAAAATCTGTCAGGTTTGAAAAGCTAATTCTAATCATCCAGAACTGATCTGGTGGGAAACCAATGCTTTTTGGACAGTTCTTGAAGTGTAATACGACTTTGTTATTCACCTCAACATCTGATGTTGCCATTAACTGGGTCAAATTCGAAGTTGAGTCAAGACTGATCATTTCTTAACAGAAACTTGGTCAGTTTGAGACATTTTTGTTTTGTTATGACATTGATTCTTGATTTCAATTCGAGAAGTATTGTAACATACGAAGTGTTGTGATTCAACATTGTGCTAGTGAAATTTAGTGTTTGACCCAATCAAACTTCATTTTTTTTATGGCCATATTTGACTCTTATTGAAGAATAGTGTGCGTGCAGGACGTCTCATCGTCTCCAACAATAGCTGAAATGAACTTTCATCCATGGAGTTCATTAGTTTGGAACTCGCTATTGTGAAGTTGGTATAGAGATAAATTACACATCACCTTCCCATGGTGATCAATTGGAGTAAGATTATCGAACCCCTAGTTCAAAACATTAAGGGGGAAGGAGCGCGCTCAAGTAACAAAGTGATCAAGTTGGATTTCATTCGCAAGAGAATGCAACTTCAAGCACAAGACTGACTCGTAATAGAGTAAGTGTAACCTTAACTCCATTAGTGCTATCGAGGAGGACATCAAGCAATACTACATGATTGAAGAGAAGATTAAGTGAAGCACCATTAAGGACAACTCTAGTACACTTGTTCCTATGCCTAGTGGTATTCTACCATTGAGATGAATTAGTTAGAGTTGTCACGAAGAAACGACTCCATGGTTCAGCAAGTGCAGGGAAGACTTAGGTGAAGAAATTAATATATCGATCAGAATGGGTACCAGTTTACCAAGATTAATGTGTTGTAGTATATTGCTCACTATTCCTTGTTTCCTTTGTTATACTTGAATTCTGCAACCTTGGTAAAGATATGAGAAGAGCATTCCTTATCTAGCTCATCTCATGACCAAGTTGATTCAAGCATTGTGAAGTTGATAATGCTTACCGTGTTTGAATTGTTATATATACTTTTGCTCAAATCACATAAATGAATGCACCATAGCTTATGCATAGTTTCCCGCGGGATTGCATTGAGTCTGCATAACATCAAATGATTTGTGATGCATCATGATACATGAGTCATAAGTAATTTTGAGCAAGAATATGTATCTTCATTCAAAGACTTGAGTATTGTATAATAATCTTGATTGCTTTTCCAACTCTAAGTAATCATCACCTTACTTGGTTTAGCTTGGTTGAGTAATATTGGGGAAACCGATTACTCAGTCACCCTTGTAGTCCAACTAAGGAGTTGAACCTTTATCCTTGACTTGTATAGGTTCAAGTATCTTAGTTGTGAAAACAATACCATTATTGATTCATGAGGTTCTCCCTTAATTGATAAACCTCAGTAAAAACCTCGATTAACTATGTTCACGAGATTGTCATCTTATGTTTGAGTTTGCTAAACTCTTTGACTCGTATTGTATGGTGACGTTAACATGTCATGAAAGCTTGTAGTTCCATACATATAGTGGACTTTGATGCGTTGACTACATAAGAGAGACAAAAGTTTTACTACTCTTATGTCCCAGCAAAGTGATATGATCATTGACTACATAACTGATAAAACCGATCTAGAAGAGATATTAATGATTTGTTGTTTAATCAAATCAAAACACCTTGATTCATGATTGAAAAATACTACACTTATCTTTAAGGACCCAGTTACACAAAGCGAGAGTTGAAAGCAGCTACAACATTACTTAAGCAAGATACTCAATAGAGTTGAAGAATAAATGTTGATCTCCCAAGTACAAGACTAGGGCAGTAAAATCTTCATGAGAAGAACATCAAGAATTAAGGAAGTCAAATACTATAGAACCCATGTATCTCTACTATGAAGAAGGTTACTTCATTTTGATGTAAAGAAGTTGATCTCAAGACAATGATGTAACTTCACCTTAGAAAAATGCACACTTTACGGTGTGATCTCATTAACGCCGAGCATCCGAATCAGATTTACAATAAGAAGATTCAAGTCACAAAAAGATGGACGGTGTGGGTTACATGATAATCTAGACTAACCACACATTCAATGAAACCACATTAGAAGGTGAGAAGTTTAACCGATCGATTTACTTGGAGTTGTTAGCAACGTATCACCGCTAACCTACTTTACCCTCTCTATTCCAATGGAATCTTGGGATGAGATTTTTTAAAAGGGGAGGGATGTAAAAGCTCCAAAATTATTAATGTGCAGTTCTGAAAGTGCATCTAGGACTACCTTGTGGGTTTTGGATGATTTATGACAAGCAATTGGGATCCTAACCTCCTTGTTGAGATGAGTGCAGGATTTTTATAGGAAAATGAGCAAAGTGCCAAAAAGAAGGAAGAATGAGAAGCAAAGTGGAAATGAGCTCAAGGAAGAAGAGTAGTAGATTATTGTGTATGGAGTGTGTTAAGGAAACACACCCCAAGAGCTCAATCACAATTAAACACACACATTGCACAAAGTTACACAGGACCGGACTAGTCCGATCACAACTGGACTAGTCCGATATCCTTTCTGCACGAGATCGGACAAGTCTAATAACCACCGGACTAGTCTGATATCCTTTCTGACTAGAATCGGACTAGTCCTCCCCAGTGCGGACTAGTCCTCAAAACACTTCACAAGTCACACAAAATTGGACAAGTCCGATCACAACCGGACTAGTCCGATATTCTTTCTGATCCAAATCGGACAAGTACGATGTTTGCACGGACTAGTCCGAAACACCCTCTGATCTGAATCGGATAAGTCCCCCAAGTGTGGACTTGTCATCCTATACACTTAGGGTCTCACATGTATGGACAAGTCCGATGACTATCGGACTAGTCTGAAGATTTCCAGTAGTGAAATCGGACAAGTCCGTTCCTAGCCGGACTAGTCCGATATTTCGGGGTACTTAGGGTTTGCTACACACAGCACACCAGACTAGTCCGGTGACCACCACGGACTAGTCTGAACTTTCTGAACCCTAACGGTCACTTTTAGAAACCCCATATAAATAGAGGTGCACGGCCCAATTATGAACTCTCTCGAACCCTAGCGCCGTCACACCTCCCAAGAGCCTCAAAAACTACATCTCTCCACGAAATTAAGTGCAACAACGATCAATCCTTTGAGGATTCACTCTAGATCATTGGAGAGACACTTGCAACACCACATTGAGCTCTTGGTTTGATTCACACACTCCTGCGATTCATTTGTAATTTTTGAGTGTGTTCTTGGTGGTATTTTCTGTTGTAATCCAAGGGAGCTCTCAACGTGTGAGAAAGCCCCCTGAATTTGGGTATTCACCCCTTTGTGATTAGTGGAAGGCCTTCGTGGCGATCTGACGTGGGTAGGGTTGGAGAAGACCCGGTCCTTTTGTGGACTCCTCAACATGGACGTAGGTTGCCTTTGTGGTAGCCGAACCACGAGATAAATCCTTGTGTTTTGTTTTGGTGTTCATCATTCTTATTCATCAATATAATCTAGGGTTTCAATAATCATTGCTCATCTTACGTTGAATTGTCAAACATAAGATTTAATTGTGATATAATCTAATATATAACATTGAAATCTTTATTTGATTTTATATTTCTGCTGCATACATAAAAGAATCAATCTAATCGATCAAGCTTAATCAACTCAGTCCGTGAACACCGGACTAGTCCGCATATTACCGGACTAGTCCGATATCTCTGGTATTGAACTTGTTGTTGAGTGTTGCAGGATCCAACAAAATTCAAAAAGGCCTATTCACCCCCCCTCTAGGCCCACATTCAATTGGTATCAGAGCAGGTTCTTCTAGAAAGAGTCTAATCACTCAAAGAGATCATGTCGGAGATGAAGGACATCCACAAAACCAACAACCAAGAAGAGGTTAATAATGACAAGACTTAAAAAGTGGAGAAGTACCTCGAAGCCATTTAAGACTTCGAGGACGACTATGAGGAGGCCCTGGAGCTAAAGACGCTCCTCAGAAAGAAGGCACTTTCCAAGGGGAAAGTGAAAGTTGAAGAGAAGAAGAAGGGGAGTAGTCACACCGACTACTCCCGATATCCTTTTAACTATGATCATCTAAATTCCAATAACAATCATTACTTATCTATCCCACTTGGAAAAGCCCCACACTTCAATGGAAGTGATTATTCAATGTGGAGACAGAATATGAAAATGCATTTGATTTCCCTCAAGCCAAGTCTATGGCATGTTGTATGCACGGGGATAGATATTCCGAACGACGACGAAGAGCTCACCCCAAGCCAAGAGCAGGCCATTCATAGAAATGCTCAAGCCGCAGCTGTAATCACCTCCTCACTCAGTCGGGACGAGTTCACCAAGGTGGATGGACTCGAAATTGCTAAGGAGATATGGGATACACTGCAAACTGCCCATGAAGGTGACCGACACGTGTGTGAAGCAAAGATTGAGATGATCGAAGGTGAACTAGGAAGATTCGCAATTGAGGAAGACGAGTCACCCCAAGATATGTACAATCGATTGAAGACACTCGTCAACAAAGTTCGATCATATGGGAGCAAGAAGTGGAATGACCACGAGGTGGTAAAGCTCATCCTTAGAGCTTTTATGCCTCACAATGTCACGCTATGCTCCATGATTAGAGAAAGTGATAGGATCTTGGTTCCCGATCTTTCGATGGGAATAGAAGGGTTCGATTTGTGGAGGAGGAGACGTTGGCGATCCGACTACACCGTCCCCAAGACGATGCGCCTTAGCGATCGGTACACCGACTCCGAAGTTGTATTGATCTTGCTAGCGCACAATCAACCTGACCACGAGGGCCTTTGTTCCTAAAAGCAATAGAAGAACACGCAAGAACAAGAAGAACAAGCACTTATCTGTTGAATCAATCTAAAGTGGGGTTCTGGATACAAGTAGACGGGCGATCTAGTCGACACGCGCGTGTACAAGGAAGCAGCAGAAGCTAACTTACGAATAAACAAAAACCCACCAGCTAATGAGGGCGGCTGCTACTATGTATTACCTCCCTAGGGTCGTGAGAAACCCTAATCACGAGTCCCTAATGGACTCCAAACGATACATGGGCCATGGGCCCAATTTTGGTGATGCAGCACCATGGACAGAAAAAGGTCTTGGTATTAAAATAACTAGGCCGACTCCGAATAGATATGGACATGAGGCCAGATCCGTTTGAAAGTAGACTTGATAATCTTTCCAGGAAGTACTTGAACGCCCAGATCAGAGTCCGTATGAAATCGTGGTGGCCGTCACAAGTTGGTGTTGTTCTGCTGTCCAAATCCCGTCTGCGCGAATTCCCTTCCCATTGGCTCCTCTCCATTGTTCCTAAGCAAAACAAGAAAGCACGTAGTTCCATGGTCTAGATAAGATGGACATAAGGCCAAGAAAGAGTTCACCTCATAGTTTAGTTGACGTGCACGAGCGCGAGTGATCGGACCAGAAACCGGTAGCTGAGTTGGTGTGGATGTATCGAGGGTGTTGATGTCCTCATCATCCTCCCCTTCTTGCATTTGAGTCGTCCGCAACTCAAGCTCATCTTCTTCTCCCAAATATGGCTTCAAATCTGCAATGTTAAATGTGGGACTAACCCCAAAATTCGCAGGCAACTCGAGTTTATATGCATTATCATTGATCCTTTCTAACACTTTGAATGGACCATCAGCTCGAGGTAACAATTTAGACTTTCTCAAATCAGGAAACCTATCCTTTCACAAATGTAACCAAACTAAATCACCAGGTTCAAAAGTGATAGTTTTCTTTCCCCTACTACCAGCAAGTTTATACTTGGCATTCATGCACTCTATATTCTTTTTAGTGGTTTCATGCAATTTTAAGATCAATTCAGCACAATGTTTAGCATCAAAATTCACTCGTTCCATTGAAGGAAGAGGTAATAAATCAATAGGAGCACGGGGTACAAATCCATAAACAATCTCAAAAGGGCATTTCTTAGTACTAGAATGTAGGGAACGATTATAAGCAAACTCAACATGAGGCAAACACTCTTCCCACATTTTTATATTCTTTTTCAGAACAGCCCTAAGCATGGTAGATAAACTTCTATTCACAACCTCAGTTTGACCATCAGTTTGGGGATGACAAGTAGTTGAAAATAAAAGCTTAAACCCCAATTTTGCCCATAACGTTCTCCAAAAATGGCTAAGAAACTTAGCATCACGATCTGAAACTATTGTGTTTGGCACACCATGCAATCTAACAATATCTCGAAAAAACAAATCAGCAACATGTCATTACTTTTACGACAAGGTATGAAGTGTGCCATTTTAGAAAATCTATCCACAATAACAAAGATGTTATCCCTCCCCTTCTTTGTTCTAGGCAGTCCTAAAACAAAGTCCATAGAAATATCCTCCCAAGGCATGCTAGGAACAGGAAGAGGCATGTACAAACCATGTGGATTAAGTCGTTACTTAGCTTTTTGACATGTCGTGCAGCGAGCAACAAAGCGCTCCACGTATCGCCTCATCCTTGGCCAAAAGAAATGACCAGCAAGTATGTCCTCCGTCTTTTTCACTCCAAAGTGCCCCATCAGCCCGCCTCCATGCGCTTCCTGTAACAACAACAAACAAACGGAGCTAGCTGGAATGCATAACTTGTTAGCTCTAAACACATAGCCATCATTGAGGACAAATTTATTCAATGTTTTTCCGTCTTTACATTTCAGCAATACATCTTTGAAATCAGCATCATGTTCATATTGATCTTTAATCGTTTCTAATCCAAAAATTTTAAAGTCAAGTTGAGATAGAAGAGTATAACGTCTAGATAAAGCATCAGCAATAACATTATCCTTTCCCTTTTTGTGTTTAATGACATAAGGAAAAGACTCAATAAATTCCATCCACTTAGCATGCCTACGGTTTAGTTTCCGTTGACTCCTAATATGCTTTAGTGATTCATGATCAGAATGGATAACAAATTTTTTGGGCCACAAATAATGCTGCCATGTTTCTAAAGTTCGTACAAGAGCATATAATTCCTTATCATAGGTAGAATAATTTAGAACAGGCCCACTCATTTTCTCACTAAAATATGCAACAGGTTTTCCTTCTTGTAACAAAACACCACCCAATCCAATCCCACTAGCATCACATTCAAGCTCAAAAGTCTTAGAAAAATCAGGAAGTTGGAGAAGAGGTGCATGCGTCAACTTATCTTTCAGTATGGTAAAGGCGTTATCTTGTGTGGTGGCCCAAGAAAAAGGCACCCCCTTCTTCGTAAGGTCATTCAATGGAGCAGCAATGGTGCTGAAATCCTTCACAAAGTGACGATAGAACCCAGCCAGCCCTAGAAAGCTCCGCACCTGTGTGATGGTCTTTGGTACAGGCCACCCCTGAATAGCCTCTACCTTGGCTTGATCAACTTCAATTCCCTGAGGAGTAACAACATAGCCAAGGAAAGAGACTCGATCCGTGCAAAAGGTGCACTTCTCAAGATTACCAAATAATCGTGCCTCACGCAAAGCATTAAAAACAGCACGTAAGTGATCAAGATGTTCATCCATGGATTTGCTATAAATCAATATATCATCAAAATACACAACAACAAATTTTCCAATGAATGCACGCAAAACCTCGTTCATTAATCTCATGAAGGTGCTAGGTTCATTAGTTAAACCAAAAGGCATGGCTAACCACTCATATAAATCGAACTTAGTTTTGAAAGCAGTTTTCCATTCATCTCCTAGTTTCATGCGAATTTGGTGATAACCACTACGCAAATAAACTTTTGAGAACACAACAGCACCACTCAATTCATCAAGCATATCATCTAAGCGTGGAATAGGATGACGATATCGAATGGTTATATTGTTGATTGCTCTACAATCCACACACATACGCCATGATCCATCCTTTTTAGGTACTAGAATAACTGGAACAGCACAAGGACTAAGAGACTCACGTACATAACCTTTGTCAAGTAGTTCTTGTACTTGGCGCTGAATCTCCTTTGTTTCTTCTGGATTTGTCCTGTATGGTGCACGGTTGGGCAATGAAGCACCGGAAATGAGGTCAATCTGGTGCTCAATCCCTCGAAGTGGTGGTAGTCCAGGTGGTATTTCACTTGGAAACACATCAGAATATTCCTGCAAAATGTTAGCAACAGCAGGAGGCAAAGAATGTTGCACATCGTAAAGGGAAATCAAAGCATCTTTGCATACCAAAGCATAGGCAATAGAGGTGGAAGCAATCAGTTCATTAATATCAGATTTCGTAGCAAACAAGCATTTTCCCTTCAGAGATATCTCATTTTTCTAATCAAACACAGATTTGGCATTGTTATTGTTCTCAATGTTAGCATGGTCCTGATATTTAGTTTTCCTAGCTCTAGCAACATCATCTTGCACAATAGCTTCAGGAGACATAGGATGCAACACAATTTTTTTATCGTGGTAAAGAAAAGAATACTGATTTGATCTACCATGATGCATAGAATCTCTATCAAATTGCCAAGGTCTTCCTAGCAGAATATTACAAGCTTGCATAGGCACAACATCACATTCAACGACATCCTTATATGATCCAATAGTAAAATTGATTCGCACAAGTCTAGTTACCTTTGCTTTACCGCTGTTGTTTAACCATTGAATGTAATAGGGATGTGGGTGCGGTTTGGTGCTTAGTGCCAGCTTGGTCACCATGTCACTGCTGGCCAAGTTGTTGCAGCTACCTCCATCAATGATCATGCGGCAAGAACACTCTTTGACGACACACTTTGTTTGGAATAATGTGTGCCTTTGATTTTGTTCCGCTTTCTCCATTTGTGCACTAAGCACACGCTGCACAATGAGACTATCATAGCGCGCTGCATCTTCTGCAACAATATGCTCTTCTTGATGTTCATTGCTACCTGCATAGTCAGCTGCAAGCAAAACACATGTATCGTCATCAAAATCGCTAGCAGATGAGTACTCACCGTCATCTTTAACAATTAGAACACGTTTGCTTGGGCAGTCACGCTGCACATGGCCAAAACCCTTGCACTTGTGACATTGAACGTCTCTAGATTGTCCGGTAGATGCTACGGAAGAAGCACTCTTGGTGGGCTTTTGGGTGGTCTTTACTGCTGAGCTAGTGGAAGAAGCATGTGGCTTGTTGCCGGAAGAAGAAGGTGCTGCCCGACTTGGTGAAGAAGATGGCGGGGAAGCACGGCCAGTCGAAGGAGTAGTCGAGCGTGGTTGCCATGAGCTAGTCTTTCCTGCAGAAATATTAGTTCTAGAGCTAGCTCGTCGTCCCTGCACTTCCCTTTCTGCTTTACAAGCAATATGAAACAAACGGGTAACATTATTGTAATCTTTATAAGCAAGTATGTCCTGAATTTATGGTTCAAACCACCCAAAAATCTAGCCATAGCTGGTTCCTCATCCTCGTCTAAATTACAATGCAACATACCCATTTGTAATTCCTGAAAATACTCTTCTACACTTTTAGCTCCCTGTCTCAATTGTTGTAACTTATTTAATAGATCACGTGCCTAGTAAGAAGGAACAAATCTAGCCCGCATGAGCCGTTTCAAAGCATCCCAAGTTTGTGGTATGTTATTAGGATTTTTCTTGCCATGTTCTATCCACCAAACAGAAGCAAAATCAGTAAACTCACTAGTGGCTGCTCTAACTCTTGCGTTTTCAGGAAACTCATGACATGCAAATTTTTTATCAACAGAAATCCCAAGTAATATATGCATCAGGGTCATATTTACCATCAAAATGAGGTATTTGAAATTTGATCTTGTTAAAAGTATCTTCATGATTGCGTACCTCACACCGACGATGTCCACCTATGCCTTGATGGTTGCGTTGTAGCCGGCGCCGTGGCCTAGCTTCCTCATCTTCCCCAATCTCTGTATCTGCAGAATAGTCATCTTCATTGTCACGTACAATACTAGGAGCATTGCTCACCTGTCCATCTGCGGTGCGTCCATGATCCCTCTCCTCAAGGCGCTGCAGGATGGCTCCAATAGAGGTGTTCAATGTTTGAATGGAAATCTCCAACGTGCTGATTTTGGTGTTGGTGTCGATCTGCATATTTTCCAATTGACCAAGGCGGTCACTGGTAACACGAAAATCCTCATCAAGCGCTTTTGTGTGTAGCCGCACTTGGCGTTCGAAGTGTTGTATAATTCCCCGTGTGTGAGGTGAATGCACGTCTTCATTAGAATTTGCTCTTCCTGCCATGGTTAGCAGAAAAAAAAACAATCCAATATGAAAGGGTAACATTATCCCTAGCTAAAAAGGTGCTGGTGGAGATAACTCGCTCACTCTCAACCTGTTCAATCAAGCTCTTACCTGTTCTTACAAAGCTCAGTAAGAAGGTGATGGCAACCAGCAAGTAATGAACAACTTCAAGAGCAGGTGTCAATCGATGGCTTTAGGTGGCTGAACTAGCACAAGGAGCAAACTTTTACCACGTTAATCACAACAAGCTGAATAAATATTCTACGACAGTATTGTGCTGATCTTAGTCTAGACCGTACTAGAGACGCGAGCCAAGACACCAATGTCGTCACCAAAAACACCCCAAACAACAATCTGATTTTTTTCTTTTTTTTTTCGTTTTTTTTTGTTGGGGTGGTCACCCAAACTCTCTCTAGATGGAATCAGGAGACCCTAGAATAAAATTTGCACATGCGGCTTTTGATCTTGCACTTGCCTTTTTTTTCTTCTCTAATTGCTTGTGGCTTTTGTGCGGCTTTTGATTTTGCACTTGCCTTTTTCTTGTTGTCAAACTCAAATTACTAATCTGACTCAAACTCGATGTAGCAATCTGATTCGAACTCGAACTAGTAATCAGACTCAAACTCGAACTAGCAATCCGACTCAAACTCGAACTAGCAATCCGACTCGAACTCAAAGTAGCAATATGATTTGAACTCGTAATCCGACTCAAACTCGAACTAGTAATCTGACTCAAACTCGAAGTAGCAATCTGATTTAAACTCAAACTAGTAATCCGACTCAAACTCGAACTACGAATCTGACTCGAACTAGGTGACCGAATGTGACACGAACTCGAAACTCTAGTGGTGCAAAACTAAAGACCAGCAACTTGACTCGTCGAAGCAACCATAAACTCAACAAGTCTTGACTAAGTGGAGAAAGTAAAAGGCACAATGGTCTAGGAATAATGGAAAAAAAACAGATCTGGTATTTTTTTTGGGCTTTTTCTGGACTATAGGATGGTAACAGCGAAAGGAAAAGTAATAGTAGCACTCTCACCGATTAACCTTGCTCTGATTACCACTTGATAGGATCTTGGTTCGCGATCTTTCGATGAGAATAGAAGGGTTCGATTTGTGGAGGAGAAGACGTTGGCGATCCGACTACACTGTCCCCAAGACGATGCGCCTTAGCGATCGGTACACCGACTCCGAAGTTGTATTGATCTTGCTGGTGCACAATCAACCTGACCACGAGGGCCTTTGTTCCTGCAAGCAATCGAAGAACACGCAAGAACAAGAAGAACAAGAACTTATCTATTGAATCAATCTAAAGTGGTGTTCTGGATACAAGTAGATGGGCGATCTAGTCGACACGCGTGTGTCCAAGGAAGCAGCAGAAGCTAACTTATGGATAAACAAAACCCACCAGCTAATGAGGGCGGCTGCTACTATTTATTACCTCCCTAGGGTCGTGAGAAACCCTAATCACGAGTCCCTAATGGACTCCAAACGATACATGGGCCATGGGCCCAATTTTGGTGATGCAGCACCATGGACAGAAAAAGGTCTTGGTATTAAAATAACTATTGCGTCCGACTCCCAATAGATATGGACATGAGGCCAGATCCGTTTGAAAGTAGACTTGATAATCTTTCTAGGAAGTACTTGAACGCCCAGATCGGAGTCCGTATGAAATCGTGGTGGCCGTCACAAGTTGGTGCTTTTCTGCTGTCCAAATCCCGTCCGCGCGAATTCCCTTCCCATTGGCTCCTCTCCATTGTTCCTAAGCAAAACAAGAAAGCACGTAGTTCCACGGTCTAGATAATATGGACATAAGGCCAAGAACGAGTTCACCTCATAGTTTAGTTGACGTGCACGAGCGCGAGTGATCGGACCAGAAACCGGTAGCTGAGTTGGTGTGGATGTATCGAGGGTGTTGATGTCCTCATCAGAAAGCCCCGGATACAAAAGGATGACTCCGGATGAACTTCTTGGAAAAATCATCAACTTTGAGATGATGGAAAAACAAGCAAAGCACGTCAAGAAAATTGCCGACCTCACCTCGGCTAAGAAGAAAGGGGTTGCTTTAAAGTCCACCCTCAAGCCTCTATCCAAAGAGGCAAGAGAAGCACAACTAGAGGAAGACAGTGAAGACGAGAGCAATGAGCTAGATGAAGAGGACATGATATTATTCATGAAAAAGTTCAAGAGAATAATTAAGAAAAGACAAGGGACAAAATCAAGTGAAGGAAAGTACAAGGAAAGAACGAAGCCGAACTTGAGGCGGGCATTGCCCATATGAGGAGAACAAGAAGAAGACTAAAGAAGCCAAGCCTCAACCTAAGAAATTCTTCAAGAAGAAGAAACAAGCCGAACAAGTGCACATTGGGAAGGAGTGGGACTCAAACGATGAGTCCTCATCATTCGAAGAAGAAGAGATGGCTAGCATAGCCATCGAGAGTGCATCCAAGAAATCTACACTCTTCCCCACACTCGGCGCAAGGAAGGGAAATGGCACGTGCCTTATGGCAAATGAAGGTAAATGCAAGGTAATCATCAAAACCCCTTCCGTGCATTCCTACTCTAGTGATGATGAAATAATTAGTGATGATGAAGATATGCTTAGTGGACTAGATAGGAAAGCTGCAACAAAAATGAAATTTTTACTTGATCAACTTGTTGAGAAGGAGAGGTTAATTCATCGTCAAGAGGACATGATTATCTCCCAAAAGGAGGAGTATGTCGAACTTGACAAACTTCTGGGACTTGAAAAGGAGAAAAACAATTTACTAGAGCTTGAGTTAGCTTCAAGCAAGAAAACTTGCTTGGAGTTAACTGACTCAAATGTTGCAATCAAGGACCAACTTGCTGACCTGATCAAGGTTAACAAGATCCTTGAAGTGCAAGTTGAGTCACTCAAGCTGAGTGAACCTTTCTCCTCTTCAAGTTCACCTTCTCAACCAAGTAAAACTGATTTTGCTCATATGTGCACATGTAGTAAAATTGACACCAGTTTGAAGGAGAAGTCAACCTCGACCAAGGATAAACATCCTACCCAATGTGGCATATTTGACAAGGAGAAGATCAACTATGCACGTAGTGCATACTTGGTCCAAAGACCTCCAAATGTCAAATATGGCATTGGTTACTCTTATGGTGAAAAGCAGCATGCTGGAAGTCATAAGAATAACAAGGGGAGGATATCCTTTGTGAAGGGAAGACCCTCTGAAACTGGTAAGTCGAAGGGTAAAAACTTGAACTCACACGAACACCGGACTAGTCCGGTAAGTGTCCGGACAAGTCCGGCCTCCCAGACTAGCCCTGTATACAAACAACAACGATTACTCTTTAGAACCTTTGATGCCTCCTATGTGTTAATGAGAAATAATTTTGGCAAGGTTTATGCTAATTATGTTGGGCCACGCCATGGGAACACCAAATCTCATGTGTGGGTGCCCAAATGTATTGTAACTAACCTCCAAGGACCCAAGCAAGCTTGGGTACCTAAAACCAAAACATAATTTGTTTTTGCAGGCCTATTCCTCTGGTGGATCCAAATGGGTGCTAGACAGTGGCTGCACCAACCATATGACCGGAGAAAGAAGAATGTTCATGGAATATGAAGAGAATGAGGACCCAAACGAAGGCATCTACTTTGGAGATAATAGTCAAGGAAGGGTGCTCGGTACCGGTAAAATTGCAATATCTTCTACACACTCACTTTCTCATGTTTTACATGTTGAATCCTTAGGTTATAACCTGCTGTCCATATCTCAACTATGTGACAAAGGTTATAATTGCTTGTTCACTAACGAGGGTGTGACCGTCTCTTGGAGGAGTGATGGTTCCATTGCATTCAAGGGTATGTTGAAGGGAAAGCTTTACCTCGTTGACTTCAACAAGGATAAAGCCAAACTTGACACATTCTTGACTGCAAACACCAACATGGGTTGGTTGTGGCATAGACGGCTAGCGCATGTTGGTATGAGGAATCTTCAAAAACTCCTCAAGGGCGATCACATCCGCGGTTTTAAGGATGTTGTTTTTGAGAAAGACAGACCTTGTAGCGCGTGCCAAGCCGGGAAGCAAGTTGGAGCACCTCATCCCGCAAAGAACGTCATGACTACAACAAGACTGCTCGAACTACTTCACATGGACTTATTTGGTCCAATTGCTTACATAAGCATCAGTGGTAAAAAATATGGTTTAGTTATTATTGATGACTTTTCTCGCTTCACTTGGGTTTTCTTTTTGCACGATAAGTCAGAAACACAAGAAACACTCAAGAAGTTCTTCAAGCGAGCTCAAAACAAATTCTCATTGACAATCAAGAGTATTCGAAGCGACAACAGCACAGAGTTCAAGAACACACAAGTGGAGGAGTACCTTGATGAAGAGGGTATCAAGCACGAATTTCAGCACCATACTCGCCACAACAAAACGGAGTCGCCGAAAGAAAGAACCGAACACTCATAGAGATGGCAAGAACAATGCTCAATGAGTACAAGACCTCAGATCGATTTTGGGCGGAAGCGATTAACACTGCTTGCCACGCCGTAAATCGACTTTATCTTCATCGACTACTGAAGAAGACATCCTATGAGCTACTCACCGGTAACAAACAAATATCTCATATTTTCGAGTTTTCGGTTCTCCATGTTATATCCTGAACAAGAAGCCTAGGACTTCAAAGTTTGCTTTGAAGTCCGATGAAGGTTTCTTGCTTGGTTATGATTCGACCACTTACGCCTATCGTGTTTTCAACAAGGCCTCCGGACTTGTTGAAATAGCACGTGACGTAGTGTTCGATGAGACTAATGGCTCCCAAAAGGAGCAAGTTGAACCATGTGAACTAGGTAAAGAAGAAGCTCTCTGTCAAGCATTGAAGAGAATGGCTCTAGGTGAGGTTCGACCACAAGAGCCACCTCCACATGTACATGAGGAAGATGAACCACAAGAGGAGATCAACGATCAACGGGGAGCTTCAACACAAGATCAACCATAAAGATACCAAGATGATCAACAAGTCAACGAAGGCAATGACTTAGGGGGAGAAGCAAATAATCATGAAGATACAACTCCTCAAGTGCCACACCCAAGAGTACACCAATGCGTCCAAAGGAATCACCCAATCGACAACATCATCAGTGACATCCAAAAGGGAGTAACCACTAGATCGCATAGCTAACTTTTGTGAACACTATTCGTTTGTATCCTTTTTGGAACCACGCAGGGTTGAAGATGCATTGAAAGATCCGGACTGGGTGGTGGCAATGCAAGAAGAATTGAACAACTTCAAGCGGAACAAAGTATGGGAACTTGTGGCAAGACCCAATGCAAACATCGTCGGCACCAAATGGGTCTTCCGCAACAAACAAGATGAACACGAGGTGGTGACAAGGAACAAGGCACGACTTGTGGCCAAAGGTTATTCACAAGTCGAAGGTTTGGATTTTGATGAGACTTTTGCTCCAGTAGCTAGGCTTGAATCTATTAGAATATTACTTGCATATGCTACTCACCATGATTTCAAGCTGTATCAAATGGATGTGAAAAGCGCCTTCCTCAATGGACCAATCGAGGAAGAGGTGTACGTGGAGCAACCACCCGAGTTTGAAGACGAAGAGTTCCTCGACCACGTGTTTAAATTGCGTAAGGCTCTCTACGGCCTCAAACAAGCTCCTAGAGCTTGGTATGAGTGTCTTAAAGATTTCTTAATTGAAAATGGCTTTAAGATTGGCAAAGTAGATTATACACTGTTTACAAAGAATTTTGATGATGATCTTTTTATTTGTCAAATTTATGTTGACGATATAATCTTTGGGTCAACTAACCAATCTTTTTGTGAAGAATTTAGTAAAATCATGACAGACAGGTTTGAAATGTCAATGATGGGAGAGTTAAAGTACTTCTTAGGATTCCAAGTATGGCAACAGAAGGAAGGGACGTTTCTAAGCCAAACCAAGTACACGCAGGACATACTCAAGAAGTTTGGCATGGACAAGGCGAAGCCCATAAAAAACCACATGGCAACGAATGGCCACCTAGACCTCAATGAAGATGGACCTAGCGTCGACCAAAAGGTATATCACTCCATGATTAGATCTCTACTCTATTTATGTGCATCTAGGCCAGATATTATGTTGAGTGTATGTTTGTATGCAAGATTTCAAGCCAATCCTAAGGAATGTCACTTGACAGCCGTAAAAAGGATCTCGAGATATTTAGTTCATACACCCAACCTTGGCCTTTGGTACCCAAAAGGCTCAAATTTCAATCTCATTGGTTACTCCGATGCGGATTATGCTGGGTGCAAAGTAGATAGAAAAAGCACTTCCGGTACATGCCAATTCCTAGGGAGATCCTTAGTTTCTTGGTCCTCCAAGAAACAAAATTCCATTGCCTTATCCACAGCCGAGGCAGAGTATGTTGCAGCCGGGAGTTGCTGTGCTCAACTCCTTTGGATGCGACAAACTCTAAGGGACTATGGTTATAATATGAACCATATTCCACTCCTTTGTGACAATGAGAGTGCCATTAAAATTGCTCACAACCCAGTTGAGCACTCTAGAACTAAATACATAGACATAAGACACCACTTTTTGAGAGATCATGCCATGAAAGGAGACATAGCCATTTCACATGTCAACACTCAAAATCAATTAGCTGACATATTCACCAAGCCACTTGATGAAAAACGCTTTTGCGAACTCCGAAATGAACTAAATATCCTTGATGCTCGAAGTGTGGCTTGAAATGTTGCATACCTTTATGAATTCTTCAAATATGTTGTTTTGGACTGTGAAAATCACCTCTCTCATTTTTTCCTCTAAAAAACTATGTCAATTACTAGATCTTGGTGAATTATGATCATTGCTTGATTGTTGTATGCTTACTAATCATATTCATCAAGATTATTTGATTTGATTTGCCCCTCTATTCTCTAATTATGAACCTTCAAATATATATGAGTGGGCTATGCAATTCTTTCCCGGTGACCACGGACTAGTCTGTGGTTACCTGGACTAGTCCGCTTGTGCAGACTAGTCCGCAGAGTGCCGGTTAGGTCGGACTAGTCCGATAGACCACGGACTAGTCCGATATTGCTCTCTGGATGAGTTCGGACTAGTCCGGTCGCCTCCGGACTTGTCCGATTTTTCGTGTCCATAACCCTAGCTGCCACCAAACCCTAATCCCTTCATCCTCCACTATTGCTCACGCATTCTCTCTCTTCCACTCGAGCTCCCAAGGCGATTTCTTGCTCCCTCCACCAAAAAGCTTCGCATTTGGGCGGAAATCAAGCTTGTCCACTTGAGGATTGAAGCTAGCGGACTTGTCCGGCCTTCAACACCCCTCATCTCCAAGTTTCGATCGAATTCTTCGGTAATTTTCACCCAAACCCTAGATCTCAACTTTCTTCATTGTTGATCGAATAGCCTAGCATCTTTCACTATATACATGCCTCCTTGCTATATTACGTTCTTGCTAAGCTAATTGTGCATTAGGAATCAACATTTGTCCAATTTCTTAGGTTTTTGAGTTTGAATACCGGACTAGTCCGGTCCATGCACGGACAAGTCCTGTCCCCCAGACTAGTCTGTGCCGCACCGGACAAGTCCGATATTTCTAAACTCAAAACCTAATTCTTCAATTACTCAATGCAATTCCTTGCTATTCTTTCACACCTATGCCTTGTGTCATTCATTATCATTCATACCACTCATTCTCAGGTCATGTCGAGCTCCGGCAATGATGTCTCTGATTTTGAGGCCGAGATGGACCATGAGGTGGCACCTCGGACCTCGACGGGTCTTGGCAAGAAGCGCCAAGAAAGACCGTCCGAGCCAGCCCAGTCTCCTCCACAGGCTCGGAGGAAGGTGCTAGCTAGGAAGCCAGTCTCCAAGGCAACTGCATCATCGAGTGGCCCTCGCCAAGCAAAGGGCAAGGGAAAGGGGATTGCTACGGGTCCGGTTGGCCCGTTGAAACTTCATGCTCCAAGGGAAGGGGTCCGAGACCCAAATGAAGAGAAGTTCAACAGGAAGGGCAGTGACTCGGCGGCCAAGTTCAGAAGCATCGATTGGTATGGCCGACCGAAGCAAGCGGCTGATGGAAGGTTCTGGTGCAACTTCCATGCTGACTTCTACAGATCGATGTATCTCCCAATAAAGACACCAGTTGTGCGCAGTCAGTGGATTGACAGGGCACATTTTGAGAACAAGAGCTGCTCACCGTTCACTGATGTAGTGAGAGCCATTGAGAAGCATGGACTGAGAGATCTGTTTGCTTTCAGAAATAACTGGAATGATGAAGTGATTGCGCAGTTCTTTGCGACCTGTCACTTCTCTAGTGAAGATGAGGAGAGTGTCACTTGGATGACCCATGGATCCAAGTACAACATTACTCAAGAAGATTTCGCTAACCTGCTTCATCTTGACATCACAAGATCTGATTGCTTGGTCATACACAACATTGGTGTCATTTACAAGGATAGGATGAAGTTCCTATATGATCCAAACTCAAAGTTCAACCCTCCTTCCACCAAAAACATGAAGCCATTCTTTATGGTGTTGAACAGAGTGTTAAGGAAGACAATTGCTCCCAAGAATGGAGATGCTGGGAGTGTGCAAGGATACCTCCGGACTCTGATGAGAGTCATAAGCAAGGATCGCCCATTTGATGTGACGGAATACATTTGGAATGATATGGTGAACATATCCCGCACTCCCAACAGATCTTGCGGGTATGCTCCTTATCTAATGTTTGTGATTGAAAAAGTCACCAGCGTTAAGTTTGTGAAAGATGTGGAGCATCTCCCCTTGAGGCCTCAAATGCCTCAAAAGCCAAGTGTGCAGGCTGCTCCCTCGTCGGCCTCCAGTCTCGAGGCACCGGCAAGAACAAGAGAATATGTCAGAGCTGCTCCAACTTCAAGGGCAGCCCCTCAGAGAGGATCAGCTAGTGGAATCCTCAAATACCTGGCTGCCATCTTCACCTCCTGCAAGAAGGCCGAAGTGAAGGCCCACAAGCTCAACATGAAATGAAAGGAGGACATGAAGTACATCAAGGCAAATGTGAAGCAAATTTTCCAGAAGCTGGAGATCGAACCCATTGGATCTCCAGTGATTTCTAAGGACTCTGACCCGAACTACACTGAGCTCGGGCCCTTGACCACCTTGGAGCTTGCCTACTTTGGCATTGGGGGTTCGAGCGGCTCCGCCCCTCCTCCTTCTCCTCCTCATCAAGCTGAAGATGAAGATGATGAAACCAACAATGAGAGGACCGACAGTGAAGAGTGAAGACCTTAGGACCCTCCTCTCCTTCTTTTTGGTATCTTGATACCAAAAGGGGGAGATTGAGGGGAAGTCTTGGCTTTAGCTGTAAGGTGCAAGGAGAGAGCTCTCTTTATGTTTTCTTAACTCTTTTGTGTCTTGTAATGTTTTAACAATGATCTTATGTTAATTATGGTTCTGTGATGCAATGATTTGATCCTTTGAGTAGTATTTATGAAAAATGTGATTTTGCTCTAAAATGACATATACTCTTGCTATTGGTTGATTAAAGTCAATTATGTCATTCTTTATGTTCCAGTGTACTTAGTTATGCATCCCACCATAAAGAATGCACATATGGATTATACTCTCACTGCTTGATGTATTTTGGACCCATATGTGCATGCTTTATGAAAATCTCAATTTTTATCATATTTTGTGAAATCTTAATTGGTTGTCATCAATCACCGAAAAGGGGGAGATTGAAAGTGCATCTAGGACTACCTTGTGGGTTTTGGATGATTTATGACAAGCAATTGGGATCCTAACCTCCTTGTTGAGATGAGTGCAGGATTTTAATAGGAAAATGAGCAAAGTGCCAAAAAGAAGGAAGAATGAGAAGCAAAGTGGAAATGAGCTCAAGGAAGAAGAGTAGTAGATTATTGTGTATGGAGTGTGTTAAGGAAACACACCCCAAGAGCTCAATCACAATTAAACACACACATTGCACAAAGTTACACAGGACCAGACTAGTTCGATCACAACTGGACTAGTCTGATATCCTTTCTGCACAAGATCGGACAAGTCTGATAACCATCGGACTAGTCTGATATCCTTTCTGACTAGAATCGGACTAGTCCTCCCCAGTGCGGACTAGTCCTCAAAACACTTCACAAGTCACACAAAATCGGACAAGTCCGATCACAACCGGACTAGTCCGATATTCTTTCTGATCCAAATCGGACAAGTCCGATGAGTCCCGGACTAGTCTGAAACACCCTCTGATCTGAATCAGACAAGTCCCCCAAGTGCGGACTTGTCATCCTATACACTTAGGGTCTCACATGTCCGGACAAGTCCGATGACTATCGGACTAGTCCGAAGATTTCCAGTAGTGAAATCGGACAAGTCCGTTCCTAACCGGACTAGTCCGATATTTAAGGGTACTTAGGGTTTGCTACACACAGCACACCGGACTAGTCCGGTGAACCCTAACGGTCACTTTTAGAAACCCCATATAAATAGAGGTGCACGACCCAATTATGAACTCTCTCGAACCCTAGCGCCGTCACACCTCCCAAGAGCCTCAAAAACTACATCTCTCCACGAAATTAAGTGCAACAACGATCAGTCCTTTGAGGATTCACTCTAGATCATTGGAGAGACACTTGCAACACCATGTTGAGCTCTTGGTTTGATTCTCTAACACACTCCTGCGATTCATTTGTAATTTTTGAGTGTGTTCTTGGTGGTATTTTCTGTTGTAATCCAAGGGAGCTCTCAACGTGTGAGAAAGCCCCTTGAATTCGATTATTCACCCCTTTGTGATTAGTGGAAGAGGATTGGCCTTCGTGGCGATCCGACGAGGGTAGGGTTGGAGAAGACCCGGTCCTTTTGTGGACTCCTCAACGTGGACGTAGGTTGCCTTTGTGGTAGCCGAACCACGGGATAAATCCTTGTGTTTTGTTTTTTGGTGTTCACCATTCTTATTCATCAATATAATCTAGGGTTTCAATAATCATTGCTCATCTTACGTTGAATTGTCAAACATAAGATTTAATTGTGATATAATCTAATATATAACATTGAAATCTTTATTTGATTCTATATTTCCGCTGCATACATAAAAGAATCAATCTAATCGATCAAGCTTAATCAACTCAGTCCGTGAACACCGGACTAGTCCGCACATTACCGGACTAGTCCGATATCTCTGGTATTGAACTTGTTGTTGAGTGTTGCAGAATCCGACAAAATTCAAAAAGGCCTATTCACTCCCCCTCTAGGCCCACATTCAAGTTCAAGTCTAGAAATGATTTATAAGAGAAAGAACATAGGATTAAGTACAAGTGATGGTTAAGAATTCAAACACATGAAGTTAAAATTTAAACTTATTTAAACTTTAATTTTAATTTAGTAAAAGATGAGAATTGAAACAAACAAATTTATTAAACAAATGATTTAGAAGTACTATTGGTTTTGGAAAGAAAATAGAGAAAATTCAAAGCAAGAGCCAAAAGCTGAATTCAAATTCAAATTTAAATTTCAAAATCATATTGGTCAATTCCCAGAATTTTTTGTTTTCACAATAACTTCCCCATATTGTTAATAGTTACCCTACCAAGTTTCAACATTTTTAGAGATCAATTACCAGCTGAAAATGGTTTTAGAAGAAAAGGAAATAGAGAAAAAGTGGACCCCACGTGTTAGTTGCACAATCAAAAACTTTCAACTGTCAAATTCCATAATTTGGTGTATCACCATCTTTCTAATTTTCCACTTAGTGCCCTATGAAATTTACACCTAAGTCTGAGATATTTGAGTGAGGAAGAGTGGATAGGAAGGAAAAATATGTGGGTCCCACCTGTCATTCAGGGCAGCACACAAACAGAGTCTACTTTGCATCCTCGCAGGTGACAGTTGCAGCGCCGCTCCAAGCTACCTTTGCTTGCCCTCATCACTGAGCAAAGCTCACAAGCTTCTATCCCATGCATGCTCATCCTCATCTCCTGTGCAATTGCCCCTCCTCTGTTCTTGTTCATTGAAGTAGCAGCATGCCTCTGTTTCTAGTGCTCGTGCTTCACCACGACGGACGACGGCGCCACACCGTGGTGCGGCGTTTCGGCTCCTGCTGAGGCCACCAATCAAGGCTCCGATGGGTTGACAACGTTCCCGAGCTGCTACACGGTGGCTTTCTTCCTCTACTGGCCGTGCGGCGAAAGGTTCTTCTCCAACTTCGTTTTTGGCTGCAACGGCGCATCCACAATGCCTGATCATCTCGGGCTCTTTTTCGTTCACCTCAGTGCGCCAAAAGGGATCACAACGACGACGTGTGGCGAGTAGAGATGGACAAGGAACACTGCTCGGAGGTGGAGGCACAAGTATGGACATTGCTGTGAGCAAGAATTACCCAAGCAACATTAAAGACAAGGAAAGAAGGAAAATGATGAGAAGCTACATCCAAATGATGAAGCCTCTAACTATTGACATTTATCGAGTCGCAACCTAAGGCAAGCCCCGGTTTGCATTTAAGTGCCTTTTAAAGTTTTGCTTTATACACATTGTATTGAATAGACTTGATATGTGCATTAGGTCTATGTTCATTGAATACTCCACCTGCATGACCAAATAATCCTTTGAGTGGATGGGTAGTATAAGACTCCCTCGGATTATATTGCTATGCTTAATGTTTAGTTAGTAAATCGGTAGAAGTCCAGTATGTTGGACACTACTCGCGAGATTGGTCATCGATCTTAAGTCATGTAGTTGAATTCTACTTGCGAGAGAAGTCGAATGGGGGAAACCTACTCACAAAATGCTACTATAAGGTTCACTCTTTAATATGAGACGTGGACGGGGATTTGTGTAGGTTGGTTTGCTCACATTGTGCCTGGGTCGGTAATGACGAGGAAGGTGTTGGGAGATGGATTGGTAGCCCCGTCCGTGTCGGTTAAGGCCCGTTTCGTGCTTGGCCCTGTTGAGCAAGTTTGAACTGTACAAGAAAGCATACTGACTATATGGGACCCAGGAAACCGATGTACCTTGAGAATTCTATATTGGAACCTTTTCAATCGGCTTAAGCTATCGGCTGTTAGTACGACGGGAGTTAACTCACTCATGAACATCTCACAGCGGAGGTGCACCTTGAGGGGAGCTCGCTGTTCAGGTCGTTCGAACTATTTAGACGTGGTTGAATCTAGGGAAAGGTGGATGCGTGAAAAATCAGTGGAGTGTGCCGACGCAACTCCAAGTATGGGCGTACATGTCGTGCAGTCCAGGTGTTTTGATTCGAATCACCGTAGCTCGCGGTTATAGATTGAGCACACTTGGTCACTGAGTCTTGACGTAGTAAGAAATAGTAATGGAAAGATTATGAATATACTACTATGAATAATTCTTTGTATTGCAACCTTGGATGGTATAGAAATAGCATAATTAAATTTCCAATGTACAAACATTTAACTTGAGTAAGGCTTATGCAACCTTGAGCAAGTATCATCGTGGATGAAGCGTTTCTTGTTTGATTGTGGAATTCACAATGATGCTATGCCCATGGATCGTGTATGCTACTTTAAAACTGACCACTCAGGATTTAGTTTTGGCGAGTTCATTTCTGCAAATTCAGCTTTCCAGACTTTAAAGTTTCCAACATGCAGAGTTCCATGCCTCAGGTGAGACGGTTATGTCTTGCTGAGCCTTGTGCTCACAGTTGCTATATTGTGGTTTTGCAGGTATTAATAGCTTTTGCTTATGTTGTGGTTGTCCGTGAGACCTCGAGTTGGTCGAGATGTATCTCTCACGAGATAACTTTACTGCTGCAGTATCTGTTTCGTGTTGCTAGTGAGAAGCGTTTAAGGGCATGGATGACTTCTCTTGTGCATAGCTAGTTGATAGTACGAGTATGTATATTCCACTGCATTGTATCTTATATTGTAAAAGAGAATCTTGTGAAATAAAATATTTATGTTGGTTATTTTGATATGCATTTCATGTGTGTTGTCGTGTGCCGCATCGCACGGTACCACCCAATGCGTATCCTGGAAGGTGTGGACCCCGGTCCTCACAAGGTGAGGTTCAACAACCAAATTCGGGAGGAATAGTGGTTGAGTTGATCGAGAGGTTGCACAACATGTTTGAATCAATAACAATGCATATGAAGGTATTGTGGACGTCGTTGGGAAGGTGTTTGCACGTGTGCAAGGAGTGTATTGACGTGGCTACATGGTTCCGGGGCGTGATGAAGAGATGTGGACGTAAAGGATTGGTCGGAAAAGTCCAACCGACTAGGTTATGGACTCAAGCTGCGGCTGAGTCGTGTTTGACTCAAATATGGAAAGTTTTGAGTTGGTTATGATAGGATTTCGAGTGGGTCATGAATTTGAGTTGTTTTAGGAATGTGGGATACGTTCCTAAGGTGTTTGGAAGTCTCAACATTGCTTCTATCTACGTATAGAAGAGTCTTGAGCAGTTATGGAAAGTTTTGATTCATGAATAGAGTAGGATTAGAGTCCTAGTTGGGTTTGGGTTGGTCTAAGAGCTGGTTATATAAGCAAGGGAGGCCAGAGCTCGTGGTGCACGACTTTGGGGCTGTTTCTCTTGTCTTTTGATAAATAAAATTCGTAGTTTGAAGGAACTTTTGTGACTTGTTCGTCCGACTTGTTTTCGTCAAGTCTTTCTCGTCGAGTTTCTGCACAACACTACCTTTCTTTGGTGGTTTTATCATAACTTGAGTTTTAAAGATCCAATTGACATGATTCTTTTTGGGTTGTCTTCGAAACTTGATTTTCTATCATCTAAAAAAATTTCAGGGTGATTGGATTTGTGGTTTTTGATCTACACGAGTTTATTTGCAGTACTCTAGAACTGTTTTTCTTGGGTAAAACAAATTAACCTTTGTTTGATATTTCGGTCATAACTTGAGTTTTTCTCGATGGATTTTCATGACTTTTGTTGTGACGTATTCGTGACTTGATTCTCCACAATCTATACTTGTTTAGTTACAATTGATCATCTGCAGATTAGTTGCACACATGATTTCTTTAGCAGACCATTTTTCTGCCAAGGGGTTTTTCGTTGCTTCCGATATAAAGTTTTAATCTACCATTCACCCCCCTCTGGTAGCTTTACACGTGCTCTTCGATCCTACAGAACCAATGTTGGGAAAGAGCACTAACATATTCATGTTAACATAATCATATTAATACCAATTAGACTATAGTGGTGGTGTATGATGTTTGATAACAAGATATGAACATTATGACTAGACCATAATAACATCTACACCTAGCAGATACATGGACTCCACAACCAAACAAAAAATGCTTCGTCCAAGTATATGAATAAGTAAAGACTAATAATAATAATATAAAGCATAATGTCACAAATACAAGAAAAGATACATGAGCCATATCTTTCCCAATTTGGACTTGGGACTAGAGGCTCCTCTCTACAGCCTAAACTCCACTAAGGACCTAGGAGAACTAGTGTATACAAGAGATAATGCTTGAGTGGTGTGTGTGAAGCGAGGTGAGGCACCCCCCTATTTATACAATCACTCAAGCGGTTTCGCGCGCTAATCTACTAGGCTTTCACTTACTTCCGAATCAAGGAAGCCAACAGAGGTCGACACGTGCGAGTGGATCAAGTTTGACACCTTTACCAGTTCGGCTGAGCTGGTTGTGGTGCCGCTAGGCCCCACTTGCTCCTGGAGGATGATATGTGGGCCCTTGTCGAACTTCTAGATGAAAGGTGAAAACATACGGGTACTCGCCTGTAAGTGGGCCCTTGGATCCATGGAAGTCCACATGGCATCCTCTGATTTGGTTGGAAGTGTGTTTCCTTGTCATTTGGTCATGCATTCACCTCAAATTTGTAAAGAGTACTTGCATGCACCAATTTCTATAGGTACAAGTGGAACTAGGTTATTTCTAACTATGATGTGTGTAAGAAATATTCATTCCATCACATAATTGAGTGATATTGACGGTCAAAATTGGTATATAACGATCGTTAACAAACTCCCCCAAGCTTACCCTTTGCTCATCCCGAAGCAAAGATAAAGACTTAGGTTGTTGATCAGGAGTTGCTACAATGTTCTATTTTTTTCAAAAGTGCCAAGTGCATAAAAAAATATTCTACCTTGGATTGAATGAATTGGCTATGGTACCTCACCCCTTTTCTTAGTCATTATGGAGCTCATGCCTCATCCTTTTCTTGGGTGATTGGAGGACATGACAGAAAAGTGAGCATGCATCTTTCACTCAAATATCCCAAAAATTTCAAATGGTGTTTCAATTTAAGTTCCTCAAATGATGCACTCAATCAATTCTATGTGGGAAGTGGTATTTGTACCTTCACCAAGGCAATGCCTTTCTTGTCCTACATCCAAATAAGGCTTGTATGTGGAGCTTGGTAGGGATCAAGAGTAGGCATATTTGCAACATATATATTGCTAAGTCAAAAGAGTAAACTTTAGGAGAAAACAAATCATACATTTGATCAATATTTGTGCAAGTGTAATGGAAATTTGTGGAGTGCAAATATGAAGATCACTTCATTGTATGTGCTCTTTTTTGTGAGGATAAAACATGGCTACTTATTCTCTCTTTTTTTTTCTCATGCTCTTGTATATATGAGCATGCTTTTTTCTTTTTCTTTTTGTTGTAGCCATGTCTTCTACTCCTCTTTTCTTTTTCAAATATTTCGAAGAGAGTATTATGGAAGAAAATCATGGAGTATATTTTTGGTGGTGGAATGGTATGATGGAATTTTGCTAACTTCTAGTGTAGAAGTCTAGCATGTGCCCGTGCAATCATGATCTTAAAAGTATATAAAGATTCTCACATAGGTCTATACTAGTTTGACTAGGCTCAACGTTAAGACAAATAGCATATGAATATGGTTTATCAAAGTCAAATCATCATATGGCTTTGGTAAGAATTTCTATCAAATCAGGAACTCCCATTTCAATTTTTTTCCAAGAAATTAAGTTTCACTTTTAACTAGGATATTAGCAGCTCTTATCACTATATTGTATTCCGCAACAACATCGAATTGGACTTAGCTTTTGCTACCCACAAATTCCAAGTTTAAGGAAAGAACATTCTAAGCCAATAAACTCAATAATTGGAGAATACTAAGTTATATGCAAGGTACTAGAGAACATAAAATAGAGCAACTATTCATCAATTCGACTTATGCAAAGTAAAAAATATTCATACCGCACATATTTTATTTTATTAAGCTAACCTATACTACATTATTATATTTTTTAGATGAAATGGTGGTGGAAAGAAAGAAATAAAATAAAGGAATGTGAATGGGGTGTGATACAAGTTACCTCAAGATGGGGGTCCTCCACCAAGCTTGTTATTGGTTAAGGTTCATGATAGGGGTTAAAATCTTAAGGGCGGAGGTAGGCCGTGAGGTTTGCCTAACTTTGTTGCAGCATGGCTTCGATAGTGGGGGGGTTGAGTGTCGATGTTATGTTGCCTCCCATGGGTTCTATAAGTGTGGTCGAGGAGAGTGTTGTCGATGCCGCTCATCCATACCTCAAGGTCTTCCATAGGTTGGGTGTCATCCTTTATTCCTTGGCTAAGGTCATGATAACCTCTAACTACAGAGGAATAAGGTGCACCCATCATGTGTTGGTTTTGATCCACTGTTCCTTGGCTATGGTCAAAATAACCACGGCGACAAAAGAATAACATGCACCCAACATGTGTTTGGTGTGATCTATCGTTCCTTGGCTTAAGGTTAAAATAACCTTCAGCCATAAAGCAACAATGTGCACTTAATGACGGTGGCAATTCCCCTGAGCTTGAATGGGTCCTTAGAGTAGTTAGAGTGTAGAGATCCCACTTACTCATGGCAGCCGATTGGTTGCTCATGGAAGGTTTTCATGTCAAACCTTCGGCCTCATAAAGCTATGTTGGCCCTCTGGATTAAATCCCAATAGGTTTCAACCATGCTTAGTTACTCATTGGTCAAGAGATGTTGAAATGGTAGCTCCAAATCGACTTCTTGTATGCCTACAAAGAAATACTACTCTTGCAAGATTCCCCTCTTTTATAGAGAGGGATGGTTAACTTCCGGCACTTGTACAACTGAAAGTTTGGGTCGGATGACCGAATTTCTGTAACACAATCATTTTTCATCATCATGCATTGCACTTATTCCCATACATGCTAAACATAAAGAAACACAAAAAGAAACAAGAATAAAATGAATTAGAGGCAAAAAACAACTAAAATCAATTCTTGGTACAAACTTGTTCGGTCCAAACCTCAGACTAGTCTGGTGTACCCGTCTGCTCTGTCCTAATTCAGTTTTCTTCAGAGCAACAAACTTATCCGATTATCAATACGGACTAGTCCGGTTATGCTAATGTTCTCAAGCTGGACTTGTCCGATCATTTTGTGGACTAGTTTGATTATGAAACTATAAAACGTCAGACTTGTTCGGATAATTTCAATCTAGTCCGGAGCCCCTTTTTCGATGTGGTACAGCAGACTAGTCTGTTTTGACAACAGAAAGGGAAACAGACTTGTCCAGTCATTAGACGAAGGAATAATTGTGTTTTAACCACTATTTTAGGTTCGTTATGATTTAGACCTAGATTTCTAAATTTTGTGTTTTAGCCACAATGTTTTAAACCTCAGTCTGCTGTTAGCCATTGTTCTGTAACACCGTTAGAAGCTTGGAATGAAGGAATTAAAAAAAATTTGTGGGAAACCACAAAAGGACCAAAGTGCCCCTCCCTATTGTTCCAGTTCCAGTGCTCACGATTGCACCCGAGGGACTTCTCCACAGGCTTGGAACCCTAGCGGCGGCCGGCGGCGCGCTCGAAATCCTAGCGGCGGCCGACGGGCGCGGCTCGGAGGAGAGCGAGGCGCAGTGGGCAGTAGGCGCGACGCGGAGGAGGGCAAGGCGCGGCGGCCGACAGCGCGCTCGGAATCCTAGCGGCAGCCGACGGGCGCGGCTCGGAGGAGGGCGGCGCGGCGGCCGGTGGGCGCGGCACGGAGGAGGGCAAGGCGTGGCGGCTGGCGGCGCGCTCGGAACTCTAGTGGCAGCCAACGGGCGTGGCGGCCGGTGGGCGCGTCGCCGAGGCGACGTGTCTGCGGAGGGTCTTCGGACATGCTGGAATTGTTGAATCAGCTCGAGAGCTGTATACGAAATTTGAGGGACAGGTCATACATCAAGGTTAACAAGAGACCATTTGCACTAGTTTCTGTTTTGTACATACATCATGTTTGATCTGCATCGCTGGCTCGCCGCAGTAAGCGACTTCTTTTACTATAATATTTTATTTTTACTCTATTGACTTGTAAGTGAACAAATCGCACTGGAACACCTTACCATTAACTTTCTATCATGGTACTGCCTGCAGATAACCCAGATGTAGGGACAGCTGGATTTTTATCATCCCTTGGTGATTTTTATCATCAAAAGGCCATGAAGACATGAAGTATGAAATGCTGAATGTGTGGCATAGCTTGGTTCTTCTAATGTTTTCAGTTATATTTATTTCCATGCAAACAAACTTCACTTTGACATTAGTTTTTGCATCCATGCAGCTATATGGATGCTTCCCTAAATTACATGTGTATGCATATGGAGCAGCGCCATGTGTGTGGATTCTGTGGTAGTAGGTGCATGCTCACCATTTGTTACCAGGTGAGATTTGAATTCCTGTTAATATAAGTTAACAGCATAGGTATTTGCCCATACTGGCAGCAACATCCAATTTCTGATGAACTGACATCAATTACAGCATAGTCCACAATGATGAATTTTCTGCACGTTTATCTATGAATTCAGCAATAAGATTGTGTGGCTCAGCTATAAGAGCTCTCTCGAAGAATACTTCGCTCAGTTCTGCTAAAGTTGGTAAACTAGGTGGAATCACAAGTGCCAGATCATATGAAACAAATGCAATAGATCATCATGCTTCAACTGGTGCTTTGCAGACAGTCAGTGAGGCTAATGTAAGTAGCGATCAAATTCATGGAAGGAATCCCATGCATACAATTAGAGGTGGCTTTTTTCTCTTTGGCCAAGCAATGTCTTGTTTGGTAAATACTCCAAAACATAGAGTTAGCTCCACAGCAGCGGTTAACTATGAGTTGGGCAGATCAAGAATGGTTGTTGCTAGTGATGGTGGATAATGTAAGGTTGCTTCTCGCAGTTTTTTTGGATGTTTCACACTGTGGAGAAGCAATTAATGCACACAGAAATGATCAGCTTCCAGAAGATGACAATGAAGAGATGGAGTACAAGAAAGAAGACGGGTAAAAGGAGACTTACTGGATTGATAGTTAAATTGCATGTTCAAATTGTATATGTATCGGTTATTTTGTTGGACTCGTGTTGCTTCTTTTGTTGGACATGTATTGTTTCAAGTGTTGAATAAATGGTACTATATGCTTTTGTTAGGATATATATTGTTATATTATGTGTTTTGATTGAATTGAATCATTGTCAAAATTATGTCTCATTTTTAAGGATTTTTTAAGAGATTATGTTCTGATATTCAGTTTTTTCAAAAAAAAAAAAAATTGGTCACATTATTTCCATATTACGTTGCTGAATTTTGTTCAAAGTTACAATGTTATGTGTTAAAATCATGGTAGAAGCACAATTGTAACATCAAAACCGTGGTAAAATCACAAAGGATATATTTGTCTTTACACGTCAAAGTTAACACCGTTAAAAGTACTAAACGGAGTTGTGGTAGTCCGATGCTTTGGTTCGAAAAAGTTGTGGCTAAAACACAAAATTTGAAAATCTGGGTCTAAATCACAATTAGCTTCGAAAACAATGGTCAAAACACAATTGGTCCTTAGACAAACTAGTCCAGTGTTTAGGGTTTCGACTCGGATTCAAATCCCCCCCCCCCCCCCCCCCCCACCCACAACACTTTATTAAGTGTTTGACACATTTGTAGCTTAGACGTCGTGCTCCACCCCCAAGGAGCGGAAGTGGGACCCCATTGAGTTTCCTACCTGTCTGTCCCCACTATTCCTCCCCACCAAGTTCTACTAGGATTCCACCCTAACCCCGCTACTCCTCCCCTATATAAACAACCAAAGCTCTGCTCTCACCCATGCACAAGTGAGAAAACCCCACCGCCCTGCCGTATCATCGTGAGTCGCCGTTCAAGAGAGGAAGGTCTAGCCCCAAGGAAGGAAGGACAGTGGAAGAGAAGGAGGAGAAAGTAGAAGAGGAAGGAAGAAGAAGGAGGAACTAGCAAGATCGTCGTCCCTGCTACGATCTTCTTCACCAACCCTTTGTCATCAACATTCTTCTTATACGTCTTGCCACTGATTCGTTGTCAACGAATCTAGATGTTGAATTTCGCGTTCTACACCCAATCTACGACCGGTGAACCATTACATTCACGGTAACTACCTTAGATCCAACTTTCCACATCGATTTTGATCCCCTACTCAATTCAAACCATGCCCTAGTTGGGAAGTTCACAAAACCACGGACCATAGCAGACTTGTTTGGTCCAGAGCGGACTAGTCCGATCTAGAGCGGACATGTCCGACACCAGTGTGGACTAGTCTGGTTTCTGAATTCCAGAAAATCCTAAAACCTCCACTAGTTTTCCCGAAAATGAACTAAAACTTACTCGAACATATAAAACTTAGTTAGTAAACAATATTAGTAACTTAATAACGTGTATTACACCATAATTGCATCATACATGCATATCATGACATATCGTGTAAAATATGAACATTTATTGATTTTAATGTTTGCTTCGCATGATTGTCGCGCAAAATAGAAAGAAACGCTCTAGAAGGTGCTTACGAGGACCTTTAACACCAGAACATTCAAGCTCTCGATCCAAATCAGCCACAGAGCAAGACAAGTGCCCCTGAACATTTTGATCCAGTTTTCAAAATTTTTTATTTCAAACTACATGCTTGTGTCAAATTTATGGGAAAACCCATCATAGGAGTAGTAAAGAAAGTCATAAAGGGTATTTTACATTTTTGCCTCGCTTCGCTTGATTGGAATTGGGAAGAACTGAATAACTCAACTATGAACTTTTAATCATATGAACAATGCAAGATGATGGTAGTGACCCTTAGCAACATGGGATTTAGGGATCTAAGCAAGACGGTTATGTCGAATGGGTTGGATGAGATGGTGGTTTTGCTAGCTTTAGAACCAAGGACCAGTTCATGGAGCGACTACCCAGGATTACAGTGCCACCACAAGGCCAAGTATAGGTGCGGCTTAGTGTATTGCCAGCATCGTTTGTATCATTTTGGAAGGCTTTGGGAATGGGAGTCGATTCGATTGGCAATATTGACAGGACTGCCTTGGGATCCGAACGCTACACGAGGGGGCCCTTGGATGGAAGTGCTAAGTTGTGAGACATCATCTCCGGTGAAACCTTAGTGGATCCGTACATGCTGGTAGTCAATTTGTAAAGGTTATTTTGTGATATCTTGGCCACACACTAACGAAAGTGTGAGACGGCATAATTGAGATTCCTCAGTCACCGAAAGGTGATGGAATCACGAGCTTGTGAGTGAAGTGGTGCAACCTCTGCAAAGTGTAAAACTATAATGATAGTCGTGCTCTCGGTCATGAGCAACCTAGACCCTCACATGATTAGGGTAATAGACCTGAGTATATTGAATAATGGTTGATATTGGGATTGGGATGTTAGTTCGGTTATGATGAGTTGGATATGAATGGTTATGGGTAAATATTCATGATCATGGTTAATTATGTCAGATGGTTATTGAATGGTTGGTAATGGAAAATGATAGTATTATATATGGTAATTGTTTGTAATTCGGGTTATGATGGGAATTGACCTCACATAGTAATTGTACGACGCATTGTTACCTTTCTTAAATGAAATATGCTTTTTCCACAATAAGCCATTTATATCGCCATTGTTTAAGCTACATGTCATACTTTCTCGCTTATGCTGAGTACGACATGTGGTCACCCTTGCTATTCTCACATTAATTCAGCAGCATGTGGCAATTTGGAGTATCCGAAGGATTATGAGGAGTACTAGGCGTGTGTGTTACCGTCAAATCCATGGAGCTGGAGTCTACTAGTGCATAGTTTTTTCGCTGCAATGTTATTAGAAATTGTTATTTGAACTATTTAGATATTGTAATTGTTGATGGCTGTTATATACCAATTTCACCCATTAATATAACTCAATTATGTGAAGGAAATATCATTTCATGCACACATCACGTTTCTGTTTAACCTATTTCCACTTGTACTTGGAGAAATTGGTGCATGCAGGTATTTTATAGAGAATTGAAGTGAAACAAGAGGATGGATCATATAAAATAATATTCTAGCAAATCAAGTGCCGACATGTAGCACCACATGGATCAAATGGCCCACAAACAGAAGTATTCGAGGCCATCCAATGGTGTACACCCTGTATTAGTAAAAGGGACCCACCTAGAAGTCACACTAAGAAAGAAAAGACCATTTGGAGGACTTACCAGGTCAGCCAAATCCCCTAGTCGGCCAACCTGGTCTTTCTTTCAAACTCGGTCAGCTTCCACGTGTTGGCTCCTCTCGGCTTGAAGAAGTCATTGATGACTGATTCACGCCCTTTTCGTGGAGGGAACCGACCCTTCTCCAACTATAAATAGGACCCCTCACCCCTCACTTTAACACACACCCCTTCAGTATCATTTTATTGTATACACTAGTTCTCCTTGTTCGTTAATGGAGGTTAGGCTGTAAAGAGGACCCTCTAGTCCCAAGTCCAAATTGGGAGAGGTATGGCTCATGTATCTTTTCTTATATTTGTGATATTATGAATAATAAAGATATTACCTTTATACTTCCTTTATTCATATGCTTGTATGAAGTGTTTCTTGTTTGATTGTGGATCCATATATGTGGTAGGAATAGTCTTTATGATCATGCCTTATTGTCATTATACTATCATCATAAATACTATAAACCCCACTATAGTCTCATTAGTTATGATATTATCATGTTAATATGAATAACTTATGTTATGTCTCAACATTAGTTCAACGATGTTTAGGTTAGTCATTGCCTTAAAGTGGTACTTGTACTCGAGCCTCTAAGCTATTTACTTAGTTTGCTAGCATGGTGCTAGGATAATAAGTAGCGTTCAATGTCTGGTAGACCCACGAATTGAAGAGGTAGGCAGTAGGTGGTGACAGCCTTATCTATCCTTTCTAATCCTCAATGTTCGGCTATGCCACAAGCTCTTGGCAGGAGTCGTCCTAGTATTGCTAGAAGTAAACTCGTGCCCGATGTGTTGAACAACTTAGCATAAGGATTCACCATTGATATGCTAATTAGTATCTAACTTAGGCTATGTATATTTATATTAGAAGCATTGTAGGAGCAACTCCCCAACTCTTAGTTTAATCTCCATTAGGACCCGTCTACCCTTTAGAATAGATTGCTTAGGTGTGTGTCACACTACCCATATTATCAACTTACCACTGTCTTGATAATTTATTAGTATCCCATAGATTGATCATAAGAGTAGTGTTTACTTTACTCCATTGCCTTCCTTTGGGATAAATACGATACCCTTGGGAATACTCTTGGGTGAAATGCTACACGACAATTTACGTGCGCTTGCAGACCTCATCTCTTTAGATAGATAATTTGTGAGTAAGTAACATCAACAGTAATAAGGTAATATTTACTATTCGAAACTTGGTTATAATCTAAATTTATTTTGTGATGTACTAGTGTATGTGTTGAACATCATGGGCGCACATATGCGCCACATTTGGTTCATCCTCGGAACCCGGTGTCACAAATTTGTATCAGAGTTGTGTTTAACCGTAGGACGCAAGCCTAGGTAGAATGGACACCACAAACCCCTTAGGACTTCTTTCCTTTTCAAATTTACTTGTTTTCCCTATTTTGCCTTCTACTAACTATATTTTTAACGAAAAAATGTGTGGTTGTGTGCTGCTGCTTTTTTACCTCTTTTCCATCTCTTGAGCCATTGCACATCCTCTTACCTTGTTTTATGGCTGCTGCAATTTCAGATTTCCGTTTACACCCTTCTCTAAATGTTCTAACGTTTCTCTGTAGATGCCTACCACTAGGATGGCAGCACGCAAGAAAGCTCGTTTGCCACCTCTTGAATGCAAGCTTAGACCTGTGGAGACCGAAGTCCCGACATTCCAGGAATCGCAATTGGGTTGTGTCATGCGATGCGGCACCCAACAGCACACAGAGAAAAGGTACATCATATCACATAAAACAACATAATATTATACAAGCTTTGTCTTTTACAAATACTATACATTAAAATACACTACAGCGGAAGATAAGTTCATAGCTCTCGACACTCAAGCCTAAGCTATGCAAAAGTCATTCCGTTCAACCCTTTAAGTGCATCTAGGATATCCCTTGTGGGTTTTGGCTAATTGATGACAAACATATGAGATCCTAATGAAACTATTGAGATGATTGTAGGACAAACAAAGTGAAACAGCTCGGTGCACACAAAAAAGTGAAAAATGGAGTGGTGTCCAAAGAGGGATACTTTGATGGAGCTTGGAAGAACAAATTAGATTTTAAATGTATAGGGAGTGTATGAAAGACACACTCCAAGAGATCACGACTTTGCGCAGGGGTAAGGGTTTTAAAATTAACCTAACTTTCACAGTGCACCGGACTAGTTTGATCTTGGACCGGACTAGTCCGCCTGACTTTCTGGAGTCTCCCATCTCTGGAGACCAGACTAGTCCGTGTGTCCACCGGACTAGTCCGCCAAACTTTCTGGAGTTCACCTTCACACAGCACCGGACTAGTCCGATCTTGGACCGGACTAGTCCGCTAGACTTTCTGGAGTCTCCCATCTCTGGAGACCGGACTAGTCTGTGTGTCCACCGGACTAGTCCACCAAACTTACTGGAGTCTATTTCCACAATAGGCCGGACTAGTCCATTTCCAACCAGACTAGTCCGCCAGACTTTCTGGACTTCGAGCTACACTATGACCGGACAAGTCCGGACTTGCACTGGACTATTCTGGTATTAGGGTTTTTCAATGGTAACTTTTTGGAAACCATATAAATAGAGAATCCACGACCTTCCATATAACATACACGTCAGATACTGCTGAAAACACAAACCCTAGCGCCGCCACTTTGTCCCAAGAGTCCAAAGCACATCTCCCCACACATCTAAAGTGCAAAATAAGCAAAGTCAATTGAACACTTGGATTCGGGATTGGGAGATTGTCGTTCCTTCGTTGCGAGCTCTTGGGGTTTGATCTTTCTACACTCATACTCTGCATTGTAATACTTTCAAGTGTATTTGATCGCCTCTTTCATTGTAATTCTTGTGGGAGCCCTCAACGTGTGAGGTTGCCCCACAAACTCGGTGATTACCCGTGATAGTGGAATCAAGTCGGCCTGTGTGGTGACTTGAAGAGGGAAAGGGTTTGAGACCCGACTCTGTGTGAGCTTCCTCAACGAGGACGTAGATCTCGTGGTGAGATCAAACCTCGGTAAAAATTCGCGTCTCTTGTGCCTCATTTACTTTACATTTTTCTCAATAGATCACTTGATTACTAAATATCAATTAAGTTGCTTATAAGTTTCCACGTGCATTCATACAATAATCTTAAATAAGAGAATTTGTTGTTCTCATTTCCGCTGCTAAAAGAATCTAATTTCCCAAACAATACTTAATCAATTCACATTTATCAGCACACCGGACTAGTCCGCCCACACAACCGGACTAGTCCGGTCAAACAAGTTTTTGACGACTCTGTTAAGTGTGCAGGAAATTTAAAAGGCCTATTCAACCCCCCTCTAGGCCACATTCAATTGGTATCATAGCAAGGTTCCCCGCCAACGAGACTCACATCTTGGAGAGATCAATGGCCTCTGAGAAGAACAACGATATCCCGAAGATGAACATCAATGAGGAGGAACAAGAAGCTAAAGCCTTCGATGTGCTGAAAGAAAGTCCACATGATGATGAAGAAGTGCGACAACTAAAGGCACTCCTGAGAAAGAAACTGCTAGGACAAAAAGGAAAAGAAGAAGACAAGACGAAGGGGGGGGGGTAGTCATCACGACTACTCGCGACATCCTTACAACTACAACCGTCTCAATTCAAATAATCAATATCTCTCTATTTTTATGGGAAAGCCTCCACAGCTTGACGGAAGTGACTACACCATGTGGAAGTACAACATGAAAATGCATCTAATATCCCTGAATACTAGTCTGTGGCACATTGTTTGCACAGGCATAGATATCCCAGACACGGATGAGGAACTCACTCTAGAACAAGAACAAGAGATTCACAGAAACGCACAAGCCATCACCGTGATCACATCATCATTAAGCAGAGAGGAATTCACCAAGATCGATGGTTTAGAAAGTGCAAAAGAAATTTGGGATACACTTAAGATAGCTCACGAAGGAAATAGGTCGGCTCGTGAAGCTAAAATTGAGATGCTTGAAGGAGAGTTGGGGAGATTTGCTATTGAAGAAGGCGAATCACCTCAAGACATGTACAACCGGATGAAGGCACTCATCTACAAAATTCGTGCCTATGGAAGTAAAAAATGGACGGATCACGAGGTGGTCAAAAGAATTATTAGAGCCTTCATGCCAAGGAATGTCACACTTTGCTCAATGATTAGAGAAAGCCCCAGATTTCACAAAATGACTCCCGATGAGATATTGGGGAAGATCATAAATCATGAAATGATCGAGAAAGAGGCTCAAGACGTCAAAGACTTAGCCGAACTCACCTCTTCCAAAAAGAAAGAAGTTGCTCTCAAAGCAACGTGCAGACCCAAACTCAAAGGAACTAGTGAAGACCAAGACGATGGGCATACAAGCGACGAGAGTACCGATCTTGATGATGAAGAAATGGTACTCTTTATCAAGAAGTTCAAGCGCATGATGAAAAGAAGACACGGCAAAAACTCAAATGAAGGAAAGAGCAAGGATAAAGGAAAATCCAAGGCTCGACGCACTTGCTACAACTGCGGAGAGTATGGTCACTTCATGGTGGACTGCCCTTACGAAGAAAATAAAAAGAAGGAAACAAGACCTCAAGAAAAGAAAAATTTTAGAAAAAGAAGACAAGCCCATCAAGCTCACATTGGCAAGGAGTGGGACTCAAACGACGAGTCCTCCTCTGATGAAGAAGAAGAGATAGCCACTATCGCAGTCAAGAAACCTACTATGAAAGCCACACTCTTCCCAAACATGGGAGGACGAGATATGAACAACCACACTTGACTTATGGCTAAGGAAGGCAACAAAAAGGTTCGACTTACTCCTCCCACGCTAAATTCCTCTATTGATGACTTTGATGGCTCTAGTGATAATGAAGAAATGTTTAGAAGATTAAGTAAAACTGCTTAAAAAAAATGGAAATGTTGTCGAACAAAATCTTTGAAAAGGAGGAACTTGTTAACCGACAAGAAGATATGATCATCCGTGAAAGGAAGAGATATCAAGAAGTTGAAAAGCTTCTCGAGCTTGAAAGAGAGAAGAACGAGTCGCTTGAAGTTGAGCAGGCCTTGAGTAAGGAAACTTACTCAAAGCTAGAGGACTCGCATATTGCAATCAAGGAAGAACTTGCTAACTTGTCAAAAGTTAACAAGATCCTTGAGGTGCAAGTTGAGTCACTCAAGCAAAGTGACTCCTCTTCCTCCAAGAGCTCTTCCTCCAAAGATATGAATTCGACAACAATCGGAACTTGCACTTGCTCTAGTAAGAAGAATGTTACTTCTAATACTTCAACTTCTCATAATATGCATGCTTCTCCAAGCGGCATCTTTGATAAGGAGAAGATCAAACATGCACGCAGTGCATATATGGTCACTAGACCTCGTAATGTCAAAGATGGCCTTGGCTTTGACAGGAACAAACACATGTCTACTCCTAATCATGCTAAGAATAGAACTGTCTTTGTTAAGGAAAAATCTCATGAATCTGATTTACAAATATTGTTTCGTACATTTGATGCTTCCTATGTTCTTATGAAAGCCAAATATGGAAAAGTCATTGCTAAATATACAGGGCCACGCCACAAGAACTTGAAAACTTGTGTGTGGGTGCCCAAGACTCTTGTGACTAACCTGAGAGGACCCAAGCAAGCTTGGGTACCTAAAACCAAAGAATAATTTTTGCAGGCTTACTCCTCCAGTGGATCTAAATGGGTGTTAGATAGCGGATGCACAAATCACATGACCGGAGAGAGAGGTATGTTTGTGGAGTACGAGTATAACAAGGATCCAAGTGAAGGCATATACTTTGGAGACAATAGGCAAGGAAAGGTCCTTGGTAGCGGTAACATTGAAATATCCTCTCAACACACCTTATCTAATGTTTTACATGTAGATTCTCTAGAGTATAACCTTTTGTCAATATCTCAACTATGCGACAAAGGTTACAACTGTTTATTCACTAATGAGGGTGTGACCATTTTTAGAAGAAGCGATGACTCGATTGCATTCAAGGGAATGTTGAAGGGCAAGCTTTATCTTGTTGACTTCAACAAAGATAAAGCCGAACTCAACACTTCTTGGTTGCTAAGACCAACATGGGATGGCTGTGGCATAGACAGCTAGCCCATGTTGGGCAGAAACTTCTAAAAGGTGGTCACATCCGTGGTCTTAAGGATGTGGTTTTTGAAAAAGACAGGTCGTGCAGCGCTTGTAAAGCAGGAAAACAAGTCGGAGCACCACACCCCGCCAAGAATGTGATGACTACCGGAAGACCGCTGGAACTCCTCCACATGGATCTCTTTGGTCCAATTTTGTACATCAGCATCAGCGACAACAAATATGGTTTAGTGATTGTTGATGATTTTTCAAGATTTACCTGGGTATTTTTCTTGTATGATAAATCAAAAACTCAGGAAATCCTCAAGAAGTTCTTGAAAAGAGCTCAGAATGAATTCTCATCAACCATAAAGAACATTAGAAGTGACAACGGGACAGAATTCAAGAACCTCCAAGTTGAAGAGTATCTCGATGAAGAAGGGATAAAGCATGAGTTCTCAGCACCCTACTCCCCTCAACAAAATGGAGTGGCCGAAAGGAAGAATAGAACATTGATCGAAATGGCAAGAACTATGTTGGATGAATACAAGACATCAGATCGGTTTTGGGCAGAAGCGGTGAACACCGCTTGTCATGCCACAAATCGGCTGTACCTTCACCGACTACTGAAGAAGACTCCATATGAGCTTCTTACCGGTAAAAAGCCTACTGTTTCTTATTTCAAAGTCTTTGGTTGCAAATGTTTTATTCTAAACAAGAAACAGAGGGCCTCGAAGTTCGCTTCGAAGTCCGATGAAGGGTTCTTGCTCGGATATGAATCAAACGCCTACGCCTATCGTGTCTTCAACAAGGTGTCCGGCCTTGTCGAAGTAGCACATGACGTGGTGTTCGATGAATCTAACGGCTCACAAGTGGAGCAAGTTGATAAGTGTGTGCTAGATAAAGAGGAAGCTCCATATGAAGCACTGAAGAAAAAGGCACTTGGTGATATCTTACCACAAAAGCAAACATTCGACTCAAATGCACAAGATGAACTTCAACACGGAGGCAATGGTCAAGGGGGAGCTCTTTCACAAGATCAAGATGAGGAAGATCAAGAAGATCAAGACAATCATGGAAGCAATGATCTAGGGGGAGACAATGCACATGAAGATAATGAAGAACAAGCAACTACACAAGTTCCACACCCAAGAGTACATCAGAGCATGCAAAGAGACCATCTTGTCAATAATATCATTGGAGATATTGCTAAGGGAGTAACTACTAGATCTCGAGTTGCAAATTTCTGTGAATACTATTCTTTTGTGTCTTTTCTGGAACCATACAGGGTATAAGAAGCCTTAAGGGATCCATATTGGGTGATTGCAATGCAAGAGGAATTGAACAACTTCAAAAGAAATGAAGTGTGGGAGCTAGTGGAGAGACCAAAGGCGGACATCGTTGGAACCAAATGGGTCTTTCGGAACAAGCAAGATGAACATGGAGTAGTAACAAGAAATAAAGCGAGATTGGTGGCCAAAGGTTATTCTAAGGTCGAAGGTTTGGACTTCGATGAAACTTTCGCTCCTGTAGCTAGACTTGAGTCCATTCATATTTTATTAGCATATGCTACTCACCATAATTTTAAGCTGTATCAAATGGACATCAAAAGTGCCTTCTTAAATGGCCCGATAAAGGAGGAAGTTTATGTGGAGCAGCCACCAGGATTCGAAGACCAAAGGTATCCCAACCATGTCTACAAACTGCGTAAGGCTCTCTATGGCCTCAAACAAGCTCCTCGAGCTTGGTATGAGTGCCTTAGGGTGTGTTTGGTTCGAGGGATATGGTGGGACGGGATAGGACGATCCCACTTTTCTGTTATTTGGTTTGGAGACACATGGGATGGAGTCATCCCTCAAAAGAGAATTATTCAACCCAGATTCGGGATGGAACCATTCCACCAAAAACATGGGGACGGATCCGCCCCACCTCTGTGGAGGCAGGCGCATGACCCTCCGGAGGTACTTATACTCACATGTCCCTGCCCATCCTTTCATTCAAACAGGAGACAGGACCATTCTGTCCCACACCATCCCACAAAACAAATAAGAAATAGGGATTCTCCCATCCCTCTAGACAAACAGAAAATGAGACCATCCCATCCATGGAAACTGGGATGGATCCATCCTATCCCACTTTGACTCCCAACCAACACATCCTTAGAGATTTTCTGACTCAAAATGGATTCAAAATTGGTAAAGCTGACTATACACTCTTCACTAAACATTGTGATGATCATCTATTCGTATGTCAAATTTATGTTGATGACATTATCTTTGGATCCACTAACAAGTCTTTCTGTGAAGAATTTAGCAAAATTATGACAGATAGGTTCGAGATGTCAATGATGGGCGAATTGAAGTTCTTCTTGGGATTCCAAGTGAAGCAACTAAGAGAAGGTACATTTATAAGCCAAACCAAATATACACAGGACATTCTCAAGAAATTCAATATGGACAAAGCCAAGCCCATCAAGACACCCATGGCCACTAACGGACATCTCGACCTCAATGAAGACGGTCCAAATGTGGACCAGAAGGTATATCGGTCCATGATCGGCTCCTTACTTTATTTATGTGCATCTAGGCCAGATATTATGCTTAGTGTTTGCTTGTGTGCAAGGTTTCAAGCCGTACCTAAAGAGTGTCACTTAATTGTTGTAAAAAGAATCCTAAGGTATCTTGTGCACACACCCAACTTGGGCCTTTGGTATCCCAAAGGATCCAAGTTTAACTTGATAGGGTATTCCGACGCCGACTATGCAGGATGCAAAGTCGATAGAAAGAGCACGTCAGAGACTTGTCAGTTTCTTGGTAGGTCCCTAGTTTCTTGGTCATCTAAAAAGCAAAACTCCATTGCTCTTACCACAGCGGAAGCAGAGTATGTTGCAGCCGGTAGTTGTTGCGCACAACTACTTTGGATGCGACAGACTCTTAGGGACTACGGCTAAAATCTTAGCCATATCCCGCTTATATGTGATAATGAAAGTGCTATAAAAATTGCACACAACCCTGTAGAGCACTCAAGAACTAAGCACATAGATATCCGTCATCACTTTCTTAGAGATCATTCGTTAAAAGGTGACATTGCTATTTCACATGTTAGGACTGAAAAACAACTTGCAGATATTTTCACCAAACCATTAGATGAGAAAAGGTTTTGTGAGCTCAGGAATGAACTTAATATTCTTGACTCTCGAAATGTGGCTTGAAACATTGCATACCTGGTTGAAACTTCAAATGTCGCATTTTATTGTTGAAAACTGCTCCTCACCTCTTTTTCTTCTAAGAAAACTATTTTAATGAAGAAATCTTGCAGTTTATGACCACTTTTATTGTTAATTGCCTACTGGTCATAATTACCAAGATTATTTGCAAAACTATTGTCCTTGGATCACTATAAATCTTTTCTATATGTATCTAGTCTGTTGGGACCGGACTTGTTAGGTTTACCATCGGACTAGTCCAGACAGACTCTCACTCCTAGGTTTTCCAGGGGCACTGGACTAGTCCGGTCGGCCGCGTATATAAGCAGCTGGCCGGCCCAAATCAAAATTTTAAACCTCTCTCCACTTGGACTCCCTCACCTCTCCTCTTCTCTCCTAAACCCTAGCCCCAAAAGAGACCTTCGAGTTGAGCCCTCAAAAACCAAGTTTTCTCCGTGGGAAATCTTCTCCTCGATGAGTTGATCCTCTCCTCCGGACTCATCCGGACAGATTCGTGCTCCGTCAACGCGTATCTTCAAATCTCGGTAAATTTCACCCTAAAACCAAAATGTCAAGTTTTCTCATTCTAGCTCATATCACTTGATTCCAAGGTGGTACATTAGCTTCAGAGATGCATGCCTACCACTTCCCTATCTTTTTGTATTTCTAGATAGGAGTTTTGATTCAAAGGATTTGTTAGGGTTCTTATGCTAGGCCGGACTAGTCCGGCTCTCAGGTGCGGACAAGTCCGGTACACCGGACAAGTCCGCACTCTGAAACCGGACAAGTCCGGTCTTTGACATCTGAATCCCTACAATACCTTCAATCTCATTCTTATCTAATCCATGAACTCCTTATTAGGCACGCTGTCTTCCGGCTCAGATGACAGCTCTTTCCACATTGATGAAGAAGTTCAATGCGAAAGAGCGAGGAGAGCCAAGGAGAGATACATGAAGAAAATACATGATGTCAATGTCCACTCTCCACCCTCCGACGACAATCTTCCTAAGAAGAGGAAGGTTGTTGCCAAAAAGGCCCAAGGAAAAGCTGCTGAGAGCTCATCAGGGCCAAGAAGGGTTCTCAATAAAGGGAAGGGACTTGCTAGTGGTCCCATTGGGCCTTTGAAGATGAAAAACCCTAGTCACCGCAACAGGCAGCCTTCTAGTGAGGATTTCACTGGAAAAGGGGGTGAGCTAGCCGATAGCTTCGGGAAGATTAATGTGTATAATCAACCTAGGCAATGCTCTGACCCAAGATTCTGGAGCAACTTCCATGCCGACTACTACGAGCACATGTACATGAAGATGAAGAATCCTGTTGTGGAGAGTCAATGGGTGAATATTGGATACCTGTAGTCGAAGAAGTATCCTTCTTTTCGTGAGGTGGTTTAGGCTCTGGATAGGCACGGTTTGAAGGAACTGCTTTCCTTTGAGAATGCTGGAACAATGAGATCATCACCCAATTTTACTCAATGCTCTACTTTGCTCATGGTGATGGAGACAGTCTTACCTGGATGACTCATGGTTCCAAGTATAGTGTCACTTATGATGAATTTGCAAGGATTCTTCACCTTGAACACACTCTGGATCATGATCTTATCATCCACAATCTGCAACCCTTGGAGAAGGATGAGCTTAAGTTCCTCTATGACACAAGGATGCCCTATATTCCTCCCAACATTAAATATCTTAAGCCCTTCTTTGTGGTCCTCAACAGAATCGTGAGGAAGACAATAGCCCCGAAAGATGGAGATGCGGGGACTATCCAAGGAACCTTGAGGACCCTAATGAAGGAGGCCGTTCAATGTTTTTGAGTACATCTACAACAACATTGTGAACATCTCAATCACTCCCAATAGGTCTTGCGGGTATGCCCCGTACATCATGTTCATGATTGAGAAAGTGACGGGACTTGAGTTTGTCAAAGATGTCTCTCATACGGGGTTGAAGCCACAAAAGCCCACCGAGTACACCCTTCCCTCAGCACCAACTGCCCCTTCCTCCCCCGAAGCTGAGAGGAGGTCTAAACAATCTCAGGATGTGAATGCCACAAGATCTGCAGCTGCTCCTCCTGGCTCTGCACCTGTCCATGAACCCTCCGGTGGTGTCCTCAAAATGCTCTCCTCCATCTTTGCCTGCTGCCGCAAGATCGAAGTCAGGCAGAAGAAACATCAACAACATGTAAATGCCAACATCAAAGCTATATGTGACAAGCTTGAGATTGAGCCGATTGGATCACCGCCCGCCTTCAAGGACTCAGAGGAAGATCCGGCTCCGGTGAATGACGATGATGATGAAGATGAAGATCAGACCAAAACTGAAGAAGGGAGCGGCGATGAGTGATTCCCCTCGATTTTTCCCTTTTTGGTGCCTTGATGCCAAAGGGGGAGAGATTGAGACTAGTTTGAGACTATCTCTAGTAGTAGTTCTTATGCTTTTGTGATCGAGGACATGTACCTATTTTTAAAACTTTGTAATGCACTATTTCTTTTCCTCTGTGTGATGCTTATTGTTGCTCTAATGCTTATTTCTATGCTCGTTATCGTTTATCTTTATTTCATCACACTTTGTTGATCACACACCTGTTAGGCACCCCACCATAAGGTTTGTGCATATATGAGAAGCTTTTTGTGGATTTATCGTTATTTTCATATGTGCACACCTTATGAAAATCAAAATTTTACTCTCATTTGTGATATCTCAAATGGTTGTCATCAATCACCGAAAAGGGGGAGATTGTAAGTGCATCTAGGATATCCCTTGTGGGTTTTGGCTAATTGATGACAAACATATGAGATCCTAATGAAACTATTGAGATGATTGCAGGACAAACAAAGTGAAACAGCTCGGTGCACACAAAAAGGTGAAAAATGGAGTGGTGTCCAAAGAGGGATACTTTGATGGAGCTTGGAAGAACAAATTAGATTTTAAATGTATAGGGAGTGTATGAAAGACACACTCCAAGAGCTCACAACTTTGCGCAGGGGTAAGGGTTTTAAAATTAACCTAACTTTCACAGTGCACCAGACTAGTCCAATCTTGGACCGGACTAGTCCACCTGACTTTCTGGAGTCTCCCATCTCTGGAGACCAGACTAGTTTGTGTGTCCACTGGACTAGTCCGCCAAACTTTCTGGAGTTCACCTTCACACAGCACCGGACTAGTCCGATCTTGGACTGGACTAGTCTGCTAGACTTTCTGGAGTCTCCCATTTCTGGAGACCGGACTAGTCCGTGTGTCCACCGGACTAGTCCGCCAAACTTACTGGAGTCTGTTTCCACAATAGGTCGTACTAGTCCATTTCCAACCAGACTAGTTCGCTAGACTTTCTGGACTTTGAGTTACACTGTGACCGGACAAGTCCAGACTTGCACCGGACTAGTCCGGTATTAGGGTTTTTCAACGGTAACTTTTTGGAAACCATGTAAATAGAGAATCCATGGCCTTCCATATAACATACACGTCGAATACTGCTGAAAACACAAACCCTAGCGCCGCCACTTTGTCCCAAGAGCCCAAAACACATCTCCCCACACATCTAAAGTGCAAAACAAGCAAAATCAATTAAACACTTGGATTCGGGATTGGGAGATCGTCGTTCCTTCATTGCGAGCTCTTGGGGTTTGTCTTTCTACACTCATACTCTGCATTGTAATACTTTCAAGTGTATTTGATCGCCTCTTTCATTGTAATTCTTGTGGGAGCCCTCAATGTGTGAGGTTGCCCCACAAACTCGGTGATTACCCGTGATAGTGGAATCAAGTCGGCCTGTGTGGTGACTTGAAGAGGGAAAGGGTTGGAGACCCGGCTCCGTGTGAGCTTCCTCAACGAGGACGTAGATCTCGTGGTGAGATCGAACCTCGGTAAAAATTCGCGTCTCTTGTGCCTCATTTACTTTACATTTTGCTCACTAGATCACTTGATTACTAAACATCAATTAAGTTGCTTATAAGTTTCCACGTGCATTCATACAATAATATTAAATCAAAGAATTTGTTGTTCTCATTTCTGCTGCTAAAAGAATCTAATTTCCCAAACAATACCAAATCAATCACATTTATCAGCACACCGGACTAGTCCGCCTACACAACCGGACTAGTTTGGTCAAACAAGTTTTTGACGACTCTATTAAGTGTGTAGGAAATTCAAAAGGCCTATTCACCCCCCTCTAGGCCACATTCAAGCCCTAGAACGGAATCACGCTAGCAGCACAGAGAACACATCACGACGACGTGCAATGTTCTCACTCGGTCGTGTACCCCGACGGGGGCGACGCCACACTGGAGAACCCTTTATCATAAATGTCATCATCTAAAGCAAAAAAAACTTCAAATAGAAACCGTGCGCATGAAGGCTCAACAAGACTTAACCGTCTGCACTAAGCATGAAACTCTATATGCAAGATATACGTAATATAGGATAGCAGTTTGCAATAAAAGACTCGTCTAAATGTTAGTCCTTACTTTCAGATTTTAGCAGCAAATTAAGGCTTCATGAATCTAAAATTTTGTGAGCAACCTGTTCTAAACATACAAGTATCAATACATTATTAATCCATAAAGCATGATTCAATAATATTCAGCTCCAAATAATTAACTACGTCACGACTCAGTGAACAGGCGGTACTCAATAACCGCGAGAGATGGTGACTCGACTCGTTATACACCTGCAGAGATACCCGAATAGCAAGACACATACACCCACACTGGGAGCTGCGAAGGCACACTCCACTGATGTTGTATGCGGCAACCTTTCATCCGCTACCTACATGGCGAACCGGTCCCACCACTACGAGCAGGAGGACCCCTCACAGAGTACGACGTACCCGCTGGTAGGTTTACACCTTGCTGCACTCAACCCACACCTATAAGGAGGTGGGGTATGCCTCAACGCTAAGGTGGACAAGTTACATTGGTTTACTGGGTCCCATATATCCAGTATACCTTCAGTACATTCAAACTTGCTCAATAGGGCCGCACACGGATCAGTCCTTGACTGACACAGGCATAGCTATAGCTCACAGGCCCCTATGGCCTGTTGCTCCTACTCCATGACCGGTCTCATATTTAACCAAATGGTGAATCTCTCACTCGACCAATCCAGTGTGAACCCAATTTTCTTAACTCGCGAGTAGATTCCAACTACTCGACTTCCTATGGAAGCAACTATAACATTAAGCATAGCATGGACACATCAAGGACTTAAACATCTACCCTGCTCTCATGGGTACTCTGGTCATGCAAGTGGAAAACTCCAAGAAAACCTAGACCAAATGCATAATACATTCTAACCCATATAGTGTGATACAAATAAAATTTCAAAACATTGTTAAATGCAAACCGGAGCTTGCCTTGCTGCGAGGCGGGATTAAAGTTAGTCTCTAGGTTGATGACTTATAGTGGCTCCTGGGTCTCCTCGAGCTCGACAACTATTCGATATGCAAAGAATAATGCAAGTGAATCAATATTGGTATTATAGCATAGCTCAAAGGAAATACAGTTAAGTAGAAGAAATTAAGACCACTTGTTTTGAAAATTTTATAGAGGATACAAGGTACTATGAGTGAGGTTCTGGCCAAAATTGGGCTATGTTCATGGAAGTGTCTGTTGTATAAAATTCAAAGTAGATAAACCCTTCCTAGAATTTTTATGGACAATTTGGGACTTTAATATGGCCAGGAGTGGATGTTCTGTTTAGAGGAGATAAATAGTGACTCATAAAAACTTGTTTCATAATTTATAAGCATTATACCGTGAGATATTGAATTTAGAAGTTTGGACAATTTGTTGAAATGTTTCTGGACATTTTGGAATCTTCAGGTACATAGAGATTGGAAAAAAATTTGGCTATCCAAATCAACTCAAATGCACCTGAAACTTTTACTGGAACTTAAGAGATTTATTTTGAATGATTTGGCCAAGTTTGGGATTTTTTAACGAATGGAGCACCAGTAATTCATTCCAGTACCATTTTGATTCATGGAATTATTGAGGTCAAATTAGGGATTTTCATACAAATCCAACTGCACCAGTTGAAAGTATGGATCATCTGGGTTCCAACAAAATTTATTTGGGAATTGTTGGAAAAGTATTCTAGGAGATATATGTTTTTAAAGTTGGAACCAAATCTGGAATTAAATTTAAATTGGAAAGTTTGAATGACGAAGGGGGCCCATGGGTTTAAAATGGACCAGTGGAAATTAAGCAACACAGGGGCCACATGGGTTGCCTGTGCCCACATTGGATCGCCACGGCCACAATTTGATCCTGAACTGGCGCCTGGAGGCTGATAGGCGGGGCCCACCTGCCCTTCTTCCACCTCCCGTCTGGTGGCACTAGGGGAGGCCGCGGCGGTGCTCATTGGCAGCCGCACGCCGGCGTGCAACACAGGGCACCGCAACCCTTGAAACTCGCTGCCCCCACCTACTTTTCATTGGAGAGAACGATTCTGCAGCTCCCACTGGCGATAGATGGCCAGAAAGGGAGGTGCGACGGCGGCGGGCAGAACTAGGGTTCCGACAAGGTCAAAACCGCCAAATCCTTGCTCAAACCGCTTGGGAATCAAACTAAAATCTTCCTGGGATCATGTTGAGTATGAATAGAAGGTGTAGAATGGGTGGGACGGACTGAAATTATGAGCTCGACAGTGAACCAACGTGTTTTCAAAAGCGGAGTGGAAAACTCGAAGTACAGCTTAAATACTCGATGAAACTCGATGATTGTTCTTCCAGGTGAAGTGCCTGGTCATGTAGAACAACAAAGCTCATGTGCACAAGGAATACCCAAACGTAGAAAGTGAACTTTGCTCACGACCTAGCTCTGTTCATTCCCGAATCTCATCGGAAGAAATGGAAATACGGGGGCTAGGAGGCATGACATGAGCTGAAATTTTACCAGCATCTAGAGGGAGTATATACACACATTTTCTCTTAAATGAACAAGGTGAGAAACTGACCGGAGCACCGGTTCAACGGTGGAGCAGAGAGGCGGCAAACAGGGGAGATCTCCGGCGGCCCGAAATTCACTTCGGTCTTCCCTGCGAGCGATCAAACTGGCAAGAAAATGGATCAAAACGCTGCGCACGATGTTCTGAGTAAGTAGAGAGAATAAACGAGGATGCAAACTCACTACCTCGTGCTGGATTTGAAGGAACTCGAAGAGCAGTAACTAGACAACAGAGAACTTCACAGGAGAGTGAAGAACAAGTGAGAAACTTGGTGTTGCATTGCTCTGGGCAGAGAAGAGAGGATGAGGACGTCCAGATATATGATGGAGCAGCTGGATTCAACTTGGGGAGCAAGCAGGTAAGCAGGTAGCTGCCTGGAATTGCGTGGCATGAGGTGTTGCCCTGGGATGAAAAGAACAGAGCCACCTTAGCATGACAGGTGGGTCCCACTTGCTCTCCCTCATCCACAACTCTGCTCATTCAATTCCAGCACCTAATTCAGTCCAAATTTGCTAGATATTTGTGGGAAGGCTAAATTGAAGATGGAGAATTTGATTCCGAATTCATATCATTGATCTGACCAAGTTCATTTGAATTCAAACTTGAATTTCAATTTGAGTTGAATTCAATGTAGCTATTGAATTAAATACCAAACTTGCTTCAAAAATTATGGAAGTTTGCAGGGAGACTATTTGAAATATTTGGAAGCTAGTGGTGAACTCAGATTTCCATTTTTGCATCATTTGAACAGAAGAAAATTTTGAATTTTTTAATTCCCTCCAATAGGGTTGAAATGAATTGATTTCTAAATTGCCATATTGATTTCTCTATTCAAGATTGATGTTATTTCTCCTAATATACCTTTTTACTCTGAAATCTTTGGGCTTTTACAAGACCCCACAAAGATCCTAAGGAACCAGCTCAAGAGGAGAAAGTGAACTCCCCTGCGAAGGAAGATGAGCATGAGCACTCTAACACAACTGAGGAGGATCCGAAATAGGTGGAGTTCTATGGTGATGATGAAGAGGAGGAGCCCCAAGAGGATGAGCCACAAGGAGATGACCAGGGAGATGAACCTGCGACTGAAGAGGGCGAACCTGCAACTCAAGAGGATGAACCTGCAGCCTAAGAAAATGAACATGCAGTCTAGTAAGATGCACCCACGCCTATTGAAGCTATAAAGGAGGATAAGGGTCCAATTTTCCGCTTTGCTCAAGAGCTCAGTTCCAAAAGAACGGATGGAGGATCTGCAGCTATGGAATTGAAGGAGTTCCTTGATCTATGCAATTTGCAACCAGAGTACTATGTCAAAAGGATTCCTCACTATGGACATGAAGAATGGAAGGCTCAAGTTACTATTGTTCCAAAGGATGTTGTGGTCATCCGACATTGTGCGCCCATATGGAGGTCCACCAAGGAGCAAGCTATTGATGATGTTGCTTGGGATGCACTCACCAGACTGTGTTACTCCTACCATGAGCAACTTGGAGGTACTAGATTTGCGCTACACCCTCATCACAAGAGTGGAACAAAGAAAATTATGGGACCACAGGAAGGAGCTCAGTCCGATCCTAATGCAATCAACACATCTAAGAAGATGCTTGTGAATATGGGAAATCATTATGCCGACGCCCTGGCTGAGATACACTACCTCTGCAAGAGACTGTAAGTCATGGAAAAGCGAGAGGAGGTCCGTGCCAGCGTGGAGACCAATAGTGTGGCAAGTTTACCTGCGCCTACATGGATGACATATTCACCTTGGGTGCACCTGTGTATGACTCGTCACCTCCGTCTCCTTCGCCGCCTCATGGCAAGAATGGCCATGGCTCTGACAATTAACTCTCGGTTTCCTATTGAGAAGTTTTGAGGACGTTTAGATCGTAATAGCTATAGATAGTGTAGTGTGCTGAATTTTCTCTAATGTGTGCTTGGGATTGTGTGCTTGGCGTGAGCCGTGGAACGCTTTGGCGATTGTCCACCTCCGAACAGAGTAGAGAGATGTGGGGTGCTTCGGCACATGTCCACATCCTCATATAGGGTTATATTAATAAAAGGAGTTGCTTAGTTTTATATACCTTGATGCATATAGTTTGGGGACGTTTTCTGTCAAAATCTGAATTCTTCCATCTCTACTCTTTTTCCTCACTCACAGATGCGGAGTGTAACTCGTAACCAGAGGAATAACAATGGTGATGATGACAATGTTGAGGTTCCTAAGAATGCCAACCTTTGAGCTGATGCAAGCAACATTGAGCGCCACATAGCCATGCAAAACCAGCTCATGCACACAATGATGCAAACCTTGCGACGACTGCAATTCAACAATAACAACCAGAATCACATTCTTGTGCCACGCCAACGCCACCCCCTACGCCCCACAACCGCTTGGGAGAATTTATGAGGACCAGGCCACCTAACTTTTCTCAAGCCAATGTTCCTATGGAAGCTGATGATTGGCTGAAATCTGTTGAGAAGAAGCTTGCTATTGTTCAATACAATGACCGAGAGAAGGTTCTTTTTGTGTCACACCAGCTAGTTGGAGGTGTCATAGATTGGTGGGAAGCTCTTTGCAATGCCCATGCTAATCAAGAGAGTATCACTTGGGCTGAATTTAAGGAGAGTTTACGCTCGCACTATGTACCTGAGGGAGTTATGATACTAAAGAGACAAGAGTTTGAGAGTCTCAGGCAAGAAAGAATGAGTGTAAATGAGTATCTTAATAAATTTACACAACTATCAAGGTATGCTTCAGAAGACATTAATACAGACTGCATGAAGCAATACTGGTTCATGAAGGGACTGAACAATGAAATTCAAGTCAACTACTCAACTGTGATTATGCAAACTTCCAGAACCTTGTTGAAAAGGTTATTGTGATTGAAAGCAAGGTCTCTGGAATAAAACAAGACGGGAAGAGAAAGATGTCATATCAGGGGCAGCCACAGGGAAGCAATATAAGCCCCCGCTATGCACTGCCCAATGCACCGTATTACAACTCTTCTACTCATGCTTTTCGCCCAACTAATCCACCCTGCCCGAATTAGCCACTGAAAGAACACCCTCCCATGCAAGCACCTCTCTTACCAATGCTTCCTGCACCCCATCCTAACATGGGTCCCTATGCTCAGAATTAGCCTCGCCCCAACTTCTCTAGTGCTACTGGTAACAAGACATGCTATACTTGTGGTCAAGTGGGACATTTTGCTAGTTAGAGCTCGAGGTCAGGTCAAGCAACAATGAACAATGCTCTGAGGCAGAACCCTAGGCCGAATGGAGGAGCAACTCAAGGCAACCGTGGACCGTAGAATTTCGCTCGTGGCAAGGTGAACCATTTCTCTACTGAGAAGGCTCGACAAGCTGATGATGTTGTGATCGGTATGTGATAAGGAGTTTATGCTTGATCTTCTGATAGGTAAGGTATAAGTCGATTGATGGAGATCTTGACGTTGATTACCCGAGGCTCTCGAATAGAACACGAAAAACCCCTGCAATCACTACTCCACCGCTCTGTTGTTTATCAACCGTGCTTCACACGATTGACCTCACCAAGAAGGTTGATCCTTGCAAGTTCAACCGAGAACACAAGCAAGAACGTAGAAGACACGATATGAAATCGCGAAGTTGAGGTTTCATAAATAGTAGAACAACGATATTATTAATCTAAACAAAACCCAATTGTTTATGGCGGCCACCATGGAGTATATATAGCTGGGAGAACGTCTAAGGAGGTGTTGGGGTCGTGACCTAACCCTAAGACACGAAAATAGAAGACTTATGCTTGATACAAAGTCCAATGGCCCAATACGGTGGCGCAGCACCCCGACAGATTTCGAACTCGTATTTTTTTCAATGATTCCCGACGACTCCACAGGAACTTTGACATGGAACCAGTTGCATTGGAAAGTTTATCCTCTCCCCTTTCCGTGCATATATAGAACGTCCAAACTGGAGATCGTATGCATCCTGGATGTCCGTTTTGGTGCGAACTATTCTTGGACTTCGAGTTGGACACGATTTTGAGTTGAGCTCAATTTCTATCTTCTTTGAATGTATTCTCTGGTCCTCCACGTCTATAAGACTTCCTCCAAGTACTCCTTGAACCTCTCAATAGATTCTAATCGAAATTAAATCATTAAGTAGCAATCTATGCTCAAAAACATATAAGGAAACATATAAGAACAAACTCACCTCTGAAATTAATTGTTGTGTGTGAAATCTATTGATTGCATCTTGTATGTTCAATGGAGTGTTGTTTGTATCCATAGAAGTGATGTCCTCATCATCCTCCCCTTCTTGAATTGGAGTCGTCCTTGACTCAAGTTCATCTTCTCTCATGTGTTGGTCCAAATGTGCAACGCCATCAAATCTTCTTGTATGTATGAAAGGAGGATGTCAAGGTGGTAGACGACATAGTGCACTATCTTTATCTTGTCCGTCAAATAAGAGAGCACATTCACTTGAGCCAGAATGCCAAACAAATAAACATTGTATCATGTTTGTAGGTGCAATGGTTACATGCATGATCTCGTCATTCTCCCCTTCTTTAGGACAAGCCATCATCGACTTGGTTGTATGTCTAGGAAGAGGCTTTTGGGGATAGTATGAGCACTGTCTATATTGCACAACCACAGCGAACAATGCTTCTCTTCTATTTGTTGTCCCCACTGCAAGGAAAAAATACATGAAAAACTTGACAAGGCATTATTAGCATTAGTGCATTCATTTACTTTACAATGGTGTTGTAGCACAAAAGGAGCTTGCACATTTGAACATATCTAAACTTTATGCACCATAAACATACCACTATGATCATATTTGCCTATAGCATGAAAAGTATTTCTTGTCAACAAAGGTAATTCAGTTTTCAAAAATATTCTTCTCTCTACAGTATCTCGATCACAAAAAGTGTCAAATTCAATATAACCCAAATTATTTAGTGAAGACAACAATTTCGGGTCCTCATTTTCAGCAGTAATAGGAATCAAATTATTAATTTATGCACAAGTTGGTGAATCCAAAACAGAATCATCAAGTTCACTAACTTGTTTTTGCATAGGTATAATAGAATTCTCAGCACAAAGTTCTTTCTTAGTGCAAGCATCAGAGGAAAATCAACATGTGACAATGTTGTATCAATAAACAATTCAACTAGTTGCCCCTCGACAATAGCATAGTTGGTAGGAAAAATTCAGAACGTCTAAAAACTTCTCACCTTCAACAAGTGTGTTGTGATATTTGTTACATTTATTTTGATTTGCAGCAACAAGTTTAAATGCATTATGGGCTGATTCATCAAACAGTTCAGAAGAGTTGTTCAACACCTCCTCTTTTGCATAGTTTCTAGAGGAAGGAGTAGTGGAGGTAGCCTGAAGATCATGTGAAGTCTCGGTTGGTGTGTGATCCAAATTTGCCAATGTTACCTTTCTTCGTGCTTCCCTCTTGTCTAGCAGCTCCAACATTCTATCCACCAGGTTACGGAACTCCGCATTGTTTTTGGTGAACACCTCCGTCATATTGTGCATCATGTTACGCAACCCAGCATTTGAAATTCTATCACCATTATTTTTTGCCATTGTTAATAGTACATAGAAAGACAACAGGTAGATGTTATCCCTATCAACTACAAAGGTAGTGGCAATGTGAGAGGTCGAAGGACAATCTCTCTCGCTCAAGCGTCTTACCACGCTCTTACAAGTGTTCTTACCAACACAACAGGTAGTGTGGACGGTGAGATGAACGAATGTAGCGTGGGATGATTGCAAAAGTTACCTGTTCTTATCAAGAGAAAGTGGAGCTTGGATGACACTTTATATGTAGCAAAGATTAGCAACAATGCAATCACATAGTAAAGTTGAATAAGTGTCCAAAGTACATGTCAAAGTTGCTGGACTAAATGTGTTCCTAGTAGTTCAAGCTAGCAAGACATAAAACAAAACTATAGGACACAAGGATGCAAGCACTTCCGTTTTTATTTTTCTTTATTTTTCTTTTCTCATTTTTTTGTTCAGATTTTGTATTTTTTTTTTGCACTTGCCTTTTTCTTTTGTCTTCTTTGTTTATTTTTTCAGAATGTGCTGCAAAAAAAAAGAACTCAATACAAAGCAACCAAAGATATCTCGTAGGTCTGTTACAAATTCTCTGCTCGATCTTCTAAAGATAATTAAGCACCTTTAGAGAGCCCAAATCTAAAATCTTTGAACAGTAATATTATAGATATATCTATCCTCTTTAATTTCAGTATATGGAAGACCTATTTTGGATCAGAACAATAGGAGATATTGCACCCGAAATGCAGATTGTTCAGAATTTCTAAGTCAATAATAAATTCGGATCTAATGCAATTTCGACCTCGATAACTATATTTTCTAGGAATATTATGAATATGAAAGTTATACAGAACTTCTTAAGCTTTTCATAAAGTACAAGAACACCAAAATTCGAGTTTGTATGAGCGGGATATGATGAAACTACCGAACTGGACAGAGATAAATCTAATCTGGACGTGATGACGTGATTCAACAGGATGAATCAACACAATGGGAAACTCAAACTAAGACAAAAAAACAATTTCTAAACAAGCAATATGACTCAACCACAGACACAAACTCAACAAAACCAAACTGAAAACAAAAGTTGCAAAAGGCTCAATGTGGTTTGGACAAAGTAATGAACAGATCTACTAAACTGCAAGTTTTTTTGGTGGCTTTTTTGTGGACTCTAGATATGAAAAACAAAACAAATGTAATAGATAGATGAATTACCTAACGGGCAACCTTGAAATCTGATACCAATTGATAAGGAGGTTTAGGCCCGATCTTCCGATAGGTAAGCGATAAGTCTGTTGATGGAGATCTCGACATTCATGATCTGAGGCTCTCGAATAGAACACAAAAAACCCTTGCAATCACTACACCACCGCTCCGTTGGTTATCATCCATGCTTCACTTGATTTACCTTGCCAAGAAGGCTAATCACTGCAAGTGCAGGTGAGAACACAAGCAAGAACATAGAAGACACGATCTGAAATCGCGAAGTTGGGGTTTCACAAACCGTAGAACAGCGATATTATTAATCTAAGCAAAAATCAATTGTTCATGGCGGCCACCATGGAGTATATATAGGTGGGAGGACATCTAAGGAGGTGTTGGGGTCATGACCTGACCCTAAGACACGAAAATAATAGACTTAGGCTTGATACAAGGCCCAATGGCCCAATACGGTGGCGCAGCACCCTAACAGATTTTGAACTCGATTTTGTTTCGATGATTCCCGTCGACTACGAAGGAATTTTGACATGGTACCAGTGGCATTGGAAATGTTATCCTCTCCCCTTTGCACACATATATAGAAAATCAAAAACGGAGATCGTATGCATCCTCGACGTCTGTTTTGGTGCAAACTACTCCCGGACTCCGAGTTGGACACGATTTTGAGTTGGGTTCGGTTTCCATCTTCTTTGAACGTATTCTCTGGTACTCCACATCCCTAAGACTTCCTCCAAGTACTCCTTTAACCTCTCCATGGATTCTAATCACAATTAAATCATTAAGTAGCAATCTATGCTCAAAAGCATATGAGAAAACATATAAGAACGAGCTCACCTCTGAAATTAATTGTTGTGTGTGAAATTTATTGATTGTATCTTGTATGTTCAATGGAGTGTTGTTTGTATCCATAGAAGTGATGTCCTCATCAGTATGTTTCTTGCAAACTCCGACCCTGCTACAATATTATTTGATTTTGGCACATCTCATTCATTCATCTCATGAAAGTATGTTGTCAAGTATAGCATGTCTATCTAACACGTGAAGTACGCTATGTTGGTTAGGTCTCCTGGAGGGGAGACGAGGAAAAATATATTATGTCCAAAAGTAAGTCCTAAAATAAGGGGGGTGGATATCCTCGCCAATCTCGTTGTTCTGGATTCACAAGGATTGGATATAATACCCAGAATGGACACGGTACGGAAGCATAATGGAGTGATTTAGTGTGCCACCAGGACAGTGCAGTTGACAAATGACGAGGGAGTCAGTATAGAATTCAAGGCAATTTAACCGACAACTGGAAAGGCAATGTTGGAACATGTGGAAGGTGTGACATTGGAGGAAATTCCGATTGTTTGCGAGTATCCAGAGGTGTTTCCAGAAGAATTGTTAGGTAGGCCACCTGATCGTTACATTGAGTTCATCATTGACTTACTACCCGAAACTGCAGCTATAGCTAAAAGGACGTATAGGATGCCTGCTAATGAATTAGTAGAGCTCAAGAAGTAGAGTCAAGAGCAGCTAGCGAAGGGTTTTATATGCCCAAATTCCTCACCATGGGGAGCACCAATGCTCTTTGCAGATAAAAAGGATGGATCCCAAAGGATGTGTGTGGATTACCAGTCTCTTAATGAGGTGACAATCAAGAATAGGTATTCGCCGCCCCGCAAAGAAGATTTTTTTGACCAAATGAAAGGAGCTCAAATTTTCTCTAAGATTGACCTTCGATTAAGGTACTTTCAGCAAAAAATCAGACCTTCGGACATACCCAAAACAGCCTTTCGGACACGGTATGTATCCTATGAGTACACTGTTATGTCATTTGGGTTGATGAATGCACCTCCATACTTCATGTACCTCATGAATAAAGTCTTCACGGAGTACATAGATCCGGTCGTCATAGTGTCATCGATGATATCATGGTATATTCGAGAAGCAAAGAAGAGCATGAAGAACACTTAAGGCTAACTACAGAAACTATGACAACACCAGTTGTATAGTATCTGTTGATCTAGGAAAAGTAAGGGATGTATTGAAGTGGGAACCACCGCAGAATATGAAGAAGATTCAGAGTTCCCTAGGAATGGTTCAGTATTATCTCTGTTTCATCAAGGACTTCTCCAAGATAGCGAAGCCCATGACTAAGCTACAAATGATGGAAGAACCATTCAAATGGATTTAGGCTTGTTAGGACAGCTTTGAGGAGTTAAAGAAAAGGTAGACCATCACACTGTTCTTGATATTGCAAGATGTCAACAAGAGCTTAGATGTTTATTTTAAGCATCGAGGCAAGGACTTGGATGTGTAATAAGGCAAGAAGGCCAAGTAGTAGCCTATGCATCTAGACAACTGAAGAAGCATGTATTGAATTACCCTATGCATGACCTTGAACTCGCAGCTGTAGTGCATGCTCCGAAGATCTGGCGCCACTACATTCTTTGACACCGATGTGAGGTTTACACGGATCACAAGAGTCTCATGTACATATTCACGCAGACTGATCTGAATTTGAGACAACAGAAATGGTTGGAGCTCATCAAAGACTATGATGTGGGAATCAACTATCACCCAGGAAAGGCCAATGTAGTGACAGATGCTTTGAGCTGAAAAGGAGCGAGTCACCAAATCACGGTTCGAGGATTATCGTTCGAGCTACATAAGGAGTTTGAGTGATTGCGTCTTGGATTCGTGAACAAAATGGGAACAATTGAAGTAAATCGATGCGAGAACAGGAGATACGATAAGGTCAAACAACGGATAAGGAAATCCAGGAGATCAATGAAAGGCTCCAAATGGGAAGGGAATGGAGATTCGACGAAGACGACAGTGGCACACTATGGCTTGGAAAATGAATTGGCGTGTCTAACATGAAGCACATGCGCAACACAATAATGAAAGAAGCAAATGACTCACCTTATTCCATTCATCCTCGTAGTATGAAGATGTACGAGGATTTGAAGATGTGCTATTGGTGGGATGGAATGAAGAAGGACATAGCTGAGTATGTTCCATTTTGTGATATATGGCAACGACTAAAGGCTTAACACCAGAGACCAGCTAGACTATTGCAGCCATTGAAGATACTGGAATGGAAGTGGAAAGAAGTTGGTATGGACTTCATAGTCAGATTACCGCACTCAGCTGGGATATGACTCAATATGGGTTATTGTGGATCGGTTAACCAAATTTGCTCATTTATCCTTGTCAAAACCACCTATAGCGGTGCGAAGCTAACAAAACTGTATGTGAGAAAAATAGTGTGTTTACATGGAGTACCCAAAAAAATAGTATCCGACAGAGGTATTAAGTTTACTTCTAGGTTTTGGCAGAAACTGCACAAGTCCATGGGAACTTAATTGAACTTTAGTTCTGCATATCGTCCAAAGACAGACGGGCAAACCAAAAGGACAAATCAGATCTTGGAAGACATGTTGAGAGTGTGTGCGCTAAAGTATGGAAGAAGTTGAGACAAAAATCTGTCATATGCTGAATTCTCCTACAACAACAGTTACCAAGCTAGTTTGAAGATGTCGACTTATGAGGCATTGAACGGAAGAAGGTGTAGAACACCCCTGTTCTGTGACAGAACAAGAGAAACCCAAGTATTTGGCTGATTTGATGAAGGACACCTAAAAGCAAGTTAAGATAATCTGTGAAAACTTAAAAGTCGCTCAGTCGCGTCAAGACGGCTAAGCGGATAATAGGCAAAGAGATTTAGCTTTAGAAGTGGAAGATTTTTTGTGTCTTAAAGTATCGCCTATTCAAGGCCACAAGCGATTCAATGTCAAAGGCAAGTTAGCACCTCGCTATATCTGATCATTCAAGATTTTGGATAGACGGGGAGAACATTACGTAAAAAACCCAAATATGAGACAAAGATGGGCGATGCGCTCAAAGGCGAACATCTCTGATAAGGTTAAGTGAGATGAGCCCGGTTCAGCGAGGACCTGACATGGCTCGATTGAACATTCAAGGATACGTTTTACAATATCACACGTCTCAGTTAAGTAGGTATCTGAGACGCACCTTCTCTCTGACGAATGGGAGACGTGTTTCTAACAAAGAGTGTCTCTTATTAGCGAAAGAAATTAGCCGTACTTTACAGAAAGCACAGCTCTTTTGTCTTCGCTTACAGACAGACATGAACTCGTCACTAAACGATTAATTCATTCATCCATAGTTGAACACACAAAATATTCATCACAGAGATGAACACAGATAACACATTCATCCATTAACAAATATATTACAAAACATAAGAAAAAATTACAAGGCACAAGAAAATAAAAACAACATCAAATCAAAAACAATAAAAGGAGACCTAAATCCTACTCCTTCTCCCCCTCCTCCTCCTCCGGCTCCAGCTACTCCGCCTGGTCCGGATCCGGTAGTGCAACCTTGCGACCGAGGTTCCACGCCATCACCGCCACCAGGATAATGCGGCCCTCAGCGCCGAGCACCTTGGCCATCATCTCTAGCAGCCTCTGGAACCGGTCAAACAGCCTGTCAAACAGCATCTCGAGCAGCTCGTTGTTGAGCCTCTTGAGGGAGCGGCAACGTTGTTTCTTGCAAGGTGGCTCGCTCGGCATGCTTGGCGGCGGAACATTGGCCATGGTGGGTTGTCTGCGCGGAGAAGATAAACGAAAAGAAGAGGAGAGACGACTGATGGTGCCTTATATAAGGTTAGTGCAGTGAAGCACAATGGAGATGTGCTTAGCAATGAGTTCGTCTCCTATGATCGACGTCTCACTCTCCTCTGCTGAAAGGGAGACAAGATTACGTGAAAAGCGCATATCCGATTCCCAGTGTCTCCTTTAGCTTTGTGATTTTCTCCACTTTGCTTCGGTTCACTCTTGATATCACACATCACTGAACTTAGAGCGCATTCACTTGATAACTAAATCATTCACTTGTCTAGAAAATAATCAAATCCTTCCTTATGATTCTTGAGGAACACTATAAACACACCACACATTCATTCATTCACACAGTGCCCAGCGTGTTGTAATATATTCATTCACACAGTTGTTGAACACACAAGATAATATTCAATCACATAGATGAACAAAGATAGATTTCATTCATTAACACAATATATTACAAATTACAAGAAAAAATACAAGCAACTAAAAACAACAAAGAAAAACTAAATCCTCCTCCTCCTCCTCCTCCTCCTCCTCCGGTGGCGACTCCGGCGCCGGTGCAATAGGAGCATGGGCCGGCTGCGCCAGTTGCTCTCCATCGCCTCCACCAGGTTTCTGCGGCTCAGTGCCGAGCACCTGGGCCATCGTCTCAAACAGAATGTAGAGACGATCGGCCACCCCCGTTAGGTCAAAGAGGTTGTGGCCGATGGTACCCATTCTAGTAAATTGTGGAAGGGTACCCAAACCAAGGAACTCATGATGTGAGACGTATTGTTGTACGCCTCTTGCGCCATAAGGAGTTGTTGCTCGGTGTTGGACCTCTCGAGGGAGCTGTAGCACAATTTCGTGCACGGTGGCTCCATCGGCGGGCTTGGTGGTGGAAGGTCGGCCATGGTGGTGGTGGGTCGTCGGCGTGGAGAAGACGAAGAAAAAGAAACGTATCAAAATGTGCGACACTCTTATGGAGAACTGACGGGTGATGGCGCGTCTTAAATAAGGTCCGCGTCGAGTAGACGATTGAACGGTTGGTTTCCTGATCATTGATGGAATGATGAGACACATCGATACTGCCTCAGGTAAACAAAAGTTCGCGCATGCTGGTCGCACGCGTCTCTGCACCATCGCCGCCGAAATTAATTTCTCCGAAGTCCTCGTGCCACGCATCTCTCGTTCAACAATGGAAGACGTGCTTTCATATAGCGTGTCTCGCTTCAGTCTCTCGCGCGTCTCGCTTTAGTCTCACTCGTCTCGCGTTTATCTCGCTCGTCTCTTCGCCTCTGGTGCTCGTTTACTAAGACAAACGCTCCTTTACTAATTGACAAACTCCAGTGCAACCGCCGCCTCTATTTTCCATCACCGTTGTCATTGTTGTCACCGCCGCTGTCGTCGTCGTCACTGTTCATGGCTGGGTTAGATATTGGCTTGGCGCGTTGCCGACTGAAGTAGGAGCGCTTGGCGTGGCGCAAGAACCATCCCCATGTTTGTACATATGGCACCAATCACATGGTTATATATATGTAGCTCTGCAATGGACTGATGAACTTAACTATTTGTTTTTGGAATTTTCAATTTATATGCGCAGGGTTTCTCAGCGCAACCTAGATCGGGAGATTTATTGAAGTGGCAATGCATCGTGAATTTCCTTTATAGACTGACTGGGAAGGTGGTCATTACCCTCTGACAATCTCCTTCTCGGAGGACTATCCATTGGTGCCTCCAAGATGTGCCTTTCCACATAGTTTCTTCCACCCAAATGTCCATTGCTCAAGAGCACTCTACATTAGGATTCTTGATCAAGAGACTGTAAGATAGACTTATTTTGCTCAGGTAATCAGTAATTGTTGCCGAACTTATCCGAAATGGTTTCTTATGTTGCTTAAATTAATATTTCGTAGGGGTGGTGGACTGATTTTACAATCAAAACTATACTACTTGAAGTTCAGCATTTGCTTCATTAGCCAAATGCGCTCGATGTTGAAAATGATTGCTATAATCTACTTATCAAGGTTAGACAATTTATGTTAGTGACCAACATAGGTTATTCATTCCTTATTCAACATTTTTTCATCCAAAGGATGTCAATATTTTCATGATCAAGGGGAATATAAGAGACATGTTCAGGAGCAAGCTGGACAGTACAGTTCAGATTGATCGATGGGAGCTTTAGGGATAAGTTTAGATTCAAAATAGTTTAGAGGGCACACAATGTGTATGATCAACGAAATTCATTGAGTTACAAATTATCTCTAAATTGCAATGTCATTCCATTGGTTTATCCTTGAATTCGAATTATATCTCTTAATTGCAATGTCATTGCATTTGTTTATCACTGCAACGGACGCTCACGATAACATGCGAGTGGCAACGGACGCTCACAATGTCGTGCGAGTGGCAATAGGGGACGAGTGCATGAGAGACGCACTTTAAAAAGGAGCATATCTGATTTTCAGATCCAGCAAAAGGGAGACGTGCCATACTCGGGCTCATCTCTGATTAGTTTCAAAGATCTTTTGTCCCACCTCAAAAATCTGAGAGCATTGCAATTATCATATAAGTCACTACCCACAGTTTCCAGTTGGACTAGTCCGCCCGTGAAAGGTGTTGTTTAACGGGAACAACAACTTTCACATGCGGCTTGCCCGTTTGGCCACAAAATAATGCGAGATGTGCATTATGTATGGCCGTCTCCAATTCTTGATGCTCGTGTCAGACGAGCTAATGCGAGACGTGCCTTACCTAGGCCCGTCGCCGATTCATGCGAAGATCTTTTGTCCTCCATTGGATCTCGGGTTTTGCCTCAGCGCGTTGCCTCTTGGTTTGTCTATCCGTTTGAGGATGATATGCTGAACTAAAATTTTGTTCCCAAAGCTTCATGCAATTTTTGCCAAAACTTGGAAGTAAATTGAGAACCTCTATCCGAGACTATCTTCTTAGGGACTCCATGTCGACACACAATATGCTCCATGTATATTTCGGCCAATCGTGCAGCTGTATACTTGGTCTTCACGGGGACAAAATGAGCTGACTTGGTTAAGCGATCCACAATTACCCAAATTGAGTCATACCCAGACTGAGTACGTGGTAACCCAACTATGAAGTCCATTCCAATTTCTTCCCACTTCCATTCCGGAATCTTCAACGGTTGCAATAATCTGGCTGGCCTTTGATGTTCCGCCTTGACTCATTGACACACATCACACAATGCAACATATTCGGCTATGTCCTTTTTCATGCTATCCCACCAATCGCAAGTCTTCAAGTCCTTGTACATCTTTGTACAACCGGGGTGAATCGAGTAAGGCGAGTCATGTGCCTCCTTTAATATTGTCTCCCGAATATGCTTTTACATTAGGCACAACGATCCTCTTTCCAAGCCATAAGGTATCATATTCATCTTCATCAAATCTGAATTCTCTCCCTTCCTCAGTCCTTTCCTTGATTTCCTTGATCTCCTCATCCTTGGTCTGTGCTTCTCGAATTTCTTGCTCCAAGGTTGGGTTTAACTCCATTATCTCTGTCTCATTTACAAACCCGAGGTTCAACCTTTCAAACTCCTTACATAACTCGGATGGTAATTCTCGAACTGTGAGTTGATGACTTACTCCTTTTCTACTCAAAGCATCAGCCACTACATTGGCTTTTCCAGGATGATAGTTGATCCCCAAATCATAATCTTTGATGAGCTCCAACCATCTACGTTGCCTTAAGTTCAGATCCATTTGTGTGAAAATATACTTCAAACTCTTATGATCCGTATATATTTCACACCTATGTCCAAGAATATAGTGTCTCCAAATCTTCAATGCGTGTACCATGGCTGCTAGTTCAAGATCATGTGTGGGGTAATTCTGCTCATGTCTCTTCAATTGTCTTGATGCATAGGCGACCACTTGACCTTCTTGCATCAATACACACCCGAGTCCTTGTCTCGATGCATCGCAATAGATGTCGAAACTCTTGCTTACATCCGGCAATACCAAAAATGGGGTTGTTGTCAACATCTTCTTCAACTCCTCAAAACTATTCTGACAAGCTTCAGTCTATTGGAACGCCTTTCCCTTCATTAGCAACTCTGTCATAGGCTTGGCTATCTTGGAAAAGTCCTTGATGAATCTACGGTAATATCCAGCCATCCCAAGAAAACTCCTTATTTCCTTGACATTTTGCGGCGGTTCCCACTTCAACACGTCTCTCACTTTTCCGGGGTCAACCGATACTCCTCCTCCTGAAATTATATGACCCAAAAATGACACCTCTCTCAACCAAAACTGACACTTGTTGAACTTGGCATACAATCGATGCTCCCTCAATTTCTGCAACGTAAGCCTCATGTGTTCCTCATGTTCTTTCTCATCCTTCGAGTAGATCATAATATCATCAATAAACAACACGACGAACTTGTCCAAGTACTCCATGAAGACCTTATTCATGAGGTACATAAAGTAGGCAGGCGCATATGTCAATCCAAAAGACATCACGGTATACTCATAAGATCCATACCGTGTCCTAAGAGCTGTCTTGGGTATGTCCGACGGTCTAATCTTCATTTGAAAGTATCCTGACCTCAAATCAATCTTAGAGAAGACACAAGCACCCTTCATCTGATCAAACAAGTCTAATATGCGTGGCAAGGTGTACTTGTTCTTGATTGTTACCTCGTTGAGAGCTCGGTAATCCACGCACATCCTTTGGGATCCATCCTTCTTGTCCACAAATAGAACGGGTGCTCCCCAAGGTGAAGAGCTAGGGCGAATAAAACCCTTCTCTAATTGCTCTTGAATTTGCTTCTTGAGCTCCGCTAATTCCAAAGGAGGCATCCTATACGGCCTCTTAGCTATAGGTGCAGTTACAGGTATTAAATCAATAACAAACTCAATGTCTTGATCGGGTGGCATACCTGGCAACTCATCCGGAAAAACATCAAAAAATTCACACACCACCGGAATCTCCTCAATGGCGGCACCGTCCATATGATTCAGCTCCAATTGCTTTGGTGCGGTTTGAGATGCTTCAAATTCTACGGTGATCCCTTCTTCATTGGTCAACTTCACCGTCTTTGTGGCACACTCAATAACTCCATTGTGCTTTCTCAACCAGTCCATACCAAGTATAATGTCCAACCCTTGAGAATCCAAAACAATGAGGTTGGCGGAGAAGTCTAACCCCCTTATCCTAAGGCTTACTTTTGGACATACTATATTTGTCCTCATCTCTCCTCCAGGAGACTTAACCAATAAAGTAAACTTCATATGAGAGATAGGCAAAATATACTTGGCAACATACTTCGATGCAATGAATGAATGCGATGCTCCAGAATCAAATAACATAGTCGCAGGGTTGGAGTTGGCGAGAAACATACCAATGACCACGTCATCCGCTTGTTGAGCATCCTCTGTAGAGACATGGTTCACGTTGCCACGAGCAAAATTCTGCTGTCCATGGTTCCCTTGTGGTTGTCCTACATTGGATCTCGGGTTTTGCCTCGGCGCGTTGCTTCCTTGACCAAGGCCTGTGATGAGGACATCAAGACCCTCGATACATCCACACCAACTCAGCTACCGGTTTCTGGTCCGATCACTCACGCTCGTGCACGTCAACTAAACTATGAGGTGAACTCGTTCTTGGCCTTATGTCCATCTTATCTAGACCGTGGAACTACGTGCTTTCTTGTTTTGCTTAGGAACAATGGAGAGGAGCCAATGGGAAGGGAATTCGCGCGGACGGGATTTGGACAGCAGAACAGCACCAACTTGTGATGGCCACCACGATTTCATACGGACTCCGATCTGGGCGTTCAAGTACTTCCTGGAAAGATTATCAAGTCTACTTTCGAACGGATCTGGCCTCATGTCCATATCTATTCTGAGTCAGCCGCAATAGTTATTTTAATACCAAGACCTTTTTTCTGTCCAGGGTGCTGCATCACCAAAATTGAGCCCATGGCCCATGTATCGTTTGGAGTCCATTAGGGACTCGTGATTAGGGTTTCTCACGACCCTAGGGAGGTAATAAATAGTAGCAGCCGCCCTCATTAGCTGGTGGGTTTTTGTTTATTCGTAAGTTAGCTTCTGCTGCTTCCTTGTACACGCGCGTGTCGACTAGATCGCCCGTCTACTTGTATCCAGAACCCCACTTTAGATTGATTCAACAGATAAGTGCTTGTTCTTCTTGTTCTTGCGTGTTCTTCGATTGCTTGCAGGAACAAAGGCCCTCGTGGTCAGGTTGATTGTGCGCCAGCAAGATCAATACAACTTCGGAGTCGGTGTACCGATCGCTAAGGCGCATCGTCTTGGGGACGGTGTAGTCGGATCGCCAACGTCTTCTCCTCCACAAATCGAAACCTCCTATTCTCATTGAAAGATCAGGAACCAAGATCCTATCAAGTGGTATCAGAGCAAGGTTAATCGGTGAGAGTGCTACCATTACTTTTCTTTCCGCTGTTATCATCCTATAGTCCAGAAAAAGCCCAAAAAAAAATACCAGATCTGTTTTTTTTTCCATTATTCCTAGACCATTGTGCCATTTACTTTCTCCACTTAGTCAAGACTTGTTGAGTTCATGGTTGCTTCGACGAGTCAAGTTGCTGGTCTTTAGTTTTGCACCACTAGAGTTTCGAGTTCGTGTCACATTCGGTCACCTAGTTCGAGTCAGATTCGTAGTTCGAGTTTGAGTCGGATTACTAGTTTGAGTTTGAATCAGATTGCTACTTCGAGTTTGAGTCAGATTGCTAGTTCGAGTTTGAGTCTGATTACTAGTTCGAGTTCGAATCAGATTGCTACTTCGAGTTTGAGTCAGATTAGTAATTTGAGTTTGACAACAAGAAAAAGGCAAGTGCAAAATCAAAAGCCGTACAAAAGCCACAAGCAATTAGAGAGGAAAAAAAAGGCAAGTGCAAAATCAAAAGCCGCACAAAAGCCACAAGCAATTAGAGAAGAAAAAAAAGGCAAGTGCAAGATCAAAAGCCGCATGTGCAAATTTTGTTCTAGGGTCTCCTGATTCCATCTAGAGAGAGTTTGGGTGACCACCCCAACAAAAAAAACGAAAAAAAGAAAGAAAAAAAAATCAGATTGTTGTTTGGGGTGTTTTTGGTGACGACATTGGTGTCTCGGCTCGCGTCTCTAGTACGGTCTAGACTAAGATCAGCACAGTACCGTCGTAGAATACTTATTCAGCTTGTTGTGATTAACGTGGTGAAAGTTTGCTCCTTGTGCTAGTTCAGCCACCTAAAGCCATAGATTGACACCTGCTCTTGAAGTTGTTCATTACTTGCTGGTTGCCATCACCTTCTTGCTGAGCTTTGTAAGAACAGGTAAGAGCTTGATTGAACAGGTTGAGTGTGAGCGAATTATCTCCACCAGCACCTTTGTAGCTAGGGATAACGTTACCCTTTCATATTGGATTTTTTTTCTACTAACCATGGCAGGAGGAGCAAATACAAATGAAGACGTGCATTCACCTCGCACACGGGGAATTATACAACACTTCGAACGCCAAGTGTGGCTATACACAGAAGCGCTAGATGAGGATTTTCGAGTTACCAGTGACCGCCTTGGTCAATTGGAAAATATGCATATCGACACCAACACCAAAATCAGCACGTTGGAGAGTTCCATTCAAACATTGAACACCTCTATTGGAGCCATCCTGCAGCGCCTTGAGGAGAGGGACGTGGACACACCGCAGATGGACAGGTGAGCAATGCTCCTAGTATTGTACGTGACAATGAAGATGACTATTCTGTAGATACGGAGATTGGGGAAGATGGGGAAGCTAGGCCACGGCGCCGGCTACAACGCAACCGTCAAGGCATAGGTGGACATCGTCGGCGTGAGGTACGCAATCATGAAGATACTTTTAACAAGATCAAATTTAAGATACCTCATTTTGATGGTAAATATGACCCTGATGCATATATTACTTGGGAGATTTCTGTTGATCAAAAATTTGCATGTCATGAGTTTCCTGAAAACGCAAGAGTTAGAGCAGCCACTAGTGAGTTTACTGATTTTGCTTCTGTTTGGTGGATAGAACATGGCAAGAAAAATCCTAATAACATACCACAAACTTGGGATGCTTTGAAACGGCTCATGCGGGATAGATTTGTTCCTTCTTACTATGCACGTGATGTGTTAAATAAGTTACAACAATTGAGACAGGGAGCTAAAACTGTAGAACAGTATTTTCAGGAATTACAAATGGGTATGTTGCGTTGTAATTTAGACGAGGATGAGCAACCAGCTATGGCTAGATTTTTGGGTGGTTTAAACCGTGAAATTCAGGACATACTTGCTTATAAAGATTACAATAATGTTACCCGTTTGTTTCATCTTGCTTGTAAAGCTGAAAGGGAAGTGCAGGGACGACGAGCTAGCTCTAGAACTAATATTTCTGCAGGAAAGACTAGCTCATGGCAACCACGCACGACTACTCCTTCGACTGGGCGTGCTTCTCCGCCATCTTCTTCACAAAGTCGGGCAGCACCTTCTTCTTCCAGCAACAAGCCACGTGCTTCTTCCACTAGCTCAGCAGTAAAGACCACCCAAAAGCCCACCGAGAGTGCTTCTTCCGTAGCATCTACCGGACGATCTAGAGACGTTCAATGTCACAAGTGCAAGGGTTTTGGCCATGTGCAGCGTGACAGCCCAAGCAAACGTGTTCTAATTATTAAAGATGACGTTGAGTACTCATCTGCTAGCGATTTTGATGACGATACATGTGTTTTGCTTGCAGCTGACTATGCAGGTAGCGATAAACATCAAGAAGAGCATATTGGTGCAGAAGATGCAGCGCGCTATGATAGTCTCATTGTGCAGCGTGTGCTTAGTGCACAAATGGAGAAAGCGGAACAAAATCAAAGGCACACATTATTCCAAACAAAGTGTGTCGTCAAAGAGCGATCTTGCCGCATGATCATTGATGGAGGTAGCTGCAACAACTTGGCCAGCAGTGACATGGTGACCAAGCTGGCACTAAGCACCAAACCGCACCCACATCCCTATTACATTCAATGGTTAAACAACAGCGGTAAGGCAAAGGTAACTAGACTTGTGCGAATCAATTTTACTATTGGATCATATAAGGATGTCGTTGAATGTGATGTTGTGCCTATGCAAGCTTGTAATATTCTGCTAGGAAGACCTTGGCAATTTGATAGAGATTCTATGCATCATGGTAGATCAAATCAGTATTTTTTTCTTTACCACGATAAAAAAATTGTGTTGCATCCTATGTCTCCTGAAGCTATTGTGCAAGATGATGTTGCTAGAGCTAGGAAAACTAAATATCAGGACCATGCTAACATTGAGAACAATAACAATGCCAAATCTGTGTTTGATAAGAAAAATGAGATATCTCTGAAGGGAAAATGCTTGTTTGCTACGAAATCTGATATTAATGAACTGATTGCTTCCACCTCTGTTGCCTATGCTTTGGTATGCAAAGATGCTTTGATTTCCCTTCACGATGTGCAACATTCTTTGCCTCCTGTTGTTGCTAACATTTTGCAGGAATATTCTGATGTGTTTCCAAGTGAAATACCACTAGGACTACCACCACTTCGAGGGATTGAGCACCATATTGACCTCATTCCCGGTGCTTCATTGCCCAACCGTGCACCATATAGGACAAATCCAGAAGAAACAAAGGAGATTCAGTGCCAAGTACAAGAACTACTTGACAAAGGTTATGTACGTGAGTCTCTTAGTCCTTGTGCTGTTCCAGTTATTCTAGTACCTAAAAAGGATGGATCATGGCGTATGTGTGTGGATTGTAGAGCAATCAACAATATAACCATTCGATATCGTCATCCTATTCCACACTTAGATGATATGCTTGATGAATTGAGTGGTGCTGTTGTGTTCTCAAAAGTTGATTTGCGTAGTGGTTATCACCAAATTCGCATGAAACTAGGAGATGAATGGAAAACTGCTTTCAAAACTAAGTTTGGTTTATATGAGTGGTTAGTCATGCCTTTTGGGTTAACTAATGCACCTAGCACCTTCATGAGATTAATGAACGAGGTTTTGCGTGCATTCATTGGAAATTTTGTTGTTGTGTCTTTTGATGATATATTGATTTATAGCAAATCCATGGATGAACATCTTGATCACTTACGTGCTGTTTTTAATGCTTTGCGTGAGGCACAATTATTTGGTAATCTTGAGAAGTGCACCTTTTGCACGGATCGAGTCTCTTTCCTTGGCTATGTTGTTACTCCACAGGGAATTGAAGTTGATCAAGCCAAGGTAGAGGCTATTCAGGGGTGGCCTGTACCAAAGACCATCACACAGGTGCGGAGCTTTCTAGGGCTGGCTGGGTTCTATTGTCGCTTTGTGAAGGATTTCAGCACCATTGCTGCTCCATTGAATGACCTTACGAAGAAGGGGGTGCCTTTTTCTTGGGGCACCACACAAGATAACGCCTTTACCATACTGAAAGATAAGTTGACACATGCACCTCTTCTCCAACTTCCTGATTTTTCTAAGACTTTTGAGCTTGAATGTGATGCTAGTGGGATTGGATTGGGTGGTGTTTTGTTACAAGAAGGAAAACCTGTTGCATATTTTAGTGAGAAAATGAGTGGGCCTGTTCTAAATTATTCTACCTATGATAAGGAATTATATGCTCTTGTACGAACTTTAGAAACATGGCAGCATTATTTGTGGCCCAAAGAATTTGTTATCCATTCTGATCATGAATCACTAAAGCATATTAGGAGTCAAGGGAAACTAAACCGTAGGCATGCTAAGTGGATGAAATTTATTGAGTCTTTTCCTTATATCATTAAACACAAAAAGGGAAAGGATAATGTTATTGCTGATGCTTTATCTAGACGTTATACTCTTCTATCTCAACTTGACTTTAAATTTTTGGATTAGAAACGATTAAAGATCAATATGAACATGATGCTGATTTCAAAGATGTATTTCTGAAATGTAAAGACGGAAAAACATTGAATAAATTTGTCCACAATGATGGCTATGTGTTTAGAGCTAACAAGTTATGCATTCCAGCTAGCTCCGTTCGTTTGTTGTTGTTACAGGAAGCGCATGGAGGCGGGCTGATGGGGCACTTTGGAGTGAAGAAGACGGAGGACATACTTGCTGGTCATTTCTTTTGGCCAAGGATGAGGCGAGACGTGGAGCGCTTTGTTGCTCGCTGCACGACATGTCAAAAAGCTAAGTCACGACTTAATCCACATGGTTTGTACATGCCTCTTCCTGTTCCTAGCATGTCTTGGGAGGATATTTCTATGGACTTTGTTTTAGGACTGCCTAGAACAAAGAAGGGGAGGGATAGAATCTTTGTTGTTGTGGATAGATTTTCTAAAATGGCACACTTCATACCTTGTCATAAAAGTGATGATGCTACACATGTTGCTGATTTGTTTTTCCGAGATATTGTTAGATTGCATGGTGTGCCAAACACAATAGTTTCAGATCGTGATACTAAGTTTCTTAGCCATTTTTGGAGAACGTTATGGGCAAAATTGGGGACTAAGCTTTTATTTTCAACTACTTGTCATCCCCAAACTGATGGTCAAACTGAGGTTGTGAATAGAAGTTTATCTACCATGCTTAGGGCTGTTTTGAAAAAGAATATAAAAATGTGGGAAGAGTGTTTGCCTCATGTTGAGTTTTCTTATAATCGTTCCCTACATTCTAGTACTAAGAAATGCCCTTTTGAGATTGTTTATGGATTTGTACCCCATGCTCCTATTGATTTATTACCTCTTCCTTCAATGGAACGAGTGAATTTTGATGCTAAACATCGTGCTGAATTGATCTTAAAATTGCATGAAACCACTAAGAAGAATATAGAGTGCATGAATGCCAAGTATAAACTTGCTGGTAGTAGGGGAAAGAAAACTATCACTTTTGAACTTGGTGATTTAGTTTGGTTACATTTGCGAAAGGATATGTTTCCTGATTTGAGAAAATCTAAATTGTTACCTCGAGCTGATGGTCCATTCAAACTGTTAGAAAGAATTAATGATAATGGATATAAACTCGAGTTGCCTGCGAATTTTGGGGTTAGTACCACATTTAACATTGTAGATTTGAAGCCATATTTGGGAGAAGAAGATGAGCTTGAGTCGCGGACGACTCAAATGCAAGAAGGGGAGGATGATGAGGACATCAACACCCTCGATACATCCACACCAACTCAGCTAACATTTTCTGGTCCGATCACTCGCGCTCGTGCACGTCAACTAAACTATGAGGTGAACTCGTTCTTGGCCTTATGTCCATCTTATCTAGACTATGGAACTACGTGCTTTCTTGTTTTGCTTAGGAACAATGGAGAGGAGCCAATGGGAAGGGAATTCGCGCGGACGGGATTTGGACAGCAGAACAGCACCAACTTGTGACGGCCACCACGATTTCATACGGACTCCGATCTGGGCGTTCAAGTACTTCCTGGAAAGATTATCAAGTCTACTTTCGAACGGATCTGGCCTCATGTCCATATCTATTCTGAGTCGGCCGCAATAGTTATTTTAATACCAAGACCTTTTTCTGTCCAGGGTGCTGCATCACCAAAATTGGGCCCATGGCCCATGTATCGTTTGGAGTCCATTAGGGACTCGTGATTAGGGTTTCTCACGACCCTAGGGAGGTAATACATAGTAGCAGCCGCCCTCATTAGCTGGTGGGTTTTTGTTTATTCGTAAGTTAGCTTCTGCTGCTTCCTTGTACACGCGCGTGTCGACTAGATCGCCCGTCTACTTGTATCCAGAACCCCACTTTAGATTGATTCAACAGATAAGTGCTTGTTCTTCTTGTTCTTGCGTGTTCTTCGATTGCTTGCAGGAACAAAGGCCCTCGTGGTCAGGTTGATTGTGCGCCAGCAAGATCAATACAACTTCGGAGTCGGTGTACCGATCGCTAAGGCGCATCGTCTTGGGGACGGTGTAGTCGGATCGCCAACGTCTTCTCCTCCACAAATCGAACCCTCCTATTCTCATCGAAAGATCAGGAACCAAGATCCTATCAGCCTGACTTAGGACATTGATGTGCAAAGTGTCCAGCTTCTCCACAAGTATAACACTTCTTAACTCCACCAGAATTGTTGGGACGAGCTTGGTTTTGAGCATTGGCTCTAGGAAAATCAGCACGAGGTGCATAAGGCATCAGAGGCCTAGGTGCTTGCATGACAGGGCGCTGCTGCACAAACTGAGTTGGGCGTGGTGCATAGCCAGGGCACCGAGCAGGAATAGAGGAGCTGTAATGAGGCGCATTGGGCGGTGCAAAGCGAGGGCGCACATTACTTCCTTGTTGCTGTCCTTGATATGGCGCCTTCCTCTTGATTTCTTGCTCCATCTCGCGAATCTTGTTCTCAACCACAATTGCTTTGTCCACCAGCTTCTGAAAATTGGCATAATCGCAATTGAGTAGTTGCACTTGGATTTCATTGTTCAAGCCCCTCATGAACAAGTATTGTTTCCGGCTGTCCCGACTAACATCCTCAGGCGCATACCTTGAGAGTTGAGTGAACTTATTGAGATATTCACTCACGCTTGATTTTCCTTGCCTCAAATTCTCAAATTCTTGCCTCTTCAAGATCATAACACCCTCAGGCACATAATGAGAACGGAAATTCTCCTTGAATTCGGCTCAAGTAATTCTCTCTTGGTTCTCATGAGCGTTGCAATAAGCATCCCACCAATCCGCAGCTGCTCCAATGAGTTGATGAGAAGCAAATAGCACCTTCTCCCGGTCACTGCATTGGACAATAGCTAGCTTCTTCTCCACGGACTTGAGCCAATCATCCGCATCCATAGGGTCAGCAGCTTGAGCAAAGGTCGGCGGCCTAGTCCTCATAAACTCTCCCACCCGGTTATGAGGAGGCGGGGTGGCGGTGGAGGCATGTGGGGCTGATTGTTGATATTGCCAGCCTGCAGTTGTCCCATTGTTTGTATCATGGTCTGCATGAGCTGGTTTTGCATAGCCAATAGCTGCTCAATGTTGATAGCTCCCTAAGTAGATCCTTGCCCGATGTTGTTCTGAGGCACTCCATTGTTCTCCTCCTCATCATTGCCATCCCTCTGGTTGCAAGTCCTCACCATCTGAAGAAAAGCAATAGGTAAGAATCAGAAAATGTCCCCAACTATATGCATCAAGGGATATGAACTAAAAAGCTAACTACACTTGCCTAGGTGGACATGGCAATGCTAAGGCATCCCAAAATCCTCTATTAAGCACACAAGCAAGCAATATATATAGCAAACAACACTCCAAGCAAAAACACATCGACTCCTGACTGCTCCTATGTGCTCTAAAGTGTCCATTCTATCTAGGCTGCAACCTACGGTCAACCTGTGGCTCTGATACCAATCTGTGACGCCCGGTTCCAAAAAATGAACCAAGCTAACGCATATGTGTGCCCTGGATGTTCAACACACATACACGAGTGCAATCACAAAAGAGTATAGAGAAAATTACCACAGAACAAAATTAATTAACCAAATTTTATTACACAAACCAGATTATCCTCGAATACAAGCTCTAATGAATATTAATGACAAGTTCAACTAATGCAGTGGAAATAAACTAATTAAGCAAACTAAGCAACTAAGCATAAGGGATAGCGCAGCTCCAATAACACCATAGGCAAAGCTGACGGTAGACACGGCCTAGAACTCTGCATTATCATCATTAAACTCCCAATCTTGACCTGCAACTGTTGGGGGGGGGGGATTGCAAGAGTGAGTACATGTCGTACTCAGCAAGTGTGGAAAGTATGACATGTGGCTGATTCAAATGACGACAATAATAATGGCAAAGTGCTGAAAAGTACAGTAAAACATTTGAAAAGCAATATATATATTATATGTATGTGAAGTAAACCCATCATAATCATAAGTAATACCATAATACCAATCTGAATTCACTACCATCATCAATAATTTCAGATTTCACCATTGTCAATAACCATATTCAATACCAGAAATTAATCCAAAACCATCCATAACCATTACCAAACCATAACCATCCCAAATTCCAATTTCCCTCTAATCATGGAAGTTGTCCAGGTGCTCATAACCGGGAGCACAGCTATCATGATAGTTTATTTAGACTCTGCAGAGTTTGTACCTCTTTACCCACGTGTTTGTGATTTCATCACCCGTCGGTGACTAAAGAACCTCCCTCATGCCAATTACACTTCTTTTGGTGTATGGCCAAGAGATCACAAAATAGCCTTTACAAAAGGATTACTAGCCTATTTAGACCCCACTAAGGTTTCATCGGTGGCGATGCCTCCAACTGAGCACATATTCAACCAAGGGCCCCCTCTTGAGCCATTCGGATCCCAGGGTAGTCCCACCAATCATCAACAAACCCAATCCGACTACCCCTTCCCCAAGCATCCACAATGGTCTGAACAGCACTAGCAAAGCCCTAATTAATCATCTATGCCGCACCCATACTTGGCCTCGTGGTGGCACTGTAGTCCTCGCTTATTCTCGCATGAACCGGTCCTTAGATCTAAAGCAAGCAAACCACCATAACATCCAACCCATCCACATAACAGGCTTGCTTAGATCATCCATTACCATATCATATTTAACCAGTTCATGTTAACCATAATCTCATCCATGCATAATTAAATTGAGTGGTATAGTTGTTTTCCATCCCAGTTGATTAAGCGAAGCAAAAAGGTAAAAGCCCTTCCCGACTCTCTACCATATATTCCAGGCGACAAGGGTGGTTTAACAATTCTAGTAATTTTCCTACCATAGGATTCCCATCAAATTGACACAAGCATGCAATTTTGCAAACAAAACATTTATTTTAAAAACAGGATCAATATGCTTCAAGGACACTTGCCTTGCTCTTGCTGTTGATCAGGATCAAAGCCTTCGAACTCTTGATGCTGTAGACCCTCCGCGGCACTTTCTAGCACAAATCCGTCTAATCCACATAATAAACATACAAGACAAGAAACACAATCAAAGATTGCACAAATATTACTCAATATGACATGACATGCATGATTAATGCAAATGCAAGGTAGAACTTGTTACTAGATTGCTTTTAATGATCACTAACTAGTTCTAATAGCTTTTAACGAGTTTATACAGGTTTGGATTCGATTAGATCAAATTTTAGAGTCAAGTCAACACAATTTAACCAGGAAGATCGGACTAGTCCCCTAGGGACCGGACAAGTCCACCCTCTGCGAGATCAGCATATTAGGGTTTTCTAGATCGACGTGAATTTGGAGATTAGGGGTTGAATTCACGTAAGGAAAAGATAATAGAAGGTATATCAGGTGTTTAGGACACCAATGAATCAAGAAAATTAGAGGTAGCACTCGGATCTTGGTGATCTAGGGTTGGTGATGAACTTGGGAATGAATTGGTGGTGAAGGACGAAACTTGGTGGAGATCTTGATCCTCTTTCGTTTCCTCCTCTTCTTTCTTCTTGCTTGGGATCTTCTCCTCCCTCCTTGATGGTGGCTCTCCACGAACTAGGGTTTGGGTGGGTGGAAAAGTGGCAAATAGATGTCAACCCAAGGGGTGGGGCTGTTTATATAGAGGTGGAGGCTAGGGTTAGATAGATTTCGAGTTTGGGATAAGTAGAGGCCGGTTTAGAGTCCCACATGGGCTCTAAAAGAGTTGGGCACGACGTCCCTAGGCCCATTTAACGTGAAACCCAAGAAACAAGTCATAAAACAAAAGATAAATTCGGAGTCACGAAATATCGGACAAGTCCGGACAGGAACGGACTAGTCCGAAGTCGTCCAGAGAGAAAATCGGACATGTCTGGCCAAACATCGGACAAGTCCGAATTTGAACAGAAAGGAAAACGGACAAGTCCGCTGGAACACCGGACTAGTCCGGAAAAGTCTAGGGACTTAGCAAAATTTTCAAGGATTCTTGGAATACCGGACTAGTCCGCACAAAATCGGACAAGTCCGAAAGTTTCCAGTGCCAAAAATCGGACTAATCTGCAGCAAAAACGGACAAGTCCATTTTTAGTCAGAGAGAAATCGGACTAGTCCACAGCAAAAACGGACTAGTCCGCACTTTCCTGCGTTTTAAGTGCGGTTTTGTTCCAAATCAATTTTAACTTGTTCCTCTTTATGTGAATTAATGTTAACCATGTATATGAATGTATGCAAGGCATGATGCATGGAAATGAGGGTGTTACATCAATTTTAATTTTAAGTATCTCAATTTGATTCTATCAAGTCTCTCCTTTTTGTGTAGTGTAAAGATGTCCTCACATTTTGCCTAAATTCATCCTACCTCTGCATAAGGCTTGTATGTGGAGCTTGGTAGGGAATATAGTAGGCATATCTGCAACACATAATATTGCTAAGTCAAAAGAGTAAGCCTTAGGAGAAATCAATTTCAAAACAATTTGATTCAAGACTTGTGCATGTGTGATGGAATGGAGTTGTCGGCGTTTGGAACCGGCAGATCTCCCGACACTACTTTTGGTAGATCGAGGAGTTGTAGTTCCGTAATGGGCGCACAGAGATTCAAGAAGGTGAAAGACACGTTTACACAAGGATTTACGTGGTTCGGGCCGCCTGAGCGTAATACCCTACTCCACGGGGTGTGTTGGTGATGTATTAAGCTCGGGAGTCTAGAAGAAACTCCAGAAGAAGAAGCTCGTCTAGCTCAGGGTGTTCAGCAGTGGTCTGGAACCGTCCTTTGTGTATCATTGACCAGTCCTTTTATAGTACAAGGACTGGTCGTTACAACGTCAGCCTAGCCCGACAGGTGGCCCCGGCGGTTACACACGCTTGATACACAATAAATGGGGTTAATTACCCTTAATAGCCCTTAGTGCTGTAACAAGTATTAAGGGCCATCCGATCGTGTGTCATTAATATGGAATTAATGACACTTAATCGAGTCTTGAAGTCTTTGATTGATCCTTGAAGGTCCAGAGCCGTTGGGGGTCCTCCAGCCTAATAGTTGAAGTTGAAGGTCCGGCGGTTGCCACGTGGCAGCTCTGGAGCTCACCATCGTGGACGGGTAGGTCCGGTGCTGATGGACACGTGTTAGTACTGGAGCTTCCCTCTGTCTGGGGTTAGGTCCGGAGGTGCCATATTGGTATTCCGACCGGAGCTTCCCAGGTGTGGGTGATAGCTCCAGTCTTGTGATACACGTGGCGGCCCCGGAACTAACCATGTCGGGGGAGCAGGTCCGGCTACGCCTGACATGTGGGGCCTTTGGAGGTCTTCAAATTTGGTATATAGAGTTTCCTTGTGATCTTTGCAATCCCAAGGGGTATCCCGTACGGAGGGTACCGACAGTGGCCCCCTGGACTGACCTCCGGGAGAGACCTTTTGTATGAAGTCATTTCATCGGAGGTGAGTCCATTCTTCGGTTTCTGAACCATGTCTTCAAGGGTCTTTGGTTATGCAGTTGGCGGTAGTTCACAGTTAAACTTCCGCCGTGTGGCGTATCTTGAAGGCGGCAGGTGAGATCTTAGCGTGCGGATCTCATGCAATTGAAGGTCGCCGGTTTCCGATACGAAAATCATATCGGTTCCGCGTGCCCTTTCAGGCCGCCGACTTCGGGTTTCCCGCCTTTCATGATGACAACCGTTCGCCTGGGGTAAGAACCTCGACTTGATCGTCAGGGTGGCCCCGGGCCCCCTTGTCATTGGCGGGGTGAAATATTTGACTGGTATCGTTGGCTCCTCTGCGGTTTCCATCCAGGCGTTGCGGGGGCTTACTTAAGAAGGAAAGCACGCACCGTTTGGGGTTGTTTACGCCTTTCAATTGATCTTGCGCTCAAACCTTCCAAACTTTTGCTTGCCTTTCCTCTCTTGCCTCGCTGTGCCGCGATGGAGTTGGGTCTCCGCCAAAGCCGACTGAAGACCGATGATGATTTGAAGAAGGTCTGGGCCCTCATGGGATGGTCCTATGAATTCTTCAACCACTTGGTCTGCGCCGGCAAGCTTCTGTTCGAGAAGGAGCACACCGGCGACATGGTGTACTTCTCCGTGTACGCCATGGTGGGACTGATCCCACCTTTCTCCTCCTTCTTCTTGATGCTGCTAGACTTCTATGGTCTACAGCTTTACCACCTTGGCCCCCACTCCATTCTGTTGGTGTCCATATTTTCCACTTCTGCGAGATGTGGGTGGGGATTCCCCCCTGCATTGAGCTCTTCCGCACCTTCTTCACTGTCCAGACCACAGGTCAGAGCGACAAGTACCTTGGCTTCTATTATTTCATAAAGTGCAAGAAGTGCCCGTAAAAGTACTTGCGGTCGTTCCCTTCTGGGAAGTGGGACGACTGGAAGAAGGACTGTATTGTAATCAGGGTGGAGGAGCACGAGAAGCTGGAGCTGCCAGAAGGCCTCCCCAACATCGACACTGCAGTTTGGAGTGAAGCTCCGGTGCTGTCGGATGCCTTCGATCCTGCTCTGACCAGGATCCGCCTTTGTGTGGAAGGAGGAGTGACTCCCCAGGCGGTGTTTTGCAACTTCCTGACCAACAGGTGGGCCCCGTTGAAGAGGAGGGAGAAGTTGGCTTGGGCCCTCAACAGTATGCTGGATGACGACCGGATCGTGACCGGTTTGAAGTCCAACATGGAGGGTGCAACTTTGGAGTTCCACCTGAAGAAATTCCAGCACGGCATTGACGTCGAGGGTGACGATTTGGCTCCGCCGCCAACTTTCCTCCCATTGAACATGGAGGTAGCATTCAGTAGGGAGCTCCAGCGAACGATGCTAGTGCTTGACGACCTTGGTGTCGTTGAGAGGCGCTCGACCACTGGGTTGGCAATCTCCGAAGCTCCGGAGGGTGGCTCCGTCCCCGCCCGTAAGCCAAGAATTGAAGTCGTCGGCAAGGGCAAGGAATTGGCCGAGCCCTCGAGCCGTAAGAGGAAGCATGCCGACTGGAGGGCCAAGCATTCTTCTTCCGCAGCGTCCCCTTCTCCCCGGAGGGGAAGGTCTTCAACCGCTGCGTCTACTCCAATTGCGGAATCTTCCCGGGGTGCTAGCTCCGGCCAAGTGGCTGCGGTCCTAGGGCCAGCTGAGGGCTCCGGGTCCAGAGGTCCTTCCCGGTCAAAGGGGGCCTCGACCAGAGCAACGCCGACAGCAGCAGCAAGCTCCAGGCGGCCCTCCGGGACTACCACGCCAGTTTCGGCTAGGGCCAGTCCGGAGCGTCCGGGGAAGAGGTTCCGCGGGAACTGGTGCGGAAGCCTTCTGAGGTAATTTCTGATTTTTTACCTCAGTCAGTTGTTTTATTGTTAACTATATTTTGAGTCTCTTCGTCCTTCATTAACAGCGTGCCCAAAAAAATGGCTGAAGCTCCGGCCCCTGCAGCAGCAATTGAGGCTGTGCAGGCTGAAGTTCCGGCTCCGATTTCAGCGCCGCCCCAAGAGGAGTCAGAGGCTGCGGCAGCCCCGGCGCCGGCTGTCGTGGTATTGGACGACTCATCCCCAGAAGCTCCCGTGGTAGCGCCGGACCATAGGCCTGAAGATGTACCAGCAGCACCAGCCTCAGAGGTTGAAGCTCCGGGCTTGGATGTTGTGATGTTTGATGCTCCGGCTGTAGAGCTGGAGGAAGCTGCGATTCCGGCCCTAGAGCCATATGTTGTTGAAGTCCCGGTAGTAGAGCCGGGTGTTGATGAAGCTCCGACACTTGAGCCGGTCGTCGAGGAAGCTTTGGCGATAGGGCCGGTTGCTGCAGGAGTTCCGGCTATGGAGCCAACTGTTGAAGAGGTTCCGGCGTCCGAGCCAGTTGCTGCGGAGGCGACGGCGCCTGAGTCTATGGCGGTCGAAGCGCCAGCGCCGGAGCCCATGATGGCTGAAGCGCCAGCACCCGAACCAGAGGCGGAGGAAGCGCCTATGTCGGAGCCAGAAGTGGCTTCTGCTGCGGTCGAACCTTCAATGCCTGTTCCGAGAGCAGTGATCCCGGAGGTGCCCATTGCCGAGCCAGAGTGCCGGGATGAAGCTGGTGGCCCCCCACTGGAGGGACCAATTGTTGATGACCTGGCGGCTGGGCCTTCAGAACCAATTCTGGAGGTCGGTACTTCTGCTGCAAGCACTTCCTCGGCGGCGGCCGAGGCTATCCCGGAGGACGGCCCTAGTGCCGTGGAAGCTCAAGGTACCGCTGTTGTAGAGTGGGACCCAATTTTTGTTGCTGAAGATCCGTTGGAGCCTGCGGAGATGAGTCCGGCAGGTCCAGCCTGCTCCAGCCATCGCCAGGTTCAACTAGCCTTCTACCACGACAGCAAGGCCCTCGAGCAGGAGCGCCTAACCCTTAGGAGGTGGCGCAACTGACTCTATTTCAAGACCAAGCTGGCGCAGTCGAGGCTGGCTGACGACAAGGAGTGGGTGCGAAGGGAGAAGGTCCGCCTGGAGTACTGGGGAAAGTTGTTGGATGAGAGGGAAAGCATGACGCGGACCCTCAACAACCAGTCCCAGGCCATCTATGAGCAGGCCAAGGCTACGAATAGCGTGGCAGATGAACGCCAGGAAAGGCTCTCTGCCATCCACGATAGTCTCATCAAGCGCTGGGAGGCTCTTGAAGCTCGGGAAAAACGGCTCGAAGATGAAGAGCAGAAATTCCTGGAGCTGCGAGACGACCTCGTGAAGAGGAGGAGGACCTTGTCCAAAAGACAGCTCTGGCTGACAAGAGCCTTGAAGAACGCACCAAGAAATTGGATGAGCATTGCAAGGAGGAGGAGAAGAAAGCTTGGGAGCGAGGGCAAGAACTCTACAAGCAGGAGAATGCCATCACCGCCCGGGAGAAGAAAGTGCGGGGCCGGGAGAGAGATTTGGTCAAACGCCGGAACGAGATCCACCTCCGGGAGGAAGAGCTGAGCAAGCTCGAAAGGCAAGTTGCTGAAATGATTCAGCAGAATGCCAAAGAGGTGGAGCGTCTTGCTCGGGAGAGCTCAGAGCTGGCGGCGGCCAAAAGATCCTTGGCGGAGATGCATGGTGCAAGGGCTGTGGAGTCCCAACAAGTTTGGGACTTCCTGGGCAAGGCCAACGACGCGCTCACGCTAATGGGCTTCAGTCCCGTGCGTCCGGATGATCTAGAGCTGGAGCTGGACCAGGCATTGGAGGCGCTGGGTTCAGCAGGCAACAAACTCTCCAAGGTGGGCGATGTCATCGCGGACCAATTGGAAACAGAGGGTTAGTCCTTAGCGAAGAACGTCGCAGAGTATGTGCTGACGTGCTACACCAGTCGGGACCCTCAATTCCCTCAGGACCCGGTACTCGAAGGTCCCATCGAAGGAGAGGGTGAAGCTGTCCGAGCCAATGTGTCGGAGGTGGCCTAGAAGGTTGCCCAGTTCTTCCATAGGGTCTAGGATCGTCTCCCTTTAGCTCCCACTTGTACTCTCTCTTCTTCTTCTCCAATTTTGTAATCTCTTGTCTCCAAATGAATGAAATCCAAATTTTTTTGAATTCAAATTTCATTTTTGTCTTCAACACCTTTGTCTCGCTTGGCACCCTGGTAGACGTACACAATTTGATTGTGAACATGTACCAAGAGGATGCAATAGATGTTGAAGACTTGCGTGCTTCGAACTTGTAGAATGTAAGTCCGAAGTCTTCGATAGTGTAGGCCTCCTGAGGCTGTCGGAGCTTGGTGGCTCAAGCATTGACCATCGCTGGAGCTTAGTAGCTCGGAGCATCGATAGTTAGTCCTCCAGGGTGTCGGAGCTCTGGCAGCTCCGGTAGTGACCTCCATCAACACATGTTGCGTTAACGTTAGACTCCACTTTAGAGTCTTTCCACCATCTTTACGTTAACGACTCGCTTCACCAGAACTAAGTAGCTCCAGAGATGCTCGATGTCAATGTTTGAACATTGACCACAAACCGCCTAGAGGGTGTCATAGCATATTTATTTTCCTTGCACACTGAAGTCAAGAAAAATAGTAAAATCCGTTTCCTATCTACAACTTCATTGCGGCTTACTGTTCCCGAGAAATTTTTAGGTCGAGCACAATCCTAAATACAATCAAGAGCACCATCTTGCTCCCTTCGGGTCCTACTGTTTCTGGACTTGCCTTACTTCGGCCTGCCGGGGTGTAGGTAGAGTGGCGTACTTAGGGTGCAGGACCAGGCTAAGTCGATAGCACACTCCAGCCCTAGATTGTCTTGGCGGCATTCAGACAAGTAGGCCATCAACAATGTTTGAACCTGGAAGCACAGACAATGCAACTCGAATTGTATATGAACTGGTCGAGCTAAAGTTTCTTAAGAATTGCACAACTTTGTTATAGACAAGAAAGAGAAAAATAAAAAATATTGAGCCTGTACAAGGTAAATGCATATGGAGTCTGTTTTCACACAATGATGTCTTTCATTATAGGTTCGGGGTATAGGAGAAACAAGTACACTCTTAGGGTACGGAACCAGGCTAAGTGTGTTTCGTTTCTTGACCCAAGGTAGCTAGCTACACTTTTAGTTCTGAGACTGTGAAAAGTGTTGCATGGGCATTGCGGACCAAACAGGGTAGGTCCGGCTGCCCTCCCGGAGGAGCTACCCGACTCTGTACAATGACTCTATAACATACACCATATGTAATTACAGACTCACCTCCGTGATACTAAACATAGAACTTACGGAGGTGCTCAATGTTCCAAGGATTTTGGAGAGGTGTTCCATCCTGGGTTGCCAAGCGAACGCATCCGGGACGGGATACTTTGATCACTCGGAAGGGTCCCTCCTAGCTGGGGGAGAGTTTGTTTAACCCTTCTCTGGATTATATCCTATGTATCACCAAATCGCCTTCCTCAAGCTGTCGGCTGTGAACATGCCGTTGGTGATAGCGCCGAAGAGCTTGGCAGTATCGGGCATTCCGGACAGCTGCTCGGCACCTTCCCTCTTCAAGGAGGTCAAGGTCTTCACGCCGGAGCTTGTCCTGCGTGGATCCGTCAGAGGTCTGGACCCGGAGCGACCCCAAGGTGATTTCCGGAGGAAGGACTGCTTCAGCTCCATACACCAGGAAGAAGGGTGTCTCTCCAGTTGACCGGTTTGGAATAGTCTTGTTGGCCCATAAAGTGGGCGGAAGCTCTTCAATCCAGTTGGCTCCATGCTTTTTCAGACGCTCATATGTGCGCGTCTTGTGTCCTTTCAAAATTTCTGCATTTGCCCTCTCGGCTTGGCCATTGCTTGCCGGATGAGCTACAGAGGCGTAGCTGACTTGGATGCCAAGGTCTTCGTAGTATCCTTGGAAAGCAGATCTTGTGAATTGGGTCCCATTATCTGTTATAATTTTGTTCGGGACTGCAAATCTGCATACTATGGACTGCAAGAAATTGATAGTTGATTGCTTGTTTATTGTCACAACTGGAGTTGCTTCCGGCCATTTGGTAAAGTTGTCAATGGCGACATACAGGAACTTGTAACCTCCGACGGCTCTTGGGAAAGGTCCCAAGATGTCCATCCCCCACACGGCGAAAGGCCATGTAGGAGGTATCATTTGTAGAGGCTGAGCCGGTGTATGCATTTGCTTTGCATGAAACTGGCATGCTTTGCATTTCTTGACCAGCTCAGTTGCATCCTGGAGCGCTGTAGGCCAGTAGAAGCCATGCCGGAAGGCTTTACTGACCAGCGTGCGGGAAGACGCGTGGTTCCCACACTTGCCTCCATGGATTTCTACAAGGAGCTCGCAGCCTTCTTCCCTTGTGATGCACCGCATTAGGACGCCGTTGGCACCACGCCGGTAGAGATCCCCTTCTAGCAACGTGTATCTTTTAGCCAATCTGACTATCTGGTCAGCGAATACATCATCGTCAGGAAGGATATTGTCTTTCAAGTAGCTCCAGATCTCCGAGATCCATGCATTGGAGCTTGCTTGAGCATTTGAGTCTTGCGTGCTGAGTTGCTCGGAGATTCCTGCAGCACCTACGACCCTTGATGGCTGCCATGGTAACATGGCCATCGGGACCGCCAGCTTCGGGATGCTGGTCTCGCCCCCTTCGCTCTATTCGGTAGGCTGAGCTGTGGGTTTTGACAACCTCCGGATGAAGGTTCCGTCAGGAGCTGGAGCTCTGGTTGACGCTTTTGTCGAGAGTTTGTCAGCTTCAGCATTATGGACACGCTGGACATGGTGGAGATCCAGGACTTCATAGTCCTTTTGAAGCCTCTAGACTTCAAGGAGATAAGCAACTAATTGAGGATTGTTACAGGAGCATTCACCCTTCACCTGTTTAATGATGAGCTGCGAATCTCACTTGACCAACAGCTGCTTGACACCGTATGATAGTGCCACCTTTAATCCATAAATAAATGCTTCATACTCCGCCATGTTGTTGGTCGCCTTGAAGTCAAGGTGGACCATGTATTTTATCTTTTCCTCAGTTGGAGCGAGGAGAAGGACTCCAGCTCCGCCCCCCTACTTTTGCATGGAGCCGTCGAAGTAGAGGGTCCAATGAGGTTCGGTGAAGACCAGAGCCTTAAGTTCCGACTTCTGCTCACTAGGGCCCCCAGGGTCTGATGGAGAGGGGGTCCACTCCGCCACAAAATCTGCTAATGCTTGACTCTTTATCGCTTGCCTTGGGACAAATTCAAGATCGAATTCGGCCAATTCTGCTGCCCACTTTGCAATGTTCCCAGTAGAGTTGGGACTATGCAAGATCGCACACAGTGGTTAAGAGGTCACCACTGATATCTTGTGAGCTTGGAAGTAGTGGCGAAGCTTCTTGGAGGCAAGGAGAACTGCATAGAGCAGCTTGTGTACCTCTAGGTATCAAGTCTTGGCATCATGTAGTACTTCGCTGATGAAGTACACTGGGCATTGGACTGTCCGGACCCTCCCGGAGGGGTCCGGACCTGCTTCGGGGACCTCCGGGTTCCTGCTAAAGGAACCCGGAGCTTCTGTTGGAGTGACCCGGATCCTCCCAGAAGGGTCCAAGTCTTCTGGGATAACTCCCTGTTGATCCAAGTCTAGGGGCTGGGACCCAGACTCTCCTTCAGGAACCTCCAGAACCTCCCGGAGGGGGCTGGATTCCTGAGCTTGTGATGCTGGTCTCCCGCGACCAGGACCATGCTGACAACCTCGTCGGTTGCTGAAATGTAAAGTAGTAAGGGCTCACCAGGGTTCGGAGCTACCAGGGTTGGTAGAGTGGTGAGGAGCTGCTTTAGCTCTTGGAACGCCTTTTCTGCTTCTTCAAACCATTGAAATGGTTCGGACTTCCTCAAGAGCTTGAATAAGGGTAGCGCCCATTCCGCCAGTCTTGAGATGAATCGGCTGAGGGCGGCTAGACATCCGGTCAGTTTCTGGACATCTTTGATGCGGGCTGGTGGCCGCATCTCCTCTATAGCCTTAATCTTCACCTTATTTGCCTCTATGCCTCAGTGGTTTACCAGGAAACTGAGAAGCTTTCCGGAGCTAACCCCGAAGACGCACTTGTCTGGCTTCAGCTTCGTGCGGGTGACTCGTAGCTTGTCGAAGACAGCTTGCAAGTTGTCAAGGAGTGACTCCTTGTCCTTGATCTTGACTACGATGTCATCAACATACACTTCCACTACGTCTCTGATGAGCTCTCCAAAGGTTTTGTACATAGCTCGTACAAATGTTGAAGCTGCATTCTTGAGACCAAATGGCATGGCTGTATAACAGTACAATCCATCTACTGTGATGAAAGAAGTATATTCTTCCCCTTCCCTAGACATTCTGATTTGATGGTACCCAGAATACGCGTCTAGGAAACACAGTAATTCACACCTGGAGGTGGAATCCACTATCTGATCTATTCTAGGTAGTGGGAATGGATCTTTTGGGCATGCCTTATTTAGTGTTGTGTAGTCGATACACATCCGAAGCTTCCCGCCGGCCTTGGGTACAATGACTGGGTTTGCCAGCCATTTTGGATGGAAGACTTCTCGTTGAATCCAGCTTCGAGCAACTTCTTCACTTCTTGTCCTATGAAGTTCTGTCGCTCTACAGATTTCTTCTGAGGCTTCTGATGTACAGGCCGAGCGTCGGGATAGATCTTCAGATTATGCTCGATCACTTCCCTAGGGATCCTAGGCATTTGTGACGGTTGCCAGGCAAACACGTCGACGTTAGCCAGGAGGAAAGTGATGAGCGCGAGTTCCTATTTGTCATTCAGACCTCCCGATATACGAGTGGTCTGAGCAGCATCGGAACTGATTTGGACAACTTTGACGGGGATGTCAGTGTCGCCACTTGGTTGCACACGAGGTGCGGAGGTTGAGCCTCGCTGACGAATGCTCGGGGGTTTTGGAGCTTGCTCCTGCCTTGATTCTTCCTCCTGTGCTGTAGCAAGCGCATGGAGTTCCTCCAAAGCAGTTACTCCGGCGGTATGATCTCCGCAGATCCGTAGAACGCCAACTGGTGTTGGCATCTTCAACACCAGGTAGCCATAATGAGTACCAGCCATGAATTTGTACAATGCAGGCCTACCCAGAATGGCGTTGAAGGGTAAGTTGATCTGAGCGACGTCAAAGATCAACTTCTCAGTGCGATAATTCTCCCGAGTCCCGAAGGTCACAGGGAGAGTAATGGCACCGAGCGGTGTTATGGCCCCCGGACCTACTTCGGAGAAAGGTCGGGAAGGGCGAAGGTCCGAAGGTCGGAGCTGAAGCTTAACAAAAGCCTTGAAGCTTATGTGGTTCAGCCCCGAACCTTCGTCCACCATTACATGATGGAGTTGAATGTTGTTGATGGTAGGTGATACCATCAGAGGTAGCTGGCCAGCTCTGATCATGTTCCGAGGGCAGTCCGCAGCATCAAAAGTGATGGTAGTGTCCATTCACTTCCGATGAGGTTCCGCCCTGGCTGTAGGAGCTACTGAGGCCATGTCTCGCCGCATGGTCTTGAGGATACGGTGGGAGGTGATGTCCCATGAACCACCAAAGATGGTGTTCATGGTCTTTCGACGCTCATTGTCGGAGACGTCAGAGTCATCGTCGACGGAGGTGTACATAGCCTTCAGGATATTTTTAGGGTCCTGGAAGCCCAACTCCTCTTCAGCCAGAGCTTCATCGACTTTCTGCTTTCCTTCCCTCTGACGGAAAGGAACTTCTTCCCGGCGCTTGTGGTAGCGCTCAGCAAGGTTTTGGACCTCCCGGCAGTCCTCCAAGTTGTGGCCGTTTGACTTGTGGATAGGACACCACATTTTGGAGTTGCCACCATCTTCAGAGGACGGCTGAGGTCGTTTCCCAGGGCGTGGCCCCCGGCCACCCGGAGCTGCAGCAACTGCAGCGGTGGATGTGCTGGCCGACGGCTTCTTTTTGCCATTGGATTTTTTCTTCTTTTTGCCACTCCCGAGGGTAGTGGCTTCGCCTTTGGAGGATCTTTTGCCATCCTCCAGAGTTGGTTTGCAGTGCATCTCACGGCCCTCCGCAGCTGTGGCACACTTATCTGCCAAGCTGAAGAGCTCCGTGACGCTGGTGATCTCCTTGACCGCTAGCTTCTCTAGCATCTTCTTATCTCGTACGCCCTGTCTAAATGCCATGATGACAGAAGCGCTAGAGATAGAAGGAATGGTGTTTTGTACCTGGGAGAACCTCTGAATGAATGAGCGCAGTGATTCTCCCCCCTTTTGCACCATTGCAAAAAGGTACAGTTCGGTGCCTGGTCTGGTGTATGAACTCCTGAAGTTGGCGGTGAACTGTTGGCACAATTCCTCCCAACTATTGATAGAGTTGTGAGGAAGTCTCATGAACCAGGACCTGGCGGTCCTAGTCAAAGCTACTGGGAAGTAGTTGGCCATTACAGCCTCGTTACCTCCGGCCATAAGGATTGTGGTGGTGTAAATTTGGAGAAACTTGGCGGGGTTAACAGTCCCGTCAAACTTCTCCGACTGGTGTGACCGGAACTTTTGTGGCAATTTGACCATGCGTGGGTGCATGGCCAGTGCAGAACAGCCTCCTCCTACCCCCTCGGGAGCAGGGCTGTCTCGAGCTTCTCACCTTTCGCGAGCGCGCTCGATATGGACACAGCCATCCTGTTGATGGTAACGGCAATCAAGCTCCGCCCAAGGGTCATGAGTTGACATCCTGGTTACCGTATGAGTACGTCGTGCCCCAGAGGGTAGAGACGTAACTTGATGTGACGCAGCAGGCCTCCTATTCTGAGAAGCATGCGGACCATGTCTGCCAGACACAGTCCAGAGCTGTGATGGGGCTCGCCCCGAAGGAGGAGGACCTTGATTGCTGATGTGGTCGGCTGCTGCTGCAACCAGATGTTCCACATCAGCTCTCCACTACTCCATTGCACCCTGGGATGCACCTGGAGGTGGTGGACATTGGAGGAGAGCACGTGCTGCATGAAGCGCGTGTTCAGGGTTGTTGTTGTTTGCCGATGCAGTGACTGACGCCGATGCACCGTCACGTTGCTCAGCTTGACGTGCTGGTGCAGGCGGTGGTGGTGGAGGCATGACTCCTGCTAGAGCCACAGCACCTGCTGGTTGCTGCGTGTTGGAGGGATTGCCTCCAGCGGGTTGAACGGTAGGGTTGCTGTTGGATAATCCAGCAGCTGAGTTCACCATACTCGAAATCTCGGGCGCCCCTACCTGGCGCGCCAACTGTTGGCATTTGGAATTGGCAGTTCTCCCGACACTACTTTTGGTAGATCGAGGAGTTATATTCGGTAATGGGCGCGCAGAGATTCAAGAAGGTGAAAGACACGTGTACACAAGGATTTACGTGGTTCGGGCCACCTGAGCGTAATACCCTACTCCACAGGGTGTGTTGGTGATGTATTAAGCTCGAGAGTCTAGAGCAAACTCCACAAGAAGAAGCTCGTCTAGCTCAGGGTGTTCAGTAGTGGTCTGGAACTGTCCTTTGTGTATCGTCGACCAATCCTTTTATAGTACAAGGACTGGTCGTTACAACGTCAGCCTGGCCCGACAGGTGGCCCCGGCGGTTACACACGCTTGATACACAATAAATGGGGTTAATTACCCTTAATATCCTGGTAACGGGCCTTAATAGTGCCGTTACCAGTATTAAGGGCCATCTGATCGTGTGTCATTAATATGGCATTAATGACACTTAATCGGGTCTTGAAGTCTTTGATTGATCCTTGATGGTCCGGAGCCATTGGGGGTCCTCTGGCCTGATAGTTGAAGTTGAAGGTCCGGCGGTTGCCACGTGGCAGCTTCGGAGCTCACCGTCGTGGATGGGTAGGTCCGGTGCTGTTGGACACGTGTCAGTACCGGAGCTTCCCTCTGTCTGGGCCTCTGGGGTTAGGTCCGGGGGTGCCATATTGGTATTCTGACCGGAGCCTCCCAGGTGTGGGTGATAGCTCCGGTCTTGTGATACACGTGGCGGCCCCAGGACTAACCATGTCGGGGGAGCAAGTCCGTCTACGCCTGACATCTGGGGCCTTCGGAGGTCTTCAAATCTGGTATATGGAGTTTCCTTGTGATCTTTGCAATCCCAAGGGGTATCCGGTACGGAGGGTACCGACAGGAGTGGATGTGGATCTTGAGATGACTCCTTTTTGAGTGGACTCTCTTATTTTGCAATGATGAAACATGGCTATTTTCTTTTTTTTCTTTTTTTTGTCTTATGCTTATGATGTAAGCATGCATTTTTATTTTTATTTTCTTTTAGTTATGTCTTCTACTTCCTTTTTATGAAATGAATTTTGGGGAGAGTACTAAGCATGAATGATATGGAGTTTCTCTTTTTATTATGGATTGGTGGTATGATGGAAATTTGCTTACTTCTAGTGTAGAAGTATAGCATGTGCAAGTGAAGTCTTTAATTCAAAAAGTAATGAAAGAAATCTCACATAGGTCTATACTAGTTTGACAAAGCTAAATATGAAAGCAAATAGCATATGGATAAGGTCTATCAATGCAATGTATCATATGGCTTTGGTGGGTATTTCCAACCAAATGAGGATAATTTAAATCTTTTTAGAATTTCTGCGAAATCTAAGTTTCACTATCAAACTAGAAATAGCAGCCCTATCACTATATCATATCTCACAACAACTTAGAATGGATTTAGCTTTTGCTACCCACAATTCCCAAATCAAGGTAAAAGCAATTTTAGCCAATGAGAGCAATATGTTGGAGAGTAGTAAGTTGCAAACTAAGGACCTAGGAAAAATAAAACAGAGCAACTATTCATCATTTCATCTATGTGAATTCAAAGTCATTCTTACCGCATGTCTTTTTTTTATTTGAAAATAAAACCATCCTATATATTTTTTTAAATGCAAGGTGGATGATGGGTAAGTGGAAAATAAATATGCAAGGGGTTGATACAATTTACCTCAAGTGGGGGTCCTCCCCCAAGCTTGTTCTCCACTCACATCCATGTCGAGAGTTGAACCCTTGATGGAGGAAGTATGCCGCGAGATCGGCTTGTTGGTGTTGTAGCATGGATTTGAAGATGATGAATTGAGCGTCCATGTGTTGTTGTCAGTCTTGCGTACCTTGGACATGCCCTTGGAGATTTTTGTAGATGTCACCCGTCCTTACTTCAAGCTCCTCTATATGTCTAGAGAGGTCTGTCATTCCTTGGCTATAGACGCAATGACTTCTAGCCGAAGTGGAGTGACATCTTCTTATAGATGTTGCAGCCAATCTGCTAGAGCTTGATGTGGATAGGGGTGTCGCCCATGTAGCACCTGGCCATCCATGCCAAGACGGACCTTCAGTCTCATACGATGAAGGTTGAGTCCATCCGAGTGTATCACCCGTTGGGTTCGCTTCCTCTTCGTACTCATGGACCGTGGAGGTTGTCGGGGGCATGGCCACTCTCCTTGTACGGCTTCTAGATACCGTGGCAGAGACATTACTTCTTCCGGCTTCCTCGATGGGAAGTAGGTCAATGGTTAGCCTCCGGCATTTGTACAAATGATAATCCGATTAGGTAATCGAATTTCATTGACAAAGTCCGGATAATAAAATATAAAAGAGCCATCTTGATCATGCATAAAGGTATCTCCTTGCACTAAGTATTCTTCATCAATTAATTCTCTTTTATTTTCAATGTATTCAAATGAAGAATATTCAAGTGCTCCTAACCTAGTAGCAATATGGGTAATCAAAGAAGTGCATTCAATTGGCTCTACCCTTGGCATGTAGTCTAACCATTGTGTCATCATGGCAATAACTGGAGCAACTTTTATCTTTTTAATCATGGCAAATAAAACTTTCAGCTCATCATCACGCACTATCCTTACATCTCCTCTAGGGAACATAGTCGTAGTCACCCATCTATACATGAAGCGTAAAGTGGGGTTGTGCAAGTGGCTATTCCTAGGTGCACTACATTTGACCTCACCAGTTAAATCTTGCCAAAAACATTGTTTGTTAAACTTAGGCAGAGTGTCTAAATCTAGCAACCAACATTTAAGGAAACCTAGGATTTTACTTAATTCATTCCATAGGATGTTGTATTCTTTTTGAAATAGATGAAAAGTAATACCATCAAATCCTATCTTGAGTGTGCAAAGGAATTGTATGGAGAGAAGGCGTGAACCTTTCTCCTCTATGTGAGCAAAATGTTCCCATCCTAGTGCACGCCAAATGGGAAGGAATTTGGAATCCATACCTATTTTGGAGATCAAATCCAGATCATAAGCTTTCGTATGAGAAAACTCACAATCTTGGAGGACCTTGTGTGCTTGATCTTCACCTTCATTTTGGATGTCGAGGTCGTTGTCATGAAGAAGTTGGTGTGGGTTGCTCCTCTCACCCATGGTGGTGTCCTCTCCTACACTCCTCCTTCGTGAACTTGGTGTAGCTATGGAAAAGAGGCGTGCACTTGAGTCTCCGCCATGGCCTGAGCTTGCATCCTCCTTCCTGTTTCCAAACAACATTTTCATCCCTTTTATGGCCCCAACAAACAAGAACGCAACAAGGAAAAAACTCGAATGAGGTGATGTTAGTGAAAACAAAACCCCGGCGAAGTTTTCCTTTAAGAACTTGAAAGCAAATTGCAAATGCAAACGAAAGCAAATTTTTGTGGGTTGGATTTCGAGCAAGAGTGTTTCAATGAAGAACAAGAAAAAACAATTTGAGCAAGAGTGACTTTGGGGATGTATGAAATGAGGTGAAGTGTGAAGAGAAGAGCTCCTCACGCCCACCATTTATAGTGTGCAATCCCCAGTGGTCACTAGGGCACCATATGTAGCCATTGGAGGAGAGAGAGCCAAAATGGCTCTTTCCCCCTAGCCGGCCAAACAGGAGGGGTCGGCTGACCTGACAGGTGGCCCCCCTTGTTCCCCCTTTTGGCAGGTGGCTCCCCAACGTCTATGAAATTAGCACATTGGTGAATTATCACTTTTACAGCTAAAAAAATTGTTTTCCAAATAAAAGCTCATTTTTTTCAAGACCCAACAAATTTCTTTTTGTGAAAAATAAAGAAATAAAAATGATAGTTGAGAATATAAGATCCTCAACTTACTAAGAAAACCAAATATGTAGTGGGGAAAATCAAACTAAGTGGGGAAATCCAAATAAAAAGAAAAACAAGAAAAAAGATAACTACCAATTTAACCTATTGGCTAGGTCCCACCACAGTCCGATGAGATGAACATTCCTCCTTCTTCATTTCTTGACATTTCGGCCCGGAGGGATGGGCTCGGACGGCTTGTCTTGCTTCTTCCGCCATTCCTTTTTTGACGGCTTGGTGGACTTGGGCCTTTGGGGAGGCTCGGACTTCTCCGTCTTCTTGAGGTGTCGGCGTGGATGATAAGACGGGTTTTCCGCATAGATCAAATTCCTCATGAATGCAATGAGCGGGTCCACCTTTGGAGGTGTGATTTCGACCACTTTAATGTTTTTAACATTTGGCCCATACTTGATACGGATAATGGAGCATTGCTCTAACTTTGGGCGAAAGTTAAACTTCTCCTCCTTGCTATTGATATGGAAGTGGATTTCTCCAGCTTCCACATCTATGCGAGCCATCGTGGTGCTTAAGAACAGACGCGCAAGAATGAGCGGCATATCTTTCTAGACCTCCATGTCGAGCACCACAAAATCAATGGGTATGAAGCAATTTCGGATGTTCACTGGACATCTTCAGCAATACCCGCCGGATAACGGACTGAAAAATTAGCCAGTTGGAGCTGCATTGGTGTTGAAGTAAGCTCCCTGAAGTTCAGCTAGTCAAAAACCACCTTGGGCATCACACTCACACTTGCTCCAAGGTCACAAAGGGCATTGTCAAAGTGGTGTGCCCCAATTGAGCATGAGATTGTAGGACATCTAGGGTCCTTCTTCTTTTCTGGAAGCCTATTGAGGATGGCTACGCTGCAGTCTTCCGCAAGCTTGACAAACTCAGTGGTGGGCAATGGCCGCTTGTTATTCAATATGTCCTTGAGATAGCGAGCATAAGTTGGTACTTGCATCGTAGCGATCAAGGGCACATTGATGTAGGTTTTCTAGATGATCTCAACAAAGTGGTTGAATTGCTCATCCAATGTTGGCTTCCTTTGCCTGTGAGGGAATGGCAATGAGTTGGTGTCCTCAAAGTGTTTGGCCATTCTCTCACTATGTGGTTCAATTATGCCAACTGGGACATCTTCCTTCTCCCTTGTTGTTGTCCTCTTCTCTTGTGTGGGATACGGTGGATCATGAGTGGTCTTGCAACCTCTTATAGCCACTGCACTCACTTTCTCCTTTGGAGGAACAACTGCAGCCAGTTGAGCCAATTGAGTCTCCAACATCTTGTTGAAACTCAACTGATTCTTGAAGGTTGAGGATAGTCCTTCAACCTTGGCATTAATATTTTCTAGGGTATTGTCATTGGCCGACAGCTTCTTGGATAGAGCATCATTGATCTTTAGCTGGCTAATGGCAAGTTCTCTCAAGTTTGGTTGATTTCCATTGTTGCCATTGTTGTTGTACCCTCCTTGAAAGAATGGGCATGGTTGGCCCCACCCTTGACCTCCTGGACGATAGCCATTGTTTTTTCCATTGTTGGCTAGGTATAGGGCATCCTCACAGGTTTCTGGGAAATCATTACCCCAATGGCCCGTGTTGCCACAGACTTCACAAGTGATGTGAGAGTCTAAGGCATAGGCATTGCCGCATAGTTCACCATTACCTTGTCCATCAATTTTTTTTCATAAGGAGGTCTTATTTGGGAGTGATCATGTCCAGCTCCTTCAAGGTGTGTATTCATCGCTGGTGGGTATGGAGACGCTCATCGCTTGACACAATCTTCTCAAAAAAATCTTTGGCTCTGGGCACCATCAATGAGAAGAAGGCACCTCCAGCAGCAGCATCAACATGGTCGCGGGCGGAAGGGATCAACCCGCTGTAAAAGTTTTGGATTATGAGCCAGTCATCCATCCCATGGTGGGTACGGGCTAGGATATACTCCTGCAGCCTTTCCCAAGCCTCGGGAATAGATTCCTTGGTATCTTGCTGGAAGCTGGAAAATCTTCCATGTAGGGCATTGGTCTTGCCCAACGAGAAAAACTTAGCGAGGAACACCGTAGAACATTTCTTTCAAGTGTATATAGCACTTCGGTTCGCGTAGACTACTGTTTCGCTCTCCCAAGAAGAGAGAAAGGGAACAACCTAAGATGGACATCATCAGGAGATACATCCTTTTATCTTAAAAGTGCTACGAATCTCAAGGAACTGTTGCAGGTAAGCACTTGCATCCTCGTTAGCCTTCCCACAAAAATGGGTTGGCTTGCACCATAGTGATCAGGCCAGTCTTGATTTCGAAGTTTACATCTCCTGTGTTAACAGTGGGCCCAACAGGCACATTGTTAGCAGAGGGAGCCGAAAACTCTCGAAGAGTCTTCTGGGCCATTGGTGTTTTGGTTGTTGGTGCGGTTGTGCTGACTTGGTTTGCAGCTCGAAGCTTCTGAGGGGTCACGACACGAGGTCGATCTCTTAGAAGGGATTTGGGATCTTCACCAAAGTTTTCCAGCAAGCGGAAACCAGACATACACTACCCTGTTTTCACATAAAATGCAAAAACAAAGAGGGGTCATCCTACTAAAACCTACCATGGTCCTATCCAATTCACTCAATCATGTAATACTCCAGTTGCCTTCCACAGCAACGGCGCCAGAAATGCTTGTTGATATTTCCTACGCACTACTAATAATTAATCCCTAGCAGTGGTGCCAGGAATGCTTGTTGGTAGGTTTTAATTCTCAAGTGAGCGTCCGCAAGCGCACGAAAACTATCGATGTAGCATTTCCTCTTTTAAAAGTATTCCCAAACGGGGTCATTTATATTTTTCCAAAGGAAGTCTATATGAAAGTAAAACAATCATCAAGTGGAAAAGCTTAGGTTGGTCTAGGTTGGGTTCTAGCAAGGATGGGTAAGTTGAGGTAGTATGACAAACACAAGAGCATTCTATCCTAAGGGGATAAATGAGGTAATAGAGGAACTAGGCTAAGAGTTAGGTAGAGACTCCTACTATGCTTCTAATGTACATATACATAGCCTAAGTTAGTTACTAATGATTATGTTAATTATGAATTCTCATGCTAAGTGGATTAACACATCGGGCACGGGTTTACCCCTAGCAACACTAGGCAACTCCCGCCAAGAGCCTGGGGCCGAACGTGGAGGGTTACAAAGGACAGATAGGGTTGTCACTACCTACTGTCTACCTCTTCAATTCGTTGGTCCACGAGACATTCAATGCTACTCTCTATCCTAGCACCATGTTAGCATATTAAGTAATAACCTTATGAGCCTAGGCACAAGCCATCCTAAGGCAATGAACTAAATGATCGTTGAACCAATGTTAATTCCTAGCATAAGTGATTCATGTTAACATAACCATATCATAGCTAATTAGACTATAGTGGAGGTTTATAGTGTTTATGATAATGTAATGAACATGGTATATCACAATCATAAATACTACTCCTACCACATTCATAGAATCCACAATCAAACATGAAACGCTTCATCCAAGTATATGAACATATGAAGACTAAATATAACATCTTTATTATGAATAAAGTCACAAATACAAATAGGAATATTGGAGACATAACTTTCCCAATTGGGAAGAGACTCCTTCTACTCCTCTCCTACTTGGACTATAGACTAGAGACTCTCCTCTCTACAACCTATACTCCTCTAACCTATGGAGAGTAGTGGATACAATGGATGAATACTCAAGTGGTGTGTGTTGAAGTGAGGGGTGAGGAGTCCTATTTATAGCTTGGAGAAGGGTCGGTTCCCTCCACCAAAAGTGCACGAATCAGTCACCCATGACCACTTCAAGCCAGGAGAAGCCACCACGTGGAGTTTGACCGAGAAAGGCGCCAAGAACTAGTCGACCGACTAGGGGGGTCGGTCGACCTGGTCCTGGCCCCTTTTGTGGTGTGCTTTCTCCAGGTGATTGACAGGTGAGTCCCATGGGCTGATATTGGTGCTATACCATTGGATGGCCTCGGATACTTTTGTTTGTGGGCCATTTGATCCATATGATGCCACATAGCATCGCCTGATTGGCTAGAATGATATTTTATAGAATCCACCCCATTGTTTCACTTTATTTTTGCATAGAATCCCTGCATGCACTACTTTCTACATGGACAAGTGGAATTAGGTTAAATAGAAAGGTTATGTACGCAAGAAATGACAACTTCTTCACATAATTGAGTTATATGGACAGGTGAAATTGGTGTATAACAGCCGTCAACAGCCTCCTCTGCTATGATGTCGACCGCGGGGCCCGCAACACCATCGAGTATATCTGACAAGTAGAAGGCGAGGTCAAGATATATAAAAAACGGTCGGGTCCGTCCCATCCAGAGGACAAACAGTGAGTGCAGGCGGTGTTGGATTCAAGCCCTGACTAAAATCGATAATCTAACGTGGGTGCATCCGCGCCCGCCACTGAGACCCCCGATGGTATCGCTGCCCAACAAGGAGGTTGACCCGTGTACAGCTGTCTGCTGTGGGAAGCAAGGGTGGAGCAACTTCAGGGTCTTCTGAGTGAAGACTGTAGGATTAGACATGAGCATTTTGCATTCGCGCATGCGGTGTTATATGGTATGGGCTATATACTTATAAGGTCATGATGTTATTTTTCTTGTTTCATGATGTCGTTTTTCTTGTTCCCTAATAATGTTTTATGTTGATGAACCCAATGTTGTTCGTCTGTTCCATCTGTTATTTTGTTTTCTATCTATTTGTTTAGAGAACTATCTGTTCTATCTGTATTCTCTGTTAATGAACGACCCTCTACCCCGTCAGTAGCCTCTAAAGTTGCCGTCGGTACGATACTTTAGCTGCTGGAGGTGCCAGAAGAGATCGCCTGTAGCGGGGCCTGCAAAGTGGTCTGTAAAGTATTATACAGTACTAGTACGTAGTAACAAGAAAACGCAACAGGTAGCAACGACTGGAAAGAAACATGGAGACGGTAAACAGAGAGAAAAGAAAAGAAAGGACGAGAAAAATGTTAGAAAAAGATAGGTAGTACGTACGAATTAAGGTGAAAGAGCGTGGAGAACAAAACTGTAAAATAGGAATTTTTTGGCACAGATTACTCCAGTCTTAGGCTGTGTTTGGGAACACAATTTTTAAAATAAAAGTTTTAGTAAACCACAATTTTTAAGATGTCATGACAATATCAAAGTATTTCAATATCACAGTTTTATAATACCGTAATTTTGCAATACATAAGACTGTTTGGGAGCAAAGTAGCAAGCATCAAGAGGAAGCAAGCAGAGAAAAACTTTGGTTCGGACCAAAGTTTCTTATACACCAAAAATACCGTAGTATAGACAAAACCATAGTTTTAAATACATAGTTTTTGAGTTGGTTGTCAAACACCATTCTGTTAAAAATACCATGGTTGATGAGGACATCACTTTTATGGATACAAACAACACTCCATTGAACATACAAAATGCAATCAATAGAGTTCACACACAACAATTAATTTCAGAGGTGAGCTCGTTCTTTTATGTTTCCTTATATATTTTTGAGAATAGATTGCTACCTAATAATTTAATTATGATTAGGATACATGGAGAGATTCAAGGAGTAATTGGAAGAATGTTTAGGGGCATGGAGGACAAGAGAATACGTTTAAAGAAGATGGAAACCAAGCCCAACTCAGAATTGTGTCCAACTCGGAGTTCAGTAGCAGTTCAGACTAAAACGGATGCCCAAGATGCACACAAACTTCGTTTCGGACATTCTACATATGCACAGAATGGGGAGAAGATAAACTTTCCAATGCGGCTGGTCCCATGTCAAAATTCCTTCGGAGTCGACAGGAATCATCAAAACAATATCGAGTTCAGAATCTGTCAGGGTGTTGCGCCAGCATATTGGGCCATTGGGCCTTGTATAAAGTCTACATCTCTTATTTTCGTGTTATAGGGTTAGGTCACGACCCCAAAACCCCCTTGGACGTCCCCCCACCTATATATACTCCATAGTAGCCGCCATAAACAATTGGATTTTGCTTAGATCAATAATATCGATGTTCTACGATTTGTGAGACCCCGACTTCGTGATTTCAGATCGTGTCTTCTACGTTCTTGCATGTGTTCTGAATCGTGGCAAGGTCAATCATGTGCAGCACGGTTGATAACCAACGGAGCGGTGGTGTAGTGATTGTAAGGGTTGTTCGTGTTTTCCTCGAGAGCCTCAGATCATCAACGTCGAGATATCCATCAATCGACTTATCCATTACCTATCGGAAGATCGGTCCTAAACTTCTTATCAATGGTAATCTCAAATACCAAAGTATTGCTCTAAAACTCCAAAAATATTGTGTTCCCAGAAAAAGTCTTAATCCTGTCAAACATAGCTCTATTGATGACAGGATATTAATCTTGTGATGATGTTGAAAACAGGCGGTTCCATTACTTTGCGCGTCCCATCAGTGCATGCGAGAGGCATGGGTCCTATAGGCTATGGTGTTCACAAGTCAGCCACCGTTAATGCACCTGCAGTATTGCAGAGGATGTGAATCCGCCATCGTCGGAAGCCAAACCATCAATGTGCGCGACTACCATCAGTACGCGCAGAGAAGACGATGGCGTGTGTCTTTATAAATTTGTATCCATCATCTTCAATCCTCGCATTGATTCAGCCAGTGATTCGTCGAAGCCAGCAATGAATGTAGGTTCTCATTGATATAATCAAGAGTGTCACCACGTTCCATCACTTGCCTCAAGGCTTCGATCTGTTCCCAAAGAATTGCACCCTATGCGGGAACCACCATGCTGGATGCAGCGGCATAAGTCCCAGGTGTTGTCGAGGTTGAATCGCCATATGGTTGATAGGCCACAACCATATGATGTTGCCACTCAAAACTAGCAGTATCACAGACCGGGAGAAGAGCAAATTGTGTCCCAGCCATGGCATCTTGATGAAGCTCGCAAAGCTTCATAAGCGCTTCGCCCGCTGCAATGGCCCACGTGTCCTCCAAACGAGCTCCCTGGATAGTGACTGAAAAAGGAGCCCATCCATAAAAACGCGGACTAGCCGGGATGTCAACCAGGACGGTACATGACAGTATGCCTCTGTCAACTGCCTCTTGACCCCAATAGCATGACATCTCTATGAATCCAAACTGTTGGAGCACCTCCCGCGACATGATCGGGAAGCCCGGATGGTTGGCGCACGTGGAGAACACCCATCCGTCCGCAACAGCATCACATCTGTCATCTATAAAGGAAGTACTTGAATGAGTCAAATACTAAATTCAACAAACTTTGTTGATAAACATATCATGGATGTGAAAATTGAATTATGAAAGTGAATTCAAATTCAAATGCCAAATGAAACATAACACTGGAATTCTATCTCAGTTTCTGTTCATTCTGACCAGTATGGAGAAACTCTTATCATCCAGTTAGAGGCACATTCAGGACCCGAGTTAAACTACAAAACTGTCGTACACTCAAGTATCTTTCCAGAATGTATTTATTTGCCTCCATATCGTTTCTGTATAAGGAGATATGATTTTTGCAATTTGAAAGTTTTCTGGAAAAATTTTGACAGCATCTCCTTTTGTTTAAAGCTGATTTTGTCCACATTTTTCCAGATACAAAACATCAATATATGAAAAAATCATAAATTACAACATTTTTTTATACATCCTCAGGATTACAGATATTCATTATATGAAGTCATTCGTTGATTATACAAGGAGATATGACCAAGACAGTGACAGGGTATAGAAACGGTCCAGTCTCTGTCCAGATTTAACAGAGTTTGGAAATTTGAATTTTTAATTAGTTTACAGGGGAATTATGATGTGGAGTTGAACATAATAGTTTTAGAGGACTCTCTAAAATTTCCAACCATGTATGGTATACCTTTAGGGGTGAAATATACTAAAAGTTATGCTGTTCCAAACTTAGTCAACTTTCTGTCCAGTTCACAGTTTGAACCAGGAACTGGGCAATTTAAGTTCAAGTGAAGTTTTCAAGTTTTAAATCTTGAAATCTGTCTTGGAGCTGAAAATGAAAGTTGTGGATGACTTCCTCAAGTTCCCAAACCATATGTCCGCTTATCCAAGCAACTGCACGATCAATTGTAAATCTGACCAGCACGCTCGAAAACAGAGATTACAAATTCAAACTTGTAAGTTGGAAATTTTTACTTGTTCTCGAGTCACAACACCAGCACGAATATCGTCATCGATGTGCCTGATGAAAATTGAATGCAATATCGGTACTATGCCCTCACCAAAGAAAATCCTAAGCCTGGATTCCGGCATACGTCTCAATTGTGGCAGTAATAACATTCACTCGCAAACGTTTTCTACTCGAGCTACTTAAATGTGGTTAGTGCACTGCATCTACACAAAAACGATAGATCAAACATATGGTGCCATACGGCACATCCCGCACGGGCGAACAATTCACAATAATATATATGAAAGGAAAAACATTTGTCCCGTATCATTCCATACGGGCCGCCTCGAGCTACGCCATGTCTCGAGGTACATGACCGAGTTTTCTACCACCCAACGGGGTCCCACGTCTTTGCATAGTGCTGCACCAGTAGGGGTGCATCGGGTTATGTCCCACCCGACATAGGCTTCCACTAACTTTGAAGCACGTTGGGGTACCGTGTGTCATATGTTCTCAGAAACATGGAAAGTTTCAGAGACTCATATTAACATTTCCCCGCCAAGCCACGAAAAACAATCACATGCTACCTCTCGCATGGTGAGCTTACCGCAATTGATCCGCTTGAGGTGGCGTACCATCCCTCTTACCTGACATCGAAGCGTCATTACAGAATATAATAACACATAAGTTAGCTTGCCACCTTATGTAACTAATACTATAATAGACCTTATGTGGGCATAGTACTAATCCTCACTCGACTACTCTTAAGTTTTCAAAATAAGCTCTTTTGAGTGTGCTATTCCCAATGCGGCTCTGATACCAGGCTGTGGGGATCGGGTCCTCACATTCTAGGAATCACAGAGGGTGGTGTCGTGCGATGCGACACCCAACAGCACACACGAAAAGAATACGACAAAATACAAAGTTTTATTTACATAAACAGCGGAAGTCTACTTAATGTACAGCGGAACATAATACTCATAGCTAAACTCTCAGCCTAGCTATGCAAAAGTTTAGCCGTCCAGCCCACGGTCGCTGCACACTAGCCACACACAAATTTACGGCGGCGTGCAAGGCTCCCACTCGGCGGTATACCCAGACGGGGGCATCGCCTCATCCTCGAGCCCATCTTCATACATCTCACCTGCAAACAACTTAATATAGAAACCGTGAGCACGAAGGCTCAGCAAGACTTAACCGTCTCACCTAAACATGGAAATCTATATGCAGGGATACTTAACATAGGCATAGATATTGAAGTAAATGACTCACCTAAATCTTGATCCTTAATTTTAAAGTTATTAATAGTAGCTTACGAGTTTAATAAAGTAACCTTTGTAATCATATTTGACAGCAACTAATGTTTCAAAACAATTATAATTCAATACATCGTATTCTCCTAACTTCTTCAGTATTTACTACGTCACAGCGCAGTGAACAAGCGGTACTCAAATAACTGCGAGGGACGGTTATTGCAATCAGGACACACCCAGATAACATGTCACATACACCCATTTCGGAAGTGGATCAAATCACACTTCAATACTATGTTGTATGCAGCAACCTTTCAAAGGAAACCCAAATGCCAAACCGGTCCTTCTGTAACGGGCAGGAGGTCCCCGCGCGAAGCATCTTCTATGCCCGCCGGTAGATTTACACCTTGCTACCCTCATCCCACTCCTATAAAACGGTAGGGTAAGCCTCGACACCCAGGTTAACCAATTACATCGGTTTCCTGGTTTCCATATAGCCAGTATGCATCCGGTACAGTTCAATCTTGTCCAGCAGGGCCGCACACAGATCAGTCTTCAATCGACACAATCAGGGCTATGCACGTGAGACCACGTCTCGCTACATCCTACCCGCTGCTCGGCCTCGATTTCATATTCATAAACCATTTCTTGATCCAATTCATCCCGTGTGATAAAATCCTATCTCACGAGTAGATTCCAACTACTCGACTTTTACCGGATTCCTATGAACATAAGCATGGCATTTTCTACTTATCAGGCTGTAGACCTACCTAATACTCCATGGGATTTGTGGGTCATGCAAGTGGAGTAATAAGCACCTTAGCCTTAATGCACAAAAATCATCCTTGACTTAAGTGATACAAATAGAAACTTTAAAATACAACTTAAATGCAAACTAGGGCTTGCCTGGTTGTGAGTCAGAGGGGAAGTTAGATTCTGCGAGGATGATGTCCAAGGCCTCTGGGTCCTTCTCGATCTCGGTCACTATATGATATGCAATATATAAAGTACATGAGTGATATAGAAACTATAGAAAAGATATTATAAATACTGATCATGTATGTAAATGATTTTAATTGGCTTTGGGATTTTTATAGTTGACACTAGATTCTATGAGGAAGATATGGACCAAAAATTGGAGATGTTCAAGGAAGCTTGTTGTCTCTAAAATTCCAACAAGTAAAAGAATTCTCTGAATTTTGGTTGTAATTCTGGAGGGTTATCATGGCTACCAGTGGTTGTAACATACATAGGTGGTCTCACTAGTTCTAGGAAAATTTGTTTCACAATTTTCTAATATTCCTACAGGGACACATTGATTTTACAAGTTGGCAAGAATTTCTATAAATTGTTTCTATACATTTTCCAATTTTTCAATTGACATAGGTGATTTGAACACTATTGGGTCCAGTAAATGAAGTCTATTTACTGGAGATCAAATGTAATTTTATGAGTGTTCTGACCAAAATTGGGAATTTTTTAATTAACAAAACAGGAGTAATTAATTTCCTAAGCAATTAGCTCAAAGGAATTAATTATGACAATTCTAGGAGTTTCATGTCCAACAAATTGCACCACTGTAAATTTGGGATCAAGATGAGTCTACCAGAATTTATTTGGAATTTTTTGAGCAAATATACTAGGAGTAAAGGATTTTAGAAGTTTGATTGAAATCTGGAATTATTTTCCAATTGGAAAGTTTAAATAAATCCGCTGGCCCCACTTCATTTAAACGGACCAATCAGAGCTGGGCCGCACAAGGGCCACAGAGTTAACCGCAGCCGCACCAGAACTTTAGCCTCAGCTGATCCGCAGGAGAGAGTAACAGCGGCTGAGACGAGGGGCCCACCAGCCTTCGTCTTGCTCGCGATGCAGGCGGCGCTGCTCGCCGGAACCGCGGCGGCGCTTGCCGGGCTTTGCTGCGTCAACCTCCACTCGGCTCTACCGTGGCTGACCTAGCTCTAAAATCAGACGCGCAACACTCTGGTGAGGTCCAATCGCGACGGCGACGACTGGAGGTGAGCGTACGACGGTGGTGGCGGAGCTAGGGTTTCGGCGATTGTCGAGATCGCTCGAAAATGGCTCAAACACCTCGGGAAAAGGCGTGAAAGGTTCCTGGGAGCATGAGGAAGATGATTTGGAGGTGCAAACACTGTGGAACGGTCGACAACGATGAGTTCGATGGCGTGTCGATGGTTTCTTCACGGCGACTACGAAAATCGGCATATCATAGCCGTTTCTCGATTATTCTTTCTGGTTTTTGTTCGTGCAGACACGCAATGAGGCTAGCACACTATTATGTAACTGGATTGGAAGATAGTTACATCTAGAAAATGAATTGAAGGTAAACCTAGGAAGAACGTTTAAAGCATGCCAAAAAGGAAAAAAAAATTTGTGCTCGATAAGTGATTAACCTAGGAACGGTTTTCATGGTGAGCAAGGTGGTGCCCGAGTGCTCAGTTTATCTGTTGACGTTGAAGCTTGAAACGGCCTAGGCTGCTGGCACCACGGTGGACAGAAGACGACGTTCACGGCGGCCCAACGATGGCGATGGCGAAACTTCAAAATACGGGCAAAACAATGAGCAACACGATGAGCCAACTGATGTTGATGATAGAGCGTAGCCTTGGTGCCATCTTTGTTGTTTGCATTGAAGAGAAACAAGGCAAGATCGAGGTGCTCACTAGGGAGAAAAGGGAGGCGGCAGTGCTCTGTTTCACGGGAGAGAGGAAAAAGCGACGGTTAGGTCAATGGCGTGAAGAATGATCCAAGGGAGCGACGGTGATAGATAAGGAGGACGCTGGGATGTGCTCAAGCTAGAATGCAGCTTGGTGGAGCTTTGCATGCTGCGCGGTGTCGCCGTGGTGAGCTGTGGCAGAGCTCTCACGTATTTGAGTCCCTGACCAGTGGGTCCCACTGCCCCCCCCTCAAGTCTATCTCTTTGGTACATCAAATATCCTACCAAATGATGTCCAAAAATGATGAAAATTTGTGGATAGGCTCAACTAAATATCTGGGATTAGAATATGAAATCAAAACTTTGAATTGATCAATATTCAAATGAAATTCAAATTTGAGTTTGAATTTGAATGGAATTTAATGGACCCAATGAATTAAATAGAAATAGTGCTCCAAATATTATGAAAATTGGCAGGGGTGCTATATGGAATATTTGGAAGCTAGTTGCAAACTCAAAATTTTATTTTGGCCATGTTTGAACAAGGGCTAAATTTGAATTTTTGAATTCCTTATATTGAAGCTTGAATTGGTTTGATTTTTCTATTGCCCTTCAATTTATCTTTCCCATTCAAAATTTTAAATTCTCTTGTATGAGCTGGTACCTTGAATTTAGGGCTTTTATAGGCAACACTTGGATCTTGACGATCTAGGGTTGATGATGAAGAGTAGAGGGTGAATTAGTGATGAAGAACGAAAACTCGATGAAGATCTTGTTCACTTGATCCTCTTTCGTTTCCTCCTCTTCTTCTTGCCGCTGGATTTCCTCTCTATGGCGGCTCCCACAAACTAGGGTTGGTGGTCTTTCAAAAGTGGCAAAGAGATGAGAAGTTGGGGTGTTGGGTTGTTTATGTAGTGGTGGAGGTGTAGTGTTTGATGGATTTCATGTTTGGGGGTGGTTGGAGGCCGCTGTGGGGTCCCACATGGGCTCTAAAAAGGATAAACACGGCATCCTTAGGCCCACTGAAGGTAAAAACCCAAAACAAGTCATGGAGGAAAAGATTGATTCCGAGTCGGGTATACCGGACAAGTACGCTAGATGGCCGGACTAGTTCGATATTGGACAGGGACGAACATGGATATGTCTGATAGGAGGTCCGAACAAGTCCGGTCTTGTTCAGAGAGAAGAACGGACAAGTCCGACAGAAAACGGACAATTCCGGACAAGTCTGGGGACTTGGTGAAATTTTCTAAGGATGGGGTGAACAGACTAGTCCGCACTAGACTGGACATGTCCGAAAACAGAACAGAGAGAAAACGGACTAGTCCGCTGCAAAAACGGACATGTCCGAAGAGAGGTCAGAGAGAAATTCAGACTAGTCCGCACCAAAAACAGACAAGTCCGAAATTCTCAGAACTTTTGAGTGCAGTTTTGCTTCTAATTCATTTTAAACTTGTTCCTTTTTATTTTACTTAATTTTAAACATTTATTATAATGTATGCAATGCATGATGGATGAAAATGAGGGTGTTACATAGTTAACCCATGAAAAGTGAGGGATGTGCTGAAATGGGAGCCACCGCAAAATGTAAAAGAAATCTGAAGTTTTCTTGGAATGGCTGGATATTAGCATCGGTTCATCAAGAATTTCTCCAAAATAGCCAAGCCCATGACTGAGTTGTTGGTGAAGGAAAAGCATTCCAATAGACTCAAGCTTGTCAGAACAGTTTTGTGGAGCTCAAGAAGATATTGACAACATCACCTATGTTGGTATTGCCAGATGTGAGCAAAAGTTTTAACATTTATTGTGATGCCTCAAGGCAGGGACTTGGATGTGTGCTCATGCAAGAAGGCCAAGTAGTAGCCTATGCATCCAGGCAATTGAAGAAACATGAGCAAAATTATCCTAAGCATGATCTTGAACTAGCAGTCGTAGTGTATGCCTTGAAGATATAGAGACACTACATTCTTGGTCACAGGTGTGAGATTTATACAAATCATAAGAGCCAAGTACATTTTCACACAAACGGACCTGAATTTGAGGCAAAGAAGGTGGTTGGAGCTGATCAAGGATTATGATGTTGGAATCAATTATCACCCGGGGAAGGCTAATGTAGTGGTCGATGCCTTGAGTCAGAAAGGAGTAAGTCACCAACTCACAGTTCGAGAGTTACCATCTGAGCTATACAAGGAGTTTGAATGGCAGAATCTTGGATTTGTGAATGAGATGGGGATAATGGAGTTAAAACCGACCTTGAAGCAAGAAATTCGAGAAGGTCAGACCAAGGATGAGGAAATTCAGGAAATTAAGGAAAGGACCCAGGAAGGGAGAGAATTCAGATTTGATGAGGATGATCATGGTACTCTATGGCTTGGGAAAAGAATTATGGTGCCGAATGTGATGCATAATCAGGAAATGATATTGAAGGAGTCACATGACTCACCATACTGTAAAAGTCCTAACTTTTGTTAACACTTATCACATGTTTATACATGCTGGTTACGAAGAGAGAGGTTCACGTGTCACATGAATTGTTAAATACACATGAGAATGAGGAAGCACAAAGAACTTTGTTTTATCATGTCGACACAAGTGAACATGAGGATATTTCTTCATCCTGTGATTTACATTAGTGTGCATAACACTTATGCAAGTGTGGTGCATAATGAAAACACCCTTTGAGATTTATAATTTTCTTCTACAGTAAATCAAATTTTAGACTATTTCAAATAACCATGTTCAAACTATTCAGAGTAAAAGCTATAAAATTTTCTATGGTATTCTAATATTCCAAATAGACTCTCGGTAAAGTTTCAAAAATTTTGAAGCACGTTTTCCATTTATTTAGACACGTACTGAGAGTTTAATCAATGTGGACTTCAAATTTAAACTTTGTACTTAACCTTGTCCAAATCAACTCCAAATTTTTCCGAGGTCCCTTATGGTTCAGAAAGGTTAACTTCAAAGTTTGAGAATTTTTCAACCTAATTTACTATTTATTTCATTGGGTCAAGTATCAACGCTTGAATTCAAATTCAAACCTGAGTTAAAAATTACACTTGCTCAGTTCTGAAATCTGATTACACCATAAAATTCTTCACATTTTATTTATTCATTGGGCCAAAATTTAATATTTTTGAAGCATGTTTTCTAGCTCTATTTGAAATTGGAAAGGAGAATGAGGGAGGGTGGGACCCACCTGTATGTGTCACTGAGATGCTGAACCGCCTCTGAGCTGTTGATCTTATCGTCATTTCCTTACCAGGGGACACCACAACAGCTTGCATGTCCACGCGGCTAGCTGTGTGCTTGGTTGATCACAGAACCACCGTACATTCCTATCCTCTCTAAATCTTTCTCCCAAAGCAGGCACACTAGTCTCCTCCCTCTTCCTGTCATTTTCCGAGCTCAGTTCTTTCTTTTGTTCTAGTGTGCTGCGCTGCACCGTGCAGGACCACGGCGCCTTTGCTCCTGGCTGTGTGGTAGCACCAGTAGTGGCCAACAAGCAACGCACGACGTCCTCCTCCACTTCCCCAGCGAGCTCAGCTGGTGCCTCCCCAATTCATCGTCGAGCAGTGAGCAACGTTAACCATGCAGTTCGGTTTTCGGCCGCCGCCGCGCCTCCACGTCGCACGGTCACCACACCCACTCCCCAACCGGTCTGAGCACGTCATAAGGTTTGTGAGGCTCTCCTCTCGACGTTGCTGCAAGGAATTAAATTTTTATGGTGCGGTGAAGCCGGAACGCCAATTTTTGTTGCAGCCGATTGTCAACATAGGCCGTCGAGGAACCCCACTTTACACTTCGTTTCTCTACAATTAAAGGGTATATCCGAGTTCCCCATGGTACAATGTTGGTTTAGGATCAAAATATAGGTTTTTTACACAATTTTCCCGCAACGCTCTATGGGGCCAATGCCGCCACCGCCGCTGCCACCATCGCCGGCGACATTACACTCACCTTTCCTGGTTGCCAAGTTGTCCAGCGTGTGTCCCAGGATGTGGGGAGAATTTTTTGTTTTTGTGTCGTTGCCGTTTGATGCCTCAAGCAGCGGGAACGGCCCCGTGAAGTCACTGTATGGTTCCCAGTTCGGGTCTGGCTGGAGGTAGAAGATGAACCTGACAGTGGGTCCCACTGTCAGTCATTCAATTCTGTTTTTCTAATTCTAGAAACTTTGCCCAACTTCAAAATTCAATATCTCCTGGTAGGAATGTCCAAAAATCCTAAAACAAATGTTTTTAGAAAGCTTATGATCTATAGTTTCTGGTAGTGCCAATTGTTCCTCATGACAATTTATTTTAATTTCTGTATAATTCATTTTATACAAACACCTAGGGAATTATTACAGCTTATCTTTCCTGTGGAAAAATCCCAAAAGTTCCCAGAAATTCCTTTGAGATGTTATTGAGCTCCAGTAAAAATTTTTATGACCATTGTACCTGTATAAAATTCCCAGGGTTCAAAATTTCTCTCTGCTGTTTCAAATATACTAAAAATTCAATTTCCAGAAATTGTTTTCAACTTCAAAATTGATTTCTCTTGGAAGAACAGCTCCCAACATACCAAATAAATTCTTGTATACTCCTTATGATCCATAATTTGAAGTTGTTCAGGCCAAATCATCAGAGACTTATAGAACCTATATAATTAATTCAAATGAGCTAATTAATTCATTGAATTGTTTCTGCTGTCCGTTGTAGTATGTGTCTTCCAAATTTTTACAGATTACACAAATTTATATCCCTGATTTACTGTAAAAATTTCAAAATTTAATTGACATCACCTTCTGATCCAAATTCAGTTCCAAACCTGTATACTTATGGAAAATGCTAATTTAACTATAAAACAATTCCAAAAAATAATAGCAACTTAAAAATTCAATATCTCTCTCTCTCAAATGCTTAGAAAATTATGAAACCAATTTTTTCTAGAACCAGGACAACCTCCTCTATCATGATCATCAACTTGTGGCCATGTTAAAGCTACAGTTTCTCCTCTAAAATTCTGGAAAGGTTAATGCTTGCTATAATTTTAGAGACAACAATCTTCCTTGATCATCTTCTGTTCTTTGCAAGAGTCTCCATTATAGTACCTTGTGTCTATCATAAAAGTTCCAAAGCCAATTAAGATCATTGCCTCACTATAACCGTAGTTAGAAGCTTATGAACTATATATGCATTATAATTTCACTAGCATTCATATATGTTTTATATGCATGTCATGTAGTGATCAAGATTGACGAGTAGTGTCGCTTGGAAGAGAAGACCATGGTGTCCACTTGATGTCCTTGGCGGAGTCTCTAGAGGAGGGCCACTAACAATTGACATTTAATCGAGTCGCAAACTAAGGAAAGCCCTGATTTGCATTTAAGAGCCTTTCATAATTTTTCCAGTTTTATTCACTTACGTCTTCAGTTGATATTGTGCATTACGTATAAAGTGTTTGATATTCCACTTGCATATCCACAAACCCTATGGGAGGGCCGAAAAGGTTACAACTTGACGTGTAGAACTGCCAATGCTAATAGTGTAGATATACCGGTAGAAGTCGAGTAGTTGGAATCTACTCGCGAGATAGAAATAACAGTTCGTATGAGGGTGAAAAATAAAAGAATGGCGTATGAAATGAATACGAGACCGGGCAGGGGGAATAGGAGTCGACGAGATGGAGTATCGGGCGCATAGCCCTGCCTGTGTCGCTTGAGGACCGTGCCGTATGAGGCACCGTTGGGCAAGCTTGAACTGTACTGGTTGCATAATGGGATATGGGCCCAATAAACAGATGTAACTCCAGACTGTAGTGTGGAGACTCCTCGGTTGTCCTTGAATGGAGATGCGAAGGCATAAAGGTGTAAATCTTCTAGCAGGCAACTTCGACGTGTCCGTGTAGGGGACCTTTTTGCTCGGGATGAAGAGATTTGTTGACATTGGGGTCTTGGGTGAAAGGTGGTCACGTATGACGTGGGGAGGAGAGCACGTAGGTGTCTCCCACGCGGGTGTGCGTGTCGTGTAGCCGGGTGTGTCCTGATTGCAATCACCGTCCCTCGCGGTTATCTGAGTACCACTTGTTCGTCGTTGTCGCAACGTAGTAAATACTGAAGAAGCCAGAAGAATAAGATGTATTGAATCATAATTGTTTTGCAACCCTGTGTGGCTTAGAGATAGTACAATTGAAGTTTACAGTTTCCAAACACTTAACCGGTAATGGTAGTATGTGCCTTGGGCATGTCATATCATCGGAAAAGCGTTTCTTGTTTGATTGTGGAGTCTATGATGTGTCGTGCCTGAGGAATGTCATTTGCTATTTAAAACATAACTATAAGGATCCACTTGTAGGCGAGTCTACTTATGTTATTTCTTACCTATGTTTAGTTTTTACCTTGCTTATGTCTAGTGAGACGGGTCAGTCTTGCTGAGCCTTATGCTCACGTTTGCAGTTAACGAGTTTTTGCTGGTTATACCGTTGACGAAGGGCTGACGACAATGCCTTACCCCTTTAGGGTTCACGGCTGAGTGGAAGCCTATCACGCCGCCGAGATATGCGAGTGCTGCTAGTGTAAAGCGTTTGAGGGCATGGACAACTTTACCCATGCATAGCTAGTGCGGAGAGCGTAGTATAATACATATAGACCTCTTTCCTACGTTACATATTGTAAAACTTCCGCTGTGTTTATAAATCAAAGACTTAGTATTGTATTTTATTCTCGTTCTTTTCTTGTATACTGTTGGGTGTCGCATCGCACGACACCACCCAATGAGATCCTTGGATGTCGGTATTCCGGTCCCCACACATACTTCATCCATCCCGGCTGTACAAAGATGTACAAGGACTTGAAGATCTTTTATTGGTGGGCCAGCATGAAAAAAGACATAGCTGAGTATGTAGCTTTTGTGTGATGTGTGCCAAGAAGTAAAAGCTGAACATCAAAGGCCAGCTGGATTATTGCAGCTATTGAAGATTCTAGAATGGAAGTAGGAAGAAATTGGTGTCGACTTCATAGTTGGATTACCCCGAACCCAGTCCGGGCATAACTCAATATGAGTTATTATAGATCGGTTGACCAAATTAGCTCAGTTCATACTTGTCAAGACCACATATACCACCGCGAAGCTAGCAGAATTGTTTATGGAGCATATTGTGAGCCGATATGGAGTTCCAAAGAAAATAGTCTCGTACCGAGGTTCCCAGTTCATCTCTAGGTTCTGGGAGAAGCAGCATGAAGCTATGGGTACAAGGTTAAATTTCAGCTCCGCATATCATGCAAAAACAAATGGACAAACTGAGAGGACAAATCAAATATTAGAAGACATGTTGGGAGCTTGTGCCTTGAAGCACAGACGCAGCTAGGACAAGAGCTTGCCATACGCTGAATTTTCCTACAATAACAGTTACCAAGCCAGCTTGAAGATGTCGCCATATGAAGCACTATATGGAAGGAAGTGTAGGACACCCTTGTTTTGAAATGAGACAGGAGAAACTCCAGTATTTGGCCCTGATGTGTTGCAAGAAGCTGAAAAGCAAGTTCAGACAATCCATGAGAATTTGAGGGCTGCTCAATCAAGACAAAAGGGCTATGCGGATAATAGGCGGAGAGACTTAGCCATTGAAGTGAGAGACTTCATATGCCTCAAAGTGTCACCTATGCGAGGTCTTAAGCGGTTTAATGTCGGAGGAAAGTTGGCACTTCTCTATATTGCACCATTCAAGATTTTGGCCAAACGTGGAGAAGTGGCATATAAGTTGGAGATGCCAGCGCATCTTGCTGGTGCTCATGATGTATTCCACGTTTCATAGCTCAACAAGTGCTTAAGGGTACCGGAAGAACAAGTGCCAATGGAAGAATTGGAATTGGAAGCAGATTTGACTTATGAGGAGCAACCTGTAAAAATTTTGGAAACCAAGGAGAGGGTCACAAGAAACTAGGTGATTCGATAGTGCAAAGTACAATGCACTACAGGAAACGCGATCATTTGCGACGACTAGTTTTATTTGCAAAGGCCAGCTGTCGCAAATAACTTAAATTGCGACAGCATGTCTGTGGCCGTCGCAAAGAAAAAGACCGTCGCAAATAAGGACTAATTTTTGAAGGCTTTGTCGACGGCCGTCGCAAATAAGCTTTTATTTGCGACAGCCAACCCTAGGGTCGTCGCAAATTAAGTAGCCATCGCAGATAAAACCTTATTTGCGACGGCTGCAAAAAGTATCTCGCAAATAACTTAAATTGCGACGGCCATAACATAAGGTCGTCACAATTAAGAGCGCCGTCACAAATAAGGGCTAATATCGGCCCCATCCGACCCCGACACTTCATTCTCCTCCACTGCCCCCGTATATGCCGTCGACGCCCTGCCGCCCCCAATCTCGCCGCCGGCCCGCTGCACCCCTGCCGCCCCCGGCCCCGCCGCAGCCCCTGCGCCCCCGGCCCCACCGCACCCCCCCCCCCCCCCCCCCGCGCTTGACGTCGCTGCGCCCCCGTCGCCGGCCCGCCGCCCCTGCTCCAGCCACTTCCTCGCTGCCCCGGCCCCGCCCCCGCCGTCCCTGCCCCGCACAGCAGCGCCCGCCGCGCCCCCACTGCGACCCATGTGCCTTGGCCCCGCCACGCCCCCCCTCGCCTGACGCTGCCGCGCCCCCGCCGCCGCCCCCGGCCCTGGACAGCAGCACCACCGGCCTCCTCCAACGCCTCCACCGACTAGGTATGGGAATGCTTGATGGACGTTTGATGTAATGTTTAAATTTCAAGTTTTTTTTGGAATGCACGATGGACGTTTGAATGATGGAATGTTTAGATGATGCTATGTTTAGATGATGCAATGTTTAGATGATGCAATGTTTATATGATGCAATGTTGTAATGTTTAGATGATCCTACTTGATTGCTAGTTATGTTTAGATGATGCAATGTTATAAATTGTGTGTGCTCATATACATGCTCATATATGATCATACATTGCTAGTTATGCTTAGATGATCCTACTTCATTGCCAATGATATTTTTTGGTGCCTATTGTTTATTGATATTTAATGTTTTTGAGTGAATACTTAATATATGTAAATAAAGGGGTTTTGGACCGGCTCGGACCAACCCGAAAGGGAACGACACGCAATAAGTGTGATCGTGTCGTGTAGACCATTGTAGTGGTAGCGTATGCGTCAAGGCGACACGGAAGCGAACGAGTTGGTAAGGACGTCAATGACCCACGATTGCGTGGACAGTGGAAATGGATGTGGAATTGTCATCTAAGACCAGCTTTCCTCCCACTCTTTATCTAGTTCTTTCCTCTCTCTTAAATGACTTCAAAATGAAAACGAGCAACGTAACCTATAGAAATGTATTACCCGTTTCGGATCGGCACGTCTCACATGCCATTGGCATGTGAGATGTGCAAGTTCGGAATTGTCCCTTTTTGGACAGCCTGGGAGTGACCGAGGGGGCGTGGCTTGTGACGAGGTGCAGGTCCGGATTTGGACGAGATTTCGATGGCATAACCCTGCTGTTCTCTGCTGCACCATTTTTGGGCGTGCAGTGGAGAACAACGGGGTTATGCTGCCGAAATTTTGTTCGAATCCGGATCACGCATCTTGTCATGAGCACACTCCGCTCGGTCACTCTTGGGTGGGTTTAGGATCTCTCTGCGTAGGTTGTAGGGCCGTGACATAACATAACAATGAAACTAATAATGATTTCTCTACATTAAAGGTATACTCTGACGCGTCTTGTCATGCTGTCGAAATTTTAGGACCTATCCTGTATACATTAATGACAATTTCTTTCGCGTTAAACTGCAGAGTCAAACATGGGTGAAGACCGCAGTTGGATGTATACTGGCTGGAAGAGCAGAACTGGTGGTCACTTAGATGAGTGGTACATCAAGTTAGATAAATTTTTGGATCGAGCATTTTCGTTGTCAATGGAAGATATGGTGCGGTGCCCATGTACAAAATGCCGAAACAACAAGTTTTTGAGAACATGGGAGCTTTCATTTCACTTATGTCGAAACGGTTTCACTCCATATTATGAAGTGTGGAACTTCCACGGTGAGACTAATTCTCGAGTCATAGAATAAGTGGATGAGGATGATGATATAATAGAGGTTGATAGGATGGATGAGATGCTAGAAGCTCTCGAAGCGGAGGATCCTCTTACAAATGAGGCAGGGGAGTTCTTCGAGGAGCTGAAGAAATCACAAGAGCCATTGCATAAACACACGGTTGTGACCGTACTTGCTTTCTTGACCAGATTTATGACAATTAAGTCTAACTACTTTTTTCCATCAACTGCTACAATGATCTCATGAAATTGATCTGCGATATCCTTCCACAACCTCACAAAGCGCCACCAGATATGTATCAGTCAAAGATCAAGATATCTGGTCTCGGTATGAAGTATGAGAAAATCAATGTGTGCCCAGAAAACTGCATGCTATTCTAGAAAGAGCACGCCAATGAGAAGATGTGCTTAAAATGTGGTAAATCGAGGAATGTCGAAGTTGTTAATGACGATGGCGATAATGTGATGATAGATGTCGTAAATAAGCAACTTCATTACTTGCATATGACACCTCAGTTGAAGTGGTTGTTTCTTTCAAAAAGAACCGCAAGACACATGAGATGGCACAAAGAAGGTAAACGTGAGAACAAAGAATTCTTGACGCATCCTTCTGACGCTGATGCATGGAAGGCGCTAGACCATTTTGATCCAGACTTTTCTCGTGATGCGAGGAATGTTCGCATTGGATTAGCGACATACAAATTCTCACCGTTCAGTACGAACGCCACGCCATACTCCTGTTGGCCCATATTTGTCATTTCGTACAACCTGCCACCTGCTCTTTGTACGAAGAACGAGTTCGTGTTTCTCAGCCTCATTGTACCTAGACCTTATCATCACAGATGACGTCTCAACGTGATGTTAAAACCACTGATCTAAGAATTGAAAGTCTTGTGGAAAGGAGTCGAAGCATACGATAGTTGCAATAAGCAAAAATTCAACCTTTGAGCTGGTTATTTGTGGTCCAGCCATGATTTGCCGGCGTACGACATGTTTTCAAGATGGAGCACTCACAGTCGTCTGACGTGTCCGATATGTGCTTCAGACACGGATTGCTTTCGACTAACTCATGGAGGCAAAATATCTTACTTCGATTGTCACAAATGTTGGCTGCCCTCGAATCACATATTTAGGCAGCAGAGGCATGTCTTTCGAAAGAACACTGTTGTCACTAAAGGACCACCGAAGCGTCTCAACGGGTCAGAAATTTTTGATATGTTGGACAAACTGGTGCCTAATAAAGGTCATCCTGGATATTTCGTAGGTTATTGAGAGGAACACAATTGGACTCACATATGTGGACTTTGGGATCTACTGTATGTGAAGTCGTTGATTCTAATGCACAACATTGATGTCATGCATAAGGAGCGTAACATGAGCGAAAGTATCATAAGCACTTGCATGGATATGCCTGGCAAAATGAAAGACAATTACAAAGCTAGACTAGATTTGGCAGACATTTGTCACCGTCCAACTCTTGAAATCTCTGAAAGTGGTGGGAAGCCACATGCTTCTTTCTGTCTCTGATCGAAAGAAAAGAAAGAAGTCATGAAATGGATGAAAACTTTGAAATTCCCAGATGGCTACACAACTAGCCTAAAATGAGCCGTAAATGTGAACACAGGAAACCTCAATGGGTTGAAGAGTCATGATTATCACATTATAATAGAAAGACTCTTACCTGTTATGTTTCGAGGCTATCTAGATGATGCGGTGTGGAAGGTTTTAGCCGAACTCAGCTATTCCTATAAACATCTTTGTGCTAACGAAATCAAGATAGGGATGATGGATAAGTTAGATAAGGAGATACCCATACTTTTATGTATAATGGAAAAAAATTTCCACCTGGTTTCTTCAATCCAATGCAACATCTCCTTATCCATCTTCCATTCGAAGCTAAAGTTGGTGGTCCTGTGCAATACAGGTGGATGTATCACATTGAAAGAGCACTACGATATCTGAAACCAATGGTTGGCAACAGGGCAAGGGTGGAAGGGTGCATCGCTGAAGCATATGCTCTTAAGGAAGTAGGATACTTTTCAAGTGTCTACTTTGCGGAAGAAAATAATATCAATACTTTGGTGATGCAGTACAATGTGGACAAAACACCCCCTTTAAGCGATCTTCAATTTTTCAAATGAGAGGCACCATCGTTGGTAGCTACACGACCTACGTGCTATCTAAACATGACAAGACTGTTGCTTTACTCTACATGTACACAAATATAGAAGGCATGCATGAATACTTCGAGTAAGTGTTTGTCCTACATTTATGCTAATCGACATATTTTGCTACACATATATTCTAAAAGATGTTTTTTAACGTTCGGCGAGTTCCACGGACAATGTTGGCCACATAGGCATCAACCTACGACCAAACAAGTAGAAGGGATGCGAAAAGAAGGAATAATTGGAGGGTCGAGTTTCCTATCCTAGTTTCGAGATTATGTAATACTCTCTCGTCTTCTATGTATTATCATTTTTGACAGTGTCAGACTCACAATATCCATGAAGATTTGCGGCAGCTATCTTATGGATTGGTGAATCTTAGAAGCTATGGTCGATATGATGTAAATGGCTTTCGATTCCGTACAACACATTTTGAAGCTCTTCGTCCTCTCGCGGCAACATCAAATTCCGGTGTTGTGACGAGAGCAATTGTCACTCAAGGGAATTTAACAGATTATTATGGGATCATTAACAAAATCCTTGAATTTACTTTTACCAGAAATAAGACCCTTCGAGTTGTCTTCTTTGACTGTGACTAGTTTGATCGCACTCATGGAACTCGAGAAAACCAATTTGGAATGGTGGAAGTGAGACATAAGGACCGACTACGAGGTTACGATACATTTGTTCTTGCACATGAAGTGGAACAAGTGTATTATCTACCATATCCATGCACGAAGCTCAATTCTCAGTGGGTGGTATATAAGGTGAATCCTCGTGAGCGGTTATATATTCCTGGGGATGATGGTTACCATGATAGCGAAGACGTTGAAGAAGTGTACCAAGAAGAAGAGTTGCCAGATACTTTTACCATCGAGCTTGGTGCAGGACTCGATCAATTAGTTAGAGATGTTGAATATGTTGAAGATGTAGAGCCAGATGATATGCGAAAACGGAAATTAGAACAGGACACGATGGAAGATCGTTGGGCTGGTTTAAGGACTAGGGCAAATGATAGTGATGTTGATGAATTTTGAAAGTGATTACAAGTAATGTTTTCTTGAAGATAGTAACATGAATTTTGTATATCTTATTTGCATATTTACTAATTATCTATTAAAACAGGATGGCGTCAAAGAAGGGTAAGAAGGTGTCGCCGACGAGGGGGTTCTACCCCTCTAGACCTGAGGACGCTTTCGCTTGTGCCTCATCGACTGGGAGCAGACACTCTCAACTGCTGGGGCACATTCTGAGCAGCTGTAGAGCTTCGTCAAAGGTAAATTTTACTCGCTTTTGAAAAATTCTTTAAATTCAATCTCACATTAAACTTACTTATGAATCATTTGAATGTTGTAGTCCTCACCGGCTGACTCAGAGGCTACGACGCCAGTTGACATTGGCTACCCTTCGGTGAGCCATCCCTCGGCTAGCCACCCCTCGGCTGGCGAGCCTTCTATTCCTCAGCTCTTTGACTCGACCGGTGATGAGCCGTCTAGGTCACCTGATGTGGCACCCCGACAGACGCGGAGGACGAGAAGGACTCATTTTGTCAGTCCTCCTGTGGTCCCTTCACAGAGGGTCGTTATTCGTCCAGTCGGAAACAGGTAATAAAAATTATAGTGTTCAATTCTAGTTTCTTTTGGTTACTTAAGTAATGAATCAATTATTATCTTGCAGGGTTTGGGACGACACGTCTTTCACCAGTGAGAGACAACAAAAACTTGTTAACGGTGTCCTCGGGCGCTTAGTGCGTTTGCACTATCCCTGGGTCATCGACGGGGTGCCTGCTCTTTTGTGGGAGGACTACGCATGTGTCCATCACCAGGAGCACGACAACCTTTAGAAGGCCGTATGGCCTGATTTTTTGGTAAGTATGTTAAAAATAGTTTCTAAGTTTTGACTCTTAAACTCTTTTAATGAACATCTCTTCAATATATTTTTTATCATAGGCAAGGTTGATGAGGACATCAACACCCTCGATACATCCACACCAACTCAGCTACCGGTTTCTAGTCCGATCACTCGCGCTCGTGCACGTCAACTAAACTATGAGGTGAACTCATTCTTGGCCTTATGTCCATCTTATCTAGACCGTGGAACTACGTGCTTTCTTGTTTTGCTTAGAAACAATGGAGAGGAGCCAATGGGAAGGGAATTCGCGCGGACGGTACCAACTTGTGACGGCCACCATGATTTCATACGGACTCCGATCTGGGCGTTCAAGTACTTCCTGGAAAGATTATCAAGTCTACTTTCAAATGCATCTGGCCTCATGTCCATATCTATTCGGAGTCGGCCGCAATAGTTATTTTAATACCAAGACCTTTTTCTGTCCAGGGTGCTGCATCACCAAAATTGGGCCCATGGCCCATGTATCGTTTGGAGTCCATTAGGGACTCGTGATTAGGGTTTCTCACGACCCTAGGGAGGTAATAAATAGTAGCAGCCGCCCTCATTAGCTGGTGTGTTTTTGTTTATTCGTAAGTTAGCTTCTGCTGCTTCCTTGTACACGCGCGTGTCGACTAGATCGCCCGTCTACTTGTATCCAGAACCCCACTTTAGATTGATTCAATAGATAAGTGCTTGTTCTTCTTGTTTTTGCGTGTTCTTCGATTGCTTGCAGGAACAAAGGCCCTCGTGGTCAGGTTGATTGTGCGCCAGCAAGATCAATACAACTTCGGAGTCGGTGTACCGATCGCTAAGGCGCATCGTCTTGGGGACGGTGTAGTCGGATCACCAACGTCTTCTCCTCCACAAATCGAACCCTCCTATTCTCATCGAAAGATTAGGAACCAAGATCCTATCAAGTGGTAATCAGAGCAAGGTTAATCGGTGAGAGTGCTACCATTACTTTTCTTTCCGCTGTTATCATCCTATAGTCCAGAAAAAGCCCAAAAAAAATACCAGATCTGTTTTTTTCATTATTCCTAGACCATTGTGCCTTTTACTTTCTCCACTTAGTCAAGACTTGTTGAGTTCATGGTTGCTTCGACGAGTCAAGTTGCTGGTCTTTAGTTTTGCACCACTAGAGTTTCGAGTTCGTGTCACATTCGGTCACCTAGTTCGAGTCAGATTTGTAGTTTGAGTTTGAGTCAGATTACTAGTTTGAGTTTGAATCAGATTGCTACTTCGAGTTTGAGTTGGATTACTAGTTCGAGTTTGAGTCGGATTACAAGTTCAAATCATATTTCTACTTTGAGTTTGAGTCGGATTGCTAGTTCGAGTTTGAGTCAGATTACAAGTTCAAATCAAATTGCTACTTCGAGTTTGAGTCGGATTGCTAGTTCGAGTTTGAGTCTGATTACTAGTTCGAGTTCGAATCAGATTGCTACTTCGAGTTTGAGTCAGATTAGTAATTTGAGTTTGACAACAAGAAAAAGGCAAGTGCAAAATCAAAAGCCGCACAAAAGCCACAAGCAATTAGAGAAGAAAAAAAAGGCAAGTGCAAAATCAAAAGCCGCACAAAAGCCACAAGCAATTAGAGAAGAAAAAAAAAGGCAAGTGCAAGATCAAAAGCCGCATGTGCAAATTTTGTTCTAGGGTCTCCTGATTCCATCTAGAGAGAGTTTGGGTGACCACCCCAACAAAAAAAAACGAAGAAAAGAAAGAAAAAAATCAGATTGTTGTTTGGGATTTTTTGGTGACGACATTGGTGTCTCGGCTCGCGTCTCTAGTACGGTCTAGACTAAGATCAGCACAGTACCATCGTAGAATATTTATTCAGCTTGTTGTGATTAACGTGGTGAAAGTTTGCTCCTTGTGCTAGTTCAGCCACCTAAAGCCATAGATTGACACCTGCTCTTGAAGTTGTTCATTACTTGCTGGTTGCCATCACCTTCTTGTTGAGCTTTGTAAGAACAGGTAAGAGCTTGATTGAACAGGTTGAAAGTGAGCGAATTATCTCCACCAGCACCTTTGTAGCTAGGGATAACGTTACCCTTTCATATTGGATTTTTTTCTACTAACCATGGCAGGAGGAGCAAATACAAATGAAGACGTGCATTCACCTCGCACACGGGGAATTATACAACACTTCGAACGCCAAGTGCGGCTACACACAGAAGCGCTTGATGAGGATTTTCGAGTTACCAGTGACCGCCTTGGTCAATTGGAAAATATGCAGATCAACACCAACACCAAAATCAGCACGTTGGAGAGTTCCATTCAAACATTGAACACCTCTATTGGAGCCATCCTGCAGCGCCTTGAGGAGAGGGATCGTGGACACACCGCAGATGGACAGGTGAGCAATGCTCCTAGTATTGTACGTGACAATGAAGATGACTATTCTGCAGATACGGAGATTGAGGAAGATGAGGAAGCTAGGCCACGACACCGGCTACAACGCAACCGTCAAGGCATAGGTGGACATCGTCGGCGTGAGGTACGCAATCATGAAGATACTTTTAACAAGATCAAATTTAAGATACCTCATTTTGATGGTAAATATGACCCTGATGCATATATTACTTGGGAGATTTCTGTTGATCAAAAATTTGCATGTCATGAGTTTCCTGAAAACGCAAGAGTTAGAGCAGCCACTAGTGAGTTTACTGATTTTGCTTCTGTTTGGTGGATAGAACATGGCAAGAAAAATCCTAATAACATACCACAAACTTGGGATGCTTTGAAACGGCTCATGCGGGCTAGATTTGTTCCTTCTTACTATGCATGTGATCTGTTAAATAAGTTACAACAATTGAGACAGGGAGCTAAAAGTGTAGAAGAGTATTTTCAGGAATTACAAATGGGTATGTTGCATTGTAATTTAGACGAGGATGAGGAACCAGCTATGGCTAGATTTTTGGGTGGTTTAAACCGTGAAATTCAGGACATACTTGCTTATAAAGATTACAATAATGTTACCCGTTTGTTTCATCTTGCTTGTAAAGCTGAAAGGGAAGTGCAGGGATGACGAGCTAGCTCTAGAACTAATATTTCTGCAGGAAAGAATAGCTCATGGCAACCACGCACGACTACTCCTTCGACTGGGCGTGCTTCTGCGCCATCTTCTTCACAAAGTCGGGCAGCACCTTCTTCTTCCAGCAACAAGCCACGTGCTTCTTCCACTAGCTCAGCAGTAAAGACCACCCAAAAGCCCACCGAGAGTGCTTCTTCCGTAGCATCTACCGGACGATCTAGAGACGTTCAATGTCACAAGTGCAAGGGTTTTGGCCATGTGCAGCGTGACTGCCCAAGCAAACGTGTTCTAATTATTAAAGATGACGGTGAGTACTCATCTGCTAGCGATTTTGATGATGATACATGTGTTTTGCTTGCAGCTGACTATGCAGGTAGCGATGAACATCAAGAAGAGCATATTGGTGCAGAAGATGCAGTGCGCTATGATAGTCTCATTGTGCAGCGTGTGCTTAGTGCACAAATGGAGAAAGCGGAACAAAATCAAAGGCACACATTATTCCAAACAAAGTGTGTCGTCAAAGAGCGATCTTGCCGCATGATCATTGATGGAGGTAGCTGCAACAACTTGGCCAGCAGTGACATGGTGACCAAGCTGGCACTAAGAACCAAACCGCACCCACATCCCTGTTACATTCAATGGTTAAACAACAGCGGTAAGGCAAAGGTAACTAGACTTGTGCGAATCAATTTTACTATTGGATCATATAAGGATGTCGTTGAATGTTATGTTGTGCCTATGCAAGCTTGTAATATTCTGCTAGGAAGACCTTGGTAATTTGATAGAGATTCTATGGATCACGGTAGATCAAATCAGTATTCTTTTCTTTACCACGATAAAAAATTGTGTTGCATCCTATGTCTCCTGAAGCTATTGTGCAAGATGATGTTGCTAGAGCTAGGAAAACTAAATATCGGGACCATGCTAACATTGAGGACAATAACAATGCCAAAGCTGTGTTTGATAAGAAAAATGAGATATCTCTGAAGGGAAAATGCTTGTTTGCTACAAAATCTGATATTAATGAACTGATTGCCTCCACCTTTGTTGCCTATGCCTTGGTATGCAAAGATGCTTTGATTTCCCTTTACGATGTGCAACATTCTTTGCCTCCTACTGTTGCTAACATTTTGCAGGAATATTTTGATGTGTTTCCAAGTGAAATACCACCAGGACTACCACCACCTCGAGGGATTGAGCACCAGATTGACCTCATTCCTGGTGCTTCATTGCCCAACCGTGCACCATATAGGACAAATCCAGAAGAAACAAAGGAGATTCAGCGCCAAGTACAAGAACTACTTGACAAAGGTTATGTACGTGAGTCTCTTAGTCCTTGTGCTGTTCCAGTTATTCTAGTACCTAAAAAGGATGGATCATGGCGTATGTGTGTGGATTGTAGAGCAATCAACAATATAACCATTCGATATCGTCATCCTATTCCACGCTTAGATGATATGCTTGATGAATTGAGTGGTGCTGTTGTGTTCTCAAAAGTTGATTTGCGTAGTGGTTATCACCAAATTCGCATGAAACTAGGAGATGAATGGAAAACTGCTTTCAAAACTAAGTTCGGTTTATATGAGTGGTTAGTCATGCCTTTTGGGTTAACTAATACACCTAGCACCTTCATGAGATTAATGAACGAGGTTTTGCGTGCATTCATTGGAAAATTTGTTGTTGTGTATTTTGATGATATATTGATTTATAGCAAATCCATGGATGAACATCTTGATCACTTACGTGTTGTTTTTAGTGCTTTGCGTGAGGCACGATTATTTGATAATCTTGAGAAGTGCACCTTCTGCACGGATCAAGTCTCTTTCCTTGGCTATGTTGTTACTCCACAGGGAATTGAAGTTGATCAAGCCAAGGTAGAGGCTATTCAGAGGTGGCCTGTACCAAAGACCATCACACAGATGCGGAGCTTTCTAGGGCTGGCTGGGTTCTATCGTCGCTTTGTGAAGGATTTCAGCACCATTGCTGCTCCATTGAATGACCTTATGAAGAAGGGGGTGCCTTTTTCTTGGGGCACCACACAAGATAACGCCTTTACCATACTGAAAGATAAGTTGACGCATGCACCTCTTCTCCAACTTCTTGATTTTTCTAAGACTTTTGAGCTTGAATGTGATGCTAGTGGGATTGGATTGGGTGGTGTTTTGTTACAAGAAGGAAAACCTGTTGCATATTTTAGTGAGAAAATGAGTGGGCCTGTTCTAAATTATTCTACCTATGATAAGGAATTATATGCTCTTGTACGAACTTTAGAAACATGGCATCATTATTTGTGGCCCAAAGAATTTGTTATCCATTCTGATCATGAATCACTAAAGCAGATTAGGAGTCAAGGGAAACTAAACCGTAGGCATGCTAAGTGGATGGAATTTATTGAGTCTTTTCCTTATGTCATTAAACACAAAAAGGGAAAGGATAATGTTATTGTTGATGCTTTATCTAGACGTTATACTCTTCTATCTCAACTTGACTTTAAAATTTTTGGATTAGAAACGATTAAAGATCAATATGAACATGATGCTGATTTCAAAGATGTATTGCTGAAATGTAAATACGAAAAAACATTGAATAAATTTGTCCTCAATGATGGCTATGTGTTTAGAGCTAACAAGTTATGCATTCCAGCTAGCTCCGTTCGTTTGTTGTTGTTACAGGAAGCGCATGGAGGCGTGCTGATGGGGCACTTTGGAGTGAAAAAGACGGAGGACATACTTGCTGGTCATTTCTTTTGGCCAAGGATGAGGCGATACGTGGAGCGCTTTGTTGCTCGCTGCACGACATGTCAAAAAGCTAAGTCACGACTTAATCCACATGGTTTGTACATGCCTCTTCCTGTTCCTAGCATGCCTTGGGAGGATATTTCTATGGACTTTGTTTTAGGACTGCCTAGAACAAAGAAGGGGAGGGATAGCATCTTTGTTGTTGTGGATAGATTTTCTAAAATGGCACACTTCATACCTTGTCGTAAAAGTGATGATGCTACACATGTTGCTGATTTGTTTTTCCGAGATATTGTTAGATTGCATGGTGTGCCAAACACAATAGTTTCAGATCGTGATGCTAAGTTTCTTAGCCATTTTTGGAGAACATTATGGGCAAAATTAGGGACTAATCTTTTATTTTCAACTACTTGTCATCCCCAAACTGATGGTCAAACTGAGGTTGTGAATAGAAGTTTATCTACCATGCTTAGGGCTGTTTTGAAAAAGAATATAAAAATGTGGGAAGAGTGTTTGCCTCATGTTGAGTTTGCTTATAATCGTTCCCTACATTCTAGTACTAAGAAATGCCCTTTTGAGATTGTTTATGGATTTGTACCCCATGCTCCTATTGATTTATTACATCTTCCTTCAATGGAACGAGTGAATTTTGATGCTAAACATCATGCTGAATTGATCTTAAAATTGCATAAAACCACTAAGAAGAATATAGAGTGCATGAATGCCAAGTATAAACTTGCTGGTAGTAGGGGAAAGAAAACTATCACTTTTGAACCTGGTGATTTAGTTTGGTTACATTTGCGAAAGGATAGGTTTCCTGATTTGAGAAAGTCTAAATTGTTACCTCGAGCTGATGGTCCATTCAAAGTGTTAGAAAGAATTAATGATAATGCATATAAACTCGAGTTGCCTGCGAATTTTGGGGTTAGTCCCACATTTAACATTGCAGATTTGAAGCCATATTTGGGAGAAGAAGATGAGCTTGAGTCACGGACGACTCAAATGCAAGAAGGGGAGGATGATGAGGACATCAACACCCTCGATACATCCGCACCAACTCAGCTACCGGTTTCTAGTCCGATCACTCGCGCTCGTGCACATCAAATAAACTATGAGGTGAACTCGTTCTTGGCCTTATGTCCATCTTATCTAGACCGTGGAACTACGTGCTTTCTTGTTTTGCTTAGGAACAATGGAGAGGAGCCAATGGGAAGGGAATTCGCGCGGACGGGATTTGGACAGCAGAACAGCACCAACTTGTGACGGCCACCACGATTTCATACGGACTCCGATCTGGGCGTTCAAGTACTTCCTGGAAAGATTATCAAGTCTACTTTCAAACGGATCTGGCCTCATGTCCATATCTATTCGGAGTCGGCCGCAATAGTTATTTTAATACCAAGACCTTTTTCTGTCCAGGGTGCTGCATCACCAAAATTGGGCCCATGGCCCATGTATCGTTTGGAGTCCATTAGGGACTCGTGATTAGGGTTTTTCACGACCCTAGGGAGGTAATAAATAGTAGCAGCCGCCCTCATTAGCTGGTGGGTTTTTGTTTATTCGTAAGTTAGCTTCTGCTGCTTCCTTGTACACGCGCGTGTCAACTAGATCGCCCGTCTACTTGTATCCAGAACCCCACTTTAGATTGATTCAACAGATAAGTGCTTGTTCTTCTTGTTCTTGCGTGTTCTTCGATTGCTTGCAGGAACAAAGGCCCTCGTGGTCAGGTTGATTGTGCGCCAGCAAGATCAATACAACTTCGGAGTCGGTGTACCGATCGCTAAGGCGCATCGTCTTGGGGACGGTGTAGTTGGATCGCCAATGTCTTCTCCTCCACAAATCGAACCCTCCTATTCTCATCAAAAGATCAGGAACCAAGATCCTATCAAAGGTATACTTTAGAGGACTCGGACGACCCTCACATGATTGAGGATGCGAGGAGAGTGTTTCACTACAACGCTGCCAAGGCGTTTCGACAAGCTTTGTCGAATGCTCATGTTCAGATTATTAATGAGCACTGAAAGGCGAACCAGCACTACGTGCTACACTTCTGGCAAGAGAGTGAGCGGCACCTGATGGAGGAGGAGTACGTGCAGGTACGTGGGGTGTAGTAAGTATTTTTTCTGATAATTTCTTCGATGGTATTTTTAACGATCTACAACTATGCGCAGAGCCACATGAGCTGGTTGCAGGGTCGGACTGATGCATTTCGGGCCCTTTGTCGGTACTTGGCTAGCGATGAGTTTAAGGCTAAGTCCTGGAAGGCTCGAGAGTGCAGAGGGGTCGAGGGGAAGAGCAGGCATGACCAAGATAATCACTTGTGTTTAGCTAAATGCATGGTAAATGTATGTAACTTATGTTTATATATTCATAATATATTGTTTATACTTACACGTATTGACAGGAGCGCAAGACGGGGGTGTCGCCGACCGTTGCTATGATCTGGAAGAGAGGTCATAGGGACCCTTCTCAGCCTCAGGGGTGCAGTCAGGCTGCAGCCAAGCGATTGGTAAGTTTAGATTCATTCATATTAAATATCACTATATGGATTGTTGAACTTACACAACTTCCTTGTTTTGCAGGCTAAGTACAGGGAGGAGGCTAGGAAGATACACGGCGAAGATTTCAATTGGAAACGTGAACCAATCGATCATCAAGCCGCGTATGCAAGCGGAGGTGGAAAAGCACACGGAAGGTGAGTTTATAAGTCATTTTATCATTTTCAATTAAAAGTATTCAAGATATTTCAATTTCATATTACTGACTCTCTTTTTTATAGGCTCGCCATATTCGAAGGAGTTATAGACTCGAGGGCGGGGAGACTTGCGAGAGGCAACTTCACGCAGGCTTCGTCGGTGGGCACGACAGGTCGTCGCGTCTTGCAGAGTGACATTGAGATGCAGTCCCTCCAACAAACTGTAGAAGAGAACCTCAGGTGATCGGAGGAGGCGGAATGCCAAAGGATCGCGCTGGAGGCCACGATCTCTTCCTAGGCAACAGTGTTGTTGCAGATGCAGGAAGTAATGGAGGTAATAAAATGAAAACTAAAGTTCTCATTAATTCAGCGTAAATGACTTACTAATAGGTAACATTTAATGTTTGCAATGACAGGCCATGGCTCAGGCGCAAGGTCTGGGGATCTATCTACCGCCACTACTGGTCCTTCTAGATGATCCTGCGGGTCGGGTAATTTTATGTGTCAACTTAACAATTCTAGTTTACCTCAACCAAAATAAAGCAAGGAAATGGAGTGACAGTGAAAGATAGTTAGATAGAGTGAGAGATGGAGCTAGAAGAGGGAGGAAGGTAGATAAAAAAGGATTGAGATAGAATAGAGAGGGAGATAGTTAGATAGAACAAAAGGATTAAGACAGAAGAAAGAGAGAGATAGAAGAAAGAGTGAGAGATAGTTAGATAGAGTGGGAGAGGAATGAAGAGAGAGAGGAAGATGTAGATGGAGATAGAAGGAGAGGAAGAGAGAGGGAGATAGGGACATGTAGATGGAGATAGATGGAGGAAGATAGAGGAAATGATAGCAATAGAGAGATAAATTGAGAGAGAGATAGAGAGAGAGAAATGAAAAGAGAGAGGAAGAGAGGGGATCTAGATGGAGACAGAGGGAGAGGAAGGGAGAGAGATGTTGATGCATTTATATTCTAACTCTAAGTCTCATTAATTGTAAGGGTCTGCAACGGCTACTCAAACACTGTCGCCATTGTTACTGCCACCTGGAATGAGGTGCGACGACGACTTCGACTTTGGGGGTGGCTTTGGAGGTGGCTTCGGAGGTCAGATGGGCAAGTGAGCCCTTATTTGTTTTGTTGATGGTGATGTGCGATGTATCGAGAATGTTGTCTGTGATTGTGATGTTTTTTGTGTTTGATATATTGTGTTTGATATACTGTTTCTGTTTTGTGTTTCTGGCCATCGAGCCGGGTAGTATTTTCAGTTTTTAAAAAATAAAAAACCTTATTTGCGACGGCTTTTTATACAGTACCGTCGCAAATAAGGCTCCAGAACGTCGCAAACTAGAACCCTGTTATTTGCGACAGCTTGGCCGTCGCAAATATGGCCTTAGATGTGATGGCCAGGCTATCGCAAATGGCCGTGTGGGCCCCATCAGATGACCACATGGGACCCATCAGCTGACCTTATTTGGGACGGCCTGGCCGTCGCAAATAGGGACTTAATTGCGACGGCCTGGCCGTCGCAAATAGACCTGTGGGGCCCATCAGACCCCTGGCAATAATTTGCGATGGCTGATGCCGGCCATCGCAAATAGGCTTATATGCGACGGTGACCGTCGCGCAAATCGTCGGGATTTCTGTAGTGATGGAAGCATCATGCAGAATCGGAAGCAACTTGGGAGCTAGAAGATGAACTCAAGAACGAATTTCTCTATCTCTTTCCTTCTACGTCGAATGTCGAGGGCGAGATTCATTTTAAGGGGGGTAGGTTTGTAAGACTCTCATTTTCATCCATCATGCGTTGCATACATTGTAACACATGTTTAACACTAAGCAACACAAAAAGCAACAAGTTTAAAATGTATTAGAACCAAAACAACATTTAAAAATTTGTGTAGGTGCGGACTTGTCCGGTTTGGACCGCAGACTAGTCCAGTTTTGCTCTTTGTTGACCCTCTAGACTTGTCCGCTCTTGCTGCGGATTAGTCTGATTGAGTTTCTGTTGATTGTCCGGACTTGTCCGTTGATGCGTACGGACTAGTCCGTTCCTATCTGAGGGAACTTTTCGGAGTTGTCTGGTAGTTCTATCTTTTGATCTAGTTTTGGAAAATTAATCAAGCCTTCAGACTTATCCGGCCTGCACCAGACTTGTCCATTTTCATTTCTAGACAAGATCGAACTTGTGCGGTACCAGAACATACTTGTCCATTCAACTTTCTGTAACTTCAAAATAACTCCGAACGGATTTCTTCAACCAGACACCAAACTTATCTGTTCAACACTCTGACTTCCAAGGGACTAGTCTGGGCCCCTAGCGGACTTGTTCGGTATGTCCGACTCAGATTCAATCTTTTCGTCCATGACATGTTATTGGGTATTTACCTTAATTGGGCCCAAGAACGTTGTGCCCAACCCTAGTGCAGCCCATGTGGGACCCCTACACGGCCTCCACCACCTTGAACTCGAAATCCATCAAACCCAACCTCTCCACCTCTATATAAACACCCCACCACCCCAACTTTTCATCTCTTTGTACAGTTGGGAGAAAACCCCAAACCCTAGTTTGTGTGCCGCCATCAAGAGGAATTCATCGCAGCCTGGAGAAGGGAGGGAGGAAGGAAAAGGTTTAATCAAGATCGATCTTCATCAACTTCTCGACATCAACATTCTTCATCACCAAAATTGTCATCAACACCTTTCACCAAGCCCAAGCCGTCAAGATTCAAGTGTTGCACGCAATCCTCGATCCTTGAATCTCTAGACACACGGTACACCCTCTACATCCAAGTTTCCAAGTGAATTCAACCCTAAATCTCACTGTCCAAAAAACCATAATTTTGTAGATTTTGTATAGGGCGGACTAGTCCGGCCCTGACAACGGACTAGTGCGGTGTTCTGAATCTGTTCATGCTGAATTGATTCCAAGTTAATTCAAATCAATTCAAAACCTATTGAAACTTGTTAAAAGCTACTGTAACTAGATAGTAAACATTAGTAGCAACTCATTAACAATTTTTACCTCATAATTGCATTAATCATGCATGTCATTGCATATTGAGTAATATATGGGCATTTATTGATTGTAATGTCTGTTTTGTATGTCTTTTGCGCGGAATATAAGGTGTTGTGCTAGAGGATGCTGTCGAGGACCTCCAGTACCAGAACATCGAAGCGTTTGACCCAAACCAATCTGAAGAGCAAGGTAAGTGTCCTTGATCATTTTGATCCCATATGTAAATGTTCTGTTTCAAAAACTGTATGCTTGTGTCAAATTGATGGGAGACCTGGGATAGGTGTCATAGACTTGTTTGACCATCCTTGTCGCTTGGAAATGTTGTAGAGAGTCAGGACGAGCATTTTACTGTTTTGCTTCGTTCTAATTAATTGGGATGGGAAAACCAAACGAATGGCTAAATTATGAACTAATGAACCTATAGATGATGAGAATTGATGAACATGGATAATTGGTAACATGGTACTTCGAAGGTCTAAGCAAGCATGGTTTGTGGATTGGGTTGGATGTTATGGTGGTTTTTCTTGCCTTGGAACTAAGGACCAGTTCATGCGAGAATAAGCCAGGACAACAGTGCACCACAAGGCCAAGTATAGGTGTGTCCTAGCCAATTAATGAGGATTATTACTAGCAATGATTCATATCATTTGGAGGAGCAGGGAATGGGAGTCGGTTGGGTTTGCAATAGTGGCTGGACTGCCATGGGATCCTAACGACAAGAGAGGGGTCCCTTGGTTGGATGTGCTCAGTTGGAGGCATCACCACCGGTGAAACCTTAGTGGTCTTAATATGTTGGTAGTCCCTTTGTAAAGGCTATTTTGTGATCTCTTGGCCATACACCTAATGTAGTGTAATTGGCATAAGACAGGTTTCTTTAGTCGCCGACTGGTGATGAAATCACAAACTTGTGGGTAAAGTGGTACAACCTCTCCAAAGTGTTATAAACTATCATGATAGTCGTGATCCCGATTAAGAGCACCTAGATGACCTACATGATTAGAGTCAGACTTGGGATTTGGGATGGTCATGGTTATGGTTATGATTTGGTAATGGTTTTGGTTATGGTTTGGTTATGGTTATGGATTGGATGGTGATAAATGGACATGATTAATGATGATGGTAAGAATATGGTATATGGACGATTAATGGATGATGGATATGAATTATTGTGTTTATTTGGGATATGATGGGGATATTATACATAGACATCTTAGGATGCTTTTCATATGTTTTAAATGTATTTTTCAGCATATAGTCATTATTTATTTTCAATTCCTTGTTTAAGCTACATGTCATTATTTTCCCACCCTTGCTGAGTGGACATGTGCTCACCCTTGCAATTTCCCCACCAACAGTTTCAAGTGATGTTTGGGAGTATCATGAGGATAATACGGAGTACTAAGTTGTGTGCTGCCGTTAACTTGCCTGTCGTGTTGCTTGGAGCTGTGCAATTCCCCTAAGCTCAGCTTAGTTTGCTTAGTTGCTTAATTAGATTATTTCTGCTGCATTATTTTTCAGAACTTATTAATAATAATCATTAGATTTGTAATCCGAGGATTATTTGGATATTGTAATAAAAGTACATAATTAACTTGTGGTGTGGTAATTTTCAGTATATTGTTTTGTGATGCACACGCGTATGTGTGTTGAACATCCTGGGTACACATATGCGTCACACTTGGTTCATTTTCGGAACCGGGTGTCACAATAGGTGGCCTATCTCTAGCCAAGGCGGGGTCCAAGGGCGCCACGTGTCCAGAAGGCCCAGACCCCTCTACCTTAGATACGGGGTCTGTAGTACCCACATGAACCTCAAGGAGGGGTCCAGCTCCTCCTCAGGGACGAGCTCCCATGCGGCAACGTGTCCAGCAAGACGGGATCCCGCTCCCCTATGGGAGAGGGCTCCGGAGCTGCCACATGGCTCGAGACAACAGACAGGCCGCCTCCCCGAAGTGGTGGGCTCCGGCTCTGCCATGTGTCCCGCGGCCCTGGAACCCCCGCTCTACTCAGGAGCAGGCTCTAGGGCTGCCACGTGGCCAGCGGATCGGGACCCAGCCTCCCCCAAAGAGGCTAGCTCCCAAGCTGCCACATACCCTGCAACTTGCCCTGGGCAGTGGGTTGTGGGAGTTAAGAGGGTGGTGCGCCTTGCCAGGCCAGGCATTGAAGACTCGCGTCTTCCCCAGGCGCATGACGCGGCACATGCCCACTTTCAGGTACCACTGCACCCAATTGCATTGCAGTGAAGGCACAACAAGCCTACCCCACTCCGCCAAGTGTGTAGCTTACGGTGCCATGGACAAATGGATGGGACATTCCCTGCTATCATCAACGATGACGCACGGGCTACTGATGACTGAGCTGGCAAGATGGCAAGTCTTCAAGCCACGATCAAAGGAAGCTTATGCGAGAAGCCTTTAATATTTAGGATAAGATTGACCCAGGGCCACTTGTCAGGCCCCCAAACCCCACTTGTAAGGCGTCTGGCCTTTTCTATAAAAGGACCGGACCGCCACCGTTACATAGGGCAACCAATCGATCCCCTTCTACGCATACACACAGACACCAGCAATACAACCTCACCATGGAGTAGGGTGTTACTCTCTTGTGCCCGAACCACATAAAAACCACAATCTTACACTCTCATACGCGCGATCACTCGATAGAGGACTAAGACCTGCCGATCAATGAACCTCCGCGGGCTGCTCCTTAGCAAATCTGGGGGAAGTGTGCATTAACACTTCAATAAAGGTAGTTATTTACTATTTGTGGTGTGGTATTTATCTGATTATCATATTTGAAGTTGTCGTCTATGTGTGATGAACATTCTGAGCACCAATATGCGTTCACTTGGTCCATTTTCACAACCGGTGTCACAAGTGGGCGTCCTCCCCCAAGCTTGTTCTTCACTCACCTCCGTGATGAGGGTTGAAACCTTGATGATGGAAGTATGCCACGAGATCGGGTTGTTGTTGTTCTAGCGTGGAGTTGAAGTTGGTGAATTGAGCATCCATGTGTTGTTGCTAGTCTTGGGGTACCTTGGAGATGCCCTTTGGAGAGTGTTGTAAATGTCACCGGATCTCACTTCAAGCTCTTCCATACGTCTAGTGAGATTTGTCATTCCTTGGCTATAGGCGCGATGACTTCTACCCGAAGAATAACGACATCTTATGGATATTGGAGGCAAGCTTCTAGAGATTGAAGTGGATAGGGGTGGCTCCCATGCAACACCTGGCCATCCATGCCAAGACGGACCTTCGGTCTCATACGATGGAGGTTGAGTTCATCCGGGTGCATCACCCGTTGGGTTCTTTTCCTTTTTGTGCTCATGGACTGTGGAGGTTGTCAGAGGCATGGTCGCTCTGCTTGTACGGCTTCTAGTTATCCTGCTAGGGACATTACTTCTTCAGGCTTCCTCGATGGGAATAAGGTCAATGGTTAGCCTCTGACATTTGTACAAATGATAATCATGGTTAGGTAATCGAATTTCATTGATAAAGCCAGGATAATAAAATAACAAAGAGCCATCTTCGTTAATTCTCTTTCATTTTCAATATACTCAATGAAGAATATTCTAGTGCTCCTACCCTAGTAGCAATATGGGTAATCAATGAAGTGCATTCAATTGGCCCTGTTCTTGGAATGTAATCTAACCATTGTGTCATCATGGAAATAACTGAGCAACTTTTATCTTTTTTAATCATGACAAATAAAATTTTCAGCTCATCATAACGCACTACCTTGACATCTCCTCTAGGGAACATAGTCATAGCCACCCATCTATGCATGAAGCGTAAAGTAGGGTTGTGCAAGTGGCTATTCCTAGGTACACTACATATGACCTCACTAGTTAAATCTTGCCAAAAAATTTGTTTGTTAAACTTAGGCAAAGCGTCTAAATCTAGCAAACAACGTTTATGGAAGCCTAGGATTTCACTTAATTCTTTCCATAGGATGTTGTATTGTTTTTGAAATAATCTAAAAGGAAAACCATCAAATCTTATTTTGAGTGTGCAAAGGAATTGCATGGAGAGAAGGCATGATCCTCTCTCCTCTATGTGGGCAAAATTGTTCCATCCTAGTGCACACCAAATGGAAAAGAATTCGGAATCCATAACCATTTTGGAGATCAAATCTGGATCATAAGCTTTCATATGAGAAAACTCACAATCTTGAAGGAGCTTGCGTGCTTGATCTTCAACTTCACTTTTTATGTCGAGGTCGTCGTCGTGAAGAAGTTGGTGTGGGTTGCTCCTCTAACCCAAGGGAACGTCCTCACCTACACTCCTTTTCCCGAGAACGTGGTGTAGCAACAAAAGAGGGACGTGCACTTCAATATCCACCATGGCTTGAGCTTGTAGCCCCCTTCCTCTTCCCAAACAACCTCTTCATTCCATTCATGGCCACAACAAACAAGAACACAACAAGGCAAAAACTCAAAAAAGGTGATGTTAGTGAAAGCAAAACCCCCGACGAATTTTTCCTCGAAGAACTTGATAGCAAATTGCAAATGCAAATAAAAGCAAATCTTTTTGAGTTGGATTTGGGCAATAGTATTTGAATGAAGAGCAAGGAAAACAATGTGAGCAAAGAGTGATTTTGCGGAGGTGTGAAATAAGGTGAAGTGTGAAGAGGAGTGCTCCTCATGACCACCATTTAAAGTGTACACTCCCCAATGGTCACTATGGAACCAAATGTTGCCGTTGGAGGAGAGAGGGCCAAAATGGCCCTTTTCCCATGTCGGCCAAATAGGTGGGTCGGCCGCACTGCAATGTGGGCCCCCCTATTCTCCCTTTTTGAAGGTGGCTCCCCAACGGCTATGAAATTAGCACGTTGGTGAAATAACACTTTTGCAGCTCAGAAAAATTGTTTTCCGAATAAGAATCCTTTTTTCAAAACCCAACAATTTTCTTTTTGTGAAAAATAAAGAAATAAAAATGATAGTTGAGAATAGAAGATTCTCAACTTGCTAAGAAAAACCAAATATGAAGTGGTAAAAAATCAAACTAAATGGGGAAAACCAAATGAAGAGAAAAGAAAAATTAAAGAAAAGGATGACTGCCAATTTAACCTATTGGCTAGGTCTCACCACCGTCCGATGAGATGTACATTCCTCCTTCTTCATTCTTGACATCTGAGACCGGAGCGATGGGCTCGGATGGCTTGTCTTGCTTCTTCCGCCATTCCTTCTTTGGCGGTTTGGTGGACTTGGGCCCTTGGGGAGGCCCGAACATCTCCGTCTTCTTGGGGTGTCGGCGTGGACGATAAGACAGGTTCTCCGCATAGATAAAATTCCTCATGAATGCAATGAGTGAGTACATCTTTGGAGGTGTGATTTTGACCTCTTGAATGTGTTTAATATTAGGCCGATACTTGATAGGGATCATGGAGCATTACTCCAACTTTGGGCGAAAGTTAAACTTCTCCTCCTTTCCATTGATATGGAAGTTTTCTCCAGCTCCCACATCTATGCAAGCCTTCGTGGTGCTATGGAATGGTCGCCCAAGAATGAAATGTGTATCCTTTTCGACCTCCATGTCGAGCACCACAAAATCCATGGGTATGAAGCAATTTCATATTTTCACCGAAACATCTTCAGCGATACCCACCGATAACGGACTGAAGAATCAGCCAGTTAGAGCTGCATAGATGTTGGAGTAAGCTCTGTGAAGTTCAACTAGACGAAAACTACCTTGGGCATCACAATCACACTTGCTCCAAGTCACAAAGGGCCTTGTCAAAGTGGTGAGCCCCAATCGAGCAAGATATTGCAGGACATCCAGGGTCCTTCTGCTTTTTCCAGAAGCCTATTAAGTATGGATCCACTGCAATCTTCCATAAGCTTGAAAACCTCAGTGGTGGGCAATGGCCGCTTATTATTCAATATGTCCTTGAGATAACGAGCATAAGTGGGTACCTGCATCGCATCAATCAAGGGCATATTGATGTGGATTTTCTGAATAACCTCAACAAAACGTTTGAATTGCTCATCCACTGTTGGCTTCCTTTGCCTGTGAGGGAATGACAATAAGTTGGTGTCTTCAAATTTCTTGGCCATTCTCTCACTATGTGGTTCACTTATGCCAACTGGGACATCTTCCTTCTCGTTTGTAGTTGTCCTCTTCTCTTGTGTGAGATACGATGGGTCACGAGTGGTCTTGCCACCTATCGTAGCCACCGCAATCTCCTTTTCTATTGGAGGAACAACTATAGCAAGTTGAGCTAACTAAGTTTCCAACATCTTGTTGAAGCTCAATTGATTCTTGAAGGCTGAGGATAGTCCTTCAATCTTGGCATTAATGCTCTCTAGGGTCTTGTCATTAGCCGACAGTTTCTTGGATAGAGCATCATTGATTTTCAGCTGGCTAATTGAAAGCTCTCTCAAGTTGGGATGATTTACATTATTGCCATTGTTGTTGTACCCTCCTTGAAAGAACGGGCGTGGCTTGCCCCACCCTTGACCTCCTCGATGATAGCCACTGTTGTTCCCATTGCTGACCTTATATAGGGCATCTTCAAAGGTTTTTGGGCAGTCATTGCCCAAATGGCCCGTGTTGCCACAGACTTCACACGTGATGTGAGAGTCTAGGGCATAGGCATTGCCACATACCTCACCACTGCCTTGTCCATCAATCTTTTTCATAAGGAGGATATGTGCATGCCTTGCTAGCGGATATGGAGATTCTCGTCGCTCTAACCCATGTTTGACACCATCTTCTCAATCAAATCTTTGGCTTTGGGCACCGTTAATGAGAAGAAGGCACCTCCAGCAACAGCATCAACATGGTCACAATCGGAAGGGATCAGCCCGTTGTAGAAGTTTTGGATAATTAGCTAGTCATCCATCCCATTGTGGGGATAGGCCAGGACGTACTCCTTAAGCCTTTCCCAAGCTTTGAGAAAAGACTCCTTAGCATCTTGCTAGAAGCTGGAAATTCTTCCACGTAGGGCATTGGTCTTTCCCAACGTAATGAACTTGGCGAGGAATACCATAGAACACTTGTCCCAAGTGTCTACAATACTTTGGTTCCCGTAGAACCACTGTTTTGCTCTCCCAAAAAGAGAGAATAGAAACAGCCTAAGACGGACAGCATCAGGAGATACATCCTTGATCTTAAAAGTGTTGCAGATCTCAAGGAACTATTGCAGGTGAGCACTTGCATCCTCGTTAGCCTTCTCACAAAATGGGTTTGCTTGCACCGTAGTGATGAGGCTAGTTTTGATTTTTAAGTTCACATCTCCTGTGTTAACAGTGGGCCAAATAGGTACATTGTTAGCAGAGGGAGCCGAAAACTCACGAAGGGTCTTCTGGGCCACTAGCGTTTTGGTTGTTGGTGCAGCTGCGCTGGCATACTTTGCCGCTCGAAATTTTTGAGGAGTAACGACACGAGGTCGATCTCTTAGAAGGGATTCGGGATCTTCAACAAAGTTTTCCGGCAAGCGGAAACCAGACATACACTACCCTATTTTCACATAAAATGCGAAAACAAGAAAGGTTATCCTACTAAAACTGACCCTGGGTCCTATCCTATTCACTCAATCATGCAATACTCTGACAGCTTTCCCCAACAACGATGCCAAGAATGCTTGTTGATATTTCCTACGCACTACTAACAAATCACCCCGAGCAATGTTGCCAGAAATGGTTGTTGATAGTAATTAAATAACTGAGATAAATCCGCAAGCGCACAGAATCTATCGATGTAGCATTTCCCCTTTTGGAGTATTCCCAAAGGGTGTCATTTATATTCTCCCAATGGAACGCTAGGTGGAAGCAAAGCAATCATCAAATGAAGAGGCTAGGTTAGTCTGGGTAGGGTTCTAGCAAGGATGGATAAAGGATAATTGGAGGTAGTGTGTTGAACTCAAGCGCATTCTATCCTAAGGGGGTAAATGAGATAAAGAGGGATTAGGCTAAGAGTTAGGTAGATACTCCTACTTTGCTTCTAAAATACATATACACAGCATAAGTTAGTTACTAATGATCATATCAATTATAAATTCTCATGTTAAGTGGATTTACACAACGGGCACAGGTTTACCCCTAGCAATACAAGGGTAACTTCCGCAAAGAGCATGTGGCATAGACGAACATGGAGGATTACAAAAGACATATAGGGATGTCACCACCAACTGCCTATCTCTTTAATCTGTGGGTCTATGAGACATTCAACGCTACTTATCTATCCTAGCACCATGCTAGCATATTAAGTAATTACCTTAAGAGCCTAGGCACAAGTCATCCTAAGGCAATGAACTAAATCATCATTGAACAAATGGTTCACATTAACATAATCATATCATAGCTAATTATACTATAGTGAGGGTTTGTAATGTTTATTATGATATAATGAGAACGGTATAGCATAATCATAAATACTACTCATACCACATATATGGAATCCACAATAAAACAAGAAACGCTTCATCCAAGTATGTGAACAATAGAAGACTAAAGATGACATCTTTATTAGGAGCAAAGTCACAAATACAAATAGAAATATGCGAGCCATACCTTTCCCAATTAAGAATTAGGAAGATACTCCTTCTACTCCTCTCCTACTTATACTATGAACTAGAAGCTCTCCTCTCTACAACCTACACTCCTCTAAACCTATGGAGAATAGTGTATACAATGGATGAATACTCAAGTGGTATGTGTGTGAATTGAGGGTAGGGGGTCCAATTTATAGGTGGAGAAGGGTTGGTTCCCTCTACCAAAAGCGTGTGAATCAGTCACCACTGACTTCTTGAAGCCGGGAGGAGCCAACACGTGGCGATTGACCGAGTTTGGTACCAAGACCAAGTCAGACGACTAGGGGGGTCAGCCAACCTGGTCTCTGCACCATTTTTCGTGTCACTACAAGAAACAAGTAAAAGTGTGTCGTCCTTATAGTCGTTGGTTGGCTACTAAAGCCGACACCTATAATTTATAGCCGTCGGTCTACCGACGTTTTTAACCGACACTTTTAAATCAATGTTTTTAACTTTTAAAGCTATCGGGGACGACGCGTATAAATCTTATAATCGTCGGTTTCAAATGGCCGACACCTTTATATTTATATCTGCCGGTTGTGTCAGACCGACACATTTACATTTCTTATGACCGTCGGCCACCATCATACCGACGCTTTTAATACAACTACACATAAAAAAAACAATCGCTGGTCATGTTTCCCAACATCTCCGCGCTGTCGAGGCTCACCGCAGAGCACGAACGACTCGTCGCCGGGAACTCCAAGCTGAAATGGCGGCCGAAGCCTCAACAAGAGATGACCGACACTCCACAACATTTAAATAACAAGTTTGGAATCATAGTTATGTACGTATACAAGCAAAAGCAAAATATGCAGCATGCAGATCTTGGTTTAAAAAACAACAACAACGCATGATGTCGCCTTCTGCTTGCCGCCACCGCCGGCCACCATGGCCGCCGCAGCACCGTGGATGACGCCGGAACTCCAAGCAAACCATGGCAGTCGACGGAGCCATGGAGGCTGAGTGAGCCGCCTGGGAGGCCGCACCGCCGGAAGGCCGCGCTGCCAGAAGGCCGCGCTGGGAAGCTGTCTGGGAGGTCGAGCAAGCTGATGGGAGACCGCGCCGTGGAGCTCGCACCGCCGGGAGGCTGCGCTGCCGCGCCATAGGGACCCCATGCCGGGAAGCCGCTTGGGAGGTCGAGCGAGCTGCCTGGGAGGCCGCACCGTGGAGCTTGCGCCCGCCCTGTCGTGGCGCCGCGCCGCCGGGAGCCCGCCCTGTCGCGCCGCCGCGCCTGTTGTGAATCCTCCGCGCCCTAGGAGAGGCCGCCGCGCCTTGCCGTGGGAGAGGCCGTCGTGCTAGCTAGGGTTGTTTGATGGAGAGGCGGCGGCTGAGGATTCGTGCATCGTGCTAGGGTTATTTTTTGGAGTGTTGTAGGTGCTAGTGTCTGGATGGTTCCATTGTGGACGCAATAGTTAAAAAAGTATCGGGAGAGGAGTCTGGGAAGTAAGGCCGTCGGCCTTAGTTGCAGCCCGACGTGCTCTTGGATAAAAAAGTTTTTTCTGTAAAATACAATCATCGGTATTAGTTTGATTGTCGACGCATTTAAATGTTGATGTTACAGCCGTCGGTGCATTAGTGCTCCCGACGGTTATAAATTTATTGATGTCGGTTCTTTTATCTGTTCCAACGTTTTTATTTATAGCCGTCGGTTACAATAGTATCAACGTCTTTACTGTATTTATATTCATCGGCCCCCACACTTATAAAGTCACCGACGCTCTATTGCTCATTTCTTGTAGTGTGTGCTTTCTCCAGGTCATTGCTAGGTGGGTCCCATCCCTTGACATTGGTGCTACACCGTTGGATGGCCTCACATACTTCTGTTTGTGGGTCATTTGATCCATGTGGTGCCACATGTTGGCGCTTGATTGGCTAGGATGGTATTTTCTAGGATTGCTCCCCCTGTTTTACCTCATTTCTTGCAATAATTCCCTGCATGCACCATTTCTCCAAAGACAAATGGAAATAGGTTAAATGAAAGGTGAAATTGGTATATGACAGCCGTCAACAATGAGCATGGTTTGTTACGAAGGTGAGAAATTGGCATATGAATGGTTATTAAATTGATGGATGAGATATGATGGTAAGTGCGGATGATGAATATATATTATGATAATTACTTGGGATATGATGGGATTTAACTCACATAGACATTGTAGGTTGCTTTTACATAATTGTGAATTTAAATGTACTTTTCTGTAATTAGCCATTTATTATCATCCTTGTTTAAGCTACATGTCATACTTTCGCACACTTGCTGAGTACGACATGTACTCACTCTTGCTATCCCTCACTAAAACTGTTTTAGGTGATGTTTGGGAGTACCATGAGGATCACGTGGAGTGCTAGGTTGCATGCTATCGTCAATTGTTTGTGGAGTGGAGTCGCAGTGGTTAGTTTATTTTCCTGCTGCAATAATTAGAGACTTGTAATTCGAGAACCATTGAGTTATTGTAATAAGGTACTTATTTACTATTCGCGACGTGGTATTTATCCGATTATCGTTTGTGAAGTTGTCATGTATGTGTGATGAACATCCTGGGCACACATATGCGTTTACTTGGTTCATTTTCGGAAGCGGGTGTCATAAGGAGTTTGCTAGGATGCTTGAATTGGGTTGGTCTTTGAACAAGAGGCTCAAAGTTCACAATGTCAAGGGACTAGAAAAGGATGATCTTGAATCCCTCTATGACACCACTTATACTTTAAAGGCTCCCTCCACCAAGTATCTGAATCCCTTCATTGCTGTTTTGAACCGGGTGCTAAGGAAGACTATTGCACACAAAGATGGTGATGCGGGAAGCATTCAGGACTTCCTTCACAACTTGATGCAGATGATAAGTCGAGGTAAGGAATTCGATGTTTGATTATATCTACAATGATATATTCAACATTGCTCACACTCTAAACCAGTCTTGTGGATATGCCTCCTACACTATGTCCATGATTGAGAAAGTCACAAGATTGGATTTTGTCAAGGATGTCCCTCAAACAAGCTCTGACCTCAAGTTCCTACAGCTCCTCCTCCACTGTCCTCCTCTACAAGACAACGATCTACTCGTGCCACTCCAGCGAGTGCCTCCTCTACTATAGTCAGCTCATCCTCCAGAGGCTCCAACAGCAGCATTTTAAGGATGATACGTGCCATATTCACTTCTTGTCGCAAATTAGAGGTGAAGCAATATAATGAGAGGTAGGAGAGGAAGAGGAACTATCGGTACGTGATGAAGAATGTGACTGCCATATGTCAACAGCTCGAAATCTCACCTGTTGGCTCTCCAGAAGTTTCAGAAGACTCATGTGGAGATTTCACTGAGATGCCAACACTTACAAATGATGAGCTAGCATTCTTTGGCATTGATCCCTCCAATCAATATACTGCTCCTCAAGCAAGTGATGATGATGATAATGACAATGAGGAGCAAGATAGTGAGAACAAACAAAGTGAGTGCAAGGTGAACCGAGAAGATGAAGACGACAAATAGCTTTTCTTAGTTTTTCCCTTTTTGGTGTCTTGATGCCAAAGGGTGGGGAGATTTAGGGGGAGTAGGTTATCATAGTCGTTATCCTTAGCTATGCTTGGTCATTGAGGGTTATTTAAAAAAACTTGTAATGTTTTGTGATATGCTTTGTGTAAGACATTGCATTTTCTATGCACCATGTTATCTCATTATTATGCTAATGTTTATGCTTAATTATCATAATGTGTTATTCTTATACTTATGCACTTATACACTCGATCATCTTAATATCCATGCCTATGTGTTATTATGTGATGCTCACATATTTAGTGCTAAAACACATCACTCGTATTACTAAAATTGTTTACACTCACTTCTCTAGGCACCCCATCATAAATATACACATATGGGATTTTATTAATTTTTTATGCTCATCATATTCCTATTCGTATTTATCACAACTTCTGCTCACACTACAAGGATTCTGTCCTGTTGCAACGATTCTACTGTAATGAATACTAAATCATTGTAGTAAGCTTGGTCTTTTGCCACGATTCACTAGTTTGTGGCATTAGGATCTATCAATATATAACACAATCATTGAATTAAGATATGTTGCCCCGATTCACTAGCTCGTGATGTTAGGATCTATCGCCACGGAACACAAACGTTGCAATAGGATATGTTGCCACGAATTAGAAAACTGTTGCATTAGGATTCTAGTACGATGGAACACAATCGTTGCATTATAATCTATAGCCACGAATCACTAGTTCGTGGCGTTAGGATCTATTGCCACGGAAAACAATCATTGCACTACGATCTTTTGCCACGATTCACTAGTTTGTGGTGTTAGGATCTATCGCCACGGAACACAATCGTTGCGTTAGGATCTGTTCCCACGAATTAATAGTTCATTGCATTAGGATTTTTTGCCATGGTGCACAATCAATGCATTAGAATCTATTGCCACAATTGTACTAGTTTGTGGCCTTGGGATCTATAGCAGCGAAACACGATCGTTGCATTAGGGTTTGTTGCAATGATTCACTAGTTCGAGGCATTAGGATCTGTTGCCACGGAACACAATCGTTGCATTAGGATCTATTGCCATGAATTACTAGTTGTTGCATTAGGATCTTTTTTCATGTAGCACAATCTTTGCATTAGGATCTGTTTCCACAATTGTACTAGTTTGTGTCCTTAGGATCTATCACCACGAAACACAATCAATGCATTGTGATTTGTTGCCACGATTCACTAGTTCGTGGCATTAGGATCTACCGCCACAGAACACAATCATTGCATTAGGATCTATTGCCACAAATCACTAGTTTGTTGCATTAGGATCTTTCGCCACGGAGCACAATCGTTGCATTAGGATTTGTTGTCATGATTGTACTAGTTTGTGGCCTTAGGATCTATCTTCACGGAACTCAATCGTTGCATTAGGATTTGTTGCCATGATTCACTAATTCATGGTGTTAGGATCTATCACCATGGAACACAATTGTTAAATTAGGATCTATTGCCACGATTCACTAGTTCGTGCGTGAACGGGATCCAAGGCGGGCGAGAGTGCTGACACTAGCAAGGCCACTTGCCAGTGAAATCGATCGAGAGAACCACCCACAAATTCCATAAGATATTTAGATTTTTGTTTTCTGCGTGCGACCCCTTTTCCACATGATTGATAGTGCTTACAGGAACACAATCATCACAGCTAACATAGTACTGATGTAAAAATGTAGCATTAGCATCTATCGTCACGAATAGTTCACAACTCACACAGTACTTATATAAAAAATCATCATCTTTGCTTGTCCCCCCCACCCCAATGGAGCTACATGACCATCATTGATATATGTATCATCATCGTGGTCATCGTCTTTATTTTCTGATGAAACTCCATCTGCCTGAATCACCTGTTGTCATTAAAAGAGCGGAAGCATCACCGCTTGCTCCCTCAATGTCCTTCCTCCCATGCAGTCGTATCCTCATTTATGTGTGGCATATTGATATCAGTAAGCCGATCATCAAATGTCTTAGCCACCATCGTCTTAGTCACATTATTTTCACTGTCTCCAGGGGACATGGTAAAATGGTTTTGTGGCTTCGTTTTAACAATTGTAGTCCATTTAGGTTGCTTCACACTTGGAACGTAAAAAACTTGTTCTGCTTGGGTGGATAGAATGTAAGTCTCATACTTAAATCAGAAAAGAGTAGTGTCAACATCTATCATTCCTTATTGATCCTTTTGGTGGCCTCTGCTTTGGTTCTGACTGGAAAAAGGCCGATCAAACTAGTCAAATTCAATAAACATTACCGCTTGGTTTTTTTAAATCAATAGAAATTATTCTTTTGATTACTCCAAACCAATCATGATCACTACCCCGAATAACAACACAACTACTTTGGGTCCATAAATCTTTTTCCACATCTGCAGTTCAAAAAGAAGAAGCCATTGATGAATGGTCGACTAAAAAGACGTGCCCGATGATCAGGTCCTCTAGATAATGCATATATATAATCGGTTACTTTTCCTTCTTTGTGTAATATTGTAATTTGTACACATTAGTATAAAAGGGTGTCATCGACAAACCAATACCAGAACTCATATTTGTTCAATATTTCATCAAAGTAAAAACTTGCATGTACTTACTCATTTCTAAAACCAATAAACGAACTCATCTCTATGGTGTTTATAACATCACGTGGTTGAATATTTTTTGGTTATTCAATATGCTCACTGAAAAGGGTACAAAATTAAATTAGTCATCTACAATAAGCATGATCCAATACAGTATAGAACATCTGAGTTATACATACTTGATCCATGGAGCGGCCTCTTCAACATTAGAAATAAAATAATGTCTGATGTTATGTAGTTCAACCATAGTAAGTTGGTGCCATTTATATCCTTTTTTAGAATTATTGACTTCTGTAAATATATTACACTGAAGAGAAGGTTCATTCCTAGCTGCAGTTTCATGATGTATTGGCCTATTAAGATTGGTGCTAATGTTATCCAAAAACTGACTACAAAAAATCATACACTCTTCCATAATATATCCCTCAGCTATAGAACCCTCCATGTGAGCTTTGTGACGTACATACCTCTTCCATGTACCAAGGCACCTCTCAATTGGATACATCCATCTATAAGAAACAGGTCCATCCAAGCGAGCTTCTTCAGCAAGATAGGTTGGAAGATGTACCATGATATCAAAGAAAGCGGGAGGAAACAACATCTCAAGCTTACGAATTGTTTCAGAAATTTGTTTGCTCATCCTATCCAAACCTGGTTCTGCCAATTCTTTAGAAAATATTCAAGAAAATAATATGCTAAACTCAATTAAAAGTCCAACAACCTTTTAAGGCAACATTTTACGCATTGCAATAGGAAGGAGCTTCTGAAATATTATATGGCAGTCATGAGTTTTTAGACCTGATACATTACATGCTTTTATGTCCACACATCTCTTGATGTTGAGGCATAACCATCGGGCATCTTCACATTCCCCAAACACTTTCACAAGGTGGTCTTCTCATTTTTACCCAAAGTATATATTGTTGAGGGCAATATATATACTCGTCATTTCTAACCACCGAATGTTGATCAGGCCATATACACATATCCTGCATATTAAGACAAGCTTGTAGACTATCTTTTGTTTTAACATCCATATTAGGCAATGTCCCCAATATGCGATCACAAATGTTTTTGTCAATGCGCATGACATCCAAGCTATGCCTTATTAGCCATGTCTTCCAATATGGGAGCTGGAAAAATATACTTTTCTTCTTCTAATTATGCGACCTATTTTCCTCAGTGCGCTTTCTCTTATTATTCGTCTGTCCAAAACTCACTTTATCAAAACTAACATATTGTCGGAGTACTTCTTCACCAGAGAGTGATGTTGGAGCCTCTCTATTCTCTATCTTGTTGTTGAAAGAAGCTTTGTTTCAACGAAAAATGTGATTCTGAGGTAGGAAACGATGATGACCCATGTATCAATGCTTTCTTCCATATTTCAACCACAAGGCATCAATGTTTATATGGCAGTATGTACATGCTGGCTTACCTTTTTGTGCTCCATACATAAAGCATTGCATATGCTGGAAAATCGTTTATTGTCCACAATATAGACGCTCGCATGAGAAATGTCTCTTTCTTCTAACTGCCATATGTTTCAACACAATGAGACCATGATTTCAGTAGCTCATCAATCAAAGGTTGCAAATACACATCAATGTTGTTTCCAGGTGACTTTGGCCAAGGAATTATCATTGACATCACCCAATAAGGCTGCTTCATACACAACCAAGGTGGTATATTATAAGGGACTAGAATCATAGGCCATGTACTGTAAGAAACATTCATTATTCCAAAAGGATTGAAACCATCAGATGCTACTCCAAGTCTTATGTTGCGATGACCAGATGAAAAATTTTGGTGAATGCTATCAAAATGCTTCCATGTTTTCGAATCTGCTGAATGGCGTAATATTCCATCATGAATGCGTTCTTCTTTGTGCCAGCACATGTTTGATGCCATTGATTCTGCCATATAAAACCTTCGTAAACGGGGAATAAGAGGGAAGTATCATAGAGTCTTGCGTTCTACAAGCTTCTTGACTTCTCCACAAGGTAAAGCCTCTCTTGCATCCCCACCAGTACTATTTTTCCATCTTAATTCATCACATTTGGACATCTATTCAGCAGAGAATAGTCCTTCCAGAATAACACATAGTCACTGACACGTGCATCGATCTTTTGGTAGTCCAGCCCGAGATCACGAACAACCTTCTGAACTTTATCAAGTGTAGTAGGAATGCAGTAGCCCATTGGAAGCACATGAGAGAATAGTTCAAGGATCAACTCACACGCTTTTTTGCTCAAACCATTTAAACACTTTATCTGGTACAACCTGACAATGAAGGATAACTGGGTCACCATCTCACAACCTGGATACAACTCCTTTGCATAGCAGCATCATTAGAAATTATAAGTCATAGAATGCCTTTGCACGCCCAGTTGGCTCCTGATGGTTTATAGCATTTTTTTTATTATCAACATCTGCTGAAGTACAACCATGATCAGTGCTTCTAAGTAGACTGGACAACATATTTTCCAAAGCAGCGTGATCAGAAATTATCTCCTCATTATTTGCTGATTGCTTAACAATATTTTTCTGAACTTTTTTCTCCATGGTGTATCCAACAAGTATAATCAAATAACATCCCATTACAAAGAATGTTAAAATTAACATTCTTGCGTGTCTTGTGGCAAGTATTATGACATCTTGTGCAAGGACAAGGCATAGTTGCTCTTTCACCAGTGCCCTGGAATGCAAAATAAAAATGACTTCATTCCATCTTGCCACTCATTCATACCCCTGTCTTTTCCCATCCATGTCTTATCTTTTGACATCACTTCCTACAATTTAATCAGCCTATCCGTAAGAGGATATATGGATAAGAACATTATGTGAGCAATTGTACTTAGCGTTGTTGCTCCTACATGCGCAGCGGCCGGCGGATGCTCCTCCAAGTGTGGTGACCGGCCGATGCTCCTCCAAGCGTGGTAGTCGGCGGATGCTCCTCCAAGCGTGGTGGCCGGTGGATGCTTCTCTAAGCGCATTTCTTATAGTCAGGGGAGGGGGCGGATCGAAGGGAACCTTATAATTTTTTTTTGTTTCTTATTTTCCTTCTTTAATTGGCGTGAAAAAAATTGACCGCCGCGGGGAGGCAGCCAGGACAAAGCATACGTGAACCTATCATAGGAGGTCCAACAATGCACTAGGCCACTTGTTATTCGTGGGCTGAAACTGCGTTGAGTCACTTTGTATTTGTGGGCCAAAACTGCGTTGGGACGCTTGGTGTTCGTCCCTATGACATGTGAGGCCCATCTACGGGCATGTGTCTGGCTTTGGAAATTGGTAATCTAAATAAGTTAATGTAGCAACGGGGTGGTATTCCAATCAAAATAAAGCATACACATAAAATCTCTGGAACTGCAACAACACAGTGATATAAACAAGTATTAAATACTAGATATAAACATCGACGAAACTAAACAATAGTGTTCAACATACTATTCCAGGCAACAAACCAAACTTGACAGAACTAGATGTTACATAATCCCCAATAAAATCAGATTAAATCAATCGACACATTAATCCGTAGCACTTCTCTTCAAGCAGCACCTTCAGTCCGTCAGCTAGCTCCATCCTGCACCACCACCTTGCTTGGACCACTGTCATTGTTTAGAGCAGCGCGCTAGGGAAGGGCATCATCAAATTTGGAGTTATTTTCTAGATAATTTGGGGCTGAAAATTTAGTTAACACGCTATGAGGAGAAAGAGGAGGATATGTTACCTTTTGCTTGTGTTAACCTTGCACCATGGACACAACATTCGACACTTCATCCTTGTTGGCAGGATCATTCTGCCCCATCTCATCAGGGGCAGCAGGCAAAGTGCATTCATCATCTGGATGAGGATCAGGCAACACTGTTCTGTGGTAGGGGTGGTGGTTGCCATTGAAAGGCGGAGGGTCCTCCTCATCATCTGGAAGGTGGTCCACAAAATAAAGACCTAGGATGTAAACTGGTACAGTATGGGAACGTCCTTCTCTGCCGACTTCGTTACCTCTCCTGAGATCAGGTCTTTGAGGGATGTCAAGTGGATTATCCACCATCACTAGCAGAATGACCCTAGTCGGGTTCGGATCATTTTCAACCCAATGAAGCAACTGCCCAAAACTGGAGCAAGATTGTTTAATAAACCTTCACTCCTTTAGATCCAGAGGACAACCAAGTAGCAAAATCCAACACCTTCTAGTAAACTGATCACAACACATTTTAAGACTTGCCTCATCATGCTTTTGAAATCAGAACTTCCGATTCCCGAACATGTGGGGATTTGTTAGGACCAAAGCATCTCTCTCCAGTTTATTTCTTAACTTGTACATGCCATTCCCATGGTGATGTGCACCGTAAGTAACTATGTGCTTTCTTTCCTGATCTTGGATGTACACTACTATCAGGTCCATAAATTTATTACGCTGGGCAGGAGTTAGTACCTCATTTGTGTCCGCAACCACATATTCCTCATTTTTCTTTGTTATTTCACCAGAGATGTGGCACACGCTTCTGGTCCCTCTCAGCGGACCACCATCTTCTGGGATCATCAGCTGCGGATAGAACCGACAGGGGGTCAATGGAGAAGTTTGTCGTGATCGAGCGACGAGTGGCAAAGAAATGAAACTGCATGAGAGAAACAAGGGTGTACAAGTATCTGGGTTGCGGTTTCTTGAAAGACTCTGAATATTATACTATAACTGCAAGACTACGAAGTGACACAACAAGATCAAGTAGTGGTAGTGGTGACACCGTATGGAACCACCGTATATAGTAGTAGTGGTAGTGATGAAACCATACTGAACCTCCGTGTATAGGGGCATAGGTCCAGTGGTAATAACTTCTGGCCGGTTCCAGCCGTTGCAACAATAACATCGTGACTCTTTAGATTTTGGCAGCAAAACAACATCACCAAACAAGAAAAGAAAAACATCACAAAACAAGAAGAAAAAAACAACATAACAACTAGATTGGGCTGTGACAAAAGCTTTCCTGTTTTACAGTCTGGTTCTCCACACTCTTTCACCTTAAATCGTACTCCCTCCATCCCCAATAATTTATCGCTTTGTAGTTCATTTTTGAACTAAATAGTGACAAGTTTTTAAAGATAGAGGAAGTACATACAACCTATCTTTTTTCTATCATTTTTCTCGTCCTTTCTTTTCTTTTCTCTCTGTTCATTGTCTCCACTTTTCTTTCCAGTCGTTGCTACCTGTTGCATTTTCCTGTAATTTTACAGACCACTTTGCAGGCCCCGTAGCGAATGATCTTTTGGCACCTCCAGCAGCTAATGTACCGTACATCCCACTTTAGAGGCCACAGGTGGTGTGGAGGGTCATCGTTTATTAGCAGAGAACAGAAAGTTCACTAAACAACAGATATAAAATAAAATAATAGATGGAACAACATTATCCATCTGACTGACCCACCGGTTCAAAAGCACAGTTTTTGAAGCATCCGATCATCTCCACTCACACACATAGGCGGTTACCCAATACAAAGGCACACCGTCCTCTTGCATCTCCACCGCACCACTTCATCGATCGTAGCCTCCAAACTTCTCCTCTTGCTTCTGTCTTGCACGAGCATCCAGAGTCGAAGCTCGCTGCATCATTGACGGATCACCGTCCCTTCGACCTCTGGAGTTCCCGCTCCCACACGAGATGGCATTCGAGATCCAGGGGCGCATCGCTGCAAGCTTCCTGCGTCCCATGGACAACCACTCCAGTCCGCGTGCCAGCTGCAAGGCCTTGAACGCGGCGTGCCTGATAGGTGCTATGGGCAGGCATGAGGCACTGGAGCGGGAGAGGTGGAGACTAAGGTCCGGGAATGAGGAGGCGCACTTCTACTGTGCCCTCGTGGAGCACCTGGCAATCCTCGACAACCCTGGTGTGTGCTATGAAACCGGGCTCGAGCTCATCTTCATGGATGGGCGCCCTGCGCCTTGCACGGGTGGCCGCAGCCGGCCACATGCGCGTGTCCTACATCCTCGCCCTCCCCCGCTAGGACGTCGACTGCAAGGCCCGCAACACCGTCGAGTATATTTGGCTGGTCGAGGATGAGATCGACGTTGGCGAGAATGCGGTCGGGTTCGTCGCGATCTAGAGGACCAACACGTAGTGTAGGCAATGTCGAATGTAAGCCTTGGATGATTGTTGACGTTTCTTACGTCACAGATAAAAATCCGCAAGCGCAAGGAAACTATCGTGTAGCACTTCCCTTTAAGAGTATTCCCAAGGGTATCAAATCCAAGGAACATATGTGCTAATCTTACGAACTAATTCACCTAAGGACACAAAGTTGTTTGGTAGGCAAGGAAGAGAGGGTAATTCAAAGTATTGATTCTAAATCAAAGGAATTTGCGGTAGCTGCTTGCTTCAGGCACGGGTTTACCCCTAGCAACATTAGAACGACTCCCGCCAAGAGCCTATGGCATAGCCGAACGTGGAGGATTACTAAGGACGGATAGGGATGTCACCACCTACTGCCTACCTCTTCAATCCGTGGGTCTACGAGATATTCACTGGTGATTTCTAACCTATGCACCACTTTTATGTTCTAAATCAAAACTCTAGTTGTTTCAAGCACAAAGTTACAACTAGAGCCTCTAATAAACTAAAGCAACGAACCCACAAGTAAATACTTGTGCAAACTACTATGAATTGAGAATCAAACTTTAAATGAATTCACAAAGGGATTACTCGATTTGAATAACATCTTTGTTGAGGTACAAGTGTAGAAGAGGGAATTGACAACCCCAAGCCTCCTTCCCCTAGACTCTCACCACACTCTCCTTCTACTTGGCGGCCTCTAGGACTACTTTAAACCTTGGGAGTGGTATTCTATTCTCAACTTTTGATGTGTGTCTGAAGTTAGGTGTGGGGTGATATTTATAGGTGGAAAGGTTCAGTTCTCGCCACCAAATGCGCACGAAACAATCACCCTGACTTCATCAAGTCAGGAGGAGCCAACATATGGCATTTGACCGGGATTGGCGCCACTCCCTATTCGGCCCACTAGGGAGCTCAACCAACCTGGTAATAGCTCTGTTGGAGCTGTCCTTTCTCCAGGTCTTTGCCAGGTGGGTCCCATCCCTTGATATGGGTGCTACACCGTTGGATGGCCTCAAGTACTTCTGTTTGTGGGCCACGTGATCCATGTGATGACATGTGGCGTCGCTTGATTTTTCTAAATCCAATTTTGTGGATTACTCCCTGCATGTCTTGGTATTTTGGGTCTAAATTCACCTACATACAAATAAATACCAACACTTGTGGAATTGGTTAGTTTTTAATCCTACCACTACGCTGTGTTTCTCTTTTGTGCACATTATGATGTGAATTGATGTTCTAAATATGGCACTTAAGGACCGTCAACAAACTCCCCCACACCTAGTCCTTTGCTCGTCCTCGAGTGAAGGCAAGAGGAAGAACTAAGGTGTTGTCATAAATTTGTTGTAAGTTAGAAAATGAGAATACTAGATATTTCAACTCATACCTCAATTCATGAATTTCCTTTGTGGAATGTGGCTACCACATCAATCTTGTGTGTTTAAAGAGTGGAATGGTTGGAATGTAGTTCCCCTGGATCTTCACCTGCCGAAATGTTATGATGATTTGCTATATCTGGAAAGTCAAAGAATCAATTGCCCTTATCTCTCATCTGGAATCTCTCAAATCTCTCATAGTGTTTTGATCCTCACCTTGGCATGTCGTGCCAATTTTGTACCTATACTAAATATGGCTATTTATGGAGCTTGGTAGGGATAAATGTGGCACACATTGTAATTAATATATTACTAAGTCAAAAACTTGATCCTATGAGAGACTTATGCAACAAAGAATTTGACAAAAAAATTCTTGTGCACATGAATTGAATGGATGAACGTGGACTCCATGGTTTTCTCTTATTAACGATGAAACATGGCTACCTTTTTTCGTAGCCATGTCTTCTATTCCTTTTTATTTTTCTAGAGAGATTTTGATGGCCAAAGTGTATGGAGTTATTGGATGGATGAAAGGTGGATGCAAATTCTCAATGTGAGAAATTTTGCATGAATAGGGCACACAAGAATTTATAAGTCAAAGGTTCATGCATCTCACTCAATTGGGTCACGAGTTTGACAAAGTTCAATGAAAAACAAAGTAGCTTATGCATGTTGTTTTCAAGAATTTTTATCACAAGGCCGTGGTGGGTATTTAAATTTCCAATGAGAGAATCAGGCAAAGTTCAAGTCTCCAAATTGTGCAAACATTTAAATCAATTTCAAGAAAGGAGTTATCTCTTTGAATAACTCATTTACCATATCACACTAGTAAAATATTTAGATGACGTGTTGTTCCTATTTTATTCGTGGGAATCACAAACAACGATGTAAATCGAAATATAAAGTATTAAAAGTTTTAGCTCAAGCAAATTTTGACTACCAAGTTTTATATTTTTATTGTTGAGTTAAATTGATTTCAAATATTCAGTATTAATACTAAATCAACTCAAATAGTAACGTAGCATGCATATTCAGGGGTAGAAGATCCAACCGAATTTGTGGAGCGAAACGGAGCCATATGGGGCCCACACTAGGTCGACCGACCAGGGGGTTCGGCCGACCCCCTTCTGACCTCGTTGTTGCTCTCTTTCGACGTGTCGAGTCGTATATTCAGTTGCGACGTGTTTCAAGATGCAACCCTATTTTTGTATGTTGGGATTTCGTGAATTTGGTGTGCCCCCCACACTTATTCCATGAATTACAGATGAAACTTTACCGGGTTAGATGAACCGGTAAGTTCACTTTATTGAACTCAAAATATTGGGGATGCTTACATTATTAAATCTAAATTTAATGAATAAAATTTCAGAATAAAAGTAAACTAAACTAGTAAGAATCCTATGAGGTCGGGACATCTACACTATGGTGCATTGTAGGAGTCGGGCTTCCCGACGGCATTGCATACGCGCTGCAGCTTGGCGCCCATGCCACGGCGAACACCATCAATCTCCTCCTTGAGAGATATGAGCTCATTCTTCAGTTCGACCCTCTCTATGCGCCGTTCAACAACTAAGTCTGATAGCTTCTTATTCTCCAAACAGAGAGACGCTAACTCCTTACAAAGTTGTGCCATTTTAGGGGCACGAGGAGATTTCTCATTGCTGTCCTCAAATTGGCCAGGTGGCCCTCTGATGGCAGGTGGCGATCCCGTCGATTCCTCCATCACCAAATTATCCACTTGCCTGAAAAAACCTTTTGCATAGCCTCCTTCAGGCTTACGCACCCCGTGGATAATGATGCGATCTCCCACATGCTCAGGCAGGTACGCGTAGGTGACATGTAGTGGTAGCTCACTACGTCACCGTCCTTGGTCTTCAGAGTGTACATGGACTCCTCGCCAGGCAGCAGCTTTGGGAGAGTTTGTCTTTTTCAGGAAAAAGACGGGTCTTGACCGAGTTAAGGCCAACCGTTGTCAGATGATGTGCAGGTGTCGTAGACTTCATGGGCATCATCCGAGTGGAGAGCGACCGTGCAGCACCATGAGGCGTGGTGCTACGCCCACGTAGAGTCATCGTCGGTGGCGGGATCATGGCGAGAGGTACGTAATCTAATGCCATGATGGACTCCAAAGCTAGGGTGGACTTGTCATTGGCCGGCGCAATGTCTTTGCTAAGGTCAAAGGTTGAGCTATAGGAGGCATGAGGCACAATTTTCTTGTTGGCCATGATTTGGATAGGATGAACAGGAGATGGATTTTTTTCTGGATGGTGCAAGGTTCCTTTCTTCTTTCCCATCAATAAATAAGTGGGGAAAGTACGATAGCATTTAGAATCTTGTTGGGATTTGTCAGGACAATCTACATGAGAAAACAAAGCGCCGACGGTGAAAGGGAGGGGTCGGTCGACCCTACGGTTTGGTTGAACCCTTCCTAGCTCCGTTCGGGCTAGGTTTTCATAGGTTGGCTTAATGGGCCCCATGGATGATTAATTGGATGGGCCCATTAATTAGACCCGGAGAATTTAGACAGAATTGAAAGAAACGGCGTGAAAATCAATAAGATTTATCATGTCAATTTCTTTTTCTACCTCCTCCCTGTGGGATTCAAAAAATAATTTGAGTCGGTGCCTATCACTTTAAATAGTTGATCATCATCACTTTAGAGTGTGATTGCTCGATGGGATTAGGTTTCTACTACAGTGAAGGGTCCTTCCCATTTATTTCTAAGCTTCCCATGTCCAAAGAGTTTAACCCTAGAGCTGAAGATTATAACTTTATCTCCAGGTTTGAATTCTTTAGGCATAATCCTCTTATCGTGCCATCTTTTGGTTCTTTCATTGTATATTTTGGCACTATTGTACGCCTTATCTCTCCACTCTTCGAACTCAGAAAGTTGCTTCAAGTGGTGGTTTCCAGCTTTATGAAGGTCCATGTTCCACCGCTTGATGGCCCAATAGGCTCTATGTTCCAACTGTACAGGAAGATGACAAGTCTTCCCATAGACAAGTTGAAACGGAGACATGCCAACGGGAGTTTTGTAAGAAGTACGGTATGCCTACAATGCGTCGGGCAGCTTATTCTTACATCCCGTTCCCATTTCCAAGATTGTCTTTTGCAAAATATTTTTAATTATCTTGTTAGATGTTTTTGTTTGACCACTTGTTTGTGGGCGGTATGAAGTAGCAATGTTATGCTGGACACCAAGATCCCTTAAAATGTTTCGGAAGGTCTTATATATGAAATGAAACTCTCATCACTTATGAGCATACGGGGAGTGTCAAAGCATGAGAAAATGATCTCATGGAACATTTTCCTAGCTTGCTTGGGATCAGCATTTTTGCATGGCAATGCTCCTTCCCATTTTGACACATAATCTACGGCCACCTAGATATATTTGCAATCATAGGAGCTAGGGAAAGGTCCCATGAAATCAATACCCCACAAATCAAATAATTGCACTTGGAGATTATATGTTAGGGGCATTGCATTGTGAGCAAAAATTCCTCCATCCTTCTGGCATTTCCAACATCTGCAAATGAATTATTTTGTGTCTTCATAAATAGAAGGCCAATAGAATACACTTTGCCAGATATTTCTCTGGGTACGGTAAACATCTTAATGCCCACCATAGGGGCTAGCATGGAATTTCTCAATAATCTTGGTGCCTTCGATTGATGGGACACACCTTCTAAGAAGGCCACCGGCACAAACCCGATAGATGTATGGGTCATCTCAAAGGTGTCTACGACTGTTATAGATGTGTTTCTTTTTATTTTCCCCTGGCGGTACTATTGACGGCTCCTAAGGTATACTAACAAATCATCCCCAGCGATATTGCCAGAAATGCTAGTTGGTATTACTTATGCACCATTAACTAAACATATCCAACTGATTTGTCAGAAAAGCTTGTTAACGGTTCTATTGGATCACTGAGTGAATTCCACAAGCACACGGAGACATCATTGTAGCATTTCCCCTTAAGAGTATTCCCAAAGGTTTCATTATTTGATCCCAAAGGAAGGCGGGGTAGAGATATAACCATCATCAAGTGGAAAGGGTAGAAAGGTCTAGTTAAGAATCTAGTCAGGATGGATAAAATAATAGTGGAGGTAGTGTGACACACACAAAAGCTTTCAAGTCTAAGGGGGGTAAGAGGATCCTAGAGGTTAGTTAAGGTTGAGAGTTATGGAGGTACTCCTACTATGCTCTAATGTACATATACATAGTCTAAACTAATTATTCATAAGCTAGATCAATAGTGAATACATATGTTATGTGGTTCAACACATAGGGCATGGGCTAACCCCTAGAAATACTAGGGCGACTCCCACCATGAGCCAGTGGCATAGCCGAATGTGGAGGATTACAAAGGACAGATAGGGCTGTCACCACCTACTGCCTACCTTTTCAATCCGTGGGTCTACGAGACATTCAATGCTACTTAGCTATCCTAGCACCATGCTAGCATATTAAGTAATTACCTTAAGAGCCTAGGCACAATCCATCCTAAGGCAATGAATTGAATCATCATTGAACCAATGTTGATAGACAACATAATTATCCATACTAACCTAGTTATGTTATAATTAACTAGACTATAGTGGGGGTCTATAGGTTCTATGATAATGAGATATGTTCATGATGAAATAGTCATAGAAGCAATAACTTCCACATACATCCACAATCAAACAAGAAACGCTTTGCCCAAGTATATGTATAAATGGAGACTACAAAAACTATCTTTATTAGGCATAAAGTCACAAATACAAGAAATAATACATGAGCCATACCTTTCCCAATGTAGCATTAGGAAGAGAGAAACTCCTTACTCCTTTCCCAATTTGGACTTGGGACTAGAGACTCTCCTCTCTACAACCTAACTCCTCTAAGACTATGGATGATATTGTATACAATAGAGATGAAGCTCAAGTGGTGTGTGTTGAAGTGAGGGGTAGGGGGTCCTATTTATACTAGTGTTGAGTTCGGTTCCCGCCACCAAAAGCGCGTGAATCAGTCACCATTGACTCCTTCAAGCCAGGAGGAGCCAACACGCGTCGTTTGACCGCGTTTGGTGCCAGGAAGAGGTCGGCCAAACCAGGGGTTTGACCAACCTGGTCAGCACTCCAAACGTGGAGTGCTTCCTCCAGGTGGCTGCCACAGGGCCACCTTGATGTATATGGGTGATACACCATTGGATCTCCTCGGATACTTCTGTTTGTGGGCCATTTGATCCATGGGATGCCATGTGTCGTCGCCTGATTGGTGGGATGATTTTATAGGATTGGTCCCTCTACATTTCCTCATTTCCTGCATAAAATACTGCATACACATATTTCTCCAAGTCCAAGTGGAATTGGGTAGAAAGGTATGTGTGCAAGAAATGACAAATCCTTCACATAATTGAGTTAAATTGACGGATAAAATTGGTATATAACAGCCGTCAACAAACTCCCCCAAGCTTATCCTTTGCTCGCCCCGGGCAAAGTCAAGACTTTAGGTTGATGATCAGGAGTTGCTACAATGTCTTATTTTCAAAAGTATCTAATGCACAACAAGATACTCTACCTAGTATTGCAGAAATTGGCTATGATACTCTACCCTTCTTAAGTTATCATGGGGCTTATGCATTCTCATATTCATGAGTAGTTGAAAGGTAGAATAGCAAATTGGACAAACATAGCCTAGAAATCAAGTTCCACTTAAATCCCGGAGAATTCAATTTAGATATTAAGTACCTCAATTTGATTCTCTCGGTCACTCCTTTGTGGATAGTGGAAATATTTGCTCACCAAAGTATTGTGCCTCTACTATTCCTACTCATTGAATATGGCTTGTATGTGGAGCTTGGTAAGGACAGTAAGTAGGCATATTTGCATCACATATATTACTAAGTGAAAAGAGTAAGCCTTAGGAGAATTCAAATCAAAACATTTTGATTCAAGACTAGTGCATGTGTGATGGAGTGGAAGTTGATGTGGATACTTGAGATAACTCCTTTTTGGTGTAATCTCTCTTTCTTTTGCAGGGATGAAACATGGCTACTTTTTTTTCTCATGCTTATGATGTAAGCATGTTTTTTTCATTTTTGTAGCCATGTCTTCTACTACCTTTCTTTGCAATGAATTTTAAAGAGAGTGCTAAACATGAATAACATGGAGTTTCTCTTTTTATTGTGGTATGGTGGATATGATGGACGTTTTGCTTACTTCTAGTGTAGAAGTATAGCATGTGCAAGTGAAGTCTTGAATTCAAAAAGAGTTGAATGATTTCTCACATAGGTCTATACTAGTTTGACTAGGCTCAATGTGAAAGCAAATAGCATATGCATAAGGTTTTGTCTATGTATGAATATCATATGGCTTTGGTAGGTATTTCCAATCAATTGAGGGAAACTTAAATCTTTTTAGAATTTCTCTAGAAATCTTAAGTTTTACTTTCAAACTTGGACTAGCAGCCCTATTACCAATTCTAATCTCGCAACAACCTAGAATTAGATCAAGCTTTTGCTACCCACAACTTCCAAATTAAGGTAAAAGTATTTCAAACCAATCAAAGCAATATTCGGAGAGTAGCAAGTTGTAAACTAGAGACTTAGGAAAATAAAATAGAGCAACTATTCATCATTTCATCTATGTGAATTCTACATCATTCTTACCACACATCTTTATTTGATGAAAGCAAATCTAACCTATTTTTTTTAATGCAAGGTGGATGATAGATGGATGGAAAATAAATATGCAAGGAATGTGATACATGTTACCTCAAGTGGGGGTCCTCCCCCAAGCTTGTTCTTTAACTACCTCCGTGATAAGGGTTGAACCCTTGATGACGGAAGTACGCTGCAAGATTGGCTTCTTGTTGTTGTAGTGCCAGGTTGAAGTTGGTGAATTGAGCATTCATGTGTTGTTGCCAATCCTGGGTACCATGAACGTGCTCTTGGAGTGTGCTGTAGATGTCACCCGTTCTCTCTTCAAGTTCTCCCATACGTCTAGTGAGGTCTGTCATTCCTTGACTATAGTCATGATGACTTCTAGCCGAAAAGGAACGACGTCCTCTCATGGACGTTGGGGGCAAGCTGCTAGAGCTTGAAGTGGATAAGGGTGGATCCCTTTGCCATTCTTGCCAAGATGATCCCCCAGTCTCATACGTCGGAGGTTGAGTCCATCCGGGCGCATAACCCGTTGGGTTCTCTTCCTCTTGGTATTCATGGACCGGAGAGATTATCGGTGGCATGCCTGTGGCTGCAGCCCGCGCACGATTCCTTGTTACCCTGCTAGAGACATTACTTCTTCTTGCTTCCTCAAGGGGAAGAAGGTTAATGGTTAGCCTCCGGCATTTGTACAAATGAAAATTTGGGTTAGGTAACCGAATTTCATTGACAAAGACGGGATTGAAAAATATCAAGGACCCATCTTGCTCATGCTTAAGGGTATGTCCTTGCACTAAATAGTCTTCATCAATTAATTCTCTTTCAGTTTCAATGTATTCAAATGAAGAGTATTTAAGTGCTCCAACTCTATCAGCAATATGAGTAATCAATGAAGTGCATTCAATTGGTCCTGATTTTGAAATGTAATCTAACCATTGTGTCATCATGGCTTTGACTGGAGCAACTATTATCTTTTTAGTCTTGGCAAACAAAATTTTCAATTCATCATCTCGCACAACCCTAACATCTCCCCTAGGGAACATAGTCATAACCACCCATCTATGCATGAAGCATAAGGTAGGGTTTTGGATGTGGCTATTCCTAGGAGCTCTACATGTGACCTCACTAGTTAGCTCATGCAAAAAAATTTGTTTGTTAAACTTAGGCAAATTGTCTAAATCTAGCAAACACCGTTTATTGAAGCCTAGGATGCTACCTAATTCTTTCCATAGGATGTTGTATTCTTTTTGAAGTAATCTAAAAGCAATACCATCACATCCTATTCTTAGCGTGCAAAGGAATTGGATAGTGAGAAGGCGTGAACCTTTCTCCTCTATGTGAGCAAAGTCATCAAATCCAATTGCATGCCAAATGGAAAGAAATTCGGAGTCCATACCTATCTTGGAGATCAAATGAGGATCGTAAGCCTTGGTGTCGCGGAACTCACGATCTTGGAGAAGCATGCGTGCTTGATCTTCAACTTCGCTTTGTATGTCGAGGTCGTTGTCATGAAGAAGTTGGTGTGGGTTGCTTCTCTCTTCCATGGGAGTGTCCTCACACACACTTCTCCTCCCTGGGCTTGTACCCATGGAAGAGAGGCGTGCACTAGAACCTTCACCATGGCTTGAGCTTGCAGACTCCTTCCTCTTTCCGAACAACCTCTTCATGTCTTTTTGAGTTCAACAAGCAAGAACAAAACAAGGCGAGAAAAATCCGAAAAGAAGCGATGTTTAGAAAACAAAACTCTCAATGAATTTTCCCCAATGCCACATGTGCAGCTCAGAAAAAATTGTTTAAATAAAAACCCTTTTTCAAATCCAACAAAAAATTTCTTTTGCAAAGAAAGAAAGAAAAAAAATGATAGTTGAGAATATAAGATTCTCAACTTGCTAGGAAAAATCGAATATGCAATGGGAAAAATCCAAATGGGGTGGAAAAAAAGAAAGAAAATAAAGTGGGATAACTACCAATTTAACCTATTGGCGTATGTCTCACCACCGTCCGATGAGATGGACATTCCTCCGTCTTCATTTCACATCTGGACCCGGAGGGATGGGCTCGGACGGCTTGTCTTTCTTCTTCCGCCATTCCTTCTTTGGCGGCTTGGTGGACTTGGGCCTTCGGGAAGGTCCAAATGATTCCGTCGCCTTTGGATATCGGCGTGGTCGAAACGACGGATTCTCCTTGTAGATTAATCTTCTCATAAATGCAATGAGTGAGTCCACCTTTGGAGGTGTGACTTCGACCTCTCTGATGTTTTTATCATTCGGCCCATACTTGATTCGAATCATGGAGCATTGCTCTAATCTTGGCCGAAAGTTAAATTTTTCCTCGTGGCCATTGATATGGAAGTGGATTTCTGCAGCTCCCACATCTATGCGAGCTTTTGCAGTGGTTAGGAATGGACGCCCAAGAATGAGTGGTGTATCTTTCTCAGTGTCCATGTCTAGGACCACAAAATCCACGGGTATGAAGCAGTTCCGGATCTTCACCGGGACGTCTTTAGCAATACCCGCTGGATAACGGACTGAAGAGTCAGCCAGTTGTAGCTGCATTGGTGTTGGAATCAGCTCTATGAAGTTCAGCTAGTCGAACACAACCTTGGGCATCGCATTGACACTTGCTCCAAAATCACAAAGTGCCTTGTCAAAGTGGTGAGCCAAAATTGAGCATGAAATGGTAGGACATCCAGGGTCCTTCTGCCAGTTGCTCTCTCGTACGAAAATCATGTTGACATTTTCCGTTAGAGGTTTCGGCTGGCCTGGCATCTTCCATTCTCCATTGGAGGAATACCAGCTGCCAGCTGAGCCAACTGAGTCTCGAGCATCTTGTTGAAGCTCAGTTGATTCTTGAAGGCTGAGGATAGTCCTTCATCTTTGCATTGATATTCTCTAGGGTCTTGTCATTAGCTGACAACTTCTTGGATAGGGCCTCGTTGATCTTGAGCTGGCTAATGGCAAGTTCTCTCAAGTTGGGCTGATTTCCAGGGTTGCCATTGTTGTTGTACCCTCCTTGAAAGAATGGGCATTGTTGACCCCACCCTTGACCTCCTGGACGATAGCCATTGTTTGCATTGAAATTTCTATTGTTGGCGAGGTATAAGGCATCCTCACGAGTTTCTGGGCAATCATTGCCCATATGACCCGTGTCGCCACAGACTTCACACGTGATGTGAGAGTGTAGGGCATAGGCATTGCCAGACACTTCACCATTGGCTTGTCCATCAATTTTCTTCATTAGGAGGTCCAATTTTGCAGCGATCATGTCCACCTCCTTCAAGGTGTGCATGCCTCGCTGTCGGGTATGGAGACGCTCATTGTTCCATCCCATATTGGACACCATCTTCTCGATAAGATCTTTAGCTTTTGGCACCGTTAATGAGAAGAAGGCTCCTCCAGCAGCAGCATCCAAATGGTCTTGAGATGATGGGATCAGCCCGTTATAGAAGTTTTGAATAAGAAGCCAGTCATCCATCCCATGGTGGGGATAGGCTAGGATGTACTCCTGAAGCCTTTCCCGTGCCTCGGAAATAGATTCCTTGGGCTCTTGCTGAAAGCTGGAAATCCTTCCACGTAGGGCATTGGTTTTGCCCAACAGGAAGAATTTGGCGAGGAATGTCGTAGAACATTTCTCCCAAGTGTCTACAACACTTCGGTTCACGTAGAACCACTGTTTCGCTCTTCCATAGAGAGAGAACGGGAATAGTCTTAGACGGACCGCATCCGGAGACACGTCCTTGATCTTAAAAGTGCTACTGATCTCGAGTAATTGTTGCAGGTGAGCACATGCATCCTCGTTAGCCTTCCCACTGATTGGGTTGGCTTGCACCATAGTGATAAGGCTAGTTTTGATCTCGAAGTTCACATCTCCCGTGTTAACAGTGGGCTCAATAGGCACATTGTTAGCAGAGGGAGCTGAGAACTCACGAAGGGTCTTATGGTCCATTGGAGTTTGGATTATTGGTGCAGAAATGTTGGCTTGCCTTGCTGCTCGAATCTTCTGAGGCGTAACGACACGGGGTCGATCTCTCAGAAGAGACTCGGGATCTTCAACAAAGTTTTCCGGCAGGCAGAAACCAGACATACACTACCCTGTTCTCACATTAAAAATGCAAAAACAAAGAATGGTTATCCTACTAAAATACTACCCAGGGTTCTATCCTACTCACAAAGTCATGTTATATATCTATTTGCCTTCCCTGGCAACGGCGCCAGAAATGCTTGTTGACGGCTCCTAAGGTATACTAACAAATCATCCCCGGCAATAGTGCCAGAAATGCTTGGTTGTATTACTTACACACCATTAACTAAACATATCCAACTGATATGTCAGAAATGCTTGTTAACGGTTCTATTGGATCACAGAGTGAATTCCGCAAGCGCACGGAGATATCATTGTAGCATTTCCCCATAAGAGTATTCCCAAGGGTGTCATTTATTTGATCCCAAAGGAAGGCGGGGTAGAGATATAAGAATCATCAAGTGGAAAGGGTAGAAAGGTATAGGTAAGAATCTAGTAAGGATGGATAAAATAATAGTGGAAGTAGTGTGACACACACAAAAGCTTTCAATTCTAAGGGGGGTAAGAGGATCCTAGAGGTTAGTTAAGGTTGAGAGTTATGGAGGTACTCCTACTAAGCTCTAATGTACATATACATAGTCTAAACTAATTATTCATAAGCTAGATCAATAGTGAATACATATGTTATGTGGTTCAACACATAGGGCATGGGCTAACCCCTAGAAATACTAGGGCGACTCCCACCATGAGCCAGTGGCATAGCCGAATGTGGAGGATTACAAAGGACAGATAGGGCTGTCACCACCTACTGCCTACCTTTTCAATCCGTGGGTCTACGAGACATTCAATGCTACTTAGCTATCCTAGCACCATGCTAGCATATTAAGTAATTACCTTAAGAGCCTAGGCACAATCCATCCTAAGGCAATGAATTGAATCATCATTGAACCAATGTTGATAGACAACATAATTATCCATACTAACCTAGTTATGTTATAATTAACTAGACTATAGTGGGGGTCTATAGGTTCTATGATAATGAGATATGTTCATGATGAAATAGTCATAGAAGCTATACCTTCCACATACATGGACTCCACAATCAAACAAGAAACGCTTTGCCCAAGTATATGTATAAATGGAGACTACAAAAACTATCTTTATTAGGCATAAAGTCACAAATACAAGAAATAATACATGAGCCATACCTTTCCCAATGTAGCATTAGGAAGAGAGAAACTCCTTACTCCTTTCCCAATTTGGACTTGGGACTAGAGACTCTCCTCTCTACAACCTAACTCCTCTAAGACTATGGATGATAGTGTATACAATAGAGATGAAGCTCAAGTGGTGTGTGTTGAAGTGAGGGGTAGGGGGTCCTATTTATACTAGTGTTGAGGTCGGTTCCTACCACCAAAAGCGCGCGAATCAGTCACCATTGACTCCTTCAAGCCAGGAGAAGCTAACACGCGTCGTTTGACCGCGTTTGGCGCCAGGAAGAGGTCGGCCGAACCAGGGGTTCGGCCGACCTGGTCAGCACTCCAAACGCGGAGTGCTTCCTCCAGGTGGCTGCTAGGTGGGCCCCCTTGATGTATATGGGTGATACATCATAGGATCTCCTCAGATACTTTTGATTGTGGGCCATTTGATCCATGGGATGCCACGTGTCATCGTCTGATTGGTGGGATGATATTTTATAGGATTGATCCCTCTACATTTCCTCATTTCCTGCATAAAATGCTGCATACACATATTTCTCCAAGTCCAAGTGGAATTGGGTTAGATAGAAAGGTGATGTGTGCAAGAAATGACAAATTCTTCACATAATTGAGTTAAATTGTCGGATGAAATTGGTATATAACAGCCGTCAACAGGTACGTATCCCGTGACCATGAAGTTCACGATATCCACATACCAAGGGTGAGAGTCAGTCACCTTGAGAAGCATATCATCTCGTAGGAAGTCATTGATAGGTATGTCCATAGCTTGAGTGACTTCCATACGCAAGAGATGATCTGCCACGTAATTCTCTACTCCTTTCTTATCCTTGATTTCTAGTCAAACTCTTGGAGTAGAAGAATCCACTGGTTAGCCTTGGTTTAACATCCTTTTTGGTGAGGAAATACTTCAAGGTAGCATGGTCTATGTAGACTATGACCTTGGCTCAAACCAAATAGGACCTAAACTTATCGATAGCAAAAACCACAACTAAGAGCTTTTTTTAGTTGTGGCATAATTGAGTTGAGCTCCTGTCAGAGTTTTGCTAGTGTAGGCTATTGCATGATGCTTTTTATTTGGTACGGCGTAGGACCGCACCAACAGCAAAATCACTCATCACACATGATTTTAAATGGTAGCGTCCAATCGGGAGCTTAGATGATTAGAGCTGAGATGAGTGCCTTTTTGAGTGTATTAAATGATTTAAGGCATTCATCATCGTAATCAAAGGGAGCTTCCTTAGCTAGTAGGTTAGTGAGGGGTCTAGCGACTTTTAAGAAGTCTTTGATGAATCGCTGATAAAACCCTGCATGACCTAAAAAGCTGCAAATTCCCTTAACATTGATAGGAGGTGGGAGTTTTTTCAATGACTTCAATCTTTGATTTTTCCACCTCTATCCCTCTCTCGGACACTAAGTGTCCAAGAACGATGCCTTCACAGACCTTGAAATGGCACTTCTCCCAATTAAGTACAAGGTCCTTCTCTTGGTACCTTTGTAAGACTTTGTCTAAGTTTTCTAGACAATGATCAAAAGTTTTCCCATAGACGGAGAAATCACACATGAAAACTTCCACGATCTCCTTAATAATGTCGGAAAAGATAGACATTATGCATCTTTGAAAAGAGGCAGGAGCATTACACAGTGCAAAGGACATACACCGATAGGCATAAGTTCCTTAGGGACATGTGAATGTGGTCTTACTTTGATCATTAGGATGGATTGGGATTTGATCATAACCCGAGTACCCATCAAGGAAACAAAAGTAGGACTGTTTTGCCAACCGCTCTAACATCTCATCGATGAAGGGCAGTGGAAAATGATCCATTCTTGTAGCCTTGTTAAGTTTTTGGTAGTCAGTGCACATCCTCCATCCCGTGACAATTCGTTGAGGAATTAATTCATTCTTCTCATTTTGAATGACCATCATACCTCCTTTCTTAGGAACTACATGAACTGGGCTAACCCAGTCACTATGAGGAATAGGGTAGATAGTCCCGGCATGCAGAAGTTTCAAGACTTCCTTCTTGACTACTTCCTGCATCGTATTATTCAATCATCTTTGAGGTTCCCTTGAGGGGATACTTTCGGGGTCAATATGAATGCGATGGGTGCAAAACGCTGGACTAATCCCTTTGATATGCTCTATTGAATAGCCAAAAATAGCTCTATGCTTTTCTAACGTGGCAATGAGTTTGAGTGTCTCATCATTAGAAAGCTTGTCACTTATGATGATAGGGGCTTCCAAATCGCCATATAGAAAGGCATAACATAGGCCTGGAGGTAGAATTTTTAGCTCAACAGGAGGTTTTGGAAATACCGCTTCTTGTGGTAATTCAATTGCCTCCTAGAATTCATCCTCTCATGGATGAAATCTTCTTCTCCTTCAATTTCGGGAGGTGCTAAGATTTGAAGAGTTCTAACCTCCTCTAATGGTTCATCTTGGATGGGAGATTCTGCGGATGTGTTCTTGGAACGCAGGATATGAATAGAGAAATTTCTCCCTCCAAGTTTGACATTGAGGTTTCCTTCCAAGGGAAATTCCATGAGAAATTTCTCAATGGGAATCCCAATCATAATATCGAAATCTTGGATTTTGAACACTTGGAAGTCTAGGATAGCCTCAATATCTTAGTGTCCTACAGACACCTGTTGCAAAACCACACATCCTTCAAGGATGTTTACGAATGAATCTCAGAAGGATTTACATGTTGGTGCCAACAACACATCGCCCAGAATTGCGAGAGCACAAGAGTCGGAAATGAGATTTGCTCCAACGGTTGGTTTGTATAGGACCTTCATTGGTGTCCCTCTAATAAAGAATAGAATAGTTGCCAAAGGTGAGGTCATCCGAAGGATTTCAGGTGACTACTCAGCTTCTACAGTCCATTCCCTACTTAGAATAGAGGTTAACTTCTTAACCGTTTGTTGGACGAACACTCCATCAGGTGGGTCAGGAGGAGTTAGGGGCAATGATGGTTTTCTATGGCAACAATACTTCTAGGTATTTCCATAATCTTCAAATATCTCTTCCTCGATGTAGAAGGGAGACTCAGAAGGTTGAATTCATTCCTCCTTCACAGTGTCAGGTTCGGGAGAGGATTCCTCCGATAAGGTTTGGGATAGGCAAGAGATAGGCTCTTCATTTTCCATGGATTTATCCTTGGTTCCTGACACCACATTCTCTTGAGGAGGCTCATTAAGGCCCATAATGAACGAATAATTTTCTAGAATTTGGTCTAGAAGATCCTTGCTTTCTTCCCATGTCTTATAGAGGAAAGATCCCCCAATCGTAATGGCAAGATTTAGGACGTACTCTTTGTTCAATCCCATGTAGAAGTGTTGCAAAAGCAACAGATTAGGGATGGGCAAATCTGGGCCAGAATTTCTCAAAAGAGAAAATCTATCCCAAGCAGCACCTAAAGGTTCCTTCTCCATCTGCTGGAAGCATAGTACTTCGTTCTGCAAGGAAACAATTCGGTCAATTGGAAAGAATGCAAGGAAAAATCTATTTTGTATTTAGGCATGGGCATTTTCGGATCTGCAGAGAGGCGGTAGTCTATATACGACGTACGTATAAATGATAGGTGTAACACCCTCATTTTCATCCATCATGAATTGCATTCATTCTTATACATGTCTAACATAATGCAACACAAAAAGGAACAAGATTCAAATGAATTGGAGGCAAACCAATAGTTAAAATCAATCTTTGGAACAGACTTGTCCGCATTGGACACTGGACTAGTCAGGTTTTGCCACTGTCGTTCCCTGGACCTGTCCGTTAATTGCTACATATTAATCCGGTTTTGGTTTTTGTTCCCATCCGGACATGCCCGTTACCGTATACGGAATAGTTCGATGGTCGCTATTGGAACTCTTCGGGGTTTTATGGTAAAATCCCAAAAATTAGTCCGGTTTTGAAATTGTGCAACGCTGATCTTGTCCGGTCAAGCACCAGACTTGTCTGATGGTCTTTCTATTCTGGGACGGACTTGTCCGACACGATACCGTACTTGTTTGTTTAACTCTCTGATCTCGAACAGACTTGTCTAACCTTTCTACGAACTAGTCCTATATTTAGAGTTTTGACTCGAATTCTATTTTTCCTTCACGATGAGTTATTGGGTAATTGCATTAATTGGGCCCAAGAACATCGTGCCTCACCACTAAGGAGCCCAAATAGAGCCCACCAGGCCCTACTTCTCCCCACTGACTTTGACTTGGATTCCACCCCAACCCCACCACCTCTCCTCCTATATAAACACCCTACCACTCACCCTTTACCCCTTTGCCGCATTAAAAGGAACTCTCGTGCCTATTTCTCTCATGAGCTGCCGCTCCTGAAGAAAGAAGCCCTCGCCGCGAGGAATGGAAGAGAAGGAAGAGGAAGGATAAGGAGGATAAATCAAGATCATCACCACTGCTGCAATCTTCTTCACCGATTCTTCTACGTCAACGTTCTTCTTCGCCAATTCTTCGTCTTCTTCAGATCTAGACATAGAGATTTCACGTTACACCTAATCCTCAACCATTGAACCTTTGTATTCACGGTAACTACCCTAGATCCAACTTCCCACGTCAATTCTGATCCCAATATTGATTTAAGTCATTCCCTAGATGGGAAGTTCGCAAAACCCTGGCATAGCGGACTTGTCCGGTCCTGTGCAGACTAGTCCGTTGAACTTTCTGATCTAGAGCGGACATGTCCAGGACATTATGCAGACTAGTCCGGCCTCTGAAATATGAAATTCTTGTAAATCTCCCAGTTTTTCTTGAATTGACTCAAAACTTGCCCAAACATGTAAAACTCAATTGTAACTAATTAGTAAGCAATAGTAGCAACTTATAACATGTACTACATCGTAATTGCATCATTCATGCATATCATGGATGAGTACTATATGAGCATATATTTATTGTAATGTTTGTTTCGCATGATTGTCGCGCGGAATAGAAGGTAATGCTCTAGAAGTTTGTTGACGGCTATTATATACCAATTTCACCCGTCAATATAACTCAATCATGTGAAGGAAATATCATTTATTGCACACATCACCTTTCTATTTAACCTATTTCCAATTGTACTTGGAGAAATGGGTGCATGCAGATATTTTACACAGAATTGAAGTGACACAATGGGATGGATCCTATAAAATATCATCCCAACCAATCAAGCGTTGACATGTGGCACCACATGGAACAAATGACCCACAAACATAAGTATCCGAAGCCATCCAACAGTGTAGCACCCATATCATGGAATGAGACCCACCTATCAACCACCTGGAGGAAGAACTGGCTGTTTGGAGCCAGAACTAGGTCGGTCGAACCCCTAGTTGGTCAACTAGGCCTTGTGCCAAACGCGGTCAAACACCATGTGTTGGCTCCTCTCGGCTTGAAGAGGTCATAGGTGACTGGTTCTCGCGCTTTTTGTGGCGGGAACTAACCCTTCTCCAATTTATAAATAGGACCCCTCACTTTAACACACACCACTTGAGTATCATTCTATTATATAAACTAGTTCTCTTAGTCCTTAGTGGAGTTAGGCTATAGGGAAGAAAGCCTCTAGTCCCAAGACCAAGTTTGGAAAGGTATGGCTCATGTATCTTTTCTTATATTTGTGACTTTATGCATACTAAAGATATTATCTTTAGTCTTCTTTTATTCATATACTTGGATGAAGCGTTGTCTGTTTGATTGTGGATTCCATGTATGTGGTAGGAATAGTCTTTATGATCATGACTTAATGTCATTATACTATCATCATAAACACTATAAACCCCCACTGTAGTCTAATTAGTTATTATATGATCATGTTAATATGAATAACTTATGCTATGTCTCAACATTGGTTCAACGATGTTTAGTTAAGTCATTGCCTTAGGATATCATGATTCTTAATGTATTTACATAGTATCCTAGCATGGTGCTAGGATACTAAGTAGTGTTGGATGTCTCATAGACCCACGGATTGAAGAGGTAGGCAGTAGGTGGTGACAGCCATATCTGTCCTTTGTAATCCTCCACGTTCGGCTATGCCACAATATCTTGGCGGGAGTTGTCCTAGTATTGCTAGGGGTAAACCCGTGATCGATATGTTGAACAACTTAACATAAGTATTCACCATTGACATATTCATTAGTACCTAACCTAGGCTATGTATATGTACATTAGAAGCTTTGTAGGAAAATTGACTTGCCCTTAGGATAGATTGCTTAGGTGTGTGTCACACTACCCATATTATCAACTTACCCCTGTCTTGATAATTGATTAGCATCCCATAGCTTGATCATAAGACTAGTGTTTACTTTACTTCATTGCCTTCCTTTGGGATAAATACGATACCCTTGGGAATACTCTTGGGTGAAATGTTACACGACAGTTTTCGTGCGCTTGCGGACATAATCTCTTCAGAGAGATGATCTATGACGTAAGAAACGTCAACAAAAATTTGTGGTGCCGTTGCCGGGGAAGGCAAATGAAGTGAAGGATAGCTATCACTTGTGATTAAGCTATAGGTACTAACAGGACTGCCCTTGTTTCTCTTCTCCTTTTATGGTGAAAACAGGATAGTGTTGGCTAACCCATTTCATGGAATGGCCATCGAGGACACTAGTACCCATCTGCAATATGATTCAAGGCGTACCTTAACAAATATCTGCTAGGCAATACCATTGCCTTTTGCGGAAGATTTTCAGCTTCCAGTAGGAGCCAAAGTCATCCGTCCCCAAGCTTGGGGGAGGCTCCAAGAGTTCTTCTTGGTTTGTGTCCACTATGGGGTGGATAGTTGGCTCTTTATCCACCACTCATGTCATGGGTTGGCTCCACCAATCCATGACCACACTCATGCTGGAGCTGAAAGAGCCCTGTTCTCATTCATCATGAATGAGAATGTTGTTTCTACTCAAGGGGTGCAATGAATAATGCTCTACTTCCCTTAGCATGGCATGCACAACACTTAAAGAGTTGGACATGCTAGCTATGGAACTACACTTCCCATTGAAGTATTATGAAGATCGAGCCAATGGATAATTGTTTGGAATTATCTAAGTCACGGATATTCACATGATTTGTGAAAATCCATGTCAAACATGGGCCACTTCGGGAATCATTTCCCTAAGAATGATGAGGATTCTTCCTTTGAAACACAACTCCAATGGCTATCACCTATAAGGAGGTCAATTGTGGAATCAACATCTCCAACCATCAAGGAGGCTATGAGGATTTCAAGGGATTTAAGTTCAACTAGCCTACCTTGAAGTATCTTGTCCATGGCCAAGCTAGAAATCAAGATAACATGAAACCCTTGGCCAAGGACAAGAAACTTAAAGAGCATTCAAGATCTAAGATATCTCACAATTACTTATCGAGATTCTTATCCTTCGACCAAGACCATGAATCCTAGGGCAAGTGACATTATGGACGAAGTGTTTCTTGTTTGATTGTGGAGTACACATGTCATCATGCCCAAGGAAGAGATTTTGATCCATGATCAAAGTATGGGTTGACCTTAAAGAATATCAAGAAGGTTGAAGTGGCACCCCTAAGGAAGGACAAGCCTCACTATGCTCTTAAAAGAATATCTTCAAGAAGGAAAAGCTGTCACTACACCAACAAGTCTTCATCAAGATGACGGAGAGGCTAGGGCCACCATGTGGCCCAAATGTCCAACTGACTTGCCAAAGGAGATTTGGCATATCAAGCAAGAGAAGTTGTCCAGATCTTCAACTCCGCGATTGGACAACAAATCATCGCTCTAAAATGGACTGAGGTAAGTTCCACTCATCTAACTTCAAAAATTCGATGAGTCCTTGCCAATAGGTAAATTGGTAATTATCTCATATTTGATTTCCCAATTGCATATTTGAATTTCCCATCAAATCTTGCATTTGCAATTAGCATGTTTGAATTTCCACACTTGCATGTTGGAATGTAAAATTTCCAACCATCATGAAAACTAAAATTTTTAATGAGGAAATTAATTTATTTGGATACGAACCTTGGACATAACCACTTGAATTCGTCTTCCTAATTCAACACCCAAAAAAATATTTCCCTTAATATTCATTGCATTTGCAAGTTCTTTCAAGTTGGTCAAAATAATTTGGCAAAGGGTACAACATGCTTTTGAGCTAACGTAACCCGTTTTTTAGTTGTTTTGTTTGTTCTTGATTTTAGTACAGCCAAGACAAAATTTGCAAAGAGGTTGGAAGTCCCCATCAAGCACATATCCCTCCATCGATCTCATTTTGATTTCATGGTGGAGGAATGCTCAAGATGGTGGATCAATGGAGGAACAAGATGAAACTCATTCAACTCCAACCTCAACTTGGATGGGGACAATGAATATGAAGGCTACACCAAAATCCATGGTCGTGAGTTTCTCACACAACGACCTTCAACCAAGACTGCTCTTCAAATTAAGGTACAAGTTTAAAATTTTTACACGGAATTGAATTGAAACAAGGTGATGGATCTTATAAAATATCATCCCAGCCAATCAAGCATTGACTGGCACCACATGGATCAAATGGCCTACAAACAGAAGTATCCAAGGCCATCCAACGGTGTAACACCCATATCATGTAATGGGACCCACCTGTTAGTCACCTGGAGGAAGAACTGGCCGTTTGGAGCCACGACCAGGTCAGCCGACCCCCCTAGTCGGCCGACTAGGTCCTGGCGCCAAATGCGGTCAAATTCCACGTGTTAGCTCCTCCCCGCTTGAAGAGGCCATGGGTTACTAATTCGCGCGATTTTCGTGGCGGGAACCGACCCTTCTCCAAGCTATAAATGGGACCCCTCACCCCTCACTTCAACACACACCACTTGAGTACCATTCTATTGTATACACTAATTCTCTTAGTCCTTAGTAAAGTTAGGCTATAGGGAGGAGAGCCTCTGGTCCCAAGTCCAAGTTGGGAAAGGTATGGCTCATGTATCTTTTCTTATATTTGTGACTTTATGCATAATAAACATATTATCTTTAGTCTTCTTTTATTCATATACTTGGATGAAGCATTTCTTGTTTGATTGTGGATTTCATGTATGTGGTAGGAGTAGTCTTTATGATTATGCCATATGAATCTTAATTTATAATCATAAACACTATGAACCCCCACTCTAGTCTAATTAGTTATGATATGATCATGTTAATATGAATAACTTATGCTATGTCTCAACATTGGTTCAACAATGTTTAGGTTACTCATTGACTTAGGATGTCATGATTCATAAAGTATTTACTTAGTATGCTAGCATGGTGTTAGGATAGCAAGTAGCGTAGGATGTCTCGTAGATCCACGGATTGAAGAGGTAGGCGGTAGGTGGTGACAACCCTATCTGTCCTTTGTAATCCTCCATATTCGGCTATGCCATAGGCTCTTGGTGGGAGTCGTCCTAGTATTGCTAGGGGCAAACCAATGCCCGATATGTTGAACAACTTAGCATAACTATTCACAATTGACATGTTCATTAGTACCTAACCTAGGCTATGTATATGTATATTAGAAGCATTATAGGAGAAACTTCCCAATTCCTAGTCTAATCTCCACTAGGACCCATCTACCCTTAGGATAGATTGCTTAGGTGTGTGTCACACTACCCATATTATCAACTTACCCCTGTCTTGATAATTGATTAGCATCCCATAGCTTGATCATAAGAGTAGTGTTTACTTTACTTCATTGCCTTCCTTTGGGATAAATACGATACCCTTGGGAATACTCTTGGGTGAAATGCTACACGATAGTTTCCATACACTTGCGGACCACATCTCTTCCGAAAGATGACCTGTGACGTAAGAAACGTCAACAAAGGTGCTTATGAAAACCTTGAACGCCAGAATTTCAAAGCTTCTTATCCAAACTAGCCGCAGGAGCAAGGCAAGTGTTGATCATTTTGATCCTATTTTAGATGTTTTGTTTGTAAAACTGCATGCTAGTGTCACATTGATGGGAAACCCATGATAGGTGTTTACTAGACTTGTATGACCACCTTTGTCACTTGGGATATATTGTACAGAGTCGGGAAGGATATTTTCCAGTTTTTCACTTTGCTTAATTAAGATTGGAAATAACCAAACGACTCATTATGAACTAATATATGTATGACTGTGTGAATTGATGATAATAATGACTTAAGTAACATGGAACTGTGGTGATCTAAGCAAGCATGAGTTTTGGACTCGGGTTGATAAAATTGTGGTTTTCGCTTGCCTTAGATCTAAGAACCGGTTCATGTGAGAATATGCTAGGACAACAGTGCTACCACAAGGCCAAGTATGGGTGCGGCATAGATGAATAATTAGGTGTGCTGCTAGTGCTGTATGGACCATTGGATGGCTGGGAATGGGAGTCAAGTAGGGCTACCCTGGGATCTGCATGGCACACGAGGGGGCCCGTTGGTGGAAGAATGGAGATTCAAGCCTGCCGATGAAACCTTACTGGGTCCTTACATACTAGTAGTCCCCTTTGAAAGACTATTTTGTGATCTCTTGGCCACACGAACGGAAGTGTGAAATGGCATAATGGAGGTTCCTTAGTCACCGAAAGGTGATGAAATCACGAACATGTGGGTAAAGTGGTACAACCTCCGTCGAGTGTTAAAAACTATCATGATAGTCGTGCTCCTAGTAATGAGCATTTGTACAACTTCCATGATTATAGTTGGACTTGGATATTTGGGATGGTACGGTATGGGATTGGTTATGTCATATGAGTTGGTCGATTATGAGAAAAGATGAGAATGACATATAGTTATGGTATAATTTGTTGTTTGGTTCTAAACGAAATATGATGGTAAATGAGAATGTTGGACATGGATTATGATAATTACTTTGGTTATGATGGGATTTAAACTGACATAGACATTTTAGACTGCTTTTCCATGTTTATGAAATGTACTTTTCTGCAACTATCCATTTATTATCATGCTTATTTTTTAGCTACATGTCATACTTTCCCACACTTGCTGAGTATGACATGTACTCACCCTTGCAATCCCACCCCCACCAAAAAATTACTGGTGATGCTTGGGAGTATGATGAGAATCATGTGGAGTACTAGGTTGCGTGCTATCGTTAATTGCCTGTGGAATGGAGTCGCGCTGCTTAGTTTATTTTCGCTGTAACAATTATAGATTTGTAATTCAAGAACCATTAAGTTATTGTAATAAAGTACCTATATACTTTTATGACATGGTAAATTTCTGAATATCCTATGTGAGGTTGTCGTGTATGTATGAACATCCTGTAGGATCGAGGAGCACGTGAAAAGCTACTAGGGGGTGAATGGTAGATTAAAACTTTTTCTGTGGAAGCAACAAGAACCTCTCGGCGGAAAATAAATCTATTAAGAAACAATGTGTGCAACTGATCAAACCATGTCCAAACGTAACAAAACTAGTATATATTATAGAGAATCAAGTCACAAAAACACGATAACAAGAATCACGAAAAACCGTGTAGAAAAACACAAGTTATGGATCGAAAGATCTATTCTACCCGAGTAAAAACCAGATTTGCAACACTGCAAAGAAACTCATGTATTTCAAAAACCTCAAATCCAACGATCGTGAAATTTTCAGATATGAAAGATAATCAAGTTTTGAAGACGACTAAAAAAGAATCATGTCAATTGTATCTATAAAACTTAAGTTATGATAAAAACACCAAATAACAATAGTGTTGTGCAGAAACTCGATGAGAAAAACTTGTATCAAACAGGTCGGATAAACAAGGCACAAAAGCTCCTCTAGACTATAAAGTTTATTGATTAAAACACAAGAGAAACAGCCGAAAGTCGTCTCTCTACGAGCTCTGGCCTCTCTTGCTTATATAACCAGCCTTAAGACAGACCCATTCCTAACTAGGACTCTAATCATACTCAATTTTAACCGAAACATTGCATAGCTGCTCAAGACTCTTCTATACGTAGATAGAATCAATCTTAAGGCTTTCAAACACCATAGGAACGTACTGAACATTTCTAAACAGCTCACCTTCGTGCTCATCATGAAATCGAACCAAAACAAACTCAAAACTTTCCATAAATGAAGTATAACCACCTCAGTCGCAGCCTGAGGCATAAACCAAACGGTTGGACCTTTCCGGCCACATCTTCATGTCCACTTCTCTTCATCACGCCTTGTAACCATGTTGCCACGTCCATGCACTTCTTGCACAAGTGCGAATCCATTCCAACGAAATTCACGATATCTTCATATGCATGGTTCTTGACCCAAACATGATGTGTGACCTCCTGATCAAATCAACCACAATTCCCACTTAACTTGTGTTGAAACTCATCTTCTTCCTAAGACTAGTTCAATGGATCCTGTCACTATCCATGTCTTGACCTCAAGCAACACCTGCACATGAATAAACAACCAATCATTGCAAGCCCAAGTCCTCGACTTGACTCTTGTTAGTCTGAAAACAACAACACCTTACGTGGGCACCTCACATAAGCATGTTGCAAACCATAGTAACATGATATCAGCCATAATTACCAAAAAACACCCAAAACATAGTAAGAGAATACTAAGCAAACTTTCCATCAGCCAAAAAACAAGTTTGAAAAATTATCAGTCAAAATAGAGCAATCAAACTCAACATGAAAACTCTGAGTGTGTATCAGGGTGTATCTTGGTGTATCAGTGTAAGCTTCAAAACTTTGAATGTAAACCTTCACTTTTATTCTAATTGTCAATGTATCAAGCACACATAGGTCTCACAATCCGCACCTTGATGAATGCATTGGCAACACCACTTAGAATCCGAACATTAGCTTATTCACATGAAAATTGCTAAAAGCAAATTTCTCCCTTTTTTGAAAATAAAATATCAAATGAAAAAAATTTCAAAAAACAAATTCTCCCGATGAGAAGAACGTTTAAAACTCGTGAATGTGCAATGTAACTCATGAAAGTGCAATGTGTGACATATTTCTCCCGCTATACATATTTCTCACCCTTTGAAAATGTATTCAGCAAGGTTCAAAAGAGAAATTTCAATTGTTATGAGCATATTATAACATATACATATAAAACAAAGCTCATCCAAGTCATACTATCAAGTAACTTACACTATCACACAAATGAGATACATAAAGTAGTGTAAGCCACGCTAGATATCAAGTGTAGTTTTTCAATTTAAGCAAGTCATGACTCACAAACTTAACTATTTCAAGGCATGAAAGCATGACACTTGTTGCTGCATTTTTATTATTTTTCAAAGCACAAATTCGGATCATATGTCATACCTCTTACATCCAAAAGATTGAACACGTGAAGGACCTATGGTGTCAAGGTACAAAAGTTGACCCGGTTCAGTGTCATTGTCATTGTGAGAGGAGCATGTAAACCTGCAACCATCTTAGCATGTCTACAAGAAGAGCACACAATTTCTTTGTCCCCTTTAAGCTTAGGCAGCCCACGTATGCGATCAAGAGCACTAACACGAGTGAGATGATCAAAGCCTACGTGACCAAGTCTACGATGCCAAAAATATAAGTCTTTCAAATCATTAGAACCTAGACACCTATGCTTAGAGGATGACATATCAAAATCAGCTTTAAAAACTCTTCCAAACCAAGACATGTTAAAAATGAGCTCACTATTTAAATCTACAACCTTGCAGCAATTTTTAGTGAAGTTAACTTCTAGATTTCCATCTAGTACTTGTGAAACAGAAAGCAAGTTGTATTTCAAATATTTGACTAGTGCCACATCTTTCAAAGTGTTGTGATTATTTACTCTAATGGAACCCTTAGCAAGTATAGGAGTTAAAGAATAATCGACAAAAGTAACATTCTCTACACATGACACAAAAGAGAGGGATGAGAACAATTGTTTGTTACCAGTCATGTGGTGTGAGGAACCTGAATCTACAAGCAAAAAGTTCTCCTTCCTCAAGCGTGTAGCCTAAATAGAAGAATAATACGTCATTGACTCAATACTAGGGTTAATCAAAAAATATTTAGGAATCCAATACAGAGTCACACGACGTCTAGTAGGAATAACACGTGAAAGCTAAGATAAAACCCTAGGTTCATGAGCCAAAGTTTGAGGATTTTTGTACCCAACTACTCACCTATGAGGTATTACATGTGTAGCACAAAAAACAGTAGGTTTGGGAGCAAACTTTGCATGTTTTCGACTCATTGCAGCAGGTTGCATGTACCTAACATTCTGTTTAGCACGTGCAACAATTTATGCATGAGTGTTATGAGATCTAGCTTGCATTTTTTTCGTTTTTCTGATTTTTAGCTAGTCTATAACAAAAGTCTATGGCATGATCATCTCTACCACAGTAGGTACAATGAAATTTAACTTTGTGTTCATGTCTAGATGAGCAAGCAACATGATTATTAGAAACCAAATGAGACAACACTACTACAGATTTGAAAACCACTTTTTTGCTTAGGAATTGTTTGAATCAAGCCACTTCCTAATGATTTTACAATTTTAGGTGGACGTGCCTGAGCATGAGCATGGGAATCAAAACCTAAACCAGTTTTATCTTCGCAAGATTTAGAGGAATTCAGCAGCAAGTTTAAATTTTTATTCTCATTACACAGGCTCTAGTGTCCTATTCATATCATCAAGTTTCTTAGACAAGTTTAGCCAGTTTTCACATGAAGTTTTTCTTTTTAGTTTGCAATTACAACAATATCTAACTTCATGAGAACATAAAGCATTGTTCAATATAGAAATCTCATTCAAGGCATGGTGTAGTTTCTTATCAAGATCATCACAAGTTGAACAATGCAAATCAATTGTAGATATGCAAGCTTCTTTCAAGTTTTTATCATTAATTGCAGCAAGCTTTTTGTTTATTTCAATTTCTAAATCAAGTTTATCAAGTGTGGAGGTGTGTGCACTTCATAGGAAGGACAATTGTTCATATATGAGCTCACATGAGGAACAATAATCATCACTAGCAATCAAAGACTTCAAACGATTAATTTCATATTATAGTGATTAAATTTTAACAGCATTGTCCCTAAGTTTTCTTGTTCTTTTTCCTAAGTATAACAGTGGTACGAGAAATAGCATCACACATTTCTTCGCAAGTGGGACATACCTCTTCATCATCGTTGTTATGTTCTGCCTCCTCCATACTTGATCTTGAGTTGCCCGCCATGAAGCACAAGTTTGCCAAATTCTCTTCATCTTCGTCACTTCCGATGTCCACATCGCTCGAGCCAAGTTCTTGAAGTGCGGAGATAAAATTGTTTAGCAATTGGCAACCTGTAAAACCCTTCTTCTTCTTCTTCTTATCATTTGTAGAGGTGTGCCTCGTTCTTGTTTTCTTTTCATCACGGGAAGTAGTACCTGAAAGGTTAGGGCAATCCTTATAAAAATGTCCTGTCTTACCACATTTGAAGCATCGTTGAGAACCGACACTTCATCTCCTTGTAGTTCTCACATTTTGCAATGCTTGAGAAACGAGTAGAGATGAGTGCAAGTTCCTCCTATGGAAACTCTTTAATTTGTTCAAGGGTTAGAGAGGACAACAAAGCAAGTGCACCACCTGATGAAGATTGGCTAGAGCTAGGCGTGTCACATTGTGAAACAAATGCAGGAGACTGAATGTGGCCTAGAGGGGGGGGGTGAATAGGCCTTTTTGAATTTTGTCGGAATCTGCAACACTTAACAACAAGATCAAATCTCGAGATATCGGACTAGTCCGGTCGAGTGCGGACAAGTCCAGTTTGTACCGACTAGATTAATCAAATGTAATCGATTATCTTGATACTAGGATGTATGCAGCGGAAATATACTTGTAATTGAAGTGTCACACTACTATGAACTAGGATGTACCACAAGTTAATCTTATATTCAATGTTTCAATGTAAAGTGAACAAGATTTATTGAAACCCTAGATTGATATGAAGAGTAAGAACGATGTGCGCAAAGTAAGAACACAAGCTCTTTTATCCCGTGGTTCGGTTCCCACAGAGGCAACCTTGATAGGATCTTGGTTCCCGATCTTTCGATGAGAATAGGAGGGTTCGATTTGTGGAGGAGAAGACGTTGGCGATCCGACTACACCGTCCCCAAGACGATGCGCCTTAGCGATCAGTACACCGACTCCGAAGTTGTATTGATCTTGCTGGCGCACAATCAACCTGACCACGAGGGCCTTTTTTCCTGCAAGCAATCGAAGAACACGCAAGAACAAGAAGAACAAGCACTTATCTATTGAATCAATCTAAAGTGGGGTTCTGGATACAAGTAGACGGGCAATCTAGTCGACACGCGCGTGTACAAGGAAGCAGCAGAAGCTAACTTACGAATAAACAAAAACCCGCCAGCTAATGAGGGCGGCTGCTACTATTTATTACCTCCCTAGGGTCGTGAGAAACCCTAATCACGAGTCCCTAATGGACTCCAAACGATACATGGGCCATGGGCCCAATTTTGGTGATGCAGCACCCTGGACAGAAAAAGGTCTTGGTATTAAAATAACTATTGCGGCCGACTCAGAATAGATATGGACATGAGGCCAGATCCGTTTGAAAGTAGACTTGATAATATTTCCAGGAAGTACTTGAACGCCCAGATCGGAGTCCGTATGAAATCGTGGTGGCCGTCACAAGTTGGTGCTGTTCTGCTGTCCAAATCCCGTCCGCGCGAATCCCCTTCCCATTGGCTCCTCTCCATTGTTCCTAAGCAAAACAAGAAAGCACGTAGTTCAACGGTCTAGATAAGATGGACATAAGGCTAAGAACGAGTTCACCTCATAGTTTAGTTGACATGCACGAGCGTGAGTGATCGGACTAGAAACTGGTAGCTGAGTTGGTGTGGATGTATCGAGGGTGTTGATGTCCTCATCATCCTCCCCTTCTTGCATTTGAGTCGTCCGCGACTCAAGCTCATCTTCTTCTCCCAAATATGGCTTCAAATCTGCAATGTTAAATGTGGGACTAACCCCAAAATTCGCAGGCAACTCGAGTTTATATGCATTATCATTAATTCTTTCTAACACTTTGAATGGACCATCAGCTCGAGGTAACAATTTAGACTTTCTCAAATCAGGAAACCTATCCTTTCGCAAATGTAACCAAACTAAATCACCAGGTTCAAAAGTGATAGTTTTCTTTCCCCTACTACCAGCAAGTTTATACTTGGCATTCATGCACTCTATATTCTTCTTAGTGGTTTCATGCAATTTTAAGATCAATTCAGCATGATGTTTAGCATCAAAATTCACTCGTTCCATTGAAGGAAGAGGTAATAAATCAATAGGAGCACGGGGTACAAATCCATAAACAATCTCAAAAGGGCATTTCTTAGTACTAGAATGTAGGGAACGATTATAAGCAAACTCAACATGAGGCAAACACTCTTCCCACATTTTTATATTCTTTTTCAAAACAGCCCTAAGCATGGTATATAAACTTCTATTCAAAACCTCAGTTTGACCATCAGTTTGGGGATGACAAGTAGTTGAAAATAAAAGCTTAGTCCCCAATTTTGCCCATAACGTTCTCCAAAAATGGCTAAGAAACTTAGCATCACGATCTGAAACTATTGTGTTTGGCACACCATGCAATCTAACAATATCTCGGAAAAACAAATCAGCAACATGTGTAGCATCATCACTTTTACGACAAGGTATGAAGCGTGCCATTTTAGAAAATCTATCCACAACAACAAAGATGCTATCCCTCCCCTTCTTTGTTCTAGGCAGTCCTAAAACAAAGTCCATAGAAATATCCTCCCAAGGCATGCTAGGAACAGGAAGAGGCATGTACAAACCATGTGGATTATGTCGTGACTTAGCTTTTTGACATGTCGTGCAGCGAGCAACAAAGCGCTCCACGTCTCGCCTCATCCTTGGCCAAAAGAAATGACCATCAAGTATGTCCTCCGTCTTTTTCACTCCAAAGTGCCCCATCAGCCCGCCTCCATGCGCTTCCTGTAACAACAACAAACGAATGGAGCTAGCTGGAATGCATAACTTGTTAGCTCTAAACACATAGCCATCATTGAGGACAAATTTATTCAATGTTTTTCCGTCTTTACATTTCAGCAATACATCTTTGAAATCAACATCATGTTCATATTTTTCTTTAATCGTTTCTAATCCAAAAATTCTAAAGTCAAGTTGAGATAGAAGAGTATAACGTCTAGATAAAGCATCAGCAATAACATTATCCTTTCCCTTTTTGTGTTTAATGACATAAGGAAAAGACTCAATAAATTCCATCCACTTAGCATGCCTACGGTTTAGTTTCCCTTGACTCCTAATATACTTTAGTGATTCATGATCAGAATGGATAACAAATTCTTTGGGCCACAAATAATGCTGCCATGTTTCTAAAGTTCGTACAAGAGCATATAATTCCTTATCATAGGTAGAATAATTTAGAACAGGCCCACTCATTTTCTCACTAAAATATGCAACAGGTTTTCCTTCTTGTAACAAAACACCACCCAATCCAATCCCACTAGCATCACATTCAAGCTCAAAAGTCTTAGAAAAATCAGGAAGTTGGAGAAGAGGTGCATGCGTCAACTTATCTTTCAGTATGGTAAAGGCGTTATCTTGTGTGGTGCCCCGAGAAAAAGGCACCCCCTTCTTCGTAAGGTCATTCAATGGAGTAGCAATGGTGCTGAAATCCTTCACAAAGCGACGATAGAACCCAGCCAGCCCTAGAAAGCTCCGCACCTGTGTGATGGTCTTTGGTACAGGCCACCCCTGAATAGCCTCTACCTTGGCTTGATCAACTTCAATTCCCTGTGGAGTAACAACATAGCCAAGGAAAGAGAGTCGATCCTTGCAAAAGGTGCACTTCTCAAGATTACCAAATAATCGTGCCTCACGCAAAGCATTAAAAACAGCACGTAAGTGATCAAGATGTTCATCCATGGATTTGCTATAAATCAATATATCATCAAAATACACAACAACAAATTTTCCAATGAATGCACGCAAAACCTCGTTCATTAATCTCATGAAGGTGCTAGGTGCATTAGTTAACCCAAAAGGCATGACTAACCACTCATATAAACCGAACTTAGTTTTTAAAGCAGTTTTCCATTCATCTCCTAGTTTCATGCGAATTTGGTGATAACCACTACGCAAATCAACTTTTGAGAACACAATAGCACCACTCAATTCATCAAGCATATCATCTAAGAGTGGAATAGGATGGCGATATCGAATGGTTATATTGTTGATTGCTCTACAATCCACACACATACGCCATGATCCATCCTTTTTAGGTACTAGAATAACTGGAACAGCACAAGGACTAAGAGACTCACGTACATAACCTTTGTCAAGTAGTTCTTGTACTTGGCGTTGAATCTCCTTTGTTTCTTCTGGATTTGTCCTATATGGTGCACGGTTGGGCAATGAAGCACCGGGAATGAGGTCAATCTGGTGCTCAATCCCTCGAAGTGGTGGTAGTCCTGGTGGTATTTCACTTTGAAACACATCAGAATATTCCTGCAAAATGTTAGCAACAGCAGGAGGCAAAGAATGTTGCACATCGTAAAGGGAAATCAAAGCATCTTTGCATACCAAAGCATAGGCAACAGAGGTGGAAGCAATCAGTTCATTAATATCAGATTTCGTAGCAAACAAGCATTTTCCCTTCAGAGATATCTCATTTTCTTATCAAACACAGATTTGGCATTGTTATTGTTCTCAATGTTAGCATGGTCCTGATATTTAGTTTTCCTAGCTCTAGCAACATCATCTTGCACAATAGCTTCAGGAGACATAGGATGCAACACAATTTTTTTTCGTGGTAAAGAAAAGAATACTGATTTGATCTACCATGATGCATAGAATCTCTATCAAATTGCCAAGGTCTTCCTAGCAGAATATTACAAGCTTGCATAGGCACAACATCACATTCAGCGACATCCTTATATGATCCAATAGTAAAATTGATTCGCACAAGTCTAGTTACCTTTGCCTTACCGCTGTTGTTTAACCATTGAATGTAATAGGGATGTGGGTGCGGTTTGGTGCTTAGTGCCAGCTTGGTCACCATGTCACTGCTGGCCAAGTTGTTGCAGCTACCTCCATCAATGATCATGCGGCAAGATCGCTCTTTGACGACACACTTTGTTTGGAATAATGTGTGCCTTTGATTTTGTTCCGCTTTCTCCATTTGTGCACTAAGCACACGCTGCACAATGAGACTATCATAGCGCACTGCATCTTCTGCACCAATATGCTCTTCTTGATGTTCATCGCTACCTGCATAGTCAGCTGCAAGCAAAACACATGTATCGTCATCAAAATCGCTAGCAAATGAGTACTCACCGTCATCTTTAACAATTAGAACACGTTTGCTTGGGCAGTCACGCTGCACATGGCCAAAACCCTTGCACTTGTGACATTGAACGTCTCTAGATCGTCCGGTAGATGCTACAGAAGAAGCACTCTCGGTGGGCTTTTGGGTGGTCTTTACTGCTGAGCTAGTGGAAGAAGCACATGGCTTGTTGCTAGAAGAAGAAGGTGCTGCCCGACTTTGTGAAGAAGATGGCGGAGAAGCACGCCCGATCGAAGGAGTAGTCGTGCGTGGTTGCCATGAGCTAGTCTTTCCTGCAGAAATATTAGTTCTAGAGCTAGCTCGTCGTCCCTGCACTTCCCTTTCAGCTTTACAAGCAAGATGAAACAAAGGGGTAACATTATTGTAATCTTTATAAGCAAGTATGTCCTGAATTTCACGGTTTAAACCACCCAAAAATCTAGCCATAGCTGGTTCCTCATCCTCGTCTAAATTACAACGCAACATACCCATTTGTAATTCCTGAAAATACTCTTCTACACTTTTAGCTCCCTATCTCAATTGTTGTAACTTATTTAACAGATCATGTGCATAGTAAGAAGGAACAAATCTAGCCCGCATGAGCCGTTTCAAAGCATCCCAAGTTTGTGGTATGTTATTAGGATTTTTCTTGCCATGTTCTATCCACCAAACAGAAGTAAAATCAGTAAACTCACTAGTGGCTGCTCTAACTCTTGCATTTTCAGGAAACTCATGACATGCAAATTTTTGATCAACAGAAATCTCCCAAGTAATATATGCATCAGGGTCATATTTACCATCAAAATGAGGTATCTTAAATTTGATCTTGTTAAAAGTATCTTCATGATTGCGTACCTCACGCCGACGATGTCCACCTATGCCTTGACGGTTGCGTTGTAGCCGGCGCCGTGGCCTAGCTTCCTCATCTTCCCCAATCTCCGTATCTGCAGAATAGTCATCTTCATTGTCACGTACAATACTAGGAGCATTGCTCACCTGTCCATCTGCGGTGCGTCCACGATCCCTCTCCTCAAGGCGCTGCAGGATGGCTCCAATAGAGGTGTTCAATGTTTGAATGGAACTCTCCAACGTGCTGATTTTGGTGTTGGTGTCGATCTGCATATTTTCCAATTGACCAAGGCGGTCACTGGTAACTCGAAAATCCTCATCAAGCGCTTCTGTGTGTAGCTGCACTTGGCGTTCGAAGTGTTGTATAATTCCCCGTGTGCGAGGTGAATGCACGTCTTCATTTGTATTTGCTCCTCCTGCCATGGTTAGTAGAAAAAAATCCAATATGAAAGGGTAACGTTATCCCTAGCTACAAAGGTGCTGGTGGAGATAATTCGCTCACTCTCAACCTGTTCAATCAAGCTCTTACCTGTTCTTACAAAGCTCAGCAAGAAGGTGATGGCAACCAGCAAGTAATGAACAACTTCAAGAGCAGGTGTCAATCTATGGCTTTAGGTGGCTGAACTAGCACAAGGAGCACACTTTCACCATGTTAATCACAACAAGCTGAATAAATATTCTACGATAGTACTGTGCTGATCTTAGTCTAGACCGTACTAGAGACGCGAGCCGAGACACCAATGTCGTCACCAAAAACACCCCAAACAACAATCTGATTTTTTTTCTTTTTTTTCGTTTTTTTTTGTTGGGGTGGTCACCCAAACTCTCTCTAGATGGAATCCTAGAAAAAAATTTGCACATGCGGCTTTTGATCTTGCACTTGCCTTTTTTTCTTCTCTAATTGCTTGTGGCTTTTGTGCGGCTTTTGATTTTGCACTTGCCTTTTTTTCTTCTTCTCTAATTGCTTGTGGCTTTTGTGCGGCTTTTGATTTTGCACTTGCCTTTTTCTTGTTGTCAAACTCAAATTACTAATCTGACTCAAACTCGAAGTAGCAATCTGATTCGAACTCGAACTAGTAATCAGACTCAAACTCGAACTAGCAATCCGACTCAAACTCGAAGTAGCAATCTGATTTGAACTCGTAATCTGACTCAAACTCGAACTAGCAATCCGACTCAAACTTAAAGTAGAAATATGATTTGAACTTGTAATCCGACTCAAACTCGAACTAGTAATCCGACTCAAACTCGAAGTAGCAATCTGATTCAAACTCAAACTAGTAATCCGACTCAAACTCGAACTATGAATCTGACTCGAACTAGGTGACCGAATGTGACACGAACTTGAAACTCTAGTGGTGCAAAACTAAAGACCAGCAACTTGACTCGTCGAAGCAACCATGAACTCAACAAGTCTTGACTAAGTGGAGAATGTAAAAGGCACAATGGTCTAGGAATAATGGAAAAAAAACAGATCTGGTATTTTTTTTTGGGCTTTTTCTGGACTATAGGATGATAACAGCGGAAAGAAAAGTAATGGTAGCACTCTCACCGATTAACCTTGCTCTGATTACCACTTGATAGGATCTTGGTTCCCGATCTTTCGATGAGAATAGGAGGGTTCGATTTGTGGAGGAGAAGACGTTGGCGATCTGACTACACCGTCCCCAAGACGATGCGCCTTAGCGATCAGTACACCGACTCCGAAGTTGTATTGATCTTGCTGGCGCACAATCAACCTGACCACGAGGGCCTTTGTTCCTGCAAGCAATCGAAGAACACGCAAGAACAAGAAGAACAAGCACTTATCTGTTGAATCAATCTAAAGTGGGGTTCTGGATACAAGTAGACGGGCGATCTAGTCGACACGCGCGTGTACAAGGAAGCAGCAGAAGCTAACTTACGAATAAACAAAAACCCGCCAGCTAATGAGGGCGGCTGCTACTATTTATTACCTCCCTAGGGTCGTGAGAAACCCTAATCACGAGTCCCTAATGGACTCCAAACGATACATGGGCCATGGGCCCAATTTTGGTGATGCAGCACCCTGGACAGAAAAAGGTCTTGGTATTAAAATAACTATTGCGGCCGACTCAGAATAGATATGGACATGAGACCAGATCCGTTTGAAAGTAGACTTGATAATCTTTCCAGGAAGTACTTGAACGCCCAGATCGGAGTCCGTATGAAATCGTGGTGGCCGTCACAAGTTGGTGCTGTTCTGCTGTCCAAATCCCGTCCGCGCGAATTCCCTTCCCATTGGCTCCTCTCCATTGTTCCTAAGCAAAACAAGAAAGCACGTAGTTCCACGGTCTAGATAAGATGGACATAAGGCTAAGAACGAGTTCACCTCATAGTTTAGTTGACGTGCACGAGCGCAAGTGATCGGACCAGAAACCGGTAGCTGAGTTGGTGTGGATGTATCGAGGGTGTTGATGTCCTCATCAAACCTACGTCCACGTTGAGGAGTCCACAAAAGGATCGGGTCTTCTCCAACCCTACCCTCGTCAGATCGCCACGGAGGCCAATCCTCTTCACTAATCACAAAGGGAAAATAACCAAATTCAAGGGGCCTTCTCACAAGTTGAGGGCTCCCCAAGATTACAATATGAATACCACCAAGAACACACTCTTAAGATCACAATGAAAACCATTGGAGTGTGTTAGGGAATCAAACCAAGAGCTCAATGAGTGAAGAACCGTGTCTCTCCAATGATCAAGAGTGTATCCTCAAAGGATTGATCTTTCTTGTGTTGGATTTCGTGAAGAGAAGTGTTTTCTAGGCTCTTGGAAGGTGTGATGGCGCAGGTTGTCGAGTTGTTAAAGATGGGCCGTGCACACCTATTTATATGGGATTTCCAAAAGTTATCGTTAGGGTTTAGAAAGATCGGACTAGTCCGTGGTGGACACCAGACTAGTGCGGCGTGCTGCGTGTAGCAAACCCTAGGTGTCCTAAAATATCGGACTTGTCTGAAGTGAGGCCGGACTAGTCCGATTTTGGTTATGGAAATCTTCGGACTAGTCCGATGAATATCGGACTTGTCCGGATAAGTGAAACCCTAAGTGAATTTGGGGGACAAGTCCGCACTTGGAGGACTTGTCTGATTTAGGTCAGAGGGTTTTTAGACTAGTCCGTGCTAATATCGGATTTGTCCGATTGACATCAGAAAGATATTGGACTACTCCGGTGTGTGATCGGTCTTGTCCTATTTTGTGCAACTTGTGAAGTGTTTTGGGACTAGTCCGAACTGTAGAGGACTAGTCCGATTCTAGTCAGAGAGATATCGAACTAGGCCGTGGTGATATCGGACTAGTCTGGTCTTTGAAAAATTGGACTGTGAGGACAAGTCTGCATTATGAGGACTTGTCTGATCTTGTGCAGAAAGATATCGGACTAGTCTGGGTTCAGTCGGACTGGTCCGGTCCTGTATAAATTTGTGCAATGTGTGAGATTATTTGTGCTTGAGCTCTTGGGGCGTGTTTCCTTAACACACTCCATACACAATGATCTACTACACTTGTTTTTTGAGCTCTTTTCCGCATTGCTTCTCATTCTCCTTTCTTTTTGGCACTTTGCTCATTCTCTCATTAGTACCTGTGCTCATCTCAACAATGTGGTTAGGATCTCATTTGCTTGCCATTAATCAACCAAAACCCACTAGGGATTCCTAGATGCACTTTCAATCTCCCCCTTTTTGGTGATGGATGACAACCAATTGAGATTTCACAAAATATGACAAAAAGCTGAGATTTTCATAAATTGTGCACATATGGGTTTGAAACACATTAAGCAATCAAAACATAATCCATATGTGTATTATTTATGGTGAGATGCAACACTAACGATGTATAAACGATAATCATGATGAGAATGACATAATTTACATCAATACATCAAGATTAAGCATATATGTCATTCTTAGAGCAAAATCACAGATTTCATCAATAATTTTCATAAGAAGTTTAAAACATTGCATAACAAGACCAAAAGTACCAAAAGAGCATATTAAAAGTCTTACAACCCACAAAGAGACAAAACACACAAAAAGATAGCTCTACTCGCAGCCTACAACTAAGAACTAAGACTCCTAAGACTCCCCCTCAATCTCTCCCCATTTGGCATCAAGACACCAAAAAGAAGGAGAGGAGGGACCTAAGGTCTTCAATCCTCGCTGTCGGTCCTCTCATCGTCTTCATCTTCATTCTCGGGCTGATGAGGAGGAGGAGGAACGATACCACTCGAGTTCCCAATGCCAAAATAGGCAAGCTCGGAGGGAGTCAAGGGCCCGAGCTCGATGAAGTCAGAATCTGAGTCATTAGAAATGACTGGAGACCCAATGGGCTCGATCTCCAACTTTTGGCAAATTTGCTTCACATTCTCTTTGACATAGCTCATATCGGCCTTTCTCCTCTTGTTTAGCTCGTGGGCTTTCACTTAGGCCTTTTTTGCAAGAGGCAAAGATGGCTGACAGGTACTTCAAGATGCCACTTGGTGACCCCTTTTGAGGAGGGTCCCTAGTGGTGGGAGCAGCCCTAGCATCTCCACTAGCTCTCGCCGGAGCCTCCGCACTGGAAGCAGGAGAGGGAGCAGCTTGGACACTTGGCTGTTGAGCCTTCTGGGGCCTCAAGGGGAGGTGCTCCACATCCTTGATGAACTCTATGCCTGTGACCTTCTCAATTATAAACATGAGATAGGGGCATAGCCACAGGATCTGTTCGGCGTGCAGGAGATAATGACCATATCGTTCCAAATATAGTCAAAGACATCAAACTTCCTGTCTTTGCTAATGACCTTCATCAAGGTCCTGAGGTATCCCTGCACACTTCTTGCATCCCCATCCTTCGGGGCAATGGTCTTCCTAAGGACCCTGTTCAGCACCACAAAGAAGGGTTTCATGTTCTTCGTACAAGGAGGATTGAACTTTGAGTGAGGTTCATAGAGAAACTTCATCCTTTCCTTGTCAACGCCACCAATGTTGTGGATGATTAAATTCTCATTGCTGGAGGTGTCAAGATGTAGAAATCTTGCGAATTCTTCATATGTGATGGTGTACTTGGATCCATGAGTCATCCAAGTCACCCGCTCTTCCTCGTCACTAGCAAAGTGGCAAGTAGCATAAAATTGGGCTATGACTTCATCATTCCAATTGTTTCGGAGGGCAAAGAGGTCCTTCAAGCCATGCCTCCCAATAGCCTCTACCACCTGAACAAAGGGTGAGCAACCCTTCCTCTAAAAGTGCGCCCAATCTATCCATTGGCTGCGCACAACAGGGGTCTTCATTGGGAGATAGACAGTCTTGTAAAAATCTGCACGAAAATTACTCCAGAATCTCCCATAAGCAGCTTGCTTGGGCCTGCTGTAACAATCCACATTTCTGAATTTTGCAGCCGTGTCGCTGCCCTTGCCATTGAATCTCTCCTCAGCAGGATCCCGCGCCCCTTGCCTTGGAGCTGACATCTTTAGGGGGCCAATCGGGCCTGTTGCAATCCCCTTTCCTTTGCCCTTAGCTTGGCGAGAGATTGCTGAGCTAGGGCCTTCTACAGCCGCACCCTTGACTTTTGACACAGGTTTCTTTAAGAACCTTGCGTCTAACCTGCGGATATGAGGGTGCCGGCTCGGACGGGCGCTCTTGGCTCTTTTTGCCTTGGCTCATTGGGGATCGAAGCAAAGCTTCTTGGTCCATCTCAGCCTCAAAGTCGGAAATTTCGTCGTTTGAGCTTGACATAGTCATCAGAATGGATTTCACAAGATATTGATGAGAATAGGCGACAAGGAATTGCATTGAGGAATTAAGAAGTTAGGCTTGAGTTCAGAAAAATTGGACTAGTCCGGTGTACAGGCACGGACTAGTCCGGTTGACTGGACTTGTCCGTGCATGGACCGGACTAGTCCGGTATTCAACCTCTAAAACCCTAACTATGAGACAAATGGTGATTCCTAATGCACAAATAGCTTCACAACAATGTAATACATCAAGTACGCATGTATTAGGTGAAAGGAACTAAGCTTTTTGATCAACATCAAAGGAAATAGCGATTTTTAGGGTTTGGGAGGAAAATTTACCGAAAATCTTTGATTCTTGGAGATGTAGGGGTTGAAGGATCGGACAAGTCCGTGGTCTTCAATCCCTGAGCAATGGAGGTCGTTTTCCGCCAAAATCCGAGGAGTTTGATGGAGGATGATGGAAATCGACTTGGGGAGCTCGAGCGTGGAGAGAGAAAGCTTGAGGCAAGTGTGGGGTGAGGAAGATTAGGGTTTGGCAGCGGCTAGGTTTATGGACACGAAAAATCGTACTTGTCCAAAAATAATCGGACTAGTCCGAACTTTTCCAGAGACTATATCGGACTAGTCCATGGTCTGTCGAACTAGTCCGGCCTAACCGTCACTCTGCGGACTAGTCTGCACGGGCGGACAAGTCCGGGCAACCACGGACTAGTCCGTGGTCATCAGAGAAGAAATGCTTAGCCCATTCGTATATATTCGAAGGTACTTATTAAGAAAATAGGGAGGCAAATCAAATCAAATAATCTTGATGAATATGATCTGTAAGCATACAACAATCAAGCAATGACCATAATTCACCAAGATCCAGTTTTTTGACATAGTTTTTCGGATAAATTGAGAGAGATGATTTTCACAGCACAATCAATGAATCCTGAAGATAGCATTCAGGTATACAAGATTTCAAGCCACATTCCGAGCATCAAGGATATTTAGTTCATTTCGGAGCTCGCAAAATCATTTTTCATCAAGCGGCTTGGTAAATATGTCGGCTAATTGTTTTTCGGTGTTGACATGTGAAATGGCTATATCTCCCTTAATTGAGTGGTCTCTCAAAAAGTGATGCCGGATGTCTATGTGTTTGGTCCTAGAGCGCTCAACGGGATTATGGTCAATTTTAATGGCACTCTCATTATCACAAAGGAGCGGAATATGGCTCATATTGTAACCGTAATCCCTTAGAGTCTGTCGCATCCAAAGGAGTTGTGCACAACAACTCCTGGCTGCAACATACTTCGCTTCGCCCGTGGATAAGGCAATGGAGTTTTGTTTTTTTTTGAGGACCAAGAAACTAGGGATCTACCTAAGAATTGGCATGTACCAGAGGTACTTTTTCTATCTACTTTGCATCTGGCATAGTCTCCATCGGAGTAAACAATGAGATTGAATTTGGAACCTTTGGGATACCAAAGGCCTAGGTTGGGTGTATGAACTAAATACCGCAAGATTCTCTTTACGGCTGTCAAATGACACTCTTTGGGGTTGGCTTGAAACCTTGCACACAAGCATACACTTAACATAATGTCTGGCCTAGATGCACATAAGTAGAGTAGAGATCCAATCATGGAGCGATATAACTTTTGATCGACATTTGGTCCATCTTCATTGAGATCCAAGTGGCCATTCGTTGCCATGGGAGTCTTTAGGCTTCACCTTGTCCATTCCAAACTTCTTGAGTATGTCTTGGGTGTACTTAGTTTGGCTAATGAATGTCCCTTCCTTTTGTTCCCTCACTTGGAATCCCAAGAAGTACTTTAGCTCTCCCATCATAGACATCTCAAACCTATCTGTCATAATCTTAATAAATTCCTCACAAAAAGATTTATTAGTTGAACCAAAGATTATATCATCAGCATAAATCTGACAAATAAATAGATCGTTGTCAAAGTTCTTTGTAAACAATGTATAATCTACTTTACCGATCTTAAAACCATTTTCAATTAAGAAATCTCTAAGACACTCATGCCAAGCTCTAGGAGCTTGTTTGAGGCCGTAGAGAGCCTTACTCAATTTAAATACGTGGTCGGGGAACTCTTCATCTTCAAATCCGGGTGTTTGCTCGACATACACCTCCTCCTTGATTGGTCCGTTGAGGAAGGCGCTTTTTCACATCCTTTTGATAGAGCCTGAAATCATGGTGAGTAGCATATGCAAGTAATATTCTAATAGACTCAAGTATAGCTACTGGAGCAAAGGTTTCATCGAAATCTAAACCTTCAACTTGTGAATACCCTTTGGCCACATGTCGTGCCTTGTTCCTTGTCACCACCCCGTGTTCGTCTTGTTTGTTGCGGAAGACCCATGTGGTGCTGACGACGTTGAACTTGGTTCTTTCGACTAGTTCCCACACCTCATTCCGTTTGAAGTTGTTGAGTTCTTCTTGCATGGCCACTATCCAATCCGGATCCTTCAATGCATCCTCAACCCTATGCGGTTCCAAAAAGGACACAAACGAATAATGCTCACAAAATTAGCTATGCGAGATCTAGTAGTTACTCCCTTTTGGATGTCACCGATGATGTTGTCGATTGGGTGATCCCTTTGGACGCATTGGTGTACTCTTGGGTTTGGCACTTGCTGTCTTGAATCTTCATGGTCATCTTCTTCTCCCCTTAGATGGTTGCCCTCATTGACTTGTTGATCATTTTCGTCTTCTTGAGGTCGATCTTGTATGGAGGATCCCCCTTGATCATTGGCCTCCTATTGTGGTTAATCTTCCTCATACATATGCAGAGGTGGTTCTTATGGTCTAACTTCACCCAATGCCATTCTTCTCAATGCTTGACACGGAGCATCTTCTCTATCTAGCACACATGGATCAACTTGCTCCTTTTGGGGGCTGTTAGTTTCATCGAACACTACATCATGTGCTACTTCAACAAGTCCAGAGGTCTTGTTGAAGACACGATAGGCGTAAGAGTTCGAATCATAACCAAGCAAGAAACCTTCATCAGACTTCAAAGCGAACTTTAAAGTCCTAGGCCTCTTGTTCAAATATATCATTTGGAACCGAAGATTCGAAAATATGAAATATTAGGCTTGTTACCGGTGAGTAGCTCATAGGATGTCTTCTTGAGTAGTCGATGAAGATAAAGTCGATTTATGGCGTGGCAAGCGGTGTTGACCGCTTCCGCCCAAAATTGATTTGAGGTCTTGTACTCATCGAGCATTGTTCTCGCCATCTCTATGAGGGTTCGGTTCTTCCTTTCGGCAACTCCGTTTTGTTGAGGGGAGTAAGGTGCTGAAAACTCATGCTTTATGCCTTCTTCATCTAGGTACTCCTCAACTTCTGTGTTCTTGAACTCCGTGCCGTTGTCCCTTCGAATGTTCTTGATCGTCAATGAAAACTCATTTTGAGCACGCTTGAAAAATTTCTTCAAGGTTCCTTGTGTTTCTGCCTTATCACGTAAAAACAAAACCCAAGAGAAGCGAGAAAAATCATCAACAACTATTAAGCCATATTTGTTACCGCCAATGCTTATGTAAGCAATTGGACCGAATAGGTCCATGTGATGTAACTCGAGCGGTCTAGTTGTAGTCATGACGTTCTTCATGGGGTGGGGTGCTCCAACTTGCTTCCCGGCTTGGCACGCGCTACAAGGCCTGTCTTTCTCAAAAACAACATCCATCAAACCTCGGATGTGATCGCCCTTGAGGAGTTTATGAAGATTCCTCATACCAACATGCACTAGCCGTCTATGCCACAACCAACCCATGTTGGTCTTTGTAGTCAAGCATGTGTCAAGTTTGGCTTTGTCTTTGTTGAAGTCAACAAGGTAAAGATTTCCCTTTAACATACCCTTGAATGCAATGGAACCATCACTCCTCCATGAGACGGTCACACCCTCACTAGTGAACAAGCAATTATGACCTTTGTCAAATAATTGAGATATGGACAGCAGGTTATAATTTAAGGAATCAACATGTAGCACATGAGAAAGAGTATGTTGAGATGATATGGCAATTTTACCGGTACCGAGCACCTTTCCTTGACTATTGTCTCCAAAATAGATGCCCTTGCTTGGATCCTCATTTTCTTCATACTCAATGAACATCCTTCTTTCTCCAGTCATATGGTTGGTGCAACCACTGTCTAGCATCCATTTAGACCCACTGGAGGAATAGGCCTACAAAAACAAATCATGCCTTGGTTTTAGGTACACAAGCTTGCTTGGGTCCTTTTAGGTTAGTCACAAGGGATTTGGGCACCCACACATGAGATTTGATGTTCCCATGGCGTGGCCCAACATAATGAGCATAAACTTTACCAAAATTACTTCTCATTAAAATATAAGATGCATCAAAGGTTCTAAATAGCAACTATTGTTGTTTATAAACAAAACTAGTCCGGGAGATCGGACTTGTCCGGAGGACCGGACATGTCTGTGTCCCGACCGGACTAGTCCGGTGATCACATGTGTTGGATGTGTTAACTTTGCACTTTCCAGTTTGAGAGGGACTTCCCTTTACAAAGGCAACACTTTCCTTGTTATTCTTATGGCTTATAGCATTTTGCATTCCACCATAGGAATACCCAATGCCATATTTGACATTAGGAGGTCTTGTGACCAAGTATGCACTACGTCATAATTGACCTTCTCCTTGTCAAATATGCCACTTCGAGCAGGATGCTTATCCTCAGTAGAGGTTGACTTGTCTTTCAAGCTGGTGTCAACTTTGGCACATGAACAAGTAATGATAGCTTCAGTTTTAAGTGGTTGAGAAGGTGAGCTTGAAGAGGATGAAGGGTCACCTTGCTTGAGTGACTCAACTTGTACCTCAAGGATCTTGTTAACTTTGATTAGGTTAGCAAGTTCGTCCTTGATTGTAGAATTTTAGTCGCTTAACTCCAAGTAAGCTTCATTGCTTATAGCTAACTCAAGCTCTAGTGACTTGCTTCGCTCCTTTTCAAGTTCTAGAAGCTTGTCAAGTTCAACATACTCCTCCTTATGGGAGATAATCATGTCTTCTTGACGGTTTATCAACTTCTCCTTCTCAACAAGTTGATCAAGTAGAAATTTCATTTTCGCGGTTGTTTTCTTATCTAAGCCAATGAGCATATCTTCATTGTCGCTAGCAATTTCACTATCACTAGAATAGGAATGCAAGGAAGAGGATTTGGTTGTTACCTTTCGTTTACCTTCCTTTGCCATGAGGCAAGTGTCGTTCCCCTTCCATGCGCCGAGAGTGGGGAAGAGAGTGGACTTCTTGGATGTCTTCTCGATGGCTATGCTAGCCATCTCCTCTTCTTCTTCAGATGAGGACTCATCATTTGAGTCCCACTCTTTCCCTAGATCCGCTTGTTCAGCTTGCTTCTTCTTCTTGAAGAATTTCTTGGGTTGAGGCTTCGTTTCCTTGGTCTTCTTCTTGTTCTCTTCATATGGGCAATCAACTATGAAGTGGTCATACTCACCACAGTTATAGCAAGCCTGCCTCAACTCCGGCCTTGATATTTCCTTGTACTTCCCTTCACTTGATTTAGACCGTTGTCTTTTCTTCATCATTCTTTTGAATTTCTTCATGAATAGTATCATGTCATCTTCATCCAAGTTGTTGCTCTCATCATCACCGTCTTCTTCTGGTTGAGCTCCTCGAGCTTCTTTAGACAAGGGCTTGAGAGTGGACTTCAAAGCGACCCCTTTATTCTTTGCCGAGGTGAGATCGACAATCTCCTTAACATGCTTGGCCTGCTTTTCCATCATCTCAAAGTTGATGATTTTCCCAAGCAACTCATCTGGGGTCATTTTCTTGTACCCGGGGCTTTCTCTAATCATCGAGCATAGGGTGAAATTGCGAGGCATGAAAGCTCTAAGAATGAGCTTCACCACCTCGTGGTCGTTCCACTTCTTGCTTCCGTATGCTCGAACCTTGTTGATGAGCGTCTTTAGCCGGTTGTACATGTATTGCGGCGACTCATCTTTTTAAATGGCGAATCTTCCCAATTCGCCTTCAATCATCTCAATCTTCGCTTCTCGCACATGACGATTGCCTTCATGTGCGGTCTGTAATGTATCCCATATCTCCTGTGCAATATCAAGTCCATCCACCATGGTGAACTCACCCCGACTAAGTGATGCGGTGATGGCTGCTGCAGCTTGGGCATTTCGATGGATTGCTTGCTCTTGGCTAGGCATGAGCTCCTCATCATCGTCGAGGATATCTATTCCTGTACATACAATGTGCCATAAACTAGGATTGAGTGAAATCAAGTGCATTTTCATGTTTTGCCTCCACATTGAGTAGTCATTGCCATCAAAGTGTGGGGCTTTTCTAAGTGGAATAGATAGGTAGTGATTATTGCTAGAATTAAGACGATCGTAGTTGAAAGGATATCGGGAGTAGTCGGTGTGACTACTCCCCTTCTTCTTTTTTCTCATCTTCGATCTTTACTTTTCCCTTGGAGAGGGTTTTCTTCCTTAGGAGCGCCTTTAGTTCTAGCGTCTCGTCATCGTCAACCTCGAAGTCTTGAATAGCCTCGAGGAGCCTCTCCAATTTTTTGTTCTTTTCTTCTTCAACCTTCTCTTGGTTGGTGCTCTTGTGTACGTCCTTCATGTTCGACATGTTCTCTTCGAGCGATTAGCCTCCTTTGGAAGAGTCCTGCTCTGATACCAATTGAATGTGGCCTAGAGGGGGGGGGGGGGTGAATAGGCCTTTTTGAATTTTGTCGGAACCTGCAATACTTAACAACCATATCAAATCTCGAGATATCGGACTAGTCCGGTCGAGTGCGGACAAGTTCGGTGTGTACCGACTAGATTAATCAAATATAATCGACTATCTTGATCCTAGGATGTATGCAGCGGAAATATACTTGTAATTGAAGTGTCACACTACTATGAACTAGGATGTACCACAAGTTAATATTATATTCAATGTTTCAACGTAAAGTGAACAAGATTGATTGAAACCCTAGATTGATATGAAGAGTATGAACGATGTGCGCAAAGTAAGAACACAAGCTCTTTTATCCCGTGGTTCGATTCCCACAGAGGCAACCTACGTCCACGTTGAGGAGTCCACAAAAGGACCGGGTCTTCTCCAACCCTACCCTCGTCGGATTGCCACAGAGAACAATCCTCTTCACTAATCACAAAGGGAAAATAATCAAATTCAAGGGGCTTTCTCACAAGTTTAGGGCTCCCCAAGATTACAATATGAACACCACCAAGAACACACTCTTAAGATCACAATGAAAACCACAGGAGTGTGTTAGGGAATCAAACCAAGAGCTCAATGAGTGAAGAACTGTGTCTCTCTAATGATCAAGAGTGTATCCTCAAAGGATTTATCTTTCTTGCGTTGGATTTTGTGGAGAGAGGTGTTTTCTAGGCTCTTGGATGGTGTGACGGCGCAGGTTGTCGAGTTGTTAAAGATGGTCCGTGCATACCTATTCATATGGGGTTTCCAAAAGTTACCGTTAGGGTTTAGAAAGATCGGACTAGTCCGTGGTGGACACCGGACTAGCCCGGTGTTCTGCGTGTAGCAAACCCTAGGTGTCCCGAAATATCGGACTTGTCTGAAGTGAGGCCGGACTAGTCCGATTTTGGTTCTGAAAATCTTCGGACTAGTCCGATGTATATCGGACTTGTCCAGATAAGTGAAACCCTAAGTGAATTTGGGGGAAAAGTCCGCACTTGGAGGACTTGTCCGATTTAGGTCAGAGGGTTTTTGGACTAGTCCATGCTAATATCGGACTAGTCCGGTGTGTGATCAGACTTGTCCGATTTTGTGCAACTTGTGAAGTGTTTGGGGACTAGTCCGCACTGTGGAGGGCTAGACCGATTCTAGTCAGAGAGATATCGGACTAGTCCGTGGTGATATTGAACTAGTCCGATCTTCGAAAAACTGGACTGTGAGGACAAGTCTGCAATGTGAGGACATGTCCGATCTTGTGCAAAAAGATATCAGACTAGTCCGGGTTCAGTCAGACTAGTCCAGTCCTGTATAAATTTGTGCAATGTGTGAGGTTATTTGTGCTTGAGCTCTTGGGGTGTGTTTCCTTAACACACTCCATACACAATGATCTACTACACTTGTTTCTTGAGCTCTTTTCCGCTTTGCTTCTCATTCTCCTTTCTTTTTGGCACTTTGCTCATTCTCTCATTAGTACATGTGCTCATCTCAACAATGTGTTTAGGATCTCATTTGCTTGTCATTAATCAACCAAAACCCACAAGGGATTCCTAGATGCACTTTCAGAGAGTTGTTTGGATTCTTACGTGAGATTATGTCAATTTCATGAGTTTTTAACTTGGAATATAGCACATCTAATGTAAGTGTACTCAAGACAGTGGATTCATGAATAGATGCAAATTTCATCTCCCAAATTGACATGTGTAATGCACCTAACAATGGCTTAGCATTTTCAGCATACAAAAAATTAACATTAACACTATGCAAGTTGCTGAAAATTTTGTTAAAGCGAGCAAAGAGATCATCGACAGAAATGAAGTGAAACAAAGGTATGGATCCTATAAAATATCATCCCAGTTAATCAAGCGCTGACATGTGGCACCACATGGATCAAATGGCCCACAAACAGAAGTACCGAGGCCATCCAACGGTGTAGCACCCATATCAAGGTATGGGACCCACCTAGAAGTCACCCAGAGAAAGTACAAACTGTTTGGAGGACTTACCAGGTCGGTCGACCCCCCCTAGTCAGCCGATCTGATCTGTCGGTGGTTTAGAACCGGCAGATCTCCCTACACTACTAAAGTGATAGGGGAGTTTGATGTTCGGTGTGGGCGCGCGGAGATTCAAGAAGGTGAATAAGAATTGGCACAGGAGACACAAGAATTTACGTGGTTCGGGCCACCTGAGCGTAATACCCTACTCCACGGGTGTGTTGATGTTGTATTGGCAATATGAGCTTGTGATAAGCGTATGAGGAGCGTGTGTCTTTTTCTCCCTATGTGTATCGTCGGTCTGCCCTTTTATAGTACAAGGGCAGGCTGTTACAGGTTAGCCTGGCCCGACATGTGGCCCCGGCGGTTACTAGTATTGATACACGTTTAATTGCTCTTAATGATCCTATAATGGGCTTTGACAGCACCGCTACTGGTGTTAACATCGTCCATTTAAGTGTCATTAATATGGCATTAATGACACTTAATCGGGTCTTGAAGTCCTTGGTTCTCCTTTGAAGATCCGGAGCCGTTGCGGGGTCTTCCGGAGGTTAAAAGCTGAAGATCCGACGGTTGGACACGTGGCAGCTCTCGAGCTTGCTGTGGGAAACAGGTACCTCCGAGACTGCCCGACACGTGTCAGGTCTGGAGTTTCTCTCGGTCAGGGGCTAAGTCCGGGGGTGCCATTTTGGTACATGGTCCGGAGCTTCCCCCTTGTGGGCGGTAGCTCCGGTTTGGTTGTACACGTGGCGACCCAGGGATTAACCATGTTGGAGGAGCGGGTCCGGTTATGTCTAACATGTGGGCCTTCGAGGGTCTTCAAACCAAGTAGATGACTTTCCTTTGAGATCTTTATAACCTCAAGGGGTGTACGGTTTCTAGGGTACCGACAGTGGCCCCCAGGGCCTACCTCTGGGGAAGTCATTCCGCCGGAGGTGGGTCCATTTTTGCGAATTTCACTTTTTTGGCACCTTCCCTCCTCAAGGAGGTCTAGGTCTTCACGCTGGAGCTGGTCCTGCGCGGCTTCGTCGAAGGTCCGGACCCGGAGTGAACCCAAGGTGATTTCCAGAGGAAGGATTGCTTCAGCTCCGTACACCAGGAAGAAGGGTGTCTCTCCGGTTGACCGGTTTGAAGATGTCCTGTTTGCCCATAGAGTGGGCGGAAGCTCTTCGATCCAGTTTGCTCCATGTTTCTTCAAACGCTCATAGGTGCGCGTTTTCAGTCCTTTAAGGATTTCAGCATTTGCTCTCTCAGCTTGGCCATTGCTGGCTGGGTGAGCTACGGAGGCGTAGCAAACCTGTATGCCGAGGTCTTCGCAGTATCCTTGGAATGCGGAGCTTGTGAATTGGGTCCCATTATCAGTGATGATTTTGTTTGGGACTCCAAATCTGCATACAATAGACTGCAGAAAGTTGATAGCAGATTGCTTGTTGATTGTCACAACTGGAGTTGCTTCCGGCCACTTGGTGAACTTGTCAATGGCGATGTACAGGAACTTGTAACCTCCGACGGCTGTTAGGAAAGGTCCCAAGATGTCCATCCCCCACACAGCGAAGGGCCATGTAGGAGGTATCATTTGTAAGGACTGAGCCGGAGTGTGAATTTGCTTTGCATGAAATTGGCATGCTTTGCATCTTTTCACCAGCTCAGTTGCATCCTGGAGTGCTGTAGGCCAGTAGAAGCCATGCCGAAAGGCTTTACCAACCAGCGTGCGGGAAGACGCGTGGTTCCCACACTCGCCTCCATGGATTTCTGCGAGGAGCTCGCAGCCTTCTTCCCTTATGATGCACCGCATTAGGACGCCGTTGGCATCGCGCCGGTAGAGATCCCCTTCTACCAGCGTGTATCTTTTAGCCAATCTGACTACCCGGTCAGCGGATACATCATCGTCAGGAAGGATGTTGTCTTTCAAGTAGTTCCGGATCTCCAAGATCCATGCATCGGAACTAACTTGAGCATTTGAGTCTTGCGTGCTGGGTTGCTCGGAGCTTCCGGCAGCACCTACGACCCTTGATGGCTGCCATGGTAACAGGGCCATCGGGACCGTCAACTTCGGGATACTGATCTCGCCCCCTTCGCTCAGTTCGGCAGGCTGAGTTGTGGGTTTCGACAATCTCCGGACAAAAGTTCCGTCAGGAGCCGGAGCTCCGGTTGACACTTTCATCGAGAGTTCGTCGGCTTCAGCGTTGTGGGCACGCTGAACATGGTGGAGATCTAGGACTTCAAAGTCCTTCTGAAGCCTCTGGACTTCAAGGAGGTAAGCAGCTAACTGGAGATTATTACAGGAGCATTCACCCTTCACCTGCTTACTGATGAGTTGTGAATCTCCCTTGACCAGCAATTGCTTGACACCATATGACAGTGCCACCTTTAGTCCGTAGATGAGTGCTTCATACTCTGCCATGTTGTTGGTTGCCTTGAAGTCAAGGTGTACCATGTATTTCACCTTCTCCCCAGTCGGTGCAAGGAGAAAGATTCCAGCTCCGGCCCCCTGCTTCTGCATGGAGCCGTCAAAGTAGAGGGTCCAGTGAGGCTCGGTGAAGGTTGGAGCTTGATGCTCCGTCTTCTGCTCACTGGGGCCCCCAGGGTTTGATGGAGAGGGAGTCCATTCTGCCACAAAATCTGCCAATGCTTGACTCTTGACTGCTTGTCTTGAGATAAATTCAAGATCAAATTCAGCCAATTCCGCTGCCCACTTTGCAATATTCCCAGTTGAATTGGGATTATGCAAAATTGCTCGAAGTGGGTAAGAGGTCACCACTGAGACTTTGTGAGCTTGGAAGTAACGGCGAAGCTTCCTGGAGGCAATAAGAACTGCATAGAGCAGCTTATGCACCTCTAGGTATCGAGTCTTGGGATCATGTAGTACTTCACTGATAAAGTACACTGGGCGTTGAATGGTCTGGACCCTCCCGGAGGGGTCCGAAGCTTCCTCTTCACTGACCCGGACCCTCTCAGAAGGGTCCGGATTTTCTTCGGGGACCTCCGGGTTCTGGCTGGAGGAACCCAGAACTTCTTCAGAAGGGACCTGGACCCTCCCGGAGGGGTCTGGGTCTCCTGAAGTGACTTCTTGTGGATTTGAATCTGGGAGCTGGGACCCAGACTCACTTTCAGGAACCTCCGGATCTCTCCGAAGGGGTCTGGATTCCTGAGTGTGGGGTAGTTCTGGTCTCTCCGTGACCAGAACCATACTGACGACTTCGTCAGTAGCTGAAATATAAAGCAATAAAGGCTCACTAGGGTTCGGAGCTACCAGAATTGGTAGGGTGGTGAGGAACTGTTTCAGCTCCTGGAATGCCTTTTCTGCCTCTTCAGACCATTGGAATGGTCCGGACTTCCTCAATAACTTGAAGAAGGGAAGTGCCCGTTCCGCCAGTCTTGAGATGAACCGGCTGAGGGCTGCTAGACATCCAGTTAATTTTTGGACGTCCTTGATGCGAGTTGGTGGCCGCATGTCTTCAATGGCCTTAATCTTCGCCGGATTAGCTTCTATGCCCCGGTGACTTACTAGGAAACCAAGAAGTTTTCCGGAGCTAACCCCGAAGACACACTTGTCTGGGTTTAGCTTTGTGCGGGTGGCCCGCAGCTTGTCGAAGACAGCCTGCAAGGTGTCAAGGAGTGACTCCTTGTTCCTGACCTTGACTACGATGTCATCGACGTACACTTCCACTATGTCTCTAATAAGTTCTTCAAAAGTTTTGTACATAGGTCGTACAAAAGTTGAAGCTGCATTCTTGAGACCAAAGGGCATGGCTGTGTAACAATATAATCCATCTACTGTGATGAATGAAGTATGCTCTTCATCTTCCCTAGACATCCTGATTTGATGATATCCGGAATATGCATCTAGGAAACACAGTAATTCACACCCGGAGGTGGAATCCACTATCTGATCTATTCTAGGTAGTAGGAATGGATCTTTTGGACATTCCTTATTTAGTGTGGTGTAGTCGATGCACATCCGAAGCTTCCCGCCGGCCTTGGGCACAACGACTGGGTTTGCCAGCCATTTTGGATGGAAGACTTCTCGTATGAATCCAGCTTCGAGCAACTTCTTTACTTCTTGTCAGATGAAGTTCTGTCGCTCTACGGATTGCTTCCGAGGCTTCTGATGCACAGGCCGAGCATCGGGGTAGATCTTCAGATTGTGCTCAATCACTTCCCTGGGGATCCCAGGCATTTGTGACGGTTGCCATGCAAACACGTCGACGTTAGCCCGGAGGAAAGTGATGAGCGCGAGTTCCTATTTATCGTTCAATCCTCCCAATATACGGGTGGTTTGAGCGGCATCGGAACCAATTTGGACGACTTTGACGGGAATGTCGGTGTCGCTGCTTGGCTGCACTCGAGGTGCAGAAGTCGAGCCTCGTTGGCAAATGCTCAGGGGTTTTGGAGCTTGCTCCTGCCTGGAGTCCTCCTCTTGCGCTGTGGTGAGCGCATGGAGTTCTTCCAGTGCAGTTACTCCTGCAGTGCGATCTCCGCGGATCCGGAGAACGCCTACTGGCATTGGCATCTTCAACACCAGATAGCCATAATGAGCTGCTGCCATGAATTTGTATAGGGCAGGTCTACCCAAGATGGCATTGAAGGGTAAGTTGATCTGCGCGACGTCGAAGACCAACTTCTCGATGTGGTACTTCTCTCGTGTCCCGAAGGTAACAAGGAGAGTAATAGCTCCGAGTGGGGTGATGGCCCCCGGACCTACTCCGGAGAAAGGTCGAGAGGGGTGGAGATCCGAAGGTCGGAGCTGAAGCTTAGTGAAAGCTTCAAAGCTGATGAGGTTAAGCCCCGAACCTCCGTCTACCATGACGTGGTGGAGCTGGATGTTGTTGATGGTAGGCGATACCATCAAGGGTAACTGTCCTGCTCCAACCATGCTCCAGGGACAATCCGAAGCATCAAAAGTGATGGCTGTGTCCATCCACTTTCGGTGAGGTTCTGGCCTGACTGTAGGGGCTACAACGGCCATATCCCGATGCATAGTCTTGATGATGCGACGGGAGGTGATATCCCATGATCCACCAAAAATGGTGTTCATGGTCTTCCGACGCTCATTGTCAGAGACGTCAGAGTCATCGTCGACTGAGGTGTAGACGGCCTTCAGGACCTTTTTGGGATCCTGAAACCCTAACTCCTCTTCAGCCGGAGCTTCGTCGACCTTTTGCTTTCCTTCCCTTTGTCGAAAAGGAGATTCTTCCCGGCGCTTGCTGTAGCGCTCGGCAAGGTTTTGGACCTCTCGGCAGTCTTCCAAACTGTGGCTGCCCGTCTTGTGAATGAGACACCACACTTTGGGTTTGCCACCATCTTCAGAAGACGGTCGAGTTCGCTTCTCGGGGCGTGGCCCCCGGCCACCCGGAGCTGCAGCGGCTGCAACGTTGGATGTGCCGGCCGACGGCTTCTTCTTGCCGTTGGTCTTCTTTTTTTCTTGCCACTCCCGGAGGTAGTGGCTTCTTCTTTGGAGGGTTTCTTGTGAACCTCCGAGGTTGGTTTGGAGTACATTTCACGGCCCTCCGCAGCTCGGGCACATTTATCGGCCAAGCTGAAGAGTTCTGTGACGCTAGTGATCTCCTTGATCGCCAGCTTCTCCAACATATTCTTGTCCCGTACGCCCTGTCTAAATGCCACAATGACAGAGGCGCTAGAGATAGAAGGGATAGTGTTTCGTACCTGAGAGAACCTTTGAATGAATGACCGCAAGGATTCTCCCCCTTTTGCACGACCGCAAAAAGGTCCAGTTTAGTGCCTGGTCGGGTGTATGAACTCCCGAAGTTGGCAGTGAACTGATGGCACAGCTCCTCCCAACTGTTGATAGAGTTGGGTGGAAGGCTCATAAACCAGGACCTGGCGGTCCCAGTTAGGGCCACTGGAAAGTAATTGACCATCACGGCCTCATTTCCTCCAGCTGCCAAGATTGCAGTGGAGTATATCTGAAGAAATTCGGCGGGATTGACAGTTCCGTCGAATTTTTCCGGTAGGTGAGGCCGGAACTTCTGTGGCCATCTAACCATGCGCAGGTGCATGGCCAAGGCTGAACAGCCTCCTCCTACCCCTTCAAGAGTAGAAAGGTCCTGAGCTTCCCGTCTTTCACGGGCACGCTCAATATGGACTCGGCCGTCCTGCTGGCGGTATCGGCGATCAAGCTCCGCCCGGAGGTCGTGAGTCGAAAGCTTGGGTACCGTGTGAGTGCGTCGAGCCCCGGAGGGCAATGACGTCACTTGTTGTGACGCAGCACATCTCCTGCTATTGGAGACATGCGGACCAAGTCTTCTAGACAAAGTCCGCCGCTGCGATGGGGCTCTTTCTGAAGGAGGAGGACCCTGGTTGCTGAGGCGTTCGGCTGCTGCTGCAACCAAATGCTCCACATCGTCCCTCCACTGTTCCAGTGCATCCCGAGATGCATCCGGAGGCGGTGGACGTTGAAGAAGAGCACGTGCTGCATGAAGCGCGTGCTCCGGGTTGTCATGATTTGCCGACGCAGTGATTGATGCCGGCGCACCATCACGCTGCCCAGCACGATTTGCTGGAGGAGATGGTGGAGGTGGGAGTGTGACTCCTGCTGGTGCTGAGGCTCCTGCAGGTGGCTTCTTGGATGAAAGATATACTTGGATAATAAAGATATTATCTTTAGTCTTCTTTTATTCATATACTTGGATGAAACGTTTCTTGTTTGATTGTGGATTCCATGTATGTGGTAGGAGTAGTCTTTATTATTATGCCATATCACTCCTAATCTATCATCATAAACACTACAAACCCCCACTATAGTCTAATTAGTTATGATATGATCATGTTAATATGGATAACTTGTGCTATGTCTCAACATTGGTTCAACGATGTTAGTCATTGCCTTAGAGAGGTACATGTACTCGAGCCTCTAAGGTATTTACTTAGTATGCTAGCATGGTGCTAGGATAGTAAGTAGCGTTGGATGTCTCGTAGACCCATAGATTGAAGAGGTAGGTAGTAGGTGGTGACAACTCTATCTGTCCTTTGTAATCCTCTACGTTCGGCCATGCCACAGGCTCTTGGCAAGAGTCACCTAGTGTTGCTAGGAGTAAACGCGTGCCCGATGTGTTGAACAACTTAGCATAAGTATTCACCATTGACACGCTCATTAGTACCTAACATAGGCAATGTATATGTATATTAGAAGCATTGTAGCAGCAACTCCCCAACTCTAGGTCTAACCTCCATTAGGACCCATTTATCCCATAGAATAGATTGCTTAGGTGTGTGTCACACTACCCATATATTATCAACTCACCCATGTCTTGAAAATTGATTAGTATCCCATAGCATGATCATAAGAGTAGTGTTTACTTTACTCCATTGCCTTCCTTTGGGATAAATACGATACCCTTGGGAACACTCTTGGGTGAAATGCTACACGATAGTTTTTATGCGCATGTGGACCTCATCTCTTTCGAGAGATGATATGTGACGTAAAGAACGTCAACAAACATTTCTAGCGGTGTTACCGGGGAAGGCAAAGGAAGTGAAGGATAGCTATCACTTGTGATTAAGCTATAGGTGCTAATAGTTATTAGACAGGATTACCCTTGTTTGTTTTCTCTTTTTGCGGTGAAAACAGGGTAGTGTTGGCTAACCCATTTCATGGGACGGCCAACGAGGACGCTACTGGTAAACTGTAAGATGATTCATGGCATACCTCAAAAAATGTTCGCTAGGCAACACCATTGCCTCTTGCGGAAGAATTTCAGGTTCCACTAGGAGCCAAAAACATCCATTCCCAAGCTTGGGGGAGGCCCCAAGAGTTCTTCTTGGTTTCCCTCCACCATAGGTTGGATAGTTGGCTCCTCATCTAACGTTCATGTCATGGGTCTATGGCCACCTTTGTGCTGGAGCTGATGGAATCCTATTCTCATTCATCATGGATGATAATATGGTCTCTACTCAAGGGGTTGATTGAAGAGTTCTCTAGTACCTCTAGCTTGGCATGCACATCACTTAATAAGGTGGACATGCTAGCTAAGGAACTACACCTCCCATTGAAGTACCATGAAGACGAAACCAATGGAGGAGTATTTGGATGATCCAAGCCATGGATATTCACATGATTTGTGAAAATCCATGTCATCATGGGCAACTTTGGGAATCATTTCCTAAATACACATGAAGATTCTTCCTTCCAAACACAACTCCAATGTCTATCACCTACAAGGAGGTCAAGGGTGAATCAACATCACCCTTGTAATCAAGTAGGCAATGCAGATTTCAAGGGATTTAAGTTTAACTAGCCTACCTTGAAGTATCTTGTATATGGCCAAACAAGAAATAATGACAACATTTACATGAAGTTATTGGCCATGGACAAGAAACATAAAGATCATTTAAGATCCAAGATATCCCACAATCACTTGTTGGGATTCCTACCCTTCGACCAAGCCCATGCAACCTAGGGCAAGTTACATTGTGGATGAAGTGTTTCTTGTTTGATTGTGGAGTCCACATGTCATTATGCCCAAGGAAGCTTTTGATCCATGATCAAGGTATTAGTTGACCTTGATGAATATCAAGAAGGTCGATGTGACACCCCTAAAAGAAGGACAAGCCTCACCATGCTCATGAGAGAATATCTTCAAGATGGAAAAGTCGTGACTACATCAACAAGTATTCATCAAGATGACGGAGAGGCTCGGGCCACCATGTGGCCCACATGTCCAAATGACATGATAAAGGAGATTTGGCATGACAAGCAAGAGAAGTTGTCCACATCTTCAACTATGAGGTTGGACAACAAATCATCACAGTAAACAGAACGGAGGTAAGTCCCACTCATAGGACTTTCAAAATTCGGTGAGTCCTTGCCAATAGGTTAATGTAACACCCTCATTTTCATGCATCATGACCTGCATACATTCATATACATGTTTAACATTAACCCACAACAAGAGGAACGATCTTAAAATTGATTTGGAACAAAACTGCACTTAAAACACAGGAAAGTGCGGACTAGTCCGTTTTTGCTGAGGACTAGTCCGATTTCTCCCTGACTAAAAACGGACTTGTATGTTTTTGCTGTGGACTAGTCCGATTTTTGGCACTGGAAACTTTCGGACTTGTCCGATTTTGTGCGGACTAGTCCAATATTCCATGAATCCTTGAAAATTTGCTAAGTCCCTAGACTTTTCCGGACTAGTCCGGTGTCCCAGCGGACTTGTCCGATTTCCTCTCTGTTCAAAGTCGGACTTGTCCGATTTTTGGCCAGACTTGTCGATTTTGTCTCTTGACGACTTCGGACTAGTGCGATCCTTTCTGAACTTGTCTGATATTTCGCGACTCCCAATTGATCTTTTGTTTTACGACTTGTTTCTTGGGTTTCACGTTAAGTGGGCCTAGGGACGTCGTGCCTAACTCTTTTAGAGCCCATGTGGGACTCTAAACCGGCCTCTACTCATCTCAAAACTCAAAATCCATCTAACCCTAGCCTCCACATCTATATAAACAACCCCACCCCTTGGTTTGACATCTATTTGCCACTTTTCCACCCACCCAAACCCTAGTTCGTGGAGAGCCACCATCAAGGAGGGAGGAGAAGATCCCAAGCAAGAAGAAGAAGAGGAGGAAACGAAAGAGGATCAAGATCTCCACCAAGTTTTCGTCCTTCACCACCAATTCATCCCCAAGTTCATCACCAACCCTAGATCACCAAGATCCAAGTGTTACCTCCAAGTTTCTTGATTCATTGGAGTCCTAAACACCTGGTATACCTTCTATTCTCTTTTCCTTATGTAAATTCAACCCCTAATCTCTGAATTTACGTCGATCTAGAAAAACCCTAATCTGCTAATCTCACAGAGTGCGGACTTGTCCGGTCCCTAGCGGACTAGTCCGATCTTTCTGGTTAAATTGTGTTGAATTAATTCTAAAATTTGATCTAATGAACTCCAAACCTGTATAAACTTGTTAAAAGCTATTAGAACTAGTTAGTGATCATTAAAAGCAATCTAGTAACAAGTTCTACCTTGCATTTGCATCAATCATGCATGTCATGTCATATTGAGTAATATTTGTACACTCTTTGATTGTGTTTCTTGTCTTGTATGTTTATTGTGTGGATTAGACGGATTTGTGCTAGAAAGTGCCGCGGAGGATCTACAGCACCAAGAGTTTGAAGAAATTGACCCTAATCAATAGCAAGAGCAAGGCAAGTGTCCTTGAAGCATATTGACCCTGTTTTAAAATAAATGTTTTGTTTGTAAAACTGCATGCTTGTGTCAATTTGATGGGAATCCTATGGTAGGAAGTTTACTAGCTTTTTTTAACCACCCTTGTCACCTGGAATATATGGTAGATAGTCGAGAAGGGCTTTTACCTTTTTGCTTCGCTTAATTAATTGGGATGGAAAAACAACACTACACATTTAATTATGTATTAATGATATTCTGGTTAATGTGAACTGGTCGATACGGTATGGTAATGGGTGATCTAAGCAAGCCTGGTATGTGGATGGGTTGGATGATATGGTGGTTTTGCTTGCTTTAGATCTAAGGACCGGTTCATGCGAGAATAAGCCAAGACTACACTGCCACCACGAGGCCAAGTATGGGTGCGGCGTAGCTGATTAATTAGGGCTTTGCCAGTTCTATTTGGACCATTATGGATGCTCGGGGAAGGGGTAGTCGGATTGGGTTTGTTGATGATTGGTGGGACTACCCTAGGATCTGAATGGATCAAGAGGGGGCCCTTGGTTGAAGATGTGCTCAGTTGGAGACATCGCCACCGGTGAAACCTCAGTGGGGTCTAAATAGGCTAGTAATCCCTTTGTAAAGGCTATTTTGTGATCTCTTGGCCATACACCAAAGGAAGTGTAATTGGCATAAGGGAGGTTCTTTAGCCGCCGACGGGTGATGAAATCACAAACACGTGGGTAAAGAGGTACACACTCTGCAGAGTTAAATAAAACTATCATGATAGTCGTGCTCCCGGTTATGAGCACCTGGACAACTTCCATGATTAGAGGGAAATTGGAATTTGGGATGGTTATGGTTTAGTAATGGTTATGGTTTGGTAATGGTTATGGTTGGTTATGGATTTATTTCTGGTATTGAATATGGTTATTGGCAAATGGTGAAATCTGGAATTATTGATGAGGATGGTGAACTATGGATTAGTATTGTGGTATTATTTATGATTATGATGGGCTTACTTCGCATACATGTAATATATTGCTTTTCAAATGTTTTAATGTATTTTTCAGCACTTTGCCATTATTATTGTCGTCATTTGAATCAGCCAAATGTCATACTTTCCACACTTGCTGAGTACGACATGTACTCACTCTTGCAATCCCCCACCCAACAGTTGCAGGTCAGGATTGGGAGTTTAATGGCGATAATGCGGAGTTCTAGGCCGTGTCTACCGTCAGCTTTGCCTGTGGTGTTGATTGGAGCTGTGCTATCCCTTTTGCTTAGTTTGCTTAGTTGCTTCATTAGTTTATTTCTGCTGCATTAGTTGAACTTGTCACAAATATTCATTAGAGCTTGTATTCGAGGATAATATGGTTTGTGTAATAAAATTTGGTTAACTAATCTTGTTCTGTTGTAATTTTCTGTATACTCTTTTGTGATTGCACTCGCGTATGTGTGTTGAACATTCTAGGCACACATATGCGTTAGCTTGGTTCATTTTTTTGGAACCAGGCATCACAGATTGGTATCAGAGCCACAGGTTGACCGTAGGATGCAGCCTAGATAGAATGGACACTTTAGAGCACATAGGAGCACTTAGGAATTGATGTGTTTTTGCTTGGTGTGTTGTTTGCTATATATATTGGTTGCTTGTGTGCTTAATAGAGGATTTTGGGATGCCTTAGCATTGCCATGTCCACCTAGGCTAGTGTAGCTAGCTGTTTAGTTTATATCCCTTGATGCATATAGTTGGGGACGTTTTCTAATTCTTACCTATTGCTTTTCTTCAGATGGTGAGGACTCGCAACCAGAGGGATGGTGCAATGATGAGGAGGAGAACAATAGAGTACCTCAGAACAACAATGGGCAAGGACCTGCTCATGGAGCTATCAACATTGAGCAGCTTTTGGCTATGCAAAACCAGCTCATGCAGACCATGATACTGACTATAGGACAGCTGCAGGATGGCAACATCAACAATCAGCCCCACATGCCTCCACCCCCACCGCCGCCTCCTCATAACCGATTGGGAGAGTTTATGAGGACTAGGCCACCGACCTTTGCTCAAGCTGCTGACCCTATGGATGCGGATGATTGGCTCAAGTCCGTGGAGAAGAAGCTAGCCATTGTCCAATGCAGTGACCGGGAGAAGGTCTTGTTTGCTTCTCATCAACTAGTTGGAGCAGCTCCGCATTGGTGAGATTCTTATTGCAATGCTCATGAGAACCAAGAGAGAATTACTTGGGCCGAATTCAAGGAGAATTTTCATTCTCATTATGTGCCGGAGGGTGTTATGATCTTGAAGAAGCAAGAATTTGAGAACTTAAGGCAAGGAAGATCAAGCGTGAGTGAATATCTCAATAAGTTCACTCAACTCTCAAGGTATGCACCTGAGGATGTTAGTCGGGATAGCCAGAAACAATACTTGTTCATGAGGGGCTTGAACAATGAAATCCAAGTGCAATTGCTCAATTGTGATTATGCAAATTTTCAGAAGCTTGTGGACAAAGCAATTGTGGTTGAGAACAAGATCCGTGAGATGGAGCAAGAAATCAAGAGGAAGGTGCCATATCAAGGATAGCAACAAGGAAGTAATGTGCGCCCTCGCCTTGCACCACCCAATGCGCCATATATAGCTCCTCTATTCCTGCTCAACGCTCTGGATTTGCACCGCGCCCAACTCAGTTTGTGCAGCAGCGCCCTGTTATGCAAGCACCTAGGCCTCCAATGCCTTTTGCGCCTTGTGCTAATTTTCCTGCTGCAAGTGTTCAAAACCAAGCACGTCCTAATAATTCTGGTGGAGTTAAGAAGTGTTATACTTGTGGAGAAGCTGGACACTTTGCGCATCAATGTCCTAAGTCAGGTCTTAGTCAAGGAAGCAATGCACCGAGGTAAAACCCAAGACCCAATGGAGGAGCGCCACAAGGAAGCCGTGGACAGCAGAATTTTGCTTGTGGCAACGTGAACCATGTCTCTACGGAAGATGCTCAACAAGCGAATGACGTGATCATTGGTATGTTTCTCGCAAACTCCAATCCCGCGACTATGTTATTTGATTCTGGAGCATCGCATTCATTCATTGCATCAAAATATGTTGCCAAGTATAGTTTGCCTATATCTCATATGAAGTTTACTCTATTGGTTAAGTCTCCTGGAGGAGAGATTAGGACAAATATAGTATGTCCAAAAGTAAGCCTTAGAATAAGGGAGGTGGACTTCTCCGCCAACCTCATTGTTTTGGATTCTCAAGGATTGGACATTATACTTGGTATGGACTGGTTGAGGAAGCACAATGGAGTTATTGAGTGTACCACGAAGACGGTGAAGTTGACCAATGAGGAAGGGATCGCCGTAGAATTTGAAGCATCTCAAACCGCACCGAAGCAATTGGAGCTGAATCATATGGACGGTGCCGCAATTGAGGAGATTCTGGTGGTGTGTGAATTTTTGGATGTTTTTCCAGACGAGTTGCCAGGTATGCCACCCGATCGAGATATTGAGTTTGTTATTGATTTAATACCTGGAACTGCACCTATAGCTAAGAGGCTGTATAGGATGCCTCCTTTGGAATTAGCGGAGCTCAAGAAGCAAATTCAAGAGCAACTAGAGAAGGGTTTTATTCGCCCTAGCTCTTCACCTTGGGGAGCACCCGTTCTATTTGTGGACAAGAAGGATGGAACCCAAAGGATGTGTGTGGATTACAGAGCTCTCAACGAGGTAACAATCAAGAACAAGTACACCTTGCCACGCATAGAAGACTTGTTTGATCAGATGAAGGGTGCTTGTGTCTTCTCTAAGATTGACTTGAGGTCGGGATATTTTCAAATGAAGATTAGACCATCAGACATACCCAAGACAGCTTTTAGGACACGGTATGGATCTTATGAGTACACCGTGATGTCTTTTGGATTGACAAATGCGCCTGCCTACTTTATGTTCCTCATGAATAAGGTCTTCATGGAGTACTTGGACAAGTTTGTCATGGTGTTTATTGATGATATTATGATCTACTTGAAGGATGAGAAAGAACATGAGGAACACTTGAGGCTTATGCTGCAGAAATTGAGGGAGCATCGATTGTATGCCAAGTTTAACAAGTGTCAGTTTTGGTTGAAAGAGGTGCCATTTTTGGGTCATATAATTCAAGAGGAGGAGTATCGGTTGACCCCGGAAAAGTGAGAGACGTGTTGAAGTGGGAACCGCCGCAAAACGTCAAGGAAATAAGAAGTTTTCTTGGGATGGCTAGATATTACTGTAGATTCATCAAGGACTTTTCCAAGATAGCCATGCCAATAACGGAGTTGCTAATGAAGGGAAAGGCATTCCAATGGACTCAAGCTTGTCAAGAGAGTTTTGAGGAGTTAAAGAAGAGGTTGACAACGGCCCCAATTTTGGTATTGCCGGATGTAAGCAAGAGTTTCGACATCTACTGTGATGCATCAAGACAAGGACTTGGATGTGTGCTCATGCAAGAAGGTCAAGTGGTTGCATATGCATCAAGACAATTGAAGAAACATGAGCAGAATTACCCCACGCACGATTTGGAACTCGCTGCCGTGGTACACACATTGAAGATTTGGAGGCACTATATCCTTGGACATAGGTGTGAAATTTATACGGATCATAAGAGTTTGAAGTATATTTTCACACAAACAGATCTGAACTTGAGGCAACAAAGATGGTTGGAGCTCATCAAAGATTATGATTTGGGGATCAACTATCATCCGGGAAAGGCCAATGTAGTGGCCGATGCTTTGAGTAGAAAGGGAGTAAGTCACCAACTCACGGTTCGAGAGTTAACATCCGAGTTATGCAAGGAGTTTCAACGGTTGAACCTCGGATTTGTAAATGAGATGGAGATGATGGAGTTAAACCCAACCTTGGAGCAAGAAATTCGAGAGGCCCAAACCGCAGATGAAGAGATCAAGGAAATCAAGGAAAGAACCGAAGAAGGGAGAGAATTCAGATTTGACGAGGATGAAGATGGTACCTTATGGCTTGGAAAGAGAATCGTTGTGCCTAATGTAAAGCATATTCGGGAGACAATACTAAAGGAGGCACATGACTCGACATACTCGATTTACCCTGGCTGTACAAAGATGTACAAAGACTTGAAGACTTGTTATTGGTGGGATAACATGAAGAAGGACATAGCTGAATATGTAGCATTGTGTGATGTGTGCCAACGAGTCAAGACGGAACATCAACGGCCAGCTGGATTATTGCAACCCTTGAAGATCCCGGAATGGAAGTGGGACGAAATCGGTATGGACTTCGTAGTTGGGTTACCATGTACTTAGTCTAGATATGACTCAATTTGGGTAATTGTAGATTGCTTAACCAAGTCAGCTCATTTTGTCCCTGTGAAGACCAAATATACAGCTGCACAATTGGCCGAAATATACATGGAGCATATTGTGTGTCGACATGGAGTCCCTAAGAAGATAGTCTCGGATAGAGGTTCTCAATTTACTTCCAGGTTTTGGCAAAAATTGAATGAAGCTTTGGGAACGAGGTTGAATTTTAGTTCAGCGTATCATCCTCAAATGGATGGACAAACCGAGAGGACCAATCAGATTTTGGAGGACATGTTAAGAGCTTGCGCTTTAAAGCATGGGAAAAGTTGGGACAAAAGCTTGCCATACGCGGAATTTTCTTACAACAATAGCTACCAAGCAAGTTTGAAGATGTCACCGTATGAAGCGCTTTACGGGAGGAAGTGTAGGACACCTTTATTCTGGAATGAGGCAGGAGAAACTCAAGTATTTGGTCCAGATGTGTTGCAAGAAGCCGAAAAGCAAGTCCAAATAATTCGTGAAAACTTGAGGGCTGTCCAATCAAGGCAAAAAGGTTATGCGGACAATAGGAGAAGGAAATTAGCCTTTGAAATAGGAGATTTTGTTTACCTCAAGGTGTCACCAATGAGAGGTCATAAGAGGTTTAACATAAGGGGCAAGCTCGCACCTCGTTATATTGGACCATTCAAGATTTTGGACAAAAGAGGAGAAGTAGCATATAAGTTGGAGATGCCAGCTCATCTTTCGGATGTTCATGATGTCTTTCATGTTTCCCAGCTCAAGAAGTGCTTGCGAGCACCGGAAGAACAAGTGCCAATGGAAGAATTGGAACTAGAGGAAGATTTGACTTATGCCGAACAACCGTTCAAAATCTTGGAAACCAAGGAGAGAGTCACAAGGAACAAGGTTATTAGATTTTGTAAAGTTCAATGGAAGCACCACACAAAAAAAGAAGCAACTTGGGAGCTAGAAGATGATATCAAGAAGGACATTCCCTATCTCTTCCGCGTTGAATCTCGAGGGCGAGATTCATTTTAAGGGGGTAGGTTTGTAACACCCTCATTTTCATGCATCATGACCTGCATACATTCATATACATGTTTAACATTAACCCACAACAAGAGGAACGATCTTAAAATTGATTTGGAACAAAACCGCACTTAAAACGCAGGAAAGTGCGGACTAGTCCATTTTTGCTGAGGATTAGTCTGATTTCACTGTGACTAAAAACGGACTTGTCTGTTTTTGCTGCGGACTAGTCTGATTTTTGGCACTGGAAACTTTCGGACTTGTCCGATTTTGTGCGGACTAGTCCGATATTCCATGAATCCTTGAAAATTTGCTAAGTCCCTGGACTTTTCCAGACTAGTCCGGTGTCCCAGCGGATTTGTCCGATTTCCTCTCTGTTCAAAGTTGGACTTGTCCGATTTTTGGCCAGACTTGTCCGATTTTCTCTTTGGACGACTTCGGACTAGTCCGATCCTTTCTGGACTTATCCGATATTTCGCGACTCCAAATTGATCTTTTGTTTTACGACTTGTTTCTTGAGTTTCACGTTAAGTGGGCCTAGGGACGTCGTGCCTAACTCTTTTAGAGCCCATGTGGGACTCTAAACCGGCCTCTACTCATCCCAAAACTCGAAATCCATCTAACCCTAGCCTCCACCTCTATATAAACAACCACACCCCTTGGTTTGACATCTATTTGCCACTTTTCCACCCACCCAAACCCTAGTTCATGGAGAGCCACCATCAAGGAGGGAGGAGAAGATCCCAAGCAAGAAGAAGAAGAGGAGAAAACGAAAGAGGATCAAGATCTCCACCAAGTTTTCGTCCTTCACCACCAATTCATCCCCAAGTTCATCACCAACCCTAGATCACCAAGATCCAAGTGTTACCTCCAAGTTTCTTGATTCATTGGAGTACTAAACACCTGGTATACCTTCTATTCTCTTTTCTTTACGTGAATTCAACCCCTAATCTCTGAATTTACGTCGATCTAGAAAAACCCTAATTTGCTGATCTCGCAGAGTGCGGACTTGTCCGGTCCCTAGCGGACTAGTCCGATCTTTCTGGTTAAGTTGTGTTGAATTAATTCTAAAATTTGATCTAATGAACTCCAAACCTGTATAAACTTGTTAAAAGCTATTAAAACTATTTAGTGATCATTAAAAGCAATCTAGTAACAAGTTCTACCTTGCATTTGCATCAATCATGCATGTCATGTCATATTGAGTAATATTTGTGCACTCTTTGATTGTGTTTCTTGTCTTGTATGTTTATTGTGTGGATTAGACGGATTTGCGCTAGAAAGTGCTGCGAAGGATCTACAGCACCAAGAGTTTGAAGAAATTGATCCTAATCAACAGCAAGAGCAAGGCAAGTGTCCTTGAAGCATATTGACCCTGTTTTAAAATAAATGTTTTGTTTGTAAAACTGCATGCTTGTGTCAATATGATGGGAATCCTATGGTAGGAAGTTTACTAGCTTTGTTTAACCACCCTTGTCACCTGGAATATATGGTAGAGAGTCAGGAATGGCTTTTACCTTTTTGCTTCGCTTAATTAATTGGGATGGGAAAATAACACTACACATTTAATTATGTATTAATGATATTCTGGTTAATGTGAACTGGTCGATACAGTATGGTAATGGGTGATCTAAGAAAGCCTGGTATATGGATGGGTTGGATGATATGGTGGTTTTGCTTGCTTTAGATCTAAGGACTGGTTCATGCGAGAATAAGTCAGGACTACACTGCCACCACGAGGCCAAGTATGGGTGCGGCATAGCTGATTAATTAGGGCTTTGTCAGTTCTATTTGGACCATTATGGATGCTCGGGGAAGGGGTAGTCGGATTGGCTTTGTTGATGATTGGTGGGACTACCCTAGGATCTGAATGGCTCAAGAGGGGGCCCTTGGTTGAAGATGTGCTCAGTTGGAGACATCACCACCGGTGAAACCTCAGTGGGGTCTAAATAGGCTAGTAACCCTTTGTAAAGGCTATTTTGTGATCTCTTGGCCATACACCAAAGGAAGTGTAATTGGCATAAGGGAGGTTCTTTAGTCGCAGACGAGTGATGAAATCACAAACACGTGGGTAAAGAGGTACACACTCTGCAGAGTTAAATAAAACTATCATGATAACCGTGCTCCCGGTTATGAGCACCTGGACAACTTCCATGATTAGAGGGAAATTGGAATTTGGGATGGTTATGGTTTGGTAATGGTTATGGTTTGGTAATGGTTATGGTTGGTTATGGATTTATTTCTGGTATTGAATATGGTTATTGGCAAATGGTGAAATCTGGAATTATTGATGAGGATGGTGAACTATGGATTGGTATTGTGGTATTATTTATGATTATGATGGGTTTACTTCACATACATGTAATATATTGCTTTTCAAATGTTTTAATGTACTTTTCAGCACTTTGCCATTATTATTGTCGTCATTTGAATCAGCCACATGTCGTACTTTCCACACTTGCTGAGTACGACATGTACTCACTCTTGCAATCCCCCACCCAACAGTTGCAGGTCAGGTTTGGGAGTTTAATGGCGATAATGCGGAGTTCTAGGTCGTGTCTACCGTCAGCTTTGCCTGTGGTGTTGATTGCAGCTGCGCTATCCCTTTTGCTTAGTTTGCTTAGTTGCTTAATTAGTTTATTTCCGCTGCATTAGTTGAACATGTCACAAATATTCATTAGAGCTTGTATTCGAGGATAATATGGTTTTTGTAATAAAATTTGGTTAACTAATCTTGTTCTGTGGTAATTTTCTGTATACTTTTTTGTGATTGCACTCGTGTATGTGTGTTGAACATCTTGGGCACACATATGCGTTAGCTTGGTTCATTTTTTTGGAACCGGGCATCACAGTTAATTGGTAGTTATCTCGTATTTGATTTCCCAAATTGCATATTTGAATTTCCCATCGAATCTTGCATTTGCATTTAGCATGTTTGAATTTTCACAGTTGCATGTTGGAAAGTAAAATTTCCAAACTTCCTAAAACTAAAATTTTAAATTAGGAAATAAATTTATTTGGATATGAACCTTGGGAATAACCACTTGAATTCATCTACCTAATTCAAACAAAAAAATATTTCCCCTAATATTCATTGCATTTACAAGTTGTTTCAAGTTGGGCAAAACAATTTGGCAAAGGGTACAACATGCTTTTGAGCTAACCTAACCCATTTCCGAGTTGTTTTGTTTGTTCTTGATTTTAGTGCAGCCAAGACAAAATTTATAAATAGGTTGGGAGGCCCAATCAAAGCATATTCATCCATCGATCCCATTTAGAGTTCATGGTGGAGTAATGCTTAAGATGGTGGCCCAATGGAGGAGCAAGATGAAGCCCATTCAACTCCAACCTCAACTTAACGTTGAACATGAAGGCTACACCAAAACCCAGGGTCGTTAGTTTTTCACACAGCGACCTTCAACCAAGACTGCTCTTCAATTGAGGTACAAGTTTAAAAATTTTCATCGTTGAAATTGCATTAGGATTGAATGATTTTCGCTTACATTGGTAAGGAAGGTTCACACCTTCTCATCATTGAATTCTTATGCATCCTCACGAGAGTAAATGTTGACATTACTATTTTTGATTCTTCAAAAAGGAATGTCACCTTACTTGGGAATAAATTTAAACAAGTACCTAGAATTTCATAAGCATTGCTAAAATTGACTTAGACATTTTCTGCCTAGGTAATGCTTATGGAATGACTTAATGGTTGAAATTGTATGTAGCAACCTAGGAATAGTGATGTCCATATTTTTTATTTGAAACTCATTCATGCATGGATCACTAAATTTTAAATTCCTAGGCAAGAAATTAAAAATGTTCAAGAGGATAAAATTGAGAATCTTGCTTGCCATGAACCACATGATAAATATTTGCTCTTGTAAAAAAAATATGATGGTTAGAAATTTTACAAGATGAAGGGATCCATATAGTGTTTTTATATCATTTGCATTGCTATGAGTAGGAGCTTTAGAAAATGTTCAACTTGATTTATCTATAAAGCCCCACTCCTAGCAATGATTCACACATTGTTCATGGATACACATGGAAGACCCAATGCATCTTTGTTTTTTATCTTCTCCGTATGTACAAATAAAAATTCAGTTATCTAACCCGAAAATTCATTTGTACAAATATAGGGAGCTAACCATCCCTCTCTATTATAGAGAGGAAGTTTGCAAGAGTAAGATATTTATGCATGCATTTAAAGATCTGATTGTTGGAAACCCTATGTGGATTCTATATCAGTATCTCTTGGCCAAGGAGTAAATTAGGATGGTTGCTACCTATCGAAAGTTAAGTCCAAAGGTCAACCATAACTATATGAGGCCGGAGATTTGATATGGAAACCCTTTGTGAGCAACCAATGGGCTGTTACGAATATTTGGGAGCATTATGCCCTCAAGAATTCTAAGCACTCATTCAAGCTCAAGGGAATTGCCACCGTCATTGGGTGTAAGTTATTCCTTTGTGGCTAAAATATATGATGCACCTTAACCAAGGAATGACAAGATCACATCCAATGTATATTCGGTGCAAGTTGTTCCTATGTGGCCAGAAGGTATTTTATACCTTAGCCAAGGAACAATGGATTACACTCAGCCCATGTTGAGTGCACATCATCCCTTTGTGGTTTTAGGTATGTTGTACCTTAGCCAAGGAATAACGGATCATAGTCAACACATGTTGGGTACATGTCACTCCTTTGTGGCTAAAGTTTATCATTACCTTAGCCAAGGAATTACGGATCACACCCAATGCATGAGAGGTACAAGTTATTCCCATATGGCAAAAAGGTATGATACAACTTAGCCAAAAAATGACGGAACACACTCAACCATGTTGAGTGCACGTCATTCCTTTGTATATAAGGGTTATCATTACCTTAGCCATGGAATAACCAATTACATCCAACCTATGGGAACCTTTAGGTGTGGATAAGCGACATCAATAACACTCTCCTCGACCACACTCGTGGAACCCATGAAAGGCAACCCAACATCACTCAACCCCCCCCCCTAATATCAAAGCCATGCTGCAACAAGGGTAGGCCAACCTCGTAGCTTACATCCGTTGTTAGGGTTTCAGCCCCTTTCGCGGACCTTGAACAAGAACAAGCTTGGGAGAGGACCCTCACTTGAGGTAACTTGTATCACACCCCTTGCATATTTATTTTCCATTCACCCATCATACATCTTGCATAAAAAAAACATATAAAAAGTAGAGTAGATCTGCTTTCAAAATAAAATAAAATATGTGCGGTAAGAATGGTTTGGAGTTCACAAGATGAAATGATGAATAGTTGCTCTATTTTAATTTTCCTAAGTCCCTAGTTTACAACTTACTACTCTCCAACATATTGCTCCCATTGGCCAAAATTGCTTTTGCCTTGATTTGGAATTTGCGGGTAGCAAAAACTTAATCCATTCTAAGTTGTTGTGAGGTATGATATAGTGATAGGGCTACTATTCCTGATTTGATAGTAAAACATAGATTTCCGGAGAAATTCTAAAACAAATTTAAGTTATCCTCTTTCGAATGGAAATACCTACCAAAGTCATATGTTACATTATATTGATAGACCTTATGCATATGCTATTTGCCTTCACATTGAACTTTGTCAAACTAGTATAGACCTATGTGAGATTTTATTTATTACTTTTGAATTCAAGACTTCACTTGCACATGCTACAGTTCTACACTAGAAGTAAGCAAATTCCCACCATACCACCATTCCACAACAAAAAGAGAAACTCCATATCATTCATGCTTAGTACTCTCTCCAAAATCCATTGCATAAAAAGGGAGTAGAAGACATGGCTAAAAAAAAGAGAAAATGCATGCTTACAACATAAGCATGAGAAAAAAAAAAAGAAGAAAAAGTAGCCATGTTTCATCCCTACAAAATAAGGGAGTCCACTCAAAAAGTTGTCATCTCAAAGATCCACATCCACTCCATTCCATCACACATGCACAAGTCTTGAATCAAATTGTTTTGAAATGATTTCTCCTAAGGCTTGCTCTTTTGACTTAGCAATATTATGTGTTGCAAATATGCCTACTCTATTCCCTACCAAGCTCCAAATACAAGCCTTATGTAGAGGTAGGATGAATTTAGGCAAAATGCCTTGGTGAGGAAATATTTCCACTACACATAAGGAGAGACTTGAGAGAATCAAATTGAGATACTTAAAATCTAAATTGAACTCTCCGAACTTTGAGTAGAACTTGACTTCTAGGTATGTGTGCCCCGTTTGTTGTTCTATCTTTCAACCACCCATGAATAGGAGATGGCATAAGCCCAATAATGACTTAAGATGGGTGAAGTACCATGCCAATTTTTGCAATACTAGGTAGAGTATTTTGTTGCACACATGGTACTTGTGAAAATTAGAACATTGTAGCAACTCCTGATCATCAACCTAAAGTATTTACTTTGCTCTGGATGAGCAAAGGATAAGCTTGGGAGAGTTTGTTGATGGTTGTTATATACCAATTTCACCCGTCAATATAACTCAATTATGTGAAGGAAATATCATTTCTTGCACATATTGCCTTTCTATTTAACCTATTTCCACTTGTACTTGGAGAAATTGGTGCATGCAGGTATTCTATAAATAAATGATGTGAAACAAGAGGATGGATCCTATAAATCACCATCCCAACCAATCATCCACCGACATGTGGCACCACATGGATCAAATGACCCACAAACAGAAGTATCCGAGGCCATCCAATGGTGTAGCACCCATATCAAGGGATGAGACCCACCTGGAAGTCACCTAGAGAAAGCACTGACCGTTTGGAGGACTTACCAAGTCGGCCGACCCCCCTAGTCGGCTGACCTGGTCTTTTCTTTAAACTAAGTCAGCTTCCATGTGTTGGCTCCTCCCGGCTTGAAGAAGTCAGCGGTGACTCAACATTGGTTCAACAATGTTAGTCACTGCCTTGGAGAGATACTTGTACTCGAGCCTCTAAGGTATTTACTGAGTAGGATACGAATCCTAGATAGGATTGAGTTGGACTAAGGGCTGGTTATACAAGCAAGAGAGGACAGAGCTCATGGTGCACAAATTTTGGGCTGTTCCTCTTGTGTTCTATTGAATAAAGATTGTAGTTTATAGGAACTTTTGTGGTTTGTTCGTCCAACTTGTTTCAAATAAGTTTTTCTCGTCGAGTTTTTGCACAGCACTACATTGCTTTGATAGTTTTATCATAACTCGAGTTTTATAGATCCAACTGACGCGATTCTTTTTGGGTTGTCTTCACTACTTGATTATCTATCATCTGTGAAAATTTCATGGTCATTGGATTTGATTTTTCCGATCTACACGAGTTTCTTTGCAGTGTAGCAGATCTGATTTTTCTCGGGTAGAACATATTGAATTTTGTTCGATCTTTCAATCATAACTTGAGTTTTTATCGACGGATTTCGTGATTATTGTTGTGATGTCTTCGTGACTTGATTCTCCACAATCTATACTGGTTTGTCACAATTGATCACATTTATATTAGTCGCACACACGATTTCTTTAACAAATCAATTCTCTGTCGATGGGTTTTCGTTGCTTCCGATGAAAAAGTTGTAATCTACAATTCACCCCATCTGGTAGCTTTTCATGTTCTCTTTGATCCTACAATTGGTATCAGAGCTACGGTGCTCTAATCTTTGAGATTTGCACGTGTTTTGAATAATCATCATGGAGAAGTACTCTGCCAAACCCTATGCGTTTAGTGGTATTGATTTTTAGGTTTGGAAGGCATGTATGGAGGCTTTGATCCAGGTGCAAGGCTTTGCAATATCGGAAAAGGTGTACAAGCCTTACGAAGTGCTGCCAACCAATCAAGTTACAGCTACAAATCTGAGAGATGTCAACAACAACAAAAGGCTCGGAACTTAATCATAGAAGGACTAACTCAAAGTGACATCGACCGTGTTGCTCACCTCCGATCTACGTACGATGTTTGTGTAGGATCGAAGAGCACGTGAAAAGCTACCAGAGGGGGGTGAATGGTAGATTTAAATTTTTTTCAGCGGAAGCAATGAAAACTCCTCGGTTTAAAAACGATCTGTTCAAGAAATCGTGTGTGAGACTAATCTAAACGTGTTTTACCGTGACAAAAGTAATAGATATCAGAGACAATCAAGTCACGAAGACTACACAACAAGAATCACTCAAATCCGTCGAGAGAAACTCAGGTTACGATCGAAAGATCGAACAAAGGTGGATCTGTTCTACCGAGTAAAAAACAGATCTGCAATACTGCAAAGGAACTCGTGTAGATTAAAAACCACAAATCTAATGACCGTGAAATTTTGACAGTTGATAGATAATCAAGCTGTGAAGACAACCCAAAAAGAATCACATCAATGGATATATAAAACTCGAGTTATGATAAAACCACCAAAGAAAGGTAGTGTTGTGCAGAAAACTCGACGAGAAAAACTTGTCTGGAACAAGCTGGACGAACAAGGCACGAAAGTTCCTTTCAACTACGAATTTTATTCAATAGAACACAAGAGGAACAGCCCCAAAGTCGTGCCCATGAGCTCTGACCTCTCTTGCTTATATAACCAGCCCTCAGGCCAACCCAATCTCAACTACGACTCTAATCCTACTCAATTCACGAATCATAACTTTCCATAACTGCTCAAGACTCTTCTATACGCAGATAGAAGCAATGTTAAGACTTCCAAACACCTTGTGAATGTATCCCACATTAATAAAACAACTCAAATTTGTGACCCACACGAAATCCTATCATAACCTACTCGATACTTTCCATACCGAGCCATAACCGACTCTGCCGCAGCCAAAGTCATCAACCGATACGATCCGATCCTTACAACCAGATCTTTCCTTCCTTAGCCCATCTCCGGAACTATGTTGCCACGTCATGCACCACATGCATATGTGCATACATGCACCCAAAATCCTATCATACCTTCCTTCGACGTCCAGTAACCTTTATATGCACTGCTCTTCATTCATACATGCCGCGCGACCTCCCAATCAACTCAACTACAATTCCTCCCGAACTTGATTGTTGAACCTCATCTTCTCCCTAAGACTAATTCAATGGATCCCATCAGCATCCATGTCCTGAACTCAAGCAACACCTGCACATGAATAAACAACCAATACTTCCGAGCACAAGTCCTCGACTTGACTCTCGTTAGTTCCAAAACTACAACATCTTATGTGAGCACCTCACATAAGCATGTTGCAAATCATAGCAAAATGATATCATCCTTAACCACCAAAGCACACCAAAAACTTAGTAAAAGAATACTAAGCAACCTTTCCATAAGTGTAAAGCAAGTTCGAAATATTACAAGTTAAAAGCAGAAACACTGCGATCAAGCATCGGACCATGCCAAAGCTAACCAGATCTTGAACCGAAGCTTACCAAAGCTAGGAGGACCTAGCGCCGGAGCTAACCAAACCTAGTAGGACCTAGAGCCAGAGCTAACCAAAGCTAGTCGGACCTAGAGCCAGAGCTAACCAAAGCTAGTCGGACCTAGACAAAGAAGTCGGACCTAGCCAAAGCAAGTCGAGCCTTACGTCGAACCTTGCTGGAGCTACACAAAACAAGCCGGACGTATCATCAGACCTTGCTAGAGCTCGGATCTAGAGTCGAACATTGATGATAAAGGTGTTTTGGTAGTATTCAAAACTTTTATCGCTATACCCAATGTATTCAACACATAGGTCTCACAATCTCCCCCTTGATGAATGCATTGGCAACACCACTCAAAATCCGAACATTGGCTTATTCACATTAAAAGTTTTGAAAAAAATTTCTCTCCCTTTATAAAACAAATATATAATGAGAAGAAAAACAAATTCTCCCCTGAGAAGAATTGTGCAATGTGTAATCAATTTCTCCCCCTTGCATACTTATCTTTAAAAATTCACATATTATCTCTCCCCCTTTGACAATGTATTCAGCAAGGTTCAAATTTTTTTTAATTTTTATGAGCATAATATAACATATACATATGAAACAAAGCTCATCCAAGTCATACTATCAAGTAACTTACACTATCACAACAATGAGATACATAAAGTAGTGTAAGCCATGCTAGAGATCAAATGTATTTTTCAATTTAAGCAAGTCATGATCTCACAAACTTAACTATTTCAATACCTGAAAGCATGACACTTGTTGCTGCATTTTATTATTTTTCAAAGCACAAAATTAGATCATATGATATTTGCAAGAGATTATATGCGCATCTGCCTTATTCTAACTAACCAAGCCAAGCCTATGTCATTTGACAATCAGAAGCTTAAGGACATGGTTTTAGTCATACACAACTTCTTTCAAGTTCATATCTAACTGCAAGGATAAGCCATCTCAAAAGAAGAAGTGCGATGCATGCATATTCTCTTGATCTTATCTCAATTTATATTTGTTCATAAAAAACTCAACATGTGAGTTGATTACTTGATTAATTCTTCACGATTAAAAGCACTTGTGAGCATGCAACAAGTTCAAAATAGCAAGAAAGTTCGATCATGACCAGATTTAGTGTAAGTAATTATTCCAACTACTAGACATGGCAAAAACTACAAAATTTATAACAAGAGTAATGTAGTAAGAACTTTTAGTATGTAAAAGAAATCACAAAGTCATATATGTATGACATACTATGCTCATATTTTTTTAATTTCAGATTCACACATAGACTTCTCAAGTCTCAAAACTCCCTCTCAATGTAAGCCATGAGGATGCATAACCCCTATTTCACTACGAATGTAACAAAAATGGGTGAAATCCAAAGGTTTTGTAAAAAAGTCAGCCAATTGTTTTTCGGTATCTACATGGTGAACCACAATATTTCCTTTTTCAACATTCTCATAGAGAAAGTGATACCTAATGTCAATGTGCCTAGTTCTAGAATGTTGCACGAGGTTTTTAGCAATGCAAATGGCATTAGTGTTATCACAAAACAGTGGAACACTATCTAGATCAACCCCATAGTCCTTAATTGTTTGAAAAATCCAAAGAATTTGTGAGCAAGAACTAGCAGCAGCTACATATTCAGATTCAGCTGTGGATTGTGCAACTGAGTTTTGTTTTCTAGAGGACCAAGCAACAAGTGAATTACCAAGAAAATGACAAGCACCGAAAGTACTTTTCCTATCAATCCTACACCCCCCAAAATCAGCATCCAAAAAAGCATTCAAAGTTACAGTTGAGGAAGAAGGAAGAAAAATGTCAAATTCTTGAGTTCCATGTAAGTACCTGAGAATCCTTTTGACGGCTTGACGATGTGAAGCACGTGGGGAGGCTTGAAACCGTGCACAAAGACATACGCTGAATTGTATATCCGGTCTTGACGCCGTGAGGTACAAAAGTGATCTGATCATGCTTCTATATTCTTTTTGATCCACGGGTTCACCATCTTCATCAAGTTCAAGTGATGTTGCTGTTCCCATTGGTGTCCGAAGAGGCTTGCTTTTGTCCATGTTGAAGCGCCTTAGGAGGTCGTTTGTATACTTCGTTTGATGCACAAAGGTACCCTCCTTGGTTTGCTTGATTTGCAGCCCCAAAGAGTACGTGAGTTCTCCAATCATACTCATCTCAAATTCTGAACTCATCATAGTTGAAAACTTGGACACAAGATCATGAGAAGCACAACCAAATATAATATCATCCATATACACTTGAAAGAATAATGAGTCATTGCCATGCTTAAGCACAAAAAGAGTTTTATCAACCTTTCCCATGGTAAACCCATTTTCAAGTAAGAATGTTTTTAACCTATCATACCATGCTCTAGGGACTTGTTTGAGACCGTACAAGGCGTTGGACAGTTTGTAAACATGATTAGGAAAATCTGGATTTTCAAAACCTGGTGGTTGTTTGACATAAACCTCCTCATCTATGTAGCCATTAAGAAAAGCACTTTTAACATCCATTTGATATAGCTTAAAACCTTTAGATGCAGCAAAAGCTAACAAAATTCTAATGGCTTCTAATCTATCAACAGGAGCAAAAGTTTCATAAAAATCTAGACCTTCAACTTGAGTGAAACCTTGAGCAACCAACCTAGCCTTATTCCTAACAACAACCCCATCCTCACTTTGTTTATTTTTAAACACCTATTTAGTTCCAATTAAAGTGTGACCTCTATGTGGGGGTACAAGTTTCCAAACATTATTCCTTTCAAATTTTCTTACTCTTCTTGCATGGCAATAATCCAAGATTCATTAGTGAGTGCGTGTGATATATCTTTAGGTTCAAAAAAAGCAACAAAAGCAGAATGAGCATGAGGCTTTCGATTGCAAAACATGGACCGTGTGACTCGCTCGTACAAGCTTCCAATAATTTATCGTGGAGGATGATTTTTGAGAACCTGGAGGGGAGTGGACACTTCACAAGCTTCTTCTTCTTCATGTTCATCACAAATCGATGATCTTGTGACTTGAGGAGGATCTGGACCAGCAACGGTGGTCGTCGGTGCTGGCTATGAATCAAAATCAGGAGCTAGAACAATGTCATTAGCTGCTGAATTTTCGGGCAGCAGCACCACTTCTTCCTCATCTTCAACGAAAATCCTCTCCCCCTGCGGATATGGATCCAGACCTGCAATGGTTGACCTAGTACCTATGCTAGCTTCATCAAAAGACACTTCACAAGTTTACACAACTTTGTTAGTGTCAAGTAAAAGCACACGGTAGCCTCTAGTATAGATGGATAACAAAGAAACATTCCATCAATGGATCTAGGTTCAAATTTATAAAGATTTTCATGTTTCTTAACAAAGCATTTGCAACCAAAGACTAGAAAATGTGTAACAATAGGTCTATGTCCAAACCGGAGCTCATATGGTGTTTTACCTAGCTTAGCGCGCAAGAGAATACGATTTGAGACATAACAAGCGGTTGCAATCGCATCAGCCCAAAATTTCCTAGGAGTTTGATATTCATCAAGCATAGTCCAAGCCATCTCAACTAAGGTTCTGTTCTTTCTTTCTACAACACCATTTTGTTGAGGTACATATAGTGAAGAAAATTAATGATCTGTTCCATTTTCAGCACAAATGTGATCAAAAGATTGATTTTTAAATTCGGTTCCGTTATCACTTCTAATTGCCTTTAAAGATCCTGGGTGATCAATTGATAATCTAAGAAATAAAGTTCTAAAGTGACTAAAATCTTCATTCTTAGGTGCCATAAAGTAAACCCAGGAGTATCTAAAATAATCATCAACAATCACAAGAACATACCATTTACCTCCGAAGGATTGAACACATGAAGGTCCTACGGTGTCAAGGTGCAAAAGTTGACCCGGTTCAGTTGTCATGATCATTGTGAGAGGAATATGTGAACCTTCAACCATCTTAGCATGTCTACAAGAAGAGCACACAATTTCTTTGTCCCCTTTAAGCTTAGGCAACCCACGTATGCAATCAAGAGCACTAACACGCGCTAGATGATCAAAGCCTACGTGACCAAGTCTACGATGCCAAAAATATAAGTCCTATTAGCAACTAGAGACCTATGCTTAGAGGAAGACATATCAAAATCATCTTTAAAGACTCTTCCAAACCATGACATGTTAAAAATAAGCTCACTGTTTGAATTTTCAACTTTGCAACAATTTTTAGTGAAAATAATTTCCATATTTTCGTCTAGCGGTTGTGAAACAGAAAGCAAGTTGTATTTCAAATTTTTAAAAAGTTCCACATCCTTCAAAGTGTAGTGATCATTTATTCTAACCGAACCCTTAGCAATTATAGGAGATGAAGAATTATCGGCAAAAGTAACATTTTCTACACATGACACAAAAGAGAGGGAGGAGAACCATTCTTTGTTACTGGTCATGTGGCATGAGCAACCTGAATCTTTTTTTTTTAGAATGAAATATTGGTCTACGCCCTCCTTTGATGCCCAGAGGCCACAATCCAAATGTTCTCCTTACTCAAGCGTGTAACCTACATAGAAGCACAATAAGTCGACGACTCAATACTGGGGTTAGTCAAAAGGCATTTAGGAATCCAGTACTGAGTCACACGACGTGCAGCAGGAAAAACACGTGAAAGCTGAGATAAAACAGCATGTTTATGAGCCAAAGCTTTAGGATTTTCGTACCCAACTACTGTCCTACGAGATGTTACATGAGTAGCATGAAAAATAGTAGGTTTGAGAGCAAACTTTACATGTTTTCAACTCATTTCAGCAGATTGCATGTTCCTATCATTCAGTTTAGCAAGTGCAGCAAATTTTGCATGAAAGTTATGAGATCTAACAATCATTCTTTCCTTTCTCTGTTGTTTAGCTAGTCTATAACAAAAATCTATGATATGACTATCTCTACCACAGTAGGTACAATGAAATTTAATTTTGTGTTCATGTCTATATGAGAAAGCAACATTTTTATTTGAAACTGAATGAGACAACACTCCTGCAGATTTGAAAACCATTTCTTCTTGTTTAGGAACTGTTTCAATCAAACCACTTCCTAATGACTTTACAATTTTAGGTGGATGCGCCTTAGTATGAGCATGAGAATCAAAACCTAAACCTGTTTTATCATTGCAAGACTTGGAAGAATTCAGCATCAAGTTTAGGTTCTTATTCTTATTACAAAACCGATCTAATGTCATATGCATGTCATCAAGTTTATTGGACAGGTGAAGGCAATTTTCACATGAGGTTTTTCCTTTTAATTTGCAATTGGAAACAATATTTAACTTCATGAGAACGTAAAGCATTGTTCAATATAGAAATTTTATTCATAGCATCTTGTAGTTTCTTATCAAGATCATCAGAAGTAGAACAAGCAAATCAATTGTAGAACAGCTAGCATTTTTCAAGTTTTTATCATTAAGTGCAGCAAGCTCTCTGTTCTTTTCAATTTCTAACTCAAGTTTATCAAGTGTGGAGGTGTGTGCACTTCTTAATGAGGACAATTGTTCATATATTAAATCACATGAGGGACATGCATCATCACTAGAAATCAAAGTTTTTAAATGGTTGATTTTAGATTCTAATGATTCAATTTTAGCAGCACTATCCCTAAGCTTTGTGTCCTTTTTCTTAACTATAATAGTGGCACGAGAAATAGCATCACACATTTCTTCGAAAGTAGGACATACCTCTTCATTGTCACTATTGTGTTCTGCATCCTCCATACTTGATCTTGATTTGCCCGTCATGAAGCACAAGTTTGCCAAATCATCTTTATCTTCGTCACTTCCAATGTCCACATCGCGTGAGCCAAGTTCTTGAAGTGCGGTGATGAAGCTGTTTATCAGCTTGCGTCCTATAGTACCCTTATTTTTCTTGTTGGAGTTTCTAGAGGTGGTCTTGACCTTGTTCTGCTTTTCCTCATGGGTAGAAGGACATGAAAGATTAGGGCATTCTGTACGAAAGTGTCTCGTCTTACCACATTCAAAACAGCGCTACGGTCCGGAGCTTCCTCTTCTTCTAGTTCTCACATTCTGCAATGCTTTTGAGAATCTAGTAGAGATGAGTGCTAACCCCTCTTTTGAAAATTCCTCGATCTGCTCAAGTGTTAGTGAGGGTAGCAAAGCAAGAGCATTGCAAGATGATGATTGGCCGAAGCTAGCCATTTCACATTGTGAGACGAATGCAATCGACTTATCTGGATTCTTGCATAATAAAATGTCAATTTTATGAGTTTTTAGTTTAGAGTAAAGTACATCTAATGTAAGTGTACTCATGACAGTAGATTCGCGAATAGATGTGACTTTCATCTCCCAAATTGACATATTTAATGCATTTAGTAATTGCCTAACATTTTTAGCATCTGAAAATTTAACATTGACGCCACGCAAGTTGCAGAGAATTTTTTTAAAGCGTGGAAACAGGTCATCAATATACTCACTGGGTTGCATCTTGAAGCGCATGTATTCTTTCTTGAACATATCCTGTCTTACCTCCTTGATCGTGTTGGATCCTTCGTGGTAGTCACAAAGTGCTCTCCACACATCGTACGCCGATCTAAGGTGTGCAACACGGTCGAAGTCGCTTTGAGTTAGTCACTGAATGATCAAGTTGCGGGCTTTGTTGTTGTTGTCAACGTCTCTCAGATTTGCAGCAGTAACTTGATCGTTTGATGACACTTCATAAGGCTTGTATTGCAAAGCCTTGACCCTGGATGAAGGCTTCCATACGTGCCTTCCAAATCTGAAAATCAATACCACTAAAGACACAAGGTTTTGCGTAGTATTTCTCCATGATGATTAGTCAAAACACGTGCAAATCACAAAGATTAGAGCACCGTGGCTCTGATACCAATTGTAGGATCGAAGATCCTGTGAAAAGCTACCAAAGGGGGGGTGAATGGTAGATTTAAAACTTTTTCAGCGGAAGCAATGAAAACTCCTCGGCAGAAAAATGATCTGTTAAAGAAATCGTGTGTCAGAATAATCTAAACGTGTTTCACCGTGACAAAAGTAATAGATATCAGAGATAATAAAGTCAGGAAGACGACAAAACAAGAATCACTCAAATACGTTGAGAGAAACTCAAGGTACGATCGAAAGATCGACCAAAGGTCAATCTGTTCTACCGAGTAAAAAACAGATCTGCGATACTGCAAAGAAACTCATGTAGATTAAAAACCACAAATCCAATGACTGTGAAATTTTGACAGATGATAGATAATCAAGTTTTGAAGACAACACAAAAATAATATTGTCAATTGGATTTCTAAGACTCGAGTTCTGATAAAACCACCAAATAAAGGTAGTGCTGTGCAGAAAATTCGACGAGTAAAACTTGTCTAGAACAAGTCGGACGAACAAGGCACAAAAGTTCCTTTCAACTACGAATTTTGTTCAATAGAACACAAGAGGAACAGCCCCAAAGTCACGCCCATGAGCTCTGGCCTCTCTTGCTTATATAACCAGCCCTTAGGCCAACCCATTCTCAACTAGGACTCTAATCCTACTCAATTCACGAATCATAGCTTTCCATAACTGCTTAGGACTCTTCTATACGCAGATAGAAGCAATCTTAAGACTTCCAAACACCTTAGGAACGTATCCCACATTCCTAAGATACCTCAAATTTGTGACCCACACGAAATCCTATCATAACCTACTTGATATTTTCCATATTGAGCCATAACCGACTCCGCCGCAGCCAATGCCATCAACCGATACGATCCGATCCTTCCAACCAGATATTTCCTTCCTTAGCCCATCTTCGGAACCATATTGCCACATCATGCACTGCATGCATACGTGTGAACACCTTCCTTCGACGTCCAATAACCTTTATATGCACTGCTCTTGATTCATACATGTTGCGCGACCTCCCGATCAACTCAACCACAATTCCTCCCGAGCTTGGTTGTTGAACCTCATCTTCTCCCTAAGACTAGTTCAATGGATCCCGTCACCAGCCATGTCCTGAACTCAAGCAACACCTGCACATGAATAAACAACCAAGACTCCCGAGCACAAGTCCTCGACTTGACTCTCATTAGTTCTAAAACTACAACATCTTACATGAGCACCTCACATAAGCATGTTGCAAACCATAGCAAAATGATATCAGCCTTAACCACCAAAACACACCAAAAACTTAGTAAAAGAATACTAAGTAACATTTCCATATGTGTAAAGCAAGTTCGAAACATTACAAGTTAAAAGCAGAAACATTGCGATCAAGCACCGGACCTTGCCAAAGCTAACTGGACCTTGAACCGGAGCTTACCAAAGCTAGCAGGACCTAGCGCTGGAGCTAACCAAAGCTAGTCGGACCTAGAGCTGGAGCTAACCAAAGCTAGTCGGACCTAGAGCCGGAGCTAACCAAAGCTAGTCGGACCTAGACAAAGAAGTTGGACCTAGCCAAAGCAAGTCGGACCTTATGTTGGACCTTGCCAGAGCTACCCAAAACAAGTCGGACCTATCGCCGGACCTTGCTGGAGCTCGGACCTAGAGTCAGACCTTGATGATAAAGGTGTTTTAGTAGTATTCAAAACTTTTATCGCCATAGCCAATGTATTCCACACATATAGGTCTCACAGTTTGGAAAGCTATATGTGATTACCATGAAGGATCCAACACGATCAAGGAGGTATGGCAAGACATGTTCAAAAAGGATGAGACACAACCAGGTCGGTCCATCAACGACCTCTTTGCTCGCTTTAAAAAATTCTCAGCGACTTGCATAGCGTCAATGTTAATTTTTCAGATGCTGAGAATGCTAGGCAATTACTAAGTGCATTATACATGTCAATTTGGGAGATGAAAGTCACTTCTATTCGTGAATCTACTGTCATGAGTACACTTACTTTAGATGTTCTATATTTCAAATTGAAAACTCATGAAATTGACAAAATCTCTCGTAACAACCCCAGCAAGTCTCTTGCATTTGTTTCTCAGCGTGACATGCATAGCTCCAGCCAATCTTCATCCCGTGGAACACTTGCTTTGTTGTCCTCTCTAACCCTTGAACAGATTGAAGAGTTTCCAGAGGAAGAACTTGCACACATCTCTACTCGATTCTCAAAAGCATTGCAAAATGTGAGAACTAGAAGGAGAGGGAGTGTCAAACCTCAACGATGCTTCGAATGTGGTAAGAAAGGACATTTTCGCATGGATTGCCCTAACCTTTTAAGTATTGCTTCCCTTGATGAATAGCAAACAAAGATGAAGCGCTCCTCTGTAAACAACAACAATAAAAGGAAGGGTTATATAGGATGGAAATTGGTGAATAGCTTTATCTCCGCAGTTCAAGAACTTGGATCAAGCGATGTGTACATCAGAAGTGACGAAGATGTAGATGATTTGGCAAACTTGTGCTTCATGGTGGGCAAGTCAAGATCAATTATGGAGGAGGCAGAATACAACAGCGACAATGAAGAGGTATGTCCTACATGCAAAGAAATGTGCGATGTTATTTCTCGTGCCACTGTTATAGTTAAGAAAAATGACAAAAAGCTTAGAGACAATGCTGTTAAAATTGAGTCACTAGAATTTTAAATTAATCATTTTAAATCTTTGATTCCTAGTGATGATTCTTGTTCCCCATGTGATTTAATATATGAACAATTGTCCTCTCTAAGAAGTGCACACACCTCCACACTTGACAAACTTGAGTTAGAAACTGAAAAGAACAGAGAGCTTGCTGCACTTAATGATAAAAACTTGAAAGATGCTATCTATTCTACACTTGATTTGCAATGTTCTACTTGTGATGATCTTTATATGAAAATACATGATGCTATAGATGAAATTTTTATTTTGAACAATGCTTTACATGCTCATGAAGTTAAAAATTGTTCTAATTGAAAATTAAAAGGAAAAACTTTATGTGGAAATTGACTTGATTTGTCCAATAAACTTGATGATATGCATAGGACATTAAATCGATTTTGTAATGCAAATAAGAACCTAAACTTGTTGCTGAATTCTTCCAAGTCTTTCAGTGATGAAACTGGTTTAAGTTTTGATTCTCATGCTCTTGCTAAGGCACATCCACCAAAAAATGTATTGTCATTAGGAAGTGGTTTGATTCAAACAGTTCATAAACAAAAAGAAGTGATTTTCAAATCTGGAGGGGTGCTATCTCATTCAGCTTCTAAAAAACATGTTGCTTGCTCATCTAGACATGGTAGGGACTGACAGGTGGTCATGGCCCCTTTTGCGGTGTGCTTTCTCCAGGTGACTGACAGGTGGGTCCCATTGACTGATATTGGTGATACACTGTTGGATGGCCTCAGATACTTTTGTTTATGGACCATTTGATCCATGTGGTGCCCTGTGGCGTCGCCTGATTGGCTGAAATGATATTTTTTAGGATCCACCCCCTGGTTTCACTTCATTTCTGCATAGAATCCCTGCATGCACTACTTTCTCCAATTACAAGTGGAAATAGGTTCAATAGAAAGGTGATGTGTGCAAGAAATGACAATTCCTTCACATAATTGAGTTATAATTACGGGTGAAATTGGTGTACAATAGCCATCAACAAACTCCTCCAAGCTTATCCTTTGCTCGTCCCGAGCAAAGTCAATATTTTAGATTGATGATCAGAAATTGCTACTATATTCTACTTTTCAAAAGTACCATGTGCACAACAAAATACTCTACCTAGTATTGCAAAAATTGGCACGATACTTCACCAATCTTAGGTTATTATGGGGCTTATGCCATCTCCTATTCATGGGTGTTTGAAATATAGAACATCAAATTGAGCACACATACCCTAGAAATCAAGCTCCACTTAAATCCTGGAGAGTTCAATTTAAATTTTAAGTGCCTCAATTTTATTTTCTCAAGTCTCTCCTCTTTGTGTAGTGGAAATATGTCCTCACCAAGGCATTGTGTCTAAATTCATCCTACCTCTACATAAGGCTTGTATGAGGAGCTTGGTAGGGAATATAGTAGGAATATTTACAACACATAATATTGCTAAGTGAAAAGAGTAAGCCTTAGGAGAAATCAATTTCAAAACAATTTGATTCAAGACTTGTGCATGTGTGATGGAAAGGAGTGGATGTGGATCTTGAGATGACTCCTTTTTAGTGGACTCTCTTATTTTGCAGGGACGAAACATGGCTACTTTCTTTTTTTTTCTTTTTTTTTCTCATACTTATAATGTAAGCATGCATTTTCTTTTTCTTTTTCTCGTATCCATGTCTTCTACTCCCTTTTTGTGCAATGAATATTGGAGAGAGTACTAAGCATGAATGATATGGAGTTTCTTTTTTATTGTGGAATGGTGGAATGATAGAAATTTGCTTACTTCTAGTGTAGAAGTATAGCATGTGCAAGTGAAGTCTTGAATTCAAAAAGTAATGAAAGAAATCTCACATAGGTCTATACTAGTTTGACAAAGCTCAATGTGAAAGCAAATAGCATATGCATAAGGTATATCAATGTAATGTATCATATGGCTTTGGTGGGTATTTCCAATCAAATGAGGACAACTTAAATCTTTTTAGAATTTTTCCGGAAATCTTAGTTTCACTATCAAACTAGAAATAGCAGCCCTATCACTGTATCATATCTCACAACAACTTAGAATGGATTAAGCTTTTGCAACCCACAATTTCCAAATCATGGCAAAAGAAATTTTAGCCAATGAGAGCAATGTGTTGGAGAGTAGTAAGTTATAAGCTAGGGACTTAGGAAAAATAAAACAGAGCAACTATTCATCATTTCATCTATGTGAATTCCAGGTCATTCTTACTGCGCATCTTTTATTTTATTTGAAAATAAAACCATCCTATGTTATATTTTTTTAAAATGCAAGGTGGATGGTGGGTAAGTGGAAAATAAATATGCAAGGGGTTGATACAATTTACCTCAAGTGGGGGTCCTCCCCCAAGCTTGTTCTTCACTCACCTCCGTGTCGATGGTTGAACCCTAGATGACGGAAGTATGCCGCGAGATCGGCTTGTTGTTGTTGTAGCATGGAGTTGAAGTTGATGAATTGAGCGTCCATGTGTTGTTGCCAGTCTTGGGTACCTTGGACATACCCTTGGAGAGTGTTGTAGATGTCACCCGTCCTTACTTCAAGCTCCTCCATACGTCTAGAGAGGTCCGTCATTCCTTGGCTATAGTCACGATGACTTCTAGCTGAAGTGGAATGATAGCTTCTCATAGATGTTGGAGGCAAGCTGCTAGAGCTTGAAGTGGATAAGGGTGTCTCCCATGTAGCACCTGGCCATCCATTCCATGATAGACCTTCAGTCTCATACGATGGAGGTTGAGTCCATCCGGGTGCATCACCCGCTGGGTTCTCTTCCTCTTCATATTCATGGACCGTGGAGGTTGACGGGGGCATGGCCGCTCTCCTTGTATGGCTTCTAGTTACCCTACCAGAGACATTACTTCTTCTGGCTTCCTCCACTACAGGAAACCCGACGATTTGTGACGGCCAGGGCCATCGCAAATAAGCCAAAAGCCATCACAAATAATCTATTTACGACGGCTTTTCTTATTTGCGACGATTTCTGGCCGTCGCAATTAAGCTTATTTGTGATGGCCACCGTCGCAAATAACCTTATTTGCGACGGCTCGCAGCAGCCGTCGCAAGTTATGGCCAGGGGCTGGTGGGCCCCGCAACAATATTTGCGACGGCTCAGCCGTCGCAGTTAAATCTTATTTGCGACGGCCTGGCCGTCGCAGATAATTGCCGCTATTTGCGATGGCCCGGCCATCGCAAATAAGTTTAGCCGGCAGGGCCCACGTGTCCTCCTCCGGGACCCACGAACTTATTTGCAACGGTCGGGCCGTTGCAATTAATGCTTATTTGCGACAGTCGGGCCGTCGCATATAGCAGTGGCTTAATTGCGACGGCGTAGAACCTTATTTGCGACAATACTGTATAAAAAGCCATCACAAATAAGGTTTTTTATTTTTTTTAAAAACATAAAATACTACCCAGCTCGATGGCCATAATCACAGAACAGAAACAATATATCACACAATATATCACACACAAACATCATCACAATCACAAACTAATAAGTGCCGATACATCTCACATCGTCATCAACAAAGCAAACAAGGGCTCACTCGCCCGTCTGACCTCCGTAGCCACCTCCGAAGCCACCTCCAAATCGAAGTCGCCGTCGCGCCTCATTCCAGGTGGCGGTAGCAACGGCGACGGTGTTTGTGCAGCCGTTGCGGATCCCTGCAATTAATGAAACTTAGAGTTAGAATATAAATGCATCAACATCTCTCTCCCTCCCTTCCACTCTCTCTATCTTCATCTAGATCACCCTCTCTTCTCTCTCTTTTCATTTCTCTCTTTCTCTCTCCCTCTATCTTTCTCTCTCACTCTATCTCTCTATTGCTATCCTTTTCCCTCTATCTTCCTCCCTCTATCTCCATCTACATCTCCCTCCCTCTATCTTCCCCTCCCTCTATCTCCATCTACATCTTCCTCTCTCTCTTCATTCCTCTATCTAACTATTTTTCACTCTTTCTTTTGTCTCTCTCTTTCTTCTATCTCAATCATTTTCTTCTATCTAACTATCTCCCTCTTTCTTCTGTTTCAATCTTTTTACGCTGGAGAACAAGGATTACATAGAAAATTACCTGACCCGCAGAAGAAGGATCGTCTGGAAGGACCGGTGGTAGTACCGGTAGCTGGATCCCCAGACCATGCGCCCGAGCCATGGCCTGTCATTGCAAACATTAAATGATATCTATTAGTAAGTCATTTACGCTGAATTAATGAGAACTTTAGTTTTTATTTTGTTACCTCCATTGTTTCCCGCATCTGCGCCAATGCTGCTGCCTGGGTTTGGATCGTGGCCTCCATCGCGATCCTTTGGCGTTCTGACTCCTCCTGTCGCCTGAAGAGGGACTGCATCTCAATGTCCCTCTACGAGGCACGACGACCAACCGTGCCCACCGAAGAAGCCTGCGTGGAGCTGCCTCTCGCAAGTCTCCCTGCCCTCGAGTCGACAACTCTGTCGAATATAGCGAGCCTATAAAAAAGAGAGTCAATAATATGAAATTGAAATATCTTGAATACTTTGAATGGAACACCTTCTGTGTGCTTTTCCACCACTGCTTGCATACGCGGCTTGAGGATCGATTGGTTGACGTTCCCAATCGAAATATTCGCCGTGTATCTTCCTAGCCTCCTCCCTGTACTTAGCCTGCAAAACAAGAAAACCATGTAAGTTTCCCGTGTACTTATTACGTGTCGTGCCCTTCCGGGTTGGTCCGAGCCGACCCAAAACCCCTTTATTTATATACATTAAGTAGTCACTCAAAAACATTATATGAATGCACTAAAGTCCAAACATACACTAAACAGAATAGAAAAAATTATTAATTCTAAACACTCACGCAATCAAAAGAACAAGAGAAAAAAATTACTAATTCTAGTAACCTGCATAATAAACATATTTACCAAAGCATGAGAAAAAATTATCTAAACCTAAAAAAACATAATCATCTAGCAACATCTAGATCACACACTTGACATAGGCTGAACTAGTAACATGGTGATGCAAATCTAAAGAAAATGTGTTACATCATTAAAAGTTTGATAAAAAACAGTTGAAACTATACATATCAGGGCAACTACTATAAGAGCAACAAGTCGTCATATACAGGTAAAGCACTATACTCTGTCATATACAATATGAGAAGAATGATGGTGCCATACCTGAGCAGTGAAGTGGATCTGAGTGTGCACGGTGGGGAGGGGACCTGAGCAATGTAAAGAAAATGCATTATGTCAAGACCGATTTGATAAAAATAGCTAGAACACTCAAAGAACTGAATATAATTGGGCCAGCTAGATCACCATATTATGATGCTTTTGGTTGATCCAGAAGCAAGTCCCTCAGTGGGGACGTGACCGCCTCTGGCTCTCGGTCCCTTCGCACCACGTCAAGGCGCCCTCGGGGCGGGCGGGCGATACGCTACGGGCGACGTACATCACGGAAGCGAGGCGCAGTCGGACTGAGCAGCAGCAACAGGCCGCACCGGGGAATGAAGTCAGAAAGAGTGAAACTAGCGGTCCTGGTCCACACGCACTAACGCACGGCGCGGGAGCGGGCACGGATCCGATTGGCAAATCAATCGCCTCCTCCTCCCCCTCCCCTTTCGGTAAGTTCCATTCCACACAGATCCCGACGCCCCTATCACACCGCCCGCTCCTCTCCTCGCTTGCCCGCTCGCACCAGAATCGGTGGCGAATTACCCGTTGCTCCCATACCCGCGATGGCCGAGTGTCGCAGCCTCATCGAGTTCCTCTGCGCCTTCGAGCAGCACCGCAGGGCGGCATACAGCTCTGCCCTGGCGGCCTGCTCCCGATCCTGCTGCGACAGCTCCCCGATGGCCGCTGTCGACGCGGTCGTCCTCCTCGCTACCCTCGCCGCGCTCAGCTTCCTCGTCGTCCCATACACCAAGCTGCTGCTCCTCGAGGTGGGCGCGCTGCTGCACCCGGCCGTCGCCGCCGCGGTCCTCGCGTGGGAGCTGCTGGGCCACCACGCGCGCAAGTGCGGCAAGCCCAGGTGCAGGGGCCTCAAGAAGGTTGTCGAGTTCATAGGAATTTGTAGGAATAATAACCCTAACTACCATGCATGATTCCCTATTGTGTATCTATAGAATCTGTAGGAATAATTCCCTATTGTGCATATGGATTTTAAAATGAAAGAAAAAAAACCAAGCTCACCTCGGTGCCGGAGGCGTCGGTGTGGGGACCGGAGTCCACAGATCCGAGGATCTCATTGGGTAATGCCGTGCGATGCGGCACCTAACAGCACACACAAAAAGGATACCAAAACATATAAAGTTTTCATTTCATAATAAGAAGAGTTTACAAAAGAGTGTACAACAGGGGTACACACGCAGCGCAAAATACATACTCATAATCTCACCTAACTAAGCAGGAGAGAAGACGTCCATGCCCTAGGACGCTTCTCACTAGCAACAAGAAGAACATTCAGCAGCGGCGTGGTTCACATGAGATTTATCTCGATACCTCGAGATCTCATGTACAACCTGAACAGCAGAAATAAACCTAATACCTGCAAAAATCATTAAAGCGCAAACGTGAGCATAAGGCTCAGCAAGACTAACCCGTCTCACTAGACATATGCAGGGTGAATACTAAGCATAGGTAAGGAATAGCATAAATAGACTCGCCTACAAGTGGATCCTTATAATCATGTTTTAAGTAGCAAATGACATTCTTCAAGCACGGCACATCATAGACTCCACAATCAAACAAGAAACGCTTTGCCGATGATATGACATGCCCAAAGCACATAATGCTATTACAGGTAAAGTATGGGGAAACTATAAACTTTTAATTGTACTATCTCTAAGCCATACAAGGTTGCAAAGCAATTATAATTCAATATATCATATTCTTTCGACTTCTTTAGTATTTACTATGTCACGACTCAGTGAACAAGTGGTACTCTATTACCGCGAGGAACGGTGATTGCAATCAGGACACACCCGGACAACACGACACATACGCACGTTCGGAAGTGTCAGCGAGTACATCAGTACCTACGTAACACTTCAGTACTAGTCGTATATGGCCACCTTTCATAAGAAACCCGAACGCTGAACCCATCTCACCTCCGCGAATAGAAGGTCTCCGCATGGAACACCTTTGTGCCCGCCGACCGATTTACACCTTACTATCCTCAACCCACTCCTATCGATGGTGAGTTAATGGCCTCGACATCCCACTTATTGAGTTACGTCAGTTTACTGGAGCCCATATATCCAGTATGTCACCGGTACAAGTCAAGCTTGTTCCAAGGGGCCGCATACAGACGGGCCTTAATCGACACAGGCAAGGCTATGCGACCGAGACTCCAATTCTCGTCGCTTCCTATCCATCCCCTACCCGGTCTCAGATTCATTATATTAAGCCATTGTCAATCTAACCAATCATGTGAGATATGTCCTACATCTCTCGCGAGTAGATTCCAGCTACTCGACTTCTACCGGATCACTTACAATATTAGCATAGCAGTTCTACACGTCGAGCTATCAACCTACCCAATTAACCAATGGGATTGGGGGTCATGCATCTGGAGTATTCAAGCATCCTGAACGTAATGCACAATTCATATACTAGTCAACATAGTGAGAGAGCAAAACTTTGTAAACGACTTAAATGCAAACCGGGGCTTGCCTTAGTTTGCGACTCTAAACAATGGCAGTTGTTATTGGCTTGGTCTTCCTTCGAAGAGTCCGCCATGGAACTTCAAGCTGGAACACCCTGGCTTTCTCCTCCAAGCGAAGCTCCTCATCGATCACCTACCATCACGTTCCTACCGACATGATATGCATATAAGTACATAATGTAATATACTTTAGATTAAACAAGTTAAACAACTCTAAGACTGGTGAGACTAACTAGAAGGAAGAGGTATGCCTCTGTTGTGTGGATAAACAAAGGATGGAGTCAAGTGGTCATAGTAGTATCAAGATGTGAATTGAAAGGTGCAATGTAAGCACACATTGCAACTTGGCACTCAACACTCGACGCTATGCCACTCAAGGACTATAAAGCTTAATGGTGTGGAAGTGTTGGACTGGTAGTGTAAGGATGACCGAAGAGTCAAGATGGCATCGAAAGCTTAAGGCATGAGTGAACTGTGCAACAAGAGGTCACGAACCAAAATGCGACAAATGAAGTTACTCAACCTCATTAAAGAGTAAACCTAATTAAGTGACCAGTGTGGTCGCAGTGTTCTGAATTAGGATGAATCGATGTGAAACCCTAGCGACACTTGGAAAAGAAGTGAGATCGACATTGCTTGGACTCAAAGAGTCATCACAAGCACTGCTAACCTAACATGAGTATCAAGACACGTTCAAAGGACCTTTAGGTAAATCAATCGCTACGACAATCTCCGCAAGCATCGCCCAAGTTCTTACATGACACTATTGTAGTGTCCTTTGCAAGATTTTCCAGATGAGCTCGGTGAACTCCTGGGACTTGAACATAAGGCATTACTATGTAGCGACGACGTGCTTGGCCATCTCAAGAAGATCAGCTCATCGACGTTCACATCGACCCGGACTTGTCCATGGTGGTGGGCGGAATCCCGAATACCACCTTATGAGTCACAATGTTAGTGATGTCGACTCGATCGTTGGCAAGTGACTCGACGAACCCGTCGTTGATGAAACGGCACACCTAGTTAAGAAATTCTACGGACGGTTAGGAAACATCGTCGACACGAACAAGAATCTCTTATCCATGGTTTCCCTTGGTTTAGTTTTCCTTGTCGGTCGCAACGTTCTCGCATTACTCAACCACAGGTCATCGGTGATCACCAACCACCTTGGTTTGACCTGAAAGGCATTTTATCGAGGACCTTGGCTATACCTAGGACTCGATCACCCTCACATCGACTAAAACCTAATTTTGCTTGACAACCATTGTCCGACGAGTCGTGCTTGTGTTCCAGCACCACACACATCACGAACATCCTTCATCTCGATGCCAGGGCACGATGACGGCTCGGAGCGTCACGACAACGTCATGTGGTCAACGACGTCGATGCGGCTCATGGTGGAGCATCACGAGCACGCACGGACAGGCCAACGTGATACAAACGACAAAGGAGGTCAACTTGGGGATTTCTATAGGACGTACAGCTTGATGACACATGAGTACCATTAGCGATCTCCACGAACGGACTTCGGGGCATCAAGCAAGGCATTTCAGGGCAAGGCTCACCTTGTAGGCATTTCACCGAATAACCTGGGCTTGTACTTGAGTTCTGTCGCTTCATCACCATTCAAAGGGTATCTTGGCACTTAGGCTTGTCGGTTGCAACATCATTCTACCCCTGCATCACTGACCAGCTCTAAACATCAAGAAAGTGGGTTCTTCCCTCGTAAACATTTCATCGAACAGGTTGACTGCAGCATTGATCCGACCAACATTTGCACAAATCAGAGCTAACCTTGGATCAATTGTTGATGCTGGTGTGTCAACGACATGTTCTGGGATTTCATACATCACATACATCCCTCGCTTTGCTGGTTGGGTGCAACCATGGCACGAAACGCCCCGACGATGCGAGGACAGCAACAGTGTTGGGACAACACAACGCGAAATACCACGACATGTGAACGGGACTTCACAGTAAGTATTTGAGCCGCACGCAAAGGATGGAGGTGGCTTGGTACGTGCTGCAACGAAGGCAGTGAATTGGAGGTGTGTCGCGACGGCAAGAACGACTGGCGTCATGGACGGTGATCACCGCGATGACCATGGCGTGCAGGCAGCCGGTGCGGAGGCTGGGGACGCGACCAGGCTGGGAGGAGGAGCACAGCGCGGCGCGAGCAGAGCCGAGTGGCGCGGCAACGGAGCAGCTCGGCCCGGCAGAGTGTGGGGGCGGCACCGGTGAGGAGCCGATGCAGCGCGGCATGGAGGGGGCGAACCGGTGAACACAGCGCGGTGCGAGCAGAGCTGAGTGGCGCGGTAACGGAGCAGCTCGGCCCGGCGGAGTGTGGGGGCGGCACCGGTGAGGAGCCGACGCAGCGCGGCATGGAGGGGGCGAACCGGCGAACAGGCGCGGTGGAAAAGGCGAGCATGGTGGCGCTACAGGCGGCCGGGCGCGGGGCGACGTCGCGGTAGCCGTAGACCGGAGGCAGGCGGACGGCAGGGAGGCGTGCACGGCTAGGGAGCAGCGAGCTCGAGCAGGGTGGCCGTCGATGGAGGCGCGTGGGCCGGCGGCCTGTTTTGGGCGGGGTGCCAGCGCCGTGGTGCAGAGGTCGGAGGGAAGAGCGGGACTGGAAGCGGGAGTGCTTCCGCGCTGCGGTCGGGCGGCTATCGATAAGAACCAGGAGAGGAAGAAGCGAACTTGGTTTTGTGGCAATGTTTGGCAATGAAGATAAACATGACATGTGGGACCCACTTCACTCTCCTCCCTTCTCCTTTCCAATTTCAAATAGAGCTAGCAAACATGCTTCAAAAATATTCAACATTGGCCCAATGACTAAATAAAATGTGAAGAATTTTAAGTTGCAATCAGATTTCAGAACTGAGCAAGTTGAATTTTTACTCAGGTTTGAATTTGAATTTAAATGGTGATACTTGACTCAATGAAATGAATAGTAGATTAGGTTCAAAAATCCTGAAACTTTGAAGTTAACCTTTATGAACCATAAGGAACCTCGGGAAAAATTTGGAGTCGATTTGGACAAGGTTAAGTACAAAGTTCAAATTTGAAGTCGACTTTGATTAAACTCTCAGTACGTGTCCAATAAATGGAAAACGTGCTTCAAAAATTTTTGAAACTTTACTGAGAGTAAATTTGGAATATTAGAAGGTCATGGAAAAATTTACAGCCTTAGATTTAATTTTTTTTGGAATGTCCCATTTTTGGGTTGGAATAATTCCTTTTTCTTTCTCTCTATTTTGCTTTCTTTTCTCCTTTAATTTTTCATTGAAAATGTGAATACTTGGAAATTAAGGATTTTTCACCTTAAGTTCCAAATACATTAGCAACCATGTTCTATATGTAAAATTTTAACAAGTTCCTATTTTTAGTGAACATTGGTTCACTCATATGGTTTATGTGAGTTTGGATTTCCAAATCCACTTTCAAAATTTTTAAGTTCGCATTTTTGCGTTTTTTGTTCTTCCGAAAAGCGATCTTTTACAATCCTTCCCCTTAAAGGAATCTCGTCCCGAGGTTCTAACAAGTAGAATAATAGAAACGATGAGGGAACGATCCGTAAAAGAGGGTCATTTATTAAGGAAAATGACAATGCCTTTACAGACTTGGGTTCTACAAAATAGTGATTATCTTCAGGCATCTTAAGAAATTCTAAAGTTTGCTTCAGGTGATTCCAGTTTTTAGGTTGAAAATCTTGACAGTATGCTCGAGATGACAATATCACATCGTAAAATTCTCACGTCTGTTACTGAACCTTTATTGATGTACTCTTACATTGACATGACATCTTATTTTGTCCTAGTCTTGACTGGAAGAATCAGGACTTGTTCTTTGCTTCTCTGGGTCACCTCGATAGTTTGAAACTATCCTTGCATGGATTCTTGGTTGCTTGCTTGGTTTTGCATAGGTCCTTATAAATTAATGTGATATTTCCCCTGAAATGAGTTAAGATGATTTACGAGGTTAAACAAAAATCATTAACCTTGTTTGATGTTTAGTCAACCATAGGATTCCTTAGTTGTAGCATAAGAGTAGCAAGGCACTCAACATTCTTATGTGGGCAAAACAGCAAGAATACTGAAGATATGGCGACTACAAGATTTTTGGGTATATCAACATCTTCAAACAATAGAAATAAAAGATGAAGACCCTTTGCGGTGGCACACGAGGATTTAAGAATTCAGCATCCTCATATGTTTCAACACAGCAAAGAACTCAATCATATGGTAACTACAAGGTAATTAGTGTAGCAAGGTTACTATATAACACCACAAGATCTTAGATGAACCCAAAGAGTTTCACGAGGTTGACAATCGAACGGTATTCTCGCGAGTAAGGAGATTTCATGGATTTTACAAGGTTGATCATCGAACTGATGACCACTCGATGACGAACGGTATAGTTGCAACAATCAAGGTACTTGAACCTAAACAAGTCAAGGATGGAAGTTCAAGTGTTTGTTTAGTTACAAGTGAGGTTGAGTAATCAGTTTCCCAAGTATTACTCAATGGAAAGGAGATCAAAAATGTAAGAAGTTAAATGAAGATGGTGAAATGATCGTAGTCATTAGACACCTTAGCATAGTTTGAATAGGGTACACAATCTTGCTCTAAATTTTAGTATTTCCATTGGTGTTTCATTGGTAATGATGCCTCGTGATGCATCGCATGGGTTATGATGCAATGCCTATGCACATGGTATGGTGCAAATGGTGCATATGTATGGTGCAAATGATGCATATGTATGGTGCAAATGGTGCACATATCATGGTGCAGTAGCTTTTATAGTTTGAGCAAGACTAAATGAACCACACACAAAACTCAAGTACTGTCTCATGATTTGCAAGGATTGGATACCGTGGTCGTGAAAGACAATGAGTAGTGTAACTTCCATGACTCGACCACACATAAGGAATTCATAACAGAATGACTGATAAGGAATGTGGAAAATATACCACGTTACCTAGACCTTTCGAAAGCTTGTTCATGTACTACTCAACTTGATTGTATCTTTAACTAGGTCTTAGAGTTACCAGTTGACTTGAGGAGTATCTTCATCAGAAGAAAAATAACTAATTGTATGTCGAAGGTTATCCCTAGGCACCTGGTCGAGATCACTAGACACATCTCTAGTGATACTTCACTTAACCTTTGCTTCGATCAGTCAGGAGGAATGGATACCCTTCTCGATCACTTTAGTGGAGTTGAAGTCACATTCTTCTTAGAGTAACTCAATCTGGTGGTGGATGTTGGATCCTCTTGAAGATGTAATCTTAATTGATCGCCTTCTTGTTGACACGACTCGTTGTAACCAAGGTTGATGGTTGAACACCACCATTACTTGAGTGCTCGCCTTCCACCTTAAAGTCTCAAACCAGGATGTCGAAGCGTACTTCAAACCATCCTCATGAGAAGACGAGATGCAACTCGAGTAATTGCGACCTGCGTTCAACATCACAAGATGTGATGTGGCAAGTCACATAAATCATACACTAGTATGCCTATCCAAGAGAAAAAGGCTTCAATGAGTTAACACTCCATTCAACTTGGTAAATAGTTAAGTCCTAACTCTTAGTCGGTTACGACACTCCTCGAGTTGAAATTGAGAAGCGAATGCCTAACAAAAACCAAAAGGTTCAAACTGGCCAAGCTATGGTGACAAATGACCAGTCTGGACTCAAACTCAATTTTTTTATCCAGTTAATGGAAAAATCCGATCTTGAGGTGAATAAAAAAGTTAAATTACACTTTAAGACCTTTCCAAAAATTATTGGTTTGCATCCAGATCATCTCTGGTTTGCATGTTATGCTATTCTAAAGTCAGCAGAATTTTCTGCACTTTCAGCAGAACCTGCTTAAAAGTAGCAGTTTTGATCTAATGTTTTCAGGCTGTTCTGATGGAAATCTGGAAATATTATTATTTACAAAGTTGTAGCCAATGTAATAAGATTTCCAGAAGGTACTTAATTGTCTTCATATCAGTCCTAGTTTAAAAGATATGAATTTTTGAAGTTGGGTAAAATTTCAGCATTCAAAATTTGAATTCAGTTCAGATTGACCACTCTGCATTCAAACTCGATTTGGAATAGGTAGATGACCGATTCAGGTCTGGAGCCAATTGCAAAAATTGTAGATGACTCTCTAACCTTGCCAAAGGTTACTCACACGACACCATTGAATCAAGGGTCTGCGAGTTATGGATTAAATTCAGAGGTGTACAGATTGCTGTCCAGTTTGGGTGTGCCTGGACAGTCTCTGCGATTCTCCAAATTTCACCCACATAGAAAAGGATTTTGGTCTTGAGCTTAATAGAGAACTTGTAAAGTACTTTCAAAAATTTCTAAGGAGTACTTACTTGCCCTCGTAGCACTTCTGGTTGAGAAGATATGGCATTTGCAAGTTGACAGTTTTTCTGAAAATTTGGACAGCACCTCCTTTGTTTAAGGCTGATTTTGTCCACAATTTTCAGATATACAAATATCAACATTTGAAAAAATAACACATAGCAAACTGGTTGCATACATTCTCAGGATTCCAGAAATGTAAAACCCGAAGCCAATCGATGATTCTACTAGAAATTACGATCCGAACAGTAACTGAATATATAGCGGTCCATATTCTGGACTGTTTCGATACCTTAAACATTACTTTGATTTAGACTTGGTTATTGCGAGTTTTAGCCTTCGTGTTGAATAGGAAGTTGATAGAGGACTCTTTAAGCTTTCCAGGCATGTATAAATATGCCTAGGTTGCATTTCTATTTTAAGAGTTATGGCTGTTCAAAGTTCAGAATTTTTCTGGCTGTTTCAGATAGCACCTATATACATGTACTATCTTCAACTCCAGGTTCTAATTAGTTCTAAACTGAATTTGAGGTAACATTGAATAACAAAGTTGTAGAATAGCTCTTCCCCTTTCCAGAAATGTATCATAATGGAATAGAAGAGCTTTCTACAAAGAGTTATGGCAAAAATTCAGATGCTGTCTTATACAGTTTCAGAACAGCAGCTGAGTTAGTTAGAGAGGATTTTCACCATCTTACAATGGTCTTTTGGCTTGGGGTAAGTAGAAAACGTATAGAGGACTTCAAAAGATTTCTAAAAAGTATTCATTTGCGTTCATATCCCTTCAAGTTAAAGAGATATGAATTTTCAAAGTCGGGTCAAATTCTATTAGAAAACAGAACTCACCGGCTTCGAAACCCATGAATTGGAAACAAACTCAAATTTGAAACTTACCTCAAAACTCAAGTCCGATAGCTAGAACTTGCTTTACAACTAAGAATTTGCTTTGGAACTAAATGGAATCTTAAAAGATATCTTGACGACCTTCTTATCTATAGCATATCACTATGGATCTTCATGCTTAACCAAAATCTCACTCCGGCGAAGTCGAGCTAAACTCTCGCCAGGAACAAAGAACTTTGGTTCACCTAGTCTTGAAGAGAAACATTCTACCTTGTCCATAAGATATCAGCAACTGATATTTGGACTTAATATGAATATAAAGCCATTTCTTTCGTGGGGGATGGTCAAAGTATCAAATGTGATACTAACGGTACTACGTTCCTTACCAAAGAAAAGTCTAACCCGGTATATTCGGATACGTCTACAGGTGGTCCTAATATCGATCACTCACAAACGTTTACTACACGGGTCGCTACCATAGTTAGTGTACCTTCAGGAGACAAACAATCCCCTTTCACACCTTCACACCTCAAGGGAGGCACGGGGAAACATGACAGGCAGTCACAATAATATATATAATCAAAAGTAAATGCTTACGACTCTGGTGTGAGTCGCCCTCGAGCGAAGTCATATCTCGAGGTACATGGTTGTACTACGTCTGTACAGCAAAGAATCCCACACGAACCGGCTTATACACGCTCGGGCATACGTGTTTCGCATGATCCCATAGAACATGAATAGTTCTAGAGATGCATACTATCGGGTTATACACCACCCGACGGGGGCTCCCACTAATTTTGTGTCATGCAGGCGTACCGCGTGTCATATGTTCTCGGAAACATGGAAAGTTTTAGAGACTCATATTGACTTTCCGTGCTAAGCCACGGAAATATCACATAGCACACCTCGTATGCAGAGCTTATCGAGATTGATCCGCTCTCGGCGGCGTACCTTACCTCTTACCTTAAAGACGGAGCGTCGTTACAGAAATGATATAACAAGTTAGCTCACCACCTTTATAGCTTATACTAGTAATAGTCCTTAATGGGCATATAGCTAATCCTCACTCGACTACTTCGGAGTTTTCGAAAATAGGCTCTTTTCGAGCGTGCTATTCCCAATGAAGCTATGATACCATGTATGTGGGGACTGGAGTCCACACATCCGAGGATCTCATTGGGTGGTGCTGTGCGATGCGGCACCTAACAGCACACACAAAAAGGATACCAAAACATATAAATTTTCATTTCATAATAAGAAGAGTTTACAAAAGAGTGTACAACAGGGGTACACACGCAGCGGAAAATACATACTCATACTCTCACCTAACTAAGTAGGAGAGAAGATGTAACACCCTCATTTTCATGCATCATGCCCTGCATACACTCATATACATATTTAACATTAACCCACAACAAGAGGAACGATTTTAAAATTGATTTGGAACAAAACCGCACTTGAAACGCAGGAAAGTGCGGACTAGTCCGTTTTTGCTGCGGACTAGTCCGATTTTTGGCACTGGAAACTTTCGGACTTGTCCGATTTTGTGCGGACTAGTCCGATATTCCATGAATCCTTGAAAATTTGCTAAGTCCTTGGACTTTTCCGGACTAGTCCGGTGTTCCAGCGGACTTGTCCGATTTCCTCTCTGTTTAAAGTCGGACTTGTCCGATTTTTGGCCAGACTTGTCCGATTTTCTCTCTGGACGACTTCGGACTGGTCCGGTCCTTTCCGGACTTGTCCGATATTTCGTGACTCCGAATTGATCTTTTGTTTTACGACTTGTTTCTTGGGTTTCACGTTAAGTGGGCCTAGGGACGTCGTGCCTAACTCTTTTAGAGCCCATGTGGGACTCTAAACCGGCCTCTACTCCTCTCAAACTCGAAATCCATCTAACCCTATCCTCCACCTCTATATAAAAAGCCCCACCCCTTGGATTGACATCTATTTGCCACTTTTCCACCCACCCAAACCCTAGTTCGTGGAGAGTCACCATCAAGGAGGGAGGAGAAGATCCCAAGCAAGAAGAAGAAGAGGAGGAAACGAAAGAGGATCAAGATCTCCACCAAGTTTCGTCCTTCACCACCAATTCATCTCCAAGTTCATCACCAACCCTAGATCATCAAGATCCAAGTGTTACCTCCAAGTTTCTTGATTCATTGGAGTCCTAAACACCTGGTATACCTTCTATTCTATTTTCCTTATGTGAATTCAACCCCTAATCTCCAAATTCACGTCGATCTAGAAAACCCTAATCTGCTGATCTCGCAGAGTGCGAACTTGTCCGGTCCCTAGCGGACTAGTCCGGTCTTTCTGGTTAAATTGTGTTGAATTAGTTCTAAAATTTGATCTAATCACATCCAAACCTGGATAAACTTGTTAAAATCTATTAGAACTAGTTAGTGATCATTAAAAGTTCTACCTTGCATTTGCATCAATCATGCATGTCATGTCATATTGAGTAATATTTGTGCAATCTTTGATTGTGTTTCTTGTTTTGTATGTTATTGTGTGGATTAGATGGATTTGCGCTAGAGAGTGCCGCGGAGGATCTACAACACCAAGAGTTTGAAGGCTTTGACCCTAATCAACAGCAAGAGCAAGACAAGTGTCCTTGAAGCATATTGATCCTGTTTTAAAATAAATGTTTTGTTTGTAAAACTGCATGCTTGTGTCAATTTGATGGGAACCCTATGATAGGATGTTTACTAGCTTTGTTTAACCACCCTTGTCACCTGGGACATATGTAGAGAGTCGGGATGGGATTTTTACCTTTTTGCTTCGCTTAATCAACTGGGATGGAAAAACAACACTACACATTTAATTATGTATTAATGATATTCTGGTTAATGTGAACTGGTCAATACGGTATGGTAATGGGTGATCTAAGCAAGACTGGTATGTGGATGGGTTGGATGTTATGGTGGTTTGCTTGCTTTAGATCTAAGGACCGGTTCATGTGAGAATAAGCCAGGACTACAGTGCCACCACGAGGCCAAGTATGGGTGCGGCGTAGCTGATTAATTAGGGCTTTGCTAGTGCTGTTTGGATCATTGTGGATACTCGGGGAAGGGGTAGTCGGATTGGGTTTGTTGATGATTGGTGGGACTACCCTGGGATCCGAATGGCTCAAGAGGGGGCCCTTGGTTGAAGATGTGCTCAGTTGGAGACATCGTCACCGGTGAAATCTCAGTGGGGTCTAAATAGGCTAGTAATCCTTTGTAAAGGCTATTTTGTGATCTCTTGGCCATACACCAAAGGAAGTGTAATTGGCATAAGGGAGGTTCTTTAGTCGCCGACAGGTGATGAAATCACAAACACGTGGGTAAAGTGGTACAAACTCTGCAGAGTTAAATAAAACTATCATGATAGCTGTGCTCCCGGTTATGAGCACCTGGACAACTTCCATGATTAGAGGGAACTTGGTATTGGTAATGGTCATGGTTCGGTAATGGTTATGAATTTATTTCTGGTATTGAATATGGTTATTGGCAAATGGTGAAATATGGAATTATTGATGAGGATGGTGAATTGTGGACTGGTATTATGGTATTACTTATGATTATAATCGGTTTACTTCACATACATATAATATATTGCTTTTCAAATGTTTTAATGTACTTTTCAGCACTTTGACATTATTATTGTCGTCATTTGAATCAGCCACATGTCATACTTTCCGCACTTGCTGAGTACGACATGTACTTACTCTTGCAATCCCCCCCAACAGTTGCAGGTCAGGATTGTGAGTTTAATAGTGATAATGCGGAGTTCTAGGCCGTGTCTACCATCAGCTTGCCTGTGGTGTTGATTGGAGCTGCGCTATCCCTTTTGCTTAGTTTCCTTAGTTGCTTAATTAGTTTATTTCCGCTGCATTAGTTGAACTTGTCACTAATTTTCATTAGAGTTTGTATGGTTTGTGTAATAAAATTTGATAATTAATCTTGTTCTGTGGTAATTTTCTGTATACTCTTTTGTGATTGCACTCGTGTATGTGTGGTGAACATCCTGGGCACAAATGTGCGTTAGCTTGGTTCATTTTTCGGAATCGGGCGTCACAGAAGACGTCCATGCCCTAGGACGCTTCTCACTAGCAACAAGAAGAACATTCAGCAGCGGCGTGGTTCACATGAGATTTATCTCGATACCTCGAGATCTGAAGTACAACCTGAAAAGCAGAGATAAACCTAATACCTGCAAAAATCGTTAAAGCGCAAACGTGAGCATAAGGCTTAGCAATACTAACCCGTCTCACTAGACATATGCAGAGTGAATACTAAGCATAGGTAAGGAATATCATAAATAGACTCGCCTACAAGTGGATCATTATAATCATGTTTTAAGTAGCAAGTGACATTCTTCAAGCACAGCACATCATAGACTCCACAATCAAACAAGAAACGCTTTGTCGATGATATGACATGCCCAAAGCACATAATGCTATTACAGGTAAAGTATGGGGAAACTGTAAACTTTTAATTGTACTATCTCTAAGCCATACAAGGTTGCAAAGCAATTATAATTCAATATATCATATTCTTCTGACTTCTTTAGTATTTACTATGTCACGACTCAGTGAACAAGTGGTACTCTATTACTGCGAGGGACGGTGATTGCAATCAGGATACACCCAGACAACACGACACATACACACATTCGGAAGTGTCGGCGAGTACATGAGTACCTAAGTAACACTTCAGTACTAGTCGTATATGGCTACCTTTCACAAGAAACCCGAACGTTGAACCTGTCTCACCTCCGCGAACAGAAGGTCTCCGCACAGAACACCTTTGTGCCCGCTAACTGATTTACACCTTACTGTCCTCAACCCACCCCTATCGATGGTGAGTTAATGGCCTCAACATCCTAGTTATCGAGTTATGTCAGTTTACTGGAGCCCATATATCCAGTACGTCGCCGGTACAAGTCAAGCTTGTTCCAAGGGGACGCATACAGACGGGCCTTAATCGACACAGGCAGGGCTATGCGACCAAGACTCCAATTCTCGTTGCTTCCTATCCATCCCCTGCTCGGTCTTAAATTCATTATATTAAGCCATTGTCTATCTAACCAATCCTGTGAGATATGTCCTACATCTCTTGCGAGTAGATTCCAGCTACTCGACTTCTACCGGATCACTTACAACATTAACATAGCAGTTCTACATGTCGAGCTATCAACATACCCAATTAACCAATGGGATTGGGGGTCATGCATCTGGAGTCTTCAAGCATCCTGAACGTAATGCACAATTCATATACTAATCAACATAGTGATAAAGCAAAACTTTATAAATGACTTAAATGCAAACCGGGGCTTGCCTTAGTTTGCGACTCTAAACAATGTCAGTTGTTATTGGCTTGGTCTTCCTTCAAAGAGTCTGCCATGGAACTTCAAGCTGGAACACTCTGGCCTTCTCTTCCAAGCGAAGCTCCTCATCGATCACCTATCATCACGTTCCTACCGACATAATATGCATATAAGTACATAATGTAATATACTTTAGATTAAACAAGTTAAACAACTCTAAGACTAGTAAGACTAACTAGAAGGAAGAGGTATGCCTCTGTTGCGTGGATAAACAAAGGATGGAGTCAAGTGGTCATAGTAGTATCGAGATGTGAATTGAAAGGTGCAATGTAAGCACACATTGCAACCTGGCACTCAACACTCGACGCTATGCCACTCAAGGACGATAAAGCTGAATGGTGTGGAAGTGTTGGACTGGTAGTGTAAGGATGACCCAAAAGTCAAGGTGGCATCGAAAGCTTAAGGCATGAGTGAACTGTGCAACAAGAGGTCACGGCCCAGAAGGCGACCAATGAAGTTACACAAACTCATTAAATAGTAAACCTAATTAAGTGACCAGTGTGGTCGCAGGGTTCTGAATTAGGATGAATCGATGTGAAACCCTAGCGACACTTGGAAAAGAAGTGAGATCGACATCGCTTGGACTTAAAGATTCATCACAAGCACTGCTAACCTAGCATGAGTATCAAGACACGTTCAAAGGACCTTTAGGTGAATCAGTCGCTACGACAATCTCCGCAAGCATCGCCCAAGTTCTTACATGACACTATTGCAGTGTCCTTTGCAAGATTTTAAGTTCGCATTTTTGCATTTTTTGTTCTTCCGAAAAGCGGGCTTTTACAGTCGGGGGCCGGGGGCGGCGGGGGCGCAGCGTGGGCGCGACGGACCGGGGGCGGCGAGGCTGGGGGCGCGACGGACTGGGGCCGGCGAGGCCGTGGGCAGCGTGGGCGCGGCGGGCCGGCGGCGGGAGCGGGAGTGGGGGCGGCGGGGCTGGGGGCGGAGCGGAGCGGGGGGGGGGGGGGGGGGCGTAAGGATAGGACGAAGAGAATGAGCTCGGTCCGACGGTATATGACTTTAATTTGCGACAGCCTATTTAATTGTGATGGCCCAAGGGTTAGCCGTCGCAATTAACACTATTTGCGACGGCTAATGGAAGAGGCCGTCGCAAATAAGCTTAATTTGCGACGGCCTTCTTATTTGCGATGGCCATTTTAGACGGCCATCGCAAATAAGTGTATATTTGCGACGGTTTTCCTAATTTGCGACGGCCACAGGCGGACCATCGCAAATAAGTTTATTTGCGACGGCCGGCCGTCGCAAATAAGTCTGGCCGTCGCAAATGACCGCGTTTCCTGTAGTGCTCGATGGGAAGTAGGTTAATGCTTAGCCTCCGACATTTGTACAAATGATAATCCGGGTTAGGTAACCGAATTTCATTGACATAGTCGGGATAATAAAATATCAAAGAGCCATCTAGATCATGCTTAAGGGTATGTCCTTGCACTAAATATTCTTTATCAATTAATTCTCTTTCATTTTCAATGTATTGAAATGAAGAATATTCAAGTGCTCCTACCCTAGTAGCAATATGGGTAATCAATGAAGTGCATTCAATTGGCCCTACCCTTGGAATGTAGTCTAACCATTGTGTCACCATAGTAATAACTGGAGAAACTTTTATCTTTTTAATCATGGCAAATAAAACTTTCAACTCATCATCACGCACTATCCTTACATCTCCTCTAGGGAATATAGTCATAGCTGTTGACGGCTCCTAAGATATACTAACAAATCATCTCTGACAATAGTGCTAGAAATGCTTGTTGGTATTACTTACGTACCATTGACTAAACATCTCCAACTGATGTGTCAGAAATACTTGTTAATGGTTCTATTGGATCACAGAGTGAATTCCACAAGCGCATGGAGATATCATTGTAGCATTTCCCCTTAAGAGTATTCCCAAGGGTGTCATTTATTTGATCCCAAAGGAAGGCGGGGTAGAGATATAACAATCATCAAGTGGAAAGGGTAGAAAGGTCTAGGTAAGAATCTAGTAAGGATGGATGAAATAATAGTGGAGGTTGTGTGACACACACAAAAGCTTTCAAGTCTAAGGGGGATTAGATGATCCTAAAGGTTAGTTAAGGATGAGAGTTATGGAGGTACTCCTACTATGCTCTATTGTACATATACATAGTCTAAACTAATTATTCATAAGCTAGATCAATAGTGAATACTTATTCTATGTGGTTCAACATACCGGGCACGGGCTTACCCCTAGCAATACTAGGGCGACTCCTGCCAAGAGCCTGTAGCATAGCCGAACGTGGAGTATTACAAAGGACAGATAGGGCTGTCACCACTAGCCAACCTCTTCAATCTGTGGGTCTACGAGACATCCAATGCTACTTAGCTATCCTAGCACCATGCTAGCATATTAAGTAATTACCTTAAGAGCCTAGGCACAATCCATCCTAAGGCAATGAATTGAATCATCATTGAACCAATGTTCATAAACAACATAATTATCCATACTAACCTAGTTATGTTATAATTAACTAGACTATAGTGGGGGTCTATAGGTTCTATGATAATGAGATATGTTCATGATGAAATAGTCATAGAAGCTATACCTTCCACATACATGGACTCCACAATCAAACAAGAAACGCTTTGTCCGAGTATATGTATAAGTAGAGACTAAAGATACTATCTTTATTATGCATAATGTCACAATTACAAGAAAGAATACATGAGCCATATCTTTCCCAAATATAGGATTGGGAAGAGAGAGACTCCTTACTCCTTTCCAAATTTGGACATGAGACTAGAGACTCTCCTCTCTACTGCCTAACTCCTAAGACTATGGATGATAGTGTATACAATAGAGATGAAGCTCAAGTGTTGTGTGTTGAAGTGAGGGGTAGGGGGTCCTATTTATACTAGTGTTGAGGTTGGTTCCCGCCACCAAAAGCGCTCGAATCAGTCACCATTGACTCCAGGGAGCCGGGAGGAGCCAACACGTGGAGGATGACTGAGTTTGGTGCAAAGACCAGGTCGGCCGACCCCCTGGTTTGACCGACCTGGTCATTTCACCGTTCCTTGTGTGCTTTCTCCAGGTGGCTGCCAGGTGGGTCCCATTGATGTATATGGGTGATACACCGTTGGATCTCCTCGGATACTTCTGTTTATGGGCCATTTGATCCATGGGATGCCACGTGTCATCGCCTGATTGGTTGGGATGATATTTTATAGGATTGGTCCCTCTACATTTCCTCATTTCCTGCATAAAATGCTACATACACATATTTCTCCAAGTCCAAGTGGAATTGGGTTAGATAGAAAGGTGATGTGTGCAAGAAATGATCAATCCTTCACATAATTGAGTTAAATTGACAGATGAAATTGGTATATAATAGCCATCAACAAACTCCCCCAAGCTTATCCTTTGCTCGTCCCGAGCAAAGTCAAGACTTCAGGTTGATGACCAGGAGTTGCTACAATGTCTTATTTTCAATAGTATCTAATGCACAACAAGATACTCTACCTAGTATTGCAGAAATTGGCTAGGATACTCTACCTTTCTTAAGTTATCATGGGGTGTATGATTTTTTCATATTCATGAGTAGTTGAAAGGTAGAATAGCAAATGGAGCAAACATAGCCTAGAAATCAAGTTCCACTTAAATCCTGGAGAATTCAATTTAGATATTAAGTACCTCAATTTGATTCTCTTAATCACTCCTTTGTGGATAGTGGAAATATTTCCTCACCAAAGCATTGTGCCTCTACTATTCCTACTCATTGAATATGGCTTGTATGTGGAGCTTGGTAAGGAAAGTAATTAGCATATTTTCATCACATATATTACTAAGTAAAAGAGTAAGCCTTAGGAGAATTCAAATCAAAACTTTTTTGATTTAAGACTAGTGCATGTGTGATGGAGTGGAAGTGTATGTGGGTACTTTAGATAACTCCTTTTTGGTATAATCTCTCTTTCTTTTGCAGGGATGAAACATGGCTACTTTTCTTTTCTTTTTTTTTTCATTTTCTTTTTGTAGCCATGTCTTCTACTCCTTTTTTTTTTCAATGAATTTTGAAGAGAGTGCTAAACATGAATAACATAGAGTTTCTTTTTTTGTTGTGGTATGGTGGATATGATGGACATTTTGCTTACTTCTAGTGTAGAAGTATAGCATGTGCAAGTGAAGTCTTGAATTCAAAAAGAGTTGAATGATTTCTCACATAGGTCTATACTAGTCTGACTAGGCTCAATGTGAAAGCAAATAGCATATGCATAAGGTTTTGTCTATGTATGAACATTATATGGCTTTGGTAGGTATTTCCAATCAATTGAGGGAAACTTAAATCTTTTTAGAATTTCTCCGGAAATCTAAGTTTTACTTTCAAACTAGGACTAGCAGCCCTATTACTAATTCTAATCTTGCAACAACCTAGAATTAGGTTAAGCTTTTGCTACCCACGATTTCCAAATTAAGGTAAAAGTATTTCAAACCAATCAAAGCAATATTCAGAGAGTAGCAAGTTGTAAACTAGAGACTTAGGAAAATAAAACAGAGCAACTATTCATCATTTCATCTATGTGAATTCTAAATCATTCTTACCGCACATCTTTATTTGATGAAAGCAAATCTAACCTATATTTTTTTATATGCAAGGTGGATGATGGATGGATGGAAAATAAATATGCAAGGAATGTGATACATGTTACCTCAAGTGGGGGTCCTCCCCCAAGCTTGTTCTTCAACTACCTCCGTGATAAGGGTTGAACCCTTGATGACAGAAGTATGCTGCAAGATCGGCTTGTTGTTGTTGTAGCGCCGTGTTGAAGTTGGTGAACTGAGCATCCATGTGTTGTTGCTAATCCTGGGTATCTTGAACATGCTCCTGGAGTGTGCTGTAGATTTCACCCGTTCTCACTTCAAGTTCTCCCATACATCTAGTGAGCTCCGTCATTCCATGGCTATAGTCATGATGACTTCTAGCCGAAAAGGAACGAAGTCCTCTAATGGACGTTGGGGGCAAGCTGCTAGAGCTTGAAGTGGATAAGAGTGGATCCCTTTGCCATTCTTGCCAAGATGATCCCCCAGTCTCATACGTCAGAGGTTGAGTCCATCCGGGCTCATAACCCATTGGGTTCTCTTCCTCTTGGTATTCATGGACCGGAGAGATTATCGGTGGCATGCCTGTGGTTGCAGCCCTCGCACGATTCCTTGTTACCCTGCCAGAGACATTACTTCTTCTTGCTTCCTCAAGGGGAATAAGATTAATAGTTAGCCTCCGGCAGTTGTACAAATGAAAATCCGGGTTAGGTAACCGAATTTCATTGACAAAGCCGGGATAGAAAAATACCAAGGAGCCATCATGATCATGCTTAAGGGTATGTCCTTGTACTAAATAGTCTTCATCAATTAATTCTCTTTCAGTTTCAATATATTCAAATGAAGAGTATTTAAGTGCTCCTACCCTATCAGCAATATGAGTAATCAATGAAGTGCATTCAATTGGTCCTAATTTTGAAATGTAGTCTAACCATTGTGTCATCATGGCTTTGACTGGAGCAACTTTATCTTTTTAGTCAAGGCAAACAAAAATTTTCAATTCATCATCTCGCACAACCCTAACATCTCCCCTAGGGAACATAGTCATAGTCACCCATCTATGCATGAAGCGTAAGGTAGGGTTTTGGATGTGGGTATTCCTAGGAGCCCTACATGTGACCTCACTAGTTAGCTCATGCCAAAAACTTTGTTTGTTAAACTTAGGCAAATTGTCTAAATCTAGCAAACACCATTTATGGAAGCCTAGGATGCTACCTAATTCTTTCCATAGGATGTTGTATTCTTTTTGAAATAATCTATAAGTAATACCATCAAATCCTATTCTTAGCGTGCAAAGGAATTGGATAGTGAGAAGGCGTGAACCTTTCTCCTCTTTGTGAGCGAAGTCATCAAATCCAATTGCATGCCAAATGGAAAAAAATTCGGAGTCCATACCTATTTTGGCAATCATATGTGGATCATAAGCCTTGGTGTGGCGAAACTCACGATCTTGGAGAAGCCTGTGTGCTTGATCTTCAACTTCGCTTCGTATGTCGAGGTCGTTGTCATGAAGAAGTTGGTGTGGGTTGCTTCTCTCTTCCATGGGAGTGTCCTGACACACACTTCTCCTCCTTGGGCTTGTACCCATGGAAGAGAGGCGTGCACTAGAACCTTCACCATGGCTTGAGCTTGCAGCCTCCTTCCTCTTTTCAAACAACCTCTTCATGTCTTTTTGAGTTCAACAAGCAAGAACAAAACAAGGCGAGAAAAAATTGAAAAGAAAAACAAAACTCTCAACGAATTTTCTCCTCTTGAAGGTTTGAGTGTAAAATGCAAATGCAAACAAAAGAAAATCTTTTTGGGGATGGATTTGAGCAAGAATGTTGCAATGAAGAGAAAGAAAAACAAGGTGAGCTAGAAAGTGACTTGGCGAGGTGTAAAATGATGTGGTGTGTGAAGAGAGGTGCTCCTCACGGCCACAATTTATAGGGTGCACCCTCCAACAGTCACTTGGGGTTCAAAATATAGCCGTTGGAGGAAGGGGAGCCAATTTGGCTCCACTCCCTGTTCAGCCGACCAGGGGGTTCGGCCGACCTGGCAGGGGGCCCCCTTGGTTCCCTTTTTGGCAAGTGGCTCCCCAACGGCTATAAAGATAGCACGTTGGTGAAATGCCACATGTGCAACTCAGAAAAAATTGTTTTTCAAATAAAAACCTTTTTTCAAATCCAATAAAAATTTTCTTTTGAAAAGAAAGAAAGAAAAAAATTGATAGTTGAGAATATAAGATTCTCAACATGCTATGAAAAATCAAATATGCAATGGGAAAAATCCAAATGGGGTGGAAGCAGAAAGAAAGAAAAAAATTGTGGGATAACTGCCAATTTAACCTATTGGCGTAGGTCTCACCACCATCCGATGAGATAGACATTCCTCCGTCTTCATTTCACATCCGGGCCGAGAGGGATGGGCTCGGACGGCTTGTCTTGCTTCTTCTGCCATTCCTTCTTTGGCGGCTTGGTGGACTTGGGCCTTCGGGAAGGTCCAGATGATTCCGTCGCCTTTGGATATCGGCGTGGTCGAAACGACGGATTCTCCTTGTAGATTAATCTTCTCATGAATGCAATGAGTGAGTCCACCTTTGGAGGTGTGAATTCATCCTCTATGATGTGTTTATCATTCGGCCCATACTTGATTCGAATCTTGGAGCATTGTTCTGATTTTGGCTGAAAGCTAAACCTTTCCTCCTTGCCATTGATATGGAAGCGGATTTCTCCAGCTCCCACATCTATGCGAGCTTTTGCAGTGCTTAGGAATGGACGCCCGAGAATGAGTGGTGTATCTATGTCGGTGTCCATGTCTAACACCACAAAATCCACGAGTATGAAGCAGTTCTGGATCTTCACCGGGACGTCTTCAGTAATACCCGCTGGATAACGGACTGAAGAGTTAGCTAGTGGTAGCTGCATTGGTGTTGGAGTCAGCTCTATGAAGTTCAGCTGGTCAAACACAACCTTGGGCATCACACTAACACTTGCTCCCCAATCACAAAGTGTCTTGTCAAAGAGGTGAGCCCCAATTGATCATGCAATGGTAGGACATCCAAGGTCCTTCTGCATGTTGCTCTCTCGTACGAAAATAATGTTGACATTTTCCGTCAGAGGTTCTGGCTGGCCTGGCATCTTGCCATTCTCCATCGGAAGAATAGCAGCTGCCAGCTGAGCCAACTGAGTCTCGAGCATCTTGTTGAAGCTCAGTTGATTCTTGAAGGCTGAGGATAGTCCTTCAACCTTGGCATTGATGTTTTCCAAGGTCTTGTCATTAGCTGATAGCTTCTTGGATAGGGCATCGTTGATCTTGAGCTGGCTAATGGCAAGTTCTCTCAAGTTGGGCTGATTTCTAGGGTTGCCATTGTTGTTGTACCCTCCTTGAAAGAATGGGCATTGTTGACCCCACCCTTGACCTCCTGGACAATAGCCATTGTTGTTGTTGAAATTTCCATTGTTGGCGAGGTATAGGGCATCCTCATGAGTTTCTGGGCAATCATTGCCCATATGACCCGTGTTGCCACAGACTTCACACGTGATGTGAGAGTCTAGGTCATAGGCATTGCCAAACACTTCACCACTCGCTTGTCCATCAATTTTCTTCATTAGGAGGTCCAATTTGCAGTAATCATGTCCACCTCCTTCAAGGTGTGCATGCCTCGCTGTCGGGTATGGAAACGCTCATCATTCCATCTCATGTTGGACACCATATTCTCAATAAGATCTTTAGCTTTTGGCATCGTCAATGAGAAGAAGGCTCCTCCAGCAGCAACATCCAAATGGTCACGAGCTGATGGGATCAGCCCGTTATAGAAATTCAGAATAAGGAGCCAGTCATCCATCCCATGGTGGGGACAGGCTAGGATGTACTCTTGAAGCCTTTCCCATGCTTCGGGAATAGATTCCTTGAGCTCTTGTTGAAAGCTAGAAATCCTTCCACGTAGGGCATTGGTTTTGCCCAACGGGAAGAATTTGGCGAGGAATGCCGTAGAACAATTCTCCCAAGTGTCTACAGCACTTTGGTTCACTTAGAACCACTATTTCGCTCTACCAAGGAGAGAGAACGGGAACAGTCTCAGACAGATCGCATCCGGGGACACATCCTTGATCTTAAAAGTGCTGCAGATCTCGAGGAATTGTTGCAGGTGAGCACTTGCATCCTCGTTAGCCTTCCCACATAATGGGTTGGCTTGCACCATAGTGATAAGGCCAGTTTTGATCTCGAAGTTCACATCTCCCGTGTTAACAGTGGGCCCAATAGGAACATTGTTAGCAGAGGGAGCTGAGAACTCACGAAGGGTCTTCTGAGCCATTGGCGTTTGGATTGTTGGTGCAAAAATGCTGGCTTGCTTTGCTGCTCAAATTTTTTGAGGAGTAACGACACGGGGTCAGTCTCTCAGAAGAGATTCGGGATCTTCAACAAAGTTTTCCGGCAGGCGGAAACCAAACATACACTACCCTATTTTCACATTTATAATAAATGCGAAAACAAAGAATGGTTATCCTACTACAGTCCTACCCAGAGTTCTATCCTATAAACTTAGTTATGTTATATATCTATTTGCCTTCCCCGGCAACGGCGCCAGAAATGCTTGTTGACGGTCCTAAGATATACTAGCAAATCATTCCCGGCAATAGTGCCAGAAATGCTTGTTGGTATTACTTGCGTACCATTGACTAAACATCTCCAACTGATGTGTCAGAAATGCTTGTTAATGTTTCTATTGGATCACAGAGTGAATTCCGCAAGCGCACGGAGATATCATTGTAGCATTTCCCCTTAAGGGTATTCCCAAGGGTGTCATTTATTTGATCCCAAAGGAAGGCGGGGTAGAGATATAATAGTCATCAAGTGGAAAGGGTAGAAAAGTAGGTAAGAATCTAGTAAGGATGGATAAAATAATAGTGGAGGTAGTGTGACGCACACAAAAGCTTTCAAGTCTAAGGGGGATTAGATGATCCTAAAGGTTAGTTAAGGATGAGAGTTATGTCGGTACTCCTACTATGCTCTATTGTACATATACATAGTCTAAACTAATTATTCATAAGCTAGATTAATAGTGAATACTTATGCTATGTGGTTCAACACATCTGGCACGGGCTTACCCCTACCAATACAAGGGCGGCTCCCGCCAAGAGCCTGTGGCATAGCCGAACGTGGAGGATTACAAAGGACAGATAGGGCTGTCACCACCTACTGCCTACCTCTTCAATCCGTGGGTCTACGAGACATCCAATGCTACTTAGCCATCCTAGCACCATGCTAGCATATTAAGTAATTACCTTAAGAGCCTAGGCACAATCCATCCTAAGGCAATGAATTGAATCATCATTGAACCAATGTTGATACACAACATAATTATCCATACTAACCTAGGTATGTTATAATTAACTAGACTACAGTGGGGGTCTATAGGTTCTATGATAATGAGATATGTTCATGATGAAATAGTCATACAAGCTATACCTTCCACATACATGGACTCCACAATCAAACAAGAAACGCTTTGCCCAAGTATATGTATAAGTAGAGACTAAAGATACTATCTTTATTATGCATAAATCACAATTACAAGAAAGAATATATGAGTCATACCTTTCCCAATGTAGGATTGGGAAGAGAGAGACTCCTTACTCCTTTCCCAATTTGGACTTGGGACTAGAGACTCTCATCTCTACAACCTAACTCCTCTAAGACTATGGATGATAGTGTATACAATAGAGATGAAGCTCAAGTGTTGTGTGTTGAAGTGAGGGGTAGGGGGTCCTATTTATACTAGTGTTGAGGTCGGTTCCCACCACCAAAAGTGCGCGAATCAATCACCATTGACTCCAGGGAGCCGAGAGGAGCCAACACGTGGAGGATGACCGAGTTTGGTGCAAAGACCAGGTCGGCCGACCCCCTGGTTCGGCCGACCTGGTCATTGCACTGTTTCTCGTGTGCTTTCTCCAGGTGGCTTCCAGGTGGGTCCCATTGATGTATATGGGTGATACACCGTTGGATCTCCTCGGATACTTCTGTTTGTGGGCCATTTGATCCATGGGACGCCACGTGTCGTCGCCTGATTGGCTTGGATGATATTTTATAGGATTGGTCCCTCTACATTTCCTCATTTCCTGCATAAAATGTTGCATACACATATTTCTCCAAGTCCAAGTGGAATTGGATTAGATAGAAAGGTGATGTGTGCAAGAAATGATTAATCCTTCACATAATTGAGTTAAATTGACAGATGAAATTGGTATATAACATCCGTCAACAATAGCCACCCATCTATGCATGAAGCGTAAAGTGGGGTTGTGCAAGTGGCTATTCCTAGGTGCACTACATCTGACCTCACCAGTTAAATCTTGCCAAAAACTTTTTTTGTTAAACTTAGGCAAAGTGTCTAAATCTAGCAAACAACGTTTATGGAAGCCTAGGATTTCACTTAATTCTTTCCATGGAGAGAAGGCGTGAACCTTTCTCCTCTATGTGAGCAAAAAATTCCCATCCTACTGCACGCCAAATGGAAAGAATTCAGAATCCATACCTATTTTGGATATCAAACCCGGATAATAAGCTTTCATATGAGAAAACCCACAATCTTGGCGGAGCTTGCGTGCTTGATCTTCAACTTCATTTTGGATGTTGAGGTCGTTGTCATGAAGAAGTTGGTGTGGGTTGCTCCTCTCACCCATGGGGGTGTCCTCTCCTACACTCCTCCTCCGTGAACATGGTGTAGCAACAGAAGAGGGGCGTGCACTTGAGCTTGCAACCTCCTTCCTATTTCCAAACAACCTTTTCATACCTTTTAGGGCCACAACAAACAAGAACAAAACAAGGAAAAAACTTGAAAGAGATGATGTTAGTGAAAACAAAACCCCGACGAATTTTCCCTTGAAGAACTTGAAAGCAAATTGCAAATGCAAACAAAAGCAAATCTTTTTGGGTTGGATTTTGAGCAAGAGTGTTGAAAGCATCTAGGCCCCATGAGGTACGGTTTCGGTGATTAATGACAACCATTCGATATTACTAATGAATTTGTGAATGCAAGGTCCCAATAACACTCAATCAAATGAAGTCAATATTACATTGGAGACCCATATAAAATCAACCAATGAGATCAAATCGAATCATACGAAGACAAGAAGTGAAAGCTCTAACTTGATACTTGAAGACTATCAAAACAGCACTTCAATCAAGTGTCAAAGAGGTCACAAGTTCAATTTCCAAAAGAACAACTCAAAACAATTCGAAGTCAACAGATTGAACACACCGGATCATCCGATGTTTGTTGAGTTGACTGCATCGGTCGAGTTGTGTCAACAGAAGAAGAAGACCTCAAACAAGTGCACTCACCGGATCATCCGATGTGAGTGGCTCAGTGACATCGGTCCATCATCACAGTTTGCAATACCATTGGACCAAGTGAAGCACCGGATCATCCGATGTGCAGAATTACATACATCGGTCGATCACTCCAGTAAGCTTCATGATCAAGCAAAATTATGGAGAAAGAGCCACCGGATCATCCGACGAGAAGACAGGTCAACATCGGTCTAACAACGGTCATATCTGACACAGTGACATCAGCTAATTTGGCTTTGACCGATGATAACTGAAGGGGAGACATCGGATCATCCGATGTTCGCAGAGAAGTGACATCAGCCTACTTTTCCAACGGCTATTTCGTGGAGGCTGGCTATTTATACCCCTTCAACCTGTCAAATCGAGAAGACTTGATGCCCAGACATACTCTACACATCCTAGAGCATTCAAGACCTAGAGCTACCACTTTCACATCATTGTTCATCATTTGTACACCAAGAGATAGGCTAGAACTAGCTAGAGATAGTGCTTGTGTGCCTCCATTCTAGGTGATTGGAGTCTCTAGTGTAGTGAGAGCCATAAGGGAGTGCCCCTTGGTGTGTGTGACTTCCGGAGCTTGCCAAGAGGATTGTGGAAGCCCGGAGGATTCAAAGTGTACAAGGCTTGAGCTCCACCTTGCCAAGGTTGGCGAACGGAGAAGAATAGTGAAGACCCCATTGTCTTGGTGACTTGGGAGTGGCAAAACCCTTCGGTGGGTGCCACAATGTGGATATAGGAAGATCCTTGTGATCTTGGCGAACCACGGGATAAACTCCGTGTCCCTTGAGCGTTTGCATCCCTCTCCCTTTTACATTTATGCAATATTCATTCCGCAACTTTAATTTACATTGATTGCATAGATTAATCGCATAGGGAATTGGGCTCTAAGTTGTTAGCTTTTAATTACCTTAAAATTTGAAAGAAAGCCCAATTCACCCCCCCTCTTGGGCATTTCGATTCTTACAATTGGTATCAGAGCTTTGTTGCTCATTGGATCATCCTAGCTTCACCGCTAAAGAGCTTAAATGGCCAAGAATGGGGGTTCGGTTCCTACCTTCGAGGGCAAGAACTTTGCCTATTGGAAAGCACGCATGCGTGCCTACCTAGAGGATATTGCTCCCGAAGTTTGGGAAGCGATCCATGCGGGATTTGGAGATCTCAATTATGTTGGTGATCAACTAAAATGGGATGCTAAGGCTAGAAATGCTATCTATGAATGCATAAGTCAAGACGTATTTGCTAGAATTGCTAGTAAAGAGAAAGCTTGTGAAATTTGGGCATGTTTAATTGAAATACATGAGGGCTCATCTCGTGTTAAAGAACTCAAATATCACTTGCTTAAATCCAAGTATGATGAATTCAAAATGCTTCCTCATGAGAATGTTAACCAAATGTTTTCTCGTTTAAATGTGCTCATTGAGGAGATTAACGCACTTGACATTGCTTCTCTTGGTAAGGGACTTATCAACCGCAAGATACTCATGCTTCTACCCAAGCCCAAGTACAACATTATCAATTCAATGCTCCAAAAGGAATCACTTGACAACATTGAAGTCTCGGAGCTCATTGGAGAAATTCATGCTCATGAGATGAGCGTACTTGGAATGATGGAGGAGTCATCGTCAAAAACCATTGCTCTCAAGGCCTCAACCAAGAAGACAACTCCCAAGAAGAAGAGAGTGGTTGAGCCTAGCTCAAGTGTAGAAGAGCAAGCAACAAGCGAAGAGGACGATGACGAGCTTGCGTTGATGATGAGGAAATTTTCACGTTTAAACTCCAAGATCGCAAAGAAGGGATACTCTTTTGATCCCAAGAAGAAAGCCTTCCTCCCAAGAAAAGATGAAAACAAGACATGCTATCATATCATATGATTGTCCAAGACCGGACAAGAGGAAGGACAACCACAAGGGAAAGCATCGAAAGCTAGAAGAAAGTGATGAAGATGAAGAAGAGGTCAAGCCCAAGCGCTCCCTTGGAAAGAAGAAATTTGACAAAGGCAAGAAGACCAAGCTCTTTCCAAAGAAGAGAAGAGGGCCTCAAAAAGTCTTCATGTGCGAGGCCAATGAGTGGATCACGGATGAAGAATCAAGCAACGAAGAGAGTGAAGATGAAGAAAACTTGGCGGGCCTTGCCATCGTCGACAAGGACAACTCACCTCTTCGTCCACCTCCTATGTGCCTCATGGCAAAAGGTAACACTAAGGTACGTGATGACTCTAGCGATGATGATGATGAGCTCCCCCTCAATGAATTAGCATCTATGATTAATGAATACCATGTCATCATAAAAAGGGAAAAGAGCAAGGTTAAGGCACTTGAACAAGCTTGTGCTAAGCTTGAGAGTGCGAAGCTTGATTTGCATGACAAGTATGTAACCATACTTAAAGAGCATGACACGCTCAAAACACATGTCAAGCAAATCGAGGAGGAAAATGCTCAAATCAAGCTTGATCATCATGAGCTTGACTTAGCAAACCAAGCACTCTTGGGAAAGCACAATGACTTGGTTCAAGAACATGAAGTGCTTAACCGTGCTTATGAAGCAATTGAACTAAAAATGAAAAACATGAAAAAGGAAACCCTTGATGGCAAAGTATCAACTACTTCACATGCCACTAATATTTTGGATAAGTCTTTGCCTTTGAAAGCAAGCCTTAGGGAGAAGGAGTTGATGGACGAGATTGAAAGTCTCCGCACTAGTGTGGCAAGACTTTCTAAGGGGGAGGACAAGCACAAGGAAATCCTCTACCAACAAGCTAAAGGCTTCCACAAGAGAGGACTTGGATCCTTCTCGGTGCTCAACAAAGGGAAGGTGCCCTCACCGGAGCTTAGGACGAGCTTCATCAAAGAAGTTGGTTCCTATTGCCAACATTGTGAGGTCACCAGACATCACACGAGGGAGTGTCCTCTTCCCAACCGTCCTTCCCCCAAATTGCCTCCTAACTACAAATCTACTTTCAATGATTACCACTATCTCTTGAGCAAAGTAGGTGGCAAGGTGAAGGCAAGGTTCATCGGCAAAGACATTAAGGGCATGAAGGGGAAGCTCCCCAAGCAACTTTGGGTCCCAAAATCACTTGTATCACACATACAAGGACCTAAGTTGGCTTGGGTGCCTAAACTCAAAAACTAACTTCATGTGTGTAGGTGAACTACAAAGCCGGAGGAAAGCATTGGGTACTCGATAGCGGGTGCACTCAACATATGACCGACAATGATGGTATGTTCACCACCATAGAGAACCCCGACAATCATGAACAAGTCACCTTTGGTGACAACTCAAAGGGGAAGGTAATTGGTTTAGGTAAAATTGCTATTTCGCATGATTTGTCCATTTCTAATGTACTATATGTTAAGTCACTTAGTTTCAATCTACTTTCCATTGCACAACTATGTGATCTTGGACTAACATGCACCTTTGACAAGAATGGTGTTGTAGTAACTAGTGAATCAAGCAAAGAACTAATCTTCAAAGGTTTTCGGCATGGACATCTTTACTTGGTGGACTTCTCCAACAAGGGTGCTAGCTTGACCACTTGTCTTTTCACTAAGACAAGCTTGGGTTGGCTATGGCATCGACGCATTGCTCACATTGGAATGAGCAAGCTTAAGAAGTCGTTCAAGCTTGGGATGGTGACCGGCGTGAAGGATGTCACGTTTGAGAAGAACAAGCTTTGTAGTGCTTGTCAAGCCGGGAAGCAAGTTGCTTCACACCACCCAATGAAGACAATGGTGTGAACCTCCATGCCGCTTGAACTACTCCACATGGACCTCTTCGGACCGTCCACATATCAAAGTCTTGGTGGTAATTTCTATTGTCTTGTTATTGTTGATGACTATTCTAGATATGCTTGGACCTTGTTTCTAGGTGACAAGGGTGAAACTCCGGAAGTCTTCAAGACCTTTGCTAAACGTGCTCAAAGGGAATTTCAACTTCCCATCATCAAGGTCCGGAGTGACAACGGCACCGAGTTCAAAAACTACAACATTGGGGAATGGTGTGATCGTGAAGGCGTGAAGCATGAGTTTTCGGCCACATACACCCCTCAACAAAATGGTGTCGTTGAAAGCAAGACGAGAATGGCATTGTGGTCCGCAACAAGGCAAGACTTGTGGCCAAGGGTTTTTCACAAGTTGAAGGACTAGACTTTGGAGAAACATTCACTCCGGTCGCTCGGTTAGAAGCTATTCGTATACTCCTTGCTTTTGCTTCACATCACAATATAATGCTTTATCAAATGGATGTTAAAAGTGCCTTTCTTAATGGCTATATTAACGAGCTTGTTTATGTTGAGCAACCTCCCGGGTTTGAAGATCCGAGGAATCCTAACCATGTGTATAGGTTACACAAGGCACTCTACGGGCTCAAGCAAGCACCTAGGGGTGGTATGAACATCTAAGGGATTTCTTGGTCATGCAAGGATTCAAGATCGGGAGGGTGGACACCACACTCTTCACCAAGGACATCGACGGGGATTTATTTATTTGTCAAATTTATGTCGATGATATCATTTTTGGCTCAACTAACAAATCTCTTAGCCATGAGTTTGGCACCATGATGTCTAGGGAATTCGAGATGTCAATGATTGGAGAGCTCAACTTCTTCCATGGATTTCAAATCAAGCAACTTCAAGAGGGAACCTTCATCAACCAAGAGAAGTACACCAAGGACCTCTTGAAGAAATTTGAGATGGGAGATTGTAGCTCAAGAAGTACTCCAATGGCGACAAATTGTCATCTCGATGCGGACTTGGACGGTAAACCTATTGATCAATCTCTCTACCGTTCCATGATTGGTTCATTGTTATATCTTACCGCATCTAGGCCCGATATCATGTTTAGTGTGTGCTTGTGTGCTCGCTTTCAAGCGGCACCTAAAGAATCGCATAAGAAGGCGGTCTTTAGGATACTTCGGTATCTCAAGCATACCCCAAGTGTAGGTTTGTGGTACCCCAAGAACGCTAGTTTCCATCTCTTGGGATATTCGGATTCGGACTTTGCCGGATGCCGTGTGGACCGCAAGAGTACCTCCGGTGGGTGTCACTTACTTGGGCGTTCACTAGTATCTTCGTCGAGCAAAAAGCAAAATTCCGTGGCTTTGTCCACCGCGGAGGCGGAGTATATAGCGGCCGGTGCATGTTGTGCCCAAATTCTATACATGAAGCAAACCCTTTTGCACTTTGGAATTAAATTTGGTTGTGTGCCTCTCCTTTGTGACAATGAAAGTGCGGTTAAGATAGCTAGAAACCCCGTTCAACACTCCCGCACTAAGCACATTGATATTCGCCATCACTTCTTGCGGGATCATGAGGCTAAAGGAGACATCACTTTGCAAGGTGTTAGATCCGAAGAACAATTGGCGGATATCTTCACAAAACCACTTGATGAGAAAACCTTTTCTAGACTTAGAAGTGAATTAAATGTGCTAGATGCAACTAACATCATGTAAGTTGCCATGTTCATGTAAGGATGCATATCATATAGGTCTTGCCTAACTCCCAAAGGATAGGGGTGAGCTATAAATAGTTTTCCCTGAGGAAGCCTTTGGAAGGTTTAAACTTGGCAAGATAGATTTATTTTATGCCTTGCATGATCTCTGCCATATAGACTTGCACTCATTCTATTTCTTGCACTATAACTTGTTTGGCATTGCATACGGTAGATTGTCACAAAGGGGAACCCACCTCATGAGAAGGAGACTTGTTTGAAATACAATATCTCAACTCATATAAGGTGGAAAGAACAAAATGTTAGGTACGTTAATGCCTAGAGGAACATGCTTCAAAGAGATAGAAGTCTTCATACTCTACCTCACAAAGCATGGGCCTTACATTTTATTTGGACTTTTTCCTCCATTTTTTTCGGTGTTCCATTTGCATTAAGGCCTAGCCAAGCTTTTGGCATATTAGCTTTTTGAGGGGTAAGGGGTTGCCCAAAAAGTCCTAAGACATGTGTTTCTCTTTGATTGTTTGTTTGGTCAAAGGACATATATGGGATGTTTCTGTTCTGTTGTCATCGGATTATCCGATGCCTAAGCCAATCCCTCATCGGACCAATAGGTGTTCAATCTTCAAGAACCAGTTCAGTCAAAACCTCAAATGATCCGACGCGTTCATTCTGGAAAACATCGGTCCATCCGATGTTCACTCTTCTGGAGCTGTGGTCAATTCAACCGATGTTCACTCCCTCTAACGTCGGATCATCCGGTGTCTACATCTCTCTGTTGAACACCCTTACTGTGATATTCGACCGATGATCAAAATCCTAGACGTTGGTCCATCCGGTGTCAACAACAATTCTTGAATATCCTTACTGTTGCATTCGACCGATGTTCATATTATCTCGCATCGGTCCATCCGGTGTTAAATTTTCGGCTAGGGTTTGGGTCCCACTATTTAAACCCGCGTGCCGCCGCCTTGTTTCTCTCTCCCCGACCTCTCAGTCGCCCGCGCGCCGCCGCCTCTTCCTCCGTCCGTCGACCACCGCGCCGCCGCCTCTCCCTCGCACCCAGCCGCCGCCGCCGCCGCCCTAGGCGCCATCGCCGCCATCTCCGGCCGCCGCCGCCCACAGCACCGCCCCCGCTCGCCGTGCTCCACCCGCGCCGCCTCACCTCCAAGCGCCGCGCCGCCATGCTCCACCCGCGCCCAAGCGCCGCCGCCGCCTCTCTCCACCACCACAGCAGCCCCACGCACAAACCGCTCCTCCCTCCATCGAAGCACCTCCACCCGAGCAACGCCGTCTTCTCCGGCCACCTCACTAGGGTTTCCCGGCCCGTCGATCTTCACGCCCCGTCGTTGACTCCGTGCAATCTCGTGATCGCGATGGCTCGCGACCGGAAGAACAAGGGCAAGGCCGTCGCGGAGCCTGCCGCGAAGAAGCAAAAGCTATCCAAGGAGGAGAAGAAGGCCTTGATGGCCGCTCGCGCCGCCGAGGAGCGTGAGCGTGGCCGAGGAGGGTCCCTGAGGATCCGCGAGGCTCGTTCCAGGCAGCCTCCCATGATCGACGACTCCGAGGCCGAAGAGGAGCCGGTTGAGCCTCTCGTCCGCCGGCGCTCAGCCCGGACGCGTGGGGGTCACACCGAGGCTGCTCCTCGCCCGAGACCGACGGTTGCCGACCGTCGTGAGGACAGGGAGGCCGAGAGGGCCATCTACGAGATGGACACGGCAGTCCGTGTCGGTGAGGGAGTCCGTCTCATGGACTACCGGAAGATGAAGGCCAAGCAACTCCGGAAGCTCAGATGGAGTGTGTTGCTTGAGGAGTGGTACCCGCAGCCCCGGGAAGCTATGGTGGACAGTCAGTTCTGGACGGTCACACATGCGTCGCTCTACGAGACCTACAGACGCCGTGGCCACAAGCTGTTCCAACACAACTACATGGATTGGGTTCAGCTTGAAGTAGCCGCAGGGACAGAGATCAGGCCGTTCTTTGAGAGGTACAGGGGCCTGGTGCAGTTGCTGTCGTATGAGCGGAGTGCTTACGTGGAGGATTGGGTCCGCGTGTTCTACGCCACCCTCTACGTCTCTGAGGGCAGACGATCCATTGACTTCATGTTCATGGGTCAGCACTACCACCTGTCGAGGCAGATGTTGGGACAGCTGCTTGGAGTAGACTTGCACGACATCTGCATCCATGAGAGAGTCTACGGTCAGGCAGACCCGCCGAGGAGGCCGCTCACTGGAGGAGTGGCTCCTGCTCTGGAGGAGATCAGATCTCTCTTTGGACCCACTTTCTCTCCAGACCAGCCGAGAGCTCCGGCCCTGTTGACTCCTGCAGCGCGCACGGTGCACCTTGCCCTGCGTCACTCTCTCCTGCCGAGGTCCGGCTATCTAGAGGGTTTCACTAGCCTCCAGCAGACGATCCTGTTCTACATCATGAACGGGAACGACTTTGATATAGTGGATGTCATTATCTGCGAGATGGAGGATGTCATCACAGATGGAGTGGGCATGATGAGGCAGCTAGTCTATGGGCACTGGATCTGCTACCTGCTCACCATGATGGTTCCCGAGGGGTCCACCGCACACGACCGTCTCTCTGACGAGAGTGTGTCTCGGTTCGGACACTACCGAGCTCCAGCTCCTGGTGACCGCCGCCTTGGCCGTCCAGTTGAGCGTCAGGTTCGGGCGATGCTGACTGAGGAGAACTGTTCTGACCTTGAGAGAGAGGATGAGCATCTGGCTGAGGCAGAGGCTCAGGGAGGAGACCTGCAGCACGTCTGGTCCGAGAGCGACACAGACGAGAGTGTCGAGGAGTACTTCCCTCCTCCTCCTCCTTCACCGAGGCAGCACGATGCAGAGGCAGGAGGTTCAGCTGCTCCACCACCGACTCCACCTCCTGTGTCCGAGGCGCAGGTGTCACAGCCATCAGAGCTGTTGACACTACTCCAGCAGATGATAGAGCAGCAGCGCCAGGATAGGCTCGCTGCTGAGCAGGCCCGGATAGAGCAGGCTGCTCACCTGGCACAGCTTCAGAGGCAGCAGCAGGAGCTTCAGCTGGAGATCGCCCGACAGAGGCGAGAGGATACGGACTGGTTCACAAACCTCGTTGATCAGATGCGCCGGCGTACTCTCGACCAGCAGCAGCAGACCCAGCAGGCCATGATGGGGATCCTAGGGTTGATCACCAACCTTTACACTCAGACCGGGATCGCCCTTCCTCCACAGCAGCCTGGACTGGGACTGGCTCCAGGTGTTGCTCAGGTGCCCACTACTCCTATTCCTTCGATCAGTATGTCACCACTTCTGGCACCCAACGCACCGATTCACTCACCTCTGCCGGCGACGACTCTGTTCCAGCAGACGCCGACATCCGTGGTGAGCGCTCCACTTCCTCCAGCTCCACCGGCACCTCCAGTACCTGCTTCCTCTCCTCCAGCACCGGCAGCGGAACCCCCAGCTCCCTCCGCCCCGACAGCTCCTACGACCGGCGACTCCAGCTCCGATGACTGCGACGGTGACCAGTTCGTCATCGCGCCCAGCTCTCAGGGTCTGTAGGCTCTCTGACCCCTTTTTGGTGTTTTGATGCCAAAGGGGGAGAAGAGGTAGAGGAGTTAGGGGGAGTGGTAGTAGTAGTCTCAGGGGGAGTTTGAGTTTGAGTTTGCTATTTGTTTTCTCGTGTGTTTATCTTTTGTATTCGTGCTTGAGTACTCTTATGTAATTTTTAATTAAGCACTCTTCCGCTTGTTACATTTGCTTATGTTATTAATCGATTGAGCTTTTCGCGCCATTAACTTCATTTGATTTCTACAAGCTTAATGTGTCCTATCTTGTATTCATTGCATATCTACTTGAGTATTGCACCATCAAATTTATTATTATTGCACTTTAAATTATTGTGTTGTCATCAATCACCAAAAAGGGGGAGATTGAAAGCATCTAGGCCCCATGAGGTACGGTTTCGGTGATTAATGACAACCATTCGATATTACTAATGAATTTGTGAATGCAAGGTCCCAATAACACTCAATCAAATGAAGTCAATATTACATTGGAGACCCATATAAAATCAACCAATGAGATCAAATCGAATCATACGAAGACAAGAAGTGAAAGCTCTAACTTGATACTTGAAGACTATCAAAACAGCACTTCAATCAAGTGTCAAAGAGGTCACAAGTTCAATTTCCAAAAGAACAACTCAAAACAATTCAAAGTCAACAGATTGAACACACCGGATCATCCGGTTTGTTGAGTTGACTGCATCGGTCGAGTTGTGTCAACAGAAGAAGAAGACCTCAGACAAGTGCACTCACCGGATCATCCGATGTGAGTGGCTCAGTGACATCGGTCCATCATCACAGTTTGCAATACCATTGGACCAAGTGAAGCACCGGATCATCCGATGTGCAGAATTACATACATCGGTCGATCACTCCAGTAAGCTTCAAGATCAAGCAAAATTCTGGAGAAAGAGCCACCGGATCATCCGACGAGAAGACAGGTCAACATCGGTCTAACAACGGTCATATCTGACACAGTGACATCAGCTAATTTGGCTTTGACCGATGATAACTGAAGGGGAGACATCGGATCATCCGGTGTTCGCAGAGAAGTGACATCAGCCTACTTTTCCAACGGCTATTTCGTGGAGGCTGACTATTTATACCCCTTCAACCTGTCAAATCGAGAAGACTTGATGCCCAGACATACTCTACACATCCTAGAGCATTCAAGACCTAGAGCTACCACTTTCACATCATTGTTCATCATTTGTACACCAAGAGATAGGCTAGAACTAGCTAGAGATAGTGCTTGTGTGCCTCCATTCTAGGTGATTGGAGTCTCTAGTGTAGTGAGAGCCATAAGGGAGTGTCCCTTGGTGTGTGTGACTTCCGGAGCTTGCCAAGAGGATTGTGGAAGCCCGGAGGATTCAAAGTGTACAAGGCTTGAGCTCCACCTTGCCAAGGTTGGCGAACGGAGAAGAATAGTGAAGACCCCCTTGTCTCGGTGACTTGGGAGTGGCAAAACCCTTCGGTGGGTGCCACAACGTGGATGTAGGAAGATCCTTGTGATCTTGCCGAACCACGGGATAAACTCCGTGTCCCTTGAGCGTTTGCATCCCTCTCCCTTTTACATTTATGCAATCTTCATTCCGCAACTTTAATTTACATTGATTGCATAGATTAATCGCATAGGGAATTGGGCTCTAAGTTGTTAGCTTTTAATTACCTTAAAATTTGAAAGAAAGCCCAATTCACCCCCCCTCTTGGGCATTTCGATCCTTACAAGTGTTTTAATGAAGAGCAAGAAAAAACATTTTGAGCAAGACTGACTTTGGGGATGTATGAAATGAGGTGAAGTGAAGTGTGAAGAGAAGAGCTCATCACGGCCACCACTTATAGTGTGCAATCCCCAACGGTCACTAGGGCACCATATGTAGCGGTTGGAGGAGAGAGAGCCAAAATGGCTCTTTCCCCTAGTCGGCCGAGCAGGGGGGTCGGCCGACCTGAAAGGTGGGCCCCCTGTTCTCCCTTTTGGCAGGTGGCTTCCGAGTGGCTATGGAGTCAGCACGTTGGTGAAATATCACTTTTGCAGCTTAGAAAAATTGTGTTCCAAATAAAAATCCCTTTTTTAAAACCAAAAAATTTTCTTTTTGTGAAATATAAAGTAATAAAAATGATAGTTGAGAATATAAGATTCTTAACTTGCTAAGAAAGTTAAATATGCAGTGGGAAAAATCAAACTAAATGGGGAAATCCAAATAAAAAAACAAGAAAAAAGATAACTGCCAATTTAACCTATTGGCTAGGTCTCACCATCGTCCGATGAGATGGACATTCCTCCTTCTTCATTTCATGACATTAGGGCCCGGAGGGATGGGCTCGGACGGCTCGTCTTGCTTCTTCCGCCATACTTTCTTTGTCGGTTTGGTGGACCTAGGCTTTTGTAGAGGCCCAGACTTCTCCATCTTCTCGGGGTTTTCCGGATAGATCAAATTCCTCATGAATGCAGTGAGCGGGTCCACCTTTGGAGGTGTGATTTCAACCTCTTGAATGTGTTTAACATTTGGCCCATACTTGATACGGATCATGGAGCATTGCTCCAACTTTGGGTGAAAGTTAAACTTCTCCTCCTTGCCATTGATATGGAAGTAGATTTCTCTAGCTCCCACATCTATGCGAGCCTTCGCGGTGCTTAGGAATGGACACCCAAGAATGAGCGGCGTATCCTTCTCGACCTCCATGTCGAGCACCACAAAATCCACGGGTATGAAGCAGGTCTGGATTTTCACCGGGACATCTTTGGCAATACCTGCCGGATAACGGACTGAAGAATCAGCCAGTTGGAGCTGCATTAGTGTTGGAGTAAGCTCCGTGAAGTTCAGCTGGTCGAAAACCACATTGGGCATCACATTCACACTTATTCCAGGGTAACAATATGCCTTGTCAAAGTGGTGTGCCCTAATTGAGCCTGAGATTTTAGCACATCTAGGGCCTTTAGCCAGTTGCCTCCTTGTAGAGAAATCATATTGCCACTTTCCACGGGAGGTTCAGGCTATCCTAGCATCTTGCCATTCTGCATTGGAGGAACAACAGTTGTAGTTGAGCCAATTGAGTCTCCAACATCTTGTTGAAACTCAATTGATTCTCGAAGGTCGAGGATAGTCCTTCAATCTTTGCATTGATGCTTTCTAGGGTCTTGTCATTAGCCGATAACTTCTTGAATAGAGCATCATTGATCTTCAGCTGGCGAATGGCAAGTTCTCTCAATTTGGGTTAATTTTCATTGTTGCCATTGTTGTTGTACCCTCCTTGAAAGAATGGGCGTGGTTGGCCCCACCCTTGACCTCCTGGACGATAGCCATTGTTGTTTCCATTGTTGGCTAGGTATAGGGCATCCACACGGGTTGATGGGCAGTCATTGCCCAAATGGCCCGTGTTGCCACAGACTTCACAAGTGATGTGAGAGTCTAAGGCATAGGAATTGCCGCATACTTCACCATTGCCATGCGCATAAATTTTCTTCAAAAGGAGGTCTAATTTGGCAGTGATCATGTCCACCACCTTCAAGGTGTGCATGCCTCGCTGGCAGGCATGGAGATGCTCGTCGCTCCGACCCATGTATGACACCATCTTCTCAATCAAATCTTTGGCTTTGGGCACCGTCAATGAGAAGAAAGGATCAACCCTTTGTAGAAGTTTTGGATCGTGAGTCAATCATCCATCCCATGGTGGGTACAAGCCAGGATGTACTCCTGAAGCCCCTCCCAAGCCTCGGGAATATATTCCTTGGCATCTTGCTAGAAGCTAGAAATTCTTCCATGTAGGGCATTTGTCTTGCCCAACGGGAAAAACCTGGCGAGGAATGCCATAGAACATTTCTCCGAAGTGTCTATAGCACATCAATTCGCGTAGAACCACTGTTTCGCTCTCCCAAGAAGAGAGAATTAGAACAGCCTAAGACGGATAATCATTAGGAGATACGTCCTTTATCTTATAAGTGCTACAGATCTCAAGGAACTGTTGCAGGTTAGCACTTGCGTCCTCGTTAGCCTTCCTACAAAATGGGTTGGCTTGCACCATAGTGATTAGGCTAGTCTTGATTTCGAAGTTTACATCTCCCGGGTTAACATTGGGCCCAAATGGCACATTGTTAGCAGGGGAGCCAAAAACTCATGAACTTCTGGGCCATTGGTGTTTCGGTTGTTGGTGCGGTTGTCCTGGCTTTCTTTGCCGCTCGAAGCTTCTGAGGAGTCATGACACGAGGTCGATCTCTCAGAAGGGATTCCGGATCTTCAACAAAGTTTTTTGACAAGCGGAAACCAGACATACACTACCTTGTTTTGACATAAAACCTGCCAGGTTCCTATCCTATTCACTCAATCATGCAACACTTTGGCTGCCTTCCTCGACAACAGCGCCAGAAATGCTTGTTGATATTTCCTACGCACTATTGACAATTCATCCCTAGCAATGGTGCCAGAAATGCTTGTTGCTAGGTTTTAATTCTCAAGTGAACGTCCGCAAGCGCACGGAAACTATCGATGTAGCATTTCCCCTTTTAAGAGTATTTCCAAAGGGTGTCATTTATATCTTCCTAAAGGAAGGCTATATGGAAGTAAAACAATCATCAAGTGGAATGGCTTAGGTTGGTCTAGGTAGAGTTCTAGCAAGGATGGGTTTATTGATAAATTGAGGTAGTGTGACACACACAAGAGCATTCTATCCTAAGGGGATATATGAGGTAACAGAGGAGTTTGGCTAAGAGTTAGGTAGAGACTCCTCCTATGCTTCTAATGTACATATACATAGATTAAGTTAGTTACTAATGATCATGTTAATTATGAATTCTTCAAATAAGGTGATGTGTGCAAGAAATGACAATTCCTTCACATAATCGAGTTTTATTGACGGGTGAAATTGGTGTATAACAGCCGTCAACAATGTATTTCATTAATGTGATAGTGTAAGTTACTTGATAGTATGACATTGGATGAGCTTTTTTATATGTATATTCATATTATGCTCATAAAAAATTAAAATTTTTCTTTTGTACCTTGCTGAATATATTGTCAAAGGGGGAGAAATTGATCACACATTGCACACATTCACAAGTGTTTTGTCACGATTCTTCTCAGGATGAGATTTTTTTGTTTTTCTATTCATTTTATTTCTGATTTACAAAGGGGGGAAATAAGTATAGGGGGAGAAATATATGTTTCAAAATTTCTTTCTCTATCATTTGATTGTTTTCAAAACTTTTCATAAGCCAATGTTCGGATTTTAAGTGGTGTTGCCAATGCATTCATCACGGGGTGGATTGTGAGACCTATGTGTGCTGAATACATTGGCGGTTTCGATAAAAGTTTTGAATAGTGCCAAAACACCCTTTTAACAACGTTCAACTCAAGGTCTGAGCTTCGTCAAGGTTCGACAATAGGTCCGACTTGTTTCAGGTAGTTCCGGTAAGGTCCGATGTAAGCTCCGACTTACTTTTTCTAGGTCCAACTTGTTTTAGTTAGTTTCAACTTGCTGTGGCTAGGTCCGTCATGTTTTTGCTAGGTTCGGCACTAGGTCCTACTAGCTTTGGTAAGCTTCGGCGCTAGGTTTGACTAGCTTTGGTAGGCTCTGGCACTACGTCCAGCTAGCTTTGGTAAGCTCCGGGTCAACGTCCGGTTAGCTTTGGCAACGTCCGATGCTAGTCTGCGATGGTTCTGCTTTTACCTTGAAATATTTCAAACTTGCTTTACACTTATGGAAAGTTTGCTTTGTATTCTTTTACTAATTTTTTGAAGCGTTTTGGCTCTTTTTATTTTGCTAGGTTTTGCAACATGCTTATGTGAGGTGCTCACGTAAGGTGTTGTGGTTTCGGAACTAACGTTAGTCAAGTTGAGGACTTGTGCTCGGAAGTATCAGATGTTTATTTACGTGCAGGTTTGAGTTCAATACATGGCTGGTGACATGATCTATTGAACTAGTCTTAGGGAGAAGATGAGGTTCAACAACCAAGTTCGGTAGGAATTGTGGTTGAGTTGATCAGGAGGTTGTGCAGCATGTTTGAATCAAGAACAATGCATATGAAGGTATTGTGGACGTCCTTGGAAGGTGTTTGCACGTGTGCAAGGAGTGCATGGATGTGGCAACATGGTTCCAAGGAGCGATGAAGAGAAGTGGATGTAAAGAATTGGTCGGAAAGGTCCAATCGACTAGGTTAGGGACTCAGGCTGCGGTTGAGTCATGTTTGACTTAAATATGGTAAGATTTGAGTTGGTAATGATAGGATTCGTGGTGAGCACAAAGCTGAGTTATTTTCAGGAATTTGGGATACATTCGTGAGGTGTTTGGAAGTCTTAAGATTGATTCTATCTGCATATAGAAGAGTCTTGAGCAGTTATGGAAAGTTACAGTGGAAACTGAGTAGGATACGAGTCCTAGTTAGGATTGGGTTGGACTAAGGGCTGGTTATATAAGCAAGGGAGGCCAAAGCTCATGGTGCACAGATTTTGGGTTGTTCCTCTTATGTTCTATTCAATAAATATCTTAGTTTAAAGAAACTTATGTGCCTTCTTCGTCTGACTTGTTCCAGACAAGTTTTTCTTGTCGAGTTTTTGCATAGCACTACCTTGCTTTGGTGGTTCTATCATAACTTGATTTTTACAGATCCAATTTATGTGATTCTTTTTGGGTTGTCTTCACAACTTGATTATCTATCTTCTTTGAAAAATTCACCATCATTGGATTTCTGGTTTGTGATCTAAATGAGTTTCTTTGAAGTATAGCAGATCTAATTTTTCTTGAATAGAACAGATTGACTTTTGTTCGATCTTTCGATCGTAACATGAGTTTTTCTAGATGGATTTTTGTTATTCTTGTTATGATTTCTTTGTGACTTGATTCTCCACAATCTATACTCATTTCATCACAATTGATCACGTTTAGATTAGCCACACACATGATTTTTTTAACTGATCAATTTTTTGCCGGGGGGTTTTTGTTGCTTCCGTCGAAAAAGTTATAATCTATCATTCACCTCCCCTCTGGTAGCTTTTCATGTGCTCTTGGATCCTACAATACACCCTTTCCCATATTTAGAAACCTTGCACCTGGATGAAAGCCTCAATACATGCCTTCCAAAAATGAAAATCAATGCCATTGAACACACAAGGTTTTGCGGAGTATTTCTCCATGTTGATTAGTAAAAAACACATGCAAATCATAGAGATTAGAGAATCGTGCCTCTTATACCAATTGTAGGATCAAAGAGAACATGAAAAGCTACATGAGGGGAGTGAATAGTAGAATAAAACTTTTTCAGCGAGAGCAACAAAAACCCCTCGGTACAAAATTAATCTATTAAGAAACCGTGTGTGCAACTGATCTAATTGTGTTAAACCATAAAAAAATTAGTATATATTATAGATAATCAAATAACAAAAAAAATAACAACAAGAATGACAAAAAATCTTCGAAAAAAATCAAGTTATGTTCGAAAGATTGAACAAAGGTCAATTTATTCCACACGAGTAAAAAATAGATCAGCAACACTGCAAAGAAAATTGTGTTGATCAGAAACCACAAATCCAATGATCGTTATATTTTCACAAATGATAGATGCTCAAGTTGTGAATATGACCCAAAAATAATCATGTCAATTAGATATGTAAAATTCGAGTTATGATAAAAACACCGAAGCAACATAGTGTTGTGCAGAAACTCGATGAGAAAAACTTGGTTGAAACAAGTCGGATGAACAAGGCACAAAAGCTCCTCTAACTATAAATTTTATTGATCAAAACACAACAGGAACAGCGCAAAGTCGTCTCTCTACGATCTCTGGACTCCCTTGCTTATATCACTGGCCCTAAGGCCTAACCAATCTTGACTAGGACTCTAATCCCACTCAGTTTAACAAATCTGCTCAAGACTCTTCTATACGCAGATAGCGTCATTATTAAGACTCCCAAACACCTTAAGAACATAGCGAAAATTCCTAAAACAACTCAACTTAATGCTCACCATGAAATCTAACAAAAACAAACTCGAAAGTTTCCATAAAAGAACCATAACAACGTCAGTCGCAGCCTGAGGTATAAATTAGCTGGTTGGACCTTTCTGGTCACATCTTCGCATCCACTTCTCTTCATCACGCCTTGGAACCATGTTGCCACATCCATGCACTCCTTGCACATGTTCAAACACTTTCCAATGACGTTCACAATACCTTCATATGCATTGTTCTTGACTCAAACATGTTGTGCGACCTCCTGATCAACTCAACCACAATTCCTCCTGAACTTGTTTGTTGAACCTCATCTTCTCCCTAAGACTAGTTTAATGGATCGCGTCACCAGCCATGTCTTGACCTCATGCAACACCTGCACATGAATAAACAACCAATCTTTATTGCAAGCCCAAGTCCTTGACTTGACTCTCGTTAGTCTGAAAACCACAACACCTTACGTGAGCACCTCACATAAGCATGTTGCAAACCATAGCAAAATGATATCAGACATAACCACTAAAATACATCAAAAACTTAGTAAGAGAATACTAAGAAAACTTTCCATAAGCCAAAAAACAAGTTTGAAATATTACGAGTCAAAGCAGAGCAAAACAGAGCAATTAAACTCAATATGAAAACTCTGAGTGTGTATCGGGGTGTATCGTGGTGTATCAGTGTAAGATTCAAAATATTGAAAGTAAACCTTCACTTTAATTCTAATTGCCATTGTATTCAACACACATAGGTCTCACACATCCTGGACACACATATGCGTTCACTTGGTTCATTTTCAGAATCAGGTGTCACAAATTGGTATCAGGGCCGCGTTGCCATAGGACGCAACCCTAGGTAGAATGGACACTCAGGAGCACATAGGAGCACTCCGTAATAGATATAGTTGGTATGGTGCACTGGATTCTATTTGGTGATTGCTTGTGTTCTTAGTAGAGGATTGTGGGGTGCTTCAGCACTTGTCCACCTCTCAATGTAATCTTATATATAGTTGCTTAGTTTCATATACCTTGATTCATGTAATTAGGGATTCATTTTATCTCTCTATTTTATCTCGTTCGTCATCTACTTCATTGGAAGATAGACACAACTAGAAGATTCACTATTTCATACGAAGCTGCATGGGAGATGAGGAGTATGTACAAAAGTAAGTATCAAAATAAGGGGGTAGATTTTCTTATGAAATTGGAACAATAAGATATTCACAAGGATTGGACATAATGCTCGGAATGGATTGGCTATGGAAGCATAATGGAGTGGCCCAGTATGCCACAAGGACAATGCAATTGACAGATGGTAAGGGAGTCAACATTGTATTTGAGGTGTCACAGTATATATCAAAATGGGTGGATATTTCCAACGAATCATCAAAGACTTCTCCAATATAGTGAAGCACCTAACTGAGTTGCGAACAAAAGGAAAGCCGTTCAAATGGACTATAGCTTGTCAGTACAGCTTCATGAGTTGAAGAAGAGATATACAATTGCACCGGTGTAAGTATTACCATACGTGAGCAAGAAGCTTGGATATGTACGATGCCTCAAGACAAGGGCTTGGATACGTGCTCATGCAAGAAGGCCAAGTGGTAGCTTATGAATCAAGGAAATTGAAGAGACATGAGCTGAATTATCCTACGCATGATCTCGAACTCGCAGCCGTATGCTTTGAAGATTTGGAGGCACTACATCCTTGGTCGATGTGAGATTTACATGGATCACAAGAGCCTCAAGTACATATTCACGCAAAGGGATCTAAATTTGAGGCAATGAAGATGGTTGGAGCTCATCAAGGATTATGATGTAGGAATCAACGATCACTATAGGAAGGCTAATGTAGCGGCGGATGCCTTGAGATAGAAGGAGCAAGCCACCAACTCAATGTTCGGGGGTTGTCATCCGAGCTATGTAAGGAGTTTGAACGTTTGTACCTTGGATTTGTAAATTAAATGGGAGTAATGGAAGTAAACCCAACTTCGGAACAAGGAATACGAGAAGGTCAAACTAAGGATGAGGAAATCCAAAAAATCAAGGAGGATCCAAGAAGGGAGAGAATGGAGGTTCAATGAAGATGACCATGGCACCCTATGGCTTAGCAAACGAATTGTCATGCCTAATGTGAAGCATATCCGCAATGCGGTATTGAAGGAGGCACGTGACTTGCCTTATTCAATTCATCCAGGTGGGATGGGATGAAGAAGGACATAGCTACATATATTGCATTGTTTGATGTATGGGTCGAGGCTGAAAGGTTGAACATCAAAGGCCAGCTAGATTATTGAAGCCATTGAAGGTTCCGGAGTGGAAGTGGGAAGAAATTGCTATGGACTTCATAGTTGGATTGCCACGTACCCAGTCCGGTTATGACTCTATATGGGTTATTTTGGATTGATTGACAAAACTTGCTCACTTTATTCCTGTCAAGAGCAAGTACACCACGACACAGTTAGCTGAGTTGTATATGGAGAATATTGTATGTCGGCATTGAGTTCCGAAAAGGATAATCTCTGACCGAGGTTCTCAATTCACTTTTAGGTTATGGGAGAAACTACACGAAGCTATGGCTACAAGGTTGAATTCTAGCTCCGCATATCACCCACAGACTGATGGGCAAACTGAGAGAACGAATCAAATATTAGAGGATATGTTGAGAGCTTGTGCCTTGCAAGATGGACATAATTGGGACAAGAGTTTGTCGTATGATGATTTCTCGTAAAACAATAGATACCAAGCCAGCTTGCAAATGTCACCCTATGAAGCACTATACGAGAGGAAGTGTAGGACACCTTTATTCTTGAATGAAACAAGACAGAACCAAGTATTTGGACCTGATGTGTTACAAGATGCTGAAAGGCAGGTTCAAATAATACGTGAGAACCTAAGGGCTACTCAATCACGGCTAAAAGGCTATGTGGATAATCAGCAAAGGAATCCGGCTTTTGAAGTTGGAGACTTCATGTATCTCAAAGTGTCACCTATGCGAGGTCATAAGCGATTTAACATCAAAGTCAAGCTGGCACCTCGCTATATCAGACCATTCAAGATTTTGGACAAACGTGGATAAGTGTCATATAAGTTGGAGATGTCAGCAAGACTTTCTGATGTTCATGATGTTTTTCATGTTTCTAAGCTTAAAAAGTGCTTAAGGGTACTGAAAGAGAAAGTACCAATTGAAGAATTGGAGCTTGAGTAAGATTTGACTTATGCCGAGCAACCTATCAAAGTTTTGGAAACCTAGGAGAGAGTCATGAGAAACAAGGTGATTCGTTGGTGCAAAGTACAATGGAAACATCATACAGAGACTGAAGCAACATGGGAGCAAGAACAAGATCTCAAGAGAGAAATTACCTATCTTTTCCATCCACATCGAATCTCGAGGGCGAGATTCATTTTAAGGGGGGTATGTTTGTGTGACATCCGGTTTCGAAAATGAACCAAGTGCAGTATATGTGTTCCCATGATGTATAACACACATACACTAGCGATTCACAAATGATAACAGATAATTATCACAGCACAAATTAGGAAAATAAGTACTTTTATTACAATATTCAAATATTCCTCAAATTACTACTCTAATGATCAATATTGAACTATAACTGCAGCGGAAATAATCTAATTAAGCAAACTAAGCAAATAGGCTAGCGCGGCTCCAAGCAACACCATAAGCAAGTCGACGGCATCACACAACCTAGTACTCCGCATTATCCTCAAGATACTTCCAAACATCACCTGAAACTGTTGGTGGGGGAATTGCAAGAATGAGTACATGTCATACTCAGCAAGTGTGGGAAATAATGACATGTAGCTTAAACAAGGAATTTATAATAAATTATAGCTATTTGCTGAAAAGTAAATTTTAAACATATGAAAGGCATCATACTATGTCTATGTGAAATTTAATCCCTTCATAACCCGAATATGTACCAATAACGAGTCCATTACCATCAATTACCTTTATATCACATCCAATAATGATTATCCATCGAAATACCAAGTTCTTACCATTTTCATCGACCATATTCAATTATCACAACTCAACCCATAATCATGACCAATAATGAACCACAATAATGAACCATAACCCAACCATAACCATCACAAATCCCAAGTTTCCACTAATCATGGAAGTTGTCCAGGTGCTCTTAACCGGGAGCACGACTATCATGATAGTTTTTAACATTCTGTAGAGTTTGTACCACTTTACCCACAAGTTTGTGATTTTGTCACCCGTCGACGACTAAAGAAACCTCCCTTATGCCAATTACACTTCCTTAGGTGTATGGCCAAGAGATCGCAAAATAGCCTTTACAAAGGGACTACAAGCATATTCAGGCCCACTAAGGTTTCACCGGTGGTGATGCCTCCAACTGAGCACATCCAACCAAGGGCCCCCTCTTGTGCCGTTCGGATCATAGGGCAGTCTCACCACTATGGCAAACCCAACCGACTCCCATTCTCTGCTCCTCCAAATGATCTGAATGGATGCTGGTAATACTCCTAATTAATTGGCTAAGCTGCACGCATACTTGGCCTCGTGGTGGCACTGTTGTCCTGGCTTATTCTCGCATGAACTGGTCCTTAGATCCAAGGCAAGCAAACCACCATGTCGTCCAACCCAATCCACCAACCATGCTTTCTTAGATCTCCCAAGTCCCATGTTACCAATTAACCATGTTCATCAATTCTCATCATATACATGCTCATTAATTCATGGTTAAGCCATTTGGTTGGTCTTCCATCCCAAATAATTAGAGTGAAACAAAAATGTAAAAAGCCCTTCCCGGCACTCTACAATGTATTCCAACCGACAAGGATTGTCAAACAAGACTAGTAAACTCCTATCTTGGTTTTCCCATTAATTTGACACAAGCGTGCAGTTTTGGAAACAAAACATTTAAAAACATGATCAAAATGATCAAGGACCCTTGCTAATGAGCTTGATTAGGGTCAAAAGCTTCAAAGTTTTGGTACTGGAGGTCCTCGGCAGCACCCTTTAGATCAACACATTCTATTCTGCACAATAAACATACAAAACAGACATTACACTCAATAAGTGCTCGTACATTACTCAATATGCCATGACATGCATGATTAAAGCAACTATGAGATGAAACTTGTTATAAAGTTGCTATTAATATTTACTAACTAGTTACAATAGTTTCTAACAAGTTTGGACAGGTTTGGAATTGATATGAATCAAATTAGGTTCAACCCGAAACAGATTCAGACACCGGACTAGTCCGCCCTATACATAATCTGCAGTTTAGGGTTTTCTTGATCAGCGAAAATTGGGATTCAATTCACATGGAAAAGTGAAAGTAGAGGGTGTACCACGTGCTTAGAGCTTCTAGGGTCAAGAATTGGACGTGAAACTCGAATATTGACGATTAGGTTGATGGTGGAGACTTGAGGGTGAATTGGTGATGAATAATGAAAAGTCGATGAAGGTCTTGCTTGATTGATCTTCCTTCGTGTTCTCCTCCTCCTCCTTGCTGCTGGACCCTCTCTTGATGGCGGCTCCCATGAACTAGGGTTCAGAGTTTCTCAATTGTTGCAAAGAGATTAAAAGTTGAGGTGATGGGTTGTTTATATAGAGGTGGAGGTGGTAGGGTTTGATGGATTTTGAGTTTAAGGTGGTGGAGGCCGTGTAGGGGTCCCAAATGGGCTCCACAGGGGTTGGGCACGACGTTCTTAGGCACGATTAAGGTAAATGCCCAATGACAATTCATGCAAGAAAAGATTGAATCCGAGTCTGGCACACCAGACAAGTCTACTAGGGGTCGGACTAGTCCAATATTAAACAGAGACATCAATGGACAACTCTGGTGAGGTGGTACGGACAAGTCCGTTTTGGAACAGAGACATTTTCAGACAAGTCCGTTGTGACTCCAGACATGTCCGATCTGGAAAAGAGAAGAAATCGGACAAGTCCGGTGTAATAGGACGGACAAGTCCGGGATGGCAAAGAAAAGGTTTTCCGTACTAAATTTCAACAAGAAACAGACTAGTCTGCTTGGACCACGGAAGTCCAGACAAACATCAGAAACAAAATCGGACTAGTCCGTGCAATGTGCCAGACAAGTCCAGGCTCTGAAAAAAACTAAATTTTCTGGAGAAGAACAGGGTAACCGAACTAGTCTTGTGTTATGGTCGGACAGGTCCGCACCCTGACAGTTTTAAATTGTTTTTTTGTCCTAAATTCAATTTAATCTTGTTCCTTTTATGTTGCTTAAGGTTAAACATGTATAAGAATGTATACAATGCATGATGGATGAAAATGAGGGTGTTACAAACCTACCGCCCTTAAAATGAATCTCGCCCTCGAGATTCGACGTAGAAGGAAAGAGATAGGGAAATTATTTATTGAGTTATTCTTTCAGCTCCCAAGTTGCTTCCGATTATGCATGATACTTCCGTTGTACATTGCACCATTGAATCACCTTGTTTCTTGTGACCCTCTCCTTGGTTTCCAAAATTTTGACAGGTTGCTCCTCATAAGTCAAATTTGCCTATAATTTCAGATCCCCATTGGCACTTGTTGTTCCGGTACCCTTAAGCACTTCTTGAGCTGCAATACGTGAAACACATCATGAATATCGGAAAGATGTGCTGGCATCTCAAACTTATATGGCACTTCTTTGGCCAAAATCTTAAATGGCCCAATATAGCGAGGTGCCAACTTGCCTCTGACATTAAACCGCTTATGACCTCGCATAGGTGACACTTTGAGATATATGAAGTCTCCCATTCAAAGGCTTAGTTTCTCTGCCTATTATCCACATAGCCCTTTTGTCTTGTTTGAGCGGCCATCAAATTCTCGCGGATTATCTGAACTTGCCTTTCAGCCTCTTGCAACACATCTGGTCCAAACACTTGGTTCTCTTCGGTCTCATTCCAAAACAAAGGTGTCCTACACTTCCTTCCATACAGTACTTCATATGGCGACATCTTCAAGCTGTCTTGGTAACTGTTATTGTAGGAAAGCTCAGTGTAAGGCAAGCTTTTCTCCTAGTTGTGTCCATGTTTCAAGGCACGAGTTCTCAACATATGCTCCAGTATGTGATTTGTCCTCTTCGTTTCCATTGGTTTATGGATGATATGCTGAACTGAAATTTAACCTTGTACCCATAGCTTCATGCAGTTTCTCCCAGAACCTAGAGGTAAATTGAGAACCTCGGCCAGACACTATTTTCTTGGATACTTTGTGTTTGCATACAATTTTCTCCATATAAAACTCAGCTAACTATACAGCAGTATACTGAGTCTTGACCGGAATGAAATGAGCTGATTTGTTCAACCAATCCACAATAACCCATATTGAGTCTGTGAGACCTATGTGTGCTGAATACATTGGCTATGACGATAAAAGTTTTGAATTTTGCCAAAACACCCATCTCATCAAGGTCTGACTCTAGGTACGAGTTGCTGCAAAGTCTAACGATAGGTCTGTTTTATTTTAGGTAGCTCCGACATGGTCCGATGTAAGGTCTGATATAAGGTCCGACTTATCTTGTCTAGGTCCGACATGTTTTCATTATGTCCGACTTGTTGTGGCTAGGACCGACATGTTTTTGCTAGGTCCAGTGCTAGGTCCAACTAGCTTTGATAAGCTCCAACGCTAGATCTGACTAGCTTTGATAAGCTCCAGTGCTAGGTCCTGCTAGCTTTGATAAGCTCCAACTCAAGGTCCGGTTAGCTTTGGCAAGGTTTGAAGCTTGATTGCAATTGTTCTGCTTTTACCTTGCAATATTTTGAACTTCTTTACATCTATGAAAAGTTTGCTTAGTATTATTTTACTAAGTTTCTGGTGTGTTTTGGTGGTTATGCTGATATCATGTGTGTTTTGGTGGTTATGGCTGATATCATTTTGCTATGGTTTGCAACATGCTTATGTGAGGTGCTCACGTAAGGTGTTGTGGACTTGTGCTTGGAAGTATCAGTTGTTTATTCATGTGCAGATGTTGCTTGAGTTCAATACATGGCTGGTGATGGGATCCATTGAACTAGTCTTAGGGAGAGGATGAGGTTCAACAACCAAGTTCAGGAGGAATTGTGGTTGAGTTGATCGGGAGGTCGCGCAACATGTTTGAATCAAGAACAATGCATATGAAGGTATCGTGGACGTCGTTGGAATATGTTTGCACATGTGCAAGGAGTGCATGTACGTGGCTACATGGTTCCAAGGCGTGATGAAGAGATGTGGACGTAAAGAATTGGTCGTAAAGGTCCAACCGACTAGGTTATGGCCTTAGGTTGTGGCAGAGGTGGTTATGGTTCGGTTATGGAAAGTTTCGAGTTTGTTTTGGATTGATTTTGGGTGGTTCACGAAGTTGAGTTGTCTTAGGAATGTGGGTACGTTCCTAAGGTGTTTGGAAGTCTTAAGATTGCTTCTATCTCACGTATAGAAGAGTCTTGAGCAGTTATGGAAAAGTTTCACTTGAATCTGGGTTGGATTTGAGTCCTAGTTAAGATTGGATTGACCTAAGGGCTGGTTATATAAGCAAGAGAGGCCAGAGCTTGTGTTAGATGACTTTGGGTCTGTTCCTTTTGTGTTTTTATCAATAAAATTAGTAGTCTAAAGGAGATTTTGTGCCTTGTTCGTCCGACTTGTTTTTGTCAAGTCTTTCTCATCGAGTTTCTGTGCAGCACTCTTGCTTCTGTAGTTTTATCAGAACTCGAGTTTGATAGATCCAATTGACGTGATTCTTGTTGGGTTGTCTTCATAACTTGATTATCTATCATCTGCAAAAAAATACACAGTCATTGGATTTGTGGTTTTGGATGTACACGAGTTTCTTTGCAGTGTTGTAGATGTGGTTTTTCTCGGGTAGAACAGATTGACCTTCGTTCAATCTTTCAATCATAACATGAGTTTTTCTCGACAATTTTTCATGATTCTTGTTGTCGTGTCTTTATGATATGGTTATATACAATCCATATTGGTTTGTCACGATTAATCATGTTTAGATTAGTTGCACATACAATTTCTTAACAGATTGATTTTCCACCGAAGGGTTTTTGTTGCTTCTGCTGAAAAAGTTTTAATCTACCATTCACCCCTCTCTGTTAGCTTTTCACATTCTCTTCGATCCTACAATTGGTATTAGATCCACGATGCTCTAATCTTTGTGATTTGCACGTATTTTTGACTAATCGTCATGGAGAAATACTCCGCAAAACCTTGTGTCTTTAGCGGTATTGATTTTCACGTTTGGAAGGCACGTATGGAAGCTTTCATCTAGGCACAAGTCTTTGCAATATGGGAAAAGGTGTACAAGCCTTATGACGTGCCGTCAAACGATCAAGTCATGGCTACAAACATGAGAGATGTCAACAACAAGTCTCACAACTGGATCATACAAGGATTAACTCAAAGCGACATCGAGCGTGTTGCTCACCTTCGATCTGCATATGATGTGTGGAAAGCACTCTGCGACTACCATGAAGGATCCAACACGATCAAGGAGGTAAGACAAGACATGTTCAAAAAGGATTACATGCGCTTTGAGATGCAACTAGGTGAGTCCATCGACGATCTCTTTGCTAGCTTTAATAAAATTCTCAACAACTTGCGTAGCGTCAATGTTAATTTTTCTAATGCTGAGAATGCTAGGAAATTACTAAGTGCATAGTCATGTCAATTTGGTAGATGAAAGACACATATATTTGTAAATCTACTGTCATGAGTACACTTACTTTAGATGTTCTATATTCTAAATTGAAAACTAATGAAATTGACATAATCTCACGTAAGAACCACAACATGTCTCTTGTATTTGTTTCTCAATGTGACATGCCTAGCTCCAGCCAATCTTCGTCTTGTTGAACACTTGCTTTGTTGTCCTCTCTAACCCTTGAACAAATTGAACAGTTTCTAGAGGAAGAACTTGCACTCATCTCTACTCGGTTCTCAAAAGCATTGCAAAATGTGAGAACCAGAAGGAGGGTAAGTGTCGGACCTCAACGTTGCTTTGAATGTGGTAAGACATGACATTTTCACACGGATTGCCCTAACCTTTCAGGTACTACTTTCCGTGATGAAAAGCAAACAAGGACGAAGCACTCTTATGCAAACAACAACAAGAAAAAGAAGGGTTTTACAAGACACAAATTGGTGAATAGTTTTATCTCCACACTTCAAGAACTTGGCTCAAGCGATGTGGACATCGAAAGTGACGAAGATGAAGATGATTTGGCGAACTTGTGTTTCATGGCGGGCAAATCAAGATCAAGTATGGAGGAGGCAGAACATAGCAGCGACAATAAAGAGGTATGTCCTACTTGCGAAGAAATGTGTGATGCTATTTCTTGTGCCACTGTTATAGTTAAGAAAAAGGACAAAAAGCTTAGGGACAATGCTATTAAAATTGAGTCACTAGAATCTGAAATTAATCATTTGAAATATTTGATTCCTAGTGATGATTCTTGTTCCTCATGTGATTTAATATATGAACAATTGTCCTCTCTAAGAAGTGCGCACAACTCCACACTTGATAAATTTGAGTTAGAAATTGAAAAGAACAGAGAGCTTGCTGCACTTAATAATAAAAACATGAAAGATGCTTGTTGTTCTACAATTGATTTGCATTGTTCTACTTGTGATGATCTTGAATGAAATTTCAATATTGAACAATGCTTTAATTCTCATAGACATTAGATCGGTTTTGTAATGGGAATAAGAACCAAAAGTTGCTGCTGAATTCTTCAAGTCTTGCAATGATAAAATTGGTTTAGGTTTTGATTCTCATGCTCATGCTAAGGCACATCCACCTAAAATTGTAAAGTCATTAGGAAGTGATTTGATTTAGACAGTTCCTAAACAAAAAAAGTGGTTTTCAAATCTAGAGGAGTGTTTTCTTTTGGTTTCAAATAAAAATGTTGCTTGCTCTTCCAGACATGAACATAAAGTTAAATTTCATTGTACCTACTGTGGTAGAGATGTTCATGTTATAGATTTTTGTTATAGACTAGCTAAACAACATAAAAAGAAAAGTATGATTGCTAGATCTCATAACCTTCATGCAAAACTTGTTGCACATGCTAAACTGAATGATAGGAACATGCAGCTTGCTGTAATAAGTCGAAAACATGCAAAGTTTGCTCCCAAACCTATTTTTTTCGTGCTACAAATGTAACACCTTGTAGGTCAGTAGTTGGGTACAAAAATGCTCAAACTTTTGCTCATAAACCTACTGTTTTATCTCAGCTTTCGCGTGTTGTTCCTACTGGACATCGTATGACTCAGTACTGGATTCCTAAATGCCTTTTAACTAACCCCAGTATTGAGTCATCGACGTATTGTGTTTCTATGTAGGTTACACACTTAAGGAGAACATTTGGATGGTGGATTCAGGTTGCTCACGCCACATGATCGGTAACAAAGATTGGTTCTCCTCCCTCTCTGTTGTGTCACGTGTAGAGAATGTTACTTTTGCCGATAATTCTTCAACTCCTATAATTGCTAAGGGTTCGGTTAGAGTAAATGATCACTACACCTTGAAGGATGTGGCACTTTTCAAAAATTTGAAATACAACTTGCTTTCTGTTTCACAATTGTTAGATGAAAATGTGGAATATATTTTAATAAAAATTGCTGCAAAGTTGTAGGTTCCAATAGTGAGCTTATTTTCAACATGTCTCGGTTTTGAAGAGTTTTTAAAGATGATTTTGATATGTCTTCTTCTAAGCATAGGTGCCTAGTTGCTAATGATTCAAATGACTTATATTTTTGGCATCGTAGACGATGAGCCAATTTCTAGCTCCGTCGCATCTCAAAATACTGCAACCCCGTCTTCTAATGCAAAAGTCCAGGAAGATCCACTCCAAGTCCATGAAGATCCACTCCCCCTATGTCTCAACAAGGATGATATTAACCTTGGTAGTAAAGATAACCAAGAGCAACAAGTTAGACAGCAGCTTCAAGCAGTACTAGAGCAAGCTGTTGCTAGTAAAGAGCAACCAGTTGAGCAACAGCTTGAAGTAGTACTAGAGCCAGCTGCTAGGAGTAAAGAGCAATCAGTTGAACAACAGGTTCAACAACAAGCCAGTGTCCAACTTCCGATGACTACTCCTCGATCATCAGTGCCTATCAAAGTTAGCTCATGCAAAATTAAGAAACATTTATCATAAGTGTCAAAGTATTTGAAAATATGAAGGGAAATATTAGAAAATTGAGTGCATCTCGTTCTTCTCATGAGCCAACATTTGAAGATATTGAGGAGTGGGAAGAAGACAGTGTCATGTATAATCGGCGCACGGCTTTAGTTAAACCAGGAGTTCCAATAAACAAGCTTGAGCATGTCCCTTCTGAATTTGAGAATGGGAAGCCGTTCATGACATCCGTACAACTTAGCAAACAACCTGTCTCACTCAAAAGAATGCATCAGTGGTACATCACTGCCAGCACAAAATATGAACTTTCTTGTATCACATTTCGTGTTCCAACAGATGTATTATGGAGCACTGGAGCAGATAAACGAGTCATTTTATTTGAAGAGTTGCATACCCTTTTCCATTGGGGCATGCTTGAAATCATCAAGCTACTTGTCTGGTGCTTGTAAGTGCCTCTAATTTTTTGCATTTGCTTTTCTTACTACACGCCTACACATTTCATGAGTTTATAACAATTCTGAATTTCTTCAATAGGATGCAATACATGGATAGTGAAAAGATGAAATGCAAGACATGTATCCTTGACCCTAAACGGATTGCAAAGACACTATTCGACGTTAAGGCAGACCGAGACTCAGTACAATACAAGCACATGATAAAAAATTGAAAAATCAATCGCAAAACTTAAGAAGGATAGAAGGACACAAGTTGCAGCTTACATAGGACATGCAATGTTTAACATTGTCAGAGACGACAAGGACCTCGTAATGGGCCCATACCACTTTGAGTAAGTTTGACACATGACATTGAAATTGCAATTATTGCTAATTGTTAACACGTGTGTTTGTTTGTACGTGTGCAGTAAACACTACATAATGATCTTCATCAAGCCAACACAGGGTTTAGCAACAATCTTGGACTTAGCCGATTACCCACCAGATCGTTACAAAGATTTCCTTTCCATTTTGAAACTGTAGGTTTGTTTAATTTACACACATTTAGAATGTGTTGACAAGTTTTATATGACATTTCTTGTATTACAGCGCTTGGCGGTTTTACGCATAATAGCTTGGCGGTCAGAAACCTCCTAATAATAATGCATTGGACATTAAAACATATTATCCTTGTCCAAAGCAGCCTGCTGGGAGTGTCTTGTGCGGGTATTATGTATGCGAGCATCTTCGGACTGCCAGCGAATATAGAGTAAATCATGAGGATGTAAGTTATCCTTAATGTCGACATCATATTTTCTTACTATTCTACGTAAGTTATCCTTAATGTTTCATTTTCATTGTAACTAGTGTATTTTAATAAAATGCTAGTTACAATGTAAGTTATCCTTAATGAAATTTTGGGTTGAATCTGAGTAGGATTTGAGTCCTAGTTAGGATTGGGTTGGCCTAAGGTCTAGTTATATAAGCAAGGACGGCCAGAGCTCGAGGTAGATGACTTTGGGGCTGTTCCTTTTGTGTTTTGATCAATAAAATTTGTAGTCTAAATGAGCTTTTGTGCCTTTTTTGTCCGACTTGTTTTCGTCAAGTCTTTCTCGTCGAGTTTTTGCGCAGCACTACCTTGCTTCGGTGGTTTTATCATAACTCGAGTTTTACAGATCCAATTGACGTGATTCTTTTTAGGTTGTCTTCACAACTTGATTATCTATAATCTGTATAAATTTCACGGTCATTGGATTTTTGGTTTTGGATCTAAATGAGTTTCTTTGCAGTGTTGCAGATCTAGTTTTCTCGGGTAGAACAGATTGACCTTCGTTCAATCTTTCGATTGTAACTTGAGTTTTTCTCGACAATTTTTCGTGATTCTTGTTGTCGTGTCTTTGTGACTTGATTCTCTACAATATATACTGGTTTTGTCACTATTGATCATGTTTAGATTAGTCGCACATACTATTTCTTAATAGATTAATTTTCTACTGAGGGGTAATTGTTGCTTCCGCTGAAAAGTTTTAATCTACCATTCACCGCCGCTCTGGTAGCTTTTTACGTGCTCTTCGATCCTACAGAGTCATAACCTGGACTAGGTTGAGGTAAACCAATATGAAGTCCATACCGATTTCTTTCCACTTCCATTCTGGAATCTTCAATGGCTACAATGATCCATCTGGCCTTTGATGTTCAGTTTTGACTCGTTGGCAGACATCGCATAGTGCACCGTACTCTGATGTGTCCTTTTTCATGTTGGCCCACCAATAACATGTCTTCAAGTCCTTGTATATCTTTGTACATCCTGGATGGATTGAGTAAGGTGAGTCATGTGCCTCCTTCAGTATCATTTCCTCAATATGTTTAACATTAGGAACAACAATCCGTTTCCCAAGCCATAGAGTACCTTGGTCATCCTCATCAAATCTGAATTATCTCCCTTCTTCAGTCCTTTCTTTGATTTCTTGAATTTCCTCATCCTTGGTTTGACCTTCTAAATTTTCTTGCTCTAAGGTCATATTTAACTCCATCATCCTCATCTCATTCACAAATCCAAGATTCAACTGTTCAAACTCCTTGCATAGCTCGGGTGGTAACTCTCGAACTGTGAGTTGATGGCTTACTCCTTTCCTAATTAAAGCATTGGCCACTACATTAGCCTTCCCTAGATGATAGTTGATTCCCAAGTCATAATCCTTGATGAGCTCCAACCATCTTTTTTGCTTCAAATTTTGATCCGTTTGTGTGAAAATGTACTTGAGGCTCTATGACCCGTATAAATCTCGCACTTGTGACCAAGAATGTAGTTCCTCCATATCTTCAAGGCATGCACTACGGCTGCAAGTTCGAGATCGTGCGTAGGATAGTTTTGGTCATGTTTCTTCAACTCTCTCGATGCATAGGCTACCACTTGACCTTCTTGCATGAGAACACATCCAAGTCCCTGTCTTGATGCGTCACCATAGATATCAAAACTTTAGTTCACATTTGGCAATACCAACACAGGTGCTATTGTCAACCTCTTCTTAAGTTCCTCAAAGCTGTCCTGACAAACTTATGTCCATTGAAATGTCTTCCCCTTCATTAATAACTCAGTCACGGACTTGGCTATTTTGGAGAAGTCCTTGATGAACCAACGGTATTATCCAGACATTCCAAGAAAACTCCGGATTTCCTTCACATTATGGTGCGGTTCCCACTTTAGCACATCTCTCACTTTTCTTGGGTCAACCGATACTCCTCCTCCCGAGATGATATGACCCAAAAATGACACTTCCCTTAACCAAAACTAGCACTTGCTGAATTTGGCATATAACCGGTGTTCCCTTATTTTCTGCAATGTGAGCCTTAGATGCTCTTCGTGTTCCTCTTCACTTTTCGAGTAGATCATGATATCACCAAAGAACACTACCACGAACTTATCCTAATACTGCATGAAGACGTTATTAATGAGGTACATGAAGTATGTCGGTGCATTTGTCAATCCAAAAGACAACACGGTGCACTCATAGGATCCATAATGTGTCCAAAAAGCTATTTTGAATATGTCCGACAGTCTAATCTTCCTTTGGAAGTAACCTGACCTCAAGTCAATCTTGGAGAAAACACAAGCCCCCTTCATGTGGTCAAACAAATCCTCTATTCGAGGCAACGTGTACTTGTTCTTAATCGTCACCTTGTTGAGAGCCCGGTAATCCACACACATCTTTTGGAATTCATCCTTCTTATCCAGGAATAGCACTGGCGCTCCCCAAGGTGAAGAGCTTGGGCGAATGAAACCTTGTTCTAGCTGCTCTTGAATTCGCTTCTTGAGCTCCACTAATTCCAAAGGAGGCATCCTATATGGCCTCTTAGCTATAGGCACAGTTCCAGGTATTGAGTCAATAACAAACTCTATGTCACGATCAGACGACAAACCTGGCAACACATCCGGAAACACATCCAAAAATTTGCACGTCACCAGAATTTCCTCAATGGTTGCATCATCCATTTGACTCAGCTTCACTTGCTTTGGTGGGTGTTGAGATGCTTCAAACTCTATGCTGACCCCTTCTTCATTTGTCAACTTCACCGTCTTTGTGGCACACTGAATTATCCCATTGTGCTTCCTTATCTAGTCCATATCAAGTATTATGTCCAGTCCTTGAGAATCCAAAACAATGAGTTTGGTGAAGTCTACCCCCCTTATTCTAAGGCTTACTTTTGGACATACTATATTCCTCCTCATCTCTCCTCCAGAAGATTTAACCAACAAGGTATACTTCATATGAGATATGGGCAAACTATACTTGGCAACATACGTGGATGCAATGAATTTATGCGATGCTCCAGAATCAAATAACATGGTCGCCGGGTTGGAGTTTGCGAGAAACATACCAATCACCATGTAATCCGCTTGTTGATCTTCCTCCTAGAGACATGGTTCACCTTGCCAGGAACAAAATTATGTAGTCCACAATTGCCTTGTGACGCTCTTCCATTTGGTCTTGGGTTCTATCTTAGAGCATTGTTCCCTTGACAAGGGCCTGACTTAGGACATTGAGATGCAAAGTGTCCCACCTCACCACAAGTATAGCATGACCTTGCTGCACCAAAATTGTTTGGACGAACTTGATTTTGAGCATTAGCAGGAAAGATGGCGCAGGGTGCATGAGGCATTGGAGCGCGAGGTGCTTGCATGGCGGGGCGTTGCTGCATAGGCTGAACTGGGTGCGGTGGAATAGCAGCACGATATGTAGGAGCAGAAGGGTTGTAGTATGGTGCAAGGCGGGGGCGAACATTGCTTCCTTGTGGTTGTCCTTGATATGGCACCTTCCTTTTGTTATCTTGCTCGATCTCGCGAACCTTGTTCTCAATTGAGCAATTGGACTTGAATTTCATTGTTTAGGCCCCTCATGAATAAATACTGCTTGCAGATGTCCCAGTTGACATCATCTGGAGCATATCTTGAGAGTTGAGTGAATTTATTGTGATACTCACTCACACTTGACTTTCCCTGCCTTAGGTTCTCAAATTACTGCCTCTTTAGGATCATAACACTTTCTGGAACAAAGTGAGAACAAAAATTATCCTTGAGTTAAGCCCATGTGATCCTCTCCTAATTCTCACGGGCTTTGCAAAGTGAGTCCCACCAATCCGCAGCTGATCCAACTAGCTGATAGGAAGCAAAGAGAACCATCTTCCTGTCATTGCACTGGACAATAGTGAGCTTCTTCTTCACAGATTTCGGCCAATTATTAGCTTCCTTAGGATCTGTGGCTTGAGCAAAAGTAGGTGGTCTAGTCCTCATATACTCTCCCAAACTGTTATGAGGCGGTGGGGGTGGTGGTGGTGGAGGTATGTGGGGCTGGTTTTGATTATTGGCCTGCAGCAGTCCCAAGGTCTGCATCACGGTCTGCATCAGCTGATTTTGAATAGCCAATAGGTGCTGAAGGATGACAGCCTCAGGTCTAAGTCCATTGTTGTTGTTCTGAGGTGCTCCATTGTTCTCCTCATTCTCATTATCATCCCTTTGGTTGCGAGTCCTCGGCATCTAAAGAAAGAGCAAGAGAGAAGAATTTAGAAAACGTCCCCAACTATATGCATCAAGGGAAATGAAACTAAGCAACTACCTCTGCTAGCCTATATAGATGTGGCAAACGCTAGAGCATCCCACAATCATCTATTAAGAACACAAGCAACTGTTACATAGCAAAAAGCACACAAAACAATCTGCAACGATTCCTAAGTGTTGTTATGTGCTCTAAAGTGTCCATTCTACCTAAGTTGCATCCTACGGTCAACCCATGGCTCTGATACCAATATGTGACACCCGGTTCTGAAAATGAACCAAGTGCAAAATATGTGTGCCCAGGATGTTTAACACGCATACATAAGTGATTCACAAATGATAATTGATAATTACCAAAATACAAATTATGAAAATATGTACTTTTATTACAATATTCAGATAATCCTCAAGTTACAGGTCTAATGATCAATATTGAACTATAACTGCAGTGGAAATAATTTAATTAAGCAACTAAGAAAATAGGGTAGCGCGGCTCCAAGCAACACCACAGGCAAGTCGAAGGCAGCACATAGCCTAATACTCCTCATTATCTTCAAGATACTCCCAAACATCACCTGAAACTGTTGGTGAGGGAATTGCAAGAATGAGTACATGTCATACTCAGCAAGTGTGAGAAATAATGACATGTAGCTTAAACAAGGAATTAATAATAAATAATGGCTATTTGCTGAAAAGTACATTAAAAACATATGAAAGGCATCATACTATGTCTATGCGAAATTTATCCCATCATAACCCGAATAATTACCAATAACGAGTCCATTACCATCAATTGCCATTATATAACATCCAACAATGATTATCAAACCAAATACCACGTTCTTACTATTATCATCAACCATATTCAATTATCAAAACTCAACCCATAACCATGAACAATAATGAACCGTAACCAACCACAACCATCCCAAATCTCAAGTTTCCACTAATCATGGAAGTTGTCCAGGTGGTCTTAACCGGGAGCACGACTATCATGATAGTTTTAACACTCTGCATAGTTCGTACCACTTTACCCACAAGTTCGTGATTTCGTCACCCGTCGGCGACTAAATAAACCTCCCTTATACCAATTACACTTCCTTAGGTGTATGGCCAAGAGACCACAAAATAGCATTTACAAAGGGACTACCAGCATATTCAGACCCCTAAGGTTTCATCGGTGGTGATGCCTCCAACTGAGCACCTCCAACCAAGGGCCCCCTCTTGTGCCATTCGAATCCCAGGGCAGTCCCGCCACTATTGCAATCCCAACTGACTCTCATTCCCCGCTCCTCCAAATGATCCGAATCGATCCTGGTAATACTCTTAATTAATTGGCTAAGTCGCACCCATACTTGGCCTTATGGTGACACTGTTGTCTTGGCTTATTCTCGCATGAACCGATCCTTAGATCCAAGGCAAGCAAACCACCATATCTACCAACCCAATCCACAAACCATGCTTGCTTAGATCTCCCAAGTCCCATGTTACCAATTAACCATGTTCATCAATTCTCATCATATACATTCTCATTAATTCATGGTTAAGCCATTTGGTTGGTTTTCCCATCCCAATTAATTAAACAGAAGCAAAAAGGTTAAAAGACCTTCCCGACACTCTACAATGTATTCCATGAGACAACGATGGTCAAACAAGACTAGTAAACTCCTATCTTGGTTTTCCCATCAATTTGACAAAAGCATGCAGTTTTGCAAAGAAAACATTTAAAAATAGGATCAAAATGATCAAGGACACTTGCCTTGCTTCTGAGCTTGATTAGGGTGAAAAGCTTGAATGTTTTAGTACTGGAGGTCCTCGACAACACCCTCTAGAGCAACACCTTCTATTCCGTGCAATAAAAATAGAAAAGAGACATTACACTCAATAAATGCTCATACATTACTCAGTATGCCATGACATGCATGATTAATGCAATTATAAAGTGAAACTTGTTATTCAGTTGCTACTAATGTTTACTAACTAGTTACAATAGTTTCTAACAAGTTTGGACAGGTTTGGAATTGATTTGAATCAAATTGAGATTAATTCAGTCTGAAACAGATTCCCACACCAGACTAGTCCTCCCTATACAGAATCTACAATTTAGGGTTTTCTTGATAGGCGAGAATTGGTTGAATTCATATGAAAAAGTGAAAGTAGAGGGTGTACCATTTGCTTAGAGCTTCCAGGGTCAAGAATTGGACGTGAAACTCGAATCTTGGCGATTAGGATCGATGGTGGAGAGTTGAGGGTGAATTGGTGATGAAGAATGAAAAGTCGATGAAGATCTTGCTTGATTGATCCTTCTTCGTGTTCTCCTCCTCCTCCTTGCTGTTGGACCCTCTCTTGATGGCGGCTCCCACGGACTAGGGTTTGGAGTTTCTCAATTGTGGCAAAGAGATGAAAAGTTGGGGTGGTGGGTTGTTTATATAGAGGTGGAGGTGGTAGGGTTTGATGGATTTCGAGTTTAAGGTGGTGGAGGCCGTGTAGGGGTCCCACATGGGCTCCACAGGGGTTTGGTACGACATTCTTGGGTCCAATTAAGGTAAATACCCAATGAAAATTCGTGTAGGAAAAGATTGAATCTGAGTCAGGCACACCGAACAAGTCCACTAGGGGCCGGACTAGTCTGATATTGAACAGAGAGATCAATGGACAAGTCTGGTGGGGTAGTACAGACAACTCTATTTTTGAGCTGAGACATTTTCGGACTAGTCTATTGTGACTCCGGACAAGTCCGATCTGGAACAGAGAAGAAATCGGACAAGTCCGAGGTGATAGGCTGGACAAGTCCGGAATGGCAAAGGAAAGGTTTTACAGACTAAATTTCAACAAGGAACAGACTAGTCTGTTTGGATTACAGACAAGTCTGGACAAACATTAGAGACCAAACTAGACTAGTCCGTGCAATGTGAAGGACAAGTCTGGGTCTGAAAGATATTGAATTTTCTAGAGAACAACAGGTAACCGGACTAGTCCAGTGTTATGGATGGACAAGTTCTCACCTCGATAGTTTTAAAATTTTGTTTTGTCCTAAATTCATTTTAATCTTGTTCCTTTTATGTTGCTTAAGGTTAAACATGTATAAGAATGTATGCAATGCATGTAGATGAAAATGAGGGTGTTATAGTTTGTAACACCCTCATTTTCATCCACCATGCATCACATTCATTCTTATACATGTCTAACATAATGCAACAAAAAAGGAACAAGATTAAAATGAATTAGAGGCAAACCAATAGATAAAATAAATCTTTGGATTGGACTTGTCTAGATTGGACCTCAGACTAGTCTGGTTTTGCTATTGTTGTTCCCCGGACCACTCCATTAATTGCTACGGATTAATCCAGTTTTGGTTCCTGTTCTCATATGGCCTTGTCCGTTATTGTATACGGGCTAGTCCGATGATCGCTACTGAACTCTTTGGAGTTGTCCGAAAAAATCCCAAAACTTATTTTGGTTTTGAAACTGTGTAACCCCGGACTTGTCCGGTCAAGCGCGGGGCTTGTCTTATGGGCTTCTGGTCTTGGACAGACTTGTTCGACATGATACCGAGCTTGTCTGTTTAACTCTCTGATCTTGAACCGACTTGTCTGGCCTTCCTACGAACTAGTCTAGTAATTAGGGTTTCGACTTGGATTCTATTTTTCCTCCATGATGAGTTATTGGGTAATTGTCTTAATTGGGCCCAAGAACGTCGTCCCTCACCCTTGAGGAGCCCAAGTGGGACACCACCAAGGCCCTACTTGTCCCCACTGACTTTGACTTGGATTCCACCTCAGCACCACCACCTCTCCTCATATATAAACACCCAACCACCCACCCTTTACCCCTTTTCCGTATTAGTAGCAACTCAAACGCCTGTTTCTCTTGTGAGCTGCTGCTCTTGAAGAAAGAAGCCCCAGTCGCGAGGAAGGGAAGATAAGGAAGAATATGGAAGAGGAATAAGAAAGGGGATCAATCAAGATCGTCGCCGCTACTACGATCTTCTTCACCAATTCTTCTACATCAACGTTCTTCTTCACAAATTCTTCATCTTCTTCGAACCTACACATCGTCTCCTCAACAATTGAACATTTGTTTTCACGGTAACTACCCTAGATCCAACTTCCCACGTTAATTCTGATCCCAATCTCGATTTACATCATGTCCTAGATGGTAAGTTCGCAAAACCCTGGCATAGCGGACTTGTCCGGCCCTGTGCGGACTAGTCCATTGAACTTTCTGGTCCATAGCAGACATGTCCAGCCTCTGAATTATGAAATTCCTGTAATTTTCCCAGTTTTTCCCGAATTGACTCAAAACTTGCCCAAACATGTAACACTCAATTGTAACTAGTTAGTAAGCAATAATCATGAAATAATAACATGTACTACATCGTAATTGCATCATTCATGCATATCATGGCATATTGAGTACTATATGAGCATTTATTGATTGTGACGTTTGTTCCACATATGGTGATGGTATAATTTGTTGACTGGTTCTAAATGATATATGTTGGGATATGGATTTTGATAATTACTTGAGTTATGATGGGATTTAAACCCACATAGACATTTTAGGCTGCTTTTACATGTTTATGTATTGTACTTTTCTGCAACTAGCTATTTTTCATCATCTTTGTTTTTAGCTACATGTCATACTTTTCCACATTTGCTGAGTACGACATGTACTCACCCTTGCAACCCCTTCCCCCCAAACAGTTACAGCTAATGCTTGGGAGTACCATGAGGATCATGTGGAGTTCTAGGTTGCATGCTATCGTCAATTGCCTGTGGAATCTAGTCGCACTGCTTAGTTTATTTCCACTGCAATAATTAGAGATTTGTAATTTAAGACCCATTGAGTTATTGTAATAAAGTACCTATTTACTATTGTGACGTGGTGAATTTCTGAATATGAATTGTGAGGTTGCCGTTTATGTATGATGAGTATCCTAAGCACACATATGTGTTCACTTAGTTCGTTTTTGGAATCGGGTGTCACAATAAGTCTCTTAGGCGTATTGTGTTAATCTTGTTGGTCAAGTCTGTCAGGAGTCATGCATTTTAGTTTACCTTTACGTTTGGGTCTTAGTTTGAAACTCTGTGAGTGTTTCGTTTTTTTATAATTCTCTTATGCATGCTTGAGTCTTGTTCTTGCGCCGAAGGAACCGAGTCAGGGTGCGTGTATCATGGATCTCAGTGAACGGCATGAAGCGTGTGTAGTGGGAGTTATGTGTGTCATGCATGTGCTTTTAATCCTTTTATCTATTGCGCTGATCAGTAGCTCAGTTGCATCCACCGAATGGGCTCTCTGGAGACAACCATTTCTCTGTTCTCTTCTGCTACTAACATCGATCCTTCAACACAAGCACAACATCGGCAGAAACCTGAATTTTTCACCTGAGTTGTTTGCATCGTGTGTTTTGTGCTCCAACTAGTGGCACAAGAGCCTGTGAAGTAACAAAGGATGACGAGAACAGAAATTCCGGGGAAGAAGATGTCCCTAAAGATCATTAGTGATAGTGGCAATGGTGGTGCCTCATCGGGCGCACGAAGATGAAGAAGGAAATTGAATCAATTGAGAAGAATCAGACGTGGGAACAGTAGACCTCCAGGTCCAGGGCTAGCGATAAATTGTTATACACACCACACATTCACATGGTACTCCCTCCTTTTCACTCCATGCATAACGGCATAATTCATTGAGGCTGCCGCTGCCTTACGTGGTACTCTCTTCTGATCCAATATAATTGTCACTGGTTAGTTCATATTTGAGCAGGTGCTCGGTGACAATTATTTCGAACTAGGTGGGAGTATATAAGCTACTATACAACATAGTGGGGATGATAGCTTTAAAGTTTATTCCAAGCAGTATTGTTGAACTCTCGGTTAAACTTGTTAAAACAAAAAAATGCATAAGGTCAGATGTGGCTCATGTTAGAAGAGCTTCTAGGAGCGGAGCGACGCACGTTGGATCCCTTTTTCGGGTCGTGTCGAGCCGTTATTGCAGGGTAGTTACTATACGAGGTGATGAGACGCGCTACTCCCTTCATCGTCCTTATCTCTTCCCCGCTGGCTGTGGATACGGCTTCTCTCATCCCGTTCTCTCCTCTCCCCGCTGACATGTAATAATTTTATTCCTCGAAAACGGTCGGCTTCTCTCCTCCCATGCATAGTCCCACTGACGTGTCATACTTTATTTGTCTCTTCATTTATTTCTAGTCTACTAACCAAATTTTCAAAACCAATTAAAATATGACACATCAGTGGGAGCACACATGGGCTGAGTGAAGCTGTGTCCGGCCGCAGATACAATTGGCTGGGCGAGGCCTCCTTCCTTCTGCCATCATCTTCCCTTTCATCACTATGCCCCTTCTATATATGCGTGTGCCGGAAGTGTTGATTGAATGGCTCGCCTTGACCATTATATATGAGTCATCAGTGGCGGATCTAGAATTTTTACGAAGGGTATGCCACGTAAAAATTTTCAGCAGTAGTAACTTCCAACATGTATTTTTCAGCTCTTAAAGATCCCACTTAAAAGGCCACACCTGATCTTTCACTGGAAAGGATCCAGGTCCAATCATATTCAGATTCAGGGTTCAAGTTTTTATGGAATGAATCTAAATAATATCTCTTATTTGTTTATTACAACCAAATGAAATAAATATGATAATTAAAAAGGGTATTTAATGGTTATGGACATGCTTTCTTTCCCACATCCCTATGGTTCCAGAAACAAAACTAACACTTCAAATTTTGTTTTCCTCTTTTCCCAACCTCTCTCATTGGTCTCTATTTTATCTGTTAATTTTTTTTGTTGTTAGATTTTCTAGCACTTTTCTACATAGCACTCACAAAAATAAAATCTTCAGGATCAAATATTTCATCCATCCATTATAGGAGCTTAGGAGTTCGTACACGGTCATTGTATTTATCAGTATACCATTATTGTTATCACCAAGCATATTAATTACAGTGATGTTTTCCGTCAAAGCCCTACACTGCCTGCCCTCGAATCGACGATTGATGTATGCTTGGCTGGCAGTGGAATCCCCTTGGTGCGGAAATCGAATTCTTTGTGGCCGGGCCGCACAACCGTCTCTGTGTGACTTGCCACGTACGTTCAGGCTCTGATCTTACAGTTACAACGATACTGCCATGGGCGCACTGCACGGTTACCTTAACCATGCAACCCTACCCCGATGATTGCCATGTACGGCAATGTCTTGAATCTTGCAGCACGCACGGTCACAACGCATGGCTCTTCCTATCCTCAACGTCATCAAACATGATCAACAAGCCTAAAAATGATGATCTTTCAACAAAAAGTGAAAACACGTACGCCACATCCGAAAAATGCATATAAGAAATATATGAATGGGTAATAAAGAGAAGATTAGAATGTAAACAAATCTCTAGCCATATTGTATAATTCTTTTTTCTAAAACACAAGATCTCTATCCTACTATTATTGTATTATTGCACTTAAACTCTTCCACCTAACAATGTAAATTGAAGAAATAAATGCATTTTCCATAAAGAAAAGTTGTTGCATGTGGTGTTTGGTTGAGACAATTTATGGTCATAACGATAAGAATTCAAAATGGAAAGAGTATATCAGATTCAAAAATCTTCATACTTTCTTTACTAGGGGCTTGCGTCCATCAAATTCGGAAACTTCTCCACTCATGTTGTAACTGCATCAGTTATATATCCATGCCCATTTCCAAAATCCAATATAGAGGTGGAAGAAGGTTTGCAAAAGAGATAAGTTGCGCCGCACCATCGCAGACTGCAGCCGTAGGAGCAAGGAGAGGACCCAATGGCAGGGACTTAGGTGTACAATATTATGTTCGAGGACGACAAGATGACCACCACAGTGACATCCTCTGGTGAGGCCATGGAGGACTTGCTCGACGAGGTCCTCTCCGTCGTTCACTGACGCTTTCACAAGCTCATCGTTAGGCTCTACGTCGAGTGGCGCCCCAGCTACTCCGTCGACCAGAACCCCGTCGTCATTCTGCAGCACTGTGTTGACCGCTTCTGCCCTTTCTTCTAGGTCATCCATGCTGGCTACCACCCTGATGAGCTGGAAGATTTCCTCGGCGATTCCGACTATCTCTTCATCAGCGTGGGCGTGGAGGGTGACGCCGACCGACACTAGAAGGAATGGCAACTTTAGGTGGCCAAAATGATGGACCTGGCCGAGCTCGCGGCAGAGGATATGGATCGCCCGAGCCTCTGCCATTCGGGGCTGAAGGACATTGTGAGCGCTGTGATGGGCTCTGACATGGAGAAGCCTTACCGAGTGAGGACGAGCCACTGGGATGCATACAATCTCTCCAGTGAGCAGATCAACTATGCATGGATCAACCTCCTCATCCCGTTTGGGTTCAGGAGACTGTCTGCCTCCTCACCACCTGCATCGATGAACACGGCGGAGCCTTCAGGAGGCCATCGACAGCAAGTCCGCCGACGACGAGCGCACAAAACAGCTCGCGAAAATGGCGCGGGATGTATTTTATGATACATCTCGCTCGTGTAGCCGTCGGGGTCTTGGGACCCTTCCCGTCCACACCAGCATGGACTCCGCCGACCACTACTACTTCGGGTGAAGCTATGTGGCCGCTCATCTCGATGCCCTCCATGAGACGATCGTGGAGGTGGCTGGGGTGGAGGACCGCCAGCACCATCGCCCAGAAGCTTCGGACTCAATTGCCAAAGGAGGAGGAGGAGGCGGCAGAGGAGGAGGTGGAGGAGACCCCCTTCGACTCCGAGGATAGTAGGATTAGGAGTAGTTTTTGTTTTTCTTGTTTTCTATTGCTTTCTCATATTTCTTGTTTGTAATATATGTGTTAGTTTTATGTTAACGAAAAATTTATTTTCTGTTCATGAGCAATGTGTCTTATGCAGTATCAAAAAATAACTTCTTTTATCGAAAAACATCTCCTATTGCCGTTAGTATTCATAATTGTCAAGATTATCTTTCAATAGCTCTTACATTGACAAAAAATGATTTATTAACTCACAACTAACATAATCCTTACAATTAATAGAATTAACAACTAACATGATGCATAATTAACAAGCTTATGAAATTACATCATCTTAATTGCAAACTAGTCCATCGCCTAATGCATCAGGCGCCTGAAAAGTAGTTTATCCATTGTAACTAATACATCTGGTGAAGTGTAAAACCATGTGCAGGAATCGACGCGACATGACATGAATTTAATCATGATTGCATGCAAGCACAGGGGCACACCACAATTGAGATTTTCACAATTGAAATTTCACTCCCTGCGCCTCCAATTTCAATGCCGCCCATTGTAACCCTATTTAATTGCCACGATAAGTATAAATGGAAACAATGGATTCTTATCCCGCAGTACCATGGCCTCTATTCCCATAACACTGCTTCCCTGCCCTTCCGGTGAGATCTCGCATTACTCCAAATGTGCTACTCTCAGTACTTTGTTCCAAACTTGTATTCCTAAGAAATTCCCGTGTTTTAAGTTCCCATGATTTTTACACTTTTTCACATGTGTATCGCATTGACGCATCGGAGCTCTTGGTGGTGGTGACTCGTGGGTACAACATCGGGCCACCAAGTTTGACGGGCTCTACGGAGCTTTTTCATCGCCACCACCTCCATGCGACATGCCGGACTCCAGTTTTGTACTAGGTAAGTTCTACCAGATCCATGCCATCTTTTTATAGAGCTATATTGGCTTGTGTAGTGGTACACATTAGGGCATGTTTGGAACCTCTAGAGATAATTGTTAGCTGCTAAAATTATCTTTAGGTATTCGTAACAGCGTAGTTGTACAACTAATTATTAGTCCACCCCAGCTAACAATAGTCGCCCAACGCTACTCCTACACACAGATTGACATGAGATTTTTAATAAAAGAAAGTGTAAATAACTGAAACAGGTGGTGGGCAGATATACGAAGATTAAATAAATTAACAAATAAGAAATATGCTATGATGTTTCACAAATTTAGTTATATATATAGCATATAATACCTCTGTCCTGAAATAAATGTCGCTCTGACAGCTTATGGTAGTGTATTTCTAGTTCAATCCCTTGTCGAGAACAATAAATATTAAAAACCGGAGGTAGTATGTAATTTTTGGATTTAGAAGTAAATGATGCAATGGTTATCTAATCAACCATTCCAAATGTTGTACTAATTCTCGTGTTCCAAACTTATATTCGTAAGATTTTCAGTTCTCACGACTTTTACACTTTGTTCTTTCTCGTATTTTTCTCGGATCGTACATTTTTTCTATTCCTCCATTTCTAATTCCTCCTTTCCAAACAAACCCTCTCAGCTTATAGGAACCACACCGCCCGATCCAAAATCTATGTCAGTCATGTAACTTGACATTATCAATGTTATTTACTATATATCCTCTTTACTTTAGGAACAAGACACCAAATTGTCATGTCGTCGACAAGTAATCGTGGTGTCCAACAAGCACCTGGTATAACTATAAATGTGTTTACTATCAAAATCTAAAATTTTAGAACACATTAATTCCTTTGCATGGCATGCAGAGAATGTAAGAGAAGATGTTCAGGAACCCCGAGATTCTTCATTCCTTGGTATTACAAGTATGCATGAACCAACAACAGGCATAGATATACAAGCCATTAATATGTACTAGGCTCTACTAATTGTTTTAGCATGCCTTGCAATTCTACTTTCCTAGTCCTAGTTAACAGTTCATCAGTCTATGTGATGGCGTGATTTTTTGCCTCCACGCTGCGCTCTCTCGTCGCCGGCCACTCCGGCACCGACACCCACACCCTGCTGCCTTTCACTTCTATGTCCACCCCGACGTGTCTCCCTCGCCCATCACCAAGTCCCATCCTTTGTGTGCCATTATGACTCCGCCACACGCAAACCCCTGGCCATTACTCGTCCTGCCACCAATCCTCCTCGATCGAGACTTGCTCCAGGTGATTTCGACCAGACTGAACCCTCGCTTTGTTAATCGTCGCAAGCTCCCCACCTCATCTATCTTGCACTTGCCACCAGCTACCACTGGTGTTCATTACTCGCTCTGCCACGAAGCAGAAAACTGTTGCATTAGGATCATCAGTCTATGTGATGGCATGATTTTTTGACACCTCCACGCTGCGCTCTCTCACCGCCGGCCACTCCAGCACTTCAGTGTCCTCCTAGACTCGTCTCCCTCGTCCATCGCCACGTTCCATCCTTCGCGTGGGATGATGACCCCGCCGCCTACAAACCCCTGGCCTTTACTCCTCCTGCCACCAATCCTCCTCGAGAGTTGCTCCGAGTGATCTCAATTAGACCAAACCCTCACTTTGTAAAGCGTCGCAAGCTGCCCGCCTCATCTATCTTCATTAGCCACCTGCTACCGCTGGCGTTCATTACTCGCCCTACCACCAATTCTCCACAAGACGCGCCCCAGCTCATGTCGGTCAGACTGAACTGGTGGACCCTATCTCTGTGTAATGTCGCCAGCTACATGCCCGCCCCCTTGGTCTTGCCTGCTTTGCTGCCGGACTGAAAATCCCCTGCAGTACTACAGGTGCAAGAGTGCCACTGACATGTGTGTATGATGGCTCATTTTAGGTTATGATCAGCAACAAAATTATGAACAAAATGCATCGCCCTATGATACGGAACAAAGTGCTGATGGGACGCAGTCGTCCCACACTCGTATTTGCTGCACTCTTATTGAAGATGGTACGAACATCATAATTTTCTTCTTTCACACTATTTGTACAGGATATTAAACTTTGTCAGGTGGTAATTTGCTTTAACCGTTTACAGTTTGAATTAATGTAATAGAAAGAAGGAATTCGGAAGAGGGGTGGCTAAAGGACTTAAGGTTGACATAATACGATATGCCGCCTATACTCATAGAACGACTGAGAATCAGAAGCTACCAATTCAGTTTTCTAGTAGGTTGGGTGCTGTGATTGGTACTTATCACCGGTACTTTGTGGATCATGTGCTTATGACTACAAAAATACATGCACCCCTCACTGGTGCAAGGAAGTGGGCAGAGGTTGGCGATCTCACAAGAGAGAAAAAGTAAAAGACGTTTTGGTTATTGTCGTCATGCCCCACACAAGTATTTTTTCTAGCAATCTTCATCTTTGTACGTTTATACTAATGAGTTATACAAGGTACATGATTACTGGGACTTGGAGGACACAGAGCAGAGGTCAAAACTTTTTTTTTAAGATTGCTGGTGAGCGCGACAAGGGGTGACGATCGACATTGCATGCCACCTATAAGAGTTATTCAGCCGATGATGAACATATACAAAACAAACTCGATGACGTAGAGGACGTCGATTGGTTGCACCTAATAGATTATTTTGGGTTTGAGCGATTCAAGGTCATCTAACTTTTTAATATCTTCACATCATACAAAAATTATTTCATTTACTTTCATTCTTGGAACTAATTCTTAAAATTGCAGTCGTTAAGCAGGACCAATTCTCAAAATCGAAGAAGTCAAAAGATGAAACACTTGATTGGCTCCAAATCCTATGCCCAATTTAGTTACAAGAAGGTATGGAAAATAAATCATGCTTTTTTTGCGCTGCGATCAATATGTATACCTATATGCTGAATTTTACTCAGATTTTGTGTAGCGAGCCCCAAAAATCAGAGAAGAACCCGATGACATACAACTGTGGGAGGCAAGCCATTTGAAGAACTGTAAATGGGCAAACGAGCAAGCAGAAGTTGTACATGTGAGTAACACTACAAATAATCCCCATTTAAATAAATATTTGCAATGTACCTGTGACTTTTCTTTTTGTATATAGAGCCAATCACGTGACCAAGTGAACGACAAGGAAGGTGAGCAGGGAGGCCTAATCCCAAATGAGGAGAGAAACAACATCTTCAAACGTTGTTATAGATCCTCAATCGGTTGTGCAGGATCATAGGTTCGAGGGCGTGGTTATCTGGCTAAACCTAATGTTTCTGAATGAATGCGTATCCAGATGGCTGAAAACCTCAACTACCAAGTTTGAAATTTAGAAGATAGAAATGCAGACCTCAATCTGCAGGTGCAAGACTTGGAAGGAAGAACTGATGAATTAACCAACCAGATGAATGGCATAGGCCAGAAGAATGAAGACCTAAACCTTCAAGTCGAGAACTTAGAAGGTTGGATGGCAGCTGATCGAATGGACAGCTAAGGAAATGGAGGACATGCGTACAATGATGGATGAAATGCGCAGAACATTGGAGCTTCAACAAACAGGTACACAACAGCTAGTAGCCCCACAAAAGAGTTCTGCTCAACAAAAGTGTGTTGGTCAACAAAAGGGTGTTGGTCAACAAAAGGGTTCAGGATTTTCTGTTCTAACAATAAATTCCCGTCTTCTTAGGAAAACTATAAACATGCATCAACGTCACATTAATTCTTGAGTGTTATTTTGCATGTTGCATCAATTGATGGATGTTTATTGTTAAACTCGACATATGTATCGTGTGCAAACAAATTAATTCTATTGCCACCGATTTCAAACCTGGTGCATTAGGATTCTACTGCCGCTATTACAAAATTATTGTCATGAATAATAAATTATTGCAATAGGAAGCTATTACCACGAATTACAAAACGTTGCAGTAGAAACAATTGGCCACGACTCAAAAAATGTTGCACTAGACTGCTATTACTATCACAAACAAAATGTTGCATTACAATCCTATCGCCATAGAGGAGAAAATGTTGCATTACACCTCTATCGCCACAAATCATTAATTGTTGCATTTTGAACCTATTGCCACGACTCATAAAACGTTGCATTTTAGCCGTATTGCCACATATCATCAAACACTGCATTTCGAACCTATTGCTGAAGATCAGGAAACGTTGCATTACAAACCTATTGTTGGGGACTAGGAAACATTGCATTACAAACCTATTTCCACAGTTCAAAATCATTGAATTACGAACCTATTGCCACAAAAATCAGCAATCATTGCAATACCATATTATTCGCTACGGTTGTTAAATTGTTGCAATACCATACTATTCGCCACATATGTGAAATCGTTATAATACCATACTATTTACCACAGATGTGAAATTGTTGCAGTACAATACTATTCCCCACGCTTGAGAAATCATTGCAATATCATACTATTTTGCCATGGATGTGAAATCGTTGCAATACCATACTATTTGCCATGGATGTGAAATTGTTGCAATACCATACTATTTGCAACGAATGTGAAATTATTGCAATACCATAATATTTGCCACGAATGTGAAATTGTTGCAATACCATACTATTCGTTACAATACGTTAAATCGTTGCAATGCAATACTATTCGCCAAAGATGTGAAATCGTTGAGATACCATACTATTCGCCACGGATGTGAAATCATTGCAATACCATACTATTTGCCACGAATGTGAAATTGTTGCAATACCATACTATTGCCACGAATGTTAAATTGTTGCATACCATACTATTCGTTGCAATAAGTTAAATCGTCCCAATACGTTAAATCGTTGCAATACCATACTAATTGCCACCGATGAGGAATCGTTACAATACCATACTATTTGCCACAAATGTGAAATCATTGCAATACAATACTATTTGTTGCAATATGTTAAATCGATGTAATACCATACTATTGGCCATCAATGTGAAATTGTTGCAATACCATACTATTTGCCACAGATGTCAAGTCATCAAAATAACTTATTGCCACGGGACTTATATCTACGATTCGTAAAAACTATCGCCACATTTTTTCGTTGCAGCAGTAACCTATTGCAACGGTTTTTTTCGTCACAATAAACTGGAATCCTTGTACTCTTTATGGTGGGGTGCCTTGGCATGTGTCTGTGATCACAAACACATACCTAGGCACCCCACCATAAAAAGTGCATAGATGAGAAGTGATTCATGCTCATAACCTTCATTCTCATATATGCACAATTTATAAAAATCAAGTTTTATCCATATATGTGTAATGTCAATATGGTTGTCATCAATCCCAAAAAAGGGGAAGATTTAAAGTGCATCTAGTCACACCCTTGTGAGTTTTGGATGATTGATGACAAACAAGTTACTAATAAAATTCGTTGTGATGAGAGCAGATTTTGGAGAATGAAACTAAAGGTGCAGAAAGGTGAAAAATGAGAATCAAGAAGAGAAGAGCACAAGTGAAGAAATGATGGAAAAGTTGTTCAAAATGTATAGGGTGTGTTTGAGAGACACACCCCAAGAGCTCAAGTCATTGTGTAGAGACTAAGGACTAAAACATAATTCAAGACACAACCAAAGAGGACTTGTCCGTTATTGAGAGGACTAGTCAAATTTCTAAACAGTCCAAAAACGGACTAGTCCGTTATGGAGAGGACTAGTCTGATATTTTTTTGAGTAGCAAACAGACTAGTCTGATATTGGCCGGACTAGTCTAATTTCTCTCTAGACACAAAACGGACTAGTCCGGTCCTATGCGGACTAGTCCTGTACACTCACAAAAATTAGGGTTTCATAGTGTGCTACACTTCTCCACACATAAATCACTCAGCACACCAGACTAGTTTGGTACGCCATAGTAGACTAGTTCGGGCATCGAGATCCAAACAGTAACTTTTCTAAATATCTATAAATAGGTGATCCACGACCCCATAACGACTAAACAAGAACCCTAGCACTGCTATTGCATCCAAGACTACAAAAACACTTCTCTCCACACATTCTAAGACTCTAAAAGTAAAATCTTCAGGATTTGGGAATTGGGAAATGGAGAGTGTCGATCTCATCGACATTGAGATCTTGGGTTTGATTTCTCAAACCCTCCTGTTGATTATTGTGTAATTCATTGAGTGTGTTGATCTCTCTTTTCATTTGTAATCCTGTGGGAGCCATCGACCTGTGAGAAAACCCCAAAACTCGGTGATTACCCTTTGTGATAGTGGGAACCAAGTCGGCCTTTGTGGTGACTTGGTGAGGGAAGGGTTGGTGAAGACCCATCTCTACATGATCTCCTCAACAAGGATGTAGATCCCTTGTGTGGGATTGAAACTCAATAAAAATTGCTTGTCTCGTTTGTTCTTGATTCATACTTTTCATTATCGTCACTATCTAGGGCATAGACTTGATCATATTTGCAACTTGGTGTAATCTTGTATTCCACGTGCAAATTACTCATTCTAAATACTTGCTAAGGTCGTTAGGATAATGTACCGCTCTCCGCTGCAAGATATTCAAAGAAAATATCAAAAGATCTAAATTTGATCATTGTACTAACTAACCCCGGACTAGTCCGCACTCACACCAAACTAGTCCTGTCTCTGAAATTTAACGACCTTGAATTAAGTGCTTCAAGAGATCAAAAGGCCTATTCATCCCATCTAGGCCACATTCAGATATATGTACCACGGCTATTAAGGTATTTACTTAATATTTAAGTGTGGTGCTTAGATAATTATGTAGCGTTGGATGTCTCGTAGACCTACGGGTTGTAGGGGTAGGCGGTAGGTGGTGACAGCCCTGTCTTTCCTTTGTACTCCCTCTTGTTTCGACTACATGGCAGGCTCTTAGCGGGAAGTGTCCTGATACTGTCAGGGGTAAACCCGTACCCGATATGTTGGATCACTAAGTCCTAGTTTTCACCATGACCATGTCCATGAGTACACTAGTTAGGCTATGCAAATGTATATTAGAAGCATATTAGGAATGGCTATTTGTTAGCTTAAATCTCACTAGGACTACATTATCTCTAGAAGTAGATTGCATATATGTGTGTCACACTACCCTTTTTATCTACTTACGCCTGTCTTGATAATTACTTAGTATTCAATATCTTGATCATAAGAATAGTGTTTACATTACTTCATCGCCTTCCTTTGGGATAAATACTATACTCTTGGGAATACTCTTGACTGAAATTCTACAACGGTTTCTTTTGTGCGCTTGCGAATCACTTATCCTACTGGAGATGATTTGTGGTGTTAAGAAATACCAACAGACATGCAGGGGCGCTAGTAGTAGTCTTGATGTGGTTCCCCATGCGAAGACCTAGTTGGGGCGATCCGATCTCCCGTGATCAGGACTTGGCAGGACGGAGGCTGTTTCCATCAAGCCGGAGTCGGGGAGTTCGTCTCCCCAACCATCCGGGTCAGGGGTCGGATTCACTGATGGGGCTCGGGTTCGCTCGATCCTGCTAGACTGGGATCGGCAAGCCCGAACGTGTCCTCTGACACCCAGGTTGTAGGACTCCATCTCAAACATAGATGTATAATACATGTTTGGAAATTTATAGAAGTCATCTAAAACTTTTATGTTCACTCACAGGGCCGATTCCCAATTTAAATTTTTGAGAAGTTCAAAATAGTGCAACCTGACGCATAAACTGGACAGACCCCCTAGTATTTTATTCCTTTGTTCATGTATCAGAAAGCTTATGAGATGTGTGACAACTTTGTAGTTCAAAGTTTGTTCAAATTTTGATGATTACTGTTTAGAAACGTTGGTTCAACTGAAGCACTTTCAAAGGAGAAGCTACCAAATTTTTCCAGAAAATCTGTCAACTATTAACATCCATAACTTAAAATCCAGAGCTGATCTAGGGGCAAACAAATACTCACTAGAAAAAATTGAACATTAACTTTGGTATTCAACTTGAGTCATTATTTTGCTTTTAACATGATCAAATCTTAATTGAATGCAGATTGGTCATTTCAGATAGAGAAGTGCTTTGTTGGACCATTTTTGGAATTGTGGTGTCTTTTGACATTGGTTTCACGTTTATGATTCTTTTAACATGTTCATATGTTGTTAATCGATATTTTGCTGTTGATTTGAGTGTTTGATACATTTCAAATATCTCTTTCACAATTGATTAGATCTTTTGGCCATTTTAAGATAGATTCTAGAGGCCCTTGCGAGTATCCCTGAGCAAGAAGCATTGAAACCATCGATCATATTTCACAGCAAAAGCAATGCAAATCAATGGTAGAACAACTAGCATCTTTGTTACTCTTATCATTAAGTGCAGCAAGCTTTTTGTTCTCTTCAATTTCAAGCTCAAGTTTGTGAAGTGTGCAAGTGTGCATGTTTCTTAGAGAGAAAAGTTGTTCATAAATAAGTTCACAAGTAGACAAGAATCATCACTATGAATCAAATATTTTGATCGACTAATTTTATATTCTAGTGATTCAGTTTTAGCAATATTCTTCCTAATTTTTTTGTCCTTTTTCCTCTGAATAATAGTAGCACGATAAATAACATTAACAAGATCTTCATCCTAGGGATTTACCTCGTCATTTTCCTTGACCTATTCAGCCTGCTCCATGCTCGAGCTTACGTTGCTCTCCACGAGACACATATATGCCAAATTGTCTTCATCTTCATCACTTCCAGTGTCCACACCACTCAGACGAAATTCTTGAAGTGCGGAGAGGAAATTGAGTATCAATTGGTGACGTGTAAAACCCTATTTTTCTTGTCATTATTGGCAGAGGAGGACGTGAACTTTGTTTTGCTTTTCATCAAGGGGAGTAGAACCTAAAAGGTTAGAAAATTTTGTACGAAAATGTCGAGACTCATTGCATTTGAAGCATCATTGAGAGCTACCACTTCCTCTTCTCTTAGTTCTCACATTTTTCAATGATTAAGAGAATCAACGAAAGAGAAGTGTTAGCTCATTTTCTGGAAACTCCTCAATCTGTTCAAAGGATAGAGAGGACAGCAAAGCTGGTGTACCACACGATGAAGATTTTGTAGAACTAGGTATGTCATGTTGTGAAACAAATATAATAGACTTGTTGGGGTTTTACGTAATATTATGTCAAGTTCATGTGTTTTTAACTTTGAATATAGCCCATCTAAAGTATGTGTACTCATAATAGTGTATTCAGTTCTAGATGTAACTTTCATCCTCCAAATTTACATGTCTAATACACTTAATAATTGCTTAGCATTCTCAGCATATGAATAATTAAAATTAAAACTACATAAGTTGTTGAGAATTTTATTAAAGCGAGCAAAGAAATCATCTATTTACTCACCTAGACTCATCTCGAAATGCATGTATATTCCTTTTCTGAACATTCTTGACGTGCCTCTTTGATTAAGTTGGAGCCTTCGTGATAGTCAGATAGCACTTTCCACACATCCTACACAGATCGTAGGTTGTAACACGATCAAAGTCGCTTTGCATCTGTCCTTGGATGGTCAAGTTCTGGGCATTTTAATTGTTCTCGACGTCCTTCATGTTAGATGCATTGACTTCAGCGTTTGGTGGCACGACATAGACCTTGTAGACCTTCTCCCAAATGGTGAAGCCTTGCACTTGTATGTATGCCTCCATACGAGCCTTCCAAACCTGAAAATCAATGCCATCGAACACACAAGGTTTTCTAGAGTATTTCTCCATCTTGTTTAGCAAGAACAGGGGCAAATCGAAGAGATCATAGCACCGTGGATTTGATACCAATTACTTCAACGTTTTAGCAATCAAACAATCCTTTTACTGGTATGACCAAAGAGTACGTGAAAAGCTACTAGACAGGGGCGAATGGTAGATTAAAAAATTTTATGCGGAAGCAACCAACACCCCACAGTAGAAAATCAATCTAATGGAGAAAAGTATGTGTGCGACAATTCAGCACTGGTTTAATCTTGAACAGTCACAAAGACAATGCAACAAGGAACATGTGAAAATATTGAGTACAACTCAAGTTATGATCAAACGATTGAGCAAAGGTCAATCTATTCTCCTGAGCAAAAAACAGATCTGTTATGATTCAAAGAAACTTGTGTAACTGAATAACCATGATACCAATGACCGTGAAATTTTCACATATGATAGATCATTGAGTTGTTAAGACAAGACAAAAAGTATCACAACAACTGGATTTGTAAAATGTAAGTTATTTTTCAAAATACTGAAACACTATTGGGCTACGCAGAAACTTGGTGATAAAAGTTTGAAGCAAACAAGTTAGATGATCAAGGCACGAAAGCTCCTCACAAAATACAAATTTTATTAATCAAAGAAAAAAAAAGGAAACAACTGCTAGTCATGCACCCACGAGTCATGCCCTTATGCTTATCTAACCAGTAATTAGGCAAATCTAATCCAACTAAGACTCCCTACTCCAACTTGGATTCAAGCAAAACTTTCCATAACTGCATATGACTCTTCTATACATAGACAAGAGCGATCCTAAGACTTTCAAAAACTTTAGGAATGTTTAACACATCCCTAAAACAACTCAAATTTGTGCCTCACATGAATTCTAACCAAATGAACTCGAAACTATCCATCAACACAGCGTAACTACCTCAGTGTGACACCCGATTCCAAAAATGAACCAAGCGTAATGCATGTGTGCCCAGGATGTTTAACACACATACACAAGTAATTCACAAACGATAGCCAGATTTTAACCATGTCTCGAATAATAACACTAGTAAATGTACCTTATTATAAACCAAATAGTCTTGAATACGAGCTCTAAAAGACTGTAGCGGAAAACACTAAACACTAATGACACCAACTCCACAGGAAAGGATGACGCTAACACGCACACCTAGAACTCCTCAAAGACCTCCGAGTACTCATCATTTTTGCATGCGACTAAATTTGTTGGGGGGAATAACAAGGGTGGGCACATGTCATACTCAACAAGTGTGGGAAAGTATGACGTCTATCTTAAACAAGGAATGATAATTAAATGGCTAATTGCATAAAAGTATATTCAAAAAATAGTTGAAAATGCAATAATATTATCATTAAGTGTGGTCCTTCCCAAAAGAACCCAAGTAACATTAATCTTAAGTAATCAATACCAACAATAATAATCCATATTCAACTCATAACTGCTCATCTATCTCAATTTCAATTCCATATATCAAAGCCAATTACTGAATCAATACCAACTCCTAATTCAATTCCAGCCATTAAACCATGTTCAAGATCCAAAACTCTAATCATGTGAGGGCCCGGGTCACTCATAATCGGAAGCACGGCTATCATGATAGTTTTTAACACACTCTACAGAGGTTGTACCACTTTACCCACATGTTTGTGATTTTATCAACTTTTGATGACTAAGAAATCTCAATTATGCCATCTCACACTTCCTTTGGTGTGTGGCCAAGAGACCACAAAATAGCCTTTACAAAGTGATTACTAGCCTATTCGAACCCTATTTAGGTTTTACCGATGGTGATGTCTCCAACTGAGCACATCCATCCAAGGGCCCCCTCTCGCGCCATTCGGATCCTATGGTAGTCCCACCATCACTACAAACCAATCCGACTACCCCTTCCCCAAGCTTTCCAAATGGTACGAACTGTACTGGCAACAAACTAATTGGTCAGCTAAGTCGCACCCATACTTGGCCTGGTGGTGGCACTGTAAAACCTGGATTGTCGGTCCATGACCCAGTCCTTAGATCTAAAACAATCAAAACCACCAAAACATTCCAACCCATTCCACGTAACTGACTTGCTTAGATCCCTAGGTACCATGTTGCTAAAATGTCATTATTATCAATTCTGATCACTCTGGTGTTCAATAGTTCATAATTAAGCAATATGGTTATTTTCTGAACCCAATTCAGTATAGCGAAGCAAAAAGTGCAAAAGACCATTCCTGACTCACTACATAATGTTCAAGCGACAAGGATGGTCATACAAAACAATAAACTCCTATAATTGGATATCCCATCAATTTGACTCAAGCATGCAATTTTGCAAACAAAATATTTAAAAACCTGGATCAAAATGATCAAGGACACTTGCCTTGCTCTTGAGCTTGGTTTGGATCGAATGCTTTGAAGTTTTGGTTCTGCGGGTCCTTGAGAGCACTCTATGGTGATACCTTCTATTCCGCGCGGACAAATATGCAAAACAAACATTACAATCAAATATTGCTCAAATATTACTCAATATGTCATGATATGCAAGATTTGTGCAATTGTGAGGTAAAACTAGATAATGCGTTCTATTAATGTTTACTAACTAGTTACAATGGTTTTTTACAAGTTTGAACCAGTTGCGAGTTGATTTGAGTCGATTTGGATTCAATTTAGCAATAACAAATTCAGAGACAGGACAAGTCCGGTATCAAGGCCGGACTTGTCCGCCCTGTCCAGAAACTGCAGAAATAGGGTTTTTCTGGACAGCGAGATTTATGGTTGAATTCATGTGGACAATTCAATGTAGTGGGTGTACCATGTGTTTAGAGATCCAAAGGTCAGAGATTGGATGCAAAGCTTGAATATTCATGCTAGGGATTGACAATGAGGTGATGAGGGTGACGTGGTGATGAAGGTTGTCGGTGTCAAAAAGTTGATGAACATCGTGCGTGATTGATCCTTCTCCTTCTTCTCCTCCTTCTGCTTAATGTTAAACGTGTATGGGGGTGTATGCAATGCATTATGCATGAAAATTAGGGTGTTACAAACCTACCCCCTTTAAAATGAATCTCACCCTCGAGATTCGACGTAGAAGGAAAGAGATAGGGAAATTCTCTCTTGAGATCCTCTGTATGATGTTTCCATTGTACTTTGCACCATCGAATCACCTTGTTCCTTGTGACCATCTCCTTGGTTTCCAAAATTTTGACAAGTTGTTCAGCATTGGTCAAATCTTCCTCAAGCTCCAATTCTTCCATCGGTATTTGCTCTTCTGGAACCCTTAGGCACTTCTTGAGCTGGGAAACATGAAACACTTCATGAACATCAGAAAGATGCGCTGGCGTCTCCAACATATACGCTACTTCTGCCCATTTGTCCAAAATCTTGAATGGTCCAATATAGCGAGGTGCCAACTTGCCTTTGACATTAAATCACTTATGCCTCGCATGGGCGATACTTTGAGAGATATGAAGTCTCCCACCTCAAAAGCTAAGATTGTTCGTCTATTATCCGCATAAACTTTTTGTCTTGATTGAGTAGCCCTCAAATTCTCGCGGATTGTCTGATCTTGCTTTTCGGCATTCGGTATCACATCGGGTCCAGATACTTGAGTTTCTCCTGTTCCATTCCAAAATAAGGGTGTCCTACACCATCTCCCATACAATGCTTCAAATGGCGACATTTTTAAACTTGCTTGATAACTGTTGTTATAAGAGAATTCAGCATATGTGTAGGATAAAGAGCACGTGAAAAGCTACCAGAGGGGGGGGGTTAATGTTAGATTACAACTTTTTTCACAGAAGCAACAAAAACCCCTCGGCAAAAAAATTGATCAGTTAAAGAAATCGTGTGTGCAACTAATCTAAACATGATCAATTGTGACAAAACCAGTATAGAATGTATATAATAAATTCAGAAAGATCTCACAACAAGAAACACGAAAATCTATCGAGAAAAAACTCAAGTTACGATCGAAAGATCGAACAAAAATCAATATGTTCTACCCGAGAAAAATCACATCTACAACACTGCAAAGAAACTCGTGTAGATCAGAAACCACAAATCCAATGACCGTGAAATTTTCACAGATGATATATAATCAAGTTATGAAGATAACCCAAAAATAATCACTTCAATTGGATCTGTAAAACTTGAGTTATGATAAAACCACCAAAGCAAGGTGTGCAAAAACTCGACGAGAAAACTTGTTTGAAACAAGTTGGACGAACAAGGCACAAAAGTTCCTTTAAACTACGATCTTTATTCAATGGAACACAATAGGAGCAGCCCAAAATCCATGCACCATGAGCTTCGACCACCCTTGCTTATATAACCAGCCATGAGGCCAACCCAAACCAAACTAGGACTCGTATCCTACTTAGTTTCCATCGAAAATTTCTATAACTGCTCAAGACTCTTCTATACGCAGATAAAAGCAATCTTAAGACTTCCAAACACCTTAGGAACGTATCCCACATTCCTAAAAACAACTCAACTTCGTGACCCACACGAAATCCTATCATAACCAACTCAAATATTTCCATATTTGAGTCAAACACGACTCATCCGCAGCCTGAGTCCATAACCTAGTTGGTTGGACCTTTCCGACCAATTTTTTATGTCCACATCTCTTTATCACGCCTTGGAATCATGCATCCACATCCATGCACTCCATTCACATGTGTAAATATCTTCCAACGACGTCCATGATACCTTCATATGCATTGTTCTTGATTCAAACATGTTGTGCAAACTCTAGATCAACTCAACCACAATTTCTGCCGAACTTGGTTATTGAACCTCATCTTCTCCCTAAGACTAGTTCAATGGATGCCGTCACCAGCCATGTCTTGAATTCAAGAAACACCTACCCATGAATAAACAACCAATACTTCCGAGCACAAGTCCTCGACTTGACTCACGTTAGTTCCAAATCCACAACACCTTACGTGAGCACCTCACATAAACATGTTGCAAACGATAGCAAAAACATTAACCACCATGATCAGCCAAAACGCATCAAAAACATAGTAATAGAATACTAAGCAAACTTTCCATAAGAGTAAAGCAAGTTTGAAACATTGCAAATTAAAAGCAGAAACATTGCAATCTAGCACCGGACCTTGCCAAAGGTAGCAAGACCTAGCGCTGGAACTTACCAAAGCTAGCAGGACCTAGCGCTAAAGCTTACCAAAGCTAGTCGGACCTAGCGCCAGAGCTTACCAGAGCTAGTGGAACCCAGTGCCAGAGCTAGCAAAAACATGTCGGACCTAGCCATAGCAAGTACTCATACCTAGACAAAGAAGTCGGACCAAGCCAAAATAAGTCGGACCTAGACAAAAAAGTCGGACATAGACAAAGAAGTCGGACCCTACGTCGGACCTTGCCATAGCTACCCAAAACAAGTCGGAGCTATTGTCAGACCTTGCAGAAGCTCGGACCTAGAAACGGATGTAAGGATCAAAACGCCCAAGAGGGGGGTGAATTGGGCTTTCTTTCAATTTTTAAAACAATTAAGAACTAACTACCTAAAGCCCAATTCCCTTATGCGATTAAACTATGCAATCAATGTAAATTAAGGTTGCGGAATGAATATTGCATAAGTGTAAAAAGGGAGAGGGATGCAAACGCTCAAGGGACACGGAGTTTATCCCGTGGTTCGGTAAGATCACAAGGATCTTCCTACGTCCACGTTGTGGCACCCACCAAAGGGTTTTGCCACTCCCAAGTCACCGAGACAAGGGGGTTCTTCACTATTCTTCTCCGTTCGCCAACCTCGGCAAGGTGGAGCTCAAGCCTTGTACACTTTGGAATCCTCCGGGCTTCCACAATCTTCTTGGTAAGCTCCGGAAGTTGCACACACCAAGGGACACTCCCTTAGGGCTCTCACTACACTAGAGACTCCAATCACCAAGAATGGAGGCACCCAAGCACTATCTCTAGCTAGTTCTAGCCTATCTCTTGGTGTACAAATGATGAACAAATGATGTGAAAGTGGTAGCTCTATTGCTTGAATGCTCTAGGATGTGTAGAGTATGTCTGGGCTTCAAGTCTTGTCGATTTGACAGGTTGAAGGGGTATAAATAGCCAGCCTCCACGAGATAGCCGTTGGAAAAGTAGGCTGACATCACTTCTCTGCGAACACCGGATGATCCGATGTCTCCCCTTCAGTTAACATCGGTCAAAGCCAAATTAGCTGATGTCACTGTGTCAGATATGACCGTTGTTAGACCGATGTTGATCTGTCTTCTCATCGGATGATCCGGTGGCTCTTCCTCCAGAATTTTGCTTGATCTTGAGGCTCACTGGAGTGATCGACCGATGTGTGTAAGTCTGCACATCGGATGATCCGGTGCTTCACTTGGTCCAATGGTATTGCAATCTGTGATGATGGACCGATGTCACTGAGCCACTCACATCGGATGATCCGGTGAGTGCATTTGTTCTGAGGTCTTCTTCTTCAGTTGAACGAACTCGACCGATGCATGTCAACTCAAAGACCATCGGATGATCCTGTGTGTTCAACTTGTTGACTTCGAGTTGTTTTGAGTTGTTCTTTTGGAATTTGAACTTGTGACCTCTTTGACACTTGTTTGAAATGTTGTTTTGATTGTCTTCAAGCATTGAGTGATATCAAGTTAGAGCTTTCACTTCTTGTCTTCATATGATTTGATTTGATCTCATTCGTTGATTTTATATGGGTCTCCAATGTAGTTTTGATTTCATTTGATTGAGTGTTATTGAGACCTTGCATTCACAAATTCATTAGTAATATCGAATGGTTGTCATTAATCACCGAAACCGTACCTCATGGGGCCTAGATGCTTTCAATCTCCCCCTTTTTGGTGATTGATGACAACACAATAATTTAAAGCGCAATAATAATGAATTTGATGATAGTACTCAAGTATATATGCAATGAATACAGCATAGGACACATTAAGCTTGTAAAACGCAAAAGAAATTTGTGGTGCGAAACGCTCAATTGATTAAAATCATAAGCAAATGAGACAAGTGAAAGAGTGCTTAATTAAAATTACAAAAGAGTACTCAAGCATGAATACAAAGGATAAGCACACACACACACTCCCCCGCACACACACACACTCCCCCTACACTCCCCCTGAGACTACCACTCCCCCTGACTCTTCTACATCTTCTCCCCCTTTGGCATCAAGACATCAAAAAGGGATCAGAACGCCTATAGACCCTGAGAGCTGGGCGCGAGGACGAACTGAGAACCGTCGCAGTCGTCGGAGCTGGAGTCGCCGGTCGTAGGAGCTGCCGGGGCGGCGGGAGCTGGAGGGTCCGCTGCCGGTGCTGGAGGAGAGGAAGCGGGTACTGGAGGAGCCGGTGGAGGTGGAGGAAGTGGAGCGCTCACCACGGACGCCGGCGTCTGCTGGAACAAGATCGTTGCCGGCAGTGGTGAGTGAATCGGTGCGCTAGATGCCAGAAGTGGTGACATACTGATTGAAGGGATGGGAGTAGTAGGCACCTGAGCAACACCTGGAGCCAGTCCCAGTCCAGGCTGCTGTGGAGGAAGGGCGATCCCGGTCTGAGTGTAAAGGTTGGTGATCAACCCTAGGATCCCCATCATGGCCTGCTGGGTCTGCTGCTGCTGGTCGAGGGTACGGCGGTGCATCTGATCTACCAGGTTGGTGAACCGGTCCGTATCCTCTCGCCTCTGACGGGCGATCTCTAGCTGGAGCTCCTGCTGCTGCCGCTGCAGCTGTGCCAGGTGAGCAGCCTGCTCTGCCCTGGCCTGCTCAGCAGCGAGCCTGTCCTGGCGCTGCTGCTCGATCATCTGCTGGAGGAGCGACGTCAGCTCAGACGGCTGCGTCACCTGCGCCTCGGACACAGGAGGTGGTGTCGGTGGCGGAGCAGCTGATCCTCCTGCCTCGGCGTCGTGCTGCCTCGGTGAAGGTGGAGGCGGAGGGAAGTACTCCTCGACACTCTCGTCTGTGTCGCTCTCGGACCAGACGTGCTGCAAGTCCTCCCCCTGAGCCTCAGCCTCAGCAAGCCTCTCGTCCTCCCGCTCTAGGTCGGACCAGTCTTCCTCTGACAGACGGGCCCGGACCTGGCGCTCAACTGGACGACCAAGGCGACGGTCTCTAGGAGCAGAGGCACGATAGTGACTAAAGCGAGTCACACTCTCGTCAGCTAGCCGGGCTTGTGCTGTATGTCCCTCAGGCACCACCATAGAGCAAATGTAACTGATCCAGTGTCCATAGACCATCTGCCTCATCATGCCAATCCCATCCGTGATTACGTCTTCCACCTCACAGAGGATTATGTCCACGATAATCGAAATCCATCCCGTTCATTATGTAGAACAGGAGGGTCTGCTGCAGACTCGTGAACCCCTCCAAGTAACCTGACCTCGGCAGGAGCGTGCGGCGCAAGGCGAGGTGCACAATGCGCGCAGCTGGGGTCAGGAGAGCTGGAACTCTCGGCTGGTCTGGAGAGAACGAGGGGCCAAACAAAGAGCGGATCTCGTCAAGCTGTGGTGCTACCCCTCCAGTAAGTGGCCTCCTCGGTGGATCTGCCTGCCCATAGACCTTCTCGTGCAAGCAGGTGTCGTGCAGGTCCAACTCAAGAATGTGCCCCAAAGTCTGTCTCGAGAGGTGGTAGTGCTGACCATTGAACATGAAGGCAATCGACCTCCTGCCCTCTGAGATGTACAGGGTCGCGTAGAAGACACGGACCCACTCTTCCACATAAGCACTTCTCTCATAGGACAGCAGCTGCACCAAACCTCTTTACCTCTCAAAGAACGGCCTGATCTCTGTCCCTGCGGCCACTTCGAGCTGAGCCCAATCCATGTAGTTGTGTTGGAACAGCTTGTGGCCACGGCGTCTGTAGGTCTCGTAGAGAGACGCCTGCGTGACCGTCCAGAACCGACTGTCCACCAAAGCTACCCGGGGCTGCGGGTACCACTCCTCAAGCAATACACTCCATCTGAGCTTTCGGAGTTGCTTGGCCTTCATCTTCCTGTAGTCCGTCAACCGGACTCCCTCACCGACACGGACGGCTGTGTCCATCTCGTAGATGTCCCTCTCGGCCTCCCTGTCCTCACGACGGTCGGCAGCCGTCGGTCTCAGACGAGGAGCAGCCTCGGCATGACCCCCACGCGTCCGGGCTGAGCGCCGGCGGACGAGAGGCTCAACTGGCTCCTCCTCGGCGTCGGAGTCGTCGATCACGGGAGGCTGCCTCGGACGGGCCTCGCGAATCCTCAGGGAACCCCCTCGGCCGCGCTCACGCGCCTCGGCGGCGCGAGCGGCCATTAGAGCCTGCTTCTCATCCTTCGATAGTTTGCGCTTCTTCGCGGCGGGCTCCGCGATTGCCTTGCCCTTTCCTTTGCGATCACGACCCATCTTAGCGACGATGGAGCTCGGGAAAACCTAGCAACGGGGGCCAAATGGAGACCGGGTGCGAAATGGAGACGGCGGCGAGGTTGATGGTGGTGGAGATGGTGCGTGGAGCGGCGAGCGGCGAGGAGAGGCGGCGGTGCGTGAGCACGGGCGGCGGCGGCGGCGGCGAAAGAGGTGGAGGCGCGGTCGGGTGAGGCGAGGTGTCGGGGAGAGAAAAACAGTGGCGGCGCGCGGATTTAAATAGTGGGACCCAAACCCTAGCTGAAAACTCAACACCGGATGGACCGATGATAGGTGAAGTGAGCATCGGTCAATTGCCACAGAAAGGATATTCAAGAAATGCTGTTGACACCGGATGGACCGACGTCTAGGGTTTTGGTTCATCGGTCGAATGGCACAGTAAGGGTGTTCAAAAGAGGAATGTTGACACCGGATGATCCGACGTAGGAGGAAGTGGACATCGGTTGAATTTGACCACAGCTCCAGAAGAGTGAACATCGGATAGACCGATGTTTTTCGGAGTGAACTCGTCGGATCATGTGAAATTCAGACAGAATTGGGCTTTGAAGATTGAACACCTATTTGACCGATGAGGGATTGACATAGGCATCGGATAATCTGATGACAACAGAACGAAAACATCCCATATATGTCCTTTGACCAAACAAACAATCAAAGAGAAACATATGTCTTAGGACTTTTTGGGCAACCCCTTACCCCTCAAGAAGCTAATATGCCAATAGCTTGGCTAGGCCTTAATGCAAATGGAACACCGAGAAAAATGGAGGAAAATATCCAAATAAAATGTAAGGCCCATGCTTTGTGAGGTAGAGTATGAAGACTTCTATCTCTTTGAAGTATGATCCTCTAGGCATTAACGTACCTAACATTTTGTTCTTTCCACCTTATATGAGTTGAGATATTGCATTTCAAACAAGTCTCCTTCTCATGAGGTGGGTTCCCCTTTGTGACAATCTACCGTTATGCAATGTCAAACAAATTATAATGCAAGAGATTAAATGAGTGCAAGTTTATATGGCAGGGATCATGTAAGGCATAAAATAAATCTATCTTGCCAAGTTTGAACCTTCCAAAGGCTTCCTCAGGGAAAACTACTTCTAGCTTGCCCCTATCCTTTGGGAGTTAGACAAGACCTATATGATATGCATCCTTACATGAACATGGCAACTTACATGACGTTAGATGCATCTAGCACATTTAATTTCTAAGCCTAGAAAAGGTTTCTCATCAAGTGCGGGAATGGGGTTTTTAGCTATCTTAACCGCACTTTCATTGTCACAAAGGAGAGGCACATAATCATACAAGCATTCATTTAACATGATATGGGGCCTAGATGCGGAAAGATATAGCAATAGACTATTTATGGAATGGTAATTTGATTTGACAATAGGGTTACCGTCCATATCCGCGTCGGGCTCCCATTCTCAACTTTCTTCAAGAGGTCCTTGGTAGATTTTCTTTGATGGTGGAGGTCCCCTCTTGAAGTCACCTCGTGGACGGTTACGTGTTCTTGACTTTAGGCACCCTAGCTAGCTTTGGTCCTTGTATATGTGATACAAGTGCTTTTGGGACCCAAAGTTGCTTGGGGAGCTTCCCTTTCATCCCCTTTACGTTCATGCCAATGAACTTTGCCTTCACCTTAGCACCTACTTTGCTCAACAAATAATAGTGATTCTCAAAGGTAGATGTATAGTTAGTCGGCAATTTTGGAGAAGGTCGGTTAGGTAGAGGGCACTCCCTTGTATGGTGACCGGTGACCTTGCAATGTTGGCAATAGGAGCCAACTTCCTTGATGAAGCTTGTTTTGAGCTCCGGTGAGGGCACCTTTCCTTTGTTGGGCACCGGGAAGGATCCAAGTCCTTTCTTGTTGAAGCCCTTTGCTTGATGGAAGAGGATTTCTTTATGTTTGTCTTCTCCCTTAGATAGTCTTGCTAAGCTTGTGCGGAGACTTTCAATCTCCTCCATCAACTCCTTCTCCCTAGCATTTTCTTTCATGGGCAAAGACTTGTGAAAACGGTTAGTAGCATGAGACATAATCTCATTATTAAGGGTTTCTTTCTTCATAGTTTTTAATTCTTGATCAAGAACTTCATGAGCAAGGCTAAGTACTTGATGTTCTTGTTTTAACTTGTTGTGCTCTTCTAAGAGTGTTTGGTGTGCTAAGTTAAGCTCATGATGATCAAGCTTGATTTTAGTCTTTTCTTCCTCAACTTGCTTGACGTGAGATTTGAGCGTGTCATGCTCCTTAAGTATGCTTTCATACTTGTCAAGCAAATTGAGGTTAGTATTCTCAAGTTTAGCATGAGCTTGTTCAAGAGCCTTGACTTTGTTCTTTTCCCTTTTAATGATGGTGTGGTATTCATTTATCAATGAAGTTAATTCATCGGGGGAAAGCTCATCATCACTAGAGTCGTCACATACCTCAATGTTACCTTTTGCCATGAGGCACATGGGAGGTGGACGAAGAGGTGAGTTATCCTTGTTGACGACGGCAAGCCCCGCCAAGTTTTCTTCATCTTCACTCTCTTCGTCGCTTGACTCTTCATCCGTGATCCACTCATTTGCCTCGCACATGAAGACTTTTTGAGGCCCTCTTCTTTTCTTTGGAAAGAGCTTGGTCTTCTTGCCTTTGTCAAATTTCTTCTTTCCAAAGGAGCGCTTGGGCTTGACCTCTTCTTCATCTTCATCACTTTCTTCTTGCTTTTGATGCTTTCCCTTGTGGTTCTCCCTTCTCTTGTCCGGTTTTGGACAATCGTAGGAGATGTGGCCTTGTTCACCACAATTATAGCAAGTCTTGCTACTTTCTTTCTTGGGGAGGAAGGCTCTCTTGTTGGGACCAAAAGTGTATCCCTTCTTGGCAATCTTGGAATTCAAGCGAGAGAATTTCCTCATCATTGATGCAAGCTCATCATCATCATCTTCACTTGATGTTTGCTCTTCTTTGCTTGAACTAGGTTTGATCATTTTCTTGAAATTTGTTTTCTTGAAAGCCTTGAGAGCAATTGTCCTTGTAGAAGATGAATCCTCCATCATCCCAAGTACACTCATCTCATGAGCGTGAATCTCCCCAATTAGCTCCGAAACTTCAATGTGATCAAGTGATTCTTTTTGGAGCATTGAGTTGATGATGTTATACTTTGGCTTGGGAAGGAGCATGAGGATCTTTCGGTTGATAAGTCCCTTGCCAAGAGAAGCAATATCAAGAGCATTTATTTCCTCAATGAGAATATTTAAGCGAGAAAACATTTCATTTACATTTTCATGAGGAAACATTTTAAACTCATCATATTTAGATTTAAGCAAGTGATATTTAAGTTCTTTAACACGAGAGGAACCCTCATGAATTTCAATTAAGCATGTCCAAATTTCACAAGCTTTTTCTTTACTAGCAATTCTAGCGAATACATCTTGACTAATGCATTCATAGATGGCATTTCTAGCTCTAGCATCCCATTTAATTTGATCACCAATATAATTATGATCTCCAAATCCCGCATGGGTCGCTTCCCAAACTTCGGGAGCAATAGCCTCTAGGTAGGCACGCATGCGTGCTTTCCAATAGGCAAAGTTCTTGCCCTCGAAGATAGGAACCGAACCCCCATTCTTGGCCATTTAAGCTCTCTAGCGGTGAAGCTAGAATGATCCAATGAGCAACAAGGCTCTGATACCAATTGTAATGATCGAAACGCCCAAGAGGGGGGGTGAATTGGGCTTTCTTTCAATTTTTAAAACAATTAAGAACTAACTACCTAAAGCCCAATTCCCTTATGCGATTAAACTATGCAATCAATGTAAATTAAGGTTGCGGAATGAATATTGCATAAGTGTAAAAAGGGAGAGGGATGCAAACGCTCAAGGGACACGGAGTTTATCCCGTGGTTCGGTAAGATCACAAGGATCTTCCTACGTCCACGTTGTGGCACCCACCAAAGGGTTTTGCCACTCCCAAGTCACCGAGACAAGGGGGTTCTTCACTATTCTTCTCCGTTCGCCAACCTCGGCAAGGTGGAGCTCAAGCCTTGTACACTTTGGAATCCTCCGGGCTTCCACAATCTTCTTGGTAAGCTCCGGAAGTTGCACACACCAAGGGACACTCCCTTAGGGCTCTCACTACACTAGAGACTCCAATCACCAAGAATGGAGGCACCCAAGCACTATCTCTAGCTAGTTCTAGCCTATCTCTTGGTGTACAAATGATGAACAAATGATGTGAAAGTGGTAGCTCTATTGCTTGAATGCTCTAGGATGTGTAGAGTATGTCTGGGCTTCAAGTCTTGTCGATTTGACAGGTTGAAGGGGTATAAATAGCCAGCCTCCACGAGATAGCCGTTGGAAAAGTAGGCTGACATCACTTCTCTACGAACACCGGATGATCCGATGTCTCCCCTTCAGTTAACATCGGTCAAAGCCAAATTAGCTGATGTCACTGTGTCAGATATGACCGTTGTTAGACCGATGTTGATCTGTCTTCTCATCGGATGATCCGGTGGCTCTTCCTCCAGAATTTTGCTTGATCTTGAGGCTCACTGGAGTGATCGACCGATGTGTGTAAGTCTGCACATCGGATGATCCGGTGCTTCACTTGGTCCAATGGTATTGCAATCTGTGATGATGGACCGATGTCACTGAGCCACTCACATCGGATGATCCGGTGAGTGCATTTGTTCTGAGGTCTTCTTCTTCAGTTGAACGAACTCGACCGATGCATGTCAACTCAAAGACCATCGGATGATCCTGTGTGTTCAACTTGTTGACTTCGAGTTGTTTTGAGTTGTTCTTTTGGAATTTGAACTTGTGACCTCTTTGACACTTGTTTGAAATGTTGTTTTGATTGTCTTCAAGCATTGAGTGATATCAAGTTAGAGCTTTCACTTCTTGTCTTCATATGATTTGATTTGATCTCATTCGTTGATTTTATATGGGTCTCCAATGTAGTTTTGATTTCATTTGATTGAGTGTTATTGAGACCTTGCATTCACAAATTCATTAGTAATATCGAATGGTTGTCATTAATCACCGAAACCGTACCTCATGGGGCCTAGATGCTTTCAACGGACCATGTTAAAAGGGTGTTTTGCTGTATTCAAAACTTTTATCGGCATAGCCAATGTATTCATCACACATAGGTCTCACTATCTCCCCCTTGATAAATGCATTGGCAACACCACTTAAAACCCGAACATTGGCTTATTCACATGAAAAGTTTTGAAAACAATTTTCTCTCCGAAATATTTCTTCCCCTTTGTAAATTAGAAATATTATAAGAAGAAAAACAAAAAAATTCCCCCCAGAGAAGAATCGTGCCAAAACACTTGTGAATGTGTGAAATGTGTGATCAATTTCTCCCCCTTTGACAATGTATCTGACAAGGTACAAAAGAGAAATTTTAATTTGTTATGAGCATATTATAACATATACATATAAAACAAAGCTCATCCAAGTCGTACTATCAAGTAACTTACACTATCACATCAATGAAATACATAAAGTAGTGTAAGCCATGCTAGAGATCAAATGTAATTTTCAATTGAAGCAAGTCATGATCTCACAAACTTAACTATTTCAAAACCTGAAAGCATGACACTTGTTGCTTCATTTTCATTTTTTAATATTATTTAAAGCACAAATTCTGATCATATAACATTTGCAAGAGATTATATGTTGCATCTGCCTTATTCTAACCAACCAAGTCAAGCTCATGTCATTTGACAATCAGAAGCTTAAGAACATGGTTTTAGTCATACACAACTTCTTCTAAGTTCATATCTAAGTGCAATGATAAGCCATCTCAAAAGAAGAAGTGCAATGCATGCATATTCTCTTGATCTTTTCTCATTTTTATTTGATCATAAAAGCTCAACATGTGCACAGTTGATTGATTAATTTTTCATTATTAAAAGCACTTGTGAGCATGCAACAAGTTCAAAATAGCAAGAAAGTTCGATCATGACCATATTTAATGTAAGTAATTTTTCCAACTACTAGTCATGGCAAAAACTACAAAATGTATGACATGAGTAATGTATTAAGAACTTTCAGCATGTAAAAGGAATCAAAAAGTCATATATGTATGAAATACTATGCTCATATTATTTTAAATTCAGATTCACATATAGACTTCCCAAGTTTCAAAATTCCCCCTCAATTTAAGCCATGAGGATGCATAACCCCTATTTCACTACGAATGTAACAAAAATGAGTGAAATCCAAAGGTTTTGTAAAAATGTTAGCCAATTATTGTTTGGTATCTACATGGTGAAGCACAATGTTTCCTTTTTCAACATTATCACGAAGAAAGTGATACCTAATGTCAATGTGCTTAGTTCTAGAATGCTGCACAGGGTATTTAGCATTGCAAATGGCACTAGTGTTATCACAAAATAAGGGAACACTATCTAGATCAACCCCATAGTCCTTAAGTGTTTGAACAATCCAAACAATTTGTGAGCAAGCGCTAGCAGCAGCTACATATTCAGATTCAGCTATGGATTGTGCAACTGAGTTTTGTTTTTTAGAGGACCAAGCAACAAGTGAAGTACCAAGAAAATGAAAAGCACTCAAAGTACATTTCCTATGAATCATACAACCCCAAAAATCAGCATCCGAAAAGGCTTTCAAAGTAATGGTTGGGGAAGAAGAAAGAAAATGCCAAATTCTTGAGTTCCATGTAAGTATCTGAGAATCCTTTTGACGGCTTGACAATGTGAAGTACGTGGGGAAGATTGAAACCGTGCACAAAGACATACATTGAATTGTATGTCCGGTCTTGAAGCCGTTAGGTACAAAAGTGATCCAATCATGCTCTGATATTCTTTTTTATCGACCGAGTCACCATCTTCACCAAGTTCAAGTGTTGTTGTTGTACCATTGGTGTCCGAAGAGGCTTGCTTTTATCCATGTTGAAGTGCTTAAGAAGGTCTCTTGTATACTTCGTTTGATGCACAAAAGTACCCTTCTTGGTTTGCTTGATTTGCAGCCACAAAAAGTACGTGAGTTCTCCCATCATGCTCGTCTCAAATTCTGAACTCATCATAGTGTGTGACTCGTTCGTGCAAGCTCTCAATGATTTATTGTGGAGGATGACTTTTTAGGATTCAGGGGGAAGTAGACACTTAACAAACTCCTTGTTCTTCATGTTCATCATAGAACGAAGAACTTGTCGCTTGAGGACGATCTGTACCAGCTGCAGTAGTTGTTGGTGCTGGTTGTGGTGCAAAATCAGCAGCGTGATAACCGTCTTTTGCTTCTGAACTATCGGGCATCACCACCACTTCTTCGCCCTTCTTCGATGAAAATGCTCTCCCCCTGCGGATATGGATCTGGACCTGCAATATTAGAGCTAGTACCTGGGCTAGCTTCATCAAAAGAAAACTCAACTGTCTCCACAATTTTGTTAGTGTCATGTAAAAGCACATGGTAGCCTCTAGTATGAGATGGATAACCAAGAAACATGCCATCAACAGATCTAGCTTCAAATTTATCAAGATTACCATGTTTCTTAACAAAGCATTTACAACCAAAGACCCGAAAGAGTGTGACACTAGGCCTATGTCCAAACCAAAGCTCATATGGTGTTTTCCTAGCTTAGCACGCAAGAAAACACAATTTGAGACATAACAAGCGGTTGCAACTGCATCTGCCCAAAATTTTCCAGGAGTTTGATATTCATTAAGCATAGTCCTAGCCATCTCAACTAAGATTCTGTTATTTCTCTCTACAACACCGTTTTGTTGAGGTACATAAGGTGAATAAAATTGATGATTTATTCCAATTCTCAGCACAAAAGTGATCAAATGGTTTATTTTTAAATTTGGTTCCGTTATCACTTCTGATTTCTTTTAAAGATCCTAGAAGATCAGTTGATAATGTAAGAAATAAAGCTCTAAAGTGACTAAAAGCTGCATCCTTAGATGCCATAAAGTAAACCCAAGAGTTCTAGAATAGTCATCAATAATTACAAGAACATATCATTTAGCTCCGAAGGATTAAACTCGTGAAGGTCCTACAGTGTCAAGGTGCAAAAATTGACCTGGTTCAGTTTTCATGGTCATTGTGAGAGGAGCATGTGAAGCTGCAACCGTCTTAGCATGTCTACAACAAGAGCACACAATTGCTTTACACCCTTTAAGCTTAGGCAGCCAACATATGCGATCAAGAGCACTAACACGCGTTAGATGATCAAAACCTATGTGACCAAGTTTACAATGCCAAAAATACAAGTCCTTTGAATCATTGGCGACTAGACAACTATGCTTAGAGGAGGACACATCAAATCAGCTTTAAGAACTCTTCCAAACTGTGACATGTTAAAAATAATCTCAATGTTTGAATCTTCAACCTTGCAACAATTTTAATGAAAATAATTTCCAGATTTTCATCCAGCAATTGTTAAACAGAAAGCAAGTTGTATTTCAAATTTTGAACAAGTGCCACATCCTTCAAAATGTAGTGATTATTTACTCTAACCGAACCTTTAGAAATTATAGGAGTTGAAGAATTATCGCCAAAAGTAACATTTTGTACACGGGACACAAAAGAGAAGGAGGAGAACTAATCTATATTACCAGTCATGTGATGTGAGCAACCTGAATCCAAAATCCAAATGTTCTCCTTCCTCAAATGTGTAACCTATATAGAAGCACAATACATCGATGACTCAATACTGGGGTTAGTCAAAAGGCATGTAGGAATCTAGTACTAAGTCACATGACGTGTAGCAGGAAAAATAGACGAAAGCTGAGACAAAACAACAGGTTTATGAGCAAAAGTTTGAGGATTTTTGTACCCAGCTACTGATTTACGAGGTGTTACATGAGTAACACAAAAAAACAGTAGGTTTGGAGCAAACTTTGCATGTTTTTGACTCATAACAGCAGGTTGCATGTTCTTGATATTTGGTTTAGCATGTGCAGCAAATGTTGCATGAGAGTTATGAGATCTAGCTTGCATTCTTTCCTTTTTCTATTGTTTAGCTAGTCTATAACAAAAATCTATGACAGGACCATCTCTATCACAGTGGGTACAATGAAATTTAACTTTGTGTTCATGTCTAGATGAGCAAGCAACATGTTTATTAGAAGCTGAATGAGACAACACCCCTGCAGATTTGAAAATCACTTCTTTTTATTTAGGAACTGTTTGAATCAAACCACTTCCTAATGACATTACAATTTTATGTGGATGTGCCTTAGCATGAGCATGAGAATCAAACCTAAACAAGTTTTATCATTGCAAGACTTGGAAGAGTTCAGCAGCAAGTTTAGGTTCTTATTTGCATTACAAAATTCACTCTAGTGTCCTAATCATGTCATCAAGTTTCTTAGACAAGTCTAGGCAGTTTTCACTTGAGATTTTTCCTTTTAACTTGCAATTAGAACAATATTTAACCTCATGAGAACGTAAACCATTGTTCAAAAAAAGAAATTTCATTCATAGCATCATGTAGCTTCTTGTTAAGATCATCACAACTAGAATAATGCAAATCAATTGTAGAAAAGCTAGCATCTTTCATGTTTTTATCATTAAGTGCAGCAAGCTTTTTGTTCTTTTCAATCTGTAACTCAAGTTTATCAAGTGTGGAGGTGTGTGCAATTCTTAGAGAGGACAATTGTTCATAGATTAAATCACACAAGGAATAAGAATCATCACTAGGAGTCAAAGATTTCAAATGATTAATTTAAAATTCTAGTGACTCAATTTTAACAGCATTGTCCCTAAGCTTTTTGTCTTTTTTCTTAACTATAACAGTGGCACGAGAAATAGCATCACACATTTGTTTGCAAGTAGGACATACCTCTTCATTATCGCTGTTGTGTTCTGCCTCCTCCATACTTGATCTTGATTTGCCCGCCATGAAGCACAAGTTTGCCAAATCATCTTCATCTTTGTCAATTCCGATGTCCACATCGCTCGAGCATAGTTCTTGAAGTGCTGAGATAAAACTATTCCTGTAAAACCCTTTTTTTCTTATTGTTGTTTGAAGAAGAGTGTTTTGTCCTTGTTTGTTTTTTATCACGGGAAGTAGTACCTGAAAGGTTAGGGCAATCCATGCGAAAATGTTCTATCTTACCACATCCGAAGCATCATTGAGATCCGGTACTTCCTCTCCTTCTAGTTCTCACATTTTGCAATGCTTTTGAGAACCGAGTAGAGATGAGTGCAAGTTCTTTCTCTGGAAACTCTTTAATCTGTTCAAGGGTTAGAGTGGACAACAAAGCAAGTGTTCCACAAGATGAAGATTTGCCGAAGCTAGGCATGTCATGTTGAGAAACAAATGCAAGAGACTTGCTACGGTTCTTACGTGAGGTTATGTCAATTTCATGAGTTTTCAATTTAGAATATACAACATCTAATGTAAGAGTACTCCTGACAGTAGATTCGAAAATAAATGTGACTTTCATCTCCCAAATTTACATATCTAATGCACTTAACAATTGCGTAGCATTTTCAGCATCTGACAAATTAACATTGACACTACGCAAGTTGCTGAGAATTTTATTAAAGCGAGCAAATAAATCATCGATGGACTCACCTGGTTGCATCTCAAAACGCATGTATTCCTTTTTTTAATATATCTTGCCTTACCTCCTTGATTGTGTTGGATCCTTCGTGGTAGTCGCAAAGTGCTTTTCCACACATCGTATGCAGATAGGAGGTGTGCAACACGGTCGAAGTCGCTTTGAGTTAATCCTTGTATGATCATGTTCTGATCCTTGTTGTTGTTGTCGACAACTCTCAGATTTGAAGCTGTAACTTGATCGTTTGGCTGCACTTCGTCAGGCTTGTACATCTTTTCCCATATTGCAAAGCTCTGCTCCTGGATGAAGGCTTCCATGCGTGCCTTCCAAACCTGAAAATCAATACAACTAAACACACATGGTTTTGCGGAGTATTTCTCCATGATGATTATCCAAAACACGTGCAAATCTCGAAGATTAGAGCATTGTGGCTCTGATACCAATTTTAGGATCAAAGAGCACATGAAAAGCTACCAGGGGGGGTGTGGTAGATTACAACTTTTTCAGCGGAAGCAACAAAAACCCCTAGGCAGAAAATTGATCTGTTAAAGAAGTCGTGTGTGCAACTAATCTAAATGTGATCAATTGTGACAAAACCAATATAGATTGTGGAGAATCAAGTCAGGAAGACGTCGCCATAAGAATCAGTAAAATCCGTCAAGAAAAACTCAAGTTACGATCAAAATATCGAACAAAAATCAATATGTTCTACTCGAGAAAAATTAGATCTACAACACTGCAAAGAAACTCGTGTAGATCAGAAACAACAAATCCAATGACCATGAAATTTTCACAGATGAGATATAATCAAGTTTTGGAGACAACCCAAAAAGAATCACTTCAATTGGATCTGTAAAACTCGAGTCATGATAAAACCACCGAAGTAAGGTAGTGTTATGCAGACACTCGATGAGAAAACTTGTCTGAAATTGGTTGGACGAACAAGGCACAAACTTTCCTTTAAACTACGATCTTATTCAACATAACACAATAGGAATAGCCCAACATTCGTGCACCACGAGATTTGACCTCCCTTGCTTATATAACCAGCCATGAGGCCAACCCAACCAAACTAGAACTCGTATCATACTCAGTTTCCACCGAAACTTTCCATAACTGCTCAAGACTCTTCTATATGTAGATAGAAGCAATATTAAAACTTCCAAACACCTTAGAAATGTATCCTTCATTTATAAAAACAACTCAACTTTGTGACCCACACGAAATCCTATCATAACCAACTCAAAACTTTCCATATTTGAGTCAAACACGACTCAACCGCAACCTGAGTCCATAACCTAGTCGGTTGGACCTTTCTGACCAATTCATTACGTCCACATCTCTTCTTCACGCTTGGAACCATGCAAACACGTCCATGCACTCCATGCACACGTGTAAACAATTTCCAGCAACATCAATGATACATTCATATGCATTGTTCTTGATTCAAACCTAGACAAAATAAGTCGTACCTAGACAAAGAAGTCATACCTTACGACGAACCTTGTCGTAGCTACCCAAAACAAGTTAGACCTATTGTCGGACCTTGCAGGAGCTTGTACCTAGAAACAGACCTTGTTAAAAGGGTGTTTTGTAGTATTCAAAATTTTTGTCGACATAGCCAATGTATTCGGCACACAGGTCTCACAATATGGCAGACTTTTGTCCCAACTTCCTCCATACTTTAGTGCACAAGATCTTAGCATATCCTCAATATATGATTTCTTCACTCGGTCTGTGCATCCATCTGAGGTTGATATGCAGAACTGAAATTGAACTGAGTCCCCATCAATATGTGCAACTTTTGCCAGAACCTTGAGGTAAATTGTGAACCTCTATTAGAAACTATTTTCTTTGGCACTCTGTGTAACACACTATTCTTCCCATATATAATTCTGCCAACTTTGCTCCACTATAAGTAGTCTTGACAGGAATGAAATGCGCTGATTTCGTCAATCGATCCAGAATAACCCATATCAAATCATAACCTGCTGAAGTGCGAGGCAAACCAACTATGAAATCCATATCAACCTCGTCCCACTTCAATTTTGGAATCTTCAATGACTGCAATAATCTGAATGGCCTTTGATGTTCAGCCTTGACTCGTTGGCATACATCACACAATGCAACACATTCATCTATGTCCCTTTTCATACCATCCCACCAGTAGCACGTCTTCAAGTCCGTGTACATTTTTGTACAGCCAAAATGGATGGTGTAAAGTGAGTCATGTGCCTCCTTTAATATCGCCTTCAGAGACGCTTTTCATTAGGCACAACAATCTGTTTTCCTAGCCATAGAGTACCATGGCCGTCCTCATCGAATCTGAATTATCTTCCTTCTTGGGTCCTTTCTTTGATTTCTTGGATTTTTGTATCCTTTGTTTGACCTTCTCTAATTTCCTGTTCCAAGGTCGGCTTGAACTCCATTATTCTCATCTCATTCACAAATCCAAGATTTAATTGTTCAAACTCCTTGCATACCTCGGATGGCAACTCCCTAACGGTAAGTTGACGGCTTGCTCCCTTTTGACTCAAAGCATCAGCCACTACGTTGGCTTTTCCTGGATGATAATTGATTCCTACATCATAATTCTTAATGAGTTCCAACCATCGTCGTTGCCTCAAATTTAGGTCCGTTTGCGTGAATATGTACTTGAGACTCTTATGATCCGTATAAATTTCGCATCTATGGACAAGAACGTAATGTCTCAAATCTTCAACGTATGCACTACGGCTGCAAGTTCGAGATCATGCGTAAGATAATTTTGCTCATGTTTCTTCAATTTCCTGGATGCATAAGCTACTATTCGGCCTTCTTGCATCAAGACACAACTAAGCCCTTGCCTTGAAGCATTGCAATAGATATAAAAACTCTTGCTCACATCTGGCAATACCTTCACAGGTGCGGTCATCAGTCTCTTCTTTAACTTCACAAAGTTGTCTGGACAAGCATGAGTCCACTTGAAGGGCTTCTCCTTCATTAATAGTTCAGTCATGGGCTTCGCTATCTTGGAAAAGTCCTTGATGAACCAACGGTAATATCATGCAATTCCAAGAAAACTCCTTATTTCCTTCACGTAATGCGGTGGTTTCCACTTTAGCACAACTCTAACCTTTCCTGGGTCGACTGACACTCCTCCTCCAGAGATGAAATGGCCTAGGAACAATATCTCCCTTAACTAAAATTGGCACTTGTTATACTTGGCATACAACTAGTGCTCTCGCAGTTTCTGCAACATTAGCCTTAAATGCTCTTCGAGCTCCTCTTCACTTTTCGAGTATATCATGATGTCATCAATGAACACTACCAAGAACTTATCCAAATACTCCATGAAGACCTTGTTCATGAGGTACATAAAGTATGCGGGTGCATTAGTCAATCCAAATGACATGGCCGTATAGTCATAGGATCCATACCGTGTCCTGATCTTAGGTATGTCTGATGGTCTAATCTTCATTTGGAAATATCCCGACCGAAGATCAATCTAAGAGAATATTCAAGCACCCTTCATTTTTTCAAACAAATACTCTATATGAGGCAACATGTACTTATTCTTAGTTGTCACCTTGTTGAGAGACCGGTACTATACAAATATTCTTTGGGATCCATCTTTCTTATCAACGAAAAGCACTGGGGCTCCCCATGGCTATGACTTGGGCATATAAAACCCTTCTCTAACTGCTCTTGATTCTACTACTTGAACTCTGCTAATTCCTTAGGAGGCATCCTATATGGCCTCTTTATATAGGTGCAGTTCCAGGTATTAAATCAATGACGAACTCGATGTCACGATCAGGTGGCATACCTAGTGATTCCTCAGGAAACACTTCTGGGTACTCACGAACAATAGTAATTTGCTCCAAAGTTACTCCTCCTGCATGATTTACCATTGCCTTCTCGGTTGTCGGTTGAACTTCCTTGAATTCTATACTGACTCCTTCCTCGTTTGTCAATTGTACTGTTTGAGTGGCACATTGAATCACTTTGTTATGCTTCCTTAGACAATCCATTCCAGGTATAATGTCCAAGCCTTGTCAATCCCTTATGAAATACTTACTTTTGGACATACTATATTCGTCCTCATCTGCCCTCCAAGAGATTTAACCAACAAATTATACTTCAAGTATGATATAGGCATGCTATGCTTTGCAACATACTTTGATGAGATGACTGAATGGGATGCTCCAGAATCAAATAATATAGTAGCAGCATTGGAGTTTGCGAGAAACATACCAATCACAACATCCTCGGCTTGTTGAGCCTCTTCTACAGATACATGTCTTACCATGCCACGAGCGAAATTTTGTGGTCCTTGGTTGCCTTGAGTTGCTCCTCCAGTGGGCCTAGGATTCCGCCTTGGAGCATTGTTCATCTGTCCTTGACTTGATCTTGGGCATTGATTAGCAAAATGCCCCACTTGACCACAATTAAAGCAAGTTTCTGCACCAGTGGCACCAGAGAAGTTAGGGCGAGGCTGATTCTGAGCATGGCAATCTTATTTGGACGTTGTGCAGGCTGCATAGGTAAGTGAGGTGTGTGCATGGATGGGTTTTGCTGCATTGGCTGTTGCGGTTGCAGTGGATTAGGAGGACGGTATGCAACAGTGGTTGGTTTGTAATATGGTGCAACAGATGGTGCATAGAGAGGGCGGGTATTACTTCCCTGCGGTTGTCCATGATATGGCAGTTTCGGCTTGTTGTCTTGTTCCATCCCACAAACCTTATTCTTAACCACAATAGCCTAGTCAACAAGCTTATGGGAGTTAACATAATCAGTGTTGAGCAACTGAACTTGAATTTCATTGTTAAGACCCCTCACAAATAGGTCTTGCTTCCTGCTGTCAGTACTGATGTCCTCTGGAGCGTACCTAAACAGTTGAGTGAATTTGTTGAGATACTCACACTCATCCTTCCTTGCTTGAGGTTTTCAAATTCTTGTCTTCTTAGTATCATGACTGATGAGGACATCACTCCTATGGATCTACACAACACTCCATTGAACATACAAGATGCAATCAATAGAATTCACACACAACAATTAATTTCAGAGGTGAGCTCATTCTTATATGTTTCCTTATATATTTTTGAGAATAGACTGCTACCTAATGATTTAATTGTGATTTGGATACATAGAGTGATTCAAGGAGTAATTTTAGGAAGGTTTAGGGGCGTGGAGTACCAGAGAACACGTTCAAAGAAGATGGAAACCGACCCCTACTCAAAATCGTGTCCAACTTGGACTCCAAGAGCAGTATGCACTAAAACAGACACCCAAGACGCATACAAACTCCATTTTGGATGTTCTCAATACTCACGGAAAGGGGAGAGAATAACCTTTCTAATGGCGCTGGTCCCATGTCAAAATTCTTTACGAGTCGATGGGAATCGTCAAAACAAAATTGAGTTCAAAATCTGTCAGGGTGCTGCGCCACTGTATTGGGCCATTGGGCCTTGTATCATGTCTAAGTCCATTATTTTCGTATTTTAGGGTTAGGTCACGATCCTAACACCCCCTTGGACGTTCTCCCACCTATATATACTCCGTAGTAGCTGCCATGAGCAATTGGGTTTTGCATAGATTGATCTGTTATACACAGTTTCACCGTTCATCGGTTTGTGAGACCCCAACTTAGCAATTCAGATTGCTTCTACCTTGTTCTTGCTTGTGTTCTTGGTTGCACTTGCAGGGATTATCCTTCTTGGCAAGGTCAAGCATGTGCAGCATGGTTGATAATTAACGGAGCGGTAGTGTAGTGATTGCAGGAGTTTTTCGTGTTCTCCTCGAGAGCCTCGGATCATCAACATCGAGATCTCCATCATTTGACTTACCCATTACCTATCGGAAGGTCGCAACTAAACCTTTTTCTTATCAATTGGTATCAGATTTTCAGGTTTCCCGTTGGGTAATTCATCTATCCATTATATTAGTTTTGTTTTTTCATACCTAGAGTCCACAAAAAAGCCACAAAAAACATGAAGTTTAGTAGATTAGTTCATTACTTTGTCCAAACCACATTGAGCCTTTGCAACTTTGTTATTCAGTTTGGTTTTGTTGAGTTTGTGTCCGTGTTTGAGTCATATTGCTGGTTTAGAAGTGTTTTCGGTCTTAGTTTGAGTTTTGCATTGTGTTGATTCATTCTTTTGAATCACGTCATCACATCCAGATTAGATTCATCTTTGTCCAGTTTAGTATTTTCATCATATCTCTCTCATATAAACTCGGATCTTTGTGTTCCTGTACTTCCTGGAAAGCCTAAGAAGTTCGCTATAACTTTTGTATTCATCAATTTCCCAAAAAATAGAGTTATCGAGGTTGAAATTGCATTAGATCCGAATTTGTTCTCAACCTAGAATTTCTGAATAGTCTATATTTCAGAGGCAATATCTCCTATTATTCTTGTCCAAAATAGGTCTTGCATATAATGAAATTATAGAGGAGAGATATATCTACAATCTTGCTATTTTAATTGTTTCTATTTTTAGCTTCTAAATTCTCCTTGGAAGATTGAGCAGAAAATCTTTGACAGACCTACGAGACATCTTTGATTATCTTGCATTGTGTTCTTCTTTTGCAGCACATTCTGAAAAAAAAAAAGATAATAAAAAAGGCAAGTGCAAAAATAAAAAGATACAAAAGCCGCACAAAAAAAGATAAAAAATGAAAAAAACAGAAGTGCTTGCATCCTTTGTGTCCTATAGTTTTTGTTTCATGTCTTGCTAGCTTGAACTACTAGGAACACATTTAGGCCAGCAACTTTGATAAGTACTTTGGACACTTATTCAACTTTACTATCTGATTGCATTGTTGCTAATCTTTGCTACATATAAAGTGCCATCCAAGCTACACTTTACTCTTGAGAAGGATCGAAACACCTTTGCAATCATCCCGCGCTTCATTGGTTTCTTCATATCGGCCACCGTTTGCCACCTGCAGTGTCGGTAAGAACACTTGTAAGAGCATGATAAGACGCTTGAGAGTGTGTGATTCCACTTCCACATTGCCATTATCCTTTTTAGTTGATAGGGATAACATTTTTTTGTCTTCTGTTTGCTACTGATAATGTCAGGTAAAAGCAAGAATCATGCATTATATGCTGAAATGATTGACATGATGAAGACAGCGATGGAGTTGCTCGCTAAGAATCAAACATCAACCAAGGATTCTCATGACATTCAAACCATCATTACAAATCCTTCCATAGAAAGTAATTACATTCTCCCATCTCTTCCTTCTTATAATGGTTTTGGTTATGATGAATATATTGCTTGGGAAATAGAGTTGAATAAAAATTTTGGACAATGTCATATGTGTGAGAGAAGAAAGATTAGAAATGTTGCAAGTGTATTAGTAGGTTGTGCATTAACTTGGTGGAACAACTTAAGTGATTTAGAAAAACCTCGAACATGGAAAGATATGAAAATTCTTATGCGAAAAACATTTACTAGTGTATCCAATTGCAAAGATGAAATACATGAGCTCGGGAAGAATTTATTTGTTGTACCTCCTACTATGCCTAACCTTTTGCAGAAACATGAACCAATAATTGTAGAAAATCCAAAAGCGAATGAGGTGTTCAACAACTCCTGTGAAAATTCAGATCTATCAATTTATATTTCACCCACAATTACTGCTGAAAATGAGAATAAAGGTAACAAATATCACAACACACTTGTTGAAGATGAGAAGTTTTTGGATGTTCTGAATTTTTTTCACCAATCATGCTATTGTCGAGGAGCGACTAGTGGAATCTTTTATTGATACACCATTGCCACGTGTTAATTTTCCTGCTGACCCTTCTGTTAAAAATGAGTTGTGTGCTAATAATTATATTGTACCTATGCTAGAACAACTGAATGAATTTGATACTTTATCACCCACATGTGCTGAAATTAAGCATTTGATAACAATTACATGTGAAAGGGATGTGCTGAAATTGTTGTATTCTCCAAATACTTTGGGTTATATTGAATTTGACACTCTCTGTGATCTAGATATTGTAGAGAGAAGAATATTTTCTACAACTGAATTACCTTTGTTGGCAAAAAAATAGTTTTCATGCTACAGGGAAATATGAACACAGTGACATGTTTATGGTGCATAAAGTTTACATATGTTCAAATGTGCAAGCTCCTTTTGTGCTACAGCAACATGGTAAAGTAAATGAATGCATTAACGCTAATAATGTCTTGTCAAGTTTTTCTAGTATTTTTTCCTTGCAGCAGGGACAACAAATAAAAGAGAAACGTTGTTCGCTGCGGTTGTACAATATGGACAACGCTCACTCTATCCCCAAAAACCTCTTTGCTGGACATACGAGCAAGCCGAGGACGGCTTGTCATCAAGAAGGGGAGAATGATGAGATCAAGCACATTGTCACTGCACATACAAGCATGGAATGATGTTTATTTGTTTGGGATCCTGGCTCGAGTGAATGTGCATGCGTATTTGATGAAGAACATGGAGATGGTGCACTATATCGTCCACCACCTTGGCCTCCTCCTTTCATGCATACAAGAAGATTTGATAGCGTTGCACATATGGACCCATATATGATAGATGAAGAACTTGAGTCGATGACGACTCCAATTCAAGAAGGGGAAGATGATGAGGACATCACTCCTATGGATCTACACAACACTCAATTGAACATACAAGATGCAATCAATAGAATTCACACACAACAATTAATTTCAGAGGTGAGCTTGTTCTTATATGTTTCCATATATATTTTTGAGAATAGATTGCTACCTAATAATTTAATTGTGATTAAGATACATGGAGTGATTCAAGGAGTAATTGTAGGAAGGTTTAGGGGCGTGGAGGACCAGAGAATACGTTCAACAAGAAGGAAACCGACCCCAACTCAAAACCGTATCCAACTCGGAGTCCAGAAACAGTACGCACTAAAACGGACGCCCAGGACACATACAAACTCCGTTTTGGACGTTCTACATATGCACGGAAAGGGGAGAGAATAACCCCTCTAATGGATCTGGTCCCGTGTCAAAATTCCTTCGGAGTCAACTGGAATCGTCGAAACAAAATCGAGTTCAGAATCTGTCAGGGTGCTGCGCCACCGTATTGGGCCATTGGGCCATGTATCAAGTCTAAGTCTATTATTTTCGTATTTTAGGGTTAGGTCACGACCCAAACACCCCCTTGGACGTTCTGCCACCTATATATACTCCATAGTAGCCGCCATGAAAAATTAAGTTTTGCTTAGATTAATCTGTTATACACAGTTTCGCCGTTCATCGGTTTGTGAGATCCCAACATAGCAATTCAGATTGCTTCTACCTTGTTCTTGCTTGTGTTCTCGGTTTCACTTGCAGGGATTAGCCTTCTTGGCGAGGTCAAGCGTGTGCAGCACAGTTGATAACCAACGGAGCGGTGGTGTAGTGATTGCTTGGGTTTTAAGTGTTCTCCTCGAGAGCCTCGGATCATCAACGTCGAGATATCCACCAATCGACTTACCCATTACCTTTCCGAAGATCGGGACTCATCTTTTACTCATCAATTACACCCTCAGGTACATAGTGAGAACAGAACTTCTCCTTAAATTCAGCCCAAGTGATTCCTTCTTGATTTTCATGGGCATTGCAAAGAGCTTCCCACCAATCTGCAGCAGCTCCAACCAACTGGTGTGATGCCAATAGGACCTTCTCTCTGTCGATGCACTGGACAATGGCAAGTTTCTTCTCAATAGATTTCAGCCAATCATCGGCTTCCATAGGATCATTGGCTTGAGCAAAGGTAGGCGGCCTGGTCCTCATGAACTCTCCCAACCTGTTGTGGTGTGGCAGGGGTGATGTTGGTGGAGGCATGTTGTAACACCCTCATTTTTATCCATCATGCATTGAATACATTCTTATACATGTTTAACACTATGCAACACATAAAGGAACAAGTTTAAAATGAATTAGGACCAAAGCAGCATATAAAAACCTGTGTAGGTGCGGACTTGTCCTGTTTGTACCCTAGACTAGTTCGGTTTTGCTCTCTGTTGACCCTCAGGACTTGTCCGCTCTTGCTGCAGATTAGTTCGATTGAGTTTTTATTGATTGTCCGGACTTGTCCGTTGAGGAGTACGGACAAGTCCGTTCCTAGCTACTGAAACTTTTCAGAGTTGTCCGGTAGTTCCCTCTTTTGATCCGTTTTCTCGAAAATTAATCAAGCCTCCGGACTTATCCGGCCTGCACCGGACTTGTCCGTTTTCCTTTATGGAAAAGATCGAACTTGTCCGGTACCAGAACAAAATTGTGCGTTCAACTTCCTGTGACTTTGAAATAACTCTGATTGGACTTGTCCGGCTGGACACAGAACTTATCTGTTAAACTCTCTTACTTCCAACGGACTAGTTTGACCCCTTAGAGGACTTGTCCGGTATGCGCGACTCGGATTCAATCTTTTCCTCGATGACATGTTATTGGGTATTTGCCTTATTGGGCCTAAGAACGTCGTGCCAAACCCCGGTGGAGCCCATGTAGGACCCCTACACGGCCTCCACCATCTTGAACTTGAAATCCGTCAAACCTTACCTCTTCACCTTTATATAAACACCCGACCACCCCAACTTTTCTTCTCTTTGTCTTGTTGGGAGAAAACCACAAACCCTAGTTTGTGTGTCGCCATCAAAAGGAGTTCATCGCAGCCAGGAGAAGCGAAGGAGGAAGGAGAAGGATAATCAAGATCGATTTTTGTCAACTTCTCGACATTGACGTTCTTCATCACCAAAATCGTTATCAACACCTTTCACCAAGCCCTAGCCGTCAAGATTCAAGTGTTGCACTCAATCCTCGATCCTTGAATCTCTAGACACACGGACACCCTCTACATCCAAGTTTCCACGAAATTCAACACTAAAACTCGTTGTCCAGAAAACCCTAATTCTGCAGATTCTGTATAGGGCGGACTACTTCGGCGTTCTAAATCTGTTCATGCTAAATTGATTCCAAATTGATTCAAATCAATTAGAAACCCGCTCAAACTTTTTAAAAGCTATTGTAACTAGTTAGTAAACATTAGTAGCAACTCATTAACAAGTTTTACATCGTTATTGCTTTAATCATGCATGTCATAGCATATTGAGTAATATATGGGCATTTATTGATTGTAACGTCTGCTTTGTATGTCTTTTGCGCGGAATAGAAGGTGTTGCGCTAGAGGTTGCTGTTGAGGACTTATAGTACCAGAACTTCGAAGCGTTTGACCCAAACGAAGCTCAAGAGCAAGGCAAGTGTCCTTGATCATTTTGATCCTGTTTTTAAATGTTTTGTTTGAAAAACTACATGCTTGTGTCAAATTGATTTGAAACCCGGAATAGGTGTTTACTAGACTTGTTTGACCATCCTTCTCGTTTGGAAATGTTGTAGAGAGTCGGGAAGGGCATTTCACCTTTTTGCTTTGCTCTAATTAATTGGGATGGGAAAATCAACCGAATGGATAAATTATGAACTAATGAACCTATAGATGATGAGAATTGATGAACATGGATAACTGGTAACATGGGACATGGGAGATCTAAGCAAGCACGGTTTGTGGATGGGATGGATTTTATGGTGGTTTTGCTTGCCTTGGATCTAAGGATCGGTTCATGCTAGAATAAGTCAGGACATAGTGCCACTACAAGGCCAAGTATGGGTGCGGCCTAGCCAATTAATTAGGAGTATTACCAGCATTGATTCGGATCATTTGGACGAGCGAGGAATGGGAGTCGGCTGGGTTTGCAATAGTGGAGGGACTGCCCTGGGATCCGAACGACACAAGATGGGGCCCTTGGTTGGATATCCTCAGTTGGAGGCATCACCACCGGTGAAACCTCAGTGGGTCTGAATATGTTGGTAGTCCCTTTGTCAAGGCTATTTTGTGATCTCTTGGTCATTCACCTAAGGAAGTGTAATTGGCATAAGGGGGGTTTCTTTAGCCATCGAAGGGTGACGAAATCACGAACTTGTGGGTAAAGTGGTACAACCTCTGCAGAGTGTTAGAAACTATCATGATAGCCGTGCTCCCGGTTAAGAGCACCTAGATGACCTACATGATTAGAGTGGAACTTGAGATTTGGGATGGTCATGGTTATGGTTATGGTGGGGTAATGGTTTTGGTTACCATTTGTTTGTAGTTATGGATTAGATGGTGATAAATGGACATGGTTAATGATGACGATAAGAATATGGTATATGAACGATTAAAGGATGATTGATATGAATTATTGTGTTTATTTGGGATATGATGGGAATATTACACATAGACATCTTAGGTTGCTTTTCATATGTTTTAAATGTACTTTTCAGCAAATAGCCATTATTTATTGTCGATTCCTTGTTTAAGCTACATGTCATTATTTTTCCACAATTGCTGAGTACGACATTTGCTCACCCTTGAAATTCCCCCACCAAATGTTTCAGGTGATGTTTGGGAGTACCCTGAGGATAATGTCGAGTACTAGGTTGTGTGCTGTTGTCGACTTGCCTGTGGTGTTGCTTGGAACCGTGCTATTCCCCTAAGCTCACTAGCTTAGTTGCTGAATTAGATTATTTCCGCTACATTATTTTTCTGATCTTATTAATAATGATCATTAGAGTTGTAATCTAAGGATTATTTGGATAATGTAATAAAAGTACTTAATTAACTTGTGCTATGGTAATTTTTGTATATCATTTGTGATGCACTCGTTATGTGTGTTGAACATCCTGGGCACACATATGTGTTGCAAATGGTTTATTTTTGGAACCGGGTGTCACACATGTGGGGCTGGTTGTTGTTATTAGCTTGCAGCTATCCCAGAGTTTGCATCACGGTCTGCATAAGCTGATTCTGCGTAGCCATTGTTTTTCACGGGTGCTCCGTTGTTCTCCTCCTCACCATTGTCATTCCTTTGGTTTCGAGTCCATGACATCTGTTGGTGAAAAAATAGTAGAGACGGAAGAATTTAGAATTCGAAAAGAAATGCTCCTAGTTATATGCATCAAGGTATATCAACTCTTTTATTAATACTAAAAACCCTATTTGAGGATGTGGACAAGCATCCCACAACTCTCAACTATGTGCGGATGTGAACAAAACGCTGAGCGTCCCACAACTCGCACCAAGCACACAAGCACAAGCACACACCACGAAAATTCAGCACACCAACCTAACATAAGTAATACGATCTAAACACTTTTCTAACTTCTAGATAGGAGACCTAGGCTTAATTGTGTGAGCCGTGGCTATCCTGGTCGTGACGCCGCGAAGGCGACGGCGGCGGTGAGGCATACATGGGCGCACACCAAGGTGAGTTGGCCGTCCATGTAAGTGTTGGAGAGGTTGTTGCACTATTGACCTCCACGGTGGCACAGCTTCCTCTTGCTTCTCCATGATGAACAATTTCTTTCCATCTTGTGGTCTTAAGATTTCCCTTGTTCCACTCCTCCGATGTGGGTGCAGGGCAAAACTAGTACCTCCAATCTCGATAGATGTGGCACAATCTAGTGAGTGCGTGTGACACCCGGTTCTAAAAATGAACCAAGTGAGCGCATATGTGTGCCCAGGATGTTCAACACACATACACGATTGCAATCACTAAAGGATATACAGAAAATTATCATAAAACAAAATTAATTAAGCACTTTTTTACAAAAAATCGTAATGTCCTCGAATTACAGCTCTAATGATTATTAACAACAAGTCTGAACTAATCCAGCAGAAATAAACTAATAAAGCAACTAATGCAGCTAAGCAAGGGTATAGCGCAGCTCCAATCAACACCACATGCAAAGCTGACGGCAGCACAAAGCCTAGGACTCCTCATTAACGCTGTGATACTCCCAATCCTGACCTACAACTGTTGGTGGGGGAATTGCAAGGGTGAGTACATGTCGTACTCAGCAAGTCTAGAAAAGTATGACATGTAGCTGATACATATGACGAATATAATAATGGATAAGTGCTGAAAAGTACACTAAAACCTTTGAAAAGCAATACATTGTATGTATGTGAAGTAAACCCATCGTAAACCATGTAGTTAACATAATACCAGTCCATATTTCATTACCATCATCCATAATCCAAATTTCTCATTACCATTAACCATACCCATTGCCATAAACCATAATATCATCCTATAACCGGTACCAAACCATCCCAATACCAAAACCCCTCTAATCATGTAGGTCATACAGGTGCTCTTAACCGGGAGAATGACTATCATGATAGTTTTTATACTCTGTGGAGTTTGTACCACTATACCCATGTGCTTGTGATTTTATCACCCGTAGGTGACCAAAGAACCTCCCTTATGCCAAATACACTTCCTTTGGTGTATAGCAAAGAGATCACAAAATATCCTTTAGAAAGGGACTACTAGCATGTACGGACCCACTGAGGTTTCACCGGTGGCGATGCCTTCAACTGACCACATCTTCAACCAAGGGCCCCTTCTTGTGCCATTCGGATCCCAGGGAGTCCTGCCACAAATCTAAACCCAATCTGACTCCCCTTCCCCGATGCGGCAAATGATCCGCGTAGTACTAGCAATACACTAATTAATCAGCTACGTAGCACACATACTTGGCCTCGTGGTGGCACTATTGTCCTGGCATATTCTCGCATGAACTGGTCCTTAGATCTAAAGCAAGCAACCACCATGTCTTTCAACCCATCCACATACCAGGCTTGCTTAGATCACCCATTACCATATCATATTAACCAGTTCATAATAACCATAATCTCATAATGCATAATTAAATAGTATAGTTGTTTTCCCATCCCAATTTATTAAGCGAAGCAAAGGTAAAAAGCCCTCCCCGACTCTCTACCATGTATTCCAGGTGACAAGGGTGGTTAAACAAAGCTAGTAAACTTCCTATCATAGGAATTCCCATCAAATTGACACAAGCATGCAGTTTTGAAAATAAAATATTTATTGTAAAAACAGGATCAATATGCTCAAGGACACTTGCCTTGTTCTCGGGCTTAATTGGGATCAAAGAATTCAAATTCCTGGTGCTGGAGGTCCTCTGCAGCACTCTCTAGCACAAATTCATCTAAACCGCGCAATAAACATACAAGAAAAGAATTACAATCAGTAAGTGCACATATGTTACTCAATATGTCATGACATGCATGATTAATGCAAATGCAAAGCAAATAGATAATGAGTTGTTAATAAAATTGTAACACCCACTCTTTTTGGAAAAAAATGTAAAATGAATTCTTTTACAAGAGATAAAATAATTTCTCTTGGGAATAAAATCCATATAAGGCAATTGCACCATATGATTTGATTGAGTGAAATTTTTTAAATTTAAATTCGTTAGAATTCTGGTTTTAAAACTTCAATCATAAGAGAAAAGAAAAACAAAACAGAAAAGAAAAAGAAAAAGAATAAAAGAAAAGGGAAAACCTTACCTGGGCCGATTCCCCCGTGTCGGCCCATTTCTCCCTTGCGCCCGCGCCTCCCCTCTCTTCCGCTGACCAGCCGGGCCCGCATGTCGGCTCCGTCTTCCCCGCCGCGCCCGCGCGCCGTAACGCCTCCTCTCGTGCTGCTCACTAATTTCCCTCTTCATTTTCGGCCGTTTCACCTCAATCAAGAGTGGAATGGTGGCCAATGATGGCGCCACCTGTTACTCCACCGAAGCCCTATAAAACCCAGGCGGATCCCCCTCCAATTTCCTCACCCCGACGCCGAAACCCTAGCACCGACGAGCTCGGTAATACCGGTCGTGTTCCCGTCATTCCACCCAATTTCTTGTCTCAAAAACTAGCCTAACACCTTCGTCGTGTTCCCAAGAGACCGCCGGACGCCTTCTTCGGGGGAAAAAGTCACCGCATCGCCAACTTCGTCGGGCATCGACGAGAACCGTTGTCGTCCACCGTCGCCACCCCATCTCTCACTCTTCTCCGGCCGTGCGACGACCCTCGGTGAGATCCCCGTGCACCCCTATACCTTTTACGCCACTTAGATGTGCCATGTCGCTGTTGTAATGTGTTCCGATCGCCGCCGCCCAGCCCCGGTTGAGCCGACGTGGCTTAATCCCAGTCGTCGGATCTATCCGAACGGCCAAGATTAGAACCGAGGGTACCCCTTTGGTATTTAAAATTCGAGCCATCCATTTTAATCCGACGGCCCACATTCAAAACACCTTAGCCGTTGGACACTTTTTCAGAGGACCCCCTGGACTTTTGAAACAGTTTACAGATTGGTCCAAAAATTTATAAAATCAACCCTATACTTTCTTGATATTAGGAAATAATTGTAAAATGAAGTAAAAATCATTTTGAAGCCCCTGGAATATTAGAAAATAGCAAATAAATTCTGGAAAACTGTAGAATGACCCCTGGACTTTGTAGAAATAGATTTTTAGTTTCTGAAATAGTTCTGTTTTTATAGAGAAGCCCCTAGAAATTCCAGAAATTAAATAAAAGTCCATATTTTCTATAAAATAATTATAAAAAAAGATTTATAAATGTTTTTAATTTATTTTCAGATCTGTAATATTATATTAGTTAATTTATATTGCTGTTTGAATCATAAAATGCTTTATAAGTGTATTTAATTCATAAAAATTGATTTGCACCTAGGAATAAATATTAAAAATGGTTCAAAAATTGTAAAATGCACATTTTATGCTGTAAAAATATTTTAAGCATATTTTGAAGGAGAAAGCTTTCTAGAAAATACTAATAGGTTTGTAAAAAATATAAAAATGGTAGAAAAATTGTTAAAAAAATATGTTTTACTCAATATATTTCATTTAACTCCAAAATTCTCAATAAATGGCTTATGTCTATAATTTAAATTAACCGTAAAATCACTTTTGCGTAGGAATTTATGTTTATTTGAAATGTTTGCATGTGTTCTTATTGTGTGTTATAATTTTGTGATGCATCGTCGTAATCTAGAGTCGGCACTAGAACCGACACTTAATCTCCAAGAGCAGCAGTTTCCCGTTGACCACCAGGCTTATTTTGGAGGCAAGTTCCTTGACCATCTTGGACCCTTTTTGTTAGGTTTAGTTAGATGCATGCTAAATTAAAATATAAATCCTATGCTATGTTTCCCTAGTTATTCCCCATTATTCCTTGTTGCTTGGTTTGGGTGTTTTACTATTTATTAGCTCATGCTTAGCCATGCTTAATTAAATATGGACATGATATATTTATTCTACTATGCTTCATGAAATGTTGGCAAATATGAATTTAGTAGATAGGAATCTGATAGGGGGTTTTGTATGGATTGGTGCATGCGTGCACAAGACCTTGGTTTGGGGCTTGACACCTATCGGATTCTAAGGACCGGTTTATGGAGGAAGTTGCTAAGCCTTTTAGTATCAGCACAGAATTGTATATGGGACAACTTGGTTTAGTAATTCGGTCTCTCCTGATGTAGCATAGGTAATTCAACGGGTGGGGATTGGGTTTAGAATTCTGCCATGGGATCCGCATGGCTCAAGAGGGGGCTTCTCCTGGCGGAGGGAAAATAGACTCCAGGTGCCGGAGACAGTGAAACCTTAGAGTACCCATTGCAAGTCGGAATAACCATAGGAAACACCTCGTAGTGATCTCTTGGCTACACACCTACAGAAATGTGTAATGTGGTTAGCTACCACGAGCATCGGGGAGGTTTACCTTAGTCCACCTTGCAACAGGGGATGAAATCACGAACTGTGGGTAAAGGATACACACTCTGCAGAGTCTTGTCAAACTGTCTAGATAGCCAGGCTCACGGACACGAGCGGCTTGGAACCAAGTTCATAATTAGCACACATGGTTAAATAATGGATGGATTGGGTTTGGACATTATTCGGTTACTTTGGGGTTTATGGTTGGAATTCACCTAGATGTAGGTGCTTAACAACATTAAGAGTAGGTTGTACTTGCTATAGTGCTTTACCTATTATTTGCCTTTCCTTGTTGTGACCCTCATGTCATAACTTTCCAACTTGTGAGTACCATTAGTACTCAAACTTATTAGTTGCATATTTTCTCGCTAGTCTATGAAGACGAAGAGGTCGAGAACCAGGACTTCTATGGAGATCCCGATGAGATGTTCTAGGTTGGCGCTCCCTTGTGCAATGCTTGTGCTTGGAGCCCTTTTATTTGATTTCCGCATCTTATATACTTTTCTTTTAGACCTAGAAGGTCCTTTATGTAATAAGGTGATGTACTCGAATATGGAATTATTTATGGTATTTCACTTTCGTCTACACATGTATGAGTTGAACTGATCCTGGCATACATGTGGAAAGCATTTGGTCGCCTTTTTAATACCAGGTGTGACAAAGTGGTATCAGAGTCGTGTTGCCCGTAGAACGCAAGCCTAGATAGAAAAGGACGATTTAAGGACTTTACTATTTTCAAATATAATTAATTGTGAAAACTTCTTTGTATTCTTTACCTTGTACTTGTTTTACTTACTCCTTAATTTGTTTTGTTATTGACACTCTCCTGTTTCAAAATTGTAGACGGCCAACATCAGGAGGACCGCCTGTATGTCCACTGCAGGATACGTACCTCGCTGTAGGGTTGCTCCCGACGCTCCCCACTCAACGACCCTAGACGTGCTGTGGTGATTCGCACTGATGGAAGGGCCGCAGGACGAATTCGACTTCGAGCTATCCTACGTGATGCTGGCTACAGGCACGAGGGGTTGTCGTTCACCTATGACTCAATTGGGATGCAGCACCCCTACAGGATGGAGTGGTCTTACAAGCTGTTCATATACTATGGAGATGAGTTACTCAAGATACATTGTACACCTGCTTCGACGAGCTATCGTCGATATGCTGAACAAGATGCTAGCTGGGAGGCCATCACTGTAACACCCTCATTTTCATGCATCATGCCTTACATACGTTCATATACATGAATAAGTTTAAAATTGATTTGGAACAAAACCGCACTTAAAATTCTGGAAAGTGCGGACTAGTCAAATTTCTCTTTGACCTCGATTGGACTTGTCCGTTTTTGCTGCGGACTAGTCTAATTTTGCCTCTGGACACTTTCGGACTTGTCCGGTCTTATGCGAACTAGGCCGGTGTTCCAAGAATCCTTGAAAATTTGCTAAGTCCCTGGACTTGTTAGGACTAGTCCGATGTTCCAGCAGACTTATCAGGTTTCCTCCCTGACTAAAGTCAGGTTTGTCCAATGTTTGGCCATAGTTGTCCGATTTCTCTTTGGACAACATCAGACTAGTCCGGTCCTTTTCGGACTTGTCCGATATTTCGCGACTCCGAGTTGATCTTTTGTTTTATGACTTTTTTCTTGGGTTTCACGTTAAGTGGGCCTAGGGACATCGTGCCTAGCTCTTTTAGAGCCCATGTGGGACTCTAAACTGGCCTCTACTCATCTCAAACTCGAAATCCATCTAACCCTAGCCTCCACCTCTATATAAACAACCCCACCCCCTGCCTTGACATCTATTTGCCACTTTACCACCCCACCCAAACCCTAGTTCATGGAGAGCCACCATCAAGAAGGGAGAAGGAGATCCCAAGCAAGAAGAAGAAGAGGAGGAAACGAAAGAGGATCAAGATCTCCTTCAAGTTTTGTTCTTCATCACCAATTCATCTCCAAGTTCATCACCAACCCTAAATCATCAAGATCTTAGTGTTACCTCCAAGTTTCTTGATTCATTGGAGTCCTAAACACCTGGTATACCTTCTATTTCCTTTTCCTTACGTGAATTCAACCCCTAATATCCAAATTCACGTCGATCTAGAAAACCTTAATCTACTGATCTCGTAAAGTGTGGACTTGTCCGGTCCCTAGCAGACTAGTCCAATTTTTCCATGTTAAATTGTGTTGAGTTGATTCTAAAAGTAGATCTAATTAACTCCAAACCTGTATAAACATGTTAAAATCTATTAGAACTAGATAGTGATCATTTAAAACCAATCTATTAACAAGTTCTACCTTGCAATTGCATTAATCATACATGTCATGTCATATTGAGTAATATTTGTTCACTCTTTGATTGTGTTTCTTGTCTTGTATGTTTATTGTGTGGATTAGATGGATTTGCGCTAGAGAGTGCCGTTGAGGATCTCCAACACCAAGAGTTTGAAGGCTTTGACCCGAATCAATCCCAAGAGCAAGGCAAGTGTCCTTGAAGCATATTGATCCTGTTTTTAAAATAAATGCTTTGTTTGCAAAACTGCATGCATGTGTAAATTTGATGGGAATCCTGTGGTAGGAAGTTTACTAGCTTTGTTTAACCACCCTTGTCACCCGGAATATATGGTAGAGAGTCGGGTTGCAATTTTTACCTTTTTGCTTTGCTTAATTAATTGGGATGGAAGAACAACTACACTACTTAATTTAATTATGCATTAATGAGATTGTGGTTGACATGATCTGGTTAAATCAGATATGGTAATGGGTGATCTAAGCAAGCCTGGTATGTGGATGGGTTGGATGTAGGGTGGTTTACTTGCTTTAGATCTAAGGACCGGTTCATGGAGCAACCATCCTGGATTTACAGTGCCACCAAGTATGGGTGCGGCTTAGCTGATTAAATAGGGCTTTGCCAGTGCTATTTGGACCATTAAGGATGCTCGGGGAAGGGGTAGTCGGATTGGGTTTGTTGATGATCGGTGGGACTACCCTGGCATCCGAATGGCTCAAGAGGGGGCCCTTGGTTGAAGATGTGCTCAGTTGGAGACATCGCCACCGGTGAAACCTCAGTGGGGTCTAAATAAGCTAGTAATCCCTTTGTAAAGGCTATTTTGTGATCTCTTGGCCACACACCTACGGAAGTGTGAGATGGCATAATTGGGATTCTATAGTCATCGAAAGGTGATAAAATCACAAACACGTGGGTAAAGCAGTACAACCTCTGCAGAGTGTGTCTAAAACTATCATGATAGCCGTAATCCCGGTTATGAGCAACCTGGACCCTCACATGATTAGAGGGAACTAGGTATTGGGATGGTATTTGGGATGGTTATGGTTGGTATTATGGTTATGGATGGTTATGAATTGAATTCTGGTATTGAATGTGGATATTGGTATATGATGATGGATGTGGAATATGGACTGGTATTATGATAACTACATGGCTTATGATGGGTTTATTTCATATACATGTAATATATTGCTTTCGAAATGTTTTAATGTACTTTTCAGCACTCAAACATTATTATAATCGTTATTTGAATCAGTCACGTGTCATACTTTCTACACTTGCTGAGTACGACATGTACTCACTCTTGTAATCCCCCCAATAGTTGCAGGTCAGGATTGGGAGTTTAATGGCGATAATGCAGAGTTCTAGGTCGTGTCTACCATCAGCTTGCTGGTGGTGTTGCATGGAGTTGCGCTATACCCTATCGCTTATGCTGCCTAGTTGTTTAGTTTGCTTATTTAGTTTATTTCTGCAGCATTAGTTGAACTTGTCGTTAATATTCATTAGAACTTCTATTCGAGGATAATATGGTTTATGTAATAAAATTTGGTTAAAATAACTCTGTTCTATGGTAATTATCTGTTTATCGTTTATGATGGCCTCGTGTATGTGTGCTGAATGTCCTGGGCACACATATGCGTTCACTTGGTTCATTTTCGGAACCGAGTGTCATAATCACTTTCTGGAGTCACTCCTATCGGTACCAGCTGAGGAACACCGTACACGCCTTCACACCTCAGCGTCCAAGTGGTACAGGCAACTTTGTCACCAGGTTTGTGGAGGGACCCCTGGGCATTCCACAAACTCATCAAGCAGTGGATTATGTGGAGCGCCTCAACATTCGATCCACAAGGCACGACAGGAGATACAAGATGTACGTGACCTCGTCGAGCACTACGAGAGGATGGTGAGGAGATATCGTCGGATCACCGACGACGATCCAGATGGCTATGCTTCTGACACCTCTACGTGGATCCCAGACTCCCCAGACCATCGTGTCGGCCGAGATGATACACATTCACTGGACTAGACTTCAGATGAGTAGCCACCTTCAGAGGAGCCTTCTATTCCACAACCGCCCGCCAACTCTCCTCCACGTGGCAACGAGTCCCATGGAAGCAACTCTGGCTATGATGGTGATGATGATGAAGACCCAGATGAGGACCCTAAGGAGTGCGAGTAGATCCTGGCCTGCCATACAACTCAAGATTAGGCATTTACCCATCTTTTGTAATAAGAGCAAGTAGTGAAGTATCTATGCATGTTTGAGTTGTATGTCTTTCTTGAAAACTTGTTTACATATGTTGAGTTTGCTTTAATGAAATGAATTTTAGTGCTCATATTCCTTATTGATGCATATAGTGGGAAATCGTATAGAATAGTTTCTCTCTCATCTTCTTATTCTAAAACAACAACCCAACCTCAGATGGCAGGAAGAGGAAGAGGAAGTGGTCATGGTGCACCACCCAACAATCAAAACAATGAAGGCCCGCTACCTCAGCGGAATGGAAGAGGTGCCCGTGGAGCACCAGCAGCAAACCAAATGCAACAAATGATGGCAATGCAGCTGCAGATGATGAAAAATTTGACGCAAATTGTGAACAACATGCAGCAGGCTCAGCAAGCACCACAACCTCCTCCACCCCCACCCCCACCACCACCTCCAAGGTTTTGCTTGAGGGACTTCATGAATACTCAACCTCCACGCTTTTCCAATGCAGTGGAGCCTATGGATGCTGACGATTAGATCAAGACAATTGAAAATAAACTGAGGATTGTTCAATGCGAAGGAAGAGCAAGGGTACCATTGGTGTCTCACCAGCTCAATGGACCTGTAGCTGATTGGTGGACCGCTTTGACGGCAGCTCATGCAAATCCAGACAACATTACATGGGAGGAATTCAGGGAGAATTTCCGCAATCATCATGTACCTGAAGGAGAAATTCAAGCAAAGCATCTGGAGTTCCTAGCACTAAAGCAAGGGAACATGAACGTACGAGGATACTTGAACAAGTTTACACAGCTGTCCTGCTACGCCCCTGGAGATGTGGACACAGATGCAAAGAAACAATTCTGTTTCAAGGAGGGATTAGACAAGGAGATACAATTGATGATGTCCTCTAGTGACTATGCAAGCTTTCAACACTTGGTGGATAAGGCTTTCACCATGGAAAGAAAGAAAAATGAATGTGAGGGAGAAGATTGCAAACAGAAGATGATGATGGGACAATCTTCAAGCAACAACCGTTCTCGCTTCAACCCACAGCAGTCAGGACATATGAGTCGTCCCATGGGTAATAGTCAAGGTCAGCGATACTCCAACAACTCTTCATTCAGGCCTCAAGCACAGTATGATCGCCCACAGTACCAGCAGATGCAACCACAACACCCCCAAATGTATCAACAACGCCCAATGTCTTCAAGTCCTCGACCAATTGGGCAACCGCAGCAGAATCAACAAAGAAACAAAGCTCAAGACACCAGTGCTCGGGGAGCTTGCTACATCTGTGGTGACAAGGGACACTACTCCAACAATTGCCCAAAAAAGCCATTGCAGCATAATCAATCCAGAGGTCAGGTTAATCATGTTTTTTTGGAAGAAGCTCAAGACGCATCGGATGTGGTGATCGGTACTTTCCCAGCTGATTCCCACCCTTCTACAATATTGTTTGACTCTGGTGCAACACATTCATTCATAGCAAAAGAATTCATAAGAAGACATGGAATGACTGTTACGTTAATGACTCAAGTATTAGTAGTCAACTCTCCTGGAGGAGAGATGTTGACAAGGCAAGTATGCCCTAATGTAAGCATAAGCATTAGGGGGGTAGCATTCTTAGCAAACCTTATAGTGCTGGAATCAGAAGGGATAGACATTATTCTAGGAATGGACTAGATGACCAAGTACAAAGGGGTGATTCACTGTGCTACCAGAATAGTATGTTTAACTCATACAGATGGCACAAATGTTGAGTTTCGTCCTGATCAAGCATCAAATCAAAAGATATGACTCAATCAAGTTGAAGGAATTGAGGATATTAAAATTGTCTGCGTGTTTCCGGATGTGTTTCCTGAAGAGCTACCGGGTATGCCCCCTGACCGAGAAATTGAATTCGTCATTGAATTAGTATCGAGAACAGATCCAATATATAAGCGACCATACCAAATGGATGTTGAACAGCTGGCAGAATTGAAGAATCACATCAATGAGTTGTTAGAAAAAGGATACATTCGTCCTAGTTCCTCACCCTGGGGAGCTCCAGTGATATTTGTACCCAAGAAGGATGACACACAGAGGATGTGCATGGATTGTCGTGCTCTCAACGCAGTAACTATCAAGAACAAATATCCTCTACCAAGAATTGAGGATTTGTTTGATCCGTTGAGAGGCGCTTGTGTGTTCTCAAAGATTGATTTGCGTTCAGGGTATCACCAACTGAAGATATGGCCCTCAGACATACCCAAGACGACATTTGTTTCAAGATACGAACCATATGAGTATACAGTCATGTCCTTCGGTTTAACCAATGCCCCAACTTATTTCATGTACCTTATGAACAAGGTATTCATGGAATATTTGGACAAATTTGTCGTGGTGTTCATTGATGATATCTTGATATTCTCAAAAAGTGAAGAGGAACATGAGGAACACCTGAGATTGGCCTTGTAGAAGCTTCGTGAACATCAATTGTACGCAAAGCTAAGTAAATGCGATTTCTAGTTGAAGGAAGTGTCATTTCTGGGACATGTTATATCGCAAGGTGGAATAGCAGTAGACCCGGGCAAAGTGAAAACTATTCTGAATTGGAAAACACCAGAAAATGTTGGGGAAGTCAAGAGTTTCTTGGGAATGGCTGGCTATTATTGCCGATTTATTGAAGGATTCTCAAAAATATCTCGTCCATTAACCAAGTTACTTGAAAAGGGAGCTGTATTCAAGTGGACACCGGAATGTGAAACTAGTTTTGCAAAATTAAAGAAAAGGTTGACCACTGCACCTGTGTTGGTTATGCTAGATATGCAGAAAGAGTTTGCAGTTTATTGTGATGCATCCAGACAAGGGCTAGGATGTGTATTGATGCAAGAGGGACATGTAGTGGCTTATGCTTCACGCCAACTCAGAAAGCATGAAAGAGATTACCCAACTCATGATTTGGAGTTGGCAGCCGTGGTTCATGCGTTGAAGCTATGGAGACATTATCTAATCAGAAAAAGAACAGAAATTTATACGGACCACAAGATTTTGAAATATATTTTTACTCAACCAGATCTGAACCTCAGACAACACAGATGGTTGGAGCTTATCAATGATTTTGATGTTGGAATCAATTACCATTCTGGAAAAGCTAATGTGGTCGCGAATGTTTTAAGTAGATCAGCTCAATGCAACAGATTGGCACTACTAGGCCAGCAACCATAGTTATGTGAGGAATTCGCGAAGCTAAACCTCAGCATTGTGACTAACACTGAGGTAGTGTCCATGGAAGTAGATTCTACTTTGGAGAAGGATATTCAGGAAGGGCAAAAGAATGAAAAGTGGATCCAAAAGATTAAGCGACTAATGAAAGAAGGAAAAGCACCGGACTTTAGAGAAGATGAACAGGGAACCCTATGGCTAGGGAAGAAAATATGTGTGCCTGATATCAAGGAGATTCGAGAGTTGATATTGGGAGAAGCCCACAATTCATCATATTATATTCATCCGGGAAGCACAAAGATGTATTAGGATCTTAAGGATCGATATGGGTGGCATGGAATGAAACGCAATGTGGAGGAATATGTAGCTCTGTGTGACACATGTCAGAAGGTCAAAGCAGAACATCAAAGACCAGTAGGTTACTTCAACCAATTAAAATTCCTGAATGGAAATGGGAAGAAATAAGTATGGACTTTATTGTGGGATTGCCAAGAACTCAGTCAGGATACGACTCTATATGGGTTATAGTGGATTGCTTGACTAAAGTGGCACACTTTATTCCAGTTAAAGAAAGCTATACTGGGTCGCGGTTAGCGGAGTTATACATGGCAAGAATTGTATGTCTGCATGGAGTTCCAAAGAACATAATATCAGTTAGAGGTGCCCAATTCACGCCCAGATTTTGGCAGAAGTTGCATGAGTCTATGGATACTCGTCTGAATTTCAGCTCAGCCTATCATCCGCAAACAAATGGTCAAACAGAGCGCAGTAATAAAATTCTTGAAGACATGTTGAGAGCGGGTGCTTTGAAAAATAGTAGGAGCTGGGATAAGAACCTACCATATGCTGAATTTTCTTATAACAACAGTTATCAAGCCAGTTTCAAGATGTCTCCGTTTGAAGCGTTATATGGATGGAAGTGCAGAACACCATTGTTTTGGAATCAAACTGGCAAAAGCCAAGTATTCGGGCCTGAAGTATTGAGAGAAGCTGAGAGACAAGTGCAAGAAATCTGGAAGAATCTGAAGACGGCTCAATCAAGACATAAGAGTTATGCAGATACTCGATGTCGTGATCCATCATTCGAGATTGGTGATTCTGTGTATCTCAAGGTGTCACTGGGGAGGGGATTGAGACGATTCAAGGTGAAGGGCAAATTATCACCCCGTTACATTGGTCCTTTCAAGGTGTTGGAGAAAATAGGAGAAGTAGCTTATCAACTCGAGTTACCATCTCACTTATCAGATGTGCATGACGTATTCCATGTGCCACAATTGAAGAAATGCTTAAGAGTGCCTAAAGAACAGTTGCCATTGGAAGCAGTAGATGTGCAAGAGGATTTGACCTATGCAGAACAACCTGTTAAGATTCTCGAGACACCAGAACAAGTTATGAGGAATAAAGTTACTCGTATGTGAAAAGTCCAATGGAAACATCACTCAGAAGAAGAGGCAATGTGGGAAAGAGAAGAAGACCTCAAGGCGGAGTTTCCCAATCTTTTCCCATAGGCCGTTCAAATCTCGAGGGCGAGATTTCTTTCCAGGGGGGTTAGAATCGTAACACCCACTCTTTTTGGAAAAAATGTAAAATGAATTCTTTTACAAGAGATAAAATAATTTCTTTTGGGGATAAAATCCATATAAGGCAATTGCATCATATGATTTGATTGAGTGAAATTTATGAATTTTAAATTTGTTAGAATTCTGGTTTTAAAACTCAAATCATAAAAGAAAAGAAAAACAAAATGGAAAATAAAAAGAAAAAGAAAAAAGAAAAGGGAAAACCTTACCTGGGCCGATTCCCCCGCACTGGCCCATTTCCCCTTCCCTCTCTGCGCCGGCCCATATCTCCCCCGTGCTCGCGCCTCCCCTCTCTTCCGCTGACCAGCCAGGCCTGCATGTCGGCTGCGTCTTCTTCGTCGTGCCCGCGCACTGTAACGCCACCACTCGCGCCGCCCACTAATTTCCTTCTTCATTTTTGACCGTTTCACCTCAATCAAGAGTGGAATCGTGTCCTATGATGGTCCCACCCGTTACTCCACGAAGCCCTATAAAACCCAGGCGGATCCCCCTCCAATTTCCTCACCCCGACACCGAAACCCTAGCACCGACGAGCTCGGTAATACCGATCGTGTTCCCGTCGTTCCACCCAATTTATTGCCTTGAAAACTAGCCTAACACCTTCGCCGTGTTCCCAGGAGACCGCCACACGTCTTCATCGGGGGAGAAAGTTGTTGTGTCGCTGACTTCGTTGAGCGCCGACGAGAACTGTCGTCTTCCACCGTCGCCGCCCCATCTCCGACCCTTCTCTGGTCGTGCGACGACCTTTAATGAGATCCCCGTGCACCCCTCTACCTTTTACGCCCACTTAGATGTGCCCTGTCGCTGTTGTTGTGCGTGTTCCGATCGCTGCCGGCGTGATCGCCGCCGCGCACTCGCCGCCGCCCAGCTCTGGTTGAACTGACGTGGCTCAATCTCGGCCGTCGGATCTGTCCGAACGGCCGAGATTAGAACCAAGCGTACCCTTTGGTATTTAAAATCCGAGCCGTCCATTTTAATCTGACGGGCCACATTCAAAACACCTTAGCCATTGGACACTTTTCCAGAAGACCCCCTGGACTTTTTAAACAGTTTATAGATTGGTCCAAAATTTATAAAATCAACCCTGTACTTTCTGGAAATTAGGAAATAATTGTAAAATGAAGTAAAAATCATTTTGAAGCCCTTGGAATATTAGAAAATAGCAAATAAATTCTGGAAAATTGTAGAATGACCCCTGGACTTTGTAGAAATAGATTTCTAGCCTCTGGAATAGTTTTGTTTTTACAGAAAAGACCCTGGAAATTCCATAAATTAAATAAAAGTCTCTAATTTCTATAAAATAATTATAAAAATAGATTTATAAATGTTTTTAATTTATTTTTAGATCTGTAATATTATATTAATTAATTTAAATTGTTTCTAATCATAAAATTCTTTATAAGTGTATTTAATTCATAAAAATTGATTTGCACCTAGGAATAAATATTAAAAATGGTTCATAAATTATAAAATGCAAATTTTATGCTGTAAAAATATTTTAAGCATATTTCGAAGGATAAGACATTCTAGAAAATAATAATAGGTTTCCAATAAATATAAAAATGGTATAAAAATTGTTAAAAAAAGTATGCTTTACTCAATGTATTTCATTTAACTCCAAAATTCTCAATAAATGGCTTATGTCTATAATTTAAATTAACCATAAAATCACTTTTGCGTAGGAATTTATGTTTATTTGAAATGTTTGCATGTGTTCTTGTTGTGTGTTATTATTTTGTTATGCATCGTCGTAATCCAGAGTCAGGACAACCGACACTTAATCTCCAAAAGCAGCAGTTTCCCGTCGACCACCGGGCTTATTTTGGAGGCAAGTTCCTTGACCATCATGCACCCTTTTTGTTAAGTTTTGGTTAGATGCGTGCTAAATTAAAATATGAATCCTATGCTATGTTTGCCTAGTTATTCCCCATTATTTCTTGTCGCTTGGTTTGGGTGTTTTACTATTTATTATTTCACGCTTAGCCTTGCTTAGTTAAATATGGTCAACTTATCTACATGATATATTTATTTTACTATGCTTCATGAAATGTTGGCAAATATGAATTTAGTAGATAGGAATCTGATAGGGGGTTTTGTATGGATTGTGCATGCGTGCACAAGACCTTGGTTTGGGGCTTGACACCTATCGGATTCTAAGGACATATTTATGGAGGAAGTTGCTAAGCCTTTTAGTATCACCACCGAATTGTATATGGGACAACTTGGTTTAGTAATTTGGTCTCTCCCGATGTTGCATAGGTAATTGAACGAGCGGGGAATGGGTTCATAATTCTGCCTTAGGATCCGCATGGCTCAAGAGGGGACTTCTCCTAGCGGAGGGAAAATAGACTCCAGGTGCCGGAGCGGTGAAACCTTAGAGTACCCATTGCTAGTTGAGAGAACCATCAGAAACACCTCACAGTGATCACTTGGCCACACACCTACGAAAGTGTGTAATGTGGTTAGCTACCACGGGCATCAGGGAGGTTTACCTTAGTCCACCTAGCAACTGGGGATGAAATCGCGAAATCGCGAACTATGGGTAAAGGATACACACTCTGCAGAGTCTTGTCAAACTATCTAGACAGCCGGACTCACGAACACGAGCAAATTGGAACCAAGTTCATAATTAGCACACATGGTTAAATAATGGATGGATTGGGTTTGGACATTATTTGGTTACTTTTGGGTTTATGGTTGGAATTCACCTAGATGTAGGTGCTTAACAACATTAAGAGTAGGTTGTACTTGCTATAGTGCTTTACCTATTATTTGCCTTTCCTTGTTGTGACCCTCATGTCATAACTTCCCAACTTGCAAGTACTGTTGGTACTCAAACTTGTTAGTTGCATATTTTTCCTCTCAGTATATGAAGACGAAGAGGTGGAGAACCAGGACTTCTATGGGGATCCCGTTGAGATGTTCTGGGCTGGTGCTCCCTCGTGCAATGCCTGTGCTTGGAGCCCTTTTATTCGATTTCTACTGCTTATGTACTTTTCTTTTAGAATGTATGAGTTGAACTGATCCTGGCATAAATGTGGAAAGCATATGGTCGCCTTTTTAATACCAGTTGTGACAGTTTACTATCTAGTTCTAATGGTTATTAACAAGTTTGGATAGGATTGGAATTGATTCGAATCAATTTAGATTTAATTCAGCAGAAAACAGACAACCAAATCGGACTAGTCCACTGTAGGGCTGGACTAGTCCGCCCTTCGCAGAAACAGCGAGCTAGGGTTTTCTAGATCGACGTGAATTTTGGGAAACTGGGTTGAATTCATGAGAGAAAGAGGAAGTAGAAGGTATACCAGGTATTTAGAACTCCAATGAATGAAGGGTTTTGGAGGCAACACTTGGGTCTTAACGATCTAGGGTTGATGAAGAAACTTTAAGATGAATTGTTGTTGAAAAATGAAAACTTGATGGGGATCTTGATCACTTGATCCTCTTTCGTTTCCTCTTCTTCTTCTTGCTCGGGATCTCCTTCTCCCTTCTTGGCGATGGCTATCCACGAGCTAGGGTTTGGTTGTGTTTCAAAAGTGGCAAGGAGATGTAAAGTTAAGGGGTGTGGTTGTTGGGTTGTTGATATAGGGTGGAGAGTAAGGGTTTGATGGATTTCTGATTTGGAGAGGGTGGAGGACGATGTGGGGTCCCACATAGGCTTCAAAAGAGTTAGACACGACATCCTTAGGATCACTTAAGGTAAAACCCAAATACATGTCGTGGAACAAAAGATCAACTCGGAATCACGATCACCGGACTAGTCCGACGTTAGTCAGAGAGAAATCGGATAAGTCCGGTCTAAACCGGACAAGTCTAAACTTAGTCAGAGAGGAAAACGAACAAGTCCGCTAGATGTCGGACGAGTCCAGACAAGTCTAGGGACTTAACAAAATTTCCATGGTTGGGATGACCGGACTAGTCCGCAATGGACCGGAAAGTCCAAAAACGGTATAGAGATGAAACCAGACTAGTCCGCAGCAAAAACGGACATGTCCAAGGGAGCTTAGAGAGAAATCAGACTAGTCCGCACCAAAAAACGAACTAGTCCACACTTCTCAGGACTTTTGAGTGCATTTTTGGTTTAAATTCATTTTAAACTCATTCCTTTTTATGTGGATTAATGTTAAACATGTATATGAACTTATGCAATGCATGATGCATGAAAATGAGGGTGTTACAGTGCATCCCAAGCAACATCATCAATATCTTGCTCCCTGGTGGATCTCCATGTGTATGCAAAATGTCGGGTGATAACCTCATCTTTGGCAAGAATACTAACTTGAGCCCTCCATTGTTCACGTTCATGGTGAGCAATCCTCTTAACATAGTATTCTGGGTGCATTTTGCATAAATCAAGGAACTCCTTCAATTGCTTAGCTGCAAATCTTCCATCAGCGCCGTCATAATAGAATTCTTGGGCGAAACGGAAAACTGGGCGTTTGTCCTCCTTTCAGGCTTCACTAGGTTGTGATGCACTCCTTTGAGCTTCGGGTACCTCTTCTGGGCCTGCCATCTTCTCCTAACCCGCAGCCCCTCCTCATGAGCTTCCTCCTCCTAATGGTCCTTGCCTTCATCCTCTTTATGTGTATCATCTTCCTCCTCCCCATCATCATAGATTTCCACCTCCTCAAGATCTTCCTCCTCTTCATCATCATAGAGTTCCACCTACTCAGGATCTTCCTCCATCGCATTGGAGTGTTCATGCTGAACTTCCTTTGCGTAAGAACTCACTTCTTCCTCCTCTTGGGCTAGTTCCATTTGCGGCTCCTTGCGAGGCCTAAGCTTGCTTCCAGGGGGTGGCAAACGAGCTCTCTTGCGGGCTGTCATTTTGGTGTTAGCCATCTATAAGAAAACACGAGATTATAAGAGGAAAACTTAAATATCAGTTCTGAAATTGCAGCAGTCATAAATCAAGATGAGAGGATGTGCATTTGCTCAAAAAGATGGAAAAGTGGCAAAAATCGCAGATGCAGCAAAAGCACAAAAGTTTGCCACATTATATAGCTAGTGGAGAGCAAAATAATGCAAAACAGTAGATTTTTAATAGGAAAGAAGTCCTAAGTGATTTGTGGTGTCCATTCTACCTAGGCGTGTGTGAAAGCATCTAGGCCCCCATGAGGTATGGTTTCGGTGATTAATGACAACCATTAGATTTTACTAATGAATTTGTGAATGCAAGGTCCCCATAATCACTCAATCAAATGAAATAAACATGTTATTGGAGACCCATATACAATCAATGTATGAGATCAAATCAATTATGTGAAGACAAGAAGTGAAAGCTCTTATGTCAAAGTCACTCAATCAAAATTGAAGACACTTAATGATTGACAATCATCAGAGATACATGTTCAACAAAGTCTAAGAGGTCATTTGAGCAAGACACAAAAATTCACTTAGAAACAACCCAAAGCAAACAAAACCAACTCACCAGATGAACTGATGATTCCTTAGAATAACACATCGGTCGAGTTAGTTTAGCTGAAGAAGAAGACCTCAGAACCAAGTACTCACCGGATCATCCGATGTGAATGGCTCAGTAACATCGGTCCATAAGTACAGTTTGCAAGATCATTGGACCAAGTGTAGCACCAGATCGTCCGATGTACAGAGAAGCACACATCGGTCGATTACTCCAGTAAGCATCAAGATTGAGAAAATTCTGGAGGAAGAGCCACCGGATCATCCGATGAGAAGACAGGATCAACATCGGTCTAACAACGGTCATATCTGACACAATGATGTCAGCTAAAGTAACTTGACCGATGATAACTAAAGGGGAGACATTGGATCATCCGGTGTTCACAGTAAAGTTCCGTCAGCCTACTTTTCCAACGGCTATTTCGGGGAGGCTGGCTATAAATACCCCCTAATCCTATCATTTCGTCAAGTCTTGATCACCAGACACCATCAATACATCCACAAGCGTTCAAGACCAAGAGCAATCACTTCCACACAATTTCGATCATCTATACACCAAGATTTAGGCTAGAACTAGCTAGAGAGAGAGCTTGTGTGCCTCCATTCTGGGTGAGTGGACTCTCTAGGATAGTGTGAGAGCCTCAAGGGAGTGCCCTTGGTGTTTGTAACTGTGAGAAGACTTCCGGAGCTTGCCAAGGCGTGTGTGGAAGCCCGGAAGGTCGAAGTTGTACAAGGCTTGAGCTCCACCTTGCCAAGGGAGGCGAACAGAGAGGAATAGTGAAGATCCCTCGTCTCGGTGACTTGGGTGTGGCAAAACCCCTTGGTGGGTGCCACAACGTGGATGTAGGAAGATCTTGACGATCTTGCCGAACCACGGGATAAATCCTTGTCTCCTCGGGAGTTTGCATCCTTCTCCTTTCCCTTACTTTTATGCATTTTATATTCCGCGAAGTTTCTATCTACTAGAATGCATAGATAGTTTGCATAGGGAATTGGGCTTTAGAGATTAAGTTTCATTGCTTAGAGTTTTTCGAAGAAAGCCCAATTCACCCCCCCCTCTTGGGCATTCGGTCCTTACAATTGGTATCAGAGCAAGGTTGCTCATAGGATCATTCTAGCTTCACCGCTAGAGAGCTAAAATGGCCAAGGTTGGAGGTTCGGTTCCTATCTTCGAGGGTAAGAACTTTGCCTATTGGAAAGCACGCATGTGCGCTTATCTAGAGGCTATTGCTCCTGAAGTATGGGAAGTGACCCACGAGGGGTTTGGAGAACACAACTATGTTGGTGATCAAATTAAATGGGATGCTAAAGCTAGGAATGCAATCTATGAATGTATTAGTCAAGATGTATTTGCTAGAATTGCTAGTAAAGAAAAAGCTTGTGAAATTTGGGCTTGCTTAATAGAGATTCATGAGGGTTCTTCTAGGGTCAAGGAACTTAAATATCACATGCTTAAAGCAAAATATGATGAATTTAAGATGCTACCTCATGAAAATGCTAATGAGATGTTCTCTCACTTAAATGTGCTTATTGAAGAAATAAATGCTCTTGACATTGCTTCTCTTGGCAAGGGACTCATCAACCGCAAGATCCTCATGAACCTTCCCAAGCCAAAGTACAACATCATCAACTCCATGCTCCAAAAAGAGTCACTTGACCATATTGAAGTTTCGGAGCTCATTGGAGAAATACACGCTCATGAGATGAGTGTACTTGGGATGATGGAGCAATCATCTTCCAAGACAATTGCTCTAAAGGCCTCCACCAAGAAAACAAGCAACAAGAAGAAGAAGGTGGTTGAGCCTAGCTCAAGTGAAGAAGAACAAGCATCAAGTGAAGATGATGATGATGAACTTGTGTTGATGATGAGAAAGTTCTCACGCTTGAACTCCAAGATCACTAAGAAGGGATACACATTTGATCCTAAGAAGAGAGCATTTATACCAAGGAGAGATGATCACAAGACTTGCTACAATTGTGGTGATCAAGGCCACATCTCCTATGATTGTCCACGACCGGACAAACGAAGAGAGAACCACAAGAGCAAGCATCGCAAGCTTGAAGGAAGTGATGATGATGAAGAAGAAGCCAAACCAAAGCCAAGATCCTTTGGGAAGAAGAAACATGACAAGGGCAAGAAGGCAAGGCTCTTCCCAAAGAAGAGAAATGGCCCACAAAAGGTGTTCATGTGTGAGGCAAATGAATGGGTCACCGACGAAGAAACAAGTGATGAAGAGAGTGAAGAGGAAGAAGAAAGCTTGGCCGGCCTCGCCATCGCCAACAATGATGATGCACCTCTTCATCCACCGCCCATGTGCCTCATGGCAAAAGGTAACACCAAGGTATGTGATGACTCTAGCGATGATGAGCTTTCCCCCGATGATTTAACTTCTTTGATAAATGAATATCATGCTATCATTAAGAGGGAAAAGAGTAAGGTTAAAGTGCTTGAAGAAACTCGTACTAGACTTGAGAGTGCTAACCTTGATTTGCTTGACAAGTATGAAAGCATACTCATAGAGCATGACACGCTCAAATCCCATGTCAAGCAAATTGAGGAAGAAAAGGCTAAAATCAAGATAGATAATCATGAACTTAACTTAGCACACCAAACACTCTTGGAAGAGCACAACAAGTTAATACAAGAACATCAAACACTTAACCTTGCTCATGACATGCTTGATCAAGATTTGAAAAATATGAAGAAGCAAACTCTTAATGATAAGATATCCACTACTTCTCATGCCACTAATACTTTGCACAAGTCTTTGCCTTTGAAAGCTAATGCTAGGGAGAAGGACTTGTTGGAAGAAATTGAGAGTCTCCGCACTGGTGTGACTAGACTTTCAAAAGGAGAAGTCAAGCACAAGGAAATCCTCTTCCAACAAGCAAAGGCCTTCAACAAGAGAGGACTTGGATCCTTCCCGGTGCCTAACAAAGGAAAGGTGCCCTCACCGGAGCTAAGAACAAGCTTCATCAAGGAAGTTGGTTCTTATTGCCAACATTGTGAGGTCACCGGTCACCACACAAGAGAGTGTCCTCTTCCTAACCGACCTTCTCCAAAATTGCCTACTAACTACAAATCTACTTTCAATGATCATTATTATCTCTTGAGTAAAGTACATGGCAAGGTGAAGGCAAGGTTCATTGACAAAGACATGAAGGGCATGAAGGGGAAGCTCCCCAAGCAACTTTGGGTCCCAAAAACACTTGTATCACACATACAAGGACCTAAGTTGGCTTGGGTGCCTAAAGTCAAAAATTGAATTCATGTGTGTAGGTGAGCTACAAAGACGGAGGAAAGCATTGGGTACTCGATAGCGGGTGCACTCAACATATGACCGGTAATGATGGTATGTTCACCACCATACAAAACCCCGTCAATCATGAACAAGTCACCTTTGGTGATAACTCTAAGGGCAAGGTAATAGGCTTAGGTAAAATTGCTATTTCAAATGACTTATCTATTTCCAATGTCTTGTACGTTAAGTCACTTAGTTTTAATTTACTTTCTATTGCACAACTATGTGATCTTGGACTAACGTGCACATTTAGCAAAAATGATGTTGTTGTAAGTAGTGAAACAAGCCAAGACATAATCTTCAAAGGATTTCGGCATGGATACCTCTACCTAGTGGACTTCTCCAATAAGAATGCTAGCTTGACCACTTGTCTTTTCACTAAGACAAAGCTTGGGTTGGCTATGGCACTGACGCATAGCGCACATAGGGATGAGCAAACTCAAGAAGTCATTCAAGCTTGGGATGGTGACCGGCGTGAAGGATGTCACATTTGAGAAGAACAAGCTTTGTAGTGCTTGTCAAGCCGGGAAGCAAGTTGCTTCACACCACCCAATGAAGACAATGGTGTCAACCTCCAAGCCACTTGAGCTACTCCACATGGACCTCTTCGGACCGTCCACATATCAAAGCCTTGGTGGTAACCTCTATTGTCTCGTTATTGTTGATGACTATTCTCGCTATGCTTGGACTTTATTTCTAGGTGACAAGAGTGAAACTCCAGAAGTGTTCAAGACCTTTGCCAACCGCGCTCAAAGGGAATTTCAACTTCCCATCATCAAGGTCCGGAGTGACAACGGCACCAAATTCAAGAACTACAACATTGGGGAGTGGTGTGACCGTGAAGGAGTGAAACATGAGTTTTCGGCCACATACACTCCTCAACAAAATGGTGTCGTTGAAAGGAAGAACAAGACACTCATCACTCTTGCAAGAGCAATGCTTGATGACTACGGCACGTCAGAGAAGTTTTGGGCCGAAGCGATCAAGACGGCGTGCCGTGCCGCAAATGGGGTCTACCTACATCGCCTACTTCAAAAGACCCCGTACGAGCTTCTCATTGGGAGAAAGCCCAACATCTCCTACTTTCGAGTCTTTGGATGCAAGTGCTACATCTACTGCAAGAAAAGGCTCGGTAAGTTTGAAAGAAGATGTGATGTTGGTATATTCCTTGGTTATGCATCAAACTCAAAAGCATATCGAGTATTCAACCAAACCTCCGGTTTAGTTGAGGAAAGTTGTGATGTTGAGTTTGATGAGACTAATGGCTCCCAAGAGGAGAGTTTTGGTCATGATGAAATAGATGATGAGCCTCTACGAGAAGCCATGAAGAACATGACCATTGGAGACATCAAGCCGGAAGTTGAGGAGGGCCATGATCAAGGGGGAGCTTCAAGTTCCAACAACAACACCTCCATGGCACCTCAAGTTGACGAAGAAGAGAAGGATGATCCATTGCCGACTCAAGACTCACAAGCACAACAACATCAAGAGGAAGAAGAAGTCCATGATCAAGTCCAACCACAAGAGGAGCAACACGCATCACCTTCGCCAAGTGCTTCACAACCACTTATGAGGCATGGACGCATCTCCAAGGCGCATCTAATGGACCAAAACATTGGAATTCCGTCAAGGGGTGTAAGCACACGTTCTTGCCACTTTGCTTCATTTTGTGAGCACTACTCGTTTGTTTCGTGTGTAGAGCCCACTCACATTGAGGAAGCACTCCAAGACCCAAATTGGGTGATGGCCATGCAAGAAGAACTCAACAACTTCATCCGCAATGAAGTTTGGGTGTTGGAGGAGCGACCCAAGGACAAGAACGTCATCGGAACAAAGTGGGTGTACCGCAACAAACAAGACGAGAATGGCGTTGTGATCCGCAACAAGGCAAGACTTGTGGCCAAAGGGTTCTCGCAAGTTGAAGGACTAGATTTTGGGGAGACATTTGCCCCGGTCGCCCGGCTAGAAGCCATTCGTATACTTCTTGCCTTTGCATCACATCATAGTATTAAACTTTATCAAATGGATGTGAAAAGTGCCTTTCTTAATGGTTACATTAACAAGCTTGTTTATGTTGAACAACCTCCCGGGTTTGAAGATCCGAGGAATCCTAATCATGTGTATAGGTTGCACAAGGCGCTCTACGGGCTCAAGCAAGCACCTAGTGCGTGGTACGAACGACTACGGGACTTCCTCATCATGCAAGGATTCAAGACGGGAGGGTGGACACCACACTCTTCACCAAGGACATCAACGGAGATTTGTTCATTTGTCAAATTTATGTTGATGACATTATTTTTGGTTCAACTAACGAAGCTCTTAGCCATGAGTTTGGCAAAATGATGTCTAGGGAATTCGAGATGTCAATGATTGGAGAGCTCAACTTCTTCCTTGGATTTCAAATCAAGCAACTTCAAGAGGGGACCTTCGTCTATCAAGAGAAGTACACCAAGGACCTCTTGAAGAAATTTGAGATGGGAGATTGTAGCTCAAGAAGCACTCCAATGGCAACCAATTGTCATCTCGACGCGGATAAGGATGGTAAACCTATTGATCAATCTAACTACCGTTCTATGATTGGTTCATTGCTTTACCTTACCGCATCTAGACCCGATATCATATTTAGTGTATGCTTGTGTGCTCGCTTTCAAGCGGCACCTAAAGAATCGCATAGGAAGGTGGTCTTTAGGATACTTAGGTATCTTAAGCATACCCCTAGTGTGGGCTTGTGTTACCCTAAAGGTGCAAAATTCCATCTTGTGGGATACTCGGATTCGGACTTTGCCAGATGCCGCGTGGATCGCAAGAGTACCTCCGGTGGGCGCCACTTGCTTGGGCGTTCCCTAGTATCTTGGTCAAGCAAGAAGCAAAATTCCGTCGCCTTGTCCACGGCGGAAGCGGAATATATAGCGGCTGGTGCATGTTGTGCCCAAATTCTTTATATGAAACAAACCCTTTTGGACTTTGATATTAAACTTGGTTGTGTGCCTCTCCTTTGTGACAATGAAAGTGCGGTTAAGATAGCTAAAAACCCCGTTCAACACTCCCGCACTAAGCACATTGATATTCGCCATCATTTCCTAAGGGACCATGAAGCTAAGGGAGACATATCCTTGAGAGGTGTTAGGTCCGAAGAACAATTGGCAGATATCTTCACTAAACCACTTGATGAGAAAACTTTTTCTAGGCTAAGAAGTGAATTAAATGTGCTAGATGCAATGAACGTCATGTAAGAATGCACTTCATATAGGTCTTGCCTAACTCTCAAAGGATAGGGGTGAGCAAGGGTTAGCTTGGGATGGAGGTTCCTTTGGGTTTCCCAAGGTTTGGAGAGTGGTTCTCCCTGAAGAAGCCTTTGAAAGGTTCAAACTTGGCAAGATAGATTTATTTTATACCTTGCATGATGCCTGCCATATAGACTTACAATTTCCTGCATTATAAAATGTTTGGCATTGCATACGGTAGATTGTCACAAAGGGGAACCCACCTCATGAGAAAGAGACTTGTTTGAAATACAATATCTCAACTCATATGAGGTGGAAAGAACAAAATGATAGGTGCATTAATGCCTAGAGGAACATGCTCTAAAGAGATAAAAGTCTTCATACTCTACCTCACAAAGCATGGGCCTTACATTTTATTTGGATATTTTCCTCCTATTTTTCTCGTGTTCCATTTGCTTTAAGGCCTAGCCAAGTTATTGGCATATTAGTATCTTTGAGGGGTAAGGGGTTGCCCAAAAAGTCCTAAGACATGTGTTTCTCATGGCTTGTTTGTTTGGTCAAAGGACATATATGGGATGTTATTGTTCTGTAGTCATCGGATTATCCGATGCCTAGGTCAATCCCTCATCGGATCAATTGGTGTTCAATCTCCAAGGACCAGTTCAGTCAGAATCTCAAAATGATCCGACGAGTTCATCCTGAAAAACATCGGTCCATCCGATGTGTACTCTTCTGGAACTGTGCCAAATTCCACCGATGCTACTTCATCCCAAGTCGGACCATCCGGTGTCAACATTCCTTTTTGAACACCCTTACTGTACCATTTGACCGATGTTCCCATCCCTCAACGTCGGTCCATCCGGTGTCAACTGCACTTTTCTAAAAAACCTTACTGTATCATTCGACCGATGCTCCCGTCGTTCATCATCGGTCCATCCGGTGTTAAAAAGTCGGCTAGGGTTTGGGACCCACTATTTAAATGCTGCCTCGCCTCCGCCGGTTTCTCTCTCCCGATCCCGACGCCGCCACCGCCGATTCTCTCGCCCTTGCGCCACCGCCGCCGCCGGACGCCGCCGCCGCACTCCGGCCGCCGCCGCCCGTCGCCGCCCGCCGCCTCCAAGCTCCGCCGCAGCCGCCGCCTCACCTCAGCCATAGCCGCCGCCTCACCTCCGCCGCAGCCGCCACCGCCTCACCTCCGCCGCAGCCGCCGCCGCTGCTCCACCAAGCGCCGCCGCCGCTCTCCCTCGCCACCACAGCGCCCAAACGCCGTCTCCTCTCGTGCACCGCCATCATCCCTAGCACATCGCCGTTAGGGTTTTCGGCCGCATCAATCTTCATCTCGACATTCCGTGCATTCGACATCGTCAACCTCATTTGCCCGATCGCAATGGCTTGCGACAAGAAGAACAAGGGCAAGGCCATCACGGAGCCGGCCGCGAAGAAGCAAAAATTGTTGAAGGAGGAGAAGAAGGCATTGATGGCCGCTCACGCCACCGAGGAGCGTGAGCGTGGCCGAGGAGGATCGCTGAGGATCCGCGAGGCTCGTCCGAGGCTGCCTCCTGTGATCGATGACTCCGAGGCCGAAGAAGAGCCGGTAGAGCCTCTCGTCCGCCGACGCTCAGCCCGGACCTGTGGGGGTCATCCCGCGGCTGCTCCACGTCCGAGACCGACGGCTGCCGATCGTCGTGAGGACAAGGAGGCCCAGTGAGCTATCTACGAGATCGACACCACTGTCCATGTTGCTGAAGGAGTCCGGTTGACTGACTACCGGAAGATGAAGGCCAAGCAGCTTCGCAGACTCAGGTGGAGTGTGTTGCTTGAGGAGTGGTACCCGCAGCCCCGGGAAGCCCTTGTAGACAGTCGGTTCTGGACTGTGACGCAGGCGTCTCTCTAGGAGACTTACAGACGTCGAGGCCACAAGTTGTTCCAGCACAACTTCCTGGACTGGGATCAGCTCGCTCTGGCTGCCGAGACAGAGATTTGACCTTATTTCGAGAGGTACAGAGGTCTGGTGCAGCTAGTGTCCTATGAGAGGAGTGCCTACGTGGAGGATTGGGTCCGCGTGTTCTACGCCACCCTCTACGTCTCCGAGGGCAAAAGATCGATTGATTTCATGTTCATGGGACAACACTATCACCTGACGAGGCAGACGCTGGCACAGCTGCTAGGAGTGGACTTGCACGACACCTGCGTGCATGAGAGGGTCTACGGTCAGGCAGATCCACCGAGGAGACCGCTCACTGGAGGAGTGGCACCACCGCTGGAGGAGATTCGTTCCCAGTTTGGTCCCACTTTCTCTCCTGACCAGCCGAGAGTACTGGCCTTGTTGACTCCTGCTGCGCACACAGTGCACCTCGCCTTGCGCCGCACGCTCCTACCGAGGTCTGGCTACTTGGAGGGGTTCACCAGCTTACAGTAGACTCTCCTGTTCTACATCATGAACGGGATGAAGTTCGACATAGTGGACGTCCTCATATGCGAGATGGAGGATGTAATCACAGACGGAGTGGGCATGATGAGGCAGCTCGTATATGGACACTGGACCAGCTACCTGCTCACCATGATGGTTCCTGAGGGGTCCGCCGTGCATGACCGCCTCACTGACGAGAGCGTCACACGGTTCGGTCACTACCGTGCCCCAGCTCCTGGAGACCGCCGCCTTGGTTGTCCAGTCGAGCGTCAGGTCAGGGCTCGTCTTTTTGAGGAGGACTGGTCGGACTTGGAGAAGGAGGATGAGAGGCTAGCTGAGGCAGAGGCACAGGGTGAGGACCTGCAGCACATATGGTCCGAGAGCGACACCGACGACAGTGTCGAGAAGTACTTTCCACCTCCTCCCTTACCCAGGCAGCACGACGCGGAGGCTGGAGGCTCTACAGTGCCACCACCTACTCCACCTCCCATCATTGAGGCACAGGTCACTCAGCCGTCAGAGCTGACTTCGCTCCTCCAGCAGATGGTTGAGCAGCAGCGTCTGGACAGGCTGGCAGCAAAGCAGGCTCGAGCAGAACAGGCTGCCCGCCTCCTTAAGCTCCAGCAGCAGCAGCAGGAGATGCAGTGTCAGATCGCCCGTGAGAGGCGAGAGGACACTGACCGGCTGACAGGGCTGATCGACCAGATGCACCAGCGCACCCTCGACCAGCAGCAGCAGACGCAGCAGGCGATGATGGGCATCCTGGGATTGATCACCAACCTCTACACCCAGACCGGGATTGCCCCCCCGTCGCAGCTGCCAGGAGTCGCTCCACCACCACCAGTCCTGGCTCCAGCTGCCGCTCCGGTGCCGTCTACGCCGATTCTCTCCTTCAGCATGTCTCCACTTCTGGCTCCTGGTGCTCCGATTCACTCCCCGCTACCGGCTGCGACCTTGTTCCAGCAGACGCCGGCCTCCGTCGTCAGTGCCCCTGTTCCAGCAGCTCCTACACAGCAGGCACCGACGGTGGCTCCTACGGCTCCGGCAGCTCCTTCCATCGCTACTCCAGGCAGCAGCTCCGGCGACAGCACTCCCGACGGTGACCAGTTCGTCATCGCGCCTAGTACTCAGGATCCTTAGGCACTCAGATCCCTTTTTGGTGTCTTGATGCCAAAGGGGGAGAAGAGTTAGAGGAGTCAGGGGGAGGAGAGCTTAGACTCAGGGGGAGTGTGAGGAGAGCTTAGTCTCAGGGGGAGTCCTTCTTATGAGTCATCTTTTGTAATTTGGAGTTTAATTTGGAGTTTATCTATATTATCTTTTGTAATTCGATGCTTTCGCTACTCTTTTGGTGTTCATTGAGTACTCTTATGTTAATTAATCGATTGAGCTTATTTGGTGTTACTCACTTATTCACACTTGAGTTATTGATCGTTTTTTAGGCTTCAAATGTTAAGTGTGATATCTTGTATTCATTGCATATCATCTTAAGTTTTCATTCTACCAAATTCATTACTATTGCGCTTTAACTGTTGTGTTGTCATCAATCACCAAAAAGGGGGAGATTGAAAGCATCTAGGACCCCATGAGGTATGGTTTCGGTGATTAATGACAACCATTGGATTTTACTAATGAATTTGTGAATGCAAGGTCCCCATAATCACTCAATCAAATGAAATAAACATGTTATTGGAGACCCATATACAATCAATGTATGAGATCAAATCAATTATGTGAAGACAAGAAGTGAAAGCTCTTATGTCAAAGTCACTCAATCAAAATTGACACTTAATAATTGACAATCATCAGAGATACATGTTCAACAAAGTCTAAGAGGTCATTTGAGCAAGACACAAAAATTCACTTAGAAACAACCCAAAGCAAACAAAACCAACTCACCGGATCAACCGATGATTCCTCAGAATAACACATCGGTCTCTCACCGAGCCTTTTCAAGGAATATACACATCGGTCTCTAACCAAGGAATATACCAACATCACATCTTCTTTCAAACTTACCGAGCCTTTTCTTGCGGTAGATCTAGCACTTGCATCCAAAGACTTGAAAGTAGGAGATGTTGGGCTTTCTCCCAATGAGAAGCTCGTACGAGGTCTTTTGAAGTAGGCGATGTAGGTAGACCCTATTTGCGGCATGGCACGCCATGTTGATCGCTTCGGCCCAAAACTTCTCTGACTTGCCGTAGTCATCAAGCATTGCTCTTGCAAGAGTGATGAGTGTCTTGTTCTTCCTTTCAACGACACCATTTTGTTGAGGAGTGTATGTGGCCGAAAACTCATGATTCCTCAGAATTCACTGAAGAAGAAGACCTCAGAACCAAGTACTCACCGGATCATCCAATGTGAATGGCTCAGTAACATCGGTCCATAAGTACAGTTTGCAAGATCATTGGACCGAGTGTAGCACCGGATCATCCGATGTACAGAGAAGCACACATCGGTCGATTACTCCAGTAAGCATCAAGATTGAGAAAATTCTGGAGGAAGAGCCACCGGATCATCCGATGAGAAGACAGGATCAACATCGGTCTAACAACGGTCATATCTGACACAATGACGTCAGCTAAAGTAACTTGACCGATGATAACTAAAGGGGAGACATCGGATCATCCGGTGTTCACAGTAAAGTTCTGTCATCCTACTTTTCCAACGGCTATTTCGGGGAGGCTGGCTATAAATACCCCCTAATACTGTCATTTCGTCAAGTCTTGATCACCAGACACCATCAACACATCCACAAGCGTTCAAGACCAAGAGCAATCACTTCCACACCATTTTGATCATCTATACACCAAGATTTAGGCTAGAACTAGCTAGAGAGAGAGCTTATGTGCCTCCATTCTGGGTGAGTGGACTCTCTAGGATAGTGTGAGAGCCTCAAGGGAGTGCCCTTGGTGTTTGTAACTGTGAGAAGACTTCCGGAGCTTGCCAAGGTGTGTGTGGAAGCCCGGAAGGTCGAAGTTGTACAAGGCTTGAGCTCCACCTTGCCAAGGGAGGCGAACGGAGAGGAATAGTGAAGATCCCTCGTCTCGGTGACTTGGGTGTGGCAAAACCCCTTGGTGGATGCCACAACGTGGATGTAGGAAGATCTTGACGATCTTGCCGAACCACGGGATAAATCCTTGTCTCCTCGGGAGTTTGCATCCTTCTCCTTTCCCTTACTTTTATGCATTTTATATTCCGCGAAGTTTCTATCTACTAGAATGCATAGATAGTTTGCGTAGGGAACTGGGCTTTAGAGATTAAGTTTCATTGCTTAGAATTTTTCGAAGAAAGCCCAATTCACCCCCCTCTTGGGCATTCGGTCCTTACAGTATGTTTTACAGTCAAACACTGCTCTGATACCAATTTGTAACACATAGTTCCGATAATGAACCAAACGTAATGCATATGTGTGTCCAAGATGTTTAACACACATACACAAGTGATTCACAAACGATAGTCAGATTTTAACCATGTCTCGAATAATAACACTAATAATATTACCTTATTACAAACAAAATAGTCTTGAGTACAAGCTGTAAAAGGCTGCAGCGGAAAACACTAAACACTAATGACACTAACTCCACAGGCAAGCTTGACGGAAACACGCACGTCTAGAACTCTTCAAAGACCTCCGGGTACTCCTCATTGTCGCATGCAACTGAATTTGTTGGGGGAATAGTAAGGGTGAGCACATGTCATACTCATCAAGTGTGGGAAAGTATAACATGTAGCTTAAACAAGGAATGATAATTAAATGACTAATTGCATAAAACTACATTCAAAATGGCCCTTCCCAAAATAACCCAAATAACCTTAATCTTAAATTAAGTAACCAATACCAGCGACAACAATCAACAATCAACTCACTACTCATTTGTCTCAATTTCATCAATTCCATATACCAAAGCCAATTACTAAATCAATACCAACTCCTAATTCAATTCCAACCATTAAACCATGTTCAAGGTCCAAAACTCTTATCATGTGAGGCTCCAGGTCACTCATAATCGAGAGCACGGGTATCATGATAGTTTTTAACACACTCTGCAGAGGTTGTACCACTTTGCCCACAAGTTTGTGATTTCATCATCTTTCGATGACTAAGGAATCTCAATTATGCCGTCTCACACTACCTTTGGCGTGTGGCCAAGATATCACAAAATAGCCTTTTACAAAGTGATTACTAGTCTATTCGGACCCAACTGAGGTTTCAACGGTGGTGCTATCTCCAACTGAGCACATCCATCCAAGGTAGTCCCACCATCAGATCTCAGGGTAGTCCCACCATCACTACAAACCCATCCAACTACCCCTTCCCCGAGCTTTCAAATGGTCCGAACTGTATTGGTAACACACTAATTAGTCAGCTAAGCCGCACCCATACTTGGCCCTGTGGCGACACTGTAAAAGTTGGTTTGTCGATCCACGAACTGGTCCTTAGATTTAAAACAAGCAAAACCACCAAAACGGTCCAACCCATTCCATGTAATCAGCTTTCATAGATCCCTAAGTACCATGTTGCTAAAAGGTCATTATTATCAATTCTCGTCACACAGGTGTTCAATAGTTCATAACAAGGCAATATGGTTATTTCCTGAACCCAATTGAGTATATCGAAGCAAAAGGTGTAAAAGACCATTCCGACTCACTACATAATGTTCAAGTGACAAGGGTGGTCATAAAGTAAATGCCTATAATTGTGTTTCCCATCAATTTGACTCGAGCATGCAATTTTGCAAAAAAAAAAAATTAAAAACCTAGATCAAAATGATCAAGGACACTTGCCTTGCTCTTGAGCTTGGTTTGGATCGAAAGCTTCGAAGTTCTGGTTCTGTAGGTCCTCAAAGGCACTCTCTACAGCGATACCTTCTATTACACGCGACAAACATGCAAAACAAACATTACAAATCAAATATTGCTCAAATATTACACAATATGTCATGATATGCATGATTTGTGCAATTGCGAGGTAAAACTGGTTAATGAGTTGCTATTAATGTTTACTAACTAGTTACTATGGTTTTTAACAAGTTTGAACAAGTTTCGAGTTTATTCTAGTCAATTTGGATTCAATTCAGCAATAATAGATTCAGTGGCTGGACAAGTTTGATATCAGGGCAAGACTAGTCTGCCCTGTCCAGAAACTGCAGAAATAGGGTTTTTCTAGATAGTGAGATTTAGGGTTGAATTCACGTGGACAAATGGATGTAGAGGGTGTACCGTGTGTTTAGAGATCCAAAGGTCGAAGATTGGATGCAAATCTTGAATCTTCACGCTAGGGTTTGACAATGAGGTGATGAGGGTGATGAAGATTGTCAATGTCGAAACATTGATGAAGATCATGCTTGATTGATTCTTCTCCTTCTCCTCCTTCTCCTTGCTGCTAGTTCTCCTCTAAAAGATGGCAACAAAGGTTTTCTCAAAGGGTTGAAGAGGTGAGGGTATTGGGTTGCTTATATATGGTGTTGTGGTAGGTTTTTGCTTTGGATTTGGAGTGGAATTCGGTGGAGAATGAATAGGGGCCATGGTGGGGTCTACTTGGGCTCCACTAAGGTTGGGCACGAAGTTCTTGGGACCAATTAAGGCAATTACCCAATAACTTAACATGGAAGAAAACAGAATCCATGTTGGACTCTTAAAGCCAGACTAGTCCGCAAGAATGGTTGGACAAGTCCGTTTTGGAACAGAGACGATATCGGACAAGTCTGGTGCTGGGGGCTGGACAAGTCCGGGGCTTGGCAAGAAGTTGGTCCGAACTGAAATCAACGTCGGACTAGTATGCTCAAGGTCGGACAAGTCCGAACAACATCAGAACCTACAACGGACTAGTCCGTGCAATGTGTTGGACAAGTCTTGTGTTCTGAAGAACTGAATTTTTTGAAACAGGAAAGGGACGCCAAACTAGTATGGGGTATAGGTCTAATAAGTCCGTACCCTAAAAGGATTAAAAAGCTGATTAGACCTAAATTCATTTTATTTTGATTCTTTTTTTAGGTTGCTTAATGTTAAACATGTGTGAGGATGTATGCAATGCATTATGCATGAAAATGAGGGTGTTACACTCAGCTTCAGTCTGAGCGCATAATCTAGCCGGTTGGACCTTTCTGTCCATATTTTCTCGTCCATAAGTCTTCACAACGCCTTGGAATAATGTTTTCACATTCATGCGCCCCTTACATATGTGCAAACGCTTTCCAAAACATCTATGATACCTTCATATGCATTGTTCTTGATCCAAACATGTTATGTGACCTTTTGATAGACTGAACCACAATTCCCCCCGAACTTAATTATTGAAATTCATCTTCTCCCTATCATTAGTTCAATGTATCATCATCACCAACCATGTCTTGATCTTGAGCAACACTTACACATCAACAAATAAGCAACTTTTTCGAGTACAAGTCTGTGACTTGACTCACGTTAGTTCAAAACCACATCATCGTATATGAGCATCTCACATAAGCATGTTGCAAAACATAATCAAGGTATTACTACCCATAATAAGCCAAAATACATCAAAACTTAGTCCAAAAGTACTAAGCACACTTTCCCATAAGTGAAAAGCAAGCACAAAAATATTCTAGGTTGAAAAATAGAGTTGCTGTAAAGAATTGCACAAATATTAAAGCAACAATTGAGATCGGACATTACGAAGTGCCTCCCTGAGTGGAGACAACAATGGATCTTCTTTGCTTTACTTATACAGCAATTCGACTAGCGGAGATCTGACATTCCGATCAAAAACCATGTGCGGCTCACATGCCCGACTAGTTCAGACAGTATGAACCCGCGCCTCGCAGTACGCTCGGATGAGTTCAGACAGTCCGAAGTGAGTGTCTCGGGAATTATCAAAAATTCTCTTTTAAAGCCCTTACTTTCAGACTTTTTGAATGTATTCAACACTTGGGTTTCGTACTTAGCTACATGATCATGGTTTGTATATTAAAATGATGTTGCAGGTAATGTTAGTTACGATGACACATATAATGACGAACTTGATAATGAGGAGTTACCCCCTTCGGGGTTCACGGCTGAGTGGGAACCATGCACGACATCGTGAAAGTTTGCGTGCTGCTAGTGGGAAATATCCACGGGCTGGACGGGTTTACTTTTGCATAGCTTAGGATCAAGAGCGTGAGTTATGAAAAGAACTTCCAATGTACATTACGTATTGTGAACTTATGTTTCACTATAGGTGGCCAATTGGCCATGCTGGACCAGCCCAGTCAGAGCATGGATGGGCTCGGGCTTGAAACCCATGGTTCTGGCATGGTTCGTGAAACTGTCGGGCAATGCTGGGTCGACACTACTTGCCAGAGATATAGGCCCGAGCATGGTCCGGGTACCATTTTTTAGTGTCAGACCGTGTCGGGCCCATTCACGTGTCAGGCGAGCCGTGTCAGTTTAGAGCCCAGAAAAAGAAACACTCAACAGAGAGCACAGAGATAGGTAAATTTTTACATTATTACAATAACATTGTGAGGACTGGGGTCCCGGCATTCCAGGAATCACATTGGGTTGTGCCGTGCGATGCGGCACCCAACAACACACATAAAAAGATATACAATATACATAACACAAATGAGTGTGTCACATTCTTTTCTCTTTGTATAACAAAATATTTTTACAACAATGGAAGTTACATAAAACATCTCCCAACCTAGCTACTGCACAAGTGAGAGTATTCAGCCCGACCTCACACTAGCAACACGAAGCAAAGCAGCAGCTCGTAGAGTTCACGCTTGGCAATACAACCCGAGAGGGGTGGTGCCACAAAGCAAAACCCGTCATATACGATATTTCCTACAAAACATTAATCTACATACCGTGAGCTTAATGCTCAGCAAGACATGACCGACTCACCTAAACATGAAACTCTACATGCAGGAACATACTAACATAGGAAGCTGAAATTTGCATAAAGACGTGCCTACAGTAGATCCTTACTTTTAGTTTTAGCCTCAAGTTTGCAGTTCATCGAAATGTAAACTTAGTGAGCACTTCCTTAATACAATCACTAAGCATTGCAATTAATATTTCAAAAGCAATAGCAGATTAAATATATCCATTCACTTCTTACTATGTCATAGTGTAGTGAACAAGTATGCTCAATCCATAACCGCGAGCGACGGTGACTCGAATCAATAACAACCAAAAATTCGCGTCATGTAAGCCACGTTGTTGCACTTCTCTCTACGTTGCACGCAGCCACTTTTAACAGGAGGATCTAATATGGAGTCAACTCTTTATCTCGAGCAAAAGGTCCTCTACACGGACACGTTGAAGTTGCTCACTAGAAGGTTTACACATTTATGCCTTCTCAACTCCATTAACAGATGGCTGAGAAGTTTCCACACTAAAGTAAACGAGTTACATCGGTTTCCTGGGTCCCATATACCAGTATGCATCCGGTATAGCTCAAACTTGCCCAGCAGGGCCGCGTACGGCACGATCCTCAATCAACACAGGCAGTGCTACCTATATAGTCACCACATTCCATTCTACCTGATTGCTTCTCGATCTCATATTCATTTCCACTGGATACTTCTAAACCTAACCATGTGTTCCTGTCGGTACCCAGCGTATCGGGTACCCCTTAACACCACGAAGAGTATAAGGGAGTTCTACCTGTCAGAGCTAAAAGACTCCTCGGGCCCCACATGTCACATTGCACCGGACCCGCTCCCCTCATATGGGTAGCTCCTGGATCAACACGTGTAAAGGAAAACCGGAACTAAGCTCCTAACAAAGGAAAGCTCCGGTGCCAACACGTGTACAATGGTCCCGGAGCTACCCCCCAGCAGAGAGGAGCTCCGGTGCCGACACGTGTACAATAGCCTCGGACCTAGCCTCCCGTAAGGGAAAGCACTGGAGCTTCCACGTGTGGAGCCTTCGGACCTTCATCGATGCGTACACTGGCAGATCTCCTTCAGCATGAGCCATCAAGTGTAATTAAAGCGGCAGTTACAAGATGTAATTACGTATCGTTAATGTTGAATTAACGACACACGATCAAGAGCGCTGTTAATAGAGGTAACACAGCCATTAAGGAACGTTATCACACTATTAACCATGCTCAATACTCTTTAGACAGTGTATTAGGCCATTAAATACGCCAGGGCCATATGTCGGGCCAGGCAGGCTTTGTAACGGTCAGTCCTTAGAACTATAAAAGGGTTGTACCGCACGAACTGAGGAAGGCCATTCGAGCTAATCCTAGCGAACATACTCGCACAATACAACAACACAAATCCCGTGGAGTAGGGTGTTACGCTCAGGCGGCCCAAACCACATAAATCTGTGGTGTCATCATCTTGATCTTGATCTCTGCGTACCCCAACCACAAAAGAACCTCCGCGGGCTGCTTCTTAGCGGGTCCGGAGGAAGTGTCGTATCAAACACTTCGACATTTGGTGTGCCAGGTAGGGGTCAGGGCAATCCTGAGATCACAAGATGGTGAATTCAGCTGTTGGATCCTCCAATGGCAACCAAGCTGGGCAACCTGCCGGAGACAATCTCTCCAACGTCCAACAACCAACAGGTGCCATTGTTCCAGCAGGCGCTGTGGCACCACAGCCACCATCTATTCCAGCAAATAATGCTGGTCAACAAGATGGAGCAGCTACGTCGATCACTGCATCAACAAACAACAACCATGAGCATGCGCTCATTGCTGCGTGAGCTCTTCTACAACCACTGCCTCCAGGTGCACCCCAGGGTGCTATGGAGCAGTGGAGGGCTGATGTTGACCATCTGGTCGTAGCTGCAGCTGCAGGCATCAGCAATCAAGGTCCTCCCCCTTCGGGGCGAGCACCATCTCGATGATGGACCTTGTCGGGCCGACTTGGTCCACAAGTTTCACAACAGAGGAGACGCGCTGCATCCCAGTAGGTGACCTCGTTGCCCCATGGGCCGCGACGCACCCACACCATCACCAGGATTCCGACTCATGACCTGAGGTCGGAACTGGACCGCCATTATCGGCAGCAGGACGGTCGTGTCCATATCGAGCATGCTTGTGAGAGACGAGAGGCTCAGGACAAGCCTGCTCCTCAAGGAGTAGGAGGAGGCTGCTCTGCCCTGGCTATGAATTTGTGCATTGTCAGCTGGCCACTAAAGTTTCGGCCTCACTTGCCGGAAAAATTCGACGGGGCTGTCAATCCCGCCAAATTTCTTCAAATCTACTCCATTGCCATATTGGCCACGGGGGGTGATGAGGGTGTGATGGCCAATTACTTCCCGGTGGCCTTAACTGGGACTACAAGGTCCGGGTTCATGAGTCTTCCACACGACTCCATTAATAGTTGGGCGGAGCTATGCCAGCAATTCACTGCCAACTTCGGGAGCTCCTCCACCCTGCCCGACACTGAATTGGACCTGTTTGTCGTAAAGCAAACATCGGGGGAATCGCTACGATCCTTCATCCAGCGATTCTCTCAGGTACGAAATACCATTCCTTCAAACTCGAGCTCTTCTGTTATCATTGCATTCAAACAGGGCGTTCGAGATAAGAAGATGCTGGAGAAGCTGGCCATTAAAAAAGTTACTAGCTTCACGGAACTCTTCAATCTAGATGACAAATGTGCTAGAGCTGCTGAGGGCCGTGAAATGCATTCTTAACCAGCTCCGGAGGCCAACCAAAAGTCCTCCAAAACTGAAGCTGCTACCTCCGATAGTGGCAAGAAGAAAAAGAAGCCCAACGGCAAAAAGAAGCCGTCGACCGGCGCTCCAGCTGCTGCTACTGCAACTCCTGGCGGCCTGGGGCCATGCCCTGAGAAACGATCTTGTCCTTCATGAGAGGGCGGCAATAGTTCCAAAGCATGGTGTCCAATTCACAATACGAACCAACACAGGTTGGAAGAGTGTCAGGAGTTCCAGAACCTTGTCGAGCGCTATAACAAGCGTCGAGAAGAAGCTCCTTTCCGTCAAAGGGAAGGAAAACAAAAAGTTGATGGAGCTCCGACTGAAGAGGAGCTAGATTTCCAGGATCCAAAAAAGGTCTTGAAAGCCGTCTACAACACTGTCGACCACGACTCCGAGGTCTCTGACAAAGAACGTTGGAAGACCCTGAACACCATCTATGGTGCTTCTTGGGACATCACCTCTCACTGCATCATCAAGACAATGCGGCGGGACATGGCCGTGGCAGCTCCCACCGCTAAGGCGGAGCCACATCGGAAGTGGATGGATACACCCATCATTTTTTATGCTTCCGACTGCCCCTGAAACAAGATCGGGGCTGGTCAACTACCGTTGATGGTGTCACCCACCATTGACAATATTCAAATCCACCATGTAATGGTGGATGGAGGTTCCGGGCTAAACCTCTTAAGCTACGAAGATTTCGTTAAGCTTCAGCTCCGGCCTTCGGACCATTGCCATCCCGACCTTTCTCCAGAGTAGGTCCGGGAACCATTACTCCTTTTGGTTCCATCACACTCCCAGTGACCTTTCGGACCCGAGAGAACTACAGAACCGAGAAACTGGTCTTCGACGTTGCGCGGATCAGTTTGCCTTTCAATGCTATTCTGGGTAGGCCAGCTTTATAAGTTTATGGCTGCTGCCCATTATTGTTACTTGGTGTTGAAGATGCCAACACCTACGGGCGTTCTCCGGATCCGTGAAGATCGTATCGCAGGAGTTACTGCACTGGAAGAACTTTATGCGCTTACCACAGTGCAAGAGGAAGCATCCGGTAAGGAGCTAGCGCTGAATCCTCCGAGCATTCGTCTTAAAGGCTCTACCTCCGTACCTCATGTGCAACCAAGCGGCAACGCCGACATTCCAGTCAAAGTCGTCCAAATTGGTTCTGATGCTGCTCAGACTACCCGTATATTGGGGGGGTATGAACAACAAATAGGAACTCGCGCTCATCACTTTCCTCCAGGCTAATGTCGACGTGTTTGCTTGGCAACCGTCACAAATGCCTGGGATCCCTAGGGAGATGATTGAGCACAATCTGAAGTTCTACCCAAACGCACAAACTGTACACCAGAAGCCCCAGAAGCAATGAATCGAGCGACAAAACTTCATCCGACAGAAAATCAAGAAGTTGCTAGAAGCTGGATTTATCCGGGAAGTCCTTCATCCAAAATGGCTAGCAAACCCAATTGTTGTACCCAAGGCTGGCGGGAAGCTTCGGATGTGTATCGACTACATCACCTTAAATAAGGCATGTCCAAAGGATCCATTTCCACTACCTAGAATAGATCAGATAGTGGACTCAACCTCCGAGTGTGAGCTACTGTGTTTCTTAGACACATATTCTGGATATCATCAAATCCAAATGTCTAAGGAAAATGAATAGCATTCTGCCTTCATAATAGTAGATGGACTGTATTGTTATACTGCCATGTTATTCAGTCTTAAAAATGCTGCTTCAACATTTGTGCGAGCTATGTACAAAACATTTGGAGAGCAAATTAGAGACTTAGTGGAGGTGTATGTTGATGACATTGTCGTGAAGATAAAAAACAAGGAGTCACTCCTTGACAACTTACAAGCCCTATTCGACAAGCTGCGCACCATGCGCACCAAGCTGAACACGGACAAGTGTGTCTTCGGGGTTAGCTCTGGAAAGCTTCTGCGGTTCTTGGTGACTCACCGAGGAATTGAAGCAAATCCCACGAAGACCAAGGCTATAGAAGATATGTGGCCACCAGCCCGCATTAAAGATGTCCAGAAGCTAACTGGATGCCTAGTTGCGCTCAGTCGGTTTATTTCAAGACTGGCAAAACGAACACTACCCTTCTTTAACCTATTGAGGAAGTCTGGTCCTTCTCATTGGTCTGAAGAAGCAGAAAAGGCATTTCAAGAGCTGAAACAACTCCTCACCACACTACCAATATTGGTAGCTCCTAATCCTGGTGAGCCTTTACTGCTTTACATTTCAGCAACCACCGAAGTTGTCAGTATGGTCCTGGTTGCGAAAAGACCAGAGCCACATCCGATTCAGGCGTCAGGACCCCTCCGGAGGGTCCGGAATCACCTGAAGACGTGACTGGGTCTCAGCTCCCAGACATGGTACCTCAAAACGAAGTGCTAGAAGATAACCCTCATTCGTCTGAGGTGGTTCACATGGCTACCCAAGATGATCTGGATCCTCCTTGTGAGATTTGGGTTGAACAAGAAGGAGTTTTGGACCCCTTTGGGAGGGTCCAAGAAGCACAACCTGAAGGTCCAGAACCCTCCAGCAGGGTCCGGGTCGATGGAGAGGAAGCTCTGGACCCTTCTGAAAGGGTTCGGACCATCCAACGCCCTGTGTACTTCATTATTAGCACTCCACGACGCCAAGACAAGATACATTGACGTGCATAAACTGCTTTACGCAGTTCTTATTGCCTCAAGGAAGCTTCGTCACTACTTCCAAGCCCACAAAATATCAGTGTTAACTTCTTTTCCACTGCGTGCTATTTTGCATAATGCTAACTCTACCAGGAACATTGCAAAGTGGGCAGCGGAACTGGCCGAATTCGATCTAGAACTCGTGTCGAGACAATCAATCAAAAGTCAAGCCCTGGCTGACTTTGTGGCGGAATGGACTCCCTCTCCATCAAACCTTGGGGGGCACAGTGAGCAGAAACCAGAACTCAATGTTCCATTATTCATCAAGCCTCACTGGACCCTCTACTTCGACGGCTCCGTGCAGAAGCAGGGGGCCGGAGCTGAAATCCTTCTCCTGGCTCCGACCAGGGAGAAGGTCAAATACATGGTACACCTTGATTTCAAGGCAACCAACAATATGGCGGAGTATGAAGCCCTCATCTATGGACTCAAGGTGGCACTATCTTATGGTGTCAAACAACTCTTGATAAAGGGAGATTCACAACTCATCATCAAACAAGTGAAAGGTGAATGCTCCTGCAACAATCCTCAATTAGCTGCTTATCTCCTTCAGATGTTTCGTAAGGACATCGAAGTCTTGGATCTCCATCATCTTCAGCGTCTTCATAACGCTGAAGCCGACGAACTCTCGATGAAAGCCTCAAGCAGTGCTCCAACTTCTGACAGAATATTCTTCTGGAGATTGTCAAAACCAATAGCTCAGCCTGCTGAACTGAGCGAAGGGGGCAAGACCAGCACCTCGAAGCTGGCGGTCCCAGTTGCCCTGCTACTATGGCTTCCACCAAGTGTCGTAGGTGCTGTTGGTAGCTCCGAGCAACCAAACACGCAAGACTTTGAAGCTAAAGTTAGCTACGATGCATGGATCTCGGAGATTCGGAGCTACTTGAAAGACAATATCCTTCCTGAAGATAGTGTATCCGCTGACCGGATTGTCAGATTGGCTAAAAGATACACGTTGGTAGAAGGGGATCTCTACCGACGCAGTGCCAACAGCATCCTAATGCGGTGCATTTCAAGTGAAGAAGGTCGCGAGCTCCTTGTGGAAATCCATGGAGGCGAGTGCGGGAACCATGCTTCTTCTCGCACGCTGGTCGATAAAGCCTTCCGGCATGGTTTTTACTGGCCTACAGCACTTCAGGATGCGGTTGAGCTAGTGAAAAAAATGTGAAGCGTGTCAGTTCCACGCAAATCAAATTCACACACCGGCTCAATCGTTACAAATGATACCTCCCACATGGGCATTCCCTGTGTGGGGTATGGACATCTTGGGACCTTTCCCAAAAGCCGTCGGAGGTTATAGGTTCCTGTATGTCGCCATCGACAAGTTCACCAAGTGGCCGGAAGCAACTCTAGTTGTGACAATCAACAAGCAATCAGCAATCAAGTTCTTGAAGTCCATTATATGCACATTTGGAGTTCTAAACAAAGTCATAACTGACAACAGAACTCAATTCACAAGTGCTGCATTTCAAGAATATTGCGAAGACCTCGTCATTCGACTTAGCTACGCCTCAGTAGCTCATCCAGCAAGCAATGGCCAAGCTGAGAGAGCAAATGCAAAAATATTAAAAGGACTCAAGACGTGCACATATGAGCGCTTGAAAAAGGACAGAGCTAACTGGATTGAAGAGCTTCCATCCACATTATGGGCGAACAGGACAACTCCAGACCGGTCAACCAGGGAAACTTCATTCTTCCTGGTGTACGGAGTTGAAGCAGTCCTTCCTCCGGAGATGACCTTGGGGTCCCTACGGGTCCGAACCTTCGACGAAGCCACGCAGGACCAGCTCCGGCGTGAATACCTTGACCTCGTCGACGAGGGAAGGGGCCAAGCAAATGTTCATAATGCACGTTATCACCAAGCGCTCAAGCGCTATCATCAAAGGCATGTGTGCGACCGACAGCTTGAAAAAGGTGACCTGGTGCTTCAGAAGATACTAACTCGTGAAAGAATGAATAAACTTCCCCCCCCCCCCAGTTGGGAAGGTCCATTTCGAGTGATCAAAGTATCCCGACCCGGATGCATTCGCTTGGCACCTGAGGATGGGACACCACTTCCCAATCCTTGGAACATTGAGCACCTCCGTAAGTTTTATGTCTAGAATCACGAAGGTGAGTCTGTAATTACACACAATGCATGTTGTAGAGTCGTTATACAGAGATGAGCAAGTCCCCCGGGAGAACATCCGGACACCTCCGGGAGGGTTCTGGAAGTTCAAGTAACACTTGAGACAGTCACAGCACTAAAAGTGTAACTACTTGCTCTGGACTAGTACAAGATGTATAGCACATTTAGCATGGTCCAGCACCCTAAGTGTGTCCTTGTTTCCCCTGTAATCCGGACCTATAAAGAAAAGCATTGTTGTGTGAAAACAGACTCCACGTGCATTTCTTTTTGTGCAAGGCTCGATATATCAAGTTATTTTCACACCTCTTGTCTATAATGAAGTTGTGCAAATCTTTTTGAGCTTTGTTCCAAGTAATTCACATGCATTACAAGCCTTATTGACAGTCTTTTTGGATCTTAACATTGCTACATAGTCTACTTGCTTGAACGCCAAGCCAACATAGGTCCGGAGTGTGCTATCGGCTTAGTCTTGTCCTTCACCCTAAGTACGCCGCTCTACCTACACCCCGGCAGGCCTTAGTAGAGTGAGTACTAAACACGCATGCAAATCTAGAAAGATTATATCAAAATGTTCGTTGTCATGTTGAGTTTCTTCGGATCTAAAGTTCAAATAAGAATAATAAGTCACAACCAATTTATAGATAAGAGGACGAATTTTACTTTTTCTCTTGCCTATAATGTGTAGGAAAAGAAAAAAATTCATAGCGATGGTGGGCGATGTCGGAGCTACTAAGCTCCGACATCCTCCAAGAGGGGTCCGCCGTCAACGTCTAATATGTTGACAGTGGATGACGTTGGAGCTACCAAGCTCCAACCATCCCAGGGGGCCTAACTTTGACGCCTCAGAATGAAGACTTCAGACCTAAAATCTACAAGTGTGAAGCATTCAATTCGCCAACATACTGCCACAACCTTTGGTACATGTACACATGTTCCAGGGGGCCAACAAGATATGGCACATTATATTGAATACAAAGTGAAATTGAAGGCAGAAAGGAGGATTTCATTAATCAAAAGTATTGGGTTACAAAATTGGGGTTACAAGGGGCAAAAGGAGAAAAGTCCTAGACACTAGAGGATCTATGTCCTGTGGAAAAACGAAGTAACCTTCTCAGTAGCTTCTTGGACACTAGCTCTAGCAGCATCCTCTTCCTCGGCGATGATTCCTTCAAAGACTGGATCAAGGGAGAAATGGGGGTCTCGGCTTTTGTAACATGTCAAGACATACTCGACGACGTTCTTGTCCAAGGATTTACCCTCTGTCTCCAGCTGATCGGCGATGACATTACCCATCGCGTCGAGTTTGCTGCCAGTAGAGCCAAGTGCCGCTAGCGTCTGGTCTAGCTCCTCCGCTGGGTCCTCCGGGCGTACTGGACTAAAACCAAGAGGCACAAGGGCCCTGCCCGCATGTCCCAAGAAGTCCCATACCATCAAGGACTCAGTTGCCTTTGAGCTCTGCATCTCTTACAATGACCTCTGGGCGGCCGCTTGCTCCGAACTCTCCCGGGCTAGGCGCTCGGCCAACTTAGCATGCTGCTGCATGTTCTCAGCAACTTGCTTCTCCCGGTGGGCCAGCTCTGTCTCCCGGAGGTGTATGCGGTTTTTCCTTTCAGCTAGGTCCTTTTCCCTGCCTTTGACTGTCTCCTCCTTAGCGGCAATGTCAGACTCTATTTTCGAGAGCTCTTGCCCCACCTTCCAGTTCTTCTTCTTTTCCTCCTCCTTCCATAGATCCACCTGTTTGCTGCGATCTTCCAAATTTTTCTCACCCAGAGTCAACTTCTAGGTGACCTCCGCCTCTCTCCTCACTGCATCCTCCTACTGCTCCAGTAGTTTTTCCTCCCTCACCTCCAGGTCCGCCCGACGCTTCAGAAGAATTTCATTCAATTTATTAAGTTTCTCGTGACACTCGTCAGCAGCATCACGTCTCTCCTTATCTTGCTCCAGGATCTCCCTGGAGTTAGCATCGAGCGCCCAGATAGTAGCTTCTTTCTCCTCCATAAGCTTGTCCCAGTATTCTAATCGGACCTTCTCCCTCCTAATCCATTCCTTCTAGTCAGCCAACCTCGTTTGGGCAAGCCTGGTATAAAAATGGAGTTTGTTGCGCTAATGCCTCAAGGTGTGGCGCTCCTCCTCCAAGGTATTCTTCTCATGATCAAAGGCAAGCTGGACCTGTCGGAGACTTGAGCAGGCGTTGTCTATGGACAACGCCAGAGGGATAAGTTTGGGGCTTGCTGGGACCATTTCCGCAGGCTGAAAAGGATTTTCCATCACAAAAATTGGGTCCCACTCTAAAGTAGCGGTCCCCTGGACTCCTGCAGCACTAGGGTCGCTCTCGGGAAGTCCTTCAGTGGTAGCGGAGGAAGAACCCGCTGGGGGAATTCCCACCTCCGGTACGGGAGTTGAAGGTGCTGCTTCCGGACCTTCAGTCACAGGCTCCGAGGATGAAGGACCTGTCGTCACTTCCTTAGGCTACTTTGGCTCTGGCCCAGGTACCTCCAGGACCACTACCTCCGGAGCAGCAGTCGGGGCTTCGACTAGAGCCTCAACCGCCACTGACTCAGGCTTCAGCACGGTGACTACTTCTGGTTCAACGACCAGAGCTTCAGGTGCCTCCAGCTCAACTGTCGGGATTGCAACCGCTTCTGGCACAAGGGTCGGAGCTTGGGTGATATCCGGCTCAATAGCCGGGGCTTCAACTACTTCTGGCTCAGCAGCCAAGGATTCGACAACTTCCGGCTCAAAAGCCGGAACTTCTGGCATCATCAGTGCTGGAGCATCAGCCTCCGCCACAGCCGCCAGGGGTACATCTTCAACTTCTCTCCTATGGTCTGGCACTACCACAGGAGCTTCAGGCGAGGACTTCGAGTCCAAACTCACGACAGCTGGCGCCGGAGCTGTCGCAACTTTTGCCTCCGTTTGACGAGGAGGCTCAACGCTTGAAGCCAGAGCTTTGACAGGTGCAACCCTGGCCGCTACAATAGGCGCTGGAGTTCTCGACCCTTTCTTTGACACCGTAGAAACAAAGGGAAGTGAAGATTAAAAACACATCAAAAACAAGACTAGCATTTCAGGGCGAGCAATCAATGCTTACCTAGGGATGCTGCCACCCCAGTCCCCTGAGAATCTTTTCCTTTGAGGCCCGAAGCTAGAGCCCACCAAGTCTGGTGAGACTACAGCTTCGGACCTCAATTGAGGGCTGCTTGAAGCAGCCAAAGCTTCTCTTGGCTGGGAAGAACTCCCGGGCTTGGAGCTTTTAGCCAGCACTAAGGCCGGGGTCGACTGCCCGGAGCTGACATCTCTTGAAGACGCTTGCACCGGAGCAGGAGTAGCTGTAGAAGACCTCCCCTGCGGGGAAGAAGGTGTCGTGGTAGAAGGAGCAGGTCCAACGACCTCCCATCAGCGTGCTTCAGCTTTCTCTTCTGGCTGGAGGGCTCAGCTGGCTCTTTGCCCTTGCCCTTGCCAGTGTCTTCAATCTTCCGGCTTAGGGCAGAGGCAGGATCGCCCTCGGAAGCTCCGGGGATCACTAATCTGGTGGTCGGACGCCTTTCTACCTCACCAAGGTTGTCAAGCACCGGCATACTTCTCTAGAGCTCCCTACTGAACTGCACCTCCATGTTCAGAGGGAGGAAAGCTGCTGGCGGAATCAAGTCGTCATCGTTGATGTTAATCCCATGCTGGAATTTCTTCAAATGAAACTCCAAGGATTCATAATCCAAGTTGGATTTCAAACCGGTTTCAATCTGGTTGTCATCCATCACATCGTTGAGGGCCCACGCGAGCATCTCCCTCTTCTTAAGCGGAGCCCACCTGTTGACCAGGAAGTTGCAGAAGACATTCTGGGGGGTCACTCCACCCTCCACGCACTGCGGATCCTGTTCAAGACAGGGTTGAAGGCATTTGACAGCACCAGAACTACACTCCAGGCATCGGTGTCAACATTGGGGAGACCTTCGGGCAGCTCCAACTTCTCGTGCTCCTCCGTTGCAATCATGATCCAATCTTTCTTCCAGTCTTCCCACTTCTCGGAAGGAAACGACTTCAAGTATTTGAAGGAGCAGTTCTTGCACTTCACAAAATAGTAGAAGCCAAGAAGCTCACTCCCCTTGCCGGTGGTGCGGATGGTGAAGAAGGTTCGGAATAGCTCAACGCTGGGCGGAATACCCACCAACATCTCGCAAAAGTGGATAAATGTTGCCACTAAAAGAAAAGAATGGGGGCCAAGGTGATACAGCTGCAGACCATAAAAGTCTATTAGCATCAAAAGAAAAGAAGAGAAAGGTGGAATGAATCCCACCATGGCATACGCTTTGAAGTACACCATCTAGCCATTGCGCTCCTTCTTGAACGGGAGCTTGCCTGCACGGACCAAATGGTTGAAGGAGTCGCTGGACCACCCCATGTAGGTTCGGACCTTCTTCAAATCATCATTGCTCTTGAGGCGGCTCTTGGGGAGACCCAACTCCATCATGTCAAAGTGGAGCAAAAGAAGGGAAGTTAGGCGAAGTTTGGGAGGCTCTGAGCGCAAATATGATCGAAGGCGTAAAGAGTCCTCAAATTGTGCGCACTTTCCCTCTTAAGTAAGCCTCCGCGACGCTTGGATGGAAACCGCAGAGAATGAAGGCACATTTCAAAAGTATACCCCGTCAATGACGAGTGGGCCTGGGGCCACCTCGATGAAGAGATCGAGGTTCTTACCCAAGGCGAACCGTTGTCATGATGAGCGGCAGGAAACCCGATGGCGGCACCCTGACAGGGCGCGCGGAACCGATATTGTTTTTGTATTGGGAGCCGGCGACATTCAATTGCGTGAGATCCTCACACAAAGATCTCATCTATCGCATTCATAATGAGCCACGCGTCGATGGTTCACTCCCGGACCATCGCTCCAACAGCACATCATAAGGCTCTTGAAGTCAAAGCGTGGGAATCAAGAATGGCCCCACCTCCGACAGAATAACTTAACCCAAAGGATTTCTCCCAGAGGTGGGCATGGGGGCCACTGTCAGTACCATGCGTACCGGGTACCCCTTAACACTGCGAAGAGTATAAGGGAGTTCTACCTGTCAGAGTTAAAAGACTCATCAGGCCCCGCATGTCACATTGCACTGGACCCGCTCCCCTCATATGGGTAGCTCCTGAATCAACACGTGTAAAGGAAAACTGAAACTAAGCTCCTAACAAAGGAAAGCTCTGGTGCCAACGCGTGTACAACAGTCCTGGAGCTAACCCCAAACAGAGAGGAGCTCCGGTGCCGACACGTGTACAGTAGCCCCGGACCTAACCTCCTGTAAGGGAAAGCTCTGGAGCTTCCACGTGTGGAGCCTTCGGACCTTCATCGATGCGTACACTGGCAGATCTCCTTCAGCATGAGCCATCAAGTGTAATTAAAGTGACTATTACAAGATGTAATTACGTGTCGTTAATGCTGAATTAACGACACACGATGAAGAGCATTGTTAATAGAGGTAACACAGCCATTAAGGCATGTTATCACACTATTAACCATGCTTAATACTCTCTAGACAGTGTATTAGGCCATTAAATATGCCAGGGCCACATGTCGGGCGAGACAAGCTTTGTAACGGTTAGTCCTTAGAACTATAAAAGGGATGTACTGCACGAACTGAGGAAGGCTATTTGAGCTAATCCTAGCGAACATACTCGCACAATACAACAACACAAATACCATGGAGTAGGGTGTTACGCTCAGGCGGCCCAAACCACGTAAATCTCTAGTGTCATCATCTTGATCTTGATCTCTGTGTACCACAACGACAAAAGAACCTCCATGGGCTGCTTCTTAGCGGGTCCGGGGGAACTGTCGTATCAAACACTTCGACAGTTCCCATGTGCTATAAGCAAGCGAGTGACGAATGCTCGACTTCTACCGGATCAACTATGAATCTTCATTAGCATAGCAATAGTCCTATGATAAAATCCTATTCTACCCATACACTCCAAGGTGGGTTGGGTCATGCATGAGTGCCATTCACCTTACAAATAATGCACATTTCATATCTAACCCAAAGATAGTGAATACAAAGCAAGACTTTATAAAATCGCTTAAATGCAAACCGGGTCTTGCCTTGCTCAACAGTTCAGTTAGTAGACTCAAGTCAGTGAATCTTCCTCCAGAGAATCCACCACAGCAGCAGTGAGATGGAAATCTTAGACTATGAGTTGGACTCCTCGTCGAGCTCTGGTGTCACATCCGCTATCGAAATGCAAATGCATATATAACAAAACTGATTTAGCAATTGATTCAATTCTGTTATAAAAAACTTAAGGAGTAAGGATAACTAATAATAAAGTTTCTGTTTCTGTAGTCTACAGCAACAGAGAGGAAAATTGAGGTGGAATGGACTTAGGGTTGAATGCAATGTTGATGAACCTTGTATATGGACTTAGGCATGCAGCAGTTATTTCTGAGGTTCAAGAGGTCCAATGAAGCTGCAAATTTAAAAGTTGCTCCGAGAGGTGGTATGTAAACTATATGCAAATTTTGAAAATTTTCTATAGACTTTGGTGGTCACAATAATTCCTTATGTGTTTTCCTTTCACTGAATTTTGATCCTAATTCTGGAGTTTTAACATGGCCAACATTGAGGGATTCGATTAGAGGGTGTCTCCCTGGTCCTAACAAAACTAATTTCATAATTGTATCAGCTTCCTACAGGGAGATATTGTCCTTACAAGATTGGAAGGAATTCTAAAAATGTTTGTGTACATTTCTGAATTTTCTATGGACATAGAGCTTTGGAACACAATTAGACACAATACATAAAGTAAAATGAACTTGAAATTTTTACTATAGTCCAAGGATATTTAAATGAGTATTCGGACAAAAATTGGGAATTTTCCAAGTATTAGATCAGGAGTAATGAATTCTCCAAACAATTTGCTAAAAGGAATTAATTATGACAATTTTGGGACTTTCATGCCCAACAAATTGCACTACTGCAAAATGTTGAATAAAAGGACTCTACAAGAATTTATTTGGAATTTTTAGGCCAAATCTACTCGTACATATGGATTTTTGAATTTGGGAGGTAATCTGGAATTATTTCTATACGGGAAAGTTGAAATTAAACAGCCCGGGCCCAATGGTTTAAAATGGACCAGTGGCAACGAGACCAAACCTTGGCCACATACTTAACAGCATGGCCACATTTGATCTAGCTGTCACAGCAGATCCAGCCCAATTGACAACGGCTACTGACAAATGGGGCCCGCCGGCGCCGGGGCTTCTTCTTCCCCGCGCCCAGCGGCGCTGCACGACAGCGCCTAGCGGCGTGGTCACCGGCCCACGCTCCAATGCTCCTCCCACCTCAAGACTCACCGCCAGAGCATAGATTGGGGCTGGGAACACGCCCATGGGGTCAGCTAGGGCTAAAATTGGCTGGAGTACCGCTCTTGCCAGTGGTGGCACACATTAGGGTTCCGGTGTGGTCGGTGATATTAAAAACCAGCTCAAAAGGTACAGAAATTCCTCAGAACACTTCCTGGAATCAATGGAGGGATGAATAAGGGGTGCAAATTGATTTGAACGGCATGCAACCTAAAGTTCAACAGCAACCCGAGGTATTTTCCATGGCGGTGGGGAAAACCGGCATATGTTGACAATACTTGATGCTTTTCTTTGCTGTTTGTTTCAGAGGGTGTGCAAGGAGGTTGTGAAACTAATCTCTAATTGGATTGAAGGATGCTTGCACGTGCAATAGGAATTGACAGGAAGACCTTACTCGATTGCTATGAACAGGACGCAAGAAACTTGAAAATAACATGGCTATAAGCCATGGCATGACCGATGGCTTACACGGGGAGTTGAAGCGGAGGGTGGCGCTTGTTTTCTCTGTTGGGAACATGCAGAGAGGAGGCTTGGTTCGCCGGCGCGAGCAGGAACAGAGGCAGCGGTGTTTTTTGCTTGCGGGAGAGAGGAACAGAGAGAGAGAGAGAGAGAGTGAGAGTGCTTGCTTTGTTTCAGTCAAGGATATGGGTGGGGCGGCTGCAGCTGTGCTGTGAATCAAGAAGACAAGCAGGGAGCACGGTAGCCCGCATGCTGCCGTGCGTGGCGCCTGGACAAGGAAAACAGAGATGCGGTAAGTTCCTATGTTTTGGACACTGACAGTGGGCCCCATTACTCCCCCTCCTCATCCTTTTCTCTGGTTCATTAACTGTCCCACCAAATTTTGGTTAAAACTCATGAAACTTGGCAGGTAGACTAAAACAATTATGTAGGATTTGAATCTGAAATAAATTTCTTAATTTGACATAGTCTCATTCAAATGAATTTGAATGCCATTCAATGTGTACATTGAAATAAATATCAAATGAACTTCAAAATTTGTGAAACATGGCAGGCGCACTTTCTGAATTATGCACAATTTAATGGGCAACTTAGTTTCACAATTTCACTTGGTTTAAACAGGAGCTAGATTTTAATTTCTGAATTCCTTATTTAGGATTTGAAATGGATTGATTTTCCATTTGTCATTTTGATTTGAGTTTTCTGTGGAGACTATCTTGAACACAACATCATTGTTAGGTCACCTCCATCATAGGATTTAATACAAGACAAAAAAGTGAGACTTTACACACCGCCCCCCCCCCCCCCCTTAAAAGAATCTCGTCCCAAGATTACAAATGAGAGTACAAAGGTAGAGGAACTATCGGACATGAAACGCTAATATGTCCGGATAATTTGAGCGGAGAGTCTTCGCTCTTCCATGTCACTTCTGCATTGGTATGGTTGCTCCATAAGACCTTGTAAAACCACAACGTCCGGTTTCTCGTGGTTCTAGTCTTTTTGTCAATAATCCGGATCGAATGTTTGGTATAGGTGAGATCCGGTTGAAGAGCTTCGAGATCTTCCGTGCGGATTGCAACTGGGGGCCTAAGACATTACCTCAGCTGGGATATGTGGAAAACATTATGAATTCCAGCCAGGGACGTCGGTATCTCCAGACGATAGGCCACATATCCGCATTTTTCAAGGACGGCGAACAGACCGATAAATCAAGGAGCAAGTTTCCCCTTCACTCCAAAATGATGAATCTCTTTCATGGGAGAGACACAAAGATAAATGTGGTCTCCGATGTCAAAGTTGAGAGGGTGACGTCTTTTATCTGCATAGCTTTTCTGCCGAGATTGAGCAGCCCTAAGATTGGCTTGAATTACTCACGCTCGTTCTTCAGCTTCATTGACAAGATCAATTCCGTACATTATTTTTTGCCGGATTCACACTAGTTGAGTGGTGTGAAGCATTTCCTGCTGTAGAGAGCTTCATACGGTGCTATCTGGATGCTAGCTTGATAGCCATTATTATAGGAGATCTCCGACAACGGTAAATAATCATCCCAGTTTTTACCATTGTGAATGGCACAAGCACGCAGCATGTCTTGAAGAATTTGATTCACCCGTTCAGTTTTACCGATCTGTCTGCAGGTGATATGCGGAGCTTCGGACAAATTTAGTCCCCAATGAGGCATGTAGCTGCTCCCAAAACCGAGAAATGAACAGCGCACCACAATCTGAAATAATTGTGCGAGGAACTTCGTGCAAGCACATAATTCTTGCAATAAACAACTCCGCATACTTCTCTGCAATGTACTTGGTATGTACCGGAATAAAATGAGCCGATTTGGTTAATCGGTCGACTATCACCCAAATCGGATCATGCTTGTGGAATGTGAGAGGCAATCCGATGATGAAATCCATACTAATATCCTTCCATTTCCATGATAGAATGTTCAATGGTTGCAGCTGTCTGGATTGTTGCACGTGGTCGGCTTTCACCAGCCGACACGTATCACACTCGGATATGTACTTTGCAATATCTTGTTTCATCCGAGTCTAACAAAATCTTGTCTTCAAATCTTGATACATTTTGTTGCTTCACGGATGAGTAGAATACTTGGACAAATGAGCTTCTTCCATGATATTCTTCTGAAGTGTCATATCATGGGGTACTACTATACGGTTGTTAAACCATAGCGTACCATGATCATCCTTTTGGAAACATTTCATCTCACCTTTGTCCTTTCTCTCGCTTATGTGAAACATGCCTTTGTCTTTCTTCAGAGCTTCCATAATCTCCTCTTGTATGGTAGGGATGAGAGCAAGATTATATAATGCTCCAAATGGAACCAAGTATAAACTTGACTCATCCTCTTCAATAGGAGTAATCGACAAATTATTGACATGTGACTTGTGGCTTAGCGCGTCAGGAAATACATTCGCCTTGCCGGGATGGTAGTGAATTTCAATCTCATAATCTTTGATCAGCTTTAACCATATCCTTTGCTGCATATTCAACTCCTTCAAAGTGAAGATATATTTCAAACTTTTGTGATCGTTGTAGAGGTGTACAAGATTGCATAGCAGGTAATGCCTTCACATTTTCAAGGAAATGAGTTGGATAATGTTGCTCATGATTTTGGAGCTATCGCGATCGATATGCAATCACGCGTCCTTCTTACATTGATACGCAGCCAACACGTGGCATCACGTGGATCAAATGTCCCACTTATAGACGTATCCGAAGAGATCCAATGGTGTATCATCAATATCAAGCATCAGGACCCACTTGGCACACACCTCGACGAAAACCAATCTCAGAGGACCAAGTCCCAGGTTGGCCGACCTGGTGGCTCGGCCGACCATGTAAGTTCACACTTCTCGGTCAACTTCAATGTGGAACTCCTGTGGCTTGGTGATAAGAATGATGACTGATTCGCGTGCAGAAGGTGGCGGCAACCGAATTCAACACTATTAAAAATAGGACCCCTCACTTCAACACACACCACTCAATCATTCTCTCTTGTATACACTAGTTCTCCTAGTTCCTTAGTGGAGGTTAGGCTGTAGAGAGGAGCCCCTAGTCCCAAGTCCAAATTGGGAAAAGTATGGCTCATGTATAATTCTTTTTTTTGTGACTTTATGCTTTATACTAGTATCATTATTTGTCTCTCTTTATTCATATACCTGGGCAAAGCGTTGCTTGTTTGATTGTTGAGTCCATGCATGTGCTAGCTGTAGATGTTATTATGATCTGGTCATAATGCACATATCATGTTATCATAAACATCATAAACCACCACTATAGTATAATTAGGTAATAACATGATTATGTTAATATGAAATGTGTTAGTGCTTGGTTCCAACATTGTTCAATGATTTTTAGGTTAGTCATTGCCTGAGAGAGGTCTTGTACTTGAGCCTCTAAAATATTTACTTGACATGTAAGAGTGGTGCTTAGATAGTTAAGTAGCGTTGGATGCCTCATAGACCCAATGGTTGTAGGGGTAGGCGGCAGGCGGTGACGCCCTATATGTCCTTTGTAATCTCCTACATTCGGCTACGCTGCAGGTTCATGGCAGGGATCATCCTGATGTTGTTAGGGGTAAACTTGTGCCCGATATATTGGACTACTAAGCCCTAGTATTCACCATTAGCATATTCATGTGTACTCTATTAGAATATATATATATATATATATCTATATATATATATATATATATATATATCGGGCACAATAGTTTAACCCTTACTAGGACAAACTTACCCTTAGAGTAGATTGCTTAGGTGTGTGTCACACTACCCCTATTATCATCTTATCCCTCTTCCGATAATACTTAGGACCCTATACCTTGATCGCAAGAATAGTGTTGACTTTACTTCACGACCATCCTTTGGGATAAATACGATTCCCTTGGGAGTACTCTTGGGTAAAATGCAACAAAGGTATCTTCTGTGTGCTTGCGGATGTCATCTCTCACTGGAGATGATCTGTGGTGTTAAGAAATATCAACAAGCATTTCTGTATTTGTGCCGAGGAAGGTGAATAAAGTGAAGGATAGCTATAACTTATGGTTAAGATATAGGTGCTAGTAGTTATAGACATGATTACCCTTGCTTTGTTTTCCCCGTTGTGTGAAAACAGAATAGTGTTTGGCTAGCCCATTATTTGGGAAAGCCAAAGAGGATGCAAAAGCTTAACTCAATCAGTACTTCAAGGCGTTCCTCATCAAATTCTTCCTGTTGAGAAACATCGTTGCCCACAGCGGGGGAATTCTCAAGCTTCTTGTAGGAGCCAAAGGCATCTACCCCCAAAAGTTTGGGGGAGGGTCCAAGATTATATCTTTGTTTCCCTTAACCATGGGGGTGGATATTTGGCTCATCATGCAAAATGCCTACAACAGGTTGACTTTGTTGACCCATCGTCAAATTCATGCTGAAGTTGGAGGTGATGTCTTCTCATTCATCATAAGAAAGATGAAGATTTGATTGATAAGATGGTCAACATTCAAGGGGTGGATCAATGAATGCTTCGGTTCCATTTCAATGGCATGCACACCATTAACAAGGTAGACATGCTAGCCACATAGCTCGTCTTCCTATTGAATGATCAAGAAGGTCAAGCCAATGGAGAAGTGTTTGGATGATCCAAGTCATGTATATTCACATGATTTGTAAAAATCCATGTCAACATGGGACACTTGGGAGATTTATTTCCCTAAGACTCATGATGATGGTACATTTTTAAACAACTCCAAAGGCCACCACCAACAAGGAGGTCAATAGTGGAATCAATACAATTAAGGAGAATATGTGAACTTGAATTTCAATTAATTCAACTTCAACGAGCCTACCTTGAAGTATCTTGTCCATTCCCAAGGAGAAATCAATGACAACATGAAGCATTTGGACAACGAAAAGCCACTTTGAAGAGCATTCAAGATCCAAGGGTTCCACAATCACTTGTTCGACCCTAAAACATCGTTCAAGCCCGTGCAACCTCAGGCAAAATGACACTATGGATGAAGAGTTTCTTGTTTGATTGTGGAGTCAACATGTCATCATGCCCAAGGAAGCCTCTTGATCCTAGATCAAGCATGGGTTGAATCAAAAGAATATCTTGATATTTTGTTTTATTAGGAATGAGGAGACTCCGTCATTTCATCCACGATGACATCGTAAGAATACGGGGAAGCAAATACCATTCAAATGGCCTAGGCCGCCAAAAAGGGAATGACGGAAGAAGGACAAGCCTCACCAAGTTTGTGAAAGAACATATTGAAGAAGGAAAAATCGTCGCAACGTCAACAAGTCTCCATCAAAGCGACGAAGAGGCCAGGGCCACCACGTGCCCCATTTGCCCAACATGGCAGCCAAAAGAGGTTTGGCATGTGAACAAGAGAAGTTATCCACACCTTCATCTTAGGGCATGGACGACACATCATCAGGCCAAACAGGACGGAGACAAGTCTCGCCCATCGGACTTCAAAAATTTGACGAGTCCTTGTTAATAGGTTAGTTGGTAGTTATATCATATTCGATTTCCCAATTGCATATCCGAATTTCCAGTCAACCCTTGCATTTGCATTTAGAATATTTGAATTTTCACGCTTGCATGTTGGAAAGTAAAATTTCCAACCAACAATTTTGAATAGGAAATAAAGTTATTTGGATATGAACTTTGGGCATAACCACTTGAATTCATCTTCAGAATTCAAACTAAAAAGATTACCCATGTTCCTGTTTGGATTTGCAAGTTGTTTCAAGTTATACAAGAGAATTTGATAACGAGTTGAGTTTACTTTTGGCTGATTCAAGTGCATATCCCTCCACCGATCTCATTTTGAGTTCATGGTGGAGGAATGCTCAAGATCATGGTGCGATGGAGGAGAAAGATGAAGCTTCATTCGCCTTCAACCTCATCTTGGCAAAAGACATCGTACATGTAGGCTACAACACAATCCATGGTAGTGAACTTCTTGCACAACGACTTTCAACCCGAACTGCTCTTTAATTGAGATACGAGATCAAAATCTTCTATTGTTTGGATTGCAATATGATTGAATAATTTTTCCTTACATGGGCGAGGAAGGTTTACACCTCCTCATCATTCAATTCTTATGCACCCTCACGAGAGTAAGTATTGGCATTGCTCTTTGATTTTTCAAAAAGGAATGTCACCTTACTTGGAGAAAATTTAAACAAGTATCTAAAATTTCATAAGCATTGTTTAATAGACTTAGTCATTCTCTACATAGGTTTAGTAAACAAAGTTTATGAAATAACTTAATGGTTGAGTTGGCATGTAGCATCCTAGGAATAGTGATGTCCATAATTTTGACTTGAAACTCATGCATACATGGATCACTAGATTTCAAATTCATAGGCAAGACATTAGAAATGTTAAGGAGGATAATATTGACAATCTTGTTTTCCATAATGCAAAATATAAAAATTTGCTCTTGTAAAAAGTCATGATGGTTAGAAAATTTTAAAGATGAAGGAATCCATAGAGTGTACAAGCATCACTTGCATTGTTATGAGTAGGAGCTTTAGAAAATCTGCTAATTGATTATTAATTTATAAGGCACTACTCTTATGTCAATTAATAATACATTATTTATTGATGCACTCCATTGGACCTTATGTATCTTTGTTGTTTTTCTTCCCCGGATGTACAAATGAAATTCGGTCACCTAACCCAAAGTTTCAGCTGTACAAGTGTCGGGAGCTAACCATCCCTCTCTATCCAAGAGAGGTAGCTTGCAGGAGTAATGTTTTTATGTAGGCATACAATAAGTCGATAGGTGAACGAAGATTTGGAGGTACCATTTCAACATGTCTTGGACAATGAGTAACCAAGCATTGTTGAAACCTATCCGGATTTGATCCCGAGGGCCAATCATAGCTTTACGAGGCTGGAGGTTTGGCATGGAAACCTTCCATGAGCAACCAATGGCCTGCTATGAATAAGTGGGAACTCTATGTTCCTAACTATTCTAAGCACCCATTCAAGCTCAAGGGAGTTGCCATCATCATTGGGTGCACATTGTTCCTTTGTGGCTAAAGGTTATTTTAACCTTAGCCAACGTACGATAGATCACACCCGACACATGTTGGGTGCATGTTGTTCCTATGTGGCCAAAGGTTATTTTAACCTTAGTGAAGGAATGACGGGTCACACCAAACACATGATGGGTTCACCTTATTTCTCTGTGGTTAGGGGTTATCATGACCTTAGCCAAGGAATAAAGGATGACAACGGACATATGGGAGACCTTAAGATGTGGATGAGCGGCATCGACAATACTCTCCTCGACCACACTCATGGCACCCATGGGTGGCAACACAGCATCAACACTCAACCCCCCAATATCGAAGCCATGCTACAACAAGGTTGCACTAACCTCATGGTCTACCTCCGCCGTTAGGGTTGCAACCGCTATAGCGGACCTTTACCAAGAACAAGCTTGGAGGAGGACCCCCACTTGAGGTAAACCTGTATCGCATCCCATCTTGCACTTCATTTTTCCTTTTCTACATCACTACATTGAAAAAACACATACGATAGGATTTAATAAAATAAAATATCCACGGTAAGAATGTTTGATTCCCTCGTAAGTTCAAATGATGAATAGTTGCTTTGTTTTATTCCTCCTTAGTGCTTACATAACAATTTAATATTATCCAACTATTGAGTTTATTGGCTTTAAATACTTCACCTATAACTTAGAAATTGTGGGTAGCATAAGCATCATCCAATTCTAGGTTGTTGTGAGATATAATAAAGAACATAGGGTTGCTAGTTTCCTGATCAAAGTTAAACTTGGTCCCCGGAGAAATCTCCAAATTGATTTAAAATGAAGTTGCTCATTTGATTTGAATTTCCTACCAAAGCCATATGATATTTTAATTTAATAAACTCCATGCATATGCTATTTCACATTGAACCTACTCAAACTAGTATAGACCTATGTGAGAATCTTTTCATCCTTCCATGATCAAGATTACACACATGCATGTGCTAAACTTCAACAGTGGAAGTTAGCAAATTTTTATGATTCAATTTTGCACCTCCAAAAAGATACTCCATATATTCAATACCAAAACTATCTTCAATTTTTATTTGTAAAGAAAGGGAGTAGAAGGCATGGATATGAATAAGAGAGAGAGAAAAAGAATAAAACATGCTCTCCAGGAATGAGCATAAAAAAAGAGAAGAGGAAAAGTTGCCATGTTTCATCCCTGCAACAAAGAGAGTGCATAAAAAGGAGTCATCTTCCACCACCACAAATATTCCACCACACTTGCACAATATTGATCTAGAGGTATGATTGATTTTCTCCTAAGGCTTACTCTTTTGACTTAGCAATATATGTGTTGCAAATAAGCCTACTCATGCTCTCTACCAAGTTCCACAAAAAGCCTTATTTAGATGTAGAACAAGAAAGGCATTGCCTTGGTGAGGAAAATTCCTCTTACACAAAGGAGTGATTGAGAGTATTGTTTCAGTAACTTAAGCCTAATTTTGAAAATCATTTGGAATTCTCTGAGATTTGAGTGGAACTTAGACATTAGGAATAATGCATGCCTTGTGAACTGATCTATTTTTCAACCATCCAAGAAAAGGAGAAGGGGAAAGCCTCATGAGGACTAAGGTAAAAGGTGAGTACCATTGCAAGTTTATTCAATACAAGGTAGAATGTTTAATTGTGCATTTGGTACTAATGAAGCATAGGGCATAGTAGAAACTCCTAATTAAATACCTAAGTCTTTAACTTTGCCTCGAGACGAGCAAAGGATAATCTTTGGGGAGTTTATTGACGGTCGTTAAGTACCAATTTCGATCGTCAATATATCTCAGTTATGTGACAGAGTAGACATTTCTTACATGCATTCGTTTTAAAAATAACCTAGTTCACTTGTACATGGAGAAATGGTGCATGAAGGTATTTTATACAGAATTGAAATAAATCCAAGGGAGGAATCCTAAACAATACCTTCCCAGCCAATCAGATGCAAACACGTGGCATAACTTGGATCAAATGGCCCACTTACAGACATATCCGAGGAGATCCAACGATGTATCACCAATATCAGGCATCAGGGCCCATCTAGAAGACACCCTGAGGAAAACCCACCTCAGAGGACCAAGTCCCAGGTCAGCCGACCTTGTGGCTTGACTGACCGGGCAAAAGCACATTTCTCAGTCAACTTCAACATGGCACTCTTCTGTGGCTTGGTGATAAGAATGATAACTATTTCACGTGCAAAAGATCACGGGAACCAACCTCAACACTAGTATAAATAGGACCCCTCACTACTCACTTCAACACACACCACTCAAGCATTCTCTCTTGCATACAGTAGTTCTCCTAGTTCCTTAGAGGAGGTTAGGCTATAGAGAGAAGCCTCTAGTCCCAATTCCAAATTGGGAAAGGTATGACTCATGTACCTTTCTTTCCTTTGTGTCTTTATGATTTATAATAATATTATTATTAGTCTCTATTTATTCATATTCTTGAACAAGGTGATTATTATTTGATTGTGGAGTCCATGTATGAATTAAGTGTAGATGTTATTATGATCTGGTCATAATGAACATATCATGTTGTCATAAACATCATACACCACTACTATAGTCTAATAAAGTAATAATATGATTATGTTAATATGTATATATTAGTGCTTGGTTCCAACATTGGTTCAACGATGTTTAGGTTAGTCATTGTCTTAGAGAGGTACTTGTACTCGAGCCTCTATAGTATTTACTTGACATATAAGCATGGTGCTTAGATAGTTAAGTAGTGTTGAATGCCTCGTAGACCTACGGGTTGTAGGGATAGGCAGCAGGTGCTGACAGCCTAGTCAGTACTTTGTAGTCCCCCACGTTTAGCTACTCAGTAGGCTCGTACCGGGAATCGTCCTGATGTTGTCAGGGGTAAACCTGTGCCCGATGTGTTGGACCACTAAGCCATAGTATTCACCATTAGCATATTCATGTATACTCTATTAGACTATGTATATGAGTAATTAAAGCACAGTAGGAACAGTCCCTTCTCGTAACTTAACCCTCAACCTTACCAAAGTACATTGCATAGGTGTGTGTCACACTATCCTTATTGTCATCTTACCCCTATTCTGATAAATACTTAGTACCTACACATTGATCATAAAAATACTGTTTACTTTAATTCACCACCTTCCTTTGAGATAAATACAATAACCTTAGGAATACTCTTGGGTGAAATGCTACAACGGTATCTTCCGTGCGCCGGAGATGATATGTGGTGTTATGAAATACCAACAGACGTCGGCAGTTGGCACGACACCAACTCTCCATGCGGGCACCGGTTTTCTACAGGGGCATCGAATATGAGATTTGGAGGCCGTCAATGCCCACTCTCTGTGGGGGCACCATGATACGAGGGCGGCGGTGAGGGGGAGGAGGCACGAGCATGGATTGGTATCCACTCCGCGCGGGCAATGAAGCACTGCGATCCGACGTTGCAAGAGCTCGAGACGATGTGATCCGTCAAGAACGACACGGCGGGAGCACCGAGAGTGTGGACGGGAGCGACGAAGACCGAGTGCGTTCGGCGGCGGTGGTAGATCTACAGTTCTACACCAGGAAGGGGAGCTACGATAGGGTGGAGAAGGGGAGCAAGCGCGTTCGGCAGTGACGGGGCGTGGCCGGTGGCCGACAGGACTCAGTTAGGAGGAGGGGGCGAGGCAAAGAGCGGAGACACCGAGAGGTGAGAGGATCAGGGTTTCACTCGAAGGGAATGGCCGAATAAGTATTAGGGTTTCATCCGGGTATATATTATTGATAGGATCTTGGTTCCTGATCTTTCGATGAGAATAGGAGGGTTCGATTTGTGTAGGAGAAGACGTTGGCGATCCGACTACACCGTCCCCAAGACGATGCGCCTTAGCAATCGGTACACCGACTCCGAAGTTGTATTGATCTTGCTGGCGCACAATCAACCTGACCACGAAGGCCTTTGTTCCTGCAAGCAATCGAAGAACACGCAAGAACAAGAAGAACAAGCACTTATCTGTTGAATCAATCTAAAGTGGGGTTCTGGATACAAGTAGACGGGCGATCTAGTCGACACACGCGTGTACAAAGAAGCAGCAGAAGCTAACTTACGAATAAACAAAAACCCACCAGCTAATGAGGGCGGCTGATACTATTTATTACCTCCCTAGGGTCGTGAGAAACCCTAATCACGAGTCCCTAATGGACTCCAAACGATACATGGGCCATGGGCCCAATTTTGGTGATGCAGCACCCTGGACAGAAAAAGGTCTTGGTATTAAAATAACTATTACGGCCGACTCCGAATAGATATGGACATGAGGCCAGATCCGTTTGAAAGTAGACTTGATAATCTTTCCAGGAAGTACTTGAACGCCCAGATCGGAGTCCGTATGAAATCGTGGTGGCCGTCACAAGTTGGTTCTGTTCTGCTATCCAAATCCCGTCCGCGCGAATTTCCTTCCCATTGGCTCCTCTCCATTGTTCCTAAGCAAAACAAGAAAGCACGTAGTTTCACAGTCTAGATAAGATGGACATAAGGCCAAGAACGAGTTCACCTCATAGTTTTGTTGACGTGCACGAGCGCGAGTGATCGGACCAGAAACCGGTAGCTGAGTTGGTGTGGATGTATCGAGGGTGTTGATGTCCTCATCATCCTCCCCTTCTTGCATTTGAGTCATCCGCGACTCAAGCTCATCTTCTTCTCCCAAATATGGCTTCAAATCTGCAATGTTAAATGTGGGACTAACCCCAAAATTCGCAGGCAACTTGAGTTTATATGCATTATCATTAATTCTTTCTAACACTTTGAATGGACCATCAGCTCGAGGTAACAATTTAGACTTTCTCAAATCAGGAAACCTATCCTTTCGCAAATGTAACCAAACTAAATCACCAGGTTCAAAAGTGATAGTTTTCTTTCCCCTACTACCAGCAAGTTTATACTTGGCATTCATGCACTCTATATTCTTCTTAGTGGTTTCATGCAATTTTAAGATCAATTCAGAATGATGTTTAGCATCAAAATTCACTCATTCCATTGAAGGAAGAGGTAATAAATCAATAGGAGCACGGGGTACAAATCCATTAACAATCTCAAAAGGGCATTTCTTAGTACTAGAATGTAGGGAACGATTATAAGCAAACTCAACATGAGGCAAACACTCTTCCCACATTTTTATATTCTTTTTCAAAACAGCCCTAAGTATGGTAGATAAACTTCTATTCACAACCACAGTTTGACCATTAGTTTGGGGATGACAAGTAGTTGAAAATAAAAGCTTAGTCCCCAATTTTGCCCATAACGTTCTCCAAAAATGGCTAAGAAACTTAGCATCACGATTTGAGACTATTGTGTTTGGCACACCATGCAATCTAACAATATCTCGGAAAAACAAATCAGCAACATGTGTAGCATCATCACTTTTACGACAAGGTATGAAGTGTGTCATTTTAGAAAATCTATCCACAACAACAAAGATGATATCCCTCTCCTTCTTTGTTCTAGGCAGTCCTAAAACAAAGTCCATAGAAATATCCTCCCAAGGCATGCTAGGAACAGGAAGAGGCATGTACAAACCATGTGGATTAAGTCGTGACTTAGCTTTTTGACATGTCGTGCAGCGAGCAACAAAGCGCTCCACGTCTCGCCTCATCCTTGGCCAAAAGAAATGACCAGCAAGTATGTCCTCCGTCTTTTTCACTCCAAAGTGCCCCATCAGCCCGCCTCCATGCGCTTCCTGTAACAACAACAAACGAACGGAGCTAGCTGGAATGCATAACTTGTTAGCTCTAAACACATAGCCATCATTGAGGACAAATTTATTCAATGTTTTTCCGTCTTTACATTTCAGCAATACATCTTTGAAATCAGCATCATGTTCATATTTATCTTTAATCATTTCTAATCCAAAAATTTTAAAGTCAAGTTGAGATAGAAGAGTATAACGTCTAGATAAAGCATCAGCAATAACATTATCCGTTCCCTTTTTGTGTTTAATGACATAAGGAAAAGACTCAATAAATTCCATCCACTTAGCATGCCTACGGTTTAGTTTCCCTTGACTCCTAATATGCTTTAGTGATTCATGATCAGAATGGATAACAAATTCTTTGGGCCACAAATAATGCTGCCATGTTTCTAAAGTTCGTACAAGAGCATATAATTCCTTATCATAGGTAGAATAATTTAGAACAGGCCCACTCATTTTCTCACTAAAATATGCAACAGGTTTTCCTTCTTGTAACAAAACACCACCCAATCCAATCCCACTAGCATGGTAAAGGCGTTATTTTGTGTGGTGCCCCAAGAAAAAGGCACCCCCTTCTTCGTAAGGTCATTCAATGGAGCAGCAATGGTGCTGAAATCCTTCACAAAGCGACGATAGAACCCAGCCAGCCCTAGAAAGCTCCGCACCTGTGTGATGGTCTTTGGTACAGGCCACCCCTGAATAGCCTCTACCTTGGCTTGATCAACTTCAATTCCCTGTGGAGTAACAACATAGTCAAGGAAAGAGACTCGATCCGTGCAAAAGGTGCACTTCTCAAGATTACCAAATAATTGTGCCTCACGCAAAGCATTAAAAACAGCACGTAAGTGATCAAGATGTTTATCCATGGATTTGCTATAAATCAATATATCATCAAAATACACAACAACAAATTTTCCAATGAATGCACGCAAAACCTCGTTCATTAATCTCATGAAGGTGATAGGTGCATTAGTTAACCCAAAAGGCACGACTAACCACTCATATAAACCGAACTTAGTTTTGAAAGCAGTTTTCCATTCATCTCCTAGTTTCATGCGAATTTGGTGATAACCACTACGCAAATCAACTTTTGAGAACACAATAGCACCACTCAATTCATCAAGCATACCATCTAAGCGTGGAATAGGATGATGATATCGAATGGTTATATTGTTGATTGCTCTACAATCCACACACATACGCCATGATCCATCCTTTTTAGGTACTAGAATATCTGGAACAACACAAGGACTAAGAGACTCACGTACATAACCTTTGTCAAGTAGTTCTTGTACTTGGTGCTAAATCTCCTTTGTTTCTTCTGGATTTGTCCTATATGGTGCACGGTTGGGCAATGAAGCACCGGGAATGAGGTCAATCTGGTGCTCAATCCCTCGAAGTGGTGGTAGTCCTGGTGGTATTTTACTTGGAAACACATCATAATATTCCTGCAAAATGTTAGCAACAGCAGGAGGCAAAGAATGTTGCACATCGTAAAGGGAAATCAAAGCATCTTTGCATACCAAGGCATAGGCAACAGAGGTGGAAGCAATCAGTTCATTAATATCAGATTTTGTAGCAAACAAGCATTTTCCCTTCAGAGATATCTCATTTTTCTTATCAAGCAAAGATTTGGCATTATTATTGTTCTCAATGTTAGCATGGTCCTGATATTTAGTTTTCCTAGCTCTAGCAACATCATCTTGCACAATAGCTTCAGGAGACATAGGATGCAACACAATTTTTTTATCGTGGTAAAGAAAAGAATACTGATTTGATCTACCATGATGCATAGAATCTCTATCAAATTGCCAAGGTCTTCCTAGAAGAATATTACAAGCTTGCATAGGCACAACATCACATTCAACGACATCCTTATATGATCCAATAGTAAAATTGATTCGCACAAGTCTAGTTACCTTTGCCTTACCGCTGTTGTTTAACCATTGAATGTAATAGGGATGTGGGTGCGGTTTGGTGCTTAGTGCCAGCTTGGTCACCATGTCACTGCTGGCCAAGTTGTTGCAGCTACCTCCATCAATGATCATGCGGCAAGATCGCTCTTTGACGACACACTTTGTTTGGAATAATGTGTGCCTTTGATTTTGTTCCGCTTTCTCCATTTGTGCACTAAGCACACGCTACACAATGAGACTATCATAGCGCACTGCATCTTCTGCACCAATATGCTCTTCTTGATGTTCATCGCTACCTGCATAGTCAGCTGCAAGCAAAACACAAGTATCGTCATCAAAATCGCTAGCAGATGAGTACTCACCGTCATCTTTAACAATTAGAACACGTTTGCTTGGACAGTCACGCTGCACATGGCCAAAACCCTTGCACTTGTGACATTGAACGTCTCTAGATCGTCCGGTAGATGCTACGAAAGAAGCACTCTCGGTGGGCTTTTGGGTGGTCTTTACTGCTGAGCTAGTGGAAGAAGCACGTGGCTTGTTGCTGGAAGAAGAAGGTACTGCCCGACTTTGTGAAGAAGATGGCGGAGAAGCACGCCCAGTCGAAGGAGTAGTCGTGCGTGGTTGCCATGAGCTAGTCTTTCCTGCAGAAATATTAGTTCTAGAGCTAGCTCGTCGTCCCTGCACTTCCCTTTCAACTTTACAAGCAAGATGAAACAAACGGGTAACATTATTGTAATCTTTATAAGCAAGTATGTCCTGAATTTCACGGTTTAAACCACCCAAAAATCTAGCCATAGATGGTTCCTCATCCTCGTCTAAATTACAACACAACATACCCATTTGTAATTCCTGAAAATACTCTTCTACACTTTTAGCTCCCTGTCTCAATTGTTGTAACTTATTTAACAGATCACGTGCATAGTAAGAAGGAACAAATCTAGCCCGCATGATCCGTTTCAAAGCATCCTAAGTTTGTGGTATGTTATTAGGACTTTTCTTGCCATGTTCTATCCACCAAACAGAAGCAAAATTAGTAAACTCACTAGTGGCTGCTCTAACTCTTGCGTTTTCAGGAAACTCATGACATGCAAATTTTTGATCAACAGAAATCTCCCAAGTAATATATGCATCAGGGTCATACTTACCATCAAAACGAGGTATCTTAAATTTGATCTTGTTAAAAGTATCTTCATGATTACGTACCTCACGCCGACGATGTCCACCTATGCCTTGACGGTTGCGTTGTAGCCGGTGTCGTGGCCTAGCTTCCTCATCTTCCCCAATCTCTGTATCTGCAGAATAGTCATCTTCATTGTCACGTACAATACTAGGAGCATTGCTCACCTGTCCATCTGCGCTGCGTCCACGATCCCTCTCCTCAAGGCGCTGCAGGATGGCTCCAATAGAGGTGTTCAATGTTTGAATGGAACTCTCCAACGTGCTGATTTTGGTGTTGGTGTCGATCTGCATATTTTCCAATTGACCAAGGCGGTCACTGGTAACTCGAAAATCCTCATCAAGCGCTTCTGTGTGTAGCCGCACTTGGCGTTCGAAGTGTTGTATAATTCCCCGTGTGCGAGGTGAATGCACGTCTTCAGTTGTATTTGCTCCTCCTACCATGGTTAGTAGAAAAAAAGTCCAATATGAAAGGGTAACGTTATCCCTAGCTACAAAGGTGCTGGTGGAGATAACTCGCTCACTCTCAACCTGTTCAATCAAGCTCTTACCTGTTCTTACAAAGCTCAGCAAGAAGGTGATGGCAACCAGCAAGTAATGAACAACTTCAAGAGCAGGTGTCAATCTATGGCTTTAGGTGGCTGAACTAGCACAAGGAGCAAACTTTCACCACGTTAATCACAACAAGCTGAATAAATATTCTACGACAGTACTGTGCTGATCTTAGTCTAGACCATACTAGCGACGCGAGTCGAGACACCAATATCGTCACCAAAAACACCCCAAACAACAATCTGATTTTTTTCTTTTTTTTCGTTTTTTTTTGTTGGGGTGGTCACCCAAACTCTCTCTAGATGGAATCAGGAGACCCTAGAACAAAATTTGCACATGCGGCTTTTGATCTTGCACTTGCCATTTTTTTTCTTCTCTAATTGCTTGTGGCTTTTGTGCGGCTTTTGATTTTGCACTTGCCTTTTCTTGTTGTTAAACTCAAATTACTAATCTGACTCAAACTCGAAGTAGCAATCTAATTCGAACTCGAACTAGTAATCAGACTCAAACTCGAACTAGCAATCCGACTCAGACTCGAAGTAGCAATCTGATTTGAACTCGTAATCCGACTCAAACTCGAACTAGCAATCCGACTCAAACTCAAAGTAGAAATATGATTTGCACTCGTAATCCGACTCAAACTCGAACTAGTAATCCGACTCAAACTCAAAGTAGCAATCTGATTCAAACTCAAACTAGTAATCCGACTCAAACTCGAACTACGAATCTGACTCGAACTAGGTGACCTAATGTGACACGAACTCGAAACTCCAGTGGTGCAAAACTAAAGACCAGCAACTTGACTCGTCGAAGCAACCATGAACTCAACAAGTCTTGACTAAGTGGAGAAAGTAAAAGGCACAATGGTCTAGGAATAATGGAAAAGAACAGATCTGGTATTTTTTTGGGCTTTTTCTGGACTATAGGATGATAACAACGGAAAGAAAAGTAATGGTAGCACTCTCACCGATTAACCTTGCTCTGATTACCACTTGATAAGATCTTGGTTCCTGATCTTTCGATGAGAATAGGAGGGTTCGATTTGTGGAGGAGAAGACGTTGGCGATCGGACTATACCATCCCCAAGACGATGCGCCTTAGTGATCGGTACACCGACTCCAAAGTTGTATTGATCTTGCTGGCGCACAATCAACCTGACCATGAGGGTCTTTGTTCCGGCAAGCAATCGAAGAACACGCAAAAACAAGAAGAACAAGCACTTATCTGTTGAATCAATCTAAAGTGGGGTTCTGGATACAAGTAGACGGACGATCTAGTCGACACGCGCGTGTACAAAGAAGCAGCAGAAGCTAACTTACGAATAAACAAAAACCCACCAGCTAATGAGGGAGGCTGCTACTATTTATTACCTCCCTAGGGTCGTGAGAAACCCTAATCACGAGTCCCTAATGGACTCCAAACGATACATGGGCCATGGGCCCAATTTTGGTGATGCAGCACCCTGGACAGAAAAAGGTCTTGGTATTAAAATAACTATTACGGCTGACTCCGAATAGATATGGACATGAGGCCAGATCCGTCTGAAAGTAGACTTGATAATCTTTCCAGGAAGTACTTGAACGCCCAGATCGGAGTCCGTATGAAATCGTGGTGGCCGTCATAAGTTGGTGTTGTTCTGCTGTCCAAATCCCGTCCGCGCGAATTCCCTTCCCATTGGCTCCTCTCCATTGTTCCTAAGCAAAACAAGAAAACACGTAGTTCCACAGTCTAGATAAGATGGACATAAGGCCAAGAACGAGTTCATCTCATAGTTTAGTTGACGTGCACGAGCGCGAGTGATCGGACCAGAAACCGGTAGCTGAGTTGGTGTGGATGTATCGAGGGTGTTGATGTCCTCATCAATTATGTAGCCATCGGGCCAACCTAAAATGGGTTATTTAAGGAAAGGGCCTGAGGTCAAACCTGAGCACACACGCACTAGGATTTTGGCCGCCTCGGGGCCGTGCCGGATTTTGGTTGTGCTTTTTGGGATGGCCCGGTTTGCCTGACCCATCTGCTGCATCGTAGGATTTGCCTGAGCTATATGTTTCACAATACAGTTTATTAAATAAAGACTTATGATTTGTATTTCGTGTAATTTGTTCGATGCTGCATCGTAGGACAGCAACCAATACGATTCCTGTATTGTCAAGACCCCGATCCTAACGTAGCTCAACCGAGGCGCGTCCAGTCCCAAGTATGCTCTGTTACTCCTTTGATCGTGTTTTCCCGTTGCTTTGTTGTCCGATAGGATTTTTTACTTCTTTGCACTCGATTTTTAACTATTATTTTGCAAATAGGTTGAACAATAAGCTTGTCAGATGTATGTACTATGTCCCGTCTCCTCATATTTATTATAATTTCATCAAGTCTGTCATGGCAACTAAGAATGTGTTGGGCCTACAAATCAGCTTTAGGAATAGCAGGGCCCGCTGTTTACCATGCGACAATTTTTTATTGAACCAATATCAACCTAATTACAAATCTATCTTGACCCAACAAAAGATGGACTTACAAATGGACTCAGCTTGGGCTTAACATAATTTATGACGAAAATATGCAAGGGAATATGATACAAAGAACTAAAATTGGCCCAAACAGTCTTGAGCCTCAAAAAGGTCGTACTTGGACTGGAATAGATTTTGTGATGAAATTATTACGGTTCAAAATTGACGTGACCCATTAACAGCTGGGCCAAAACAAGATCTATTGGACGGGGCCATGAATTATGATGAAAATTTGAGCGATCATTTTTCGCTGTAGGAAACATACCTCAAATGGATTGTACTGCAATTTGTGACAAAATATGTTGGCCGTGCAGCAACTATAATGAGTGATAACCAAGAATCCCACTAAGGCTTCGTTTGGCAAAATGAAAACCAAATCCACGTGTACTTTGCACCCGGCGTGGATTGGGTTGACACCCAATCCACGCTGCGGCCGGTGTGCAGGGGTGCCAATCCACTTGGGCGTTTGTCTACTGAGTGGTTAATGGTTTGTTTGTTTTACAGTTTAAATTGAGCATGTTTAACACTACCATTAGTCATATAAGTTAACCAAAATTGTGAAACAACATAAAAATAATATTGTCATATTGCTATGTTTTTCATATCACTACAAAATAATGTATTTTTAAAAAAAGATATTGAAGATATTAATTTTAGCAGAAAATGCTCTACTCTTATAATGCACTGCAACGACAAAATTTGGCTTAGTAATCAAACCATGTAGTCAAAAAATCATGAAAAAATCATTCATCATAAAAAACAACATTGGCAAAGCAGACAGTGATCCCACAATAACCAAGCATATATATATATTTACAAACATAAGACATGTTAATCTGCAAAAAAAAAACAAATCCATGCAACTAAAACAGTCAACCATTTAGCACCAAGAAAAGTATGATCACAACAGAAACACAGAAAGGATAAAACAATGCCATTGCCATATCATTGAGTTGAAAAAATCTTGCACTTGATGGAACTGCTCGATCATAGTCTCAGAAGAGTTAATCAAACCTAGCAGATCACCAAAAGTTCTTCCAAACTACCATCTTTACAATATGACACAATAGCTAACAACTTCTCTACAAAAAGAAGAGCTACCATTCTGGACCTTAAGTAAGTGGTTCAGTCGTCGCTGTAGCCAAGCAAACAATAAAGTCAACCAACAAAATAAAATAAGATGGAAATATCAGTACACAAAAGCTGAGACAATATACCTTAGTCTTTGGACGCCATCTAAGAACCTGAGTTGATCAGCCTCTGCCCTTTGCAACAAAATGAATGACACGGTTAAAATAATAATGTTAGATTGTATGCAAAGGATATTAACGGAATTCACAATAATTAGTAAGAGCATCTATAAAACTTAGAAGTAGCTAACATATTGATACAACACATCAATTCAAAAGGGCCAGGATCTATGATGGTTTATGCATGAACATATTTCAAAAGGGCCAGGATCTTGTTAAATGTTAAGTAAATACACACTATATTAGAAAGGGTTTCGTATGATAATTCTTTTTAGCTTTGATTATCACTCAGAATTAATAGGGAACAAGCAACAACTTTAAATAAAGTTTTGAGAACCAAACCAGCTCAAACTTATTCTAATCAGGGCAGTACCAGAACAAGAAAAACTAAGTAACTTTGCAGAATACATGGTTATCTGAAACAATTTTACTGAAAATGTTTGTGGTTGTGAAAAAAATACTGTTTAAGAATATCAACAGTGAATGTATGGAAATAGTGAAGCATTGCCGCATAGCAATCAATGGCAGGTTGATTCATCTGATAGACCAGGGAAGACACCAATATGCTGCTGCTAATAGCACTAATCACTAACTGACATTAATTAGGCCTATCAGGTTGAAATAACAGAATAGTAACAACAATAAATACTTTTAAAAAGCCCCCACGAGCAAGTTGATGGCATGCAGAATGTGCTCCGAATTCATTTCCTCTTGTTCTTGCTCCCCACGAGCAAGATCACGTAGAACAGGGCCCTGAAGAAGAAGCCCCATGCCACGGTCACCAACAAGCACGTCCACTTGCCGAGATCTGTCACTCCCTGCTGCGCCAGCACGTCGGCACCGATGACCATGCAAGTGTTGGCCGTCAGGTTGTTGTCCAGCGTCCAACATGCTCCCCACCAGCGTCCCGTCGAACATCTCGACGCCGCGCGAGAAGCAGCGCAACGCGTCCCCAAACTCGTTCTGCAGCACCGCCTAGTACGGGTACTGTCGGTGGTTTGGATCCGGCAGATCTCCCGACACTACTAAAGTGTTAGAGGAGTTTGATGTTCGGTGTGGGCGCGCGGAGATTCAAGAAGTTGAATTGTAAATGACACAGGAGACACGGAGATTTACGTGGTTCGGGCCGCCTGAACGTAATACCCTACTCCACGAGTGTGTTGGTGTTATATTAGCTGTATGAGCTTGTATCGAGCGTCTATGGAACGTGTAGAGTGTGTCGTCGGCCTGTTCTTTTATAGTACAAGGGCAGACCGTTACAAGTTAGCCTGGCCCGACATGTGGCCCCGGCGGTTACTAATATTGATACTCATTCAACACGTTTAATTGCCCTTAATGACCAGGTAATGGGCTTTGACAGCACCGTTACTAGTAATTAATATCGTCTGATTGTGTGTCATTAATATAGTATTAATGACACTTGATCGGGTCTTGAAGCCCTTGATTCCCCTTTGAAGATTCGGAGCCGTTGTGGAGTCTTCTAGAGGTTAGAGGCTGAAGATCCGATGGTTGGACACGTGGCAGCTCCGGAGCATACTGTGGGAAACAGGTAGCTCCGGAGCTACCTGACACGTGTCAGTTCCGAAGCTTCCCTCGGTCTGAGGTTAGGTCCGGGGGTGCCATTTCGGTACATAGCTCGGAGCTTCCCCCTTGTGGGCGGTAGCTCTGGTTTGACAGTACACGTGGTGACCCTGAGATTAACCATGTTGGAGAAGCGGGTCCGGTTATGTCTGACATGTGGGCCTCCGAAGGTCTTCAAATCAAGTAGATGACTTTCCCTTGAGATCCTTGTAATCTCAAGGGGTGTATGGTTCCCAGGGTGTTGGAGCAAGCGCCGCTGGGGGGGGGGGGGGGGGGGGGGGGAGGGTGAGCGACACCGAACGCGGTGGGGGACGAGGGGGAGCGCCGCCGGTTGGGGTGGGGGCGAGGGCCAGCGCCGCCGGTTGGGTGGGTGGATGATGGTGAGCACCACGAGTGGAGCAAGAGAGGCGGAGATTCTCGACCTCGGACGAGTCGCTCGATTTCCACTCCGATACGAGTGGATCCAGTGATGGGCCGGTTAATCCAAGTCTGAGCCAAATGTATTTTTCATTTAAGAGTGGAATTTGATCCACAAGCGGTTGCAGATCCACATATGACGTGGAATGGGCCTGGATCCACCCCTTCCCAAACGAAGCCTAATTCAAGTTTGATTGGGACTATTGTGGAGGCATCCCCTGGCAAATGAAACGAAGGATGTCACCGAGACATCTACCGTATCACTCAGGAGACTTACGACTAAGGGGTCACAAATCGTTACTACTGGATGCACAGTGCAGAAGAAAAAAGAATTGGAGCCAACGTCCAACCATAGATACACACTGGTGTAGAGGTAGAAGTCCATTACGATCGTTTTCCTCCTCATTCTTATCACAGCAACAACCCTAAGTAGCCGAAGCCGATCAGCACAGCAACAACCGCAGCAACGCTTACACGAATTCCACATGTACCGTTAGCAACAGGTCTAGATTACAGAAGAGAGGAGAGGATTGGAAAAGTTGTCTTGATGAAGAAGAAGAGGAATAGGAAGCACAGGGAGGCAGATACGTGGTTCACAATAGCAAATAACTGTTCGATGCCTTCTCCTCTCTGTTCACTCCTTTTAATACCCAGGCCCAAGGCCACAGACTCACGCAAGTCTTACACACGCCTGGTGCACCTTCTGACATTCTCCCCCCTTAAGAACCTGCTTGCCTCCAAGCAGGAGTTTTCCAAAACTCTTGATGTAGTTGATCAATGTTCGAAAACCTTGTCCTCCGCTGACATGTGCTTCACGGCGTGCGAGTGCCGCCCACGGGTCCACCACGCTGCCGCTGCGTCAGAGAGCATAGGAGCACCATGTTGTAGTAGTGGAACAGTACATCTGGCTCGGCCTGACCTGCAGGATCAGCAACAGCCCACGGTGTGTAGAAGTTGTTGCCGCTCACCAGCAGTGATCCCATCACCCAGTTGCTGCTGTTGCTGGAGATGTAGGAGTTCTGCGCCAAGGAGTCATCTGCGCCCTTGGACAGCTCCTGTGCGCTCTGAAGCTTGCTGTACAGGGTGCTCTTCGCTTTGTGTGCATCTTCTAGCTTCTGCTTGACCTTACAATCATGAAAGATAGAGTTCTGTACACAATCAATAAGCAATTCAACCATTTCAGGCTTGCACTTCAGTGCTTCATAACTGTGGCTCCTCATCTCACTGCTAGCAGATACTTTGACACTTTCACCTATGGCCTCAATTTCACGTACAACAAGCAACTTGATCCTGTTGGCAGTAGATGTAAAATCCATTTTCTTCAGTAGCAGACTCGCACCAGAATGAACATCATTAGCTATAGAAGAACGGATAGTGACTCCTGATGAGCCCTGTGGAACACTTGTGCTAGAAGACCTGATTGCAATATTCATCATCTCAGCAAGACCCACAAATTGTCCACTGGTACTAAGAGAGAGCAACAGGAATGTAGGAGAGCAGTTGCCCAAACACCCCTTTGGTTGAACAGGCAAGAACTCCTGACCCTTAACACCACCAATGCTGCTCAAGGTGGTTTTGGAAGAATTCACCAGAAAAGGCTTCTGATCATCAGCAAGTACAGTAACAACATCTTGCAATGGAGATGATTCATCAGGTTTAGCCTTGCATGTTGGCTTAATTGCAGTAGTTTGTGGCTGCTAGTAAGAGGAAGGTTGCTGATAACACTGAGATCCATAAGCCTGATCAACATTTCTGACACCATACTGAGGATAGCAGGACTTGTCACCATATTCATCCAACTAAAGTGCACCTGCTCCATCCTGGCGTAAAGAGACAGAATACTCACTCCAAATTCCACAATAGCAAGACACGAGGTAAGCACCATAGCATGTGTTGGGGTCCCAGTAATCTTGCTGCCTCCATTGCACCGCTGACAACGCTGGTGAGTTGAGGAATGACTGTGCTCCATTAGACAGGTCATGCAACGGTTTGGTCATTTCCACGAACAGATTGCGGGCGATGGGTGCTGGTGGCCATGGTGGTGAGGGTGGACATCGATGCTCAAGCAGGATGATGTGTAGCAGGATCATGATGTCGATGTTGATGCAAGAACTCCTGCCGGTGCAGCGTTTGAACTCCAAAGCCTTGCCCAGCTCCTTGTTGGTGCCGTGGTGGAGTTGGAGGAGGCTGCGCTCCACCTCGCGCAGTGTGACGTGGCGGTTCTGTAGCTTGAGCAGCGTGAGGTTGGAGCAGGACGCAACAAGGTCGAAGAAGGCGGATGTATTGGGACGCGCTCCCTTGGTGAGCAGCGCTGCCGCATCTTGTCCGCAGCAAGCTGGAAGCTCGACACCACCCAGCTTGGCGTCGCAGCAGCCGGCAGTCGTTCCCGCGAACATCTTGCATGCGAGCGGTGGTGGTGGCCATTGCTATGGAAGAGGACCACGGTGCTCGTCGGAGAGGTCGAGTTCCATCCAATTGAACGGGTTGGCGACGTTGCACATCTTCTCGTGTCCCAGCTCGATGAGGGGCGTCACGGCCAGCGGTGGTGGCCACCATGGTGGTGGAGATGCATCTAGTTATCGCTCGTCGCATAGATGGCCGCACGCGGCATGGATACCGGCGAGCCGCTCCCACGAGTATAGTTCCCCAAATGGGCCGCCCGGCACGAGCCCGATAGGGTCCGGTACAATGGGGCCCGGCACGATGGGGCCTGATCCGTCTTCTGTGCCGGGCCGGGCCATGTCGCCGTGCTTACCATGCGGCCCAGATACGGCACGGAAGCTGTTTTTTCGTACCGGGCCGGCACATCGGCACTGGCGGCACGCTGGCCTCCCGGACGGCCCGACACGGTGGGTTCGGAGGCGGCCGAAGCGGACGGTGGCTCGAGCACGGCCGGCGGGCGGCGGCACAGGCGCCGGGCGAGGCCGGCGGGGAGGTGGCGAGGGCAGCAGAGGCGGGCAGTGCGGCTGGCGATAGGGGCGGACGGCGCGGCTGGCGGAAGGTAGGAGGTGGACGGCGTCGAGCCAGCGGACGGCGCGAGGGCGACAGAGGATCGGCTCTCGGGTGAAATCGTGGGGACGGCGGCTAGGGTTTGAAGGGGTAAAATGGAGGTGGCATTTGTATCTGTATATATATGTGTCTTATTTATAGTTAGATCCAACGGTTAAGAATAAAAATGGCAGATCAACGGTTTTGGTGGCAGCTTTGAAGAGATGTCGGGCCATCATCGGGCCGATCCAAAATTCGTGTCGGGCTCGTGCCGGCCCAACATGCTGGGACGCCGGCCCAGGCACGGCCCGATTATCGTGCCCGGGCCGTCCTGGCACGACTCGCTTCGGGTCGGGTCCGTGCTCGGGCCGTGTTTTTTCGTGTTGGGCCTCGGGCCGCCGGATGGGCCCGGCCCATTTGGGGATCTATACCCACGAGCGCATCTGGTCCACCCCGTCCCGTGTGGCATTGCAGACGTCGAGTACCTTGACCACTAGGGGTGGGCAAAAAAACCGAGACCGAAAAAACCGAACTGAAAAAACCGAGATCGAGACCGAAAAGACCGAAATATCGGGTATCGAGTACCTATTCGGGTATCAAATCTAAATAACCGATATATTAATTTCGAATTCGGGTATCACTCTCGGGTACCCAAAATAACCGAATAACCGAACAATAAAATCTCAAGTTAAATTATGATCTATGAATCCTAAATAATATGAATTTTGATATTTCATTTGTGAGTTTTGATATGTGAAATCATTAGATTAAACTATTTATTTACAATCCATCATTAAATAACTAATAATGTATTGTCTCTCAAGATTAAATTTACGAAGGATATTAAACTTATATTGATTGTTGAGAGCATGAAGTAAGAATAATGTACAATTCGGGTATTTCGGGTAAGACCGAAGACTGAACCGAAATTTAAGTACCAAAAAATTTCGGGTACCTAATATTTCTATACCATGATGAGGACATCAACACCCTCGATACATCCACACCAACTCAGCTACCGGTTTCTGGTCCGATCACTCGCGCTCGTGCACGTCAACTAAACTATGAGGTGAACTCGTTCTTGGCCTTATGTCCATCTTATCTAGACTGTGGAACTACGTGCTTTCTTGTTTTGCTTAGGAACAATGGAGAGGAGCCAATGGGAAGGGAATTCGCGCGGACGGGATTTGGACAGCAGAACAGCACCAACTTGTGACGGCCACCACGATTTCATCCGAACTCCGATCTGGGCGTTCAAGTACTTCCTGGAAAGATTATCAAGTCTACTTTCAAATGGATCTGTCCTCATGTCCATATATATTCGTAGTCAGCCGCAATAGTTATTTTAATACCAAGACCTTTTTCTGTCCAGGGTGCTGCATCACCAAAATTGGGCCCATGGCCCATGTATCGTTTGGAGTCCATTAGGGACTCGTGATTAGGGTTTCTCACGACCCTAGGGAGGTAATAAATAGTAGCAGCCGCCCTCATTAGCTGGTGGGTTTTTGTTTATTCGTAAGTTAGCTTTTGCTGCTTCCTTGTACACGCGCGTGTCGACTAGATCGCCCGTCTACTTGTATCCAGAACCCCACTTTAGATTGATTCAACAGATAAGTCCTTGTTCTTCTTGTTCTTGCATGTTCTTCGATTGCTTGCAGGAACAAAGGCCCTCGTGGTCAGGTTGATTGTGCGCCAGCAAGATTAATACAACTTCGGAGTCGGTGTACCGATCGCTAAGGCGCATCGTCTTGGGGACGGTGTAGTCAGATCGCCAACGTCTTCTCCTCCACAAATCGAACCCTCCTATTCTCATCGAAAGATCGGGAACCAAGATCCTATCAAGTGGTATCAGAGCAAGGTTAATCGGTGAGAGTGCTACCATTACTTTTCATTCCGCTGTTATCATCCTATAGTCCAGAAAAAGCCCAAAAAAATACCAGATCTGTTTTTTTCCATTATTCCTAGACCATTGTGCCTTTTACTTTCTCCACTTAGTCAAGACTTGTTGAGTTCATGGTTGCTTCGACGAGTCAAGTTGCTGGTCTTTAGTTTTGCACCACTAGAGTTTCGAGTTCGTGTCACATTCGGTCACCTAGTTCGAGTCAGATTCGTAGTTCGAGTTTGAGTCGGATTACTAGTTTGAGTTTGAATCAGATTGCTACTTCGAGTTTGAGTCGGATTACTAGTTCGAGTTTGAGTCGGATTACAAGTTCAAATCATATTTCTACTTTGAGTTTGAGTCGTATTGCTAGTTCGAGTTTGAGTCAGATTACGAGTTCAAATCAGATTGCTACTTCGAGTTTGAGTCGGATTGCTAGTTCGAGTTTGAGTCTGATTACTAGTTTGAGTTCGAATCAGATTGCTACTTCGAGTTTGAGTCAGATTAGTAATTTGAGTTTGACAACAAGAAAAAGGCAAGTGCAAAATCAAAAGCCGCACAAAAGCCACAAGCAATTAGTGAAGAAAAAAAAGGCAAGTGCAAAATCAAAAGCCGCACAAAAGCCACAAGCAATTAGAGAAGAAGAAAAAAAGGCAAGTGCAAGATCAAAAGCCGCACGTGCAAATTTTGTTCTAGGGTCTCCTGATTCCATCTAGAGAGAGAGTTTGGGTGACCACCCCAACAAAAAAAAATCAGATTGTTGTTTGGGGTGTTTTTGGTGACGACATTGGTGTCTCGGCTCGCGTCTCTAGTACGGTCTGGACTAAGATCAGCACAGTACTGTCGTAGAATATTTATTCAGCTTGTTGTGATTAAGGTGGTGAAAGTTTGCTCCTTGTGCTAGTTCAGCCACCTAAAGCCATAGATTGACACCCGCTCTTGAAGTTGTTCATTACTTGCTGGTTGCCATCACCTTCTTGCTGAACTTTGTAAGAACAGGTAAGAGCTTGATTGAACAGGTTGAGAGTGAGCGAGTTATCTCCACCAGCACCTTTGTAGCTAGGGATAACGTTACCCTTTCATATTGAATTTTTTTCTACTAACCATGGCAGGAGGAGCAAATACAAATGAAGACGTGCATTCACCTCGCACACGGGGAATTATACAACACTTCGAACGCCAAGTGCGGCTACACACAGAAGCGCTTGATGAGGATTTTCGAGTTACCAGTGACCGCCTTGGTCAATTGGAAAATATGCAGATCGACACCAACACCAAAATCAGCACATTGGAGAGTTCCATTCAAACATTGAACACCTCTATTGGAGCCATCCTGCAGCGCCTTGAGAAGAGGGATCGTGGAAGCACCGCAGATAGACAGGTGAGCAATGCTCCTAGTATTGTACGTGACAATGAAGATGACTATTCTGCAGATACGGAGATTGGGGAAGATGAGGAAGCTAGGCCACGGCGCCGGCTACAACGCAACCGTCAAGGCATAGGTGGACATCGTCGGCGTGAGGTACGCAATCATGAAGATACTTTTAACAAGATCAAATTTAAGATACCTCATTTTGATGGTAAATATGACCCTGATGCATATATTACTTGGGAGATTTCTGTTGATCAAAAATTTGCATGTCATGAGTTTCCTGAAAACGCAAGAGTTAGAGCAGCCACTAGTGAGTTTACTGATTTTGCTTCTGTTTGGTGGATAGAACATGGCAAGAAAAATCCTAATACATACCACAAACTTGGGATGCTTTGAAACAGCTCATGCGGGCTAGATTTGTTCCTTCTTACTATGCACGTGATCTGTTAAATAAGTTACAACAATTGAGACAGGGAGCTAAAAGTGTAGAAGAGTATTTTCAGGAATTACAAATGGGTATGTTGCGTTGTAATTTAGATGAGGATGAGGAACCAGCTATGGCTAGATTTTTGGGTGGTTTAAACCGTGAAATTCAGGACATACTTGCTTATAAAGATTACAATAATGTTACCCGTTTGTTTCATCTTGCTTGTAAAGCTGAAAGGGAAGTGCGGGGACGACGAGCTAGCTCTAGAACTAATATTTCTGCAGGAAAGACTAGCTCATGGCAACCACGCACGACTACTCCTTCGACCGGGCGTGCTTCTCCGCCATCTTCTTCACAAAGTCGGGCAGCACCTTCTTCTTCCAGCAACAAGCCACGTGCTTCTTCCACTAGCTCAGCAGTAAAGACCACCCAAAAGCCCACCGAGAGTGCTTCTTCCGTAGCATCTACCGGACGATCTAGAGACGTTCAATGTCACAAGTGCAAGGGTTTTGGCCATGTGCAGCGTGACTGCCCAAGCAAACGTGTTCTAATTGTTAAAGATGACGGTGAGTACTCATCTGCTAGCGATTTTGATGACAATACATGTGTTTTGCTTGCAGCTGACTATGCAGGTAGCGATGAACATCAAGAAGAGCATATTGGTGCAGAAGATGCAGCGCGCTATGATAGTCTCATTGTGCAGCGTGTGCTTAGTGCACAAATGGAGAAAGCGGAACAAAATCAAAGGCACACATTATTCCAAACAAAGTGTGTCGTCAAAGAGCGATCTTGCCGCATGATCATTGATGGAGGTAGCTGCAACAACTTGGCCAGCAGTGACATGGTGACCAAGCTGGCACTAAGCACCAAACCGCACCCACATCCCTATTACATTCAATGGTTAAACAACAGCGGTAAGGCAAAGGTAACTAGACTTGTGCGAATCAATTTTACTATTGGATCATATAAGGATGTCGTTGAATGTGATGTTGTGCCTATGCAAGCTTGTAATATTCTGCTAGGAAGACCTTGGCTATTTGATAGAGATTCTATGCATCATGGTAGATCAAATCAGTATTCTTTTCTTTACCACGATAAAAAAATTGTGTTGCATCCTATGTCTCCTGAAGCTATTGTGCAAGATGATGTTGCTAGAGCTAAGAAAACTAAATATCAGGACCATGCTAACATTGAGAACAATAACAATGCCAAATCTGTGTTTGATAAGAAAAATGAGATGTCTCTGAAGGGAAAATACTTGTTTGCTACGAAATCTGATATTAATGAACTGATTGCTTCCACCTCTGTTGCCTATGATTTGGTATGCAAAGATGCTTTGATTTCCCTTTACGATGTGCAACATTCTTTGCCTCCTGCTGTTGCTAACATTTTGTAGGAATATTCTGATGTGTTTCCAAGTGAAATACCACCAGGACTACCACCACTTCGAGAGATTGAGCACCAGATTGACCTCATTCCCGGTGCTTCATTGCCCAACTGTGCACCATATAGGACAAATCCAGAAGAAACAAAGGAGACTCAGCGCCAAGTACATGAACTACTTGACAAAGGTTATGTACGTGAGTCTCTTAGTCCTTGTGCTGTTCCAGTTATTCTAGTACCTAAAAAGGATGGATCATGGCGTATGTGTGTGGATTGTAGAGCAATCAACAATATAACCATTCGATATCGTCATCCTCTTCCACGCTTAGATGATATGCTTGATGAATTGAGTGGTGCTGTTGTGTTCTCAAAAGTTGATTTGCGTAGTGGTTATCACCAAATTTGCATGAAACTAGGAGATGAATGGAAAACTGCTTTCAAAACTAAGTTCGGTTTATATGAGTGGTTAGTCATGCCTTTTGGGTTAACTAATGCACCTAGCACCTTCATGAGATTAATGAACGAGGTTTTGCGTGCATTCATTGGAAAATTTGTTGTTGTGTATTTTGATGATATATTGATTTATAGAAAATCCATGGATGAACATCTTGATCACTTACGTGCTGTTTTTAATGCTTTGCGTGAGGCACGATTCTTTGGTAATCTTGAGAAGTGCACCTTTTACACGGATCGAGTCTCTTTCCTTGGCTATGTTGTTACTCCACAGGGAATTGAAGTTGATCAAGCCAAGGTAGAGGCTATTCAGGGGTGGCCTGTACCAAAGACCATCACACAGGTGCGGAGCTTTCTAGGGCTGGCTGGGTTCTATCGTTGCTTTGTGAAGGATTTCAGCACCATTGCTGCTCCATTGAATGACCTTACAAAGAAGGGGGTGCCTTTTTCTTGGGGCACCACACAAGATAACACCTTTACCATACTGAAAGATAAGTTGACGCATGCACCTCTTCTCCAACTTCCTGATTTTTCTAAGACTTTTGAGCTTGAATGTGATGCTAGTGGGATTGGATTGGGTGGTGTTTTGTTACAAGAAGGAAAACCTGTTGCATATTTTAGTGAGAAAATGAGTGGGCCTGTTCTAAATTATTCTACCTATGATAAGGAATTATATGCTCTTGTACGAACTTTAGAAACATGGCAGCATTATTTGTGGCCCAAAGAATTTGTTATCCATTCTGATCATGAATCACTAAAGCATATTAGGAGTCAAGGGAAACTAAACCGTAGGCATGCTAAGTGGATGGAATTTATTGAGTCTTTTCCTTATGTCATTAAACACAAAAAGGAAAAGGATAATGTTATTGCTGATGCTTTATCTAGACGTTATACTCTTCTATCTCAACTTGACTTTAAAATTTTTGGATTAGAAACGATTAAAGATCAATATGAACATGATGCTGATTTCAAAGATGTATTGCTGAAATGTAAAGACGGAAAAACATTGAATAAATTTGTCCTCAATGATGGCTATGTGTTTAGAGCTAACAAGTTATGCATTCCAGCTAGCTCCGTTCGTTTGTTGTTATTACAGGAAGCACATGGAGGCGGGCTGATGGGGCACTTTGGAGTGAAAAAGACGGAGGACATACTTGCTGGTCATTTCTTTTGGCCAAGGATGAGGCGAGACATGGAGCGCTTTGTTGCTCGCTGCACGACATGTCAAAAAGCTAAGTCACGACTTAATCCACATGGTTTGTACATGCCTCTTCCTGTTCCTAGCATGCCTTGGGAGGATATTTCTATGGACTTTGTTTTAGGACTGCCTAGAACAAAGAAGGGGAGGGATAGCATCTTTGTTGTTGTGGATAGATTTTCTAAAATGGCACACTTCATACCTTGTCGTAAAAGTGATGATGCTACACATGTTGCTGATTTGTTTTTCCGAGATATTGTTAGATTGCATGGTGTGCCAAACACAATAGTCTCGGATCGTGATGCTAAGTTTCTTAGCCATTTTTGGAGAACGTTATGGGCAAAATTGGGGACTAAGCTTTTATTTTCAACTACTTGTCATCCCCAAACTAATGGTCAAACTGAGGTTGTGAATAGAAGTTTATCTACCATGCTTAGGGCTGTTTTGAAAAAGAATATAAAAATGTGGGAAGAGTGTTTGCCTCATGTTGAGTTTGCTTATAATCGTTCCCTACATTCTAGTACTAAGAAATGCCCTTTTGAGATTGTTTATGGATTTGTACCCCATGATCCTATTGATTTATTACCTCTTCCTTCAATGGAACGAGTGAATTTTGATGCTAAACATCGTTCTGAATTGATCTTAAAATTGCATGAAACCACTAAGAAGAATATAGAGTGCATGAATGCCAAGTATAAACTTGCTGGTAGTAGGGGAAAGAAAACTATCACTTTTGAACCTGGTGATTTAGTTTGGTTACATTTGCGAAAGGATAGGTTTCCTAATTTGAGAAAGTCTAAATTGTTACCTCGAGCTGATGGTCCATTCAAAGTGTTAGAAAGAATTAATGATAATGCATATAAACTCGAGTTGCCTGCGAATTTTGGGGTTAGTCCCACATTTAACATTGCAGATTTGAAGCCATATTTGGGAGAAGAAGATGAGCTTGAGTCGCGGACGACTCAAATGCAAGAAGGGGAGGATGATGAGGACATCAACACCCTTGATACATCCACACCAACTCAGCTACCGGTTTTTGGTCCGATCACTCGCGCTCGTGCACGTCAACTAAACTATGAGGTGAACTCGTTCTTGGCCTTATGTCCATCTTATCTAGACTGTGGAACTACGTGCTTTCTTGTTTTGCTTAGGAACAATGGAGAGGAGCCAATGGGAAGGGAATTCGCGCGGACGGGATTTGGACAGCAGAACAGCACCAACTTGTGACGGCCACCACGATTTCATACGGACTCCGATCTGGGCGTTCAAGTACTTCCTGGAAAGATTATCAAGTCTACTTTCAAACGTATCTGGCCTCATGTCCATATCTATTCGGAGTCGGCCGAAATAGTTATTTTAATACCAAGACCTTTTTCTGTCCAGGGTGCTGCATCACCAAAATTGGGCCCATGGCCCATGTATCGTTTGGAGTCCATTAGGGACTCGTGATTAGGGTTTCTCACGACCCTAGGGAGGTAATAAATAGTAGCAGCCACCCTCATTAGCTGGTGGGTTTTTGTTTATTCGTAAGTTAGCTTCTGCTGCTTCCTTGTACACGCGTGTGTCGACTAGATCGCCCGTCTACTTGTATCCAGAACCCCACTTTAGATTGATTCAACAGATAAATGCTTGTTCTTCTTGTTCTTGCGTGTTCTTCGATTGCTTGCAGGAACAAAGGCCCTCGTGGTCAGGTTGATTGTGCGCCAGCAAGATCAATACAACTTCAGAGTCGGTGTACCGATCGCTAAGGCGCATCATCTTGGGGACGGTGTAGTCGGATCGCCAACGTCTTCTCCTCCACAAATCGAACCCTCCTATTCTCATCGAAATATCGGGAACCAAGATCCTATCATACCATTTCGGGTAGTGATTTTTAAAAACTGAAATTCAAAAAAACCGAAATGACCGAACCGAATTTACCAGGTAGACCGAACGCCCACCCCTATTGACCACGCACTTCCGGGGCTCGACCAGCACCTTCTTCCATTGGGGTGCGAACACGCGACGGAGGAGATTGTTCACCTGAGGCTGCGCAGACGCGTCGCAGCCGGCAGCGAAGTCGGCGGGGAAGACGCCGCACGCGACGAGGAAGGTGCCCTTCGGGTTCTCGTCGAAGTCAAAGCCGACGAAGTCAGCTACGACGACGTACGGTTGCTTGGGGTGGAGGCTCATTGGCACGGTGATGTTGGAGATGGGAAGGCGGGCGTTAATGACATCAGGATCTGCGGTCGCGGCGGAGTTGTTGACGTCCTGGAGGCGGTCGATCTCGTCCGCAACTAGAGCGAGGATCGGTATGAGCGGCGACGCGGGGCCGTTGGAGAAGCGTGGTGGCACCGCGAGGTCGATGGAGAGGTGTGCGGGCTCTAGCACTGTGTGATGATGCTGCTCCTTCTCTTTGGGCTCCGGCTGTTGCTCCAAATCATCAGCGACGCTCGACGTGAAGGGCTCTAACTCCGCTTGCTGCTGCAGCTAAGAGGCTGGATCCGGCAACCGTGCTGGAGCGCGATTTTGTACGGACGTCCATCCGCTTGTGGCTCCGACCAGAGTTGTCTGCTTGTGCGCATCGAAACGGCTGTTGAGCTTCTCCCTCCGCTAGGCGAAGAACCGAGACATCTCCTCGCGAAACTGCCTCAGCTCCTCAAGCAGCATCTGCGTGTTGGAGTCCATTGGAGAATCATAAGCTCTGATACCAATTGTTAGCAACAGGTGTAGATTACAGAACAGAGGAGAGGATTGGAAAAGTTGTCTTGAGGAAGAAGAGCAGGAATGGGAAGCACAGGGAGGCGGATACGTGGTTCACAATAGCAAATAACTGTTCGATGCCTTCTCCTCTCTGTTCACTCCTTTTAATATCCGGGCACAAGGCCACAGACTCACGCAAGTCTTACACACGCCTGGTGCACCTTCTGACATGTAAGGAGAATGAAAGCCTTGCCCCAGTGTGCTAACACCTTGGGCACATCAAGGGCTTCAGGACAAGGCCACTGGGAGTTGGCGGCTAGGTTGTGCCATGGTGGAACCCCTAGCCCTACATCTCATATTTACAGGGCACACTAATGGACTTTCAGATCATAGGCCCATTAATACCCTAATCTCTTATGGACTAAATATCTACTAGACCTTTAATCCAAATTGTTATGATTGCTTCTTGAGCATTGTCACCAACAATCTCCCACTTGCACTAGAGACAATGATGTAGGCAAGTTTTTCAATATTCTGACACATTTAGACTTTGTGGGAACACAATATTTCAGTACCAAAGTTTTGGTGAACTACAGTTTTTAAGATGGCATGCCGATACAAAGTATTCCAATACCACAGTTCTGTAATACCACGGTTTTGCAATACATATGACTATTCGGGAGCATAGTATTTTACCACAATTTTACATTCAAAATAGAAGTACAATCATTCAAATCGTGTGTCCTTTGTCCCTAACTAATTGATTTACAAGCTAGAAAAAAAATCAATCCTAAAATAGGACTATGACAATCGAAGAGCCCTGCTCCTAACCACTACCTCAATACTGCCATGCCAACCATATTTCTTTAGTCAACTACAAAGTCATCCATGCACCAAAGCACAATAGATCTAATCGGCCAAAAAATAGGAAACTAATGGGCGGACCATACACTAATAAACCAAAAATTAGTTCTTGCTAATCTCATCCAAAACAGGAAACTAATCACGTGGCAGCAACAAGCATCAAGAGCAAGCAAGCATCGACAAAGAAAAACTTTGGTTCGGACCAAAATTTTCTATACCCCAAAAATACTGCAGTATACACAAAACTGACGTTTTAAATACAGAGTTTTTGAGTTGGTTGCCAAACACCATTTTGTAAAAAATACCATAGAAAAACACCATTTTCTCAAATATCAAAGTATTGCTCTAAAACTTCAGTGTGTTCCCAAACACAACCTAGGTGTGTGAGTGTTCACAGTCATTAAATGCTAAATTTGACCGTCAATTCACCTCATAAAATTATGAAATTGAGATCACAACATAGTGGTACGAGTTAAAACTACTAAATTCCACAAGTGTTAGTGTCTATTTGTATGCAGGTGAATTAGACCCCAGAATACCCAAGCATACAGGGAGCAATCCAAAAAGTTGCCATTTGACGAATCAGGCGATGACACGAGGCATCACATGGATCCATCACTCATTCCCAAGCGTATCTAAGGAGATCCAATAGTGTCTCACCCGGGAAGGTGGTCAGAGCCTACTTGGAAGTGACGCCGAGAAATCACAGCTGAGTGGGGGCCAGGACCAGGTCAGCCGAACCCCCTAGTCGGCCGATTGACCCTGGCGCCAAACCGGTCAGCCTCAACGTGTTGGCTTCCTGCGGCTCTGTGATGGCGATAATCATTGGTTCATGCGCTAATTATGGTGCCAAACCGATTGAACTCGCGTATAAATACCACCTCACTCCCTCACTTCTCAACACACCACTAGCTTGAGAATAGTACTCCACTCAAAAATTTTAGAGCTGCCCTAGAGACCAACCAAGTAGAAGGAGGGTGAGGAGGAGCTAGGAGCAGGAGGCTTGGGCTTGTCAAGTCCCTCTTCCACACTTTTACCTCTATAAGAGTTCTGCCAGAATCGAGAAATAAATTTCTGTGAATTCAACACAAGTTTGATTTTTATTTTGTAGTAGTTTGCTTTCGTAACTGCTTGTGGGTTCACTGCTTTAATTATAAGAGGCTCTAGTCGTAGCTTTGCATTCAAAACGATTAGAGTTGTGAATTAGAATTTAAGTGTGGTGCTTAGGTTAGAGTTCATTAGTGGACATCTCATAGATCCGCGGATTGAAGAGGTACATAGTAGGTGGTGACATCCCTATCTATCCTTAGTAATCCTCCACGTTCGGCTATGCCATAGGCTCGTTGCAGGAATCGTCTTGGTGTTGCCAAGGGTGAATTCAGCCCGAAGCAAGCAGCTGTCTAGACTATTGTGACCTAGATTTCAAACCATTGAATTCCTCTAAAATACTTGCCTACCAAATAAACTATGTGTCCTTGGGAGAACGAGTTAGAATATCTCTCACACGTTCCTTGCATTTGATACCCTTGATAATACTCTTTAAGGGGAAGTGCTACAACAATACTTTCATGTACTTGCTGATTATTCTGTTTTCGTGAGAAATACCAACAAGCATTTCTGGCGCTGTTGTCGGGGAACGGTTGCTATTGATCTTCAAACTTGTTCACCCCCATATCTATTCTCTTTCTTTAGTTCTTACCTTTTCACAACCAATATGGAGCAACCAACCATTCTTTCTTATTCTGCCATAAAGGCGAGTTCTGTGAGCCACCACCATCGGCATAATCTATTTGCTAAACCAACTATGAACACCGTCGTGGCTTTATAGCCATGGTTCAGGAACAATCCTTCTCAAGAACGGATTGGAAAGAATTACGGGACAAGAAAACCCTTACCACCATCTGCGAGAGTTTGAACAATTGTGTTCTTGCCTTTTAATTAAAGGCATGACACAAAAAATCTCAAATGAAAGTTGTTTCCTTTTTTCTCTCAAAGAAAAAGTGAAACAATGGTACACCCATAATGTGGGAAAATAAATGGTGATTGGAAAGAATTACGGGACAAATTTTGTCTTGCTTTCTTTAAATATCCCGAATTGTTTCCCTATGAATGGTAGTGCTACGCTTCCATCAGATAGAAAAGAAATCGATAGGTGCAACCTGGGATAGGTTTTTTCTTTTATGAAATTCTAGCCCAGATATGTTAATCCCTGATCCATTGTTATTGCAACATTTCTTTATGGGACTTAACAAAAAATCTTCCATATATCTCGACACTACGGTTGGAGGATGTCGATACCCTGCATTCCAAGTATCCCTTCGTACTAGAAGAAGACACGTCAAGTTCGACCTTCTAGTGTTGAAGACTTCCGGATGCAATACGTGTATCGCAGTACCAGACCTACCTACCTCCTTAGGGTATCTCCGGTGCTGCCACATCTCCCACAATGTTCGACCTGCCTCCCTCCTTAGGGTGGCTCTTTTGCTGTCGTGTGTCCCAGGGCGCTGGACCCGCCTCCCCGACAGGGGAAGCTCCCCTGCTGCCACGTGTCCAGTAGCTCCGGACCTGCCTCCACACAAAGGGAAGCTCTGGAGCTGCCACGTGTTACATGCCCGGACCTAACTCTGCAATGGGAAGATAGTGGGATCTCGAATGGCACGGACATGTAAGGTGTAAAAGCCCTAAACTCAGAGTACAAATTTTAGAGAGGAGAATTAAAAATTCAGATGGGAAAAATAAATTGAAATGGCAATTCAGAAATCAAACTAATTCAAACTTCGATAGAGGGAATTCAAAAATTCAAAATAGCTCATGTTCAAACCTTGATAAATTAAAATTTTGAGTTCACTGTTAGCTTCCAAATATTCCAAGTACCACCCCTGTAAATTTCCATAAAATTTGGGTCACATTTTCAATTTAATTCAATGGGTACATTGAATTCCATTCAAATTCAAATTTGAATTTATATTTCACCTGAAACTGTCCAAATTTGAAATCCAATTCCAGAATCTGAATCTACACATTTGATTTGGTCCCTCTACATAAACCTAGGATTCTTCGACATTGTTAGGTGGTGTTTTGAAGGAACAGAGAAGTGGGCTAGTTATGACGAGGGGGACCCACTGGTCAGTACCCTACACTGTACGCCGTTTTTTCTCTGCTCCTCCGCTCGACACCACGACGCTGCATGGCACCATGGCGACGGCTTGGCCAAGTTGCCCAAGTTACCGCTTCACAGCTGGGTTTTGCCTTAAAGAGCCTCCCTCTCATCCTTACCCTCTCCCACGGTGAAACAACGATGATCTCCTCTGTTCTTGCCGCCAGCGCCATCTCTGACCGCCTCCCTCTTCTCCACTTCATCCGACATTCTAGCCATTGATTCATCATGCTCCAAGAGGATAAATGTACCCCCTCTCGTTACTCTATCTTCTCCAACTGTTGGTTCAAAGTTTCATGACCTCAATCCGTGGTATTTCTCAGTTTTACCGAAGCCGCCGTTTTGCCGCCGCGAGGAAGCAACTGCCTCCCCGTCGCACCGGCACTTCAAGCTTTGTCTCGAGCTGCTCCCGAAAGCAAAGAGGATCTCCGAGACACCTCCTTCCTCATGGTAAAAGTCGTTCTTCGTTTAATCCATTATCGATTGAGTATTCTTCATTTTTGTCTCGGTACATGTTTACACTTTGAGCTAGGTCATCGATTCAATTATGTTTCTATGCACAAATATTGTCTAATCTAGTTAGGGGATATCTTCTACATGTCTGAGCGCATCACCTAGATCAAGAATCGATGAAAATAATCGACCACATACGGAGTATTTGGAGTTTTCTATGGCTCCTTTGAAAAGTGTTGCGGTTCACCGTCGAAGTCAACTTTGCCGGCTATTCCATCCCTTTTCCTCCCCATGATCATCTTCCTTATTCCCCTTGAAACCTCCCAAGCCTTTTCCCAATGTGTTGGTGCCATTTCGGAGTAATCCTGACAAGGCCGAAACACCACCCGCCGCCGCCGCCGCCACCGTCGTACACGGGTTAAAGGGCATCGCTGGCGTTTGATGACCTCCCCATCGTGCTCAACACCATGGAAAATGGTTACGCGGCGAGTTTTAGGGAGAGAGAAGGCAGGGAAAGCCGAGCCGACGAGCTCGCCGGTGCAGCGCCACCGCAGCCGCGTCGCGCGTCCAAGGTTGAAGATGACAAGGTGGGCCCCGCGTGTCAGCCGCTGTTTAATGCCCTCGGGATTAGGTGTTGCCGCGGGATCTGTGGTGGCTGCATGGTTTAACCCCGTGGCCCTTCTTGTGGCCCAGCTGTGATTGGTCCATTTAAATGAAGTGGGACCCAGGTTTGATTATTCAAACTTTTCCTTTGGAAACTAATTCCAGAAATTGAGCCAACTTCAAAAATCAATTACTCCTCGCATACTTGCTCAAATAATTCCAAATAAATTCAGATAGAATCATATTGACCCCAACTTTGCAGTGGTGCAATTTGTTGGACATGAAACTCCCAGAATACTCATAATTAATTCCTTTGAACTAACTTCTAGGGAAATTAATTACCCTTGTTCTGTTAATTGGAAAATTCCCAATCTTGGTCAGGACACTCCATAAAATACCCTTATTCTCCAGTAAAAATGTCAGGTTCATTTGACTTCAATTACTGGGTGGATCAGTGTTCCAAATCTCTTTGTAGTTGAAAAATTAAGAAATGTACAAAAACATTTCCAGAATTTTACCAAACTTGTAAAATATATTCCTCCTTGTAGGAAGCTCAGAAAATTATGAAACCAATTTCACTAGAACCAATAAAACTTCTTATACCAAGATCATCCATTGTTAGACATGACAAAGCTCTAGAATTAATACCAAATTTCAGAGAAGGCTTTTAATTGTTGGAATTTTAGAGACAACGAGCTTCCTTGAACATCTCCAATTTTTGGACCAGATCTTTCTCAAAGGACCTAGTACCCAATGTAAAAATCCCAAAGCCAATTAAAATCAATTGCATACCTAAACATTATTAGAATGTCTTTTATAAAGTTTCATTATCACTCATGTACTATATATATATTAAATATCATATAGTTAACGAGAGCGAGGAGGAGCCGGAGGCCTTGGACACTATCCTCCTAGAATCTAACTTTCCCTTCTGACTCCCAACCAGGCAAGCCCTGATTTGCATTTAAGTGCTATTTCAAAGTTTCTAATTGTATCACTTATGTCTAGGATGAATTTTGTGCATTAGGGCTAAGGTGCTTGTTACACCACTTGCATGACCCACAAATCCCATGGAGTATTGGGTAGGTCTACAACCCAACAAGTAGAAAATGCCATGCCTAAGTTTTCAGGAATTCGATAGAAGTTGAGTAGTTGGATTATACTCGTGAGATAGGATTTTATCACACGGGATGGAGTTTATCAAAGAATGGTTTATGAATATGAATTGGAGACCGAGCAGCAGGATAGGGTGCAGCAAGATGTGGTCTCACGTGCGTAGTCCTGCTTGTGTCGATTGAGGACCGATCCGTGTGCGGCCCTGCTGGACAAGTTTGAACTGTATCGGATGCATACTAAGCATATGGAACCAAGGAAACCGATGTAACTTGATAACTTGGGTGTCGAGGCATAGCCCACTGTCGATAGGGGTAGGTTGAGAGCAGCAAGGTGTAAATCGGCCGGCGGGCATAGACACGCTCCATGCGGGGACCTAATGCCTGCGATGGTAGGACCGGTTCAGTGTTTGAGTTTCTGGTGAAAGGTTGTTGCGTATGACCTGGTGAGGAGCACAACACGCTTCTTATGCACGGGTGTACGTGACATGTTATTCGGGTGTCTACTGATTGCAATCACCATCCCTTGTGGTTATTTGAGTACCGCTTGTTCACTAGGCTATGACATAGTAAATACTGAAGAAGCCAGAAGAATATGATGTATTGAATTATAATTGCTTTGCAACTATGATTGCTATAGAATATGCTCACTAATGTTCATTTTACAAAACCTTTAAGTTGCCGTTAATGAACTTGAAAAATTAAGGATCAACATTTAGGCGAGTCATTTACTGCTATAGCAATTCCTATGTTAAGTATCCCTGCATGCAGAGTTCCATGTTTAGATGAGACGATTAAGTCTTGCTGAGCCTTCGTGCTCACGATTTGTTTATTAAGTTGCTTGAAGGTGATACATATGAGGAAGGTCCTGAAGATGAGGCGATGCCCTCGTTGGGGTATACCGCCGAGCAGGAGCCCTGCACGCCACTGCGAATTTGTGTGTTGCTTGTGTGTAGCGTCCCCGGGCTGGACAGCTGCACTTTTGCAGAGCTAGACTGAGAGTTTAGCTATGAGTATTACTTCTGCTATAGATTATGTTTGTAAAAAAACTTTTGTTGTTTCTATAAATAAAACTTCGTATTTTTTCTTATTTTTTTCGTATGTGCTGTTGAGTCCTGCATCGCACGGCACCACCCTCTGCGATTCTTGGAATGTGCGAACGCGTCCTCACAGACTGGTATCAGAGCCTCAATGGGAATAGCACACTCAAAAATAGTCTATTTTGAAAATTAGAAGTAGTCGAGTGAGGATTAGATCTATGCCCACATAACGTCTATTATAGTATTAGTTATTTAAGGTGAGAAGCTAACTTATGTTTTATTATATTCTGTAACGACGTCAGGTAAGACGTAAGGTATGCCATCACAAGCGGATCAATTGCGTTAAACTCACCATGCGAGAGGTAGCATGTGTTTGTTTTCGTGGCTTGGCACAGAAAGTTAATATGAGTCTTTGAAACTCTCCATGTTAACATATGACACGCGGTAACCCAACGTGCTTCAAAGTTAGTGGAAGCCCCTGGCCCCTGTCGGGTGGGACATAACCCGCTGCGCCCCCTACTGGTGCAGCACTATGCAAAGACGTGGGACCCCGTCGGGTGGTAGAAAACCCGATCATGTACCTCAAGACGTGGCTTAGCTCGGGGCGGCCCGTATGGAATGATACGAGACAAATGTTTTTACTTTCATATATAGTATTGTGAAATGATCGCCCGTGCGGGCTGTGCTGTACGGTACCATATGATTGATCTATCACTTGTGTGTAGTTGCAGGACACTAACCACGCTTTAAGTAGCTCGAGTTGAAAACATATGCGAGTGAACATCATTAGTGCCACCGTTGAGACGTATGCCAGAATACCAGCTTAGGATTTTCTTTGGTGAGAGCGCAGTACCGGCATTGCATTTGAGTTTCATCAGGCACGTCGACGATGATATCCGTTCTGGAGGTGTGACTCGACAACAAGTAAAAATTTCCAACTTAGGACTAAGTTTGAATTTGTAATCTCTATTCTGGAGCGTGCTGGTCAGGTTTACAATTAATCATGTGGTCGTTGTTGTAAGCAAGCATATGGTTTGGAAAAATGAGGAAGTCACCCACAAGTTTCATTTTCAGCTCCAAGGAAGATTTCACGATTTAAAACTTGAAAACTTCATTTGAACTTAAATTGCCCAGTTCTTGGATCAAACTGTCAACTGGACAGAAAATTGACTAAGTTTGAAATAGCATAACATCCTGTATAATTCACCCCTGAAGGTTTACCATACATGGTTGGAAATTTTATAGAGTCCTCTAAAACTCTTATGTGAAACTTCATATCAGAATCCCCCTGTAAGCTAATGAAAAATTCAAATTTCCAAACTCTGTTAAAACTGGACAGCTTCTGTATCCTGTCACTGTCTTGATCATATCTCTTAGTAAAATTGACAAATGACTTCAGGTAGTACATTTATGTAATCCTGAGGATGTATACAACAATGTTGTAATTTTTTATTTTTGCATATTTTGATATTTTGTATCTGGAAAAATGTGGACAAAATCAGCCTTAAACAAAGGAGGTGCTGTCAAAAATTTTCAAGAAACACTGTCAAAGTGCAAAAATCATATCTCCTCATACAAAAATGATCTGGAGGCAAATAAATACATTCTGGAAAGCTCCTTGAGTGTACTACAACTTTGTAGTTGAACACAATTCCTGAATGTGCGTTTAACTGGATGACAGTTTCGGATTTTCCAAACTGGTGAGCTGGAAAAGAAACTGAGACAGAAGTTCAGTGTTATGTTTCATTTGGCATTTGAATTTGAATTCACTTTCATAATTCAATTATCACATCCATGATCTGCTTCCAAAAAAAGTTGTTGAATTTGAGTATAGGGACTCATTCAAATACTTTTTTTTTTATAGATGGAGGATGTGATGCTATTATTGCTAGACGGATGGGTGTTCTCCACGTGCGCCAACTATCCGGGCTTCCCGATCATGCTACGGGAAGTGCTCCCACAGTTTGGTTTCATCGAAATGCCAGGCTATTGGGGTCAAGAGACAGTTGACATACGCGTACTGTCATGCACCGTTCTGGTCGATGTTCCTGCTAGTCCACGTCTTTATGGATGGGCTCCTTTTTCGGTCACTATCGAAGGAGCTCATTTGGAGGACATGTGGGCCATTGCAGCGGGCGAAGCGCTTATGAAGATTTGCGAGCTTTATCAAGATGCCATGGCTGGGACACAATTTGCACTTCTCCCAGTCCGTGGTGTGGCTGGTCTTGAGTGCCAACGTCATATGGTTGAGGTCTATCAACCGAATGATGACACGACATCGACAACACTTGGAACGTATGTCGCTGCATCCAGCATGGTGGTTCTTATACAAAGTGCAATTATTCAGCAGCAGGTCGAAGCCTTGAGGCAAGCGATTGAACGGGGTGACACTCTTGATTACATCAATGAGAACCTACGTTCATTCCTGGCCACGACAAATCACCGGCTGAATCAGTGCGAGAACCAACTGCATCGCACTCACACTGGACTGCGAAAAGCTCACGCCAAACTGAGGCAAACTCGCAAGGAACTGCAGCAAGCTCGTGATGGACTGCAGACGAGTCAACTGGTGGTGCAGCAACAGCAAGAGCAGCTGTTGGTGATCACCGAGGAACGAGATGAAGCAATCAAAGAAGCGTGGGGTTGGGAATTCGAGGCAGGCCAACATCAGGAGGACTTGTCGGAAGCTGACACACAATTGCCGCACCCAGTCATGTATCCACCGGTGGATGCCATGCCGCTGAATATGGGCGAGCAGGTGCTCTCAGGTTCTGAGGAGGAAGAAGATCCTGAAATACTCGAGTTCATCGATGAGGAAGCATTAGAGTAGGATGGGGCAGCACTACTGCCATCACGGGGCAACGTATAGTTAGTGGTTGCTCGTGTTTATTCTGTAGCCATGTTTGTATCATATTATAAATAGTAGTGGGTGTGTACGAGATGACAAGGTGTGTATGACGACTCATGGAGACCAGGTATAGTTGAGATGCACTTCCATAGAGGGAGTCCGTCATTTTGGAGTTCACTACAGTAAACTTGGTCATGAGATAATATATCTTGTATAAATTTGTACTTTATCAATATATGTGAAAGTTATGAAATTATCACATTGTCAATACTCGCACTACTATGCTATAGAATGGATGAAGAAAACAAACATGTTGCTGATTTTTAAATCATGTGGAAGCAGCATGGTGCGTACACGCTCTACGCCCGAGATGGGAGGCTCTAGCCGGGGTCGTGAGAATGAATCTCTGACCCGGAGCAAACCACAACACCGCAGCAACAAGCTCCTCCACCACCACCACTTGAACCTACGAGGACTCTCGTGGAGATTCTGGCTGCAGTACTCGGCTCGCGCGATGAGCAAACTGAGTTACTGAGAATGTTGGTGCAGAATTCATCTCGTCAAGGGGGGTGACAAGACAATGGGCAACGCCAGCCCCAAACTCGGACTTCTTGGTGATGCATTCACCGGCCTTCACGGAGGCCGAGGAGCCTCTGGAGGTGGAAAACTTTATCTGAACACTCGAGGCAAAGTTTGGTCTGCTATGATACACAAAATAACAGAAGACGCTATTCGCAGCGCAAAGACTTTAGGGATCCGCCGGTGCTTGGTGGGTGAACTACATTGCGTCACTGCCGATTGGTCATGTGGTCACCTGGACCGAATTCTTGGAGGCGTTCCACGCCTACCATATACCTCCCGGTATAATGAAGAGGAAGCTTAAGGAGTTTCTGGAGCTAAAGCAAGGCGGGAGGAGTGCCCATGAATACTCCCGCGCATTCAACCATCTAGCACAGTACACGCCGGAGTATGTTGGAACGGAAGACAAAAAGTGAGACACTTTCTTTCGGGGCCTTAATCCCAAGATGAAGGTCCAACTCGCACAATGCAATCGCGACACCTTCAACGACATCATCAATGTCATGATTGTACAGGAAGACGCTCAGCGTGAGCTCATTTCTGATAAGAGGAAACGGAGCGCGCCGTCGAGCAGCAGTGGTGGTGGTCCCCAAAAATACCATGTGGTATATCCCTCACCATCCGGTCAGCGATGGCAGACACCGGCGCGACGGCAGCAGTTCCGCGGTCGTTCTTTCAACGCACCGAGTTTTCGACCGCCATTTTCACAGCAGCAGCAGCAACGGATGGTTCCACATGCGTATCCACCTCCACCACGTGCACCGGGATTCTGTCTGCAGCTTGGTGGGAACCCGACACAATACACGTGCTACACGTGTGGCCGCGTTGAGCATTTTTCATGGGACTGCTCTGAACAGCAACAAGGCAGCAGACAAGCACCATATATGGGTAGAGCTAAGCACCACAACCAGCCCAAGAAAACAGCAGCAAAACCAGCAACTTCCGCCACCTAGCTATCGAAGACGTGCCGGAAGGCGAACCCGTCTTTGCGGGTACGTTTTCTCTACTCTGAAATCCCGTAGTCATATTATTTGACTCTGGTGCCACCCATTATTTCATTAGCCAATCATATGTCATCAAATATCAATTACCTATCATTCCCACAAAATGTCCATATTTGATTTGCTTTGCGGGTGGGAAAGTAGCAGCCGATAGGATTGTCTATCGGACACCACTTGAGATGGGTGGAAATCTATATCCGACTTCTCTAATTATATTAAAGAGTCAGAAGCTTGACGTCATGTTAGGAATGTCTTGGCTACACCGTCATGGTGCTGTTCTCAACATCGTTCCACGTGTGGTCCACTTAAACTCTCCACTACATGAACCACACACTCTCATTCTAGACCGCCTTATCCAAGAAATTTCAGCCACATACAACACTAAATCCACCAAGCTTGAGGACATTCGTGTGATCCGTGAATATCCGGACGTGTTTCCCGATGACCTTGCGGGTATGCCACCGGATAGGGACATCGTGTTCAAGATTGAACTTATTCCGGGAACCATGCCTATTTCTCGAAGGCTGTACAAGATGGCACCAAATGAGTTGGTGGAATTAAAAGAGCATTTGAAGGACCTACTGGACAAAGGTCTCATATGCCCATGTTCATCACCTTGGGGCTGCTCCGCATTGTTTGTAAAGAAGAAGGACAAGACGGTACGTCTATGTGTGGACTATCGTCTGCTCAATGTCGTGACAATCAAGAACAAGTATCCACTACCGCGCATTGATATCTTATTCAATCAATTAGTGGGTGCTAAGGTTTTCTCCAAGATGGATCTTCGGTCCGGATATCATAAAATAAAATCCGACCGGAGGATATACCAAAGACGGTATTCTTGACAAGATACGAACTCTATGAATATCTCGTCGTGTCGTTCGGACTTACCAACGTGTCGTTCACTTCATGTATTTAATGAATTCAGTGTTCATGCCGTAGTTGGACAAGTTTGTCGTGGTCTTCATTGACGACATTCTGGTGTATTCAAAATCAAAGGAAGAACACGTCAAACACTTGCATATCGTGCTCCAATAATTGCGAGATCACAAACTTTATGCAAAGTTCAGCAAGTGCGAGTTTTGGATCAGACAAGTGCCATTTCTTGGTCACATTATTTCAGCGGAGGGTATCGTTGTTGATCTTAGCAAAATTGTGCAAGTGATGAAATGGAAGTCTCCAACGTCTGTTCACGAGGTTCGCAGCTTCCTCAGATTAGCGGGATATTATCGGAGGTTCATTCTGATTTTCTTTGCACTTACTTCGACTTCGATCTGTCCCTGGCTTCTCAAAAATCACTAATCCAATGACAGAGCTGCTGAAAAAGGGGACCAAATATATTTGGAGCAAGGCATGTGAGGATGCTTTCAGGCATTAGTGAAGCATTTCACAACAGCCCTGGTGTTAGTTCAGCCGGATATGACCAAATTTTTCGACGTTTATTGTGATGCGTCTGGCATTGGTCTCGGCTGCGTGTTAATGCAAGAAGGTCGCGTGATCGCGTATGGATCATGGCAGCTCCAAAATCACGAGCAGCATTATCCAACTCATGACCTTGAGCTCGCTGCTGTGGTGCTTGCTCTGAAAATGTGGAGACACTATTACTTGGCAATCTAGTTCATTTCTACACCGATCACAAGAGCCTAAAATATATCTTCACTCAGAAGGAGCTGAATATGCGACAGCGAAGATGGTTAGAGCTGATCAAAGATTATGAGATTGAAATTCATTACCATTCCGGCAAGGCGAATGTGGTTGCCGATGCGCTAAGCCGCAAGTCCCACATCAATAATCTGTCCATTACCCCGAGGGACGAGGACGAGCCAAGTTCATACTTGGTTCCATATGGAGTGTTATATAATCTCGCTCTCATTCCTATCATATAAGAGGACATTATGGAAGCTCAAAAGAAAGACGCGGGTATGTCGCACATTCGGGGGAGAATGAAGAATTGGGAAATGAAGTGTTTCCGGAGTGATGAACATGGTACTCTATGGTTCAAAGACTGTATAGTGGTACCCCGTGACATGACACTTTGGAAGAAAATTTTGAACGAAGCTCACTTGTCCAAGTATTCTATTCATCCGGACAACAACAAGATGTATCAAGATCTGAAAACTAGATTTTGGTGGTCACGGATGAAAAGAGAGATTGTGAAGTACGTATCCGGGTGTGATACATGTCGGCGAGTGAAATCTGACCACATCAGAAAGGCCGGACAGCTGCAACCATTGAAAATTCCGGCGTGGAAATGGGAGGATATTAGTATGTATTTCATTGTCGGTTTGCCTCTCACCTTCCACAAGCATCATTCGATTTGGGTGATAGTCGATTGACTAACCAAATCATCTCATTTTATCCCTGTACATACAAAGCATATTGCCAAGAAATATACGGAGTTGTATATTGCAAGAGTCATGTGCTTGCACGGAGTTCCCCGGACAATTATTTCAGATCGCGGTGCGCTCTTTGTTGCTCGTTTCCGGGAGCAGCTGCACTCATCATTGGGGACAAAAATGATCCGAAGCTCCACATATCACCCGCAGACAGATGGTCAAACTGAGCGGGTGAATCAAGTTTTGGAAGATATGCTACGCGCTTGTTCCATCCACCACGGTAAAAATTGGGATGATCATTTATCGTTGGTGGAGTTCTCATATAAAAATGGCTATCAAGCTAGCATCAAGATGGTGCCGTATGAAGCTCTCTACGGCTGGAAATGTCATTCACCACTCAACTGGTGTGAATCCGGCGAGCGAGTGATATATGGTATTGATCTTGTGAATGAAGCTGAAGAACGAGTGCGAGTGATTCAAGCCAATCTCAACGCTGCTCAATCTCATCAGAAAAGCTATTCGAATAAAAGACGTCGACCTCTCCACTTCGACATCGGAGACCACGTTTATCTCCGTGTCTCTCTGATGAAAGGGATTTATCATTTCTGAGTGAAGGGAAAGCTTGCTCCACGATTCATCGGTCCGTTTGCCATCATTGAAAAATGCAGACCCGTGGCCTATTGTTTGGAGTTACCGGCGTCTCTTGCTGGTGTTCATAATGTATTTCACATTTCTCAGCTGCGGAAGTGCCTTAAATCCCCAGCTGAAATCTGCACCAAAGACCTTGGAGCCCTCCAACCGGATCTCACTTATTATTAGTATCCGATCCGGATTATCGATGAAAAGACTCGCGCCACCAGGAACCAAACTTGGGAATGCGAGGACTATATCCAATCAAACTATCCGGATTTATTATCATCTCATATCCGGTAATCTTTTTACCTCCGTCTCTTTTATTTGTAATCTCAGGACGAGATTCTTTTGGGGAGGGGTGTAAAAGCCCTAAACTCTGAGTACAATGTTCAGAGTGGAGAATTAAAAATTTGGATGGGAAAATAAACTGAAATGGAAATTTAAAAATCAAACTAATTCAAACTTCAATAGAGGGAATTCAAAAATTCAAAATTGCTCAGCTTCAAACCTTGATAAAATAAAATTTTGTGTTCACCTTTAGCTTCCAAATATTCCAAATAGCACCCATTTAAATTTTTCATAAAATTTGGAGCACATTTTAAAATTAATTCAATGGCTACAGTGAATTCCATTCAAATTCAAAATTGAATTTAAATTTCACCTGAAACTTGTCCAAATTTAAAATCCAATGCCAGAATCTGAATCTACACCTTTGCTTTGGTCCCTCTACAAAAATATAGAATTTTTGGACATTGTTAGGTGGTGTAATTGATGGAACAGAGAAGTGGGCTGGTTATGACAAGTGGGACCCACTGGCCAGTACCCTACTATGTATGCCGTTTTTTCTCTGCTCCTCCGCTCGACACCGCAACGCTGCATGGCGCAACAGCGATGGCTTGGCCAGGGTGCCCAAGTTACCACTTCACAACTGGGTTTTGCCTTAAAGAGCCCCCCTCTCATCCTTACCCTCTCCCACAGTGAAACAAAAACGAGCTCCTCTGTTCTTGCCGCCAGCGCCATCTCTGACCCCCTCCCTCTTCTCCACATCAGTTGGTCGTTATAGCCATCAATTCATCGTGCTCCAAAAGGATAAAAAAGTACACCCACTCGTTGCTCTGTCTTCTCCAACTGTTGGTTCAAAATTTCCTGACCTCAATCCGTGGTAATTCTCAGTTTTGCCGACGCTACCTTTTTGACGCCGCGAGGAAGTGACTGCCTCCCCATCACACCGGCACTACAAGCTTTGTCTCAAGCTGCTCCCAGAAGCAAAGAGGGTCGCCGAGACACCTGCTTCCTCACAGTAAAAGCCATTCTTCGTTTCATCCATTATCGATTGAGTATTCTTCATTTTTGTCTCGGTACAAGTTTACACTTTGTGCTAGGTCATCAATTCAATTCTGTTTCTATGCACAAATATTGTCTAATCCAGTTAGGGGATATCTTCTACATGTCTCAGCGCATCACCTAGATCAGGAATCAATGAAAATAATCGACCACATACGGAGTATTTGGAGTTTTCCATGGCGCCTTTGAAAAGCGCTGCGGTTCACCATCGAAGTCAACTTTGCCGGCTATTCCATCCCTTTTCCTCCCTATAATCATCTTCCTCGTGCTCCCAGGAACCTCCCAAGCCTTTTCCCGATGTGTTGGTGCCATTTTTGAGTAATCCTAACAAGGCCGAACCCTAGCCGCTGCCGCCGCCGTCGTACACGCGTTTCCGGCCATAGCCGACGTTCGACGACCTCCCCATCGTACTTTAGGCGGTGAGTTTTAGGGTGAGAGAATGCAGGGAAAGCCGATCTGGTGAGCTCGCCGGCGCAGCGCCACGGCGGCCGCGTCGCGCGTCCAAGGTTGAAGATGACTAGGTGGGCCCCGCGTGTCAGCTGCTGCTTAACGCCCTCGGGATCAGGTGTCGCCGCGGGATCTGTGGTGGCCGCGCGGTTTAACCCCGTGGCCCTTCGTGTGGCCCAATTGTGATTGGTCTATTTAAAGTAAGTGGGACCCAGGTTTGATTATTCAAACTTTTCCTTTGGAAATTAATTCCAGAAATTGAGCCAACTTCAAAAATCAATTACTCCTAGCATACTTGCTCAAATAATTCCAAATAAATTCTGGTAGACTCATCTTCATCCCAACTTTGGAGTGGTGCAATTTTTTATACATGAAACTCCCAGAATTTTCATAATTAATTCCTTTGAGCTAACTGCTTGGGAAATTAATTACTCATGTTCTCTTAATTGGAAAATTCCAAATTTTTGTCAGGACACTCTTAAAAATTCCCTTGATCTCTATTAAACATTTTAAGTTCATTTGACTTCAATTACTGGGTGGATTAGTGTTCCAAATCTCTATGTAGTTGAAAAATTAAGAAATGTACAGAAACATTTTCAGAATTTTCTCAAACATGTAAAATCAATTCCTCCCTGTAGGAAGCTCAGAAAATTATGAAACCAATTTTCCTAGAAGAAGTAAAACCTCTTCTACCAAGATAATCCATTTTTAGCCATGAAAAAGCTCAGAAGTAACACCAAATTTCAGAGAAAGCTTTTACTTGTTGGAATTCTCGAGACAACAAGCTTCCTTGAACATCTCCAATTTTTGGTCCAGATCTTCCTCATAGGACCTAGTATCCACTGTAAAAATCACAAAGCCAATTAAAATCAATTGTATACCTAACCATGGTTTAAAAAGTATTTTATAAAGTTTCGTTATCACTATTTACTATATATATTACATATCATATAGTGACCGAGATCGAGGAGTTGCCGGAGGCCTTGGACAACATCCTCCCAGAATCTAACTTTCCCTCTAACTCCCAACCTGGCAAGCCCCGGTTTGCATTTAAGTGTTATTTCAAAGTTTCTATTTGTATCACTTATGTCTAGGATGAATTTTGTGCATTAGGGCTAAGGTGCTTGTTACTCCACTTGCATGACCCACAAATCCCATGGAGGATTGGGTAGGTCTACAACCCGACGAGTAGAAAATGCCATGCTTAAGTTTTTAGGAATCCGGTAGACATCGAGTAGTTGGAATCTACTCACGAGATAGGATTTTATCACACGCGATGGAGTTTATCGAAGAATGGTTTATGAGCATGAATTAGAGACCGAGCAGCGGGGTAGGATGCAGTAAGACATGGTATCACGTGCGTAGCTTTGCTTGTGTCGATTGAGGACCGATCCGTGTGCGACCCTGCTAGACAAGTTTGAACTATACCAGATGCATTCTGGGCATACGGAACCCAGGAAACCGATGTAACTTGATAACTTGGGTGTCGAGGCATAGCCCACTGTCGATAGGGGTGGGTTGAGGGCAGCAATGTGTAAATCAGCCGGTGGGCACATACACGCTCCATGCAGGGACCTTATGCCTGTGATGTGGGACCGGTTCTGCATTTTAGTTTCTGGTGAAAGGTTTTTCCGTATGACGTGGTGAGGAGCACGACACACTCCTTATGCACGGGTGTACGTGAAGTGTTATTCGGGTGTCTACTGATTGCAATCACCGTCCCTCGCGGTTATTTGGGTACCGCTTGTTCACTGCGCTGTGACGTAGTAAATACTGAAGAAGCTAGGAGAATATGATGTATTGAATTATAATTGCTCTGCAACTATGATTGCTATAGAATATGCTCACTAAAGTTCATTTTACTAAACCTTTAAGCTGCCACTAATAAACTCAAAAAATTAAGGATTAACATTTAGGCAAATCATTTACTGCTATAGCTATTCCTATGTTAAGTATCCCTGCATGTAGAGTTCCATGTTTAGGTGAGACGGTTAAGTCTTGCTGAACCTTCATGCTCACGGTTGCTTTATTAAGTTGTTTGCAGGTGAGATGTATGAGGAAGGGCCGAAGATGAGGCGATGCCCCTGTCAGGGTACACAGCCGAGTGGGGGCCCTGCACGCCGCTGTGAATTTGTGTGTTGCTAGTGTGTTGGGTCCCCGGGCTGGATGGCTGCACTTTTGCCTAGCTAGGCTGAGAGTTTAGTTATGAGTATTACTTCTGCTGTACATTATGTATTGTAAAATACTTCCGTTGTTTCTATAAATAAAACTTTGTATTTTGTCGTGTTCTTTTCGTGTGTGCTGTTGGGTGCCACATCGCACAACACCACCCTTCGCGGTTCCTGGAATGTGCGTACGCGGTCCTCACATGAGTGCAATCAATTGGCACTCACAAGACTTGGTTAATGCGGCATTAATGCTATATTATTGATGCATGATCAGGAGACTATCTGTAAAAGCCCGCATTTGAGTAAAGCCAGAACACGAAAATGCGAACTTAAAATTTTTTGAAAGTGGACTTGGAAATCCAAACTATCATGAACCATATGAGTTAACCCATATTCACTAAACACGGGAACTTGTTAAAATTTTACCTATAGAACATGGTTGATATTGTATTTGGAACTTAAGGTGTAAAATCCTTAATTTCCAAGTATTCACATTTTCAGTGAAAAATTAAAGGAGAAAAGAAAACAAAATAGAGAGAAAGAAAAAGGAATTATTCCAACCCTAAAATGGGACATCCAAAAATATTCAAATCTCATGCCGTAAATTTTTCCATGGCCTTCTAATATTCCATATAGACTCTCGGTAAAGTTTCAAAATTTTTGAAGCACGTTTTCCATTTATTGGACACGTACTGAGAGTTTAATCAACGTCGACTTCAAATTTAAACTTTGAGCTCAACCTTGTCCAAATCAACTCCAAGTTTTTCCTGAGGTCCCTTATGGTTCAAAAAGGGTAACTTCAAAGTTTCAGGATTTTTGAACCTAATCTACTATTTATTTCCTTGAGTCAAGTATCACCACTTGAATTCAAATTCAAACCTGAGTTCAAAATTCAACTTACTCAGTTTTGAAATCTGATTGCACCATAAAATTCTCCACATTTTATTTAGTCATTGGGCCAAAATCGAATATTTTTGAAGCATGTCTGCTAGCTCTATTTGAATTTTGAAAAGAGAAGGGAGAAGAAAGTGGGACCCACATGTCATACTTATCCTCAGTACTTAGGAAAAAGGGGTCCCCACCAGTCACCGGCTTCCTCTTTCCTCCCCTGCCTCCACGCAAACGCATGCAGGTGCCACGCCGATGGACATCGGCCCTTATACATAGCCGCCCGATTCCTTCCGTCCACGGCACTCGCCCCTCCTCTCCCAACCGCGCCCCACTCGGGCTTGCCCCTTACTCGCCGCTCCTTCGACGCGCCACCCCGCTCCTCAAGTCGGCCACCGACTCGCCGTTCGCCTAGCCGCCGTCCGCGCGCCTCCTCCGCGCTGAAGCCGCCCGCCTCCGGCGCCCTGGCGCTCAACTCGCGTTCCCAGTCTCCGCTCTGGCCGCCGGTTCGCCTCCCACGCGCCGCTTCGCCTACGGTGCCCCGCGCCTGCTCCTGCTCGGCCAAAGCGCGCGCCGCACGCAGCTCTGCCACACGCGCCTCCCCTTTGCTCCCGCGCCGCCGCTGGACACATCCCAGCTCGCCCTACGCCGGTTCGCCCTCTCCCTGCTGTGTGCTCGCCGAGCGGCCACAACACCCGCGCGCCTCTGCGTCCCTCCCGGCCGTCGACTGCCGGTCTGCTCCTCCCTCGTTCCCAGCCATGGCGACACCCTACTCGCACTACAGCGCTGCTCCTCCTTTCCTCTAGCTCCGTGCGCGCTGCGCTCTGCCACTGCATGTCGCACCGTGTGTCCTACCCAGCTGTAGCTCAACGGTCCCGCCTCCTCCTGGCTACGCGCATCTCGCCGTCCCTTGCTTCCGCTGGTGCCTCGCTTGCGCCCAGGACCGCTGTCCGCGCCTTGGCCGCGCTTCGCATGTGCTGTTTCGGATGCCATTGTCGACTTGATGTCGTCACGGCGTTCTTCTCACATGCCGCGTCCAAACAGTGCAAGGATTGATGGAGGTGATGTATGAGATGCAGGAACACGCCTTTGACACAATGGTATCGACAACTGGTCCAAGGTTAGCTCTGATTTTGCAAGATTGATTAGATTAGTGACTGCAGCCAAGGTGTTCGATGAAATGGTTACAAGGTGAAACTAAGTGTGTTGTTGTTCAATGTTGGTCTATGGATGTAGGTCTGTTGTGGTGTGGCAAATCGACCAAGATAAGTGCCAAGATGCCCTTTGAATGGTGATGAAGCGACGGAAATCAAGTGCACACCCTAGTTGTTCGGCGAAATGCCTACAAGGTGAGCCTTGCACTGAAATACCTTGCTTGACGTCACCGACGTCCGTTCGTCATGATCGCTAAGGTTACTCATGTGTCGTCAAGTCGCACGTCCAGTTTTCGCATTGATATCATTCCTATAGGAGTCCCTATGTTGACCTCCTTTGTCGTTTGTATCACGTTGGCATGTCCGTGCGTGCTCGTGATGCTCCACCATGAGCCGCGTCGATGTCGTTGACCATATGACGTCGTCGTGACGTTCCGAGCCATCATCGTGTCTGGGCATCGAGATGAAGGATGCCTGTAACGTACAGGTTGCTGGAACACAACCACGACACAACGGTCGACAGTCGTTTAGCTAAATTAGGGTTTAGTCGAGGCGAGACTCGTCGAGTCCTGGGTGTAGCCAGGGTGCTCGATGAAATGCCTTCTAGGTCAAACCAAGTGGTTCGGTGATCACCGATGACCTGGGGTAGAAGGATGCCAGAACGTTGCGACCAACAAGGAGAACTAGACCAAGGGGAACCTTGGATAAGAGTTCCTTGGTTGTGTCGAGGATGTTCTGTAGCCGATCACAGGATTTGTTAACTTGGTGTACCACTTCATCGACGACAGGTTCATCGAGTCGCTTATCAACAACCAAGTCGACATCACTAGCCTTAAGATTCACAAGGTGGTGTTCGGGATTCCGCTCACCCCATTGAGGAGTCCGGGTCGATGTGGACCTCGCTAATCCGATCTTCCTGTGATGGCAAGGCATGACCGTCACGACAATGTCTCGCATCATGTTCGAGTTCCAGGAGTTCACCGAGCTCTTCTAGACAATCTTCAAAAGACACTGCAATAGTGTCATGTAAGCACTTGAACGATGCTCAAGAAGCTTGCTGTAGAAACTACTTTACCTAAAAGTCATTTGACGTTGTCTTAGTACTCATGCTAGGTTAATAGTGCTTGTAATGACTTCTTAAGTACAAGCCATGTTGATCTCAATTCAGTCCCAAGTGTCGTTAGGTTCCATCATGGTTCATCCTAAGTCGGGACCCTACGACAGCACTACTCACTTAACTAGGTTTACTCCTTTATGAGTTAAGTCAAGTTCATTGGTCGACTGCTAAATCGCGACCTTCGTCTTGTACACTCCACTCATACTCAAGCTTTCAATGCCCCCCTTGATTCCTTAGTCATCCTTACACTACCAGTCCAACACTTCCACACCATTCTGCTTTATCGTCCTTGAGTGGCATAACATTGAGTGTCGAGTGCCAAGTTGCAATGTGTGCTTACATTGCACCTTTCAATTCACATCTCGATACTACTATGACCACTTGACTCCATCCTTTGTTCATCCACACAACAGAGGTATATCTGTCCTTCCTAGTCAAACTCCTCATTCTTAGAGTTTACACAACCTCGTGGAGTCTATTCTTAAATTACTTAATTACTTATATGCATATCATGTCGATAGGAACGTGCTGGTAGGTGATCGACGAGGAGCTTCGCTTGGAGAAGGCCAAGGTGTTTCCACTGAACTTCCATGGCAGGTTCTCTGGAGGAAGACCAAGCCCTAACAATTGACATTTATTCAAGTCGCAAACTAACGCAAGCCCCGGTTTGCATTTAAAAGCTTTACAAAGTTTTTACAGTCTTATCACCTTACGTCGTAAGTTTGATGTGTGCATTACGTATAGGGTGATTGATACTCCACTTGCATGGCCAAAAATCCCAGGGATTGGTTGGAACGAGTTACAATTTGACCTATAGTAAATGCTTTGCTAGTGCATAGGAGATCCGGTAGATGTCGAGTAGTTGAAATCTACTCGCGAGAGATGTAGGACATATCACACAGAATTGGTTAGATAGAAAATGTATCAATATAATGAAATTGAGAACGGGCAGGGAATGGATAGGAAGCGGCGAGAATTGAGTCTCGGTCGCATAGCCCTGCCTGTGTCGATTACGGCCCGTCTGTGTGCGGCCCCGCTGAACAAGCTTGACTTGTACCGACAACATAATGGACATATGGAATCCAATAAACTGATGTAACTTGATAAGTGGGGTGTCGAGGCCCATTAACTCACCATTGATAGGGGTGGGTTGAGGACAGTAAGGTGTAAATCGATCGGCGGACACATGAGGTGTTCCGTGCGGAGATCTTCTGTTCGCGGAGGTGAGACGAGCTCAGCGTTCGAGTTTCTTGTGAAAGGTGGCCATATACGCCTAGTACTGAAGTGTTATGTAGGTACAGGTGTGCTCGCTGACACTTCCGAACGACGTATATGTTGTGTTGTCCGAGTGTGTCCTGATTGCAATCACTGTCCCTCGCAGTAATAGAGTACCACTTGTTCACTGTGTCGTGACGTAGTAAAAACTAAAGAAGCCCGAAAAATATATTGTATTGAATTATAATTATTTTGCAACCTTGTATGGCTTAGAGATAGTACAATTAAAAGTTTACAGTTTCCCCATACTTTACCTGTAATAGCATTATGTGCTTTGGGCATGTCATATCATCAGCAAAGCGTTTCTTGTTTGATTGTGGAGTCCATGATGTGCCGTGCTTGAAGAATGTCATTTGCTACTTAAAACATGATTATAAGGATCCACTTATAGGCGAGTCTATTTATGCTATTTCTTACCTATGTTAGTATTCACCCTGCATATGTCTAGTGAGACGATTAAGTCTTGTTGAGCCTTATGCTCATGTTTGCGCTTTAACGATTTTTTTGCAGGTATTAGTTTTATTTCTGCTGTTCAGGTTGTACATGAGACTCGAGGTGTCGAGATAAATCTCATGTGAACCACGCCGCTGCTGAATGCTCTTCTTGTTGCTAGTGAGAATCGTCCTAGGGCATGGACGTCTTCTCTCCTGCTTAGTTAGGTGGGATTATGAGTATGGATTTTCCGCTGCGTGTGTACTTCTATTGTACACTCTTTTGTAAACTCTTCTTATTATAAAATGAAAACTTTATATGTTTTGGTATCCTTTTTGTGTGTGCTGTTAGGTGCCACATTGCACGGCACCACCCATTGAGATCCTCGGATGTGTGGACTCTGGTCCCCACAGACATGGTATCAGAGCTTCATTGGGAATAGCACGCTCGAAAAGAGCCTATTTTCGAAAACTCCAAAGTAGTCGAGTGAGGATTAGATATATGCCCATTAAGGACTATTACTAGTATAAGTTTTAAAGGTGGTGAACTAACTTGTTATATTATTTCTGTAACGACGCTCCGTCTTCAAGGTAAGAGGTAAGGTACGCCACCGAGAGCGGATCAATCTCGGTAAGCTCAGCATACGAGGAGTGGTATGTAAAATTTCCGTGGCTTGGCACGGGAAGTTAATAGGAGTCTCTGAAGCTTTCAATGTTTCTGAGAACCTATGACACGCGGTACCCCAGCGTGACACAAAATTAGTGGGAGCCCCCGTCGGGTGGTGTATAACCCGATAGTGTGCATCTCTAGAACTATTCATGTTCTATGGGATCATGCGAAACACGTATGCCCGAGCGTGTATAAGCCGGTTCGTACGGGAGTCTTTGCTGTACAGATGTATTTACAGCCATGTACCTCGAGACATGACTTCGCTCGAGGGCGACTCACACCAGAGTCGTATGCATTTACTTTTGATTATATCTTATTGTGATTGCCTGTCGTGTTTCCCCGTGCCGCCCTTGAGGTGTGAAGGTGTGAAAGGGGATTGTTTGCCTTCTGCAGGTACACTAACTCCGGTAGCGACCCGTGTAGAATACGTTTGCGAGTGATCGATATTAGGACCACCTCTAGACGTATCTGGATATACCGGGTTAGACTTTTCTTTTAGTAATGCACGTAGTACCGTCAGTATCCCACTTGACACTTTGACCATCCCCCACGAAAGAATGGCTCATCATCATCTTGTAAGATCCAACTACGAGTTGCTGGTAAGTTTTGGGTCAAAGTTTCGACATGGTTAGTGCAATGCGAAGAAGGATGAAAATTAAGGCTTTTGTGTACTCTTGACGGAATCTAGCTCGATTATGTCAAGATGCGCTTCTAGTTAAACTTCATAGCACATAATAGTATGCTATATGGAGTATGAAGATCGTCAAGTCCTCGACGACTTCTCTATGGAGTTGGACAGAACAACACTTGCAAACTCGTCCAAATCATTAGAAACTAGCATTTCTTCACCTCCTTGATCGAACTAGCCTCGGCATTTTGACCATAACTCTTTGTAGACTTCACAAATGAAGGTCTAAACTATCTTGTTGGAAAGTGTAGATTCCTCTACAACCTTTCCATTGAACTTCCGGTCAGCGTTCTCATGGAACTCGGCGAAAGACTCAAAGCTCCACATTTTATCGAATCTGAACACCTAGCGGACAGTTCTGCATACCGTTACGGTTTCGACCATAACTCTTCGCAGAATCGTTGGATAGCTTCGTGCAAAACATTTCCGGAAACCTTGCGACTGGCGAAACAAGTTTGTATTGGGACTTGCTGTCAAATTGTGAGGTTATTCATCTGAACATCAGTGGCCAAATCAGCTATAAACAACCATGATCTACCAAACTAAAATTTAAAACCTGAACCGATTGTTCCACTTCAAAAATCCGTATCTCTTCAACCTGGAGGGCTATGAATGCAATTGAATACTTATTGGAAATCTTTTGAAGTCTTCTATAAGTTTTCTATTGACCTCCAAGCCAAAAGACCTTTATATGGTGATGAAAATGCACCATAACCACTGCAGCTGCTGTTCTGAAACTGTACAAGACAGTATCTGAACTTTTGTCATATTTCCTTGAAGAAAGCTCTTCTATTCCATTATGATACATTTATGGAAAGGGGAAGAGCTATTCTACAACTTTGTTATTCAATGTTACCCCAAATTCAGTTTAAAACTAATTAGAAACTGGAGTTGAAGATAGTACATGTATATAGGTGCTATCTGAAACAGTCAGAAAAATTCTGAACTTTGAACGGCCATAACTCTTAAACTAGAAATGCAACCTATGCATGTTTATACATGTATGGAAAGCTTAAAGAGTCCTCTATCAACTTCCTTTTCAACACAAAGGCTAAAACTTGCAATGACCAAGTCTAAATTGAAGTATCATTTAAGGTGTCAAAACAGTTCAGAATATGACCGTTACCTATTCAGTTACTGTTTCGATTATAATTCCTGGTAGACTTATCGAATGGCTTCGTATTTTACATTTATGGGATCCTTAGAATGTATGCAACAAGTTTGCTATGTATTACTTTTGCAAATATTGATGTTTGTATATCTGAAAATTGTGGACAAAATCAGCCTTAAACAAAGGAGATGCTGTCCAAATTTTCAGAAAAACTATCAACTTGCAAATGCCATATCTTCTCAACCACCACGAGGGCAAGTAAGTACTCCTTAGAAAGTTTTGGAAGTACTTTACAAGTTCTATATTCAGTTCAAGACCAAAATCCTTTTCTAGGTGGGTGAAATTTGGATAATCGCAGAGACTGTCCAGGCATACCCAAACTGGACAGCAATCTGTACACCTCTGAATTTAATCCATAACTCGCAGACCCTTGATCCAATGGTGTCGCGCGAGTAACCTTTGGAAAGGTTAGATAGTCAGCTACAATTTTTGCAATTGGCTCCAGACCTGAATCGGTCATCTTCCTATTCCAAATCAAGTTTGAATGCAGAGTGGTCAATCTGAACTGAATTCAAATTCTGAATGCTGAAATTTTTCCCAATTTCAAAAATTCATATCTTTTGAACCAGGACAGATGTGGAGACAAGTAAGTACATTCTGGAAAGATTATTACATTTACTACAACTTTGTATATAAGAATATTTTCAGGTTTCCATCAGCACAGCCTGAGAACTTTAGCTCAAAACTGCTACTTTTTAAGCAGGCTCTGCTGAAAGTGCTGAAAGATCTGCTGACTTTAAAATCGCATAACATGCAAACCAGGGATGATCTAGAGGCAAACCAATAATTTTTGGGAAGGTATTGAAGTGTACTTTAACTTTGTTATTCACCTAGAGATCTTATTTTGCCATTAACTGGATCAAAATCGAGTTTGCATTCAGACTGGTCGTTTGTCATCATAGCCTGGCCAGTTTGAACCTTTTGGTTTTTTTGTTAGGCATGTGGTTCTTGAGTTCAACTCGAGGAGTTTCATAACATCCAAGGTGTTGTGATTCAACAATAATTACCATTAGAGTTTAGTAATAAATTCAATCAAATCTCTTTGTCTCGGTTGCTTATGATTAGTGTTTTAATTAGGTAACCGTGCACCTCACACTTTAAGGGTGTATTGAGCATGTGTTGCACTTCCACTAGTCAACGGGCCTCCCCGTAAGGATCGTTTGGGGTAAATTTCTCACTTACCTAGCTTAAACCTTAAGGGGGAAGGAGTTCATCTAGTAATCGAAGTGTTACGTTCACCTAGGTGTCATACCAAGGTACATCGACACCGAACCAACGTGCTGGAAGCAATGCTCAAGTAAGTAGGACCGAGTACATCATTGACTCAGTGAGTCAATGAGAAGCTTAAGTAACGGATCACCTCAAACCCCGTTTCTTGTAGAACTCGATCATCGAGTTAAAGAAATCAGTTGATTCTTCACGCTAAACCACTCCCTTGCTTCCGTCTCTGAGACGAGAAGCCATATGTGAGTAGTATGAGCTGGAGATTCTTTAGCAAAAATATGGATCACTAACCAAGGTCGTGCCTAGCACAGTACTTTGTCAACCACTTCGTGCAACCTACGGAAGTGATGAGAACCTTACTCTTCAAAGGTTACTCTCTTTGCAACTTCTGAAGGTAACCCTGCCGCACCTTTTAAGGGGTAGACATAGTACTTTAAGAAAACTACGAGATGAAAACCTGACCCTTTGTTAAGGAACCACAACTACCTGTAAGTTGTGATTAACAAGCTTTAGGGAACTTCCTATCAACAAGAAGTTCAATCACCTTGTTCCAATTTGTACACTTCGTTGCCTTGAGATGAACCTCACCATTCCTTGCTAATACTTTTACCCTGAAACCATCAAACTTGGTCGAGATATGAAAGTAGCAAGTCTTGTCTAGCGCCTTTCATGACCAAGTTTATTCAATCCTCCTGTATTTGGGACACTTCTGACTGTGTTTGGATTGTCTTACCTACTTTTGCTCAAAGCATAATAATGAATGCATCATACCGTCTACATTTCTAGCTGGCCAGCATTGCATCATTACTGCATAACATTATTCCACTTGTGATGCATCATGAAATGTAATTACCAATGAGTTTTGAGCAAGAATATATGACCCCATTCAAATACCTACGTTGTGTCTCACCATTTTGAGTTGTGATCAACTTTATCATTCGCAACGCCTTCGACTGGTTTCATTACCTTGAGTAGCACAAGGGACACCTTGTGACTAAAACACAGTTGAGCCTTTGTCCTTGACTAGCTGAAACTCAAATTAACTTGAATCCTGGAAACTGATTGTTTCTTGTTGCGAGGAGCTTCCTATGGACTTCTCGACCTCGCTAGAACCTTAAAATCTTTCTATTCGCAAGGTTATTATTGATTACCAAACTTTGGAACTCTTTGACTTGTACTGCCTGATGGCATTGCTTCGGCCACAAGACCAGGGCAGAAAAGTCTTCGTAGGAGAAACACCCAGAGTTAAGGACACCTAACTATCTTAGAGTTCTAAAGTCCTCCAATGCAGAAGCTTACTTCTTTTTGACGAAAAGAAGAAGACCCCAATATATCAATATAGCTTTCTAAGCTACAAACTTTACGGTGTGATCCCAGTCACGCCGAGCATCCAAACCATAGATGCAATAAGAAGACGAAGAGTCTCTTTCTCCAATCACATGACAGGAGATGGTTGTCTCATCAACAACTCGGCCTAACTTTCTCTCTTCCTTAGAATCTCGGGACGAGATTCCTTTAAGGGGGAAGGATTGTAAAAGCCTGCATTTGAGTAAAGCCAGAACACGAAAATGCAAACTTAAATTTTTTTGAAAGTGGACTTGGAAATCCAAACTCTCATGAACCATATGAGTTAACCCATATTCACTAAAAACAGAAACTTGTTAAAATTTTACCTATAGAACATGTTTGATAATGTATTTGGAACTTAAGGTGTAAAATCTTAATTTCCAAGTATTCACATTTTCAATGAAAAATTAAAGGATAAAAGAAAACAAAATAGAGAGAAAGAAAAAGGAATTATTCCAACCCTAAAATGGGACATCCAAAAATATTCAAATCTCATGCCGTAAATTTTTCCATGGCCTTCTAATATTCCAAATAGACTCTCGGTAAAGTTTCAAAATTTTTGAAGCACATTTTCCATTTATTGGACACGTACTGAGAGTTTAATCAACGTCGACTTCAAATTTAAACTTTGAGCTCAACCTTGTCCAAATCAACTCCAAATTTTTCCTGAGGTCCCTTATGGTTCAAAAAGGGTAACTTCAAAGTTTCAGGATTTTTGAACCTAATCTACTATTTATTTCCTTGAGTCAAGTATCACCACTTGAATTCAAATTCAAACCTGAGTTCAAAATTCAACTTACTCAGTTTTGAAATCTGATTGCACCATAAAATTCTCCACATTTTATTTAGTCATTGGGATAAAATCAAATATTTTTGAAGCATGTCTGCTAGCTCTATTTGAATTTTGAAAAGAGAAGGGAGAAGACAGTGGGACCCACATGTCATACTTGTCCTCAGTACTTAGGAAAAAGGGGTCCCCACCAGTCACTGGCTTCCTCTTTCCTCCCCTACCTCCACGCAAACGCATGCAGGTGCCACGTCGATGGACATCGGCCCTTATACATAGCCGCCCGATTCCTTCCGTCCACGGCGCTCGCCCCTCCTCTCCCGGCCGCGCCCCACTCGGGCTCGCCCCCTACTCGCCGCTCCTTCGACGCGCCACCCCGCTCCTCCCATCGGCCGATGGCTCGCCGTTCGCCTGGCCGCCGTCCGCGCGCCTCCTCCGCGCCGAAGCCACCTACCTCCGGTGCCCTGGCACTCCGCTCCGGCCGCCGGTTCGCCTCCCACGCGCCGCTTCTCCTACGGTGCCCCGCGCCTGCTCCTGCTCGCCCACAGCATGCGCCACGCGCAGCTCTGCCACACGCGCCTCCCCTTTGCTCCTGCGCCGCCGCTGAACGCATCCCAGCTCACCCTACGCCGGTTCGCCCTCTCCCTGCTTCGTGCTCGCCGAGCGGCCACAGCAACCGCGCGCCTCTGCGTCCCTCCCGGCCGCCGATCGCTGGTCTGCTCCTCCCTTGCTCCCAGCCATGGCGACGCCCTACTCGCACTACAGCACTCCTCCTCCTTTCCTCTAGCTTCATGCGCGCTGCGCTCTGCCGCTGCATGTCGCGCCGTGCGTCCTACCCAGCTGTGGCTCAACAGTCTCGCCTCCTCCTGGCTGCGCGCATCTCGCCGTCCCTTGCTTCCGCTGGTGCCTCGCTTGCGCCCAGGCCCGCTGTCCGCGCCTTGGCCGCGCTTCGCATGTGCTGTTTCAGATGCCATTGTCGACTTGATGTCGTCACGGTGTTCTTCTCAGATGCCGCGTCCAAACAGTGCGAGGATTGATGGAGGTGATGTATGAGATGCAGGAACACGCCTTTGACACAATGGTATCGACAACTGGTCCAAGGTTAGCTCTGATTTTGCAAGATTGATTAGATTAGTGACTGCAGCCAATGTGTTCGATGAAATGGTTACAAGGCAAAACTAAGTGTGTTGTTGTTCAATGTTGGTCTATGGATGTAGGTCTGTTGTGGTGTGGCAAATCGACCAAGATTAGTGCCAAGATGCCCTTTGAATGGTGATGAAGCGACGGAAATCAAGTGCACACCCTAGTTGTTCGGCGAAATGCCTATAAGGTGAGCTTTGCACTGAAATACCTTGCTTGACGTCACCGACGTCCATTCGTCGTGATCGCTAAGGTTACTCATGTGTCATCAAGTCGTACGTCCAGTTTTCGCATTGATATCATTCCTATAGGAGTCCCTATGTTGACCTCCTTTGTCGTTTGTATCACGTTGGCATGTCCGTGCGTGCTCGTGATGCTCCACCATGAGCCGCGTCGACGTCGTTGACCATATGACGTCGTCGTGACGTTCCGAGCCACATCGTGTCCGGGCATCGAGATGAAGGATGCCTGTAACGTACAGGTTGCTGGAACACAACCACGACACAACGGTCGACAGTCGTTTAGCCAAAATAGGGTTTAGTCGAGGCGAGACTCGTCGAGTCCTGGGTGTAGCCAGGGTGCTCGATGAAATGCCTTCTAGGTCAAACCAAGTGGTTCGGTGATCACCGATGACCTGGGGTAGAAGGATGCCAGAACGTTACGACCAACAAGGAGAACTAGACCAAGGGGAACCTTGGATAAGAGTTCCTTGATTGTGTCGAGGATGTTCCGTAGCCGATCACAGGATTTGTTAACTTGGTGTACCACTTCATCGACGACAGGTTCATCGAGTCGCTTATCAACAACCAAGTCGACATCACTAGCCTTAAGATTCACAAGGTGGTGTTCGGGATTCCGCTCACCCCATTGACGAGTCCGGGTCGATGTGGACCTCGCTAATCCGATCTTCCCGTGATGGCAAAGCATGACCGTCACGACAAGGTCTCGCATCATGTTCGAGTTCTAGGAGTTCACCGAGCTCTTCTGGACAATCTTCAAAAGACACTGCAATAGTGTCATGTAAGCACTTGAACGATGCTCAAGAAGCTTGTCGTAGAAACTACTTTACCTAAAAGTCATTTGACGTTGTCTTAGTACTCATGCTAGGTTAACAGTGCTTGTAATGACTTCTTAAGTCCAAGCCATGTTGATCTCAATTCAGTCCCAAGTGTCGTTAGGTTCCATCATGGTTCATCCTAAGTCGGGACCCTACGACAGCACTGCTCACTTAACTAGGTTTACTCCTTTATGAGTTAAGTCAAGTTCATTGGTCGACTGCTAAATCACGACCTTCATCTTGTACACTCCACTCATACTCAAGCTTTCAATGTCCCCCCTTGATTCCTTAGTCATCCTTACACTACCAGTCCAACACTTCCACACCATTCTGCTTTATCGTCCTTGAGTGGCATAGCATCGAGTGTCGAGTGCCAAGTTGCAATGTGTGCTTACATTGCACCTTTCAATTCACATCTCGATACTACTATGACCACTTGACTCCATCCTTTGTTCATCCACACAACAGAGGCATATCTGTCCTTCCTAGTCAAACTCCTCATTCTTAGAGTTTACAAAACCCCGTGGAGTCTATTCTTAAATTACTTAATTACTTAATTACTTATATGCATATCATGTCGATAGGAATGTGCTGGTAGGTGATCGACGAGGAGCTTCGCTTGGAGAAGGCCAAGGTGTTTCCACTGAAGTTCCATGGAAGGTTCTCCAGAGGAAGACCAAGCCCTAACAATTGACATTTATTCAAGTCGCAAACTAAGGCAAGCCCTGGTTTGCATTTAAAAGCTTTACAGAGTTTTTACAGTCTTTATCACCTTACGTCGTAAGTTTGATGTGTGCATTACGTATAGGGTGATTGATACTCCACTTGCATGGCCAAAAATCCCAGGGATTGGTTGGAATGAGTTACAATTTGACCTGTAGTAAATGCTTTGCTAATGCATAGGAGATCCGGTAGAAGTCGAGTAGTTGGAATCTACTCACGAGAGATGTAGGACATATTGCACAGAATTGGTTAGATAGAAAATGGATCAATATAATAAAATTGAGACCGGGCAGGGAATGGATAGGAAGCAGCAAGAATTGAGTCTCGGTCGCATAGCCCTGCCTGTGTCGATTAAGGCCCGTCTGTGTGCGGCCCCGCTGAACAAGATTGACTTGTACCGGCAACATAATGGACATATGGACTCCAATAAACTGATGTAACTAGATAACTGGGGTGTCGAGGCCCATTAACTCACCATCGATAGGGGTGGGTTGAGGACAGTAAGGTGTAAATCGGTCGGCGGACACATGAGGTGTTCCGTGCGGAGACCTTCTTTTCGCGGAGGTGAGACGGGCTCGGCGTTCGAGTTTCTTGTGAAAGGTGGCCATATACGCCTAGTATTGAAGTGTTATGTAGGTACAAGTGTGCTCGCTGACACTTCCGAACGACGTATGTGTCGTGTTGTCCGGGTGTGTCTTGATTGCAATCACTGTCCCTCGCAGTAATAGAGTACCACTTGTTCACTGTGTCGTGACGTAGTAAATACTAAAGAAGCCAGAAAAATATATTGCATTGAATTATAATTGTTTTGCAACCTTGTATGGCTTAGAGATAGTACAATTAAAAGTTTACAGTTTCCCCATACTTTACCTGTAATAGCATTATGTGCTTTGGGCATGTCATATCATCGGCAAAGCGTTTCTTGTTTGATTGTGGAGTTCATGATGTGCTGTGCTTGAAGAATGTCATTTGCTACTTAAAACATGATTATAAGAATCCACTTATAGGCGAGTCTATTTATGCTATTCCTTACCTATGTTAGTATTAACCCTGCATATGTCTAGTGAGATGGTTAAGTCTTGCTGAGCCTTATGCTCACGTTTGCGCTTTAACGATTTTTTTGCAGGTATTAGTTTTATTTCTGTTGTTCAGGTTGTACATGAGACTCGAGGTGTCGAGATAAATCTCATGTGAACCAAGCCGCTGCTGAATGTTCTTCTTGTTGCTAGTGAGAATCGTCCTAGGGCATGGACGTCTTCTCTCCTGCTTAGTTAGGTGAGATTATGAGTATGGATTTTCCGCTGCGTGTGTACTTCTATTGTACACAATTTTGTAAACTCTTCTTATTATAAAATGAAAACTTTATATGTTTTGGTATCCTTTTTGTGTGTGCTGTTAGGTGCCGCATCGCACGACACCACCCAATGAGATCCTTGGATGTGTAGACTCCGGTCCCCACACTATCAAGACCGGTAACGCTGCTGTTAAGGCACGTTATCGTGCTATTAACCCCCCTTAACACCATAGATCATGTATAGGACAGTTTATTATAGACAGGGCCACCTGTCGGGCTAGGCACATATTGTAGCAGCCAAGCCTTGATATATAATGGGGTTGTGCTTCATGGTAGAAAGGCAATCCAAGTAGAGACAACTCATCCCAGATGAAGCGGAGGCTCACTCATACTCATACAATCAACGCACACCCCGTGGAGTAGGGTATTACACTCAGGAGGCACGAACGACGTAAATCCTCTATGTTCACCTATTTTTCTTGATCTTCACTAGCGCCCTGCCTAAATATGAACCTCCGCGGACTACTTCTTAGTAGTACCAGGGGAAGTGTCTTAGTCTACACTTCGACAGAGACTCTTTCCACCATTAGACGTTGGAAGAAGGAAATGAATTTTTAGATCAAATTACAGAGGGTCTTAATGAATGTTCCCAAGAGGAAGCCATGTCGAGCATCGAGGACACTCCTATTGCCAAGGAAGAGACATAACCATGTCCATCACCTTCTTTTCCTATAGAATCCTATGTTGAACCTAAACCATCGAAGGTTGAAGAAATTCAACCTTCAAAATTCCCATTTTACTTTAGGAAGAGATTTTTGAAGATTATGCAAGTACCTCGAAGTACGGTTACCAAAGGAATATACCTCCAAGAGACGGTCAAGGAGTTCACCTCTATTTTTGAGTTCAGAATGGACGAGAGAGGTTGAGAACCTTACCATTAGCCACCATTCTATGCCATATTAGAGGAGCAGCAATGCGAGTCCTTTATAATCCCTACGATGGAGCAAATATCATCTTTGGATATTTGTGCTCTCATCATTTTGGGTGATGTGCCAGCAGCAGCACCACAAAAATCCTTTCGAGATACATTCAGAAATATTCTTGAAGGATATGGGGTTTTACAAGACGTGTTAGTAAGACACAAAGATGTTGAAGTTTTCCTTGATTTCCATGTGTTCGAAGTCCGAGACTTCGACATTGCAATTAGGTACCCTTTGAGAAATTCCACATGGAATTCCCCTCTGAAGGAAAACTCAACATAAAACATGGAGGGGACAAAATGTCTATTCCCATTCCATGTTCCAAGAACACACCTACGGAACCATCGCTCCAAGATTTGCCAATTGAGGAAGTCAGGACTCTCAAATATTTGGAGCCTCTTGAAGTAGAAGGAGAACCAAATTTCATCCAAGAAGAGGATGAGCTTCAGGAGACTTTGGATTTGCCAAAAGTAGAGCCCAGAACAAAACCACCTATTGACCTAAAAATCTTGCCTCTAGGCCTACGCTATGCTTTTCTAAATAGAGATTTGGAACTTCCTGCTAGCATAAGTGACAAGCTTTCAGATGAAGAAACACTCAAACTCATAGCCTTGTTAGAAAAGCATAGGACTATCTTTGGCTACTCACTCCAAGGGCTCAAGGGAATCAGCCCTGCTCTTTGCACCCATTGCATTCCCATTGACCCTGAGAGTACCCCCTCATGAGAGCCTCCATGGCAGTTGAATAATGTGATGTGTGAGGTTGTCAAGAAGGAGGTCTTGAAACTCCTTCATGCAGGGATTATTTATCCTGTGCCTCATAGTGACTGGGTTAGCCCGGTCCATGTAGGGCCAAAGATAGGATGAATGACGCTCATTCAAAATGAGAAGAATGAATTAATCCCTCAACGAACTGTCATGGGGTGGAGGATGTGCATTGTTTACCGAAAACTCAACAATCCAACTAGGAAGGATCATTTTCCACAGCCCTTCATCGATGAGATGTTGGAACAGTTGGCAAAACACTCCTTCTTCTGTTCCCTTGATGAATATTCAGGCTATCATCAAATTCCCATCCATCCCGACGATCAAAGTAAGACCACATTCACATATACATATGGTACATATGCCTACTGGTGGATGTCTTTTGGATTGTGTAATTGTTGACGTTTCTTACGTCACAGATAAAAATCTGCAAGCGCACGGAAACTGTCAAAGTTGCATTTCCCCTTTAAGAATATTCCCAGGGGTGTCATTTATATTTTCCCAAAGGAAGGCTAAGTGGAAGCATATCAATCATCAAATGAAGAGGGTAGGTTGGTCTAGGTAGGGTTCTAGTAAGGATGGGTAATAGATATGTAGAGATAGTGTGACACACACAAGAGCATTCTATTCTAAGGGGGGTAAATTGGTCAAAGAGAGATTAGGCTAAGAGTTAGGGACTCACTCCTACAATGCTTCTAGTATACATCTACATAGCCTATGTTAGTTACTAATGAACATGTCAATGATGAATTCTTTTGGTAAGTTGTTCAACACATCTGGCACGGATTTACCCCTAGCAACACTAGGACGACTCCCGCAAAGAGGTTGTGGCCTAGCCGAACGTGGAGGATTACAAGGACAGATAGGGTTGTCACCACCTACTGCCTACCTCTTCAATCTGTGGGTCTATGAGACATCCAACGCTACTTAACTATTAGCATATTAAGTATATAACTTAGGAGCCTAGGCATAGAGCATCCTTACGCAATGACTAACCTAAACATTATTGAACCAATGTTGAAACATAGCATATGTTATTCATATTAACATGGTCATGTCATAACTAATTAGACTATAGCGGGGGTTTGTAGTGTTTATGATGAATACTACTCCTACCACATACATGGAATCCACAATCAAACAAGAAACACTTCATCCATGTATATGAATAGAAGTGTGAAGATAACATCTTTATTAAGAATAAAGTCATAAATACAAATAGGAATAAGAAAACCATACATTTCCCAATTTGGAATTGGGAAGAGAGAGATTCCTTCTACTCCTTCCTAATTTGGACTACGGACTACAGGCTCTCCTCTCTACAGCCTAAACTCCTGTAAACTTATGGAGAATAGTGGATACAATAGAATGAATACTAAAGTGGTGTATGTGTGATGCGAGGGTAGAGGGTCCTATTTATAGCTGGACAAGGGTCCGTTCCCGCCACCAATTGCACGCAAACCATTCTTCATTGCGATCAGGGCACCACAGGGAGTCAACACGAGGAAGCTGACCGGATTTGGCGCCAGGAAGGCGTCGGTCGAACCGCCACGTCGGCTGAACAAAAAGTTGGACCAATTCTAGTGTGCTTCCTCAAGGAGACTTCCAGGTGGGTTCCATTGACTTATATGGGTGATACAATATTGGATGGCCTCAAATACTTCTATTTGTGGGCCATTTGATCCATATGATGCCACATGTCGACTCTTAATTGGCTGGAATGATATTTTATAGGATTGCTCCCCCTCTTTTGCCTCATTTCCTGCAATAAATGTCTGCCTGCACTATTTCTCCAAGGACAAGTGGAAATAGGTTAAATAGAAAGATGATGTGTGCAAGAAATTGTATTTCCTTCACATAATTGAGTTATATTGACGGGTGAAATTGGTATATAACAACCATCTACAAACAACCCCAATCATATCCTTTGCTCACCCCAAGCAAAGTCAGGAATTTAGGTTGATGATCAGGAGTTGCTACAATGTTCTATTTTTCAAAAGTATCATGTGCACAACAAAATACTATACCTAGTATTGCTAAAATTGGCATGGTACATCACCCATCTTAAGTCATTATGGAGCTTATGCTTTCTCTTATTAATTGGTGGTTGAAAGATAGAACAGAAAATGGAGCAAGCATACCCTAGATATCAAGTTCCACTCAAATTTCAATTTAGATTTTAAGTACCTCAAATTGATTCCCTCAATCTTGTGTGTAGTGGAAATATTTCCTCACAAAGGCATTTTGCCTATACTGATCCTATTACTAAATAAGGCTTGTATGTGGAGCTCGGTAGGGAATGTGGTAGGCATATTTGCAACACATAATATTGCTAAGTCAAAAAAGCAAGCCTTAGGAGAAATCAAGTGATGGAGTGGAAGTGGATGTGGATGTTTGAGATGACTTATATTTATGTAGACTCTCTTATTTTGTAGGGATGAAACATGGCTACTTTTTTCTCATGCTTTTCATGTAAGCATGCATTTTCTTTTACTTTTTCCTATAGCCATGTCTTCTACTCCCTTTTTATGCAATAAACATGGAGAGAGTACTAAGCATGAAGGGTATGGAGTTTCTCTTTTTAATGTGGAATGATGGTATGATAGAATTTTGCTTACTTCTAGTGTAGAAGTATAGCATGTGCAAGTGAAGTCTTGAATTCAATGAAAATGAATGAATTCTCACATAGGTCTATACTAGTTTGCATTGACTAGGCTCAATGTTAAGACAAATAGCATATGCATAAGGTCTATCAATGTAACATATCGTATGGCTTTGGTAGGTATTTCCAATCAAATGAGAGTAACTTAAATCTTTTTAGAATTTTCTCCAGAAATCTAAGTTTCACTTTCAAACTAGGAATAACATCCCTATCACTATATCATATCTCACAACAACTTAGAATTGGATTAAGCTGTTGAAAGCAATATTTTGGATAGTAGTAAGTTGTAAACTAGGGACTTAGGAAAACTAAAACAGAGCAACTATTCATTTTTTTCATTTATTTGAATTCTAAACCATTCATACCGGACATCTTTTTTTTATTTGAAAGCAAATCTACTCTACCTTATTTTTTATATGCAAGGTGAATGGTGGATGAATGCAAAATAAATATGCAATGTGATAGAATTTACCTCAAGTGGGGGTCCTCCCCCAAGCTTGTTCTTCTATCACCTTCGTGAAAAGGGTTGAACCCTTGATGACGGAGGTATGCCGCGAGATGATCAACTTGTTGTTGTTGTAGAATGGAGTTGAAGTTGGTGAATTGAGCGTCCATGTGTTGTTGTCAATCTTGGGTACCTTGTACATGCTCTTGGAGAGTGTTGTAGATGTATCGTGTTCTCACTTCAAGATCTTCCATACGTCTAGTGAGATCCGTCATTCCTTGGCTATAGTCATGATGACTTCTAGCCGAAGAGGAATGACATCTTCTCACGAACGTTGGAGGCAAGCTTTATATCTTGAAGTGGATTGGGGTGGCTCCCACGCGGCACCCGACGATCCATGCCAAGACGGACCTTCGGTCTCATACTATGGAGGTTGAGTCCATCCGGGTGCATCACCCATTGGGTCCCCTTCCTCTTCGTACTCATGGACTGTCGAGGTTATCGGAGGCATAGCCGCTCTCCTTGCACAACTTCTAGTTACCCTGCCAAAGACATTACTTCTTTGCCCTTCGTCGATGGAAAGAAGATAAATGGTTAGCGTCCGACATTTGTACAAATGAAAATCTGAGTTAGGTAACAGAATTTCATTGAAAAAACAGGGATAATAAAATATTCAAGAGCCATTATGATCATACTTAAGGGTATCTCCTTGCACTAGATAACCTTCATTAATTAATTCTAGTGCGGTTTCAATATATCCAAATGAAATATATTCTAGTGCTCCAACCCTAGTAGCAATGCGGATAATCACTGAAATGCATTCAATTGGCCCTGTCCTTGAAATGCAATCTAACCATTGTGTCATCATGACAATAACTGGAGCAACTTTTATCTTTTTAACCATGGCAAATAAATTTTTAGCTCATCATCATGCACTACTCTAACATCTCCTCTAGGGAACTTAGTGATAGCCACCCATCTATGCATGAAGCGTAAAGTAGGATTGTGCAAGTGGCTATTCCTAGGAGCACTATATCTGACCTTACTAGTCAATTCATGCCAAAAACTTTGTTTGTTAAATTTAGGCAAAGTGTCCTAATCTGGCAAACAACGTTTATGGAAGCCTAGGATTTCACTTATTCTTTCCATAGGATGTTGTATTTTTTGAAATAATCTAAAAGAGAAACCATCAAATCCAATTTTAAGGGTGCAAAGGAATTGCATAGAGAAGAGGCGTAAACCCCTCTCCTCTATGTGAGCAAAATTCTCCCATCCTAGTGCACACCAAATGGAAGGCAATTCGGAATCCATACCTATTTTGTAGAACAAATTGGATGATAAGCTTTAGTATGTGAAAACTCACGATCTTGGAGGAGCTTGCATGCTTGATCTTCAACTTTACTTTGTATGTCGAGGTCGTTGTTGCGGAGAAGTTGTTGTGGGTTGCTCCTCTCACCCATGGGAGTGCCCCACATACACTCCCTCTCCGTGGACTTGGTGTAGCAATGAAGGAGGGACGTGCACTTGAGTCTCCACCATGGCTTGACCTTGCAGTCTCCTTCCTCTTCCCAAACAACCTCTTCATTCCTTTCATGGCCACAACAAGCAAGAACACAACAAAGCAAAAACTCGAAAGAGGTGATGTTAGTGAAAGCAAAACCGCCAACGAATTTTCCCTTGAAGAACTTGAGAGCAAATTGCAAATCAAACAAAAGAAAATCTTTTTTGGTTGGATTTGAGCAAGAGTGCTTCAATGAAGAGCAAAAAAAAGTAATGTGAGCAAAGAGTGACTTTGGGGAGTTGTGAAATGAGGTGAAGTGTGAAGAGGAGTGCTCCTCACGACCACCATTTACAGTCTACACTCCCCAACGGTCATAAGAGGATCAAATGTAGCTGTTGGGAGAGAGAGAGAGAGCCAAATTGGCTCTTTCCCCATGTTAGCCGAACAGGGGGTTCGGCTGCCTTGCAATTGTGGCCCCCTGTTCCCCCTTTTTGGCAGGTGCCTCCCCAATGGCTATAAAATTAGCACGTTGGTGAAATGCCACGTTTGCAGCTCAGAAAGATTGTTTTTTGAATAAAACCCTTTTTTCAAAATGCAACAATTTTCTTTTGTGAAAAATAAAGAAATAAAAAATGATGGTTCAAAATATAAGATGAATCAACTTGCTAAGAAAAACCAAATATGCAGTGGGGAAAATCAAACTAAGTGGGGAAAAACCAAATGAAGAAAAAAGAAAAATCAAAGAAAAGATAATTACCAATTTAACAAATTGGCTAGGTCTCACCACCGTCCGATGAGATGGACATTCCTCCTTCTTTATTTTTTGACATCTGGGCCCAGAGGGATGGGCTCAGATGACTTGTCTTGCTTCTTCTGCCATTCCTTCTTTGACGGCTTGGTGTACTTGGGCCTTCAGGGAGGCACAAACTTCTCCATCTTCTTGGGATGTTGGCGTGGACGATAAGACGGGTTCTCCGCATATATCAATTCCCTCATGAGTGCAATGAGCGGATCCACCTTTGGATGTGTGACTTTGACCTCTTGAACGTGTTTAACATTCAACCGATACTTGATGCGAATCATCGAGCATTGTTCTGACTTTGGGCAAAAGTTAAACTTCTCCTCCTTGCCATTGATATGGAAGTGGATTTCTCCAGCTCCCACATCTATGCGAGCCTTCGTGGTACTAAGGAACGAGCGCCCAAGAATGAGCAGCATAACCTTCTCGACATCCATGTTGAGCACCACGAAATCCACGTGTATGAAGCAATTCTGGATTCTTACCAAAACGTGTTCAGCAATACCCACCAGACAACAAATTGAAGAATTAACCAGTTGGAGCTACATTGGTGTTGGAGTAAGCTCCGTGAAGTTCATATGGTCGAAGCCCACCTTGGGCATCACACTTACACTTGCTCCAAGGTCACAAAGTGCCTTGTCAAAGTAGTGAGCCCCAATCGAGCAAGATATGATGGGATATTCAGGGTCCTTCAGCTAGTTGCCTTCTCATAGTGAAATCATGTTGACGTTTTCCATGAGACGTTCAGGTTGTCGTGGCATCTTGCCATTCTCCACTGGCGGAACAACAACTGTTAGATGAGCCAACTGATTCTCCAACATCTCGTTGAAGCTCAATTGATTCTTGAAGACCAAGGATAGTCCTTCAATCTTGGCATTAATGCTTTCTAGGGTCTTCTCCTTAGCAGATAGCTTCTTTCATAAGGCATCATTGATCTTCAGTTGGCTAATGGCAAGCTCTCTCAAGTTGAGTTGATTTCCATTGTTGCCGTTGTTGTTATACCCTCCTTGAAAGAAATAGCATGGTTGCCCCCACCCTTCACCTCCTGGACGATAGCCATTTTTGTTTCCATTGTTGGCTACGTATAAGGCATCCTCACGGGTTTTTGGGTAGTCATTGCCCAAATGGACTGTGTTGCCACAGACTTCACAGGTGATGTGAGAGTCTAGGGCATAGGAATTGCCACATACGTCCCCATTGGCTTGTGAATCTATCTTCTTTATGAGGAGGTCCAATTTGGCAGCAATCATATCCACCTCTCTCAAAGTGTGGATGCCTCGCTAACGGGTTTGGAGACACTCGTCGCTCCAACCCATGTTTGACACCATCTTCTTTATGAAGTCTTTGGCTTTGGGCACCCTCAATGAGAAGAAGGCACCTGCAACAACAGCATCGACATGGTCACAGGCGAAAGGGATTAGCCCATTGTAGAAGTTTTGGATACTCAGCTAGTCATCCATCCCATGGTGGGGACAAGTCAGGATGTACTCCTGAAGCCTTCGCCAAGCCTTGGGAGTAGACTCTTTAGCGTCTTGCTGGAAGCTGGAAATCCTTCCACGTAGGGCATTAGTCTTGCCTAACGGGAAGAACTTGGTTAGGAATGCGTGGAACCCTTCTCACAAGTGTCTACAACACTTTGGTATGAGTAGAACAACTATTTTTCTCTCCTACTAAGGGAGAAAGAAATAGTCTAAGATGTACAACATATGTAGACACGTCCTTGATCTTAAAAGTGCTACAGATCTCAAGGAATTGTTGCAGGTGATCACTTGCATCCTCATTAGCCTTCCCACAAAATGGGTTGGCTTGTACCATAGTGATCAGGCCAGTCTTGATTTCAATGTTCACGTCTCCCGTGTTAACAGTGGGCCTAACAGGCACATTGTTTGCACAGGGAGTCAAAAACTCACGAAGGTCTTCTAGGCCATCAACCTTTTGGTTGTTGGTATAGTAGCACTGGCTTGCTTTCCCGCACAAAGCTTTTGAGGAGTAACGACACGAGGTCGATCTCTCAGAAGGGATTCGAGATCTTCAACAAAGTTTTCGGCAAACGGAAACTAGACATACACTATCCCATTTTCACATAAAATGTGAAAACAAAAAGGGTTATCCTACTAAAAACCTACCTAGGGTCATATCCTATTCACTCAATCATGGAATAATTTGGCTGTTGTCGAAGTGTTGCAACGACACTTCCCCGGTACTACTAAAGCGTAGTTCGCAAAGGTTCGTATTCGGATGGGGCGCGTAAGATCACGAACAAGAGGGTGACATGAGAGTTTTTACGTGGTTCGGGATGGCTGAGCGTAATATAGTACTCCACGAGGTGGTTGTTTATTGAGTATGTATGTATGTGGCGAGTGTCTATGGTTGCTTGTATGCGTGTGAGCTTAGTTGTCCTCTATAGTGTGACACATCCGTTTTATTGATAAGGACTGGCTGTTACAGTTTATGTCTGGCCTGATAGGTGGCCCTGGCGGTAATGATTCACCTATACACGATCCACATGCATAATCATGATTAACAGTGTGATAATGCATCTTAAAGGCAACTATCTTGATGGTCCTCTGATCGCATGTCATTATGCTGAATTAATTAAACATTAATCAGGTCTTGTAATAGCTGTTTAATAGCCTCTTGAATGTCCGTGCCGTTGGATATCCAGTAGTGTTCCCGTTGCAGGCTTAAGTTTGGAGGTCCAACATGTGGTAGCTCCAGAGCTTCCCTCTGTGGGGAGGCAGGTTCGAAGCCTCTTGACACGTGGTGGCACCGAAGCTTCCCTCTACTGGGGGTTAGGTCCGGGGTTGCTGGACACGTGGCGGGATCAGAGCTTCCCTGTGAAGGGAGGCAAGGCTAGTCCCGCAGGACACGTGGTAGCACTCAGGTACCCAATCGAGGGATGCGGGCCCAGTGCTATCAGACGTGTGTTGCCTTCATAAGTCTTTAACTCGGACATAGGAACTCCTTGGTTTTAAGTGCGTTATCAGGGGGTACCTGGTATCCAGGGTACCGATAGTGGCCCCCAAGCCCAACTCTGGGAAAAGCCTTCTGGGTGTAGTTATACTACCAGAGGTGAGGACATCTTCGAGTCTCGCGCTGCGGCTTCAAAGTCTTTTCTTGGGTGGTTGAAGCGATGACAAAGAGTTATGCAATTGCCACATGGCCATTTTTGACATGACGGGTGGGATCCTGGCGTGCGGACCTCACGCAATTGAAGGTCGCCGGCTCCCAATACGAAATTCATATCGGTTCCCAGCGTAATCTTTCTAGCCCTGACAGACGGCCGCCCTCGGGCTTCCAACTTCTCATCATGACAACAGTTCGCCTGGTGTAACTTTTTATGCAAAGTGGACCAGGGCCCCCTTGTAATTCACGAGGTCAATAGCGATTCGGGTCTGGAGGTAATTTCCATCCAAGCGTTGCGGAGGCTTACCAAAGGGGGAAGTGCACAGAAGAAGAGAACTCTTTATGCCTTCATCTGACATTGCGCTTCGAGCTCTCTGCCCTTGCAAACTTTCCTCCTCCTTTGCTCCACTTTACAGCGATGGAGTTGAGACTTCCTCGGAGCCGGATCAAGAAAAACAAAGACTTGGTGAAGGTCCGCACCTACATTGGGTGGTCAAGAAACTCCTTCAACAACCTGATATGCGTCAGCAAGTTCCCCTTCAAGAAGGAGAATCCTAGCGAGATCATTTACTTCCTATCGTATGCCATGGTGGGGCTTATCCCACCATTCTCAAGCTTCCTGCTGATGCTGCTGGACTTCTATGGCCTGCAGCTTCATCACCTTGGCCCCCACTCTTTCTTTTTACTGGCGACCTTTGTCCACTTTTGCGAGATGTGGGTGGGTGTGCCGCCCTGCATCTTGCTCTTCTAGACCTTCTTCACGGTCCACGCAACTGGGAAGAGCAACAAGTACCATGGCTTCCTCTACTTCGTGAAGCGCAAGAACTCGCCGCTCAAGTACCTGAAGACCTTCCCTTCTTGGACGTGGGACAGCTAAAAGAAAGACTGGATGGCCATCATGGTGGATCACCAGGATATGCTGGAGCTGCCTGACAGCCTTCCGACCATCGACACTGATGTTTGGGAAGTTGCTCCCACGCTATCAGAGGAGTACAACCCGATCTTGACAAGGATCCGGGAGTTCATCAAAGGAGGAGTGACTCCTCTGATGGTCATCGCCAACTTCCTGACTAACCGGTGGGTTCCACTGAAGACGAGGGAGTGGCCTGCCTGAGCGTTCGGTGGAGAGCACGATCACAACTGGATCGAGATGGGCTTCGGATCCAAACTGAATGAAGGAGCTTTGAAGCTCCATATCTAGAAGTTGCAGCTCGGAGTCATTCGCCCCAATGATCTAACTCCAATGGCAGAATCCCTGCCTTTAAATATTGTGCCAGAGGTCAGGAGGGAGCTGCGGAAGAAGATGCCAGCTCTTGATGATATAGGCCTCGTGGAAAAGCGTTGGAGCACGCCTACGGTCGGGATTGTTACCCCCGGAGCTCCTTGCTCCCATGAAAGCTCCCAACCTGCGCTAGTCAGTGGCAAAGGCAAAGGTCCCGCAACTTCTGCTCCAACGAAGTCTACCTCTGGCCAAGGCAAGGAGAAGGCTCCCATCGATGTTCTGAGTCGCAAGCGGAAGATGACAAGGAGCGATTGGAGCAGAGTGAGGGAAGCTCTGACAGAAATGACACCTCTACCTTGGCTTATCTCCGTGGTGATCGTGCCTCAATCTCTTGCTGCTTCTTCGGGTCCAGTGCTCGCAAGAGGCACTGGCTCCGGCATACCAACTCCTGCCCAGATGTCAGCTGGTGGCTTTGGGTCTGGAGTGCAACCTCCGATGATGGAGGTCCCAAAGGTGGCAGCGCCTGTGGCCGCCTCAACTCCAGGTTCGGGCCCCGAGGCATTCGCCACACCGACGACGGGCTCTAGCTCCCAGTGCTTGAGGAAGAAGATCGACGTCAATTGGAGTGGCAATTATACAAGGTAATAATTGGCTCCTTAACTTTTGTTTTGATATTTTCCTTGCTCTATATTTAATTCCACACTCTCTGCTTCCAGAATGTCGAGAACAAGCATGGAAGCTCCGGTGCCTACTGCGGCTCCGGAGGTTGCACTGGCTAAAGCTCCCGCTCCGGCCCCTGCCTCTCCCCAGTGGTGGTGGTAGATGACACGACAACTCCGGCACCAGCTGACATGGAGACAAGTCCAGAGCCAGTGACTAAAGATCCGGTCATGACACCGGACCACGCGAAGGAAGAGTTTGATGAAACCTCGGCAGTTTCGGAGCCTGCTGTGGAAACTCCGTCATCGGTGTTGGAAGTGGATGAAGCTCCAGCAAACACTTTAGTGCCAACTAAGGATGCGATAGCTCCGGAGGTGGTTATGTGTGAGCCGGCGCAACCCAAAGATCCGGTTGTGGGTCCTTCATATTATGAGCCGATGATTGAAGATCCAGCTGAGGGACCCTCTTCATCAGCCTCGGAGATTGGAGCTCGTGCGGTGGAACCTTCTTCTGTCACGGTGAATATTGATGGGTTCCCAGAGGTCGACCCCGGTGATGTTGAGCTGCTAGATAACATGCTCGTGTCGTGGGATCCGATAGTGATTTTGGAAGACCCACTAGAGCCCATTGAGGAACTTCAGGCAGGCCCAGAGCCGATCCCCCTGGCTTTGGCTATTGACAACGCTTGCTCAAGTCTCCGCCAGGTCCAGCTCACCTTCGACAATGAAAGCAAGAATCTAAAAGAAGAGCACAACAATTTAAGGCGTTGGCGCAACAAACTTCATTTCGAGACGAAGCTGACGCAGTCTCGGTTGGCTGACCAAAACGAGTGGGTGGCCAAGGAGAAGGCCCGACTAGTGCGGTTGGACTGCACGCTCAATGAAAGAGAGGCCATGATTAAGGCTCTCCATGATAAGACCCGGTAGATATTTGAGTAGCTAAGGAGGTCAGCGAAGCGACCGATGACCGCTTGAACGGCCTCAACAAGCTGAATGAACACCTGCTCAAGCGTGAGGAAGCCCTAGATCGAAAGGAGGATAAGCTCATGGAGAAAGAGGAAGACATCATGAAGAGGGAAGCGGAGCTTGCCCAAAGGTTTTCACTGGGAGAGTAGAGCTTGGCTAATCGCGATAAACAATTTGATTAGTTGTGTGATCAGGAGAAGGAGTTGATATAGCAGATGGGGGTAAATGTCTCCAAAAGAGAGACTGGTATCTCCATCGGGGAGGACAAGGTGAAGGCCAAGGAGAAGGACTTGGCAAAGCAGAGGAACCGTATCTACCTCGGAGAGAAAGAGCTCAGTGACCAAGAAAAGCGTATGGCTGGAAGTATCCAGTAGCACGCTAAGGAAGTCGAGCGCTTCTACAAGGAAGGTTATGTGGAACTTTTGGTTGCCAGAAAGTCACTGGAGGAGCTTAGGAGCCTGAGAGCAACTGAGTCCCTGCAAGATTGGGATTTCCTAAGGCACGCCAACAAAGCTCTAGTGCCGTTTGGTTTCATCCTGGTACGTCCAGCTGACCCAGAGCCAGAGATGGACAAGGCACTGGCGGCGTTGATCTCTGCTGGCAAGAAGCTTGACGCCGTGGGCGACGTAGTCGTCGACGAATGTGAGATTGACGGAAGGACCCTGGCCATGAACGTTGTCGAATATGTGCTGGCATGTTTCAAAAGCCAGGACCCCCAGATGTCTTCAGCTCTAGTGTTCGGAGGACCCGTTGCCGAGGAGGAACAAGCTGCTAGGGCCAGCTTTCAAGAAGCTACCCATACAGTTGCCTCTTTCTTCAATAGGAACTCCAGGAGTTAGGACTTTTCCTTTTTTGCCTTCATCCTGCAATCCTCATTATGAATGAATAAAATCCAAAATCCTTCCAAATTCCATTTTTTTGTCTTTAATGCATTGCCTTTTATATTGTTGGCCCCCTGGTAGATGTGTTTAATGAATTGAAGACATCTACCATGAGGATTTAGACAATGTCTTGAAAACTCAATAGCTCCGAATTCGTAGCTAGTACGTTAGCTCCGAGTTCTGAGTCTTGCCTCCAACATCTCTAGGGACCCTTTGTTGCATCGACGGCGGGACCCCTTGGGGTTGTCGGAGTTTAATAGGTCCGACGACACCCACTATCAATGCTTAGAACGTCGACGATGGGCCCCCTGGGGTTCTCGAAGCTTGGTTGGTCCGACGGCGCCCACTAGCAACGTATGAAACATCAAGGGCGGGCTCCATGGGGGTTGTCGGATCTTGGTAGGTCTGACAGCGCCCACTATCAACGTATGAAATGTCGACGGCGGGCCCCCTACGGGTTGTCAGAGCTCGTTCGGTCCGACGGTGCCCACTATCAACGTATGAAACATCGATGGCGAGCCCCCTGGGGGTTGTCAGAGCTAGTGCTACGGCAGCATCCACCATCATCGAGCGAATTGCCATCGAATATTCATTTTTGCTGCACCTAAAAGACAAGAAAAAAGTAAAATTTGTCCTTTTGTATGCATCTTATTTGCGGCTTATTGTCCTTCCTTGAATTTTAGATTATGAGGAATTTAACATGATGACATAAATCTATTAATTAAATCTCTTTAGGTCCGAATGCCTTCTAGACCCGCCCTACTCGGACCTGCCAGGATATAGGTAGAGTGGCGTACTTAGGGTGCCTGACCACTCTAAGTCGATAGCAAACTCTGGACTTGTCATTGGCTTTGTCTTTCAGGCGAGTAGACCATGCAATAATGCTAAGACCAAAAGAAGATTACTAATACAACTTATATATCACATAAATACCTTGGACTAAATTTCGAGAGGATAGCACAACTTTGTTATAGATAAGAAGGTAAGGGATAATAAAAATACCGATCTTGTACAATTAAAATGCATGAGGAGTCTGTCCATATAAAGTGTTTCTCATTTAGGTTCGAATTACATGGGAAGACAAGGACACACTCAAAGTACAATGACCAAGTTAAGTGTGCTATTCGTCTTGATCTATCCTAGGGATGGTAAAGACACACCTAAAGTACAGGACCAAGATAAGTGCACTAAGACCCTTCCCGACTCTTTTCATGGACTGCAAGAGCCACAATTTATACAAACAGACTCACCTCCGTGTAGCTAGGCATAAAATTTATGAAGGTGCTCGATGTTCCATGGGTTGGGAAGCGGAGTCCCATCCTCTGCGGCCAAGCAAACGCATCCAGGGTGGGATACTTTGATAACCCGAAAGGGACCTTCCCACTTTGGGGATAGTTTGTTCATCCCTTCATGAGTCAGCATTCTCTACAGCACCAGATCACCTTCTTCTAGCTTTTGGCTGCGCACAAACCTTTGTTGATAGTGCCAGTGCGCCTGTCGGTATCGTGCGTTCCGAATAGCCACTTGTCACCTTGCCTCGTCTACAAGGTATAGGTCTTCACGTCGGAGCTTGTCCTGCGTGGCTTCATCAAATGTCCAAACTCGAAGAGAACCCATGGTGATCTCCGGAGGAAGGACCCATAGAAGCTCCTCTATCCAGTTGGCTCCATGTTTCTTCAACCGCTCATATCTGCGTGTCTTGAGTCCCTTGAGTATTTATGCATTAGCACCCTCAGCTTGGCCATTGCTTGTCGGGTGAGCTACTGATGCGTAGCTGACTTGTATGTTGAGATCTTTGTAGTACTCTTGGAATGCCGCACTTGTGCATTGGGTTCCATTGTTAGTAATGACTTGGTTAGGAACTCCAAATCTGCAGACTATGGACTTCAAGAACTTGATAGCTGATTGCTTGTTGATTGTCACAACTTGGGTAGCTTCCGACCACTTGGTGAACTTGTCGATGGCGACGTACAGGAACCTGTAAACTTCGACGGCTTTTGGGAAAGGTCCCAAAATGTCCATCCCCCACACAGCGAATGGCCACGTGGGAGGTATCATTTGCAGTGACTGAGCCGATATATGAATCTGCTTCGCATGGAACTGGCACACTTCGCACTTCTTTACCAACTCAAATTCATCTTGGAGTGCTGTAGGCCGAAAGCCATGCCAGCAGGCTTTACCGACCAACATGCGAGAAGATGCGTGGTTCCCGCACTCGCCTCCATGGATCTCAGTGAGAAGTTCACGGTCTTCTTCACGGGAAATGCACCGCATTAGAATACTACTGGCACCACGTCGGCATAGATCCCCTTCTACCGACGTGTATCTTTTAGCCAATCTGGCAATTCGATCAGCGGGAGCACTATCATTAGGAAGGATATTGTCCTTCAAGTAGTTGTGGATCTCAGGGATCCATGCGTCGAAGCTCGCTTGAGCTTATGAATCTTGCGCGCTGGGTTGCTTAGAGCTTCCTACAGCGCCTACGGTAATTGGTGGGCGTCATGGTAAGAGGGCCACCAGGACCACCAGCTTTGAGGTACTAGTCTCACCCCCATCACTCAGTTCGTGTAACACCCTCATTTTCATGCATCATGCATTACATAAGTTCATATAAATGTTTAAAATTGATCCACATAAAAAGGAATGAGTTTAAAATGAATTTAAAACAAAACCGCACTCAAAAGTTTTGAGAAGTGCTTACTAGTCAGTTTTTGGTGCGGACTGGTCTGATTTCTCTCTGACCTCCCTCGGACATGTCCGTTTTGCTACGGACTAGTCCAGTTTCGTCTTTGTACAATTTTCGAACTTGTCCGGTCCATTGCGGACTAGTCCGGTATCCTGATTCCTTGAAATTTTGTCAAGTCCCTGGACTTGTGCGGACTTGTACGATGTCTAGCGGACTTGTCCGTTTTCCTCTCCAACTAAGTTCGGACTTGTCCGGTTTAGTCCAGACTTATCCTATTTCTCTCTGACTAATTTCGGACTAGTCCGGCCGATTGCGAACTTGTCCGGTGATCGTGATTTCGAGTTGATCTTTTGTTCCACAACGTGTTTTTGGATTTTTCCTTAAATGGGCCTAAGGACATTGTGTCTAACTCTTTTAGAGCCCATGTGGGACCCCCACATTGGCTTCCACCCTCTCTAAAACCGACCTCCATTGAAACCCTAGCCCTCCACCCCTATATAAACAACACAACACCCTATTTTCACATCTTTTTGCCACCTTTGAATCACACCCAAACCCTAGCTCGTTGATAGTCGCCGCAAAAGAGGGAGAAGGAGATCCCGAGCAAGAATAAGTAGAGGAGGAAACGGAAGAGCATCAAGTGATCAGGATCTCCATCAAGTTTTCGTTCTTCATCAACAACACCTTCAAGTTTCTTCATGAACCCTAGATCGTCAAGATCCAAGTGTTGCCTCCAAAACCCTTGATTCATTGGAATTCTAAACACCTGGTATACCTTCTACTTCCTCCTTCTCACGTTAATTGAACCCCGTTTCCCAAAATTCACGTCTTTTTAGAAAACCCAGCTCTCTGTTTCTGCGAAGGGCGAACTAGTCCAGCCCTACAGTGGTACTCAGGTTTGGCTGTTTGTTTCTGTTGAATTAATTCTATATTGTTTCAAATCAATTCCAAATCTATCCAAACTTGTTAAAAACTATTAGAACTAGATAGTAAACATTATTAACAACTCATTAACTACTTTTGCTTTGCATTTGCATTAATAATGCATGCCATGACATATTGAGTAACATATGTGCACTTATTGTTTGTAATTCTTGTCTTGTATGTTTATTGTGCGGTTTAGATGGATTTGCGCTAGGGAGTGTTGCGGAGGACCTCCAGCCCCAAGAATTTGAAGACTTTGACCCAAATCAAGCTCAAGAGCAAGGCAAGTGTCCTTGGACATATTGATCCTATTTTTACAGTAAATGTTTTGTTTTCAAAACTGCATGCTAGTGTCAATTTGATGGGAATTTCTATGATAGGAAGTTTACTAGCTTTGTTTAACCACCCTTGTCACTTGGAATACATGGTAGAGAGTCGGGAAGGGATTTTTACCTTTGCTTCGCTTAATTAATTGGGATGGGAAAACAATTATACTATTCAATTATGCATTAATGAGATTATTGTTATATGAACTGGTTAATATGGTATTGTAATGGGTGATCTAAGCAAGCCTGGTATGTGGATGGGTTGGAAGACATGGTGGTTGCTTGCTTTAGATCTAAGGACCGGTTCATGCAAGAATATGCCAGGACAACAGTGCCACCACGAGACCAAGTATGGGTGCGGCGTAGCTGATTAATTAGGGTATTGCTAGTATTGCACAGATCATTTGGCGCAACGGGGAAGGGTAGTCAGGTTGGGTTTGGAATTATGGCGGGACTCCCTGGGATTCGAATGGCACAAGAGGGGGCCCTTGGTGGAAGATGTGCTTAGTTGGAGGCATCGCCACCAGTGAAACCTCAGTTGGTCCGTACATGCTAGTAGTCCCTTTGTAAAGGCTATTTTGTGATCTCTTGGCCATACACCAAAGGAAGTGTAATTGACATAAGGGAGGTTCTTTAGTCACCGACAGGTGATGAAATCGCAAACACGTGGGTAAAGTGGTGCAAACTCTGCAGAGTATTAAAACTACCACGATAGTCGTGCTCCCGGTTAGGAGCACTTGGATGACCTACATGATAAGAGGGAACTTGGTATTGGGATGGTTTGGTAATGGTTATGGGATGGTATTATGGTTTATGGCAATGGATATGGTTAATGGTAATGAGAAATCTGGAATATGGATGATGGTAATGATATCTGGACTTGTATCATGATAACTACATGTTTTATGATGGGTTTAATTCACATTCATACAGTATACTGCTTTTCAAATGTTCTAATGTACTTTTTAGCACTTAGCCTTTATTATAATCGTCATTTGAATCAGCTACATGTCATATTTTTCAACACATGTTGAGTACGACATGTACTCACCCTTGCAATTCCCCCACCAACAGTTGCAGGTCAGGATTGGGAGCATCATGATGTTAATGAGGAGTCCTAGGCTGTATGCTGCCGTCAGTTTTGCCTGTGGTTATGCTTGGGCCGCGCTACCCTTATTGCTTAGTTTGCTTAGTTGCTTAATTAGTTTATTTCTGCTGCATTAGTTCAGACTTGTTGTTAATAATCATTAGAGCTATAATTTGAGGATATTATGAATTTTTGTAATAAAAGTGCTTAATTAATCTTGTTCCGTGGTAATTTTCTGTAAATCCTTTTGTGAATGCACTCGTGTATGTGTATTGAACGTCTTGGGCACACATATGTGTTCACTTGGTTCATTTTTGGATCGGTTGTCACAAATTCATATCAGAGCAACAGGTTCACCGTAGGTCGCAACCTAGATTGAATGGACACTTTAGAGCACATAGGAACACTCAGTAATCAATGTGTTATTGCTTGGTGTGCTGATTGCTATGTATTGTTGCTTGTGTGCTTAGTAGAGGATTGTGGGATGTTTTAGCATTGCCATGTCCATATAGTATAGTATAGGTATTTGCTTAGTTTCATATCCCTTGATGCATATAGTTGGGGACATTTTCTAAATTCTTATCTCTTGCTTTTCATTAGATGGTGAGGACTCGCAACCAGAGGGATGCCAATGATGAGGAGGAAAACAATAGGGCACCTCAGAACAACAATGGACAAAGACCTGCCCATGGAGCTATCAACCTTGAGCAGCTATTGGCCATGCAAAATCAGCTCATGCAGACCATGATACAAACTATGGTACAGCTGCATGATGGCAACAACAACCATCAGCCTCACATGCCTCCACCGCCACCCCCACCCTCTCATAACCAATTTGGAGAGTTCATGAGAACCAGACTGCTGACCTTTGCTCAAGCTCCTGACCCTATGGATGCTGATGATTGGCTCATGTCCGTGGAGAAGAAACTTGCAATAGTCTAGTGTAGTGATCGGGAGAAGGTTCTATTTACATCACATTAACTTGTTGGAGCAGCTGCCGATTGGTGGGACTCTTTGTGCAACGCCCATGAGAACCACGAGAGGATTACTTGGGATGAATTCAAGGAGAGCTTCCGTTCTCATTATGTGCCCGAGGGTGTTATGATCTTGAAGGGGAAAGAGTTTGAAAACTTGAGGCAAGGAAGATCGAGTGTGGGTGAATACCTCAATAAATTCACTCAACTCTCAAGGTATGCGCCTAAGGATGTGAGCCTTGACAGCCGGAAGCAATACTTGTTCATGAGAGGCTTGAACAATGAGATCCATGTACAATTGCTAAACTATGATTATGCAAACTTCCAGAAGCTATTGGACAAGGCAATTGTGGTTGAGAACAAGGTCTGTGAGATGGAGCAAGACACCAAGAGGAAGGTGCCATATTAGGGACAGCAACAAGGAAGTAATGTGTGCTCTCGCTTCACACCACCCAATGCGCCTTATTACAACTCTTCTGCTCCTGTACAACGCCCTGGTTATGCATCGCGCCTAGCTCAGTTTGTGCAGCAATGCCATGTCATGCAAGCACCTAGGCCTCCAATGCCTTTTGCACCAAGTGCCAATCTCCCTGGTGCAAATTTTCAGAATCCAGTTCGTCCCAATAATTCTTGTGCAGTTAGGAAGTGCTATACATGTGGAGAAGTAGGACACTTTGCAATTCAATGTCCTAAGTCAGGCCCTGGTCAAGGAAGCTATGCTCCAAGACAGAACCCAAGACCGAATGGAGGAGCACCACAAAGCAACCGTGGACAGTAGAATTTTGCTCGTGGCAATGTAAACCATGTCTCTATGGAAAAAGCGCAACAAGCGGATGACGTGGTGATTGGTATGTTTCTCGCAAACTCCAACCTGGCAACTATGTTATTTGATTCTGGAGCATCGCATTCATTCATTGCATCAAAATATGTTTCCAAGTATAGTTTGCCTATCTCTCATATGAAGTATACTCTATTGGTTAAGTCTCCTGGAAGAGAGATGACGACAAATATAGTATGTCCAAAAGAATGCCTTAGAATAAGGGAGGTATACTTCTTTGCCAACCTCATTGTTTTGAATTCTCAAAGATTAGACATTATACTTGGTATGGACTGGTTGAGGGAGCATAATGGAGTCATTGAATATGCCACAAAGATGGTGAAGTTGACCAATGAGGAAGGGATCACCATAGAATTTGAAGCATCACAACATTCACTGAAGCAATTGGAGCCGAATCATATGGAAGGTGCCGAAATTGAGGAGATTCCAGTGGTGTGTGAATTCTTGGATGTATTTCAAGATGAGATGCCAGGTATTCCACCTGATCGTGATATCAAATTTGTTATGATTTAATACCTGGAACTGCACCTATAGCTAAGAGGCCATATAGGATGCCTCCTAAGGAGTTAGCGGAACTCAAGAAGCAAATTCAAGAGCAACTAAAGAAAGGTTTTATACGCCAAAGCTCTTCACCTTGTGGAGCGCCTGTACTCTTTGTGGACAAGAAGGATGGATCCCAAAGGATGTGTGTGGACTACCGAGCTCTCTACGACGTGACAATCAAGAACAAGTATACTTTGCCCTGCATAGAGGATTTGTTTGATCAAATGAAGGGTGCTTGTGTCTTCTCCAAGATTGATTTGAGGTCAGGATACTTTCAAATGAAGATAAGACGTCGAATATACCCAAAACAGCTTTCCAGATACGGTATGGATCTTATGAGTACATCGTGATGTCTTTTGGGTTGACAAATGCACCTGCGTACTTTATGTACCTCATGAATAAGGTCTCCATGGAGTACTTGGATGAATTTGTTGTGGTGTTCATTGATGATATTATGATCTACTCGAGAAGCAAGGAGGAACATGAGGAACATTTGAGGCTCACATTGCAGAAATTAAGGGAGCATCAATTGTACGCCAAATTCAGCAAGTGCCAGTTTCGATTGAAAGAGGTGTCATTTTTAGGCCATATCATATCTGGAGGAGGTGTATTGGTTGACCCAGGAAGAGTGAGAGATGTGCTAATGTGGGAGCTACTGCAAAATGTAAAAGAAATAAGGAGTTTCCTTGGGATGGCTGAATATTACCGTAGGTCCATCAAAGACATTTCCAAAATAGCCTAGCCCATGACAAAATTGTTAATGAAAGGGAAAGCTTTTCGATGGACTCAAGCTTGCCAAAACAGCTTTGAGGAGTTGAAGAAGAGGTTAACTACTGCCCCAGTCCTGATATTGCCCGACGTAAGCAAAAGTTTTGATATTTATTGTGATGCATGAAGACAAGGACTTGGATGCGTGCTTATGCAAGAAGGTCAAGTGGTAGCCTATGCATCGAGGCAATTGAAGAGACATGAGCAGAATTATCCAACACATGATTTGGAACTTGTAGCCGTGATACACGCATTGAAGATTTGGAGACACTATATCCTTGGACATAGGTGCAAAATTTATACGGATCGTACGAGTCTTAAGTATATTTTCACACAAACAGACCTGATTTTAAGGCAACGAAGATGGTTGGAGCTCATTAAGGACTATGATATGGGGATCAACTATCATCCAGGAAAGGCTAATGTAGTGGCTGATGGTTTGAGTCGGAAAGGAGTAAGTCACCAGCTCACGGTTCGAGAGCTGCCATCCGAGCTATGCAAGGAATTTGAACGGTTGAACCATGGTTTTGTCAATGAGAGGGAATGATGGAGTTAAATCCGACATTGGAGCATGAGATTCGAGAGGGTTAAACGATGTATGAGGAAATCCAAGAGATCAAGGAAAGGACCCAAGAGGGAACAAAATTCAGGTTTGATGAGGATGACCATGGTACCTTATGGCTTGATAAAAGGATTGGCGTGCCTAATGTGAAGCACATTCGGGAGACAATATTAAAGGAGGCACATCACTCAACTTACTCAATTAATCCTGGTTGTACAAAAATGTACAAGGACTTGAAGACATGTTATTGGTGGGCTAGCATGAAAAAGGTCATAGCTGAATATGTCGCGTTGTGTGATGTGTGCCAGCGAGTCAAAGCTGAACATCAAAGGCCAACTGGATTATTGCAGCCATTAAAGATTCCAGAATGGAAGTGGGAAGAAATCGGGATGGACTTTATAGTTGGTTTACCACGTACCCAACCCGGTTATGACTCCATATAGGTAGTTGCGGATTGTTTGACCAAGTCAGCTCACTTTATTCCTGTCGGGACCACATACACCGCCGCGAAGCTGCCAGAGTTGTATATGGAGCATATTGTGTGCCGACATGGAGTCCTGAAGAAAATAGTCTCGAATAGAGGTTCTCAATTCACCTCTAGGTTCTGGGAGAAACTACATGAAGCATTGGGAACAAGGTTGAATTTCAGCTCAGCATATCACCCTCAAACAGATGGACAAACTGAGAGGACCAATCATATTTTGGAGGACATGTTAAGAGATTGTGCTTTGAAGCATGGGAAAAGTTGTGGCGAGAGCTTGCCATATGGAGAATTTTCATATAACAATAGTTACCAAGCAAGTATGAAGCACTATATGGGAGGAAGTGTAGGACACCTTTGTTCTGGAATGAGACAGGAGAAAATCAAGTGTTTGCACCTAACATGTTGCAAGAAGCTGAGAAACAAGTTCAGATTATTCGTAAAAATTTGAGAGCTGCTCAGTCAAGGCAAAAAGGATTTTCGGACAATAGGAGAACAAAAGTAACCTTTGAAGTGGGATACTTCGTCTACCTTAAAGTGTCACCCATGCGAGGTCATAAGAGGTATAATATCAGAGGCAAGCTAGCACCTCGATACATTGGACCATTCAAGATTTTGGACAGAAGAGGAGAAGTAGCATATAAGTTGGAGATGCCAGCTCACTTATCAGATGTTCATGATTTATTTCATGTTTCCCAGCTCAAGAAGTGCTTAAGGGTACCGGAAGAACAAGTGTCAATGGAAGAATTGGAATTAGAGGAAGATTTGACTTACGCCGAGCAACCGGTCAAAATCTTGGGAACCAAAGAGAGAGCCACAAGGAAAAAAGTGCTTAGATGGTGCAAAGTGCAATGGAAGCATCATATAGAATCGGAAGCAACGTGGGAGTTGGAGGATGATCCAAAGAAGAATTTTCCATCTCTCTTTCCTTCTATATCGAATCTAGAGGGCGAGATTCAGTCTAAGGGCGGGGTAGGTTTGTAACACACTCATTTTGATGCATCATGCATTGCATAAATTCATATACATGTTTAACATTGATCCACACAAAAAGGAATGAGTTTAAAATGAATTTAAAACAAAACCGCACTCGAAAGTTCTGAGAAGTGTGGACTAGTCCGTTTTTAGTGTCGACTAGTCCGATTTCTCTAACCTCCCTCGGACATGTTTGGCTGCTGACTAGTCCGATTTCATCTTTGTACAATTTTCGAACTTGTTCGGTCCATTGCGGACTAGTCCGATATCCTGATTCCTTGAAATTTCGCCAAGTCCCTGGACTTGTCCGATGTCTAGCGTACTTGTCCGTTTTACTCTCCGACTAAGTTCGGACTTGTTTGGTTTAGTGCGCACTTATCCGATTTCTCTCTGACTAACTTCGGACTAGTCCAGCGTATTGTGGACTTGTCCGGTGATCCCGATTCTGAGTTGATCTTTTGTTCCACGACGTGTTTTTGGGTTTTACCTTAAGTGGGCCTAAGTATGTCGTGTCTAACTCGGAGCCCACATGGGACCCACACAGGCCTCCACCCTCTTTAAAACTGACCTCCATTGAAACGCTAGCCCTCCACCGCTATATAAACAACCCAACACCCTATTTTCACATCTTTTGCCACCTTTTAATCACAACCAAACCCTAGCTCGTGGATAGCCGCTGCTGAAGAGGGAGAAGGAGATCCCGAGCAAGAAGAAGAAGAGTAGGAACGAAAGAGGATCAAGTGATCAAGATCTCCATCAAGTTTTTGTTCTTCATGAACAATTCACCTTCAAGTTTCTTCATCGACCCTAGATCACCAAGATCCATGTGTTGCCACCAAAACCCTTGATTCATTGCATTCTAAACACCTGGTATACCTTCTACTTCCTCTTTCTCACGTGAATTCAACCTTGTTTCCCAAAATTCATGTAAAAGCCCCAAAAAAGAAAAAAAATGCAAAGTTCAGATGGGAGATATTGAAATTTGGATGGGAAAAAGAAATTAAATTGGAAAATGAGAAATCAAACCAATTTAAACCTTAATTGAAGGATTTAAAATTCAAATTTAGCCCCTGTTAAATCTTGACCAAAATATAATTTTGAGTTCACAAATAGCTTCCAAATATTCCAAATAGCATCCCTGTCAATTTTCATGAAATTTGGAGCTCAAATTCTATTTAATTCAATGGGTACACTAAATTTTATTCAAATTCAAATTTGAATTTGAGATCCATATGAAACTTGTCCGAAATTGAAACCCAATTCCATAATCTTAATCTCCATATTTAAATTGGCATCTCCACAAAAATCTAGCATTTTTGGACATGTTTAGGTCGGGGAATTGAAGTTCCATAGAAGGATTGGGATGAAAAGGGTAGTGGGACCCACTGTCAGCCTCTCCCACTCGATGGAACTGACTGAGTGCTCTGTTTACGGCTGCCGGGCCTCAACGTCGGCAAAACTCGCCACCGCGACAAGGCATGCAGATCAAGCAGCTTCGTGGCACCCATAGTGGATTTAGACGCCTCCCCTCGTGTATCGTCGGCCATACTCATCCGACACACCGCCGTCGCTCCTTTACTCACCGCAAAATAGAACCACACCGCCTGACCGTCGCTTGACTTGCCGGCCAAACGAAGCCAGCTTTCGCCGTGCTTCCAACAGGAAAAGGTAGCACAACTTCGTGCTCTTCCTTCACATCACCTTGCTTGCTTGATTCACTACTTATCGGCGCGGTATTTTGATGTTTTTCCGGATCTTGCGGGTGAAGCCTCCGGTGAGCTCTCTGCTCCACGAATACAAGCTATTGCAAGCAAGTTTTCGTCTCCTTCCTTGAAGCAATAAGGCGCGCAAAGGTACATAGATGCTTCTGGTGAAGTTTCAGCCCCTATCGTGCCTCCTAGCGTCTGTATATCGAGTTTCATCGTGGCCAGTTCATACCTAGGTCTTTAGATAATTGGTTTAATTCCATTTCTACGTGCAACAATTTTTCAATCCAATCAAGTAATATCTTCTAGATCTTCCGGCGCACCAGCTCACCAAGAATGGAGGGAAGTCATCGAGAGACTAGGTTGGAATTTAAGTTTTCCCGCCGCCAAGAAGAATCCCGTCGGTCCATCGTCGAAGTCGACTTTGTCGGCGATTTCATCCCTTTTTCTCTCCATGGTCATCTTCCTCATGCTTCCAGGAACATTCCCAGCCTTTCCCCGAGCTTCTTGCACCATTCTTGAGCAATTCCGGCCATCACTGAAACCCTAGCTCTGCCGCCGCCGTTGCACGCTCACCTCCGGTCGTCGCCATCACGATTGGACCTCACCAGCGTGTAGCACGCCCGATTTTAGGGCTAGGCAGTCACGGCCGAGCCGAGAGGAGGTCAATGCAGCCATACCGGAGAGCTCGCCGGCGCTGCGCCGGCACGGCCGAGCGACGTGTCGCAAGGTTGAAGACAAACGGCGGGCCTCCCCTTTCAGCGGTTCATTCAACCACGCGAATCAGCTGCGGCTATTTGATCCGGTGCGGCTGCGAGGTAAATCCGTGGTCCTCGGTGTGCCTTCACTCTGATTGGTCCATTTAAATGGAGTGGGGCCAGCGGGTTTATTTAAACTTTCCAATAAGAAAATAATTCCAGGTTTTGAGCAAACTTCAAAAATCCATTACTCCTAGTAGAATGCTCAAAATTTTCCAAATAAATTCTTGTATACTCATCTTGATCCCTAGTTTGCAGTGGCGCAAATGCTAGACATGAAACTTCCGGAATTTTCATAATTAATTCCATTGATTTAATTACTTGTGAAATTAATTATTCCCGTTTCGTTGATTGAAAAATTCCCAATTTTGGTCAGGACACTCATAGAAATAATATTGATCTCCAGTAAAACTTTCGAGTTCATTGGACTTCAATTACTGGGATGATCAGTATTCCAAATCTCTATGTAGTTGAAAATTAAGAAAAGTTTCAGCTTTTTCCCCAAACTTGTAAAATCAGTTTCTCCCTGTAGGAAGCTCAGAAAAATGTAAAACCAATTTTCCCAAAACCAGTGAGCCCCTCTCTACCATGACCATCAACTTTTAGCCATGACAAAGCTCCAGAATTACAACCAAAATTCAGAAAAACCTTTTTTTGTTGGATTTTTAGAGACAACAAGCTTCCTTGAACATCTCCAAGTTTTGGTCCAGATCTTCCGCATAGAAACTAGTGTCCACTGTAAAATTTCCAAAGCCAATTAAAATCATTTAAATACCTTATCAGTATTTATAAGATCTTCTCTGTACTTTCTATATCACTCATGTACTTTATATATTGCATATCATATAGTGACCCTGATCGAGGAGGACCTGGAGGCCTTGGATAGCGTCCTCCCAAAATCTAACTTCCCCTCTGACTCACAACCAGGCAAACCCCGATTTGCATTTAAGTGCTATTTCAAAGTTTATATTTGTATCACTTATGTCTAGGATGACTTTGTGCATCAGGGTTAAGGTGTTTGTTACTCCACTTGCATGACCCATAAATCCCATGTAGTATTGGGTAGGTCTACAGCCCGACGAGTAGAAAATGCTATGCTTAAGTTTCAGGAATCTGGAAGAAGTCGAGTAGTTGGAATCTACTCACGCGATAGGATTTTATCACACGTGAAGGAGTTGATCGAAGAATGGTTTATGAATATGAAATTGAGACCGAACAGTGGGTAGGATGCAACGAGATGTGGTGTCACCTGCGTAGCCCTGCTTGTGTCAATTGAGGACCGATCCGTGTGCGGCCCTTGTGGACAAGTTTGAATTGTACCGGATGCATACTAGCTATATGGAAACCACGAAACTGATGTAATTGGTTAACCTGGGTGTCGAGACTTCCAGCTGATGTCGAACCTGTCGAATCGACACATAATACTTCAGTACTAGTCATATATGGCCACCTTTCACTAGACACTCAGATGTCGAACCGGTCGATCTGTCACGAGCAGGAGGTCACTGCGTGGGGCGTACTCTGACGTGCCCACCAGCTGATTTACACCTTGCTGCCCTCAACCCACGCCTATAAAACGGAACGGAATGCCTCGACAAACTAGTATCAACCTACATCAGTTTATTGGAGCCCATTTCTCCAGTATTTCACCGGTACATTTCAAGATTGTCCAGCAGGGCCGCACACGAAACGGTCCTCAATCGACACAAGCAGGGCTACGCACGTGAGACCACGTCTCGATGCATCCTACCCACTGCTTAGTCTCAATTTCATATTCATAAAACTATTTTCCGATTCCCGATCCTCCCGTGTGTTAAAATTCCTTTCTCGCGAGTAGATTCCAACTACTCGACTTCTATTGAATTCCTATGAGCATAAGCATAGTAGTTTCTACTGAACGGGCCGTAGACCTACCCAAGACTCCATAGGATTTGTGGGCCATGCAAGTAAATGTGAAACACCTTAAACGTAATGCACAATCATCTGAAGATGTAAGGTGAAATAAAAACTGCAAAAACACTATAAGGAACTTAAATGCAAACTGGGGTTTGCCTGAAAGTAAGTCTGATGCTATGTTAGTTTCTGGCAGCTGGACTTCCAAAGCTTCCGGCTGCTCCTCGATTTCAGCTACTACACGATATGCATATACTAGGTATGAATGACTTTGAAAATAATTAATATGCTTGAGGTTATCATAATATCTTAGGATGAAAATAAGATAATTATCTTAATTGGCTTTGGACTTTTATGGTAGATACTAGTGACTATAGTGGAGACTCTTGCAAAGAACAGGAGATGATTAAGGAAGTTTGTTGTCCTTAAAAATTATGGTAAGCCATAACCTTCTCTTAATTTTGGTTGAATTTTTTGGAGACCTATGATGGCTACCAGGGGTTTTATCATGTATAGGAGGTCGCACTGGTTTTAGTAAAATTTGTTTCATTATTTTCTAAGATTCCTACAGGGAGAAACTGATTTTTCAAGTTTGGGGAAATTTCTGAAATTGATTTTTCTATTTTTCTCAATTTATGACTACACAGAGATTTGGAACACTGATTAATCTAGTAGTTTAAGTCCAATGAACCTGAAAATTTTACTACAGATCAAGTGTATTACTAATAGTGTTCTGACCAAAATTGGGAATTTTCCAATTAACAGAACAGTAGGAATGAATTCTATAAACATTTTTCTTATCTGAATTATGGAGAAATTTCTATGGATTTGCGTACAAGTCCAAGTGCACCACTGGAGATTATTCTTCATGCTGGTTCTAACAAAATTTATTTGGGAATTTTGGACAATTCTACTGAGAGTTATGGATTTTCCAAGTTTGGTTAAATCCTGGAATTATTTTCCAACGGGAAACATTTAAATAATCAGCCGGGTCCACTGGTTTAAAATTGACCAATCGCGGCAGGGCCGCACCGGGGGCTACGGGGTTAATCTGTGCAGTCACACCGGATCCCTGGCCACATCCGGATCCCGCAGCGACTGACTCGTGGGGTCCATGGTCGTCTTCAACCTTGGGCTGGCGCTCGCGCGCGGCGGCGCCCGCGGCGGTAGCTCGTCGGTGATCTCGCCATCGGCCAAACGGCTGCACCAAACTCGTCAAGACTTGCCGCCTAGAGCTTTTCGGGGGTGCCGAGCACGACGTTGAGGTCGGCATCGGCTGAAACGGACCGAAAACAACCGCGCGACGGTGGCGGCGGCGGTGAGGGCTCGGGCCTGCTTGAACTCACTCAACTTAAGCTCAAACAACTCGGGAACTCCTCCAAAAGCTTCCTGTAATCTCAAGGATCAGGAATCTGGACTAAGGAAGAGTGGAAACACCCGCGAGATATGAGCTCGACGGTGAAGCACAGTCTTTCAATCGGCGGTCGCGAAATCTCAAAATCTAAGGTGCTCGGTTGATAACTTTTGGGGCCTTTGGGCAGGGAGCTGCGCTAGGACATATACAAGCTATCTCCTAATCAGATTAAAGGATGATTGCAAGAATGAAACAAATTATAGCGTAAAGCCTTGCTGTTCTATTAAAAAATCATTCAGTTATTGAATAAAAACTCGAGCTACACTTCATGTCATAGGCTTAAATTTGGTGAGCATAAACTAGAGAGGATTGCGAACCTTTTTTCTTAAGGTATCGAGACTGAAAACGGCCTAGAACTGGAGCTCGGCGGTGAGACAGTGAAGGTTCTTGGTGGCTTCCTCGACGGCGACCGGAAAACTTCAAAATACCCAAGCAGAAGCTATGTCACGATCAATGACCAAATAGGATACGTAGAGGATGTTGTGACAAGCCTTTTATATACTTACAACTCAGTGAGAAATGGCTTCAATCGTCGGCGAAAACTCGATGAACAGAGGCGGCGGCAATGGCGCAAAACCGAGGTGGAGTTCGACAGCGACGGCCAAGGGGGGTATTTATAGGGACGGAGGGACGAGGGTAGCTCGCCACGGTGCAAGCAAGCAGGCAGCTCGGTGGCTTGCATGCCGCATCGCGGTGTCGAGCGCTGCCGGCGTTGATCGGCGGGGAGAGCCGGATACAAAGCACCCAATGGGTTCACTCGAGTATGTCAGGCTGATAGTGGGTCCCACCTCCTCTTATCCTCTTCCCCTCTCTGCAACATCAATTCTCCTACCAAACTTGATCCAAAAATTCTAGATTTTTGTGGGGAGGCCAAAGTAAATATCTGGAATTTGATTCTGCAATTGTATTTTGAATTGGAGCAAGCTTCAATGAATTTCAAATTTGAATTCAAAATTGGATGAAATTCAATGGTGTCACTGAATTAAATAGCAATTGAGTTCCAAAAATTGTGAAACTTTGAGGATAAGTCAAGCAAGTCATGCTGACCATGATGGTGTGTTCAAATCTTGATGTTCAAACAAGTTGAACAGAATTCAAAATTTGAATTCTAAATATGGTTTGAATTTGCTAAGCATCTCAAATAAAATAGCAAATGGAGTTCAAAATTTATGAAACTCTGCAGGAAGTCTATTTGGAATATTAGGAAGCCATAGAAAAAATTATGGCTTCAGATTTGAATATTTTTGTTAGGGACAAATGTACAATAGCATATTCAATTTGTAACTAATTATAATATATATTTGGTACTGCATATTAAATTGACCTAGAAATCTCCATTCAAATAATTCCAAAAATTTGAAGAGGGGTCACTTAAATTATTCTAAGGTTATTGGTGAAGTCCATTGCTCATGTTAATAAAATTCAAGCATGAGTGGAAGAAAAGATTTGATGAGATCAAGCTCATAAGCATAGCTATAATTGATCTCCATTAGGGTTGATAACCAACTTACAACTGAACCTCATATGAAGGAAAATGTGGGATTTTACATTCCCTCCCCCCCCCCTTAAAAGCATCTCATCCCGAGATTACAAAAGGAAGGATAAAAGGAAAAGATCTAATGAACATATGCCGCTAACAAGTCTGGATAGTTTGTTCTAAGATATTCCTCGCTTTCCCACGTTGTTTCATCCGCGGTGTGGTTTCCCCACAAGACCTTGTAGAAATGCAAGGTGCGCTTTCTTGTGGTACGAGTTTTTTCATCGACTATTTGGGTTGGATGCTTAGAGTAAGTAAGATCTGGTTGGAGAGCTTCCAAATCCTCTATACGGACCTCCACTGGGGCCTTGAGATATTTTCTCAACTATGAAATGTGAAACACATTGTGGACCCCTGATAGCGACGCAGGTAGCTCTAGCTGATAGGCTACAGGTCCGCATTGCTCAAGTATTGCAAATGGCCCAATGAAATGTGGAGCTAGCTTCCCTTTTACTCCGAAGCGATGAATACCTTTCATTGGGGATACACGAAGGTAAACGTGATCCCCGATATCGAAGTGAAGGGGTCGACGTCGTTTGTCCGCATAGCTTTTCTGACAAGACTGAGCAGCCTTGAGGTTGGCTTGAATAACTCGTACTCATTCTTCGCCTTCATTTACCAAGTCTATACAATATATTACTCATTCACCGGATTCACACTAGTTCAAAGGTGTGCGGCTCTTCCAGCCATAAAGAGCTTCATATGGTGCCATTTGGATGCTAGTCTAAAAACCATTGTTGTATGAAAACTCTGCCAATGGTAGATGATCATCCCAATTCTTACCATGGTGGATGGCACAGGCGCGGAGCATATCCTCTAGCACTTGGTTTACTCGTTCCGTTTGACATCAGTCTATGGATGGTAAGCTGAGCTTCAAATCAACTTGGTACCCAAAGATGTGTGGAGCTGCTCCCAAAATCGAGCAACGAACACGGTTCCACGATCTGATATGATAGTGTGGGGTACTCCGTGTAGACATAGGATCCTGGCAATATACAACTCTGCATACTGTCGTGCCACATATTTGACATTGACTGGAATAAAGTGAGCCGACTTGGTGAGTCGGTCGACTATCACCCAATTCGAGTCATTCTCACGAAAGGTGAGAGGTAATCCAACAATGAAATCCATGTTGATGTCCTCCCATTTCCAGGCCGGTATGCTTAAAGGTTGTAGCTGTCCGGCTGCCTTTAGATGGTCGGCTTTCACCCGCCGACACGTATCACATTCGGATACATACTTCGCTATTTCCCTCTTCATCCGAGTCCACCAAAATTTCTTCTTTAAGTCTTGGTACAATTTGTTACTTCCCAGATGAATAGAATACTTGGACAAATGAGCTTCGTCCAAAATCTTCTTCCGAAGTCCCACATTGCGGGGCACCACGATGCGGTATTTTAACCAGATGGTACCATCATCGTCACATCGGAAACACTTCATTTCCCCCTTCTTCATTCTTTGGCGAATATGCAATATGCCCTTGTCCTCCTTTTGAGCCTCCATAATTTCTTCCCTTATGGTAGGAATGAGAGCTAAATTGTAGAGCGCCCCATACGGAACCAAGTAGAGACTTGGTTCTTCTTCCTCTATCAAGGTGATAGAAAGGTTATTGACATAGGACTTGCGACTTAGCACATCTGCGACTACATTTGCCTTTCTGGGATGGTAGTGAATCTCAATTTCATAGTCTTTGATTAATTCCAACCATCTTCGCTGTCGCATATTCAAATCCTTCTTGGTGAAGATGTACTTCAAGCTTTTGTGATCGGTGTAGAGATGTACTATGTTGCCCCATAGATGGTGTCTCCACATCTTTAATGCCAGCACCACGGCAGTGAGCTCAAGATCATGAGTCGGATAATGCTGCTCATGGTTCCGAAGCTGTCGTGATCCATAAGCGATCACCCTTCTATCTTGCATTAATACGCAACCCAAACCAATCCCAGATGCATCACAATAAACATCAAAGGACCTAGTTGTGTCTGGTTGGGCTAATACCATCGCTGTTGTGAGGTGCTTCACTAATGCTTGAAATCCTTACTCACATTCCTTTGTCCATGCATATTTCTTTGCTTTCTTCAAAAGTTCCATCATTGGTTTAGCTATCTTGGAAAAGCTTGGGATGAACCTCCGGTAATATCCTGCTAAACCCGGGAAACTTCAAACTTCATGCACAGACTTAGGAGAGTCCCATTTGAGTACTTGTTTAATCTTACTTGGATCAACTGCAATTCCCTCAGTAGAGATGATGTGCCCTAGAAACGGCACTTGGCTGATCCAGAACTCACATTTGCTGAACTTGGCATACAACTTGTGGTCTCGCAATCGTTGAAGCACGATGTGAAAATGTTGTGCATGTTCTTCTTCGGATTTTGAGTACACAAGGATGTCGTCGATGAAGACTACGACAAACTTGTCCAAATCCGGCATGAACACCGAATTCATGAGATACATGAAATGGCCGGTGCGTTGGTTAATCCGAAGGACATGACAAGGTACTCATATAATCCATACCTCGCCAAGAATGTTGTCTTAGGTATATCCTCTGGTTGAATCCTGATTTGATGATATCCAGAGCGAAGATCCATCTTTGAAAATACCCGAGCACCCACCAATTGATCGAACAAAATATCGACACGGGGTAGTGGATATTTTTTCTTGATCGTGATAGCGTTGAGTGGATGACAGTCCACACATAGTCTCAATGTTTTTTCCTTCTTTTTCACGAATAATGCAGAATAGCCCCAAGGTGATGAACTTGGACGAATGAAACCCTTGTCCAAAAGTTCCTTCTGCTGCTCTTTCAATTCTGCAAGTTCCTTAGGTGCCATCTTATACGGCTTTTCTCGAGATCGGCATTATTCCCGGTACAAGTTCAATCTTAAACTCGACATCTCTTTTTGGTGGCATGCCAGGAAGATCTTCGGGAAAACGTCCGGATACTCACATACTACTGGAATGTCTTCGAGTTTACAGGCCTCAGTGTTATAAGTAGTTGGAGTCACGTGGATATTACTCTCAAGAGTGAGAATTTGGGGAGAGTGGACTGGAGAATTTAGATATATCCTCCGAGGAACGATGTCAATAATAGCACAGTTGTATTGCAACCATGCCATCCCTAAGATGACATCTAACTTCTGATGCTCTAGTATAATGAGAGAGATAGGGTATATGTTCCCAGCCAGATTAAGAGGTACCCTATGGACCATCTTATCTGCTACTACTTTACCACCCGGAGAACAAATCATATATGGGGTTTTTGTGGAAATGATAGGCAACTGATATTGATTGACATAAGACTTGCTAATAAAGTTGTGTGAAGCACCGAAGTCAAAAAGGATGACTACGGGATGACCAATGAGAGAGAACGTACCCGTGAGTACGGGTGCGCCTTTCGGAACGTCCTCGATGGCGAGGTGGTGGACGTTGCCGATTATGGTGGCTGGCTTCTTGGGCTGGTTGCGAGGCTGGTTTGCCCCCTGGTACGATGACTGTCCTCCGCTCTGCGGGCAGTCCTTGGCGAAGTGCCATGTACGTCCATACGTATAACACGTGTACGGGGTTTGACCGGCCCAGAATGGAGGACGAAATCCCGGTGCATGCGGTGGAGGTAGAGGTGCACGCAAAATCATCTCTTGTTGCTCCTGTGGGCGAAAGCTGGCGTTGTTGAACTGGGGACCCCGAAACATTAGTGGTCGCAATGGCGGCTGCCACCTCTGGCCGGATGGTGATCGATACATCATGCAGTACTTCTTAGAAGTACCCCCTCCGCTGCCCTGCGGAGCACTCATTTTCTTCTTGTCGGAGAACAGCTCCCTAGTAGCATCCTCCTGCATGATCGCGGCATTGACCATGTTGTTGAAGCTGCCGCTGTTGAACAAGGCAAGCTTGTCCTTCATCTTGGGGTTCAAACCCCGATAGAAGCATTCACGCTTCCAATCTTCAGTACTCACTTGGTCCTGAGCATATTAGGCCAAGTGGTTGAATGCCTTGGAGTACTCATAAGCATTCCTTCCTCCTTGCTTCAGCTCCAAGAACTCTTGAAGCTTCCTCCTCATAACACCGGGAGGTATGTGATAGGCGCGAAATGCCTCCCGAAACTCCTCCCAGCTCGCGGCATAGCCGGCTGGTCTTGCGGCAAGGTAATTTGCCCACCACGCACCAGTAGACCCTTGTAATTGTTGGGCTGTGAACAGGGTCTTCTGATGTTCGGTCACTCGTAGCAAACCGAACTTCCCTTCGATGGAGCAGAGCTAGTTGTCTGCCTACAATGGTTCATCAGCCTGCATGAAGACCGGCGGGTGCGTTGACATGAAGTCCAAGTATGAACTTAGAGAAGGCTGTCGTGGACCCGCATCTGATCGCCCTCCTTGACGGGACGAATGCTGAACCAAAGTCCGCAGTAACTCAGTTTGCTCGTCGCGTGATCCAAGCACTGCGGCGAGAACCTCTGCTAGACTCCTTGGAAGTTCTGGAGGTGGTGGTGGAGGAACTTGTTGCTGCGGTGTCGCAGCTATCTCCTGGGTTAGATATTCATCCTCACGACCACGACTTGAACCTCCCATCTCAGGCGTCGAGCGCGTACGCACCATTCTCACCCACAAATGATGATGTCGCGGCAACTAAAGATTTCACATCAGCCTGTAGAAGAAACATCCTCAAGTCTTCCAGTTCTTTCTGTGCATTTTCGCAACTGGGCTTCCAATCCTGAGTATCCCCTCTGAATTTATCACTTTCTTGAGTCACCTCACTCAGCTATTCATCCAACAGTTGCACCTCGAGTTGACTCGCTTCCAACACGCTTTCCGCGTGTTGCGTTTTCATGCGAGCCTCCGATCGAGCTTTAACAGCCCGGTGCCACTGATTCTCCCTTAAGTTTAGACGTCGATTTAGGGGAGCACTTCAAAGTGATCCCCTCGAATCAGAGCTTGCTTCAGGTCACTCATCATTTTTCCAAGGCTAGCATGCTGATTAGGGCTCTCTTGACACGCTGATGCTGCATATGACACTAAAATCATCCATGGTACTTTTTCAGTATGTCCATATGCTGCAACTATCCACTTGCCCACTCTTCACGGGATCTACCATCGATTGGAAAGAGCGCGAATGGAGTGCCCACCATAGCACAATAATGATGTTTGCAAAACCTCATTATGGCAACACTCGCGGCAAAATACCACGTGTCTTCCAATTGAATCCATTGCACTTGGATGGAGAAAGGAGCCCACCCAATATTCAATGGAGCCGCAGGTATATCGACATAAATGGTGCATCTTGTCACACCTCCGTCCTTGATCTCCTTGCCCCAATAGTCCCGTATTTTGCGATACCCGAACCGTTGAAGCATTGCTATCAACAAATCCGGAAAACCCTTCAGAAGAGTACACTTCATGAACACCCATCCGTTTGGTAAGTATACTATAGAATCATCCATCTGTGGAAAAGATAATGGAACAATGAGAAGGTTTCCAACTCCCAATAGTTTAAGAAAATTTTAAAACTGGAGTTGTAATCACAGTCTGTTCCAGCTGACCTTCCTGTATAAATTGAAAATTTTCATACAGGAAACTTCAGAACCAGATGTCGGGTTGAATACAAAAGTTGTAGTAAACTTTACAACCTTTCCAGATTGTACTCATACAGCTCCAGGTGAGCTAGGAAATAGAATATATACAGGTCTAAAGTTGACCCAAATTTTCTGGAAATTTTTACAGAACCTCCCCTGTATATGTGGTGATTTCCACAATTTATACAGGTATATTATGACAATATATTGAGGTAATGACAAATTAAACATTGTCTAACATCAAGTTAAAAATCCATAAGTAAAAGATTTCGGCCATGAAACATTTGTTACATAGGTATAGTGCGCTAATTCGAAACTATGTGCCAACTGTTTCAAGTTCTGATCTGCCATAACCAAGTCTGCAAACATAGGAATTAAACACAGCTACACCAAGATTCAGGCCATGAGTGCAACATAAAGTTGATAGAGAACTTGCTAAGATTTCCATAAATGTATATATATGACCATGTAACTATTCTGGATCAAAAGCTAGAGCTATCTAAACTTGATAGATGAACTGACTGTTGTTCAATAGCAGCCCTGCAGTTCACTGTTTTGAGCTCGAAATTTGAATTGCCTCAAATCCGAATCAGGAAAAACTTTAAATAACAAAACTTTAGATATCCTTCTAACCTTTTCAGATATGTATCACAACAAGGCAGAAGATTTTTCTAGAGTGAGTTATTGCAAAAATACAGAGATTGGTACTATGGTAGGGTCATCTGGAGCAGTTTAAGCATACCCCAAATTTCATCAGAGTATCAAGCTTTTTTGCCTTTATGGTCAACAGAAAAGTTTTAGAGGTATTCGAGAACTTTCCATCCATATAGCATACCCCTATGTTCAATCCTAACTAAAAAAGATTATAACCTGGCAAAGTTGACAAACTTTAGCCAGAAATCAATAATATTGGTGCTAACCCAATGTCGAATCGAAACTCATTTTGCGGAGTCCAAACCTACCAACACCTGATAGTCAGACTTTCCAAAATATAATGCATCCATTCTAGTCATTGGGGATGGTCAAGTATCAAAGTTGATACCAACGGTACTACATGCCTCACCAAAGAAAATTCTAACCGGTATTTCCGGATACGTTTAAAGGTGGTCCTAGTATCGTTCACTCGCAAACGTGTTCTACACGGGTCGCTACCGTAGTCAATGCTGCATAAGACAAACAATCCCCTTTCACACCTTCACACCTCAAGGGCGGTACAGGGAAAATACGACAGGCAGTCACAATAATATATATGAAAGTAAATGCATAGGACTCTGGTGTGAGTCGCCCTCGAGTGAGGTCATGTCTCGAGGTACATGGCTGTAATATGTCTGTACAGCATTGTACAGCAAAGACTCCAACACGAACCGACTTATACACACTTAGACATACATGTTTTGCATACTCCTGTATAACATGAATAGTTCTAGAGATGCATACTATCGGGTTATATACCACCCGACAGGTGCTCCCACTAACTTTGAAGCACGCTGGGGTACCGCATGTCATAGGTTCTTAGAAACATAAAAAGCTTCAGAGACTCCTATTAACATTTCCGTGCCAAGCTACAGAAAAGATTTCCATGCTACCTCTCGCATGGTGAGCTTACCGCAATTGATCCACTTACGGTGGTGTACCTTACCTCTTACCTGACGTCAAAGCGTCGTTGCAAAATTTATAACATATAAGTTAATTTACCACCTTTATATCTTATACTAATAATACTCTTTATAAGGACATACAACTAATTCCTCACTCAAATCCGAATTTTTGAAAACATGCTCTTTTCAAGTACACTGTTGCCAATGATGCTCTGACACCATGTCTGTGGGGACCGGAATCCCGACCTCTAAGGATCTCATTGGGTGGTGTCGTGCAATGCGACACCCAACAATATTCAAGAAAAGAACGAGAACAATTTACAATACCAAGTCTTTATTGAAAAGCACAGCGGAAGTTTTATAATACTAACGAAAGGAAAGAGAACTATACATCATAGCTACGCTCTCGACACTAGTTATGCAAAAGCAAAGTCATCCATGTCCTGGATATTTCGCACTAGCAACACCCAATTTACAGCGGCGTGCAGGGTTCCCACTCAGCTGTAAACCCTGGAGGGGGTGCAGCCTTGTCATCAAACCCGACATTAGTCGTATAATCTTCAAAAACTTCTTAACTGCAAACATGAGCATAAGGCTCAGCAAGACTGACCCGTCTCACTAGACATATGCAGGGGTGAATACTAAGCATAGGTAAAGTAAATCATAAAGGACTCGCCTAAAAGTGGATCCTTAAAGTCATATTTTAAGTAGCACATGACATTCTTCAGGCATGGCACATCATAGACTCCGCAATCAAACAAGAAACACTTTGCCGATGATATGACATGCACAAAGCACATAATGCTATAATAGGTAAAGTATGGGGAAACTGTAAACTTTTAATTGTATTATCTCTAAGCCATACAAGGTTGTAAGCAATTGTAATTTAATGCATCGTATTCTCCTGACTTCTTTAGTATTTACTATGTCACAGCGCAGTGAACAAGTGGTACTCCATTACCGCGAGCGGCGGTGATTGCATCCAGGCACACCCGGAACAACATGACACATACGCACTTTCAGAAATGTCAGCGAGTACATACAGCAGTACCTACGTAACACTTTAGTACTAGTCGTATATGGCCACCTTTCACTAGACACTCAGATGTCGAACCGGTCGATCCGTCACGAGCAGGAGGTCACTGCGTGGGGCGTACTCTGACGTGCTGTGACACCCGATTCCGAAAATGAACCAAGTGAACGCATATATGTGCCCAGGACGTTCAACATACATACACGAGTGCATCACAAAAGAGTATATAGAAAATTACCAGACAACAAGATTAATTAACCAAATTTTATTGCACAAACCATATCATCCTCGAATGCAAGTTCTAATGAATGTTAATGAAGAGTTCAACTAGTGCAGCGGAAATAACTATATAAGCAAACTAAACAGCTAGGCGGCATAAGTGATAGGGTAGCGCAGCTCAAATCAACACCACAGGCAAAGCTGACGGTAGACACGGCCTAGAACTCCGCATTATCGCCATTAAACTCCCAATCCTAACCTGCAACTCTTGAGGGGGGGATTGCAAGAGTGAGTACATGTCGTACTCAACAAGTGTGGAAAGTATGACATGTGGCTGATTCAAGTGACGAATATAATAATGGTTGAGTGCTGAAAAGTACATTAAACCATTTGAAAGGCAATATATTACATGTATATGAAATAAACCCATCATAAGCCATGTAGTTATCATAATACCAGTCCATATTCCATATCTATCATCATATACCAATATCCATAATCAATACCATAATTCAATTCATAACTATCCATAACCATAATACCAACCATCCCAAATACCATCCCAATACCGAGTTCCCTCTAATCATGTGAGGGTCTAGGTTTCTCATAACCGAGAGCACGGCTATCATGATAGTTTTAGACACACTCTGCATAGGTTGTAGCGCTTTACCCACATTTTTGTGATTTTATCACCTTTCGATGACTATAGAATCTCAATTATGCCGTCTCACACTTCTGTAAGTGTGTGGCCAAGAGATCAAAAAAATAGCCTTTACAAAGGGATTACTAGCCTATTTAGACCCCACTAAGGTTTCACCGGTGGCGATGTCTCCAACTGAGCACATCTTCAACCAAGGGTCCCCTCTTGAGCCATTCAGATCCCAGGGTAGTCCCACCAATCATCAACAAACCCAATCTGACTACCCCTTCCTCGAGCATCCTTAATGGTCCAAATAGAACTGGTAAAGCCCTAATTAATTAGCTACACCGCACCCATACTTGGCCTCGTGGCTGCACTGTAAATCCTGGATGGTCGCTCCACGAACCGGTCCTTAGATCTAAAGCAAGTAAACCACCATAACATCCAACCCGTCCACGTACCAGGCTTGCTTACATCACCCATTACCATATCATATTAACCAGTTCATGTCAACCACAATCTCATTAATGCATAATTAAATTAAGTAGTGTAGTTGTTCTTCCATCCCAATTAATTAAGCAAAGCAAAAAGGTAAAAATCCCATCCCGACTCTCTACCATATATCCCAGGTGACAAGGATGGTTAAACAAATCTAGTAAACTTTATATCATAGGATTCCCATCAAACTGACACAAGCATGCAGTTTTGCAAACAAAACATCTATTTCAAACAGGAGCAATATGCTTCAAGGGCACTTGCCTTGCTCTTGGGATTGGTTTGGGTTGAAGCCTTCAAACTCTTGGTGCTAGAGATCCTCCGCGACACTTTCTAGCACAAATCCATCTAATCCGCACAATAAACATACAAGACGAGAAACACAATCAAAGAGTGCACAAATATTACTCTATATGACATGATATGCATGATAGATGCAAATGCAAGGTAGAACTTGTTAATAGATTGCTTTTGAGTGATCACTAACTAGTTCTAATAGATTTTAACAAGTTTATACAGGTTTGGATTTGATTAGATCTACTTTTAGAATCAATTCAACACAATTTAGTCAGCAAAATTGGACTAGTCTGCAGAACGCCCGACTAGTTCGCACTTCGCAGAACTAGCAAACTAGGGTTTTCTAGATCGACATGAATTTGGAGATTAGTGGTCGAATTCACGTAAGGAAAAGAGAATAGAAGCTATAACAGGTGTTTAGAACTCCAATGTATCAAGAAACTTGTAGGCAACACTTGGATCTTGGCGATCTAGGGTTGATGATGAACTTGGAGATGAATTGGTGATGAAGAACAAAAGTTTGGTGGAGATCTTGATCCTCTTTCATTTCCTCCTCTTCTTCTTGCTTGGGAACTCCTTCTCCCTCCTTGATGGCGTCTCTCCACGAACTAGGGTTTGGGTGGGGTGGAAAAGTGGCAAATAGATGTCAAGCTAAGGGACGGGGTTATTTATATAGAGGTGGAGGCTAGGGTTAGATGGATTTCGAGTTTGAGAGGAGTAGAGGCCGGTTTAGAGTCCCACGTGGGCTCTAAAAGAGTTAGGCACGACGTCCCTAGGCCCACTTAACGTGAAACCCAAGACACAAGTCGTAAAACAAAAGATTAACTCGAAGTCGCAAAATATGGGACAAGTCCGAAAAGGACCGGACTAGTCCGAAGTTAGTCAAAAATAAATCGGACAAGTCTGGCTAAAAATTGGACAAGTCCGACTTTAGTCAGAGAGGAAAACAGACAAGTTCGCTGGGACACGTGACTAGTCCGGACAAGTCCAGGGACTTAGCAAATTTTCAAGGATTCTTGGAATATCGGACCAGTCCGCATAAAATTGGACAAGTCCGAAAGGGTCTAGAGGCAAAATCGGACTAGTCCGCAGCAAAAATGGACAAGTCTGATTTTAGTCAGAGAGAAATTGGACTAGTCCTCACCAAAATCGGACTAGTCCGCACTTTTCAGCATTTTAAGTGCGGTTTTGTTCCAAATCAACTTTGAACTCATTCCTCTTGATTTGGATTAATGTTAAACATGTGTATGTGTAAGTAGGGCATGATGCATGAAAATGAGGGTGTTACAAACCTACCCCCCTTAAAATGAATCTCGCCCTCGGGATTCGACGCAGAAGAGATGAGATAGAGAAATTCCTTCTTGAGATCCTCCAACTCCCATGTTGCTTCTTTTTTGGTGTGGTGCTTCCATTGAAATTTACACCATCGAATAACCTTGTTCCTTGTGACTCTCTCCTTGGTTTCCAAAATTTTGACCGGTTGCTCGGCATAAGTCAAATCTTCCTCTAATTCCAATCCTTCATTTGGCACTTGTTCTTCCGGTACCCTCAAGCACTTCTTGAGCTGGGAAACATGAAATACATCATGTACATCTCAAAGATGAGTTGGCATCTCCAACTTATATGCTACTTCTCCTCTTTTGTCCAAAAGCTTGAATGGTCCAATGTATCGAGGTTCTAGCTTGTCTCTTATGTTAAACCCTTTATGACCCCTCATCGCTGACACCATGAGGCAAATAAAATCTCCCACTTCAAAGGCTAATTTCCTCCTCCTATTGTCCGTATAGCCTTTTGTCTTGATTTGGACTTGCTTTTCGGCTTCTTGCAACACATCCGGACCAAATACTTGAGTTTCTCCTGCCTCATTACAAAATAAAGGTGTCCTACACTTCCTTCCATAAAGCGCTTCATATGGTGACATTTTCAAGCTTGCTTGGTAACTATTGTTGTATGAAAATTCTGCATATGGCAAGCTCTTGTCCCAACTTTTCCCATGCTTTAAAGAACAAGCTCTTAACATGTCCTCTAAAATCTGATTGGTCCTTTCGGTTTGTCCATCCGTTTGAGGGTGATATGCTGAACTAAAATTCAACCTCGTTCCCAAAGCTTCATGCAATTTTTGCCAAAATCTGGAAGTGAATTGTGAACCTCTATCCGAGACTATCCTTTTCGGAACTCCATGCAAACATACTATTCTTCCCATGTAGAGTTCCACCAATTTCTCTCCATTATAGGTGGTCTTGACGGGAATAAAGTGGGTTGACTTAGTTAACCGATCCACAATTACCCAAATCGAGTCGTAACCGAACTGAGTACGTGGTAAACCAACTATGAAGTTCATACCGATCTCTTCCCACTTCCACTCCGGAATCTTTAATGGTTGTAATAGTCTAGCTGGCCTTTGATTTTCTGCCTTGACTTGTTGGCACACATCACACAATGCTACATATTCAGCTATGTCCTTCTTCATGCTATCCCACCAATAGCAAGTCTTCAAGTCTTTGTACATCTTCGTACAACCAGAATGAATTGAGTATGGTGAGTCATGTGCCTCTTTTATTATTGTCTCTCGAATATGCTTCACATTAGGCATGACAATCCTTTTCCCCAGCCATAAGGTACCATGTTCATCCTCATCAAATCTGAATTCTCTCCCCTATTGGGTCCTTTCCTTGATTTCTTGAATTTCCCCATCCTTATTTTGGCCTTCCTGAATTTCTTGCTCCAATGTTGGGCTTAAATCTATCACCTCCATATCATTTACAAATCCAAGGTTCAACCGTTCAAACTCCTTACATAGCTCGGATGGTAACTCTCGAACTGTGAGTTGATGACTTACTCCTTTTCTACTCAAAGCATCGGCCACTACATTGGCTTTTCCCGAATGATAGTTGATCCCGAAATCATAATCTTTGATGAGCTCCAACCATCTCCGTTGCCTCAAATTCAGATCCATTTATCTAAAAATATACTTAAGACTCTTGTGATCCGTATAAATTTCACACCTATGTCCAAGGACGTAGTGTCTCCAAATCATCAACGCATGTACCACAGCTGCAAGCTCTAAATCATGTGTGGGGTAATTCTGCTCATGTTTCTTCAATTGTCTTGATGCATAGGCGACCACTTGACCTTCTTGCACCAATACACATCCAAGTCCTTGTCTCGATGCGTCACAATAAATATCGAAACTCTTGCTTACATCTGGCAATATCAAAACTGGGGCTGTAGTTAACCTCTTCTTCAACTCGTCAAAACTGTTTTGACAAGCTTCAGTCCATTGTAACGCCTTCCCCTTCATTAGCAACTCCGTCATAGGCTTGGCTATATTGGAAAAGCCCTTGATGAATATGCGGTAATATCCAGCCATTCCAAGAAAACTCCTTATTTCCTTTTGCATTATGTGGAGGTTCCCATTTCAACACGTCTCTCACTTTTCTGGGGTCAACCGATACTCCTCCTCCTGAGATGATATGACCCAAAATTGACACCTCTTTCAACCAAAACTGACACTTGTAGAACTTGGCATACAATTGATGCTCCCTCAATTTTTGCAGCGTAAGCCTCAAGTGTTCCTCATGTTCCTTCTCATCCTTCGAGTAGATCATAATGTCATCAATAAACACCACAATGAACCTATCCAAGTACTCCATGAAGACCTTATTCATGAGGTACATAAAGTAGGCAGGCGCATTTTTCAATCCAAAAGACATCACGGTGTACTCATAAGATCCATATCGCGTCCTAAAAGCTGTCTCGGGTATGTCCGATGGTCTAATCTTCATTTGAAAGTATCCCAACCTCAAATCAATCTTAGAGAAGATACAAGCATCCTTCATCTGATCAAACAAGTCTTCTATGCGTGGCAAGGTGTACTTGTTCTTAATTGTTGCCTCGTTGAGAGCTCGGTAATCTACGCACATCCTTTGGGATCCATCCTTCTTGTCCACTAATAGAACAGCGCTCCCCAAGGTGAAGAGCTAGGGTTAATAAAACCCTTCTCTAGTTGCTCTTGAATTTGCTTCTTGAACTCCGCTAATTCCATAGGAGGCATCCTATACGAACTCTTAGCTATAGGTGCAGTTCCAGGTATTAAATCAATAAGAAACTCAATGTCTCGATCAGGTAGCATACCTGGCAACTCTTCCAGAAAAACATCCAAAAATTCACACGCCACCAGAATCTCCTCCATTGTGGCACCGTCCATATGATTCAACTCCAATTGCTTCGATGCAGTTTGAGATGCTTCAAATTCTACGGTGATCCCTTCCTCATTGGTCAACTTTACCGTTTTCATGGCACACTCAATAACTCCATTGTGCTTCCTCAACCAGTCCATACCAAGTATAATGTCCAATCCTTGAGAATCCAAAACAATGAGGTTGGCGAAGAAGTCTACCCCCTTATTCTAAGGCTTACTTTTGGACATATTATATTTGTCCTCATCTCTCCTGCAGGAGACTTAACCAATAGAGTAAACTTTATATGAGAGATAGGCAAACTATACTTGGCAACATACTTCGATGCAATGAATGAATGCGATGCTCCAGAATAAAACAACATAGTCGCGGGGTTGGAGTTGGCGAGAAACATACCAATGACCACGTCATCCACTTGTTGAGCATCCTCCGTAGAGACATGGTTCACGTTGCCACGAGCAAAATTCTGCCGTCCATGGTTCCCTTGTGGTTGTCCTCCATTGAGTCTTGGGTTTTGCCTCGGCGCATTGCTTCCTTGAGCAAGGCCTGACTTAGGACATTGATGCGCAAAGTGTCCAGCTTCTCCACAAGTATATCACTTCTTAGATCCACTAGAATTATTGGGACGAGCTTGGTTTTGAACATTGGCACCAAGATAATTAGCGCGAGGTGCATAAGGCATTGGAGGCCTAGGTTCTTGGATGACAGGGCGCTGCTGCACAAAATGAGTTGGGCGCGGTGCAAATCCAGGGCGATGAGTAGGCGCAAAAGAGGTGAAGTAAGGCGCATTGGGCGGTGTGAAGTGAGGGTGCACATTACTTCCTTGTTGTAGTCCTTGATATGGTGCATTCCTCTTGTTGTCCGGTTCTATCTCACGGATCTTGTTCTCCACCACAATTGCTTTGTCCACAAACTTTTGAAAGTTGGCATAATCACAGTTGAGCAATTACACTTGAATCTCATTGTTCAAGCCCCTCATGAACAAGTATTGTTTCCGGCTGTCCCGGCTCACATCCTTAGGCACATACCTTGAGAGTTGAGTGAACTTATTGAGATATTCACTCACGCTTGATCTTTCTTGCCTTAAGTTCTCAAATTCTTGCCTCTTCAAAATCATAACACCTTCGGGCACATAATGGGAACAGAAACTCTCCTTGAATTCGGCCCAAGTGATTCTCTCTTGGTTCTCATGAGCATTGCATTAAGAATCCCACCAATCCGCAGCTACTCCAACTAGTTGATGAGAAGCAAATAAGACCTTCTCCCGGTCACTGCATTGGACAATAGCAATCTTCTTTTCCACGGACTTGAGCCAATCATCTGCATCCATAGGGTCAGTGGTTGAGCAAAGGTTTGCGGCCTAGTCCTCATAAACTCTCCCAACCGGTTATGAGGAGGTGGGGGTGGCGGTGGAGGCATGTGGGGCTGATTGTTGATGTTGCCAGCCTGCAGCTGTCCCATTGTTTGTATCATGGTCTGCATGAGCTGGTTTTGCATAGCCAATAGCTGCTCAATATTAATAGCTCCTTGGGCAGGTCCTTGTCCATTGTTGTTCTGAGGTGCTCCATGGTTCTCCTCCTCATCATTAGCATCCCTCTGGTTGCGAGTCTTCACCATATGGAGAAAAGCAATAGGTAAGAATTAGAAAACGTCCCCAACTATATGCATCAAGGGATATGAAACTAGACAACTAACTAGCCTACATGGACATGGCAATGCTAAAGCATCCCAAAATCCTCTATTAAGCACACAAGCAAACAATATATATAGCAAACAGCACACCAAATAAAAACACATCGATTCCTGAGTGCTCCCATGTGCTCTAAAGTGTCCATTCTATCTAGGTTGCGTCCTACGGTCAACCTGTGGCTCTGATACCAATCTGTGACACCCGGTTTCGAAAATGAACCAAGTGAATGCATATGTGTGCCCAGGACGTTCAACACACATACACGAGTGCATCACAAAAGAATATACAAAAAATTACCACAGAACAAGATTAATTAACCAAATTTTATTGCACAAACCGTATCATCCTCGAATACAAGTTCTAATGAATATTAATGATGAGTTCAACTAGTGCAGCGGAAATAACTAAATAAGCAAACTAAACATCTAGGCAACATAAGCGATGGGGTAGCGCAACTTAAATGAACACCACAGGCAAAGCTGACGGTAGACACGGCCTAGAACTCCGCATTATCACCATTAAACTCCCAATCCTGACCTGCAACTGTTGGGGGGGGGGTTGCAAGAGTGAGTACATGTCGTACTCAGTAAGTGTGGAAAGTATGACATGTGGCTGATTCAAATGACGAATATAATAATGGTTGAGTGCTGAAAAGTACATTAAACCATTTGAAAGGAAATATATTACATGTATATGAAATAAACCTATCGTAAGCCATGTAGTTATCATAATACCAGTCCATATTCCATATCCATCATCATATACCAATATTCATATTCAATACCAGAATTCAATTCATAACCATCCATAACCATAATACCAATCATCCCAAATACCATCCCAATACCGAGTTCCCTCTACTCATGTGAGGGTCCAGGTTGCTCATAACCGGGAGCACAACTATCATGATAGTTATAGACACACTCTGCAGAGGTTGTACCGCTTTACCCACGTGTTTGTGATTTTATCACCTTTCGATGACTATAGAATCTCAATTATGCCGTCTCACACTTCCATAGTTTTGTGGCCAAGAGATCAAAAAATAGCCTTTACAAAGGGATTACTAGCCTATTTAGACTCCACTGATGTTTCACCGGTGGCGATGTCTCCAACTGAGCACATCTGCAACCAAGGGCCCCCTCTTGAGCCATTCGGATCCCAAGGTAGTCCCACCAATCATCAACAAACCCAATCCGACTACCCCTTCCCCAAGCATCCTTAATGGTCCAAATAGAACTGGCAAAGCCCTAATTAATCAGCTACGCCATACCCATACTTGGCCTCGTGGTGGCACTATAAATCCTAGACGGTCGCTCCACGAACCGGTCCTTAGATCTAAAGCAAGTAAAACACCATAACATCCAACCCATCCATGTACCAGGCTTGCTTAGATTACCATATCATATTAACCAGTTCATGTCAACCACAATCTCATTAATGCATAATTAAATTAAGTAGTATAGTTGTTCTTCCATCCTAATTAATTAAGTGAAGCAAAAAGGTAAAAATCCCATCCCGACTCTCTACCATATATCCCAGGTGACAAGGGTGGTTAAACAAATCTAGTAAACTTCCTATCATAGGATTCTCATCAAATTGACACAAGCATGCAGTTTTGCAAACAAAACATTTATTTCGAACAGGATCAATATGCTTCAAGGACACTTGCCTTGCTCTTGGGATTGGTTTGGGTCGAAGCCTTCAAACTCTTGGTGCTAGAGATCCTCCACGGCACTTTCTAGCGCAAATCCGTCTAATCCGTACAATAAACATACAAGACGAGAAACACAATCAAAGAGTGCACAAATATTACTCAATATGATGTGATATGCATGATTGATGCAAATGCAAGGTAGAACTTGTTAATAGATTGCTTTTAAGTGATCACTAACTAGTTCTAATAGATTTAACAAGTTTATACAGGTTTGGATTTGATTAGATCTACTTTTAGAATCAATTCAACACAATTTAGTCAGCAAAATCGGACTAGTCTGCAGAAGGCCCGACTAGTCCGCACTTCGCAAAACTAACGAACTAGAGTTTTCTAGATCGACGTAAATTTGGAGATTAGGGGTTGAATTCACGTAAGGAAAAGAGAATAGAAGGTATACGAGGTGTTTAGAACTCCAATGAATCAAGAAAATTGGAGGCAACACTTGGATCTTGACGATCTAGGGTTGATGATGAACTTGGAGATGAATTGGTGATGAAGAACGAAAGCTTGGTGGAGATCTTGATCCTCTTTCGTTTCCTCCTCTTCTTCTTGCTTGGGATCTCCTTATCCCTCCCTGATGGCGTCTCTCCACGAACTAGGGTTTGGGTGGGGTGGAAAAGTGGCACATAGATGTAAAGCCAAGGGGTGGGGTTGTTTATATAGAGGTGGAGGCTAGGGTTAGATGCATTTCGAGTTTGAGAGGAGTAGAGGCTGGTTTAGAGTCCCACATGGGCTCTAAAAGAGTTAGGCATGGCGTCCCTAGGCCCACTTAACATGAAACCCAAACAAGTCGTAAAACAAAAGATCAACTCGGAGTCACGAAATATCGGACAAGTCCGAAAAGGACCGGACTAGTTCGAAGTTAGTCAGAAAGAAATCGAACAAGTCTGGCCAAAAATCGGACAAGTACGACTTTAGTCAGAGAGGAAAACGGACAAGTCTGCTGGGACATTGTACTAATCCGGACAAGTCTAGGGACTTAGCAAATTTTCAAGGACTCTTGGAATATCGGACTAGTCCGCATAAAAAACGAACAAGTCTGATTTTAGTCTGAGAGAAATCGGACTAGTCACCCAAATCAGACTAGTCTGCACTTTTCAGCATTTTAAGTGCGGTTTTGTTCCAATTCAACATTGAACTCATTCCTCTTGATGTGTATTAATGTGAAACATGTATATGACTGTAAATAGGGCATGATGCATGAAAATGAGGGTGTTACACGTGCCCACTAGCAGATTTACACCTTGCTGCCCTCAACCCATGCCTATAAGACGGAACGGAATGCCTCGACAAACTAGTATCAAGCTACATCAGTTTATTGGAGCCCATTTCTCCAGTATGTCGCTGGTACATTTTAAGCTTTTCCAGCAGGGTCGCACACGAAACGGTCCTCAATCGACACAAGCAGGGCTGCACACGTGAGACCACGTCTCGCTGCATCCTACCCACTGCTCGGTCTCAATTTCATATTCATAAACCATTTTCTGATTCCAAATCCTCCCGTGTGATAAAATTCCTATCTCACGAGTAGATTCCAACTACTCGACTTCTACTGAATTCCTATGAGCATAAGCATAGCAGTTTCTACTCAACGGGCCGTACACCTACCCAAGACTCCATAGGATTTGTGGGCTATGCAAGTGGATGTCAAACACCTTAAACATAATTCATAGTCATCTAAAGACGAAAGGTGAAATAAAAATTGCAAAAACAATGTAAGGAACTTAAATGCAAACCGGGGCTTGCCTGAATGTGAGTCTAAGCCTATGTTAGTTTCTAGCAGCTAGACTTCCAAAGCTTCCGGTTGCTCCTTGATTTCAGCTACTACACGATATGCATGTACTAGGTATGAATGACTTTGAAAATAATTAATATGCTTGAGGTTATGATAATATCATATGATGAAAATAAGATAATTATCTTATTTGGCTTTGGGACTTTTATGGTATATACTAGTGACTATAGTGGAGACTCTTGCAAAGAAGAGGAGATGATTAAGGAAGTTTGTTGTCCTTAAAAATTATGGTAAAGCCATAATCTTCTCTTAATTTTGGTTGAAATTTTTGGAGACCTATCATGGCTACCAGGGGTTGTATCATGTAGATGAGGTCGCACTGGTTTTAGGAAAATTTATTTCACTATTTTCTAAGCTTCCTACAGGGAGAAAATGATTTTTCAAGTTTGGGGAAATTTCTGAAATTGATTTTTCTATTTTTCTCAATTTATGACTACACAGAGATTTGAAACACTGATTAATCCATTAATTGAAGTCCAATGAACTTGAAATTTTTACTGGAGATCAAGTGTATTAGTAGCAGCGTTCTGACCAAAAATGGGAATTTTCCAATTAACAGAATTGTACGAATGAATTCTATAAAATTTTGCTTATCTGAATTATGGAGAAATTTCTATGGATTTTCATACAAGTCCAAGTGCACCACTTGAAAGTATTCTTCATGCTGGTTCTAACAAAATTTATTTGGGATTTTTTGGACAATTCTACTGATAGTTAGGATTTTCCAAGTTTGGTTAAATCCTGGAATTATTTTCCAACGGGAAACATTTAAATAATCAGGCGGATCCACTGGTTTAAAATCGACCAATCGCAACAGGGCTGCACCGGGGGCTACGGGGTTAACCTTTGCAGTCACACCAGATCCCTGGCAACACCTGAGTCTCGCAGCGACTGACTCGTGGGGTCCATGGTCGTCTTCAACCTTGGGCTGGCGCTCGCGCGTGACGGCGCCTGTGGTGGTAGCTCGCTGGTGACCTTGCCGCCGGCCAAACGGCTGTGCCAAACTCGCCAAGATTTGCCGCCTGGGAGTTTTCGGGGGCGCTGAGCATGACGGTGAGGTCGGCATCAGCTGAAATGGACCGAAAACAACCGCGCGACGGCGGCGGCAGCGGTGAGGGCTCGGGCCTGCTTGAACTCACTCAACTTAAGCTCAAACAACTCGGGAACTCCTCCAAAAGCTTCCTGGGATCTCAAGGATCAAGAATATGGACTAAGGAAGAGTGGAAACACCCGTGAGATATGAGCTTGACGGTGAAGGTCTTTCAACCGGCAGCCATGAAATCTCAAAATCTAAGGTGCTCGGTTGATAACTTTTGGGGCCTTTGGGCTGGGAGCTGCGGTAGGACATATACGAGATATGTCCTAACCAGATTAAAGGATGATTGCAAGAATGAAACAAATTTAATCGTGAAGCCTTACTATTCTATTGAAAAATCAATCGGTTATCGAATAAAAACTCGAGCTACACTTCATGTCATAGGCTTAAACTTGGTGAGCATAAACTAGAGAGGATTGCGAACCTTTTTGCTTAAGGTATCGAGACTGGAAACGGCCTAGAACTGGAGCTCGACGGTGAGACAGTGAAGGTTCTAGCGGCTTCCTCGACGGCGACCGGAAAACTTCAAAATACCCCAAGCAGAAGCTATGTCACGATCAATGACCAAATAAGATACGTAGAGGATGCTGTGACAAGTGTTTTATCTACTTAAAGCTCGGTGAGAAATGGCTTCAATCGTCAGCGAAAACTCGACAAACAGAGGCGGCGACAATGGAGTGAAACCGAGGTGGAGTTCGACGGCGACGGCCAAGGGGGGTATTTATGGGGATGGAGGGACAAGGGGAGCTCGCCACGGTGCAAGCAAGCAGGAAGCTCGGTGGCTTGCATGCCGCGTCGCAGTGTCGAGCACTGCCGGTGTCGATCGGCGGGGAGAGCCGGATACAGAGCACCCCGTGGGTTCACTCGAGTATGTCAGCCTGACAGTGGGTCCCACCTCCTCTTATCCTCTTCCCCTCCCTGCAACATCAATTCTCCTACCAAACTTGATCCAAAAATTCTAGATTATTCTGGGGAGGCCAAAGTAAATATCTGGAATTTGATTCTGCAATTGGATTTTGAATTGGAGCAAGTTTCAACTGAATTTCAAATTTGAATTTGAAATTGGATGAAATTCAATGGTGTCACTGAATTAAATAGCAATTGAGTTCCAAAAATTGTGAAACTTTAAGGATAAGTCAAGCAAGTCACGCTGACCATGATGGTGTGTTCAAATCTTGATGCTCAAACAAGTTGAACAGAATTCAAAATTTGAATTCTAAATATGGTTTGAATTTGCTAAGCGTCTCAAATAAAATAGCAAATGGAGTTCAAAATTTATGTAACTCTACAGGAAGTCTATTTGGAATATTGGGAAGCCATAGAAAAATTTATGGCCTCCGATTTGAATATTTTTGACAGGGCCAAATGTACAGTAGCATATTCAATTTGTAACTAATTATAATATATATTTGGTACTGCATATTAATTTGACCTAGCAATCTCCATTCAAATAATTCCGAAAATTTGAAGAGAGGTCACTTAATTATTCTAAGGTTATTTGTGAAGTCCATTCCTCATGTTATTAAAATTTAAGCATGAGTGGAAGAAAAGATTTGATGAGATCAAGCTCATAAGCATAGCCATAACTGGTCTCCATCAGGGTTGATAACCAACTTACAAACAAACCTCATATGAAGGAAAATGTGGGATTTTACACACAGGGAACTCCTGCCCGTTACGGAAGGACCAGTTCGACATTTGGGTTTCCTTTGAAAGGTTGCTGCATACAACATAGTATTGAAGTGTGATTTGATCCACTTCCGAAATGGGTGTATGTGATGTCTTATCCGGGTGTCTCCTGATTGCAATCACCGTCCCTCGCGGTTATTTGAGTACCGCTTGTTCACTGTGTTGTGACGTAGTAAATACTGAAGAATTCAGGAGAATACGATGTATGGAATTATAATTGTTTCGAAACTTTGGTTGCTGTCAATTATGCTCACTAAAGTTATTTATTAAACTTGTAAGCTGCTATTAATAACTTGAAAAATAAGGATCAACATTTAGGCGATTCACTTTACTGCAATATTTATGCCTATGTTAAGTATCCCTGCATATAGAGTTCCATGTTTAGGTGAGACAGTTAAGTCTTGCTGAGCCTTCGTGCTCACAATTGCTATATTAAGTTGTTTGCAGGTAAGACGTATGAGGAAGGGCCCGAAGATGAGGCGAAGCCCCCGTCAGGGTATACCACCGAGTGGGAGCCCTGCACCTCGCCGTAAATTTGTGTGTGGCCAGTGTGCAGCATCCGTGGGCTGGACGGCTGTACTTTTATTATAGCTAGGCTGAGAGTTTAGCTATGAGTATTATCTTCTGCTGTACATTAAGTATTGTAAAAGAATTCCGCTGTTTATATAAATAAAACTTTGTATTTTGTCATATTCTTATCGTGTGTGCTGTTGGGTGCCACATCGCACGACACCACCCTGCGATTCCTGGAATGTGTGGACCCGGTCCTCACAGCCTGATATTAGAGCCGCAATGGGAATAGCACGCTCGAAAAGAGCCTATTTTGAAATCTTAAGAGTAGTCGAGTGAGGATTAGTACTATGCCCACATAAGGTCTATTATAGATTAGTTACTTAAGGTGGCAACCTAACTTATGTGTTATTAAATTCTGTAACGATGCTCCAACGTCAGGTAAGAGGTAAGGTATGCCACAACAAGCGGATCAATTGTGGTATGCTCACCATGAGAGAGGTAGCATGTGGTTGTTTCCGTGGCTTGGCACAGAAATGTTAATATGAGTCTCTGAAACTTTGCATGTTTCTGAGAACATATGACTCGCGGTACCCCAGCGTGCTACAAAATTAGTGGGAGCCCCCATCGGGTGGGACATAACCCGATGCGCCCCCTACTAATGCAGCACTATGCAAAGACGCGGGATCCCGTCGGGTGGTAGAAAACCCGGTCATGTACCTCGAGACGTGGCTTAACTCGGGGCGACCCGTATGGAATGATATGGGAAGGATGTTTTCACTTTCATATATATTATTGTGAACTGTTCGCCCGTGCGGGCTGTGCCGTATGGCACCATATGTTTGATCTATCGTTTGTGTGTAGATGCAGTACACTAACCACGTTTTAGTAGTTCGAGTAGAAAACGTTTGCAAGTGAACGTCATTACTGCCACCGTTGAGACTTATGCCGGAATACCGGCCTAGGATTTTTCATTGGTGAGGGCGTAGTACCGACAGTGCATTCGAGTCCCATCGGGCACGTCGACGACAATATCCGTGCTAGTGGTGTGACTCGACAACAAGTAAATAATTCCCAACTTAGGACTAAGGTTGAATTTGAAATATCTCTTTTGGAGCGTGCTGGTCAGATTTAAAATTAATCATGGGGTCACTGCAGTATGAAGGCCTGTGATTTGGGAATTTGAGGAAGTCCTCCACAAGTTTAATTTTCAGCTTCAAGGCATATTTCAAGATTTAAAACTTGAAAACTTCATTTGAACTTAAAGTAACCAGTTCCTGGTTCAAACTGTGAAATGGACAGAAAATTGACTAAGTTTGGAACAGCATAACTTCCTGTATATTTTACCCCTGAAGGTATAACACACATGGATAGAAATTTTAGAGAGTCCTCTAAAACTTTTATATTCAACTCCAAATCAGAATCCCTCTGTAAACTATTGAAAAAGTCAAATTTCCAAACTCTGTTAAATCTGGACAGAGATTGGACAGTTTCTGTATCCTGTTATTGTTTCCATCATATCTCTTTGTAGAATCAACGAATGACTTCAAATAATACATTTCTGTAATCCAGAAGATGTATAAAACAATGTTGTAATTTATGATTTTTGCATATATTCATGTTTTGTATCTGGAAAAATGTGGACAAAATAAGCCTTAAACAGAGGAGATGCTGTCAAAATTTTTCCAGAAAACTGTCAACTTGCAAAAATCATATCTACTTATACATAAATTATCTAGAAGCAAATAAATACATTCTGGAAATATAATTGAGTGTACTACAATTTTGTTGTTGAACTAAAGTCCTGAATGTGCCTCTAACTGGATGAAAATTTTCGAATTTCTCCAGACTGGTTTGAATGAACAGAAACTGAGACAGAATTCCAGCGTTATGTTTCATTTGACATTTGAATTTGAATTCACTTTCATAATTCAATTTTCGCATCCCTGATCAGTTTATCAAAAAAGTTTGTTGAATTTGAGTATTTGACTCATTCAAGTACTTCTTTTATAGATGACGGATGTGATGCTATTACCGGACGGATGGGTATTTTCCATGTGCGCTAGCCGTCCGGGCTTCCCGAGTATGCTGCGGGGGGTGCTCCAACAGTTTGGCTTCATCGAGATGCCATGCTATTGGGGTCAAGAGACGGTTGACAGAGCCGTACTATCATGTACCATCCTGGTCGACATCCTGGTAAGCCCGCGTTTCTATGGATGGGCTCCTTTTTTGGTCACGATCCAGGGAGCTCGTTTGGAGGACACGTGGGCCTTTGCAGTGGGCGAAGCACTTATGAAGCTTTGTGAGCTTCATCAAGATTCCATGGCTGGGACACAATTTGCTCTTCTCCCGGTCCGTGGTGCTGCTGGTTTTGAATGGCAACGTCGTATGGTTCCGGCCTATCGTCCCTATGGCGACACAACCTCGACAACACTTGGGATATTTGCCGCTGCATCTAGCATGGCGGTCTTGCACAAGGTGCAACCCTGCCGGAGCAAGTTGAAGCCTTGAGGCAAGCGACTGAATGGGGTGACACTCTTGATTATATCAATGAGAACCTACATTCGTTCCTGGCTCCGACGAATCACCGACTAAAGCAATGCAAGGATCAGTTGCATCACACTCGCACTAGACTGCGGAAAGCTCACGCCGAACTGAGGCAAACTCGCATGGAACTGCAGCAAGCTCATGATGGACTGCAGGCGAGTCAGTTGGAGGTGCAACAACAGCAAGAGCAGCTGTTGGTAGTCACCGAGGCACGAGACGAAGCCATCGAGGAAGCTTAGAATTAGGAGTACGAGGCAGAGCAACTTCAGGATAATTTGATTGAGGCCGAAGCACAATTGCCACCAGCTGTGTATCCACCGGCTCAGGACATACCGCTGAACATGGCTGAGCAAGTACCTTTAGATCCAGAGGAGGAGGAAGATCCAGAGATAATTGAGTACGCCGATGACGATGCATCGGAGTAGGATGGGGCAGCACTACTGCCTTCACGGGGCAACGTATAGTTAGTGGTTGCTCGTGTTTATTTTGTAGCCATGTTTGTGTCATATTTTAAATAGTAGTGGGTGCGTAGAAGATGACAAGGTGTGTATGATGACTCATGGAGACCAAGTATAGTTGAGATGCACTTCCGTAGTGGGAGTCCATCATTTTGGAGTGTAATACTGTGAACTTGGTCATGAGATATATCTTGTATAAAGTTTGCACTTTATCAATATATGTGAATGTTATGCAATTATTGCATTGTCAATACTCGCACTACTATGGTATAAAATGGATGAAGGAAACAAACATGTTGCTGATTTAAATCATGTGAATGCAGAATGGTGCATACGCGTTCGATGCCCGAGATGGGAGGCTCGAGCCGGGGTCGTGAGGATGAATCTCCGACCCGGGAGCAAACTGCGACAACACAGCAACAAGTCCCTCCGCCACCACCACCTGAACATCCGAGGATGCTCGCGGAGATTCTGGCTGCAGTACTTGGCTCGCGCAACGAGCAAACTGAGTTACTGCATATGTTGGTTTAAAATTCATCTCGTCAAGGGGGACGACAAGACAATGGGCCATGGCAGCCCCAACAGAGTTCATATTCGGATTTCTTGGCGACGCATCCACCGGTCTTCATGGAGGCCGAAGAGCCCTTGGAGGCGGACAACTTCATCCGCACTCTTGAAGCAAAGTTCGGTTTGCTGCGATGCATCAAACAACAGAAGGCATTGTTCGCAGCACAACACCTTCAAGGAGCTGCTGGTGCTTGGTGGGCGAACTACACCGCCTCACTGCCGGCTGGTCATCCGGTCACCTGGACTGAATTTCGGGAGGTGTTCTGCGCCTACCATATCCCTCCTGGCATAATGAAGAGGAAGCTTTAGGAAGTTTTGGAGCTAAAGCAAGATGGGAGGAGTGCTCACAAATACTCCAGCGCATTCAATCACTTGGCGCACTACGCGCCCGAATATGTGGGGCCGGAAGATAGGAATAGAGATATATTCTTCCGGGGCCTTAATCCGAAGATGAAGATCCAACTCGGACAATGCAACCGCGGCACCTTCAATGACATTGTCAATGCAACAATTGTACAGGAAGATGCTCAGCGCGAGCTTGTTTCTGATAAGAGGAAACGGAGCGCGCCATTGAGCAGCAGCGGGCGTGGTCCGCGGAAGTACCGTGTGGTGTATCTCTCACCATCCGGTTAGCGATGGCAGCCACCGGCGAGACCATAGCCATTCCGCGGTTGATCTTTCAACGTGCCGCGTTTCCAACTGCCATTTCCACAGCAGCAGCAGCAGCAGCAAAGGATGGTCCCGCGTGCGTATCCACCTCCACCACACGCACCGGGGTTCCATCCACAGCTTGGTGGGAACCTGACACAATACACGTGCTACACGTGTGACCGTGTAGGGCATTTTGCAAAGGATTGCCCCGAACAGCGACAAGGCAACGTGCAAGCGCCATATCGGGGTGCAGCTCAACCCCGCAACCAGCCCAAGAAACCTGCAGAAAAACCCGGCAACGTCAACCATCTAGCTATCGAAGACGTGCCGGAAGGCGAACCCGTCTTTTCGGGTACGTTTTCTCTACTCAAAAATGCCGTAGTCATATTATTTGACTCCGGTGCCACCCATAATTTTATTAGCAAATCATATGTCATCAAATACCAATTACCAATCATTCCCACAAAATGTTCATATTTGATTTGCACTGCGGGTGGGACAGTTGCAACTGATAGAATGGTCTATAGAGCACCACTTCAAGTGGAAGGAAATCTATATATGACTTATCTAATTATATTGGAGAGTCAGAAGCTTGATATCATTTTAGGAATGTCGTGGCTGCACCATCATGGTGCTGTTCTCGACATTGTTTAACTTGTGGTCCATTTGAACTCTCCACTACATGAACCACACACTCTTATTCTAGACCGCCTTATCCAAGAAATTCCAGCCACATATAACACGGAAGCCACAAAGCTTGAAGACATTCGTGGTCCGTGAATATCCGGACGTGTTTACCGACGACCTTCCGGGTGTGCCACCCGATAGGGACATCGTGTTCAAGATTGAACTTATTCCGGGAACCACACCTATTTCGCGAAGGCCGTACAAGATGGCACCAAATGAGTTGGTGGAATTAAAGGAGCATTTGAAGGACCTGCTGGACAAAGGTCTCATACGCCCAAGTTCATCACCTTGGGGCTGCTCCGCATTATTTGTGAATAAGAAGGACAAGACGTTATGCCTGTGTGTGGACTATCGTCTGCTTACTGCCGTGATGATCAAGAACAAGTATCCACTACCGTGCATCGATATTTTATTCGACCAATTAGTGGGTGCTAAAGTAATCTCAAAGATGGATCTTCAGTCCGTATATCATCAAATAAAAATCCAACCGGAGGATATATCGAAGACGGCATTCTCGATGAGATACAGGCTCTATGAATATCTCGTCATGTTATTCGGGCTTACCAACGCGCCGGCTCACTTAATGTATTTAATGAATTCAATGTTTATGCTGGAGTTGGACAAGTTTGTCCTGGTCTTCATCGATGACATTCTTGTTTATTCTAAATTGGAGTAAGAACACGCCAAACACTTGCATATCATGCTCCAACAATTGCGAGATCATGAGCTTTGTGCAAAATTCAGCAAGTGTGAGTTTTGGATGAGCGAAGTACCATTTCGGGGTCACATTATTTCAGCGGAGGGCATCACGGTTGATCAAAGCAAAATTGTGCAAGTGCTGAAATGGAAGTCTCCAACGTCTGAACACGAAGTTCGCAGCTTCCTCGGGTCAGCAGGATATTATCGGAGGTTCATTCTGAGCTTCTCAAAAATTGCTAAACCGATGACGAAGCTGCTGAAAAAGGGGACTAAATATATTTGGAGTAAGCCATGTGAGGATGCATTCCAAGCATTGGTGAAACATCTAACAACAGCCCCGGCGCTAGCTCAGCTAGATACGACCAAATCTTTCGATGTTTATTGTGATGCGTCTGGTATTGGTCTCGACTGCGTGTTGATGCAAGAAGGGCGTGTGATCGTGTATGGATCATGGCAGCTCCAAAATCAGGAGCAGCATTATCCAACTCATGACCTTGAGCTCGCTGCCATGGTACTTGATTTGAAAATGTGGATGCATTATTTACTCGGAAATCTAGTGCACCTCTACACCGATCACAAGAGCCTGAAATATATCTTCACTCAGAATGAGCTGAATATGCGGCAGAGATGATGGTTAGAACTGATCAAAGATTATGAGATTGAAATTCATTACCGTCCTGGCAAGGCAAATGTAGTTGCCGATGCGCTGAGCCGCAAGTCTCACGTCAATAATCTGTCCATTACCCAATGGAAGAGGACGAACCGAGTTTATACTTGGTTCCATATGGAGCATTATATAATCTTGCTCTCATCCCTACCATACGAGAGGAGATTATGGAAGTTCAAAAGATAGACGTGGGTATGTCGCACATCTGGAGGAGAATGAATAATGGGGAAATGAAGTGTTTCCGGAGTGATGAACATGGTACTCTATGGTTCAAAGACCGTATAGTGGTACCCCGTGATATGACACATCGGAAGAAAATCTTGGACGAAGCTCACTTGTCCAAGAACTCTATTCATCCGGGCAGCAACAAGATGTACCAAGATTTGAAAACCAGATTTTGGTGGACACGAATGAAGAGAGAAATTGCAATGTACGTATCGGAGTGTGATACGCGTCGGCGGGTGAAAGCCGACCACGTGAGAAAGGCCGGACAGATGCAACCATTGAAAATTACGGCTTGGAAATGGGAGGACATTAGTATGGATTTTATTGTCAGATTACCTCTCACATTCCACAAGCATGATTCAATTTTGGTGATAGTCGATCGACTAACTAAATTAGCTCATTTTATTCTGGTACATACAAAGTACATTGCCAAGAAATATGCAGAGTTATATATTGCAAGAATCATGTGCTTGCGCGGAGTTCCGCGGACGATTATTTCAGATCGCGTTGCACTGTTCGTTGCTCATTTTTGGGAGCAGCTGCACATGTTATTGGGGACAAAACTGATCAGAAGCTCCGCATATCACCCCAGACTGATGGCCAAACTGAACGGGTGAATCAAGTTTTGGAAGATATGCTACGCGCTTGTGCCATCCACCACGGTAAAAATTGGGATGATCATTTGCCGTTGGCGGAGTTCTCTTACAACAATGGCTATCAAGCTAGCATCAAGATGGCGCCGTATGAAGCTCTCTACCGCCGTAAATGTCACACACCACTCAACTAGTGTGAATCCAGCAAGCGGGTTATATACGGAATTGATCTTGTAAATGAAGCCGAAGAACGAGTGCGAGTGATCCAAACAAATCTCAAGGATGCTCAATCTCGTCAGAAAAGCTATGCAAATAAAAGACGTCGACCTCTCCACATCAACATCAGAGACCAAGTTTATCTCCGTGTCTCTTCGATGAAAGGAATTCATCATTTTGGAGTGAAGGGAAAGCTTGCTCCCCGATTCAATGGTCTGTTCGCCGTCCTTGAAAAATGCGGACCCGTGGCCTATCGTTTGGAGTTACCGGCTTCACTTTCGGGAGTTCATAATGTATTCCACATTTCCCAGCTGCAGAAGTGTCTTAAATCCTCAACTGAAATCTGCACCGAAGACATCGAAGCTCTCCAACCGGATCTCACATATTCTGAGTATCCACTCTGGATTATCGATGAAAAGACTCGCACCACCAGGAATCAGACTTTGTACTTCTAGAAAGTCTTGTGGAGCAACCATACCACTGAGGAAGCGACATGGGAGAGCTAGGATTTTATCCGATCAAACTATCTGGAGTTGTTATCATCTTATATCCGGTAACATTTTCACCTCTGTCTCTTTTATTTGTAATCTCAGGACGATATTCTTTTATGGGGGGGGGGATGTAAAAGCCTTAGAAAAATGCAAAGTTCAGATGGGAGATATTGAAATTTGGATGGGAAAAGAAATTAAATTCGAAAATGAGAAATCAAACCATTTTAAACCTTAATTGAAGGATTTCAAAAATTCAAATTTAGCCTCTGTTCAAACTTGACCAAAATAAAATTTTGATTTCACAAATAGCTTCAAAATATTCCAAATAGCATCCCTGTCAATTTTCATAAAATTTGGAGCTCAAATTCTATTTAATTCAATGGATATATTGAATTCTATTCAAATTCAAATTTGAAGGAAATCCATATGAAACTTTTCCGAAATCAAAATCCAATTCATAATCTTAATCTCCATATTTAAATTGGCATCTCCACAAAAATCTAGCATTTTTGGACATGTGGGGGAATTGAAGTTCCAGAGAAGGATTGGGATGAAAAGGGCAGTGGGACTCACTGTCAGCCTCTCCCACTCGATGGAACCAACTGAGTGCTCTGTTTACGGCTGTCCCCGCGCCTCAACACCGGCAAAACTTGCCACCGCGACGAGGCATGCAAAGCAAGTACCTCCGTGGCACCCAAAGTGGTTTTAGACGCCTCCACTCGTGTATCGTCGGCCATACTCATCCAACACACCGCCGTCGCTCCTTTACTCGCCGCAAAAACAGAACTGCACCACCTGGACGTCGCTTGACTTGCTGGCCCAACGAAGCCATCTTTCGCCATGCTTCCAACAGGAAAATGTAGCACAACTTGGTGCTCTTCCTTCCCATCACCTTGCTTGCTTGATTCACTACTTATCGGCGCGGTATTTTGAAGTTTTTCTGGAGCTTGCGGATGAAGCCACCGGTGAGCTCTCTGCTCCATGAAGACAAGCTATTGCAAGCAATTTTCATCTCCTTCTTTGAAGCAATAAGGTGCACAAAGGTACATAGATGCTTCTGGTGAAGTTTCAGCCCTTATCGTGCCTCCTAGCGTTTGTATATCGAGTTTCACCGTGGCCAGTTCATACTAAGGTCATTAGATCATTGGTTTAATTCCGTTTCTACGTGCAACAAATTTTCAATCCAATAAAGTAATATCTTCTAGATCTTCCGTCGCACCATCTCACCAATAATGGAGGGAAATCATCGAGAGATGAGGTCGGATTTCAAGTTTTCCCCACCGCCACAAAGAATCCTGTCGGTCGACCGTCGAAGTCGACTTTGTCGGCGAGTTCATCCCTTTTTCTCTCCAAGGTCATCTTCCTCATGCTTTCATGAATGTTCCCAGCCTTTCCCCGAGCTCCTTGCGCCATTCCCGAGCGATTCCATCCATCACCGAAACTCTAGCTCCGCCGCCACCGTCGCACGCTCACCTCCGGTCTTCGCCGTCGCGATTGGACATCACCAGCGTGTAGCACGCCCGATTTTAGGGCTAGGCGGTCACGGCCGAGCCGAGAGGAGGTCGACGAAGCCATCCCGCCGGGCTCGTCGGCGCTGCGCCGGCGCGGCCAAGCGGCGCGTCGCAAGGTTGAAGACAACCGGCGGGCCCCGCCTGTCAGCGGTTCATTCAACCGCGCGGATTAGCTGCGGCTGTTTGATCTGGTGCAGCTGCGGGGTAAATCCATGGTCCTTGGTGCGGCTTCACTCTGATTGGTCGATTTAAATGGAGTGGGGCCAGCGGGTTTAATTAAACTTTCCAATAAGAAAAAAATTCCAGGATTTGAGCAAACTTCAAAAATCCATTACTCCTAGTAGAATTTCTCAAACATTTCCAAATAAATTCTGGTAGACTCAACTTGATCCCTAGTTTGTAGTGGTGCAATTTGTTAGACATAAAACTCCCAGAATTTTCATAATTAATTCCTTTGAGCTAATTGGTTGGGAAATTAATTACTCCTGTTATGTTAATTGGAAAATTCCTAATTTTGGTCAGGACACTCATAAAACTATAATTGATCTCCAGTAGAAATTTCAAGTTCATTGGAATTAAATTACTGGGATGATCAGTGTTTGAAATCTCTATGTAGTTGAAAGTTAAGAGAAGTACAGAACCATTTTCAGCTTTTTTGTAAAATAAGTTTCTCCCTGTAGGAAGCTCAGAAAAATGTGAAACAAAATTTCCCAGAACCAAGGAGACCCCCTCTACCATGACCATCCACTTTTAGCCATGACAAAGCTACAGAATTATAACCGAAATTCAGAGAAGCCTTCTTCTTGTTGGAATTTTAGAGACAACAAGCTTTCTTGAACATCTCCAATTTTTGGTCCAGATCTTCCTCATAGAAACTAGTGTCCACTGTAAAAATCCCAAATCCAATTAAAATAATTTACATACCTGATCAATATTTATAAGATCTTCTCTATACTTTCTATATCACTCATGTACTTTATATATTGCATATCATATAGTGACCAAAATCGAGGAGGACCCGCAGGCCTTGGGAGCATCCTCCCAGAATCTAACTTCCTCTCTGAATCACAACTAGGCAAGGCCCGGTTTTCATTTAAGTGCTATTTCAAAGTTTATATTATTATCACTTATGTCTAGGATGACTTTGTGCATTAGGGGTAAGGTGTTTTTTACTCCACTTGCATGACCCATAAATCCCATGGAGTATTGGGTAGGTCTACAGCCCGACGAGTAGAAAATGCTATGCTTAAGATTCAGGAATCCAGTAGAAGTCGAGTAGGTGGAATATACTTGCGAGATAGGATTTTATCACACGTGATGGAGTTGATCGAAGAATGGTTTATGAATATGAAATTGAGACCGAGCAGCAGGTAGGATGCAGCGAGACGTGGTCTCACGTGCATAGCCCTGCTTGTGTCGATTGAGGACCGATCCGTGTGCGGCCCTGCTGGACAAGTTTGAACTGTACAGGATGCATACTGGCTATATGGAAACCAGGAAACTGATGGAATTGGTTAACCTGGGTGTCGAGGCTTACCTTACCGTTTTATAGGAGTGGGCTGAGGGTAGCAAGGTGTAAATCTGCCAGTGGGCATAGAAGATGCTCCACGCGGGGACCTCCTGCCCGTTACGGAAGGACCGATTTGATATTTGGGTTTCCTTTGAAAGGTTGTTGCATACAACATAGTATTGATGTGTGATTTGATCCACTTCTGAAATGGGTGTATGTGATGTGTTATCCGGGTGTCTCCTAATTGAAGTCAACGTCCCTCGCGGTTATTTGAGTATCGCTTGTTCACTGCACTGTGACGTAGTAAATACTGAAGGAGTCAGGAGAATACGATGTATGGAATTATAATTGTTTTGAAACTTTGGATGTTGTCAATTATGCTCACTAAAGTTATTTATTAAACTTGTAAGCTTCAGTTAATAACTTGAAAATTAAGGATCAACATTTAGGTGAGTCACTTTACTGCAATATTTATGCTTATGTTAAGTATCCCTGCATATAGAGTTCCATCTTTAGGTGAGACGGTTATGTCTTGCTGAGCCTTCATGCTCACAGTTGCTATATTAAGTTGTTTGCAGGTGAGACATATGAAGAAGGGCCCGAAGATGAGGCGATGCCCCCGTCGGGGTATACCGCCGAGTGGGAGCCCTGCACAACGTAAGTTTGTGTGTAGCTAGTGTGCAGTGTCCGCGGGATGGATGACTGTACTTTTGCATAGCTAGGCTGATAGTTTAGCTATGAGTATTCTCTTCTACTGTACATTAAGTATTGTAAAAGTCTTCTGCTATTTATATAAATAAAAATTTGTATTTTGTCATATTCTTTTTGTGTGTGCTGTTGGGTGCCGCATCGCACGGCACCACCCTCTGCAATTCCTAGAATATGTGGACCTGGTCCTCAAAATTCACGTCGATCTAGAAAATCCTATCTCGATGTTTCTGCGAAAGGCGGACTAGTCTGGCCCTACAGCAGACTAGTCCAGTTTGGCTGTCTGTTTTCCATCAAATTAATTCTAAATTGTTTCGAATCAACTCCAAACTTGTCCAAACTTGTTAAAAACTATTAGAACTAGATAGTAAACATTATTAACAACTCATTAACTAGTTTTCCTTCGCATTTGCATTAATCATGCATGTCATGACATGTTGAGTAACATATGTGCACTTATTGATTGTAATTCTTGTCTTTTATGTTTATTGCATGATTTAGATGAATTTGCGCTAGAGAGTGCTCTGGAGGACATCCAGCACCAGGAATTTGAAGACTTTGACCCAAATTAAGCCCAAGAGCAAGACAAGTGTCCTTGAACATATTGATCCTGTTTTTATAGTAAATGTTTTGTTTTCAAAACTGCATACTTGTGTCAATTTGATGGGAATTCCTATGATACGAAGTTCACTAGCTTTATTTAACAAGCTTTGTCACGTGGAATACATGGTAGAGAGTCAGGAAGGGCTTTTTACCTTTGCTTTGCTTAGTTAATGGGGACGGGAAAACAATTATACTATTTAATTATGCATTAATGAGATTTTGGTTATATGGACTGTTTAATATGATATGGTAATGGGTGATCTAAGCAAGCCTGGTTTGTAGATGGGTTGGAAGACATGGTGGTTGCTTGATTTAGATCTAAGGACCAGTTCATCCGAGAATATGCCAGGACAACAGTGCCACCACGAGGCCGAGTATGGGTGCTCCCGGTTATGAGCACCTGAATGACCTACATGATTAGAGGGAACTTGGTATTGGAATGGTTTGGTACTGGTTATGGGATGGTATTATGGTTTATGACCATGGATATGGTTAATGGTAATGAGAAATCTGGAATATGGATGATGGTAATGAAATATGGACTGGTATTATGATAACTACATGGTTTATGATGGGTTTAATTCACAAACATACAATATATTGCTTTTCAAATGTTTTAATGTACTTTTCAGCACTTAGCCTTTATTATAATCATCATTTGAATCAGCTACATGTCATACTTTCCCACATTTGCTGAGTATGACATGTACTCACCCTTGCAATTCCCCCACCAACAGTTGCAGGTCAGGATTGGGAGTATCACGACGTTAATAAGGAGTCCTAGGCTGTGTGCTGCCGTCAGCTTTGCCTGTGGTTATGCTGGGAGCCGCACTACCCTTATTGCTTAGTTTGCTTAGTTGCTTAATTAGTTTATTTCCACTACATTAGTTTAGACATGTTGTTAATAATCATTAGAATTCTAATTTGAGGATATTATTAATTTCTGTAATAAAAGTGCTTAATTAATCTTGTTCTGTGGTAATTTTCTATATATCCTTTTGTGAATGCACTTGTGTATGTGTGTTGAACGTCCTGGTCAGACATATGAGTTCTCTTGGTTCATTTTCCGAACCGGGTGTCATAGTTCGATAGGCTGAGCGGCAGGTCCTGACAATCTTCTGAGAAAAACTTTGTCTGGAGCTTGAGCTCTTGTTGAAGCCTTCGTCGAGAGATCATCAACTTCAGCGTTATTGAGACGCTGGATATGATAGAGATCTAGGACGTGGAAGTCCTTCCGTAGCTTCAAGACTTCAAGTAAATATGCAGCTAGTTGGGGATTGTTGCAACTGCATTCACCTTTGACTTTCTTGTTGATGAGTTGTGAATCACCCTTCACCATTAACTGCCTAACGCCATATGATAGCGCCACCTTGAATCTGTAGATTTGAGCTTCGTACTCTGCAATTTTGTTGGTTGCCTTGAAGTCAAGGTGTACCATGTACTTGACCTTCTCCATGGTCGGGGCAAGAATAAGGATTCCAGCTCTAGCCCGTTGCTTCTGCACGGAGCCGTCGAAGTAGAGAGTCCAGTGAGGCTCAGTGAAGATTGGGACCTTAGGATCCGGCTTCTGGGGCCCCCTAGAGTTGATGGAGAAGGAGTCAACTCTGCCACGAAGTCGACCAGCGCCTGACTCTTGATGGCATGTGGAGGCAGGAATTTGAGATTGAATTCTGCCAGCTCCGCAAACACATGGCAATATTTCCAGTAGAATTTGGGTTATGCAATATTGCAAGTAGTGGAAAGGATGTTACCACTGATATCTTGTGAGCTTGGAAGTAGTGACGTAGCTTTCTTGAGACAATAAGGACTGCATACTGCAGCTTATGCACCTCAATGTGGCAAGTTTGGGCATCATGAAGTACTTCACTGATGAAGTACACTGGCCGATGGACAGTCTAGACCCTCCCAGAGGGGCCCAAAGCTTCTTCTCCATCAACCCGGACCCTCCCAGAGGGGTTTGCATCATCTTCTTGAGTTATCTGGACCCTCCCAGAAGGGTTCGGGTCTTGTTCTTCATTGGCCCGGACCTCGTCCAAGGTGTCCGGACCTTCTTCTTGTACTGCAAGAACTCCCTCAATTGAGAGAGGTTGATCCTCAGGCCTCTTACCTTTAGGATCTGTGCCTGGGGGCTGTGACCCAGACTCGCCTACAGGTAATTCCGGACCCTCCCAAAGGGCCTAGTCTCCTGAGCTGAAGATGGCTCCGATCTTTCCGCGACCAGAACCATGCTGACAACCTCCGTAGTTGCCAAAATGTAAAGTAGGAGAGGCTCACCAGGCTCTGAAGCTACCAGAACTGTTAGTGTAATGAGGTGCTGCTTGAGCTCTTGGAACGCCTTCTGTACTTCTTCGGACCAATGAAATGGCCCGGATTTCCTCAATAGCTTGAAGAAGGGAAGTGCACGCTCTGCCAGTCTTGAAATGAATCGACTGAGCGCAGCTAGACATCTAGTGCGCTTCTGGACATCCTTGACGTGAGTTGGGGGCTGCATCTCTTTAATGGCCTTGATTTTAGCCAGATTTTCCTCAATTCCTCGGTGAGTCACCAATAAACCGAGGAGCTTTCCAGAGTTAAACCCAAAGACGCACTTGTCCAGGTTGAGCTTCGTAAGCGTCAAGCGCAGCTTGTCGAAGACGGCTTGCAGTTTATCAAGGAGTGACTCCTTGTTCTTCACCTCGATGACGATGTCATCAACATAGACCTCCACTATGTCCCTAATGAGCTCTCCAAATGTTTTGTGCATGGCTCGCACAAAAGTTGAAGCAAGCATTTTTTGACCAAAAAGGCATTGCAGTGTAACAATATAACCCATCTACTGTAATGAAGACAATATGCTATTCATCCTCCCTATACATTTGAATCTGATGATACCCTAAAGACGCATCTAGGAAACACAGTAACTCACACCCCGTGGTAGAATCCACTATCTGATCTATTCTAGGAAGTGGAAATGGGTCTTTTCGGCATGCCTTATTCAAGGTGGTGTAGTCGATGCACATCCAAAGCTTCCTGTCGGCCTTTGGTAAAATGACTGAGTTTGCCAACCACCGAGGATGGTGAACTTCCCAGACGAAACCAGCGTCAAACAGCTCATCAATTTCTTATCTGATGAAGTTCTGCTGTTCGATAGATTGCTTCCAGGGCTTCTGACGTACTGGCCGTGCATCGGGGTATATCTTCAGGTTGAGATCGATCACCTCCCTAGGGATCCCAGGCATCTGTGATGGTTTCCATGCAAATACGTCAACATTTGCCCGGAGGAAAGTGACGAGCACGAGTTCCTATTTGTCGTCCAGACCTCCCGATATACAAGTGGTCTGGGTAGCATTGGAACCAATCTGGACGACTTTGACGGGCATGTCGGTGTCGCCGCTTGGTAGCACGCAAGGTGTAGAGGTTGATCCACGCTGACGTGAGCTCAAAGGTTGTTGAGCTGGTCGCTCCTTGTCGGATTCTTCTCCGTGCGCTGCTGCAAGCACGTGAAGTACCTCCAGCGCAGTGACCCCAGCAGTGCGATCCCCATGGATCTGGAGGACGCCTAAAGGAGTCAACATCTTCAACACCAGGTAGCCATAATGAGCTATAGCCATGAACCTATACAGGGCTGTCCTGCCTAAGATGGCGTTGAAGGGAAGGTTGACGTGTGCCACATCAAAGACAAGCTTCTCGGACCTATAGTTATCCCTAGTCCCAAATGTCACTGGGAGTATAATTGATTCAAGAGGAGTGATAGCTCCCAGACCTACTCCGGAGAAAGTACATGAGGGCCTAAGGTTCGATAGGCTGAGTTCGAGCTTCATGAATGCCGCAAAGCTGAGGAGGTTTAGTGCCGCGCCTCCATCCACTAGGACATGATGGAGCTAGATGTTGTTGATGGTAGGAGATACCATCAAAGGCAACTGACCAAATCCAGTCATGTTCTTCGGGCAATCCAAAGCATCGAAGGTGATGGCGGTATCCATCCACTTCCGATGAGGTTCTGCCTTGGCGGTAGGAGCTGCAGCAATCATCTCCCGACGCATAGTCTTCAGGATACACCGGGAGGTGATGTCCCAAGACCCTGCATATATCATATGGAGTGTTCTGACACTCATTGTTAGAGATGTCGGAGTCATCATCCACAGTTTTGTAGATGGCCTTCAGAGACTTCTTGGCATCCTGGAAGCCATGCTCCTATTCTTACAGATCTTCTCCGACTTTTTGTTTCCCCTCCCGTTGGCGGTATGGGGCTTCTTCCTGGCTCATATTGTTGCGTTCAATAAGCCGTTGGACCTCACGACAGTCTTCAAGGTTATGAGTGTTCAATTTATGGATCGGACACCACATCTTCTCACCGTCACCATCCTTAGTCGATGGTCGAGGTCATTTTTTGAGGTGTGGCCCCGAACCACCAGGAGCTGTAGCAGCAGCAGTAGGTGTGCCGGCCAATGACTTCTTCTTGCCGTTGGACTTCTTCTTCTTCTTTCCATTGCTGGAGGCAGCAGCTTAAGCCTTGGAGGAAGATTTACCAGCCTCCGCAGGTGGTTTGGAGTGCGTCTCCTGGCCCTCTGCAGCCCTTGCATATTTATTGGCTAGGCTGAAGAGCTCTGTGACGCTGCTGACATCATTGGTTGCCAGCTTCTCTAGCATCTTCTTGTATCTAACTCCCTGTCAAAAGGCAATAATGATAGAGGTGTTGGAGAAAATTGCTGGATGAATGATCACAGTGATTCTCCCACCTTCTGCTATACAACGTATAGGTCCAGCTTCGTGCCAGATCGGGTGTAGGAGCTCCCAAAGTTGGCAGTGAACTGGCGACAAAATTCCCCCAACCACAAATGGAGTTAGGAGGGAGACTCATGAACCAGGACCTTGATGTCCCGGTTAGAGCGACAGGGAAATTGTTGGCCATCACAGCCTCATTTCTTGCAGCCGCGAGGATGGCAGTGGAGTAAATTTGAAGAAATTTGACGGGGTTGACTGTCGCATTGTACTTCTCCAGTAAATGAGGCCGTATTTTAGGTGTCCAATTAGCCATGCGAAGATGGATGGCAAGGGCCGAACAGCCGCCCCCCACTTCGAAAGGAGAAGGGTTTTCCCGAGCGTCCCGCCTGTCGTGGGCGTGCTCCATAGGTACGCGACCGTCTTGCCTCATTTATCTGCGGTCGAGCTACAACCGGAAATCATTTGTGAAAGCCTCGACACCGTATGAGTGCGCCGTGCCCCGGAGGTCAATGACGTCACTTGCTGGGAGGGCGCATGGCTCCTGTGCTGCGATGCTTGAGGACCAAGTCTACTAGACAAGGTCCTGTTCCTTAAAGGTGCCTGCACAGTGGGGGCGGACCTTGGTTGCTGAAGGCATTAGCTACAACTGCAACCAAATGCTCCACATCAGTGCGCCATTGCTCCATCGCACCCCGAGGAGATCCAGGCACTAGAGGACGCTCGAGAAGAGTTTGCGGTGCATGAAGCATGTTCTCGGGGTTGTTTGTCGATGCAGTGGCCGATGCAAACACACCATCTCGCTGTGATGGTGGAGATGGCGGTGGAATGACACCCGCTGGGACAACAGCGTTAGCTGGTTGTTGCACGATGGAGGGATTTCCTCTAGCAGGCTTCTCAGCTACACCGTTAGACAAGGCTGCGGCGGAGTTCACCATCTTGAGATCTTAGCCGCCCTTGCTGCCGTGCCAAATGTCGAAGTGTTGCAACGACACTTCCCCCGATACTCCTATAGCATAGTCCGCGGAGGTTCGTATTCAGATGGGGCGCGTAAGATCATGAACAAGAGGGTGACACAATAGTTTTTACGTGGTTCTGGTCGCCTGAGCATAATACCCCACTCCACGGGGTGGTTGTTTATTGAGTATGTATGTACGTGGAGAGTGTCTGTGGTTGCTTGTATGCGTGTGAGCTTAGTTGTCCTCTACCGTGCAATGCAACCCATTTATATGCTAAGGACTTGCCATTACAGTATATGTCTGGCCCGATAGGTGGCCTCGGCGGTAATAATTTACCTATACACAATCTACATTCATAATCTTGATTAACAGTGTGATTGCACGTCTTAATGGCGGCGTTACCTATCTTGATGGTCCTCTGAACGTGTGTCATTAATGTTGGATTAATGACACATTAATCAGTTCTTGTAACAACTTTTTAATAGCCTCTTGAATGTTCGTGCCGTTGGAGATCTGGTAGTCTTCCCGTTGTAGGCTTAGGTCTGGAGGTCCAACACGTGGCAGCTCAGGAGCTTCCCTCTGTGGGGAGGCAGGTCTAGAGCCTTTTGACATGTGGTGGCACCGGAGCTTCCCTCTACTGGGAGTTAGGTCTGGGGTTGCTGGACACATGGTGGGACCGGAGCTTCCCTGTGAAGGGAGGCAGGTCCGGCCCCGCAGGACACATGGTAGCACCGGAGCTACCCAAACGAGGGATGCGGGCCCAGTGTTGTCATACGTGTGTTGCCTTCAGAAGTCTTCAACTCGGACATAGGAACTCCTTAGTTTTAAGTGCGGTATTAGGGGGTACCTGGTATCCAGGGTACCGACAACTGCCTTCCCCGGCAACGGTGATAGAAACGCTTGTTAACATTTCTTATGTAATAGATAAAAATTCGCAAGCGCACAAAAACTATCGAAGTAGCATATCCCCTTTAATAGTGTTCCCAAGTATGTCATTTATATTTTCCCAAAGGAAAGCTAAGTGGAAGCATAGCAATCATCAAATGAAGAGGGTAGGTTGGTCTAGGTAGGGTCCTAGTAAGGATGGGTAATAGATATGTAGAGGTAGTGTGACACACACAAGAGCATCGTATTCTAAGGGGGGTAAATGGGTCAAAGAGGGTTAGGCTAAGAGTCAGGGAGTTACTCCTACAATGCTTCTATTATACATATACATAGCCTAAATTAGTTACTAATGAACATGTCAATGATGAATTCTTATGCTAAGTTGTTCAATACATCGGGCACGGGTTTACCCCTAGCAACACTAGGACGACTCTTCAAAAGAGCATGTGGCATCGCCGAAGGTGGAGGATTACAAGGATAGATAGGGCTGTCACCACCTACTGCCTACCTCTTAAATCCGCGGGTCTACGAGACATCCAACGCTACTTAACTATCATAGCACCATGCTAGCATATTATGTAAATACCTTAGGAGCCTAGGCACAAGCCATCCTAAGGCAATGACTAACTTAAACATCATTGAACCAATATTGGGACGTAACATAAGTTATTCGTATTAACATGGTTATGTCATAACTAATTAGACTATAGTGGGGGTTTGTAGTGTTTATGATGATATAATAAGAATGATATGGTACAATCATAAATACTACTCCTACCACATAGATGGAATCCACAATGAAACAAGAAACACTTCATCCAAGTAAATAAATAAAAGAAGACTAAAGATAACATCGTTATTAAGAACAAAGTCACAAATACAAATAGAAATATGAGAGCCATACCTTTCCCAATTTGGAATTGGGAAGAGAGGGACTCCTTCTACTCCTTCCTAATTTGTACTATAGACTAAAGGCTCTCCTCTCTACGGTCTAAACTCCTCTAAGCCTATAGAGAATAGTGGATACAATAGAATGAACACTCATGTGGTGTGTTTGTGTGTGTGTTAAGTGAGGGTAGGAGGTCCTATTTTTAGTTGGAGAGGGGTCGGTTCCCACCACCAAAAGCGTGTGAATCTGTCTTCATCGTGATCAGGGCACCACAGCGAGTCGACACATCGAAGCTGACCAAATTTGGCACCAACAAGGCATTGGTCGAACAACCACGTCGGACGAACATAAAGTTGGACCAATTTGAGTGTGCTTCCTCGGGTTGACTTCCAGGTGAGTCCCATTGACTGATATGGGTGATACACCGTTGGATGGCCTAGAATACTTCTGTTTGTGGGCCATTTGATCCATGTGATGCAAAATGTTAACGCTAGATTGGTTGGAACAATATTTTGTAGGATTGCTCCCCCTCTTTTACCTGCAATAAATGTCTACATGCACTATTTCTCCAAGGACAAGTGGAGATATGTTAAATAGAAAGGTGATGTGTGCAAGAAATGGTATTTCCTTCACATAATTGAGTTATATTGACGAGTGAAATTGGTATATAACAACCATCAACAGTAATGCACCTGCCTCTTTTCAAAGGTGCATGATGTCTATCTTTTCTGACATGATTGAGGAAATCATGGAAGTTTTCTTGGATGATTTTTCCGTCTATGGAAAAACTTTCAATCATTTCTGGAAAATTTAGACAAAGTCTTACAAAGACGCCAAGAGAAGGACCCGGTACTTAATTGGGAAAATGCCACATTATGGTCTGTGATGGCATTGTTCTTGGATAGTTAGTGTCCGAGAGGTGATAGAGGTGGATAAAGCTAAAATTAAAGTTATTGAACATCTTCTATCTCTAGTCAACATCAGGGGAATCCGCAGCTTCGTAGGTCACACGGGGGTCTATCAACGATTTATCAAAGATTTTCCAAACTTGCTAGACCCCTAACAAACCTATTAGCTAAGGATGCTCCCTTTCGTTTCGATGAGGAGTGCCTTAAATCCTTTGATACACTCAAAAAGGAACTTGTCTCAGCTCAAATCATCCAACCCCCCCCCCCCCCCCCCCCGACTGGATGCTTCCATTCGAAATCATGTGTGATGCCAATGGTTTTGCTGTTGGTGCGGTCTCAAGCCAAACCAAAGATACGAAGCATCATGCCATAGCCTACACTGGCAAGACTTTAACAGGACCACATTTCAATTATGCTACTATGAAAAAAAGCTCCTGGTAGTAGTCTTTCCTATCGATAAGTTTAGATCCTATTTGGGTGGAGCTAAGGTCATTGTCCACACAGACCATGTTGCCTTAAAATTTTTGCTCACCAAAAAGGTTGGTAAACCAAGGCTAACACAATGGATTCTCCTGCTCCATGAATTTGATTTGGATATTAAGGATAAGAAGGGAGTGGAGAATTCCGTTGCGTATCATCTCTCATGTATGGAAGTCATGCAACACATAGATGTACCTATTAATGACTTCCTACGTGATGACATGTTGTTTAAGGTGACCGACTCTCACCATTGGTACATAGATATCGTGAACTTTATGGTCACAGGGTACGTGCCACTAGGGGAATGTTTACGGCTCCTATGATATAATAACAAATCATCCCAGGCAACAGCGCCAGAAATGCTTGTTCGTATTTCGTAACACCACAAATCATCTCCGGTAAAGAGATGAGACCCGCAAGCGCACGGAAGATACCGTTGTAGCATTTCACCTATGAGTATTCCCAAGGGTATCGTATTTATCCCAAAGGAAGGCAATGGAGTAAAGTATATACTACTCTTATGGTCAAGCTATGGGATACTAATCAATTATCTGGACAGGGGGTAAGTTGATACTAGGGGTAGTGTGACACACACCTAGGCAATCTATTCTAAAGGGTAAATGGGTCCTAGAGGGAGATTGGATTAAGAGTTAGAGAGTTGCACCTACAATGTTCCTAATACATATACATAGCCTAAGGTAGATACTAATGGTCATGTCGATGATGAATTCCTATGAAATTCTATTCAACACATCGGGCACGGCTTACCCCTAGTAATACCAGGGTGACTCCCGCCAAGAGCCTGTGGCATAGCCGAACGTGGAGGATTACGAAGGACAGATAGGGCTGTCACCACCTACTGCCTACCTCTTCAATCCGTGGGTCTACGAGACATCCAATGCTACTTAAATACCCTAGCACCATGCTAGCATACTAAGCAAATACCTTAAGAGCTGCAGCACAAGCCATCCTAAGGCAATGAACTAAATCATCGTTGAACCAATATTGATTGCATAGCATAGTTATTCATATTAACATAATCATATCATAACTACATAGACTATAGTGGGGGTCTATAGTGTTTATGACCATAAGATGTGATCATGAGAGTACAATCATAAAGACTATACCTTCCACTTACATGGACTCCACAATCAAACAAGAAACACTTTGTCCAAGTATACATATAAAAGAAGACTAAAGATAATATCTTTATTGAGCACAAAGTCACAAATACAAGAAGGAATACATGATACATACCTTTCCCAATGTGGAATTGGGAAGAGAGACTCCTTCTACTCCTTTCCCAATTTGGACTTAAGACAAGAGGCTCTCCTCTCTACATCCTAACTTCTCTAAGGACTATGGAAGATAGTGTATACAATAGAATGATGCCCAAGTGGTGTGTGTTGAAGTAAGGGGTATGGGGTCCTATTTATACTAGTGTTGAGGTCGGTTCCCGCCACCAAAAGCGCGCGAGTCATTCGTCATTGACTCCAAGGAGCCGGGAGGAGCCAACACGTGGAAGTTGATCGCGTTTGGCACCAGGACCAGGTCGGCCGACCCCCTGGTTTGGCCGACCTGGTCAGGGCTCCAAACGGCCCGTACTTCCTCCAGGTGGCTGCCAGGTGAGTCCCACAGACTGATACTGGTGCTACATCGTTGGATGGCCTCGGATACTTCTATTTGTGGGCCATTTGATCCATGTGGTGCCACGTGTCATCACCTGATTGGCTGGGATGATATTTTACCGGATTGCTCCCCATACTTTTCCTGAATTCCTGTATTAATATCTGCATACACATATTTCTCCATGTACAAGTGGAAATAGGTCAAGTAGTTAGGTGATGTGTGTAAGAAATGATCAATCCTTCACATAATTGAGTTATATTGACGGCTGAAATTGGTATATAACAGCCGTCAAATGGGAACACCAAAAGAAGTTCCTTTATGAGAACGGTAGACGTCTATGGGCGACCCATATCTCTATTGAGTATGTGTCGATGGCCTTCTTAGAAGGTGTGTCCCTGAAATTGAAGGCACCAAAATCATTGAAAATGACGTGTTGGTCCCTATGAAGGCCCTTATGGTGTTTACCGTACTCAGGCAAAGATCTTGCAAAGTGGATTCTATTGGCCTTCAATGTATGAAGATACCAAGGAATTCAATCGCAGATGTTGGAAATGCCAAAACCATGGAGGAATCACTACTCACAATGCCATGCCCCTCACATGTAATCTCCAAGTCAAATTATTTGATGTGGGGGTATTGACTTAATGGGACCTTTTGCAAAATCCCATGAATGCAAGTATATTCTTGTGGCTGTTGATTATGTGTCAAAATGGGTAGAGGCATTGCCTTGCAGAAATGCCACTCCAAGCATGCTAGGAAAATGTTCCATGAGATCATTTCCCCATGCTTTGGCACTCGCAGAATGGTCATAAGTGATGGAGGGTCTCATTTTATTGATAACACCTTCGTCGGCTTTCTAAGGGAGCTTAGGTTCAGCATAATATCGCTACTCCCTATCACCCACAAACAAGCGATCAAGCAGAAGCATCTAACAAGCATATAAGAATATTCTGCAAAAGACCGTCTTCAAGATAGGAACGGGATCGAAGCAAAAGCTACCCGACGCATTGTGGGCATATTGAACTGCCTACGAGACACCCACTAGCTTGTCTTCGTTCCAACTTGTCTATGGGAAGACTTGCCATCTTTCTGTAGAATTGGAGCATAGAGCTCATTAGGCCATAAAACGGTGGAACATGGATCTTGATAAGTCTGGGAAGCATCATTTGAGGCAAATCTCCGAACTTGAGGAACAGATGGATAAGGCGTACCATAGTGTGGCACCCTGATTTTCGAGTTTTGGAAAATTAAAAATTTAAATTCGAATTTAAAATTAATAATAGGCAAAAGTTATTCTTATAAAGGAAAATATGAAATATATGCATCTCATCTTGCATTTTGCATTCATCCTCAAGTATTGAAAATTAATTACCAAAATAAGTACACTAAAAGTAATTTATTTGCCATAACGAATATGAGATAAAAGAAATAAATGAAACTAAAGATATATATATATATATGCATAATATTATAATAATATGATAAATTCATTCAAAAAGAATTAAGTACGATGAAAAGGAACAAACGTGAAATAATAAGAAATAAAGATGCAAGCAAAATTGAGCAAGGCACCAGGTTAGTCTGGAAAATAACGGACTAGTCCGAATAGCCTCACTGGACAATAATGGACTTATCCATACCAAGCCCGCACTAGTCCGATATGCACATACTGCACGGACTTAATCAAATTTTCCCCACCCCGGACTTGTCCGGCGTAGAACCGGACTTGTCCGTTGGACTTTCTGTTCCTTGGAGGACTTGTCTGGTGCCAAACCGGACTTGTCCGATGAGCTCTCTGTACCGCAATGTACTAGTCCGTTCCTCCGCGGACTTGTTCGGTACTCTAGGGTTTGACGCATTTTAAAAATTCACCACACTAGATTCATAAATAATAAACAAAAATTCAACCGCTGATCGGAACAATTTTGATAAAGAAAGAACAAAAGAAAGAAAGAAATACTAAATAACAATTAATTAAAAAATAATTAAATAATAAACAAATAATATGAAAATAAAACAAAACAATAAAAAGGGTGTCAATCATGCCTGGACTCCTTAATCGTACACCCATGATGCACCACCAGGGAAGACAAAAAAATGAAAGAAGAAAATAAAAGAAAGAATAACCAACCCCAAGTCAAATAAAGAAACAAACAAAAAACCCAAAAAAAGTCAACCAGGCTGGCCGCACAGGCCATAACTGAGGCTGATCGTGACTCTCGTCCAGAGCCCCTCGCCACCCCGAGGCTATTAAAAGGAGTTGTGCCCTCTCATATGCCGGCCTGCCCCATCAAAAAATCCACCGCCGCCTCTGCGTCTGTCCCCGTGAGAACCAGCACAGCTAGAGAGAAAAAAAAGGAGCAAGGCCCTGTTGCCCACACCGTGAATCCCATCAAGAGAAGAAAAACCCTAGCACAAACAAATTATGAGGAGCAACCAGCGTCAGGAAGAGAAGGAAGAGGAAGATAAGAAGGAAGATGGAGGATTAAGCAAGATCAATTTTCTTCATCAACTCTTTGACGTCAACATTCCTCTTCTACGTCTTGCTGCCGATTCATCGTCAATGGATCTAGATGTCAAGTTTCTCGCGTTACGCCAAATCTTCGACCCTTGGACCATTACATTCACGGTAACTATCCTAGATCCAACTTTCCACGATGATTTTGACCCACACTTGATTAAAACCATGCCCTAGTTGGGAAGTTCGCAAAACCCTAGACATAGCAGACGTCTTCAGTCCATGCAGACTAGTCCGTTGAACCTCATGGTACAGGGCGGACTAATCGGTCCCCACCACTGACTAGTCTTATATTTAAAAATTTTGGCAACACCTAATTGTCACAAGAACCACTATAATTGACTCAAAACTCACATAAAAACTTGGGAACTAGTTGAACCTAATTAGTAAACAACAATAGTGAATTAATAGCATGTGTTAAACTTATAATTGTGCTTGCATACACACCATTGCATATTGATTAGTATGTGTGCATGGTATTGATTGAATGTGCTTGATTTTGAGTAGACGGTTTGCTCAAGAGGTTATGATCAAGATGCGGATATCTACGGATCTTATGTGCAAGACTTTGATTTGATTGAGCATCAAAGTGTGAAATATAAAGCAAGTGTCCTTGAACATTTTGATCTTGTTTTCAAATGTTTTCTTTGAAAAATTGCATGCTTGTGTCAAATTGATGGGAAACCCATGATAGATGTTTACTAGACTAGTATGACCATCCTTGTCGGTCGGGATATATTGTAGACAGTTGGGAAGGGTATTTTCCAGTTTTTGCTCCGCTCAACTTAATTGGGATTGGAGATAACCAAATGGCTTGATTATGAACTATTGAACATCTGAATTATGTGGATTAATGATGATGGAGTAATGGTGAATCATTTTTGTAACATGGAACTTGGATGATCTGAGCAAGCATGTATTGTTGACTGGGTCGGATGAGATGGTTGTTTATCTTGCCTTAGATCTATGGATTGGTTCATGCGAGAATATGCCAGGACAACAATGCCATCACAAGGCCAAGTATGGGTGCAACTTGGCTGATTAATTAGTGTATTGTCAGTATCATTCGGAATATATGGAAGGCTCGGGGAATGGGAGTCAGTTGGGTTTGCATTAGTGGTGGGACTACCATGGCACAAGAGGGGGTCCTTGGAAGGATGTGCTCAGTTGGAGAAATCACCTCCGGTGAAACCTAAGTGGGTCAGCACATGCTGGTAATCACTTTGTAAAGGCTATTTTGTGATCTCTTGGCGATACACCAATGGTAGTGTAATTGGCATAATGGACATTTTCTTTAGTCGCCAACGGGTAACGAAATCAAAAACTTGTGGGTAAAGTGGTACAATTTCTGCAGAACGTAAAACTATCATGATAACTATCGGTACCCTGCGTACCTGGTACCCCACGATACTGCAAGAAAAGTCACGGAGTTCCACCCGTACAAGTTGAAGACCTCGGAAGGCTCCACGTGTTACACCGCACTGGACCCGCCTCCCTCGTTCGTGTAGCTCCAGCACCGCCACATGTAATACAAGATCGGACCCATCTCCCTTCATTGGGAAGCTCCGGTCTTGCCACGTGTCTAGTGACCCCGGACCTAACCCCCAGTAGAGGGAAGCTCCGGACCTGCCACATGTATTGTGGCTCCGAACCTACCTCCCCACGATGGGAGGCTCCAAAGTTGCCACGTGTCGAACCTTCAGACCTAAATCTACAACAGGAAGTTTGGCGAATCTCCAATGGCACAGACATTCAAGGGGCAATTAAAGCTACCGTTACAAGACCTAATTGTGTGTCATTAATGCCATATTAATGACACATGATCAGAGGATTGTCGAGAGGTCCAAAAACTTGTTGAGTGCTTCAACAAGCGCCGAGAAGAAGCACCCTTCCGCCAAAGGGAGGGAAAGCAGAAAGTTGACGAAGCACTAACTAATTAGGAGCTAGGCTTCCAGGACCACAAAAAGGTTCTGAAGGCTGTGTACAACACCGTCCACAACGACTCTTACATATCCGACAATGAGTGTCGGAAGACCCTCAACACCATCTATGGGGGTCATGGGATATCACCTCCTGCCGCGTCCTCAAGACCATGCGCCGGGAGATGGCTGCCACAACTTCTACCGCCAAGGCAGAACCCCATCGTAAGTGGATGGACACTCCCATCGCTTTTGATGCCACAGATTGTCCAAGAAACATGATTGGAGCTGGACAACTGCCCTTGATGGTGTCTCCTACCATCAATAATGTCCACCTCTACCATGTATTGGTTGATGGAGGTTCAGCACTCAACCTCCTTACCTATGAAGCTTTCCTCAAGATCCAGCTCCGACTAGTGGACATTCGCCCCTCATGTATCTTCTCTGGGGTAGGTCCGGGGGCCATTAGTCCTATCGCATCGATTACTCTCCCGGTGACCTTCGGGACTCGGGAGAACTACAGAACTAGGAAGCTGGTCTTTGATGTGGCTCATATCAGCTTGCCCTTCAATGCAATCATAGGTAGGCCATCCTAGTATAGGTTCATGGCCGCTGCCCATTATGGCTACCTGGTGTTGAAGATGCCAACACATTCAGACATTCTCTGGATCTGCAGAGATCTTACTGTAGAAGTTATTAAGCTAGAAGAACTCCATACGCTTACAACAGCGGAGGAGGAAGCATCCAGTAAGGATCATCACCGAGTCTCAACCTCTGCACCACGCGTGCAACCAAGCGGCGACACCGACATTCCCATCAAAGTCGCCCAGATTGGTTCCGATGCTGCCCAGACCACCTGTATATCGGGTGGGCTGGACAACAAATAGGAACTCGCGCTCATCACTTTCCTCCGGGCAAATGTTGATGTGTTTGCCTGGCAACCGTCACAAATGCCTGGGATCCCTAAGGAGGTCATTGAGAATAACCTAAATATTTATCCCGACGCACGGCCAGTACACCAGAAGCCCCATAATCAATCAGTCGAGCGGCAGAACTTCATTCGACAAGAAATCAAGAAGTTGCTCAAAACTGGTTTCATCCGGGAGGTTCATCATCCACGGTGGCTGGCAAACCCAATCATGTACCCACGGTCGACGAGAAACTACAGATGTGTATCAACTACACCACCTTAAATAAGGAATGTCCAAAAGATCCATTTCCACTACCTAGGATAGACCAGATAGTGGACTCCACCTCCGAGTGTGAGCTATTGTGTTTCCTAGACTCATACTCCGGATATCATCAGATCCAGATGTCTAGGGAAGATGTGGATCATACTACCTTCATAACAGTATATGGATTATTGTTACACTGCCATGTCGTTTGGTCTCAAAAATGCTACTTCAAATTTTGTGCAAGCCATGCACAAAACATTTGGAGAGCTCATTAGGGACTTGGTGGAGGTCTACATCGATGACATCGCCGTGAAGGTCAAGAACAAGGAATCACTCCTTCACAACCTGCAAGCCATCTTCGACAGCCTGTGCAAGACGCGCACCAAGCTAAACACGGACAAATGTGTCTTCGGGATTAGCTCCGGGACCTCCTCAGATTCTTGGTGACTCCATAAGTAATTGAGGCGAACCCGACGAAGATCAAGGCCATTGAAGACATGCAGCCCCAACCCGCATCAAGGATATCTAGAAGCTGATGGGATGTTTAGCTGCGCTCAGTCGATTCATCTCAAGAATGGTAGAACGGACGCTACCCTTCTTCAAGCTATTGAGGAAGTCTGGGCCATTTCATTGGTTCGAAGAAGCAGAAAAGGCGTTCCAAGAGCTCAAGCACCTCCTCACCACACTACCAATCTTGATAGCTCCGAATCCTGGTGAGCATCTTTTGCTTTACATTTCGGTGACTACAGAGGTTGTTAGTATGGTCTTGGTTGAGGAAAGAATGGAACCATCTACAGTTCAAGAGCTCAGACCCGTCTGGGAGGGTCCAGAGCTACCTAAAGGCGAGTCTTGGTCCCAGACCCTAGGCACGGATCTTCAAGGAAAGCCGCCCGAGGATTAACTTCTCTCATCTGGGGAGTTCACACGGCTGAAGAAGATGTTCCAGGCCCCTTCGGGAGGGTCTGGGAAGCTCAAGAAGAAGGTCCGGACCCCTTCGGGATGCTCCGGGTTGATGAAGAAGAAGTTCCGAGACCTTCACAGAAGGTCTGGACTGTCCAGTGAGCAATTTACTTCATCAGTGAAGTACTCCACAATGCCAAGACTCGATACATTGAGGTGCATAAGCTGCATTATGCAGTGCTCATTGCCTCAAGGAAGCTACATCACTACTTCCATGCCCACAAGATATCAGTGGTAACCTCCTATCCACTACGCACTATACTGCATAACCCAAATTCTAATGGGAACATCGCCAAATGGGCAGCAGAGCTGGCAGAATTCGATCTCGAATTCCTGCCTCAACAATCTATCAAGAGTCAAGTATTGGCCGACTTTGTGGCAAAGTATACCCCTTCTTCATCAAATCTAGGGGTCCTAGTCAGCAGAAGCCGAAACCCAAGGTCCCGGTCTTTATCGAACCTCATTGGACTCTCTACTTCGACGGCTCCATGCAGAAGCAGGGGGCCGGAGCTGGAATCCTTCTCCTTGCTCCGACCGGGGAGAAGGTCAAGTACATGGTACACCTTGATTTCAAGGCAACCAACAACATGGCGGAGTATGAAGCTCTCATCTATGGGCTCAAGGTGGCACTATCATATGGCGTCAAGCAGATGCTGGTGAAGGGAGACTCGCAGCTCATTATCAAGCAAGTCTAAGGCGAATGTAGCTGCACCAACCCACAACTTGCTGCTTACCTCCTTGAAGTCCAGAAGCTTTAGAAAGACTTTGACGTCCTGGATCTCTGTTGTGTCCAACGTCTCAACAACGCTGAAGCTGACGAACTCTCATCGAAGGCTTCAACCAGAGCTCAAGCTCCCGACGGAGTTTTTGTCAAGAGGTTGTCAAGACCAACCGCCGCTCAGCCTGCCAAATTGAGCAAAGGAGGCGACATCAGCACCTCAAAGCTGGCAGTCCCAGTGGCCCTGTTACCATGGCATCCACCAATGGTTTTAGGTGCTGCAGGAAGCTCCGAGCGACCCAACACGCAACACATAGAAGCTCAAGTTAGCTTCAATGCATGGATTTCAGAGATCTAGAGCTACTTGAAAGACAACATCCTTCCTAAAACTGTGCATCCGCTGACCGGATCGTCAAATTGGCTGAAAGATACACGCTAGTACAAGGGGATCTCTACTGGCGCGGAGCCAACGGTGTCCTAATGCGGTGCATTACCCGGGAAGAAGGTCGTGAGCTTCTCATGGAAATCCATGGAGGCGATTGTGGGAATCACGCATCTTCCCGCACGTTGGTTGGTAAAGCCTTCCGGCATGGCTTTTACTGGCCTACAGCTCTTCAATATGCTGTTGAGTTGGTAAAAAAGTGTGAAGCATGATAGTTCCACGCGAAACAAATTCACACACCGGCTCAGTCACTGCAACTGATACCTCCTACATGGCAATTCTCTGTGTGGGGGATGGACATCTTGGGACCTTTCCCAAATGTCGTCGAAGGTTACAAGTTCCTGTATGTCGCCATCAACAAGTTCACCAAGTGGCCGAAAGCAACTCCAATTCTGACCATCAACAAGCAATCACCTATCAAGTTCTTGAAGTCCATAGTCTATAGATTTGGAGTTCTGAATAGAGTCATCACTGATAAAGGAACCCAATTCACAAGTATAGCATTCCAAGAATATTGCGAAGACCTCGACATTCAAGTCAGCTACAGATCAGTAGCTCACCCGACAAGTAATGGCCAAGATGAAAGAGCAAATGCCGAAATATTGAAAGGACTCAAGATGCACACTTACGAGCGCCTGAAGAAACACGGAGCCAACTGGATAAAGGAGCTTTCGTCCGCACTTTGTGCGAGCAGGGCAACACCTGGCCGGTCATCTGGAGAGACACCCTTCTTCCTGCTGTACGGAGCTGAAGTGGTCCTTTCTCTAGAGATCACCATGGGGTCACTCCGGGTCCGGACCTTCGACGAAGCCATGCTGGACAAGCTCTAGCATGAAGACCTTGACCTCGTCGATGAGGGAAGGTGCCAAGCAGCTGTTCGGAATGCACGATATCACCAGGCGCTCCGACAGTACCACCAAAGGCATGTGTGCAACCGGCAGCTTGAAGAAGGCAATCTGGTGCTGCGGAGAATACTGACTCAAGAAGGGATGAACAAACTGTCCCCCAGCTGAGAAGGACCCTTCTGAGTGATCAAAGTATCCCATCCCGGATGCGTTCGCTTGGCAACAGAGGATGGGACTCCATTTGTGGGGAATGGAGTCCCGACATCCAAGGATCTCATTGGGTGGTGTCGTGCGATGCGACACCCAACAGCATACAAGAAAAGAATGAGAATAAAATACAATACCAAGTCTTTATTTATAAACATAGCAGAAGTTTTACAATACTAAGCGAAAAGGAAAGTGACCTATACATCATAGCTACGCTCTTGACAGTAGCTCTGCAAAAGCAAAGTCATCCATGCTCTGGATGCTTTGCACTAGAAACCCTCACTCACCAAACTTACGGCGGTGTGCAGGGCTCCCACTCGGCTGTAAACCCTGGAGGGGGTGCAGCCTCATCATCGAACCCATCATCAGTCGCGTAATCTGCAAAAACTTGTTAACTACAAACGTGAGCTTAAGGCTCAACAAGACTAACCCGTCTCACTAGACATATGCAGGGTGAATACTAGGCATAGGTAAGGTAAATCAGTAAAAGACTCGCCTACGAGTGGATCCTTAGCTTTCAAGTTATTATCAGCAGCTTACAAGTGTAATGAAAGTAACTTTAATGATCATATTGGACATCAATCAAAGTTCCAAAACAATTATAATTCAATACATCGTATTCTCGTGACTTCTTCAGTATTTACTACGTCACGACACATTGAACAAGTGGTACTCTATTACCGTGAGGGACGGTGATTGCAATCAGGACACATCCGGACAAGACGGCACATACGCACTTTCGGAAGCGCCAGCGAGTACTTACAGCAGTACCTACATAACACTTCAGTACTAGTCGTATATGGCCACCTTTCACCCAACACTCGAATGCCAAAACGGTCGAACCGTCACGGCAGGAGGTCCCTGCGTGGGGCGTACTCTGACTTGCACACCAGCTGATTTACACCTTGCTGCACTCAACACACGCCTATAAAACGGAACGGTATGCCTCGACAAACCAGTATGAAGCTACGTCAGTTTGCTAGAGCCCATTTCTCTAGTACGTCGCCGGTACGATTCAAGCTTGTCCAGCAGGGCCGCATACGGCGCGAGCCTTAATCGACGTAGTTAGAGCCATGCAACCAAGACCACGTCTTGTCGCTTCCTACTCATCTTTGACCGGTCTCCAGTTCATATTAATAGCCATTCTTTATATTTACCCGACCCAGTGTAGATGAGTGTCATCCTTTTATCTCGCGAGTAGATTCCAACTACTCGACTTCTACCGGTTTCCTAACAACATTAGCATGGCAGTTGCTACACGAGTCTGTGAGCTATTCTAACCACTCCCTGGGTTATTTGGTCATGCAAGTGGATGTCAAACACCTTAAACGTAATGCACAAACATCTGAAGACGTAAGGTGAATGAAAACTGCAAAGACACTGTAAGGAACTTGAATGCAAACCGGGGCTTGCCTGAATGCGAGTCCGGGTGTACGTTAGTCTCCGGAAGATGGACTTCCAAGGCCTCCAACTCCTCCTCGACTTCAGTTACTACACGATATGCATATACTATATATGAATGACCTTGAAAATAAATAATATGTTTAAGGTCACAAGATAATATCATGTGATCCTTATAAGATAATGATCTTAATTGGCTTTGGGACTTTTATGGTAGATACTAGGGACTATAATGGTGATTCTTGCAAAGAACAAGAGATTATCAAGGAAGTTTGTTGTCTCTAAAATTCCTACAAGTAAAAGCCTTCTCTGAATTTCGGTTGTAATTCTAGAGGTCTATCATGGCTACCAGTGGTTGTACCATATAGAGGGGGTCTCACTGGTTCTAGGACAATTTGTTTCACAATTTTCTAAGCTTCCTACAGGGAGAAATTGATTTTACAAGTTTGGGAGAAATTCTAAAATGCTTACTGTACTTTTCTCAATTTTTCAATTACGTAGAGATTGGAACACTTATGAACCGAGTAAATGAATTCCAATGAACTTGAAATTTTTACTGGAAACCAAGTGAAACTTGAAGAGTGTCCTAAGTAAAATTGGGAATTTTGCAATTAGCAGAACACGAGTAATTAATTTCCCAAGAAGATAGCTCAGTGGAATTAATTATGAAAATCTTGGGGGTTTCATGTCCAACAAATTGCACCAGTGTAAAGTTGGGATAAAGATGAGTCTACCAGAATTTATTTGGAAATTTCTAAGCAATTCTACTAGGAGTAATGAGTTTTAGAAATTTGATTGAATCCTGGAATTATTTTCCAATTGGAAAATTTGAATAAAGCACCCGGCCCCACTTCATTTGAATGGACCAATCAGGGCTGAGCCGCACCGAGGATCACAGCGTTAACCCGCGTAGCCGTATTAGATCCGAGCCACAGCTGATCCACGCGCCGTCGTCTACCTCCCGACGCGCCACTCGGCCGCGGCGGTGCTACGCGGCGAGTTCGTCGGTTCCACTTTCCCAGTCCCTCTCCACCCCAAAACTCGGCGCCTAACCATTATTTGAGGCACTGAGCATGGCGGAGAGGTCGCCGAATACCAGCGATGTCTGGAACACCGTGCGCGACGGCAGCGGCGAAGCTAGGGTTTCGGCGATGGCCGGAATCGCTCGGGAATGGTGCGAGAAGCTCGGGGAAAGGCTAGAAACGTTCCTGGGAGCATGAAGATGATGATTTTGAGGTGCAAACGGAGTGAATAGTCAGCAACATGGTATGCGATGGTGAATCGTGGCGCTTTTCAACGGCAGTGGGGAAAACTCAAAATACTCAGACCGTGGCCGATTATTCTCATCGACACTTGATCTAGATGATGCGCCACGACGCATAGAAGCTATCTCACAACTAGATTAAACTATAACCATGCATAGAAACAGAATCGCATCGATGAACTAGCTCAAAGTGAAATCCTGAGCTGAGACAAAAATGAAGATTACTTGCGCGATAAAGGAGGGAAAGGTTTGTGGTTTTCACCGTGGTCTCCCGGCGATCCTTTCTTCTATTGAAGTCGAGGCTTGCAACCGCCTAGTTGGTCGGCTTCACGGTGGACAGAGGTGATGTCCACGGCGGCTCAACGGTGGCGACGGGGGAACTTCAAAATACGGGCAAAGTAATGAGCAACACGATGAGCCAAAGGGTGTGGATGGTAGAGAATAGTCTTGGCGTCATCTTTGCTATTGGCATCGAAGGGAAAAGAGGCAAGAATGAGGTGCTCACCAGGGAGGAAAGGAGGTGGCGGTGCTCTGCTTCGCAGGAGAGAAGAAAAGTGATCGGCACAACTGTCCTCGTCGATGGCGTGAAGGGACCAGGGGGTGATAAGGAGCACGCCCGGGAGCTATCAAGCTGGCAAGCAGCTTGCTGGCGATTGCATGGCATGCGGTATCGAGCAGAGCGGCGATGGGATTTCGGCGTGCAGGGCCCTCACGGTAATGGGTCACTAGCCAGTGGGTCCCACATCCCCTTCCAAGTCAATCCTCTCTGGAACTTTAATTCTTCCACCTAAACATGTCCAAAAATGTTAGATTTTTGTGGAGAGGCCAATTCAAACATGGAGATTCAGATCCTGAAGTTCTATTTCAAATTTGGACAGGTTTCATGTGAAACTCAAATTCAAATTTGAATTTGACTAGAATTCAATGTACCCATTGAATTAAATAGAATTAGTGCTCCAAATATTATGAAAATTTGCAGGGGTGCTATTTGAAATATTATGAAGCCATAGAAAAAATGTATAGCCTCAGATTTGAATATTTTGATAGGGCCTAAATGTACAATAGCTATATTCAAGTTTTGAAATAATTTGAATATATTTAGTACTCCATATTGTTTTTCCCTAGCAAATTTCCATTCAATAAATTCCAAATTTTGTAGAAAGGTCACTTGAATTATCTTAGGGTCATTGGTGAATTCCATCTCCTATGTTAATAAAATAAGTATGAGTGAAAGAAAGATTTTTGATGACATCAAGTTCATGTGCACAACCATAATTGATCTCCACTATGGTTAACTCCGTGGGATTTTACATTCCTCCCCCCTTAAAAGAATCTCGTCCTGAGATTACAATAGGAAGGATAAAAGAAAAATATCTAATGAACATATGCCGCTAAAAAGTCCAGATAGTTCGTTCTAAGGTATTTCTCGCTTTCCCACGTTGCTTCTTCAGCGGTGTGGTTGCCCCACAAGACCTTGTAGAAATGTAAGGTGCGGCTTCTTGTGGTGCGAGTCTTCTCATCGATTATCTGGGTTGGATGCTCAGAGTAAGTAAGATCTTGTTGGAGAGCTTCCAAACCCTCCATATGAACGTCAGCTGGGGCCTTGAGACATTTCCGCAACTGCAAAATGTGAAACACATTGTGGACCAATGAAAGCGACGCTGGTAGCTCTAGCCGATAGGCCACAGGTCCGCATCTTTCAATTATTGCAAACGGCCCAATGAAGCATGGAGCTAGTTTCCCTTTTACTCCGAAGTGATGAATCCCTATCATTGGGGATACACGAAGATAAACGTGATCCCCAACATCAAAGTGAAGAGGTCGACGCCGTTTGTCCGCATAGCTTTTCTGACGAGATCGAGCAGCCTTGCGGTTGGCTTGAATAACTCGTACTCGTTCTTCAGCTTCATTCACCATGTCGATACCATATATCACTCGTTCACCAGATTTACACCGATTTAAAGGTGTGTGACACTTCTGGCAATAAAGAGCTTCATATGGTGCCATCTGGATGTTAGCCTGATAACCATTGTTGTATGAAAACTCCGCCAATGGTAGATGATCATCACAATTCTTACCATGGTGGATGGCACAGGCGCGGAGCATATCCTATAGCACTTGGTTTACTCGCTCTGTTTGACCATCAGTCTGAGGATGGTAAGTTGAGCTCCAAATCAACATGGTACCCAGAGATGTGTGGAGCTGCTCCCAAGATCGAGCAACAAATAAGGTTCCACGATCTGATATGATAGTGCGGGGTACTCCGTGTAGGCACAAGATCCTGGCAATATACAACTCTGCATATTGCCGTGCCACATAATTGACATTGACTGGAATAAAGTGAGCTGACTTAGTGAGTCGGTCGACGGTCACCCAAATTGAGTCATGCTTGTGAAAGGTGAGAGGTAATCCAACAATGAAATCCATGTTAATGTCCTCCCATTTCCAGGCCAGTATGCTTAAAGGTTGAAGCTGAACGGCTGTCTTCAAATGGTCGGCTTTCACTCGCAGACACGTATCACACTCGGATACGTACTTTGCTATCTCCCTCTTCATTCGAGTCCACCAGAATTGCTTCTTTCAGTTTTGGTACATTTTGTTACTTCCCGGATGAATAGAATATTTGGACAAATGAGCTTCGTCCAATATCTTCTTCCGAAGTTCCACATTGCGGGGTACCACGATGCGGTCTTTGAACCAGATAGTGCCGTCATCATCACATCGGAAACACTTCATCTACCCCTTCTTCATTCTTCGGCGAATGTGCGACATGCCCTTGTCTTCCCTCTATGCCTCTACAATATCTTCCCGAATGGTAGGTATGAGAGCTAGATTGTAGAGCGCTTCATATGGAACCAAGTTAAGACTCGGCTCTTCTTCTTCCATAGAGGTGATGGAAAGATTATTGACATGGGACTTGCAACTCAGCACATCTGCAACTACATTCGCTTTGCCAGGATGGTAGTGGATCTCAATCTCATAGCATTTGATCAATTCCAACCACCTTCGCTGTCGCATATTCAAGTCCTTCTGGGTGAAGATGTATTTCAAGATTTTTTGATCGGTGTAGAGATGCACTAGGTTGCCCAATAGATAGTGTCTCCACATCTTCAATGCAAGTACCACGGTAGCGAGCTCAAGATCATGAGTCGGATAATGCTGCTCATGGTCTAAAGCTGTTGTGATCCATAAGCGATCACCCTTCTATCTTGCATCAATACACAACCCAAACCAATCCCAGATGCATCATAATAAACATCAAATGACTTGGTTGTGTCCAGTTGGGCTAATACCGGTGCTGTTGTGAGGTGTTTCACTAATGCTTGAAAACATTCCTCACATTCCTTTGTCCATACATAATCCTTCCCTTTCTTCAGAAGTTCTATCATTGGTTTAGCTATCTTGGAGAAACTCGAAATGAACCTCCGGTAATATCCTGCAAAACCCAGGAAGCTTCGAACTTCATGTACAAACTTTGGAGACTCCCATTTGAGTACTTGCTTAATCTTGCTTGGAACTGCAATCCCCTCAGCAGAGATGATGTGTCCTAGAAATAGCACTTGGATGATCCAGAACTCACATTTGCTAAACTTAGCATACAACTTGTGGTCTCGCAATCGTTGAAGCACGACGCGCAAGTGTTGAACATGTTCTTCTTTGGATTTCGAATACACAAGGATGTTGTTGATAAAGACCATGAAAAACTTGTCCAATTCCAGCATGAACACCGAATTCATGAGATACATGAAATGAGCCGGTGCATTGGTCAATCCAAAGGACATGACAAGGTACTCATACAATCCATACCTCATCGAGAATGCCGTCTTAGGTATATCCTCTGGTCAAATCCTTATCTGATGATACCCGGAACAAAGATCCATCTTCGAGAATACCTTAGCACCCACCAATTGATCGAACAAAATATTGATGTGTGGTAGTGGATACTTATTCTTGATCGTGACAGTGTTGAGTGGACGATAGTCCACACATAGTCTCAATGTCTTATCCTTCTTCTCCACGAACAATGCAGAACAGCCCCAATGTGATGAACTTGGACAAATGAAACACTTGTCCATAAGTTCCTTCAGCTGCTCCTTCAGTTTTGCAAGTTCCTTAGGTGCCATCTTATATGGCTTCCTCGAGATCGGCACTGTTCCCGGTACAAGTTCAATCTTAAACTCGACATCTCTTTCTGGTGCCATACTAGGAAGATCCTCGGGAAATACGTCCAGATACTCATATACCACCGGAATATCTGCAAGTTTAATGGCCTCGGTGTTGTAAGTAGTTGGATTCAATTGGATAATAGTCTCAAGAATGAGAGCTTGGGGTGGGTGGAGTGGAGAATTCAGATACATCCTCCGAGGAACGATGTCAAGAATAGCACTATTGTATTGCAGCTATGCCATTCCTAAGATGACATATAACTTCTGATTCTTCAGTATAATGAGAGATGTAGGGTATATGTTCCCACCCAGATTAAGAGGTACCCTATGGACCATCCCATCTGCTACTACTTTCCCACCCGGAGAACAAATCACATATGGGGTTTTTGTGGGAACAATAGGCAACTCATATTGAATGACATAAGACTTGCTAATGAAGTTGTGGGAAGCACCGGAGTCAAAGAGAATGACTACGGGATGACCAAGGAGAGAGAACGTACTCGTGAGTACGGGTGCGCCTTCCGTAACGTCCATGATGGCAGGTGGTGGACGTTGTCGGTTCTGGTGGCTGGCTTCTTGGGCTGGTTGTGGGGCTTGTTTGCCCCCAGTACGATGACTGTCCCCCGCCCTGTCTATCCTGCGGGCAGTCCTTGATGAAGTGCCCCTTACGACCACACGTGAAAAACCTGCACGGGGTCTGACCGACACGGAAGGAAGGATGGAATCCCGGTGCACGCGGTGGAGGTTGAGGTGCACGCGGAATCATCCACTGCTGCTGCTGTAGACAAAGCCGGTGTTGTTGAACTGGCGACCACGAAATATCGGTGGTCGCGATGGCGGCTGCCACCTCAAGTTGAGTCGCCTCCAATGCGCTTTCTGTGCAGCGTGTTTCCGGGCGAGCTTCCAATAGATCTTGAACAGCTAGGTGCCACTGATTCTCCTTTAAAGTTTAGACGTCGATTGAGAGGAGCAATCATGGCTCTAAGAGAGTCATTGGCCCACTAAAAGTGATCTCCTCGAATCATAGCTTGCTTCATATCACCCACCAACCCTTCAATGCTAGCATGCTGTGTAAAGCTCACTTGGCACGATGATGCTGCATATAACGCCAAGGTTGTCGAGGGTGCCTCTTCCTGAATGCCATAAGCTGCACCCATTCGACTCGCCCACTCATCGCTAGCTCTATCGTCGACTGGAAAGAGCGCGAACGGGGTGCCCACCATATTACGATAGTGAAGTTTGCAAAACCTCGCAATAGAAACACTCGTGGCAAAACACCACGTGTCTTCCAACTGAGTCCCTTTCACCTGGATGGAGAAAGGAGCCCATCCAATATATGGCGGACCAGCAGGCACATCGACATAGATGGTCCATCTTGTCACACCTCCAACATAGAATTCCCTGCCCCAATATCTCAGTATTTTGCGATACCCAAACCGTTGAAGCTGCGCTATCAACAACTCCGGAAAACGTCTTCGAAGAGCACACGTCACGAACACCCATCCGTTCGGTAAGTGTACCGTCAAATCTGCCATCTGTGGAAAGGATACTTGAATGCCAAATATACAACTTCCATATACAATGTATGTAAATAATACACAGATGATGAACTCGAACAAAGAAAAGGTTTCCAACTTCCAATAGTTCAAGAAAAATTTAATGCTGGAGTAGTAATCACAGTCTGTTCCAGCTGACCTTCCTGTATAAATTCAAAATTTTCATACAGGAAATATCAGAACCAGAAGTTGGATTGAATACAAAAGTTGTAGTACACTTGACAACCTTTCCATATTGTACTCATACAGCTCCAGGTAAGCTGGGAAGTAGAATCTATACAGGTTTAAAGTTGACCCAAGTTTTCTGGAATATTTGACAGAACCTCCCCTGTTTATGTGGTTTTTTCCACAATTTATACAGGTATATCACAACAATATATTGAGGTAATGACAAAAAAAAACATTGTATAACATCAAGTTAGCAATCCAGAAGTAAAAGAGTGCATCCTTGAAAATTTTGTTGTACAGGTATAGCGCGCAAATTTGAAACTATGCGCAAACTGTTTCAAGTTCTTGTCTGCCAGAACCAAGTTTGCGACAATAGGAGTTAAACACAGTTACACTAAGATTCAGGTCATGAGTGCAATATAAAGTTTATAGAGGACTTTTTAAGCTTTCCATAAATGTATATATGTGACCATGTCACTATTCTGGATTAAAAGCTATAACTATCCAAACTTAACAGATGAACTGACTGGTTTTCACCAGCAGTCCTGCAGTTCACTGTTTTTAACTCAAAATTTGATTTGACTCAAATTTGAATCAGGAAAATCTTTGAATAACAAATCTGTAGATCTTATTCTACCATTTCCAGATATGTATCACAATAACGCAGAAGATTTTTCTACAGTGAGTCATGGCATACAGAGACTGGTACAATGGTATGGCCATCTCGAGCAGTTTAAATATACTCCAAATTTTAACAGATTATCAAGCTTTTCTGCCTTGATGGTCAATAGAAAAGTTGTAGAGATCTTCAAGAGATTTCCATCCATATAGCATAACCCTATGTTAAATAACAACTAACCAAGATCATAATCCAGCAAAGTTGAGCAAACTTTTGCCAGAAATTAAGAATCTTGGTTCTAACCCTTTGTCAAGTCGAAACCCATTTTGCGGAGTCTAAGCCTACCAGCATCAGATAGTCGGACTTTCCAAAATGTAAGGCAGCCATTCTGTCATTGGGGATGGTCAAGTATCAAATTTGATACTGACGGTACTACGTGCCTCACCAAAGAAAATTCTAACCGGTATATCTGGATACGCCTAAAGGTGGTCCTATTATCGTTCACTCGCAAACGGTTTCTACACGGTCCGCTACCATAGTTAGTGTACCTGCAGAAGACAAACAATCCCCTGTCACACCTGCACACCACAAGGGCGGTTCGGGGAAACACGACAGACAATTACAATACACAAATATATATTTGAAAGTAAATGCATACGACTCTGGTGTGAGTCGCCCTCGAGCGAAGTCATGTCTCGAGGTACATGGCTGTAATACGTCTGTACAGCAAAGACTCCCGCACGAACCGGCTTATACACGCTTGGGCATACGTGTTTTGCATGCTCCCATAGAACATAAATAGTTCTAGAGACGCATACTATCGGGTTATCCACCACCCAACGGGGCTCCCACTAATTTTTTGTCACGTTGGGGTACCGCGTGTCATATGTTCTCAGAAACATGGAAAGTTTCAGAGACTCATATTGACATTCTGTGCTAAGCCACGAAAACAATCACATACCACATCTCGTATGCTGAGCTTACCGAGATTGATCCGCTCTCGGTGGTGTACTTTACCTCTTACCTGACGTCGGAGCGTCGTTACGGAAATAATAACACATAAGTTAGTTTACCACCTTTATATCTTATACTAATAATACTCCTTGTATGGGCATATAGCTAATTCCTCACTCATATAATCCTAAGTTTTTGAAAATATGCTCTTTTCAAGCACTCTATTCCCAATGATTCTTTGATACCATGCTGTGGGGACCGGAGTCCCGACATCCAAGGATCTCATTGAGTGGTGTCGTGCAATGCGACACCCAATAGCATACAGAAAAGAATGAAAATAAAATACAATACCAAGTCTTTATTTATGAACACGGCAGAAGTTTTACAATACTAAGCGAAAAGGAAAGTTACCTATACATCATAGCTACGCTCCCAGCACTAGCTATGCAAAAGCAAAGTCATCCATGCCCTGGATACTTCGCGCTAGAAACCCCCACTCACCAAACTTACAGCAGCGTGCAGGGCTCCCACTCAGCTATAAACCCTGGAGGGGGTGCATCCTCGTCGTCGAACCCGTCATCAGTCACGTAATCTGCAAAAATGTTAACTGCAAACATGAGCTTAAGGCTCAGCAAGACTAACCCATCTCACTAGACATATGCAGGGTGAATACTAGGCATAGGTAAGGTAAAGGAGTAAAAGACTCGCCTACGAGTGGATCCTTAGCTTTCAAGTTATTATCAGCAGCTTACAAGTTTAATGAAAGTAACTTTAGTGATCATATTGGATAGCAATTAAAGTTCCAAAATAGTTATAATTCAATACATCGTATTCTCCTGACTTCTTCAGTATTTACTACATCATGACACAGTGAACATGTGGTACTCTATTACCGCGAGGGACGGTGATTGCAATCAGGACACATCCGAACAACATGACACATACGCACTTTCGGAAGCGCTAGCAAGTACTTACAGCAGTACCTACATAACATATCAGTACTAGTCGTATATGGCCACCTTTCACCCAACACTTGAATGCTGAACCGGTCGTTCCGTCACGGGCAGGAGGTCCCTGCGTGGGGCATACTCTGACGTGCCCACCAGCTGATTTACACCTTGCTATCCTCAACCCACGCCTATAAAATAGAACGGTATGCCTCGACAAACCAGTATCAAGCTACATCAGTTTGTTGGAGCCCATTTCTCCAGTATGTCGCCGGTACAATTCAAGCTTGTCCAGCAGAGCCACATACGGCACGGGCCTTAATTGACACGGTCAGAGCTATGCAACCAAGACCATGTCTTGTCGCTTCCTACTCATCTCTGACTGTTCTCCAGTTCATATTAACAGCCATTCTTTATATTTACCCTACCAAGTGTAGATGAGTGTCATCTTTCTATCTCGCGAGTAGATTCAAACTACTCGACTTCTACCGGTTTCCTAACAACATTAGCATGACAGTTGCTACATGAGTCTGTGAGCTATTCTAACCACTCCCTGGGTTATTTGGTCATGCAAGTGGATGTCAAACACCTTAAACATAATGCACAAACATCTGAAGACGCAAGGTGAATGAAAACTGCAAAGACATTGTAAGTAACTTAAATGCAAACCGGGGCTTGCCTAAATTTGAGTCTGGGTCTATGTTAGTCTCCGGCAGATGGACTTCCAATGCCTCCAACTCCTCCTCGACTTCAGTTACTATACGATATGCATATACCATATATGAATGACCTTGAAAATAAATAATATGAATAAGGTCACAAGCTAATATCCTATGATCATTATAATATAATGATCTTAATTAGCTTTGGGACTTTTATGGTTGATATTAGGGACTATAATGAATACTCTTGCAAAGTACAGGAGATGATCAAGGAAGTTTGTTGTCTCTAAAATTCCTACAAGAAAAAGCCTTTTCTGAATTTTGGTTGTCTTTCTGGAGATCTATCATGGCTACTAGTGGTTGTACCATAAAGAGGTGGTCTCACTGGTTCTGGGAAAATTTGCTTCACAATTTCCTAAGCTTACTACAGGGAGAAATTGATTTTACAAGTTTGGGAGAAATTCTGAAATACTTACTGTACTTTTCTCAATTTTTTAATTACATAGAGATTTGGAACACTGATCAACCCAGTAAATGAAGTCCAATGAACTTGAAATTTTTATTGGAGATCAAGTGAATTTTGAAGAGTGTCCTGAACCAAATTAGGAATTTTCCAATTAGCAGAACAGGACTAATTAATTTCCCAAGAAGTTAGTTCAAAGGAATAAATTATGAAAGTTCTGGGAATTTCATGTCCAACAAATTACACCACTGTATAGTTGGGATCGATATGAGTCTACCAGAATTTATTTGGAATTGTTTGAGCAATTCTACTAGGAGTAATAAATTTTAGAAGTTTGATTGAGTCCCATAATTATTTTCCATTTGGAAAATTTGAATAAAGCAGCCGGCCCCACTTCATTTGAATGGACCAATCAGGGCTAGGCTGCACCGAGGGCCACGGAGTTAACCAGTGTAGCCGTATTAGATCTAAGTCACAGCCGATCCCCGCGACGGAAAACCGACGCTGGCCGGTGGGACCCGCGCGTCGTCGTCTACCTCCCGACGCGCCGCTCGGCCGCGGCGGTGCTGCGCCGGCGAGTTCATCGGTTCCCCTTTGCTGGTCCTTCTCCACCCGAAACTCGCCGCCTAACCGTTATTTGAGGCGCTAAGCACGATGAAGAGGTCGCTGAACGCCGGCGATGTCCGGAACACTATGCGCGACGGCGGCGGCGGAGCTAGGGTTTCGGCGATGGCCGGAATCGCTCGGGAATGGTGTGAGAAGCTCGGGGAAAGGCTAGAAACGTTCTTGGGAGCATGAGGATGACGATTTTGAGGTGCAAACGGAGTGGAATACTTGGCAACGTGGTCTTCAATGGTGAACTGTGGTGCGTTTCAACGGCGGTGGGGAAAACTCAAAATACTCAGACCGTGGCCGATTATTCTCATAGGCACATGATCTAGATGATGATTCACGATGCATAGAAGCTATCTCACAACTGGATTAAACTATAACCACGCATAGAAACAGAATCGCATCGATGAACTAGCTCAAAGTGAAATCTTGAGCCGAGACAAAAATGAAGATTACTCGCGCGATAAAGGAGGAAAAAGTTTGCGGTTTTCACCGTGAGAATCGTGGTGTCCTGGCGATCCTTTCTTCTTTTGAAGTCGAGGCTTGCAACCGCCTAGGACAGACAGAGGCGATGTCCACGGCGGCTCAACGACGGCGACGGCAGAACTTCAAAATACGGGCAAAGTAATGAGCAACACGATGAGCCAAAGGGTGTGGATGGTAGAGAATAGTCTTGGCATCATCTTTGCTATTGGCATTGAAGGGAAAAGAGACAAGAACGAGGCGCTCACCGGGGAGAATAGGAGGCAGCGGTACTTTGCTTCGCGGGAGGGAAGAAAAGTGATCGGCATGGCTGTCCTCGTCGATGGCGTGAAGAAGGGACCAGGGGGGGACAAGGAGCACGCCGAGGTGCTATCAAGCTGGCATGCAGCTCGCTGGCGATTGCATGGTGTGCGGTGTCGAGCAGAGCGGCGACAGGATTTTGGCGTGCAGAGCACTCACGGTAATGGGTCATTGACCAGTGGATCCTACATCCCCTTCCAAGTCAATCCTCTCTGGAACCTTAATTCTTTCACTTAAACATGTCCAAAAATGCTAGATTTTTTTGTGGAGAGGCCACTTCAAACATGGAGATTCAGATTCTGAAATTGGATTTCAAATTTGGACAGGTTTCATTTGAAATTCAAATTCAAATTTGAATTTGACTAGAATTCAATGTACCCATGGAATTAAATAGAGTTAGTGCTCCAAATATTATGAAAATTTGCAGGGGTGCTCAAGGAGAATATCATTCAACTTGTTGAGGTTGTCTTGACGATCGTCAGCAACCTCGTAGCTCTTCCTAGCATACTCGAGAATCTCCTGATACTTCGCGTCAAGGGCCCTGATGGAAGCCTCCCGCTAATCTAGAAATTTGCCCCAATATATCAACTGAGCTTTTTTCTTTTCGATCCACTCCCGTTGATCCACAAGCCTTGTTTGTGCCAGCCTGGTCTCGAAGTGAAGTCTATTGCGCCAACGCCTCAAGGTGTGGAGCTCTTCTTTGAGGACCTTGTTGTCGTGGTCGAAGGCGAGCTGAACCTTACGAAGACTAGAGCAGACATTGTCAATAGACAAGGCCAAAGGAATTGGCTCCGGACCTGCTAGGATCTTCTCCGCCAACTCCAAGGGGTCTTCTAACACAAAAATTGGGTCCCACGGAACAAGCTTGGTCCTCTGTGTCTCCACGACACTAGGGCCAACTTCCGTAGTTGATAAAGAAGGTCCCCCCACCAGATCTTCAATCATCAGCTCTGGGGGTGGAGGACCTGCAGCTGACTCTTGTGGGTGCTCCATCTCTAACATAGACACCTCCAGAGTAGTCACCTCCGGGGTGGACGCAGCAACTTCAACCAGAGCACCCTCTGCCTCCAGCTCAGGTGTCGGGACTTCAACTTCTTGCGGCTCAGATGCCGGAGCTTCGGATACCTCCGACTCAGGTGTCAAGGCTTTCTAAGTCTCGGGCTCCAAGGTTGAAGCTTTAACTATCTTCGGCTCAGGGGTCGGAGCATCAGTTACCTTCGGCTCGGGCGCCAGAGCTTCTGCCACCTCCGTCTCCAGAGCAGGAATTTTAACCGCCAACACCGAAACTATTGGTGCTTCTTCATGAACATCTCCCCTGTGGTCCGATGCTACCATGGGAGCTTCTGGTGACAACTCTAAATCCAAGTTCATGATAGTTGGCGCAGGAACTGTCGTGTCTTTAGCAACCACTTGGGGAGGCACAGTGGTTGAAGCCGGAGCTTCCGCACACTCAGCCTCAGTTGCTGCAGCAGGTGCTTAAGGCTTGGTCTTCTATCTTGACACCCTGGAAACAAAAGATCCGGAAAATTCAAGACATGACAAAGACAAGATTAGCATCCCAAGGTGAGATGACAATGCTTACCTTGGGATGCTATTGCCCCAATCGTCGCAAAATTTCTTTTTTTGAGGGCCAGTGTTGGAGCCCACTAGACCTAGTGATGCAAAAACCTGGGATCTCGATCGGGAACTAGCAGCAGCCACTGGTGTCACCTCAGTCGGGACTTCCCTCGGCTGGGAAGGATCTCCGGACCTAGAGCTCGCAGTCGACACTTGAGTCGGAGTCGATTTGCTGGAGCTGGCACCTCTCAAGGGCACCGGCACCGAAAGAGGTGTGGTTGCTGAAGCTCTGCTACACCGGGGAGAGGGGGCTATTGAAGTCGGAGTTGACCTGATGGAGCTCCCATCAGCATGCCTCAACTTCCTCTTCTGGCTGGAAGATTCAGCCGGTTCCTTGCCCTTGCCCTTGCCCTTGCTGGCGTCGTCGACCTTCTGGCTTGGAGTAGCGATCGGAGCCACCCTTTCCGAAGCTCCAGGAATGGCATACCCGATGGTCCTACACCTCTCCACCAGGACGCGATCATCTAGCTCAGGATATCCCTTTCGGAGTTCCCTCCTGACATCTAGAACCATATTATGTGGGTGGATGTCCCCCGGAGGTGTCAAAGAATCACGAGAGATAGCTCTGTGTTGAAGTTTCTAGAGGTGGAGCTTCAAAGCACCATCATCCAGATTGGTCCGGAGGCCAACTTCAATTCAGTTGTGGTACATCTCGTTGTTGAAAGCCCAGGCGGACCATTCCCTCTTCATCAGTGGAGCCCACCAGTTCGTCAGGAAGTTACTGAAGACGATTTGAGGGGTCACTCCACCCTCCACACACTGACGAATCCTGGTCAAGATGGGATTGAAAGCTTCATGCAGTTCTGGAGTCGCGTTCCAGGCATTAGTGTCAACATTGGGGAGGCCCGTCGACAACTCCATCCTGTCGTGATGATCCAAAGTGATAATCACCCAATCCTTTTTCCAGTTGTCCCACTTGCCGGAAGGTAAGGTGCTAGGGTACTTGAAGGGACAGTTCTTGCGCTTCACGAAGTAGAAGAAGCCCAAGTACTCATCACTCTTCCCGGTGGTGTGGATCGTGAAGAAGGTCTGGAAGAGCTCAATGCATGGAGGCACACCCACCCACATCTCGCAGAAGTGGACGAAGGTCGCCACTAGCAAGAAGGAGTGGGGGTCGAGGTGATGAAGCTGGAGGCTGTAGAAATCCAACAACATCAAGAGAAAGCTTGAGAAAGGCGTGATCAGACCCACCATGGCGTACGCCGAGAAGTACGCCATCTCTCTGGTGCGCTCTTTCTTGAAGGGGAGTTTGCAGAAGCGGATGTCGTTGTTGGAGTCGCTAGACCAGCCCATGTAGGTCTAGACCCTCTTCAGATCTTCATCGTTAGTGACCTTGTTGTGGCAAAGACCCAACTCCATTGTGGCAAAAGGGAGCAAAAAGTTGGAAGGGCTAAGCAAAGGTTGCGAGGCTCTGAGCGCATGTTCGAATGAAAGCGTAAAGACTCCTCAAACCGTGCGGGCTTTACTTCTTAAGTAAGCCTCTGCAACGCTTGGATGGAAACCGCAGCGGGATCAAGATCACAATTCAAAAACCTACCCCGACATTGACAAATGGACCCAGGTCCACTTTGTCAGAAAAGTCGAAGTTAATACCCCAGGCGAACCATTGACATGATGGGAAGTTGGAAGCCCAAGGGCGGCGGCCTGACAGGGCACTCGGAATCTATACGATTTTTGTATTGGGAACTAGCGAGGATCTAACCTGCCGCATCAAGAAGAGCCACACGATAGTGCTTTAACTACGGACCATCACCCCAACGACCCAATACAAAACCTTTGAAGCCGAAGCGCGGGAATCGAAAATGGTCCCACCTCTGGTAAAATAACTTAACCCAAAGGGTTTCTCCTAGAGGTGGGTCCGGGGCCACTGTCGGTACCCTGCGTACTGGGTACCCCACAACACCGCAACAAAAGTCACGGAGTTCCACCCTTCCACGTGTTACACCGCACTTGACACGCCTCCCCTGTTTGGGTAGCTCTGGCTCTGCCACGTGTAACACAAGGCCGGACCCAACTCCTTCATAGGGAAGCTTCGGTCTTGCCATGTGTCCATTGACCTCAGACCTAATGCCTAGTAGATGGAAGCTCCGGTGCTGCCACATGTATAGTGGCTACAGACCTGCCTCCCCACGATGGGAAGCTCTGAAGCTGCCATGTGTCAGACCATCAGACCTAAATCTACAACGGGAAGATTGGCGAATCTCCAACAACACGGACATTCAAGGGGCAGTTAAAGCTACAGTAACAGGATCTGATTGCGTGTCATTAATGCCATGTTAATAACACACGATCAGAGTACTATTAATACTGATAACGTCACCATTAAAACGCATTATCAGTTTGTTAACTACAATTAATACTTGCAGATCGTGTATTGGGGAATTAATTACCGCCAGGGCCACATGTAGGGCCAGGCTGATGTAACGGCCAATCCTTAGACTATAAAAAGGTTGCACCGCACAATATAGAGACAACTAAGCTCATAGGCACACAAGCCATTGCATACTCATACGTACAACAACACTAGTGGAGTAGGGTATTATGCTTAGGCTGCCCGAACCACGTAAAAATCCTCGTGTCACTGTCTTGTGCATAATCTCACGCGCGCCACAACCAATCACGAACCTCCGCGAGCTACGATCTAGTAGTACCGGGAGAAGTGTCGATCACATGCTTTGACAATAGTCGTGCTCTCGGTTAAGAGCACCTTGATGACCTACATGATTAGAGGGAACTTGAGAATTGTTGGGGTCGATTATCTTATGGTTTGGGTCATATCAGCATGGTTGGTCATGAAGGTATGAAATTGATATATGGATATGATATTAAATGATGGTTGATTATAAATGAATTATGATTATAAATGAGGATGTTGGTTATATGTGTTACTATAATTACTTCAGTTATGATGGGATTTAGACTCACATAGACATAGTCGGAATGTTTTTACAAGTTTATGAAATGTACTTTTCTGCAATTGGCCATTTATTGTCATCCTTGTTCTTAGCTATATGTCATACATTTCCACACTTGATGAGTACAACGTGTACTCAATCTTTCTATTCCCACATTAATTCATTAACAGGCGACAATTTGGAGTATGTGGAGGGCTATGAGGAGTTCTAGGCGTGCGTGTTACCATCAAATTTTACGTGGAGATAGGGTCTACTAGTGCTTAGTTTTTTCGCTGCAGTGTTATTAGAGCTTGTATTTGAAGCTATTTGGATACCGTAATAAAGTAATATTTATTATTCAAACATGGTTTTATCTGAGTATCATTTTTGATGCACTCGCGTATGTGTGGTGAACACCCTGGGCACACGTATGTGTCACACATGGTTCATTTTCCGGAACCGGGTGTCACAAATTGGAATCAAAGCTATGTTTGACCATAGGACGCAAGCCTAGGTAGAATGGACACCACAAAACACACACGAACTGTTTTCAAAAAGCTATTTTTCGAATTGCTTTGCTGCAACATTTTATTTTGCTGATTCAGCCACTTTTAAACATGCTTTGCTGCTGTGTTCTATGCATTTTTTGCTAAATATTTTATTTTTAAACATCTATATGTTTTGCTGCTGCATTTACACACTTTCTCTACTAATATTTTCTTGTAAAATGTATATGCTTTGCAACTGTGTTTATTTTATTATTCTCTTCTTGCTTTGCTGCAGCATTCTCTTTTCTTTTCCCTATCTTGCTGCCGCACACCCGCTGTTTTCCTCTCCTCATTGCTGCTGTTTTTTATACACTCTCCACTAAATATTTTTCTTATTTGCACATGTGTTTGCTGCAGCGCTAAAATTGATTTTCCTGCTTCTCTCACGCTGCCCTCGTTCACTTTTCTTGTCTCTTCTTGCTGCTACAATTTTCATGTCATGTAGACACCTTGCACTAGGACACAGAGACCTTAAACAACCAACTTATAAGATGGTCTACTAGCCGAAGAGTTTTATACATCGAAGATGAAGGAGGACATTCAACACAAGAGCATAGATCCTTTCTCTTCTTGGTCGGCGCCAACACGTACTCAGGTTTCTACGTCAAGAAAGTACTAAGTGCCGGATGTGATGAAGGGAGAGTCGAAGTTTGCATCTTTTTGGATGACTAAAGTTCATTTGAAGCACGTCACCTGCTTGGAGAGCTTCTCGTGAAGATCTGGCAAGCCAAATTCATTTCTAAGCCTCCAGCTAGATTGGTCACTTTGACCTCGTCTTTAGCTCGCCTTTGCAAAATAAGATGCCTTTTCCATTTCGTAGTAACAATAATGTTTTATCTCGTAAGAATTAGGACTACCCTTGAATAAGTTGCAATAAATGATTAGTTCATTAGTGCACATGCTTAGGTTTGGTGTGATGATTGTATGTTTGCTTGCTTGTGTGTGTGCTTTGATGTGATTGTGAGATGCTCTAATAGCTATCCACATTCTCGTCCATCATGTATTATCTAAATAATTCATTATTTAGGATCATACACCTTGATGCATGCGTATAGTTAGGGATTCCTTCTATCTCACTTTTTATCTCATTCAACCTCTACTTCAATGGAAGTATGAAGACGATCAAGACAGAGTTTTCCATGGCTTCTCTAATCCGTCCGAATCTACAGGGCGAGATTCATTTAAGAGGGGTAGATTGTAATATCTCAAAATTTTAAATTTGGCTAATTCAAATATAATAGGGAATTTAGAATTTTATTTTCAAATCTCTTCTCCAATCCATCTGAATCTTGAGGGCGAGATTCATTTTAAGGGGGTTAGTGACATCCTGATGTTCGAGTTTTGGCAAATTAAAAATTTAAATATGAATTTAAAATTAATAATAGGAAGAAGTTGTTATTATAAAATAAATTATGAAATATATGCATCTCATCTTGCATTTTGCATTCATCCTCAAGTATTGAAAATTAATTACCAAAATAAGTATGCTAAAAGTAATTTATTTGCCATAACGAATATGGGATAAAAGAAACAAATGAAACTAAAGATATATATATGTATAATATTTTAATAATATGATCAATTCATGCAAAAAGACTTAAGTAGGATGAAAAGGAACAAACGAAAAAGAATTAGAAATAAAGATGCAAGCAAAATTGAGCCAGGCACCGGATTAGTCCGGAAAATAACGGACTAGTCCGAATACCCTCACTAGACAATAACTGTCACACCTGGTAATAAGAAGACAACCAGATGCTTTCCACATGTATGCGAGGATCAGTTCAACTCATACATGTGTAGACAAAAGTGAAATACCAAATAAAATACCATGTTCGAGTACATCACCTTATTACACAAATGACCTTCCAGGTCTAAAATAAAAGTATACAAGCAGCAGAAAAACATAACAAAGGGCTCCAACACAAGCGTTGCACGAGAAAGCGCCAGCCTAAAAGATCTCTTCGGGATCTCCGTAGAAGTCCTGGTTCTCCACCTCAGCATCTTCGTAGACTGGGGGGGGGGGGGGGGAGTATGCAACTAACAAGTTTGAGTACCATCGATACTCGCAAGTTGGGAAGTAATGCCATGAGGTTTATAACAAGGAAGGCAATAAATAGGTAAAGCACTATAGCAGTCACAACCTACTCTTAATGTTGTTAAGCACCTATAACTACGTGAAATCTCAACCAATATCCCAAAATTAATCCAGGTAAGACCCAAACCCAAACCATCCATTATGTAACCATGTGCTAATTATGAATTTGGTTCAAAGCCGCTCGTGTCCATGAGCACGGCTGTCTGGACAGTTTGACAAAACTCTACAGAGTGTGTATCCTTTACCCACAGTTCATGATTTCGTCCCCTGTTGTCAGGTGGACTAAGGTAAACCTCTCTGATGCCCGTGGTAGCTAACCACAATACACACTTCCGTAGGTGTGTGGCCAGGAGATCACTACAAGGTGTTTCCGATGGTTCTCCCGACTTGCAGTGGGTACTCTAAGGTTTCACCGCTCCGGCACCTGGAGTCTATTTTCCCTCCACCAGGAGAAGCCCCCTCTTGAGCCATGCGGATCCCAAGGCAAAGCCCATTCCCCGCCCGATCAATTACCTATGCTACATCGGGAGAGACCAAATTACTAAACCAAGTTGTCCCATATACAATTTTGTGGTGATACTAAAAGGCTTAGCAACTTCTTCCATAAACCGGTCCTTAGAATCCGATAGGTGTCAAGCCCCAAACCAAGGTCTTGTGCACGCATGCACCAATCCATACAAAACCCCCTATCAGATTCCTATCTACTAAATTCTATTATAGCCATCAACTCATGTATCATAATACATCAAATGAAATATTGTAGATAAATAGATCATATTTCAATTAAGCATGGCTAAGCGTAAACTAATTTAATAGAAAAACACCCAAACCATGTTGACAAGGAATATTGTGGAAAATCTAGGAAAACATAACATAGGATTCATATTTTAATTTAGCATGCAACTAACTAAAACTTAACAAAAGGGTGCAAGATGGTCAAGGAACTTGCCTCCAAATTGTGCCTCGGGGTCGTCGGGAAATTGTTGCTCTTGGAGGTTAAATGTGGGTTCTGGCCCCGACTCTAATTACGACGATGCACGAAAAATAACATACAATAAGAACATAATAAAATGCAAACAATTCAAATAAACAAAAATTCCTACGCAAAAGTGATTTTAGGATTGATTTAAATTATAGGCATACATCAATTTATGAGAATTTAGAGTTAAATAAAATTTATTGAGTAAAACATATTTTTAGAGATTTTTATACCATTTTTATATTTATTAGAACCCTAATATTATTTTCTAGAATTTTTTATCCTTAAAAATAAGCTTAAAATAGATTTATACTCAATAATGTAAATTTTACAAATTTTACATTATTTTTATTTATTATTTCTATGTGCAAAACAATTTTTATGAACTAAATATACTTAAAAAGTATTTTATGACTATTTCAGCAATTTAAATGAATTAATAAAAATAATATAGAAATGAAAATAAATAAACATATTTAAATCTGTTTTTATAATTATTTTATGCAAATTAAGGACTTTTATTTAATTTCTAGAACTAACAGGGGCTTTTCTATAAAAATAGAACTGTTCCAGTTATTAAAAATAATTTTTATTAAGTCCAGGGATTATTCTACAATTTTCCAGAGTTTATTTGCTATTTTATAATATTCCAGGGGCTTAAAAACACTTTTTATTCAATTAACTAGTATTTTCCTAATTTCTAGAAAGTCCAGCGGCTAGTTTAACATTTATAGGGGTTAGACATGAATTCCAGAGAAACCCAGGGGGTAGCCTGCAAGTTTCCAGGGGCTTCAGCACAAAACAGGGGGCGGGAAAACAAGTTTGAATGTGGGCCATTGGATTTAAAACGGACGGCCCGGATTGTATTCACCGAAGAGGTACGCTCGGTTTTAATCTTGGCCGTTGAAATAAAATGGACGACGGACAATGAGCCACGTCACCTGGATGGACGGGAGTGGCGGCGCGGGGCGGCGGCGCATGCGCGCACCGGCGATCTCGCCGGCGCGATCGGTACACGTGATACAATGGCTAAAGAGCAAAACTAATTGGCACAAAATGAAGAGGGGGACTAGGGGAACCCATCAGAGGTTGTCGCATGGCCGGAAAATGGACAGAAGGGGGCCAGCAACGGTGATTGGCGGCGGAACTCGTCGGCGCCCGACGAAGTCGGTGACGCAGAGCCTTTCTCCACCGACGAGGATGTCCAGCAAGCTCCTGGGGACACGACGAAGGTGTTAAGCTAGTTACCGAGGCGCGAAATTGAACGGAGCGACGGGAACGTGGCCGACATTACCGAGCTTGGCGGCGCTAGGGTTTGGGGCGTCCGGTGGTGAAATCCGAGAGGAATGGCCGGGCTTTTATAGGGGTTTGGTTGAGTAACGGGCGGCGGTCATGATGGGCACGACGGGGCATTTGATTAGGGTGAAACGGCCGACATTGAAAGGGGGGGGGGGGGAGTGGGCGACGCGGTGATGGCGCGCGGCTGTTACAGCGCTGGGTGCGGGAGGTGGACGGACCTCCCGATAGGCGGGGTCGGCTTGCAGCGGGAGAGAGGGGCGCAAGGTAGAGGGCTGGCGCGTGGGGCCTGGGTGACAGAGAAGGAGGGAGGGGAGAGGAGGCGCGGGCCGGCGGGGAGAGAGGAGGGAATTGGGCCGGGGTGGGAATTCGGCCCAGGGAGGGGTTTTCCTTTTTCTTTTCTTTTTCTTTTTCTTTTTTGTTTTCTTTTTCTTCTCTTTTATACTTTGAATTTGTAAACCAAATTTCTAACGAATTTTGAATTTTCAAAAATTCACACAAACATTCAAACATGGTGCAACTTGCCTTATATGAATTTTATTCCCAAGAAAGTATTTGTGTAGCTCTCCAAAAATTTATTTTACACACATTTTTTTTCAAAAATTTTGGGTGTTACAATTCTACCCCCCTAAAAAGAAATCTCGCCCTCGAGATTTGGACATCCTAGGTGAATACACTAGGAAACTCCGCCTTGAGGTCTTCTTCTCTTTCCCAAGTCGCCTCTTCTTCTGAGTGATGTTTCCATTGAACTTTGCACATATGAGTAACTTTATTCCTCGTAACTCGTTCTGACATCTCGAGAATCTTAACAGGTTGTTCTGCATAGGTCAGGTCCTCTTGTACGCCTACTGCTTCTAATGGCAATTGTTCTTCAGGGACTCTTAAACATTTCTTTAATTGTGACATGTGGAATACGTCATGTACATCTGATAAGTGAGATGGTAGTTCGAGCCGATAGGCTACTTCTCCTCTTTTCTCCAATACTTTGAAAGGACCAATATGTCGGGGCGATAATTTGCCCTTCACCTTGAATCGTCTCAACCCTCTAACGGGTGACACCTTGAGATACACAAAATCACCAATTTCAAATGACAAATCACGACTCGAGTATCAGCATAACTCTTCTGCCTCGACTGAGCCGTCTTCAAATTCTTCCGGATTTCTTGTACTTGTCTCTCAGCTTCCCTTAACACTTCAGGCCCAAATACTTGGCTTTCCCCAGTTTGATTCCAAAACAATGGTGTTCTGCACTTCCGTCCGTACAAAGCTTCAAATGGAGACATCTTCAAACTGGCTTGATAGCTATTGTTATAGGAGAAGTCAGCATATGGTAGGTTCTTATCCCAACTCCTACTGTTTTTCAAAGCACACGCTCTCAACATGTCTTCAAGAATTTGATTAGTGCGCTCTGTTTGACCGTCAGTTTGCAGATGATATGTCGAGCTGAAATTCAGTCGAGTATCCATAGACTCATGCAACTTTTGCCAAAATCTGGAAGTGAACTGACTACCCCTATCCGATATTATTTTCTTCGGCACTCCATGCAGGCATACAATTCTTGCCATATATAGTTCTGCCAATCTTGAACCAGAATAGCTTTCTTTTACTGGGATAAAGTGAGCCACTTTGGTCAAACGGTCCACTATGACCAATATAGAGTCGTATCCTGATTGAGTTCTTGGCAATCCCATTAATTCCATACTTATTTCTTCCCATTTCCATTCAGGAATTTTAATTGGTTGAAGTAACCCTGCATGTCTTTGATGTTCTGCTTTGACCTTCTGACATGTGTCACACAGAGCTACATACTCCGCCACATCACGTTTCGTTCCATGCCACCAATATCGATCCTTTAGATCTTGATACATCTTTGTGCTTCCTGGATGAATAGAATATGACGAATCATGGGCTTCTCTCAGTATCAGCTCTCGGATCTCCTTGATATCAGGTACACATATCTTCTTCCCTAGCCATAGAGTTCCCTGTTCATCTTCTCTAAAGTCCGGTGCTTTTCCTTCTTTCATTAGTTGCTTAATCTTCTGGATCCACTTATCATTCTTTTGCCCTTCACGAATATCCTTTTCCAAAGTAGAATATACTTCCATAGACAATACCTCAGTATTAGTCACGATACTAAGGTTTAGAATTACGAATTCCTCACATAACTGCGGTTGAGCTGATCTGCTTAATGCATATGCAACCACATTAGCTTTCCCAGGATGATTGTTGATTCCGACATCAAAATCATTGATAAGTTCCAACCATCTCCGTTGTCTGAGATTTAGATCTGGTTGGGTGAAGATATACTTCAAACTCTTGTGGTCTGTATAAATTTCAGTTCCTTTTCCAATCAGATAATGCCTCCATAATTTCAATGCATGCACTACAGCTGCTAACTCCAAGTCATGAGTAGGATAATTTCTTTCATGCTTTCTGAGTTGACATGAAGCATAGGCTACTACATGTCCCTCTTGCATTAATACACATCCCAGTCCTTGTCCGGATGCATCACAGTAGACTGCAAATTCTTTCTGCATATCAGGCATAATCAACACTGGAGCAGTAGTCAACCTTTTCTTTAGCTCTAAAAAACTGGCTTCACACTCTAGTGTCCACTTGTATACAGCTCCCTTCTCAAGTAACTTTGTTAAGGGACGAGATATTTTTGAGAATCCTTCGATGAACCGACGATAATAGCCAGCCATACCCAAGAAACTCCTGATTTCCCCAACATTTTCTGGTGTTTTCCAATTCAGAACATTTTTCACTTTACTAGGGTCTACTGCTATTCCTCCTTGTGATATAACATGTCCCAGAAATGACACTTCCTTCAACCAGAACTCACATTTACTTAGCTTTGCATACAAATGATGTTCACGAAGTTTTTGTAAGGCCGGTCTTAGGTGCTCCTCATGTTCCTCTTCACTTTTGGAGAATATCAAAATGTCGTCAATAAACACCACAACAAACTTATCCAGATATTCCATAAACACCTTATTCATAAGGTACATGAAGTAAGCTGGGGCGTTAGTCAAGCCAAAAGACATGACTGTATACTCATATAATCCATATCTCGAAACAAATGTTGTCTTGGGTATGTCTGAGGGTCGTATCTTTAATTGGTGATACCCTGAACGCAGATCAATCTTCAAGAACACACAAGCACCTCTTAACTGGTCAAACAAATCCTCAATCCTTGGTAAAGGATACTTGTTCTTGATAGTTACTGCGTTGAGTGCACGATAATCCACACACAACCTCTGTGTGCCATCTTTCTTGGGCACAAATATCATTGGAGCTCCCCAAGGTGAGGAACTAGGACGAATGTATCCTTTTGCTAACAACTCATTGATATGATCCTTTAATTCTGCCAATTGTTTAGCATCCATTTTGTATGACCGCTTGTAAATTGGTGTTGTTCCAGGCACTACTTCAATGATGAATTCAATTTCTCTATCAGGGGGCATACCCGGTAGTTCCTCGGGAAACACATCCGGAAAGTCACAAACAAACTTGATCTCTTGTACCCCTTCAACTTGATTGAGTCTTATTTTCTGAACTGGTGCTTGCTTAGGACGAAACTCCACGTTTGTACCATCTATATGAGTTAAGCATACTGTTCTGGTGGCACAGTGGATCACTCCTTTGTATTTGGTTAACCAATCCATTCCGAGAATAATGTCTATTCCTTGTGACTCCAACACTATAAGGTTTGCTAAGAATGCTACCCCCCTAATGCTTATGCTTACATTAGGGCATACTTGCCTTGTCAGCATCTCTCCTCCAGGAGAGTTGACTACTAATACTTGGTTCATTAATGTAACAGTCATTCCATGTCTTCTTGTGAATTCTTTTGCTATGAATGAATGTGTTGCACCAGAGTAAAACAATACTGTAGAAGGATGGGAATCAGCAGGGAACGTACCGATCACCACATCTGATGCATCTTGGGCTTCCTCCAAAACAACATGATTGACCCTTCCTCTGGACTGGTTCTGCTGTGATGGCTTCTTCGGGCAGTTGTTGGAGTAGTGTCCCTTGTCACCACATATGTAGCAAGCTCCCCGAGTACTGGTGTATTGAGCCTTGTTTCTTTGTTGATTTTGCTGTGATTGCCCAGTTGGTCGAGAGTTTGAAGTCATAGGATGCTGTTGATACATTTGAGGGCGTTGCGGTTGCATCTGCTGGTACTGTGGACGAGCATACTGAGCTTGAGGTCTGAATGAAGAGTTGTTGGCGTACCGCTGACCTCGATTTTTGCCCATGGGACGGCTCATGTGTCCCGATTGCTGTGGGTTGAAGCAAGGACGATTGTTGCTTGAAGACTGCCCCATCATCATCTTCCTTTTGCTGTCTTCTCCTTCACATTCCTTCTTCTTTGTTTCCACCGTAAAAGCTTTGTCCACCAGATCTTGGAAACTAGCATAGTCACTAGAAGACATCATCAACTGTATTTCTTTGTCCAGTCCCTACTTAAAACAGAATTGTTTCTTAGCATCAGTATCCACATCACCAGGGCATACCGGGATAGTTGTGTAAAGTTGTTCAAATACCCCTGTATGTTCATGTTCCCTTGCTTCAGTGCTAGGAACTCCAGACGCTTGGCTTGAATTTCTCCTTCAGGCACGTGATGATTGTGGAAGCTTTCTCTGAACTCCTCCCAAGTGATGTTGTCTGGGTTATTATGGGCTGTCGTATAAGCGGTCCACCAATCAGCTGCAGGTCCATGAAGTTGGTGTAATGCTAAAAGTACCCTTTCCCTTCCTTCACACTGGACAATCCTTAATTTACTTTCAATTGTATTGATCCAGTCGTCTGCATCCATAGGTTCCACAGCGTTGGAAAAGCATGGAGGTTGAGTGTTCATTAAGTCTCTTAAGCAAAATCTTGGAGGTGGGGGTGGTGGTGGTGGAGGTGGTGGTGGTGGTGCTTGCTGAGCCTGTTGCATGTTGTTCACAATTTGTGTCAAGTTTTGCATCATTTGAAGCTGCATAGCCATCATATGTTGCATTTGATTTGCAGAGGTGCTCCACGGGCACCCCTTCCATTCCATTGTGGTAGCGGGACTTCATTGTCTAGATTTGGTGGCACACCACGTCCACATCCTCTTCCTCTTCCTGCCATCTGAGATTGGGGCGTTGTTATAGAATGAGGAGATTAGAGAGAAGCTATTCGATACGACTTTCCCACTATATGCATCAATAAGAAATAAGAGAAATAAAGGTCATTTCATAAACCAAACTCAAACATGGATAATCAAGTTCTCAAAGCAAAATCATACAACTCAAGATTACACAGATCGCTACTACATCGCTCTTATTACAACTCATGGGTAAGTGTCTTAATCTTGAGTCGTAGGACAGGTCGGAGTCTACTCTCGCTCCTCGGGATCCTCCTCCTCGTTCGGGTCTTCATCATCATCTCCATCATATCCCGAGTTGCTGCCATGAGACTCGTTGCCATGCGGAGAAGAGTTGGCTGGCTGCTGTGGCACAGAAGGCTCCTCTGAATCTGGCTCCTCGTCTGAAGACTGCTCCATTGAGTCGGTGTCGCCACGACAAACACGGCGGTCAGGAGAGTCCGGGATCCAAGTGGAGGTGTCTGAAGCATACCCATATGGGTCCTCGTCGGTGATCCGACGACACCTCCTCACCTGCCTTTCATAGTTAGCTGCAAGGTCACAGACATCCGGAATTTCTTGCTGAGCCTTGTGGAGGCGAATGCTGAGGCGCTCCACGTCATCAACAGTTTGGTGAGTCAGTGGAAGGGTCAGGGGACCCTCCACATACTTGGTGACAAAGTTGCCAGTGCCGCTGGGACGCTGGGGAGTATAGGAATGCACCAAGTTCCGAAGCTGGTAGCGGTAAGTGTGACCCCAAAAGGTGATGGCCTCCCAACTGACATCCTACTCAGCGTGACATCGGTAGCTCCTCGCGGCAGGAGTACGGTGCACCTTGAGTAGTTCATCCCCATAGTAGACAAACAACTTGCATGACCACTCGATGCGGTAGGGGCGCTGCATCCCGATAGAGTGGTAGGTGAGTGCCAGTGTCTCGTGCCTGTAACCCGCATCATGAAGGATTGTTTGAAGTCGACGTCGAAGTCATACTGCAGCTCTCCCTTCAGTACGAATCACCACCGCACGACGAGGATCATTGAGCGGGGTACGGCGGGCAGCAATCCTTCGGTTAGGAAGATAGCCTCGAGTGGAAATGCGAGCGGTTCTTCTGAAGTTGGCCATCTAAAATTTTGTAACAGAAGAGTGTTAGTAATAAAACAAATTAAGGAGTAAGTGAAACAAGTACAAGGTAAAGAATACAAAGAAATTTTTCACAATTAATATTTGAAAATAGTAAAGTCCTTAAATCGTCCTTTTCTATCTAGGCTTGCGTCCTACGGGCAACACGGCTCTGATACCACTTTGTCACACCTGGTAATAAGAAGACAACCAGATGCTTTCCACATGTATGCCAGGATTAGTTCAACTCATACATGTGTAGACGAAAGTGAAATACCAAATAAAATACCATGTTCGAGTACATCACCTTATTACATAAATGACCTTCCAGGTCTAAAATAAAAGTACACAAGCAGCGGAAAAACATAACAAAGGGCTCCAACACAGGCGTTGCACGAGGGAGCGTCAGCCTAGAACATCTCTTCGGGATGTCCGTAGAAGTCCTGGTTCTCCACCTCAGCATCTTCGTAGACTGGGGGGGGGGGGGGAGTATGCAACTAACAAGTTTGAGTACCATCGGTACTCGCAAGTTGGGAAGTTATGCCATGAGGTTTATAATAAGGAAGGCAATAAATAGGTAAAGCACTATAGCAGTCACAACCTACTCTTAATGTTGTTAAGCACATATAACTAGGTGAAATCCCAACCAATATCCCAAAATTAATCCAGGCAAGACCCAAAACCAAACCATCCATTATGTAACCATGTGCTAATTATGAATTTGGTTCCAAGCCGCTCGTGTCTGTGAGCACGACTGTCTAGACAGTTTGACAAAACTCTGCAGAGTGTGTATCTTTTACCTACAGTTCGTGATTTCGTCCCCTGTTGTCAGGTGGACTAAGGTAAACCTCCCTGATGCCCGTGGTAGCTAAGCACAATACACACTTCCGTAGGTGTGTAGCCAGTAGATCACTACAAGGTGTTTCCGATGGTTCTCTTGACTTGCAATGAGTACTCTAAGGTTTCACCGCTCCGGCACCTGGAGTCTATTTTCCCTTCGCTAGGAGAAGCCCCCTCTTGAGCCATGTAGATCCCAATGCAGAGCCCATTCCCCGCCCAATCAATTACCTATGCTACATCGGGAGAGACCAAATTACTAAACCAAGTTGTCCCATATACAATTCTGTGGTGATACTAAAAGGCTTAGCAACTTCTTCCATAAACCGGTCCTTAGAATCCGATAGGTGTCAAGCCCCAAACCAAGGTCTTGTGCACGCATGCACCAATCCATAAAAAACCCCCTATCAGATTCCTATCTATTAAATTCCATTATCGCCATCAACTCATGTATCACAATACATCAAATGAAATATAGTAGACAAATAGATCATATTTCAATTAAGCATGGCTAAGCATAAACTAATTTAATAGAAAAACACCCAAACCATGTTGACAAGGAATATTGTGAAAAATCTAGGAAAATATAACATAGGATTCATATTATAATTTAGCATGCAACAAACTAAAACTTAACAAAAGGGTGCAAGATGGTCAAGGAACTTGCCTCCAAATTGTGCCTTGGGGTCGTCGGGAAATTGTTGCTCTTGGAGGTTAAATGTGGGTTCTGGCCCCGACTCTAAATTACGACGATGCACAAAAATAACATACCATAAGAACATAATAAAATGCAAACAATTCAAATAAACGCAAATTCCTACGCAAAAGTGATTTTAGGGTTGATTTAAATTATAGGCATACATCAATTTATGAGAATTTAGAGTTAAATGAAATTTATTGAGTAAAACATATTTTTAGAGATTTTTATACCATTTTTATATTTATTATAACCCTAATATTATTTTCTAGAAATTTTTGTCCTTCAAAATAAGCTTAAAATATATTTATACTCAATAATGTAAATTTTGCAATTTTTAAATTATTTTTATTTATTATTTCTATGTGCAAAACAATTTTTATGAACTAAATGTACTTAAAAAGTATTTTCATGATAATTTCAGCATTTTAAATGAATTAATAAAAATAATACAAAAATTAAAATAAATAAAACATATTTAAATTTGTTTTTATAATTATTTTATACAAATTAAGGACTTTTATTTAATTTCTAGAACTAACAGGGGATTTTCTGTAAAAACAGAACTGTTCTAGTGGTTAAAAATAATTTTTATTAAGTCCAGGGATTATTCTAAAATTTTCCAGAATTTATTTGCTATTTTATAATATTCCAGGGGCTTAAAAACACTTTTTATTCAATTAACCAGTATTTTCCTAATTTCTAGAAAGTCCAGAGGCTAGTTTAACATTTATAGGGGTTAGACTTGAATTCCAGAGAAACCCAGGGGGTAGCCCGCAAGTTTCCAGGGGCTTCGACGCAAAATAGGGGGCGGGAATACAAGTTTGAATGTGGGCCATTGGATTTAAAACGGACGGCCCGGATTTTATTCACCGAAGGGGTACGCTCGGTTTTAATCTTGGCCGTTGAAACAAAATGGACGACGGGCAATGAGCCATGTCGCCTGGATCGACGGGAGCGGCAGCGCTGTGTGGCGGCGCGCGGCGGCGGCGCATGCGCGCGGCGGCGATCTCGCCGTCGCGATTGGTACATGTGATACAATGGCTAAAGAGCAAAACTAATTGGCGCAAAATGAAGAGGGGGACTAGGGGAACTCACCAGAGGTTGTCGCACGGATGAAAAATGGACAGAAGGGGGTCGGCGACGGTGATCGACGGCGGAACTCGTCGACGCCCGACGAAGTCGGCGACGCAGAGCCTTTCTCCACCGACGAGGATGTCCGGCAAGCTCCTGGGGACACGGCGAAGGTGTTAAGCTAGTTACCGAGGCGCGGAATTGAACGCAGCAATGAGAACGTTGCCGGCATTACTGAGCTCGGCGGCACTAGGGTTTGGGGCGTCGAGCGGTGAAATCCGAGAGGAATGGCCGGGCTTTTATAGGGGTTTGGTTGAGTAATGGGCGGCGGCCATGATGGGCACGACGGGGCGTTTGATTAGGGTGAAACGGCCGACATTGAAAGGGGGGAAGTGGGCGGCGCGGTGATGGCGCACGGCCCTTGCACCGCGGGGTGCGGGAGGTGGACGGAGCTCACGACAGGCGGCGCCGGCTTGCAGCGGGAGAGAGGGGCGCGAGGTAGAGGGCTGGCGCGTGGGGCCCGAGTGACAGAGAGGGAGGGAGGGGAGAGGAGGCGCGGGCCAGCGGGGAGAGAGGAGGGAATTGGGCCGGGGCGGGAATCCGGCCCAGGGAGGGGTTTTCCTTTTTCTTTTCTTTTTCTTTTTCTTTTCTGTTTTCTTTTTGTTCTCTTTTATACTTTGAATTTGTAAACCAAATTTCTAACGAATTTTGAATTTTCAAAAATTCACACTAACATTCAAACATAGTGCAACTTGCCTTATATGAATTTTATTCCCAAGAAAATATTTGTGTAGCTCTCCAAAAATTTATTTTACATACATTTTTTTCTTTTCAAAAATTTTGGGTGTTACAATAACAAACTTATCCGGACCAATCCGGGACTAGTTCGGTATGCACAGACTGCACAGACTTAATCAAATTTTCCCCAGCTTGGACTTGTCCACTTTAGCACGAGACTTGTCCGCTGGACTTTCTGTTCCTTGGGCAGACTTGTTCGATGCCAAACCGGACTTGTCCGGTGAGCTCTCTGTACCGCAACGTACTAGTCCGTTGCTCCGCGGACTTGTTCGGTACTCTAGGGTTTGACGCATTTTAAAAATTCACCACACTAGATCTATAAATACTAAACAAAAAGTCAACCACTGATCAGATTGCTTATCGCACAAAGAGCCTTTTTGCACGCGAAAGAAAATAAACAACAAAAGAAATAATAAACAACCAAAAAGAAAGAAAGAAATACTAAATAACAATTAATTAAGGAAAATAAATAAATAATAAACAAATAGTATGAAAAGAAAACAAAACAATAAAAAGGAAAAGAAAAGGGTGTCAACCATGCCTGGACTCCTTGATCGTACACCCTTGACCACACAACCATGGAAGACAAAAAAACAAAAGAATAAAAAAAGAGACAATAACCCACCGTGAGACAAATAACGAAACAAAAAAAGTGAACCAGGCTGACCGCACAAGCCATAACCGAGGTTGATCGAGACTCTCGTCCTGAGCCCTTGGCCGCCCCTAGCCTATAAAAAGGAGTTGTGCCCTCCTGTATGCCGGCCTGCCCCATTGAAAAATCCATCGCCGCCCCTGCATCTGTTCCCATGAGAACCAGCGCAGCTAAAGAGCAAAAAAGGGGCAAGGCCCTGTTGCCCACACCTGTGAACCCCATCCAGAGAAGAAAAACCCTAGTGTGGACAAACTATGAGGAGCAACCAGTGCCAGGAAGAGAAGGAAGACAGAGAGAAGAAGGAGGATGGAGGATCAAGCAAGATCGTCGTCGCTGCTGTAATCTTCTTCATCAACTCTTCGATGTCAATGTTCTTCTTCTATGTCTTGCGCCGATTCGTTGTCAACGGATCTAGACGTCAAGTTTCGTGCGTTACGCCAAATCGTCGATCGTCGGACCATTACATTCACGGTAACTATCCTAGATCCAACTTTCCACGACGATTTTGACCCCACACTTGATTCAAACCATGTCCTAGTTGGAAAGTTTGTAAAACCTTGGACATAGTGGACTTGTCCGATCCGTGCGTACCAGTCCGTTGAACTTTCTGGTCCAGAGCGGACTAATCCGGCCCCACTGCGCACTAGTCTGGTATTTAAAAATGTCAGCAACACTTAATTGTCACAAGAACCACTATAATTGACTCAAAACTCGCATAAGCACTTGAGAACTAGTTGAACCTAATTAGTAATTAACAATAGTGAATTAATAGCATGTGTTACACTAATAATTGTGCATGCATCTGCACCATTGCATAATGATTAGTATGTCTGCATTGTATTGATTGAATGTGCTTGATTTCGAGTAGATGGTTTGCTCAAAAGGATATGTCAAGAAGCGAATATCTGAGGATATTTTGAGTAGATGGTTTACATTTGAGGATTTGATTGAGCATCAAAGTGCAGAATATAAGGCAAGTGTCCTCGAATATTTTGATCCTGTTTTCAAATGTTCTGTTTGCAAAACTGCATGCTTGTGTCAAATTGATGGAAACCCATTATAGGTGTTTACTAGACTTGTATGACCACCCTTGTCACTTGGGGTATATTGTTGAGAGTCGGGAAGGTTATTTTTTAGTTTTTGCTCCGCTCAACTTAATTGAGATTTGAGATAACCAAATGGATTAATTATGAACTGTTGAACACCTGAATTATGTTGATTAATGATGATGCAATAATGGTGAATCATTTTGGTAACATGGAACTTGGGTGATCTAAGCAAGAATTGTTTGTGGACTGGGTTGGATGAGATGGTGGTTTTGCTTGTCTTAAATCTGAGGACTTGTTCATGCGAGAATATCCCAGGACAATAGTGCCACCACAAGGCAAATTATGGGTGCGGCTTAGTTGATTAATTAGTGTATCGCCATTATCGTTTGAATCATATGGATGGCTCAAGAAATGGGAGTTGGTTGGGTTTGCATTAGTGGCAGTACTGCCCTGAGATTTGAGCGGCACAAGAGGGGGCCCTTGGATGGATGTGCTCAGTTGGATACATCACCTCAAGTGAAACCTCATTGGATTCACACATGCTGGTAATCACTTTGTAAAAGGATATTTTGTGATCTCTTGGCCATACACCTATGGTAGTGTAATTGGCACAATGGAGGTTTTCTTTTGTCGCCGACGGGTGTCGAAATAACAAAATTGTGGGTAAAGTAGTACAGCCTCTGCAGAGTGTAAAACTATCATTATAGTCGTGCTCCCGGTTAAGATCACCTGGATGACCTACATGATTAGAGGGAACATGGAAATTGTTGGGATCGGTTATGTTATGGTTTGGGTTATGTCATATGATCATGGTTGGTCATGAAGGTATGAAATTGATATATGGATATGATATTAAACGATGGTTGATTATAAATGAATTATGATGACAAACGAGGATGTTGGTTATGAGTTACTATAATTACTTGAGTTACGATGGGATTTAAACTCACATAGGCATAGTAGGAATGCTATTACAAGTTTATGAAATCTACTATTCTGCAATTGGCCATTTATTGTAATCCTTGTCTTAGCTACATGTCATACTTTCCCACACTTGCTGAGTACGACATGTACTCACTCTTTTTATTCACACATTAATTCAGTAACATGCAATAATTTGGAGTATCCAGGGGGCTATGAGGAGTTCTAGTCGTGCGTGTTACCGCCGAATTGCTTGTGGATATAGAGTCTACTAGTGCTTAGTTTTTCTGCTATAGTGTTCTTAGAGCTTGTAATCAAAGCTACTTGGATACTGTAATAAGGTATATTTATTATTCGAAACATGGTTTCATCTTATTATCGTTTGTGATGCACTCGCGTATGTGTGATGAACATCCTGGGCACACATATGTGTCACACTTGGTTAATTTTCGGGAACCGGGTGTCAACATAATGCCATGATCTATAAGGAATGAACCAAGAGATAGCACGATAAAAGGATTACGCCGAAGGAGTTTAAACCTGGACATAAAGTCTTTCTCTTTAACTACTGGGTAAAACTCTTTGGACATGGGAAGTTAAGAAGTAAATGGGAAGGACCATTTACCGTAATAGAAACTTTGTCTCATGGGGCCATCACACTCTAAGATGATAGGGGCCATCTATTTAAGGTAAATGGGAACCGTCTCAAAATCTTCGAATATTCCCAATAGGATTTGGAAAAGGAAGTCGACGTGGTAAATCTAATCAATTTTCACGCCGTTATTCCAAATTATACGTAATTCCTCCAAGTCCAACAAGTGGGACCATTACAGAACTGATCCATATAGCCCACGGAGAAACCCCACAAAACAACAGCACAAACGGGGCACACCCAAGGTCAGCCGACCACACTAGTCGGCTGACTCCTAGCTGGCGCCGCCAGGGTTTTGTTTTCGGGGGTTATCTCTTCCGTACTATCCCCACAGAACCCTCAGTGTGATAGGTTCAATCTTCGTCTCGGTGATATTAAAAAGCCACGAACATAGAGGAAATTTGCACAGTTCCCGAAAAAGAAGCATGCTCTCCCATGTTCCACAACGTCCCATCTACTGTAGCCTGCAAAGGCATTGTTCCCCATGCATCCTCCAACTCAACATTCAACCTTAGTGGGGAACCTACGCCGGTTAACAATGACTCCACCATGGCCATTGAGGCTGTCATGGCATTGGACGTGGTACCTCTTGCTGTGACCCCACCTCCTGGAATGCCCCATGGACGTACCCCTGCTCGTCGCAGTGTGGCACGATTGCTCTCTCCACGTAAAGCATCCATGAGGTCACAAACTCGTATGCAACATCCAACAACAGCGGCTCTCAAGCCCATCGCGACTTGCTTTTCCATTGGATAGACAAAGTCCGTCCCATGCTCCAGCGTAGCGAGAAGTACATGGGCATGCTCAAGACGAAGAAAGGCGACGTAGTAAGCCATCACTACGATTCGCCAACTCATACCTTGCCGGAGGCCGTGAATGACCGTTTCATAATCCAAGACGTGAGAACATTGAAAGGTTATGGAAAAGGTCTCTACAAGCGTCTGGACAACTTAGCCTTAGACGTATCTATGGGCTCGTCTGCCTCCAAGGTGAGGCGTCACCTCTCACCACCTACAATAAAAGGCCTCTGGGCCAATATCAAAGCAGTGATGTGAAATCGCCCCATACCGATGAGACAAAGCTAGCTAAGGAGATAGAAAATCACTGTTTGGGGAACAAGAAGCTAGCACGTACGATGGCCGAAGCACGCATCAAGAGATCAACGGTGTATGCCATGGCATGAGTGCTAAAATCAAGCGCATGTGCTAGGCCATGGGGATGTCCGACAGCTGCAAGGCACCATGAGTAGATATCCCTATAGGCCATTGGGTACTTACCCTTTAGTTTGTTTGATTTATTTTATTCCAATATTTTGTAATTCAATAATGTAAGCACCGTCGATTTTTTGTTCAATAAAGTGAACTTACCGATTAATCTAACACCGGTAAAGTTTCTCTTTTAGTTTATTTCATGTCAAATAAAGTTTATAGGAACAAGTGTGGGGGATGAGTCCCTCCATGATCTTGAGACGTTTAGATCACGTGTTTGACCCGAGGGCACGTCACAAACATAAATGTGAGACAACTCGACAAAGTAGAGCTCCAGAGGAGCCAGCCAGAGGTCACCCGACACCCTAGCTCGGCTGACGTGTGGGTGGCCCTTCTCGGGTCCGTTTCGCTACACAACGTCAATTCAAATCTCTTATCCACTGTTCTTGGTGAATCACTATAGATTGAGTTGAAAATTTTGACGCATTCATGAAAAATCAAATTAAAATCAATTCAATTAAATTAAACATTGCAATTTGCTTAAATATGAGATTAGTATACTCTGAGTTTTTATTTCTCTACCATGTTTCTGTACCCATAAAATTAATTAGGACATGCCAACTAAATTTTTGATTGGTGTGATATGGTGAGTAAAATGAACCCATGGACAAACCCATCCTTGCATGAAATTAATTTTGAATTTTGCACAATTTTGAAGTCTTAAGGTTTGTCTTCCTCTCTCACTGGAATTTTAATACCCACCAAGGCCATATGATGTGAATATTGAAAATCACATGCATATGCCACTTAGCGTTTTCATTGAACTCTGTCAAACTCTTGACCTTGTTGAGTGACTTGCATGAAATCTTTTGATTAGGAATTTTCTTGTGCACTCCACCAAACTTCATCATATTCATCCATCCAGCATCAAAAGATACTCCATGATAATTATTGAAAAATCCCCTCTCAATAAAAAGATGCATAAAAAAGAGTAGAATGCATGGTTATAAGAGCTCTAAAAAGAATTAAAAAACCAATAAGTAGTCATGCTTCAGCCTTGCACAAAAAAAGAATGATCAAAAGGGGGTTATCATCACCATTCATTATCCATCATTCATCATCAACAAAAATTGCAAAAGAATTTCCTTAGTCATTGATTTTATTGCATGGTCTTCTCATGTGGATCTTGTTTTTGACTTGGTAATATATGAATTGCAAGTGCTACCCTTTATCCCTACCAAGCTCCACAAAAAGCCATATATAGTTGTAGGGACAAAAGTGGCAAAATTATAGCAAGGTGAGGATTCAAACACTTTGAGTGACTTAAGAAAATCCAATAATAGGAGGGAAAGGCATTAACAAAATTCAAAATATAGCAATTTTCGAAGTTGTTTCAGTAGGAGAAAGTCCGGGTGAGATTCACTCAACCGTTCAACCTCTCAAACGCTAGAGATGATGTGGTAGCCACACCACAAATAAAGGTTCAAAAGCAAAGGTATGAATTAAGATACTTTCTATACTCCTCTCATATTCACAAAAATATTTATCTTAACACTTAGTTCTTCTTGCCTTCACTCGAGGGCGAGCAAAGGCCTAAGTGTGGAGAGTTTGTTGACGGTCCTTAAATGCTAAATTCCACCGTCAATTCATCACATAAAAATTATAAAATGGAAAATACAACATAGTGGTAGGACTGTTGACATTTCTTACGTACAGAATAAATTCCGCAAGCGCACATAATCTATCGATGTAGCATTTCAACTTAAAATAGTATTCCAAGGGTGTCATTTATTTTATCCCAAAAGAAGGCTAGGTGGAAGTGTAGCAATCATCAAATGAAAAGGGTAGAATGGTCTAGGTAATGTCCTAGTGAGTATGGATAATATATTAGTGGAGGTAATGTGACACACACAAGAGCATTCTATTCTAAGGGAGGTAAATGGGTCTAAGGGAGATTAGACTAAGAGTTAGGGAGTTGCTCCTACGATGCCTCTAGTATACATGTACATAGCCTATGTTAGATACTAATGAGCATGTCAATGGTGAATCCTTATGCTAAGTTTTTCAACACATCGGACACAGGCTTACCCCTAGCAACACTATGGTGACTCCCGCCAAGAGCCTGCGGTATAGCCAAACGTGGAGGATTACAAAGGACATATAAGGTTGTTACTGCCTACATCTTCAATCCATGAATCTACTACACATCCAACGCTACTTAACTATCCTAGCACCATGCTAGCATATTAAGTAAATAACTTAGGAGCAGTGACACAAGCCATCCTAAAGCAATGACTAACCTAAACATCGTTGAATCAATGTTTAGACATATCATAAGTTATTCATATTAACATGATCATATCATAGCTACTGAGACTATAGTGGGGGTTTATAGTGTTTATGATGATAGTATAACGACATTAAGGCATGATCATAAAGACTATTCCAAAAACACATGGAATCACCAATCAAACAAGAATTGCTTCATCCAAGTATATGAATAAAAGAAGACTAAAGATAAGGTCTTTATTATGCATAAAGTCACAAATACAATAAGGAATATGTGAGCGATATCTTTCCCAATTTGGAATTGAGAAGAGTGTGACTCCTTCTACTCCTTTCCTAATTTGGACTAAGGACTAGAGACTCTCCTCTCTGCAGCCAAAACTCCTCTAAGACTATGGAAGATAGAGGGGATACAATAGAATGAAGCTCAAGTGGTGTGTGTGTGTGTGTGAAGTGAGGTAGGTGGTCCTATTTATAGCTGGAGAAGGGTCAGTTCCCGGCATCAAAAGCACGCGAATTAGTCTTCATTGTCATCATGAAGACAAAAGAGAGTGACATGTGCAAGTTGATTGAGAATGGCGCTTTTACCAGCTCGGTTGAACCACCAATTTAACAGCTGGTCTTTTGACCATTTCGCGTGTACTTTTTCCATGTCACTTGCAGGTGGGTCACACCATTGGATCTCGTCAGATATTTCTGTTTGTGGGCCATTTGATCCATGTGATGCCACATGTCGATGCTTTATTGGTTGGGATGATAATTTATAGGATTGCTCCCCCTCTTTTATCTCATTTCCTGCATTAAAAGCCTACATGCACCATTCTTCCAACGATAAGTGGGAATAGGTTAACTAGAAAGTTGATGTGTGCAATAAATGATTTTTTCTTCACATACTTGAGTTACATTGATGGATGAAATTGGGATATAACAGCCATCAATAAACTCCCCCAAGCTTATCCTTTGCTCGTCTCGAGCAATGTAAAGACTTTAGCTTGATGATCAGGAGTTGCTACAATGTTCTACATTTCAAAAGTACCATGTGCATAACAAAATAATTTACCTATTATTGCAAAAATTAGCTATGGTACTCTACCCTTCTTAAGTCATTATGGGATTTATGTCTTCTCCTATTCATGGGTAGTTGAAAGATAGAACAGTAAATGGAGCAAGCTTAGCCTAGAGATCAAGTTCCACTCAAACTTCAGAGAGTTTCAGTTAGATTCTAAGTACCTCAATTTGATTATCTCAATCACTCCTTTCTGTGTAGTGGAAATATATCCCCGCCAAGGCATTTTGCCTACACTAATCCTACCACTAAATAAGGCCTGCATGTGGAGCTTGGTTGGGAATGTAATAGGCATATTTGCAACACATAATATTGGTATGTGAAAAGAGTAAGCCTTAGGAGAAATCAATTTAAAACTATTTGATTCAAGACTTGTGCCTATGTGATGGAATGGAAGTGGGAGTGGATATTGAGATGACTCATTTTTATGTAGACTCTCTTTATTGCAGGGATGAAACATGTCTACTTTTTCTCATGCTTTTGATGTAAGCATGCACCTTTTTTCTCTCATGCTTATGGTGTACGCATGCATTTTTTTCTTTTTCTTGTAGCCATGTCTTCTACTCCCTTTCTATGCAATAGATTTCAAGAGAGTAATAAGCATGAAAACAGGGAGTTTCTGTGATGAGTAGTTTAGGACCGATCTTCCGAAGGGTTAGTCAATTGGGGCGGAGAACTCGATGTTGATGATCCGCGGCACTCGAGGAGTTCAAATACCCCTGCAATCACTACACCACTGCTTCGTTGGTTATCAACTGTGCTGCACACGCTTGACCTCGCCAAGAAGGCTAATTCCTGCAAATGCAACAGAGAACACAAGCAAGAACATTGAAGACACGATTTGAAATCGCGAAGTTGGGGTCTCACAAACCGTAGAACAGCGATATTATTGATCTAAGAAAATCCCACTGAATATGATCGGTGGCTGCAGTATTTAAAGGCTAGGTTTCGGCTAAAACACGCTTAGATGCATCCCTAATGGACTCATACGGGATACAAGGCCCAATGGCCCTATTCGGTAAGCACAGCACTGGATAGAAATCTGGACTCGAATTGTTTTGACGATTCCCAATTAAACCAGAGGAATTTTGCGGTGGGACCAGAGCCATTGAAAAATTTATCTTCTCATCTTTCTGTGCATATGTGGAACATCAAAAACGGAGTCCGTATGCATCCTAGGTGTCCGTTTTAAGGTGGACTACTCTTGGACTCCGAGTTGAACTTGAGTCCGAGTTGTAAACTAATTCCATCAACTTGTGGACGTCCCAGTTGGTTCTCCACGTTCCCAAGGCCCCTTCCCTTCACTTGTTTATCTTCCCCATTATTCCTAATGACAATTAAATCATCACATAGCAATCTATTCTCAAACTCACATGCAAAGGAAGTTAGGGGCGAGTTCACCTGCTGATTTATTAACCGTGCTCGTGCTCTTGTGATTGGTCCTTGCAGTTCAATGTGCGTCTCCGTTGTTGTGATGTCCTCATCACCCCCCCCCCCTCTTGAATTGGAGTCGTCCTCGACTCAAGTTCTTCTTCTTCTCTCATGTACGATTACAAATCAGAAATGTTAAATGTGGGACTAACCCCAAAATCGGGAGGCAACTCAAGCTTATATGCATTATCATTAATCTTTTCAACAATCTTAAAAGGACCAGCAGCTTGTGGCATAAGTTTAGATTTTCTCAAGTTAGGGAACCGCTCTGTTCTCAAATGTAACCACACAAAATCACCCAGTTCAAGTTTTACTTCTTTTCTACCTTTACTATCTGCAATCCTATACTTCTCATTTATCTTTTCAATATTTTTCTTTGTACTTTCATGCATCTTAAGAATGAATTCAGATCGTTGTGTAGCATCCAAATTTATTTTTTTAGAAGGAGGCAAAGGTAGTAAATCAATAGGAGCACAGGAATTGAAACCATACACTAACTGGAATGGACTTACCTTTGTCGTGGAGTGAACGGATTTGTTGTAAGCAAATTCTATATGTGGTAAACACTCCTCCCACAACTTCAAATTTGTTTTCAAGACAGCCCGGAACATAGTGGATAAAGTACGATTAACTAACTCATTTTGTCCATCCGTTTGTGGGTGACATGTAGTTGAAAACAACAACTTGGTTCCCAATTTATACCACAAACTTCTCCAAAAATGACTTCAAAATTTCGCATCACGATCAGAAACAATGGTATTTGGCACACCATGTAAACGAACAATTTTCTTTTATAAATAAATCAGCAATGTGTGAGGCATTTGCATTCTTATGACAAGGTATAAAGTGTGCCATTTCGGAGAAATGATCAACAACTACAAAAATACTATCCCTCCCCCTCTCAGTCCTAGGCAATCCCAAAACAAAGTCCATAAAAATATCCTCCCAAGTTACACTAGGAATAGGAAGAGGCATATAAAGACCATGTGGATTAAGGTGGGACTTAGCTTTATTGCAAGTAGTGCATCATGACATGTAGTGCTCCACAACACGCCTCATCTTCGGTCAAAAGTAGTGTGTGGACATCATGTCTTCAGTTTTCTTTAATCCAAAATGTCCCATCAAACCTCCTCCATGTGCTTCCTGCAAAAGTAGTAGACGAACGGAGCTAGCTGGAACGCATAGCTTGTTAGCACTATAGAGGAGACCCTCTCACGACACATATTTATTCCAAGTTCTTCATTCTCTACAATTTTTAAAAGCATCCTTGAAGTCCAAAACAGTCAGATATAATTCTTTAACCAAAGATTTGATGATCAAGTTAGGACAGCATGGTATAACGTCTAGATAATGCATCGGCAATGACATTTTCCTTCCCATTCTTATGATTAATGATGTATGGAAAGGAATCTATGAACTCAATCAATTTAGCATGTCGTTTATTCAGATTGGTTTGACACTTAAGATACTTCAATGATTCATGATCGAAATGTATGACAAACTCCTTAGACCAAAGATAATGTTGCCAAGTTTGTAGTAGTCGCACTAAGGCATACAATTCCTTATCATAAGTAGAATAATTCAGAGAAGGACCATGAAGTTTTTTACTAAATAAAGTAACGGATTTACCTCCTTGTATGAGAACGCCTCCAATACCAATGCCGCTTGCATGACATTCTAGCTCAAATGTCTTGTCAAAATCAGAAAGTTGTAGCAATGGTGCTTGTGTAAGCTTCGATTTGAGAGCATTGAAATCTTGTTGCTGCTGTTTGCCCCATCAAAACGGCACTCCCTTCTTCGTTAGCTCATGTAGAGGTGCTGCAATGGTGCTGAAATCCCGCACAAAACGGCGATAGAAACCTGCAAGACCAAGAAAACTATGAACCTGCATGACGGTTGTTGGGGCTGGCCAGCTAGTGATCGCTTCAATTTTTGCCTCATCCATCTCAATTCCCTATAAGGAAACGACATAGCCAAGAAACAAGACTCGATTGGTGCAAAAGATGCACTTTTCGAGGTTACCAAACAAACTTGCATCTCTCAAAACAGCAAAAACAGCACGTAAATGGTCAAGATGTTCAACATATGACTTGCTGTAAATGAGGATATCATCAAAGTAAACCACCACAAATTGTCCAATGAAAGCACGTAAAACCCCGTTCATTAATCGCATAAAGGTGCTGGGTGCATTAGTTAAACCAAAAGGTATGACTAACCACTCATAAAGTCCAAACTTTGTTTTAAATGCAGTTTTCCATTCATCTCCTAATGCCATTCTAATTTGGTGGTAACCACTACGCAAGTCAATTTTTGTGAAGATGATAGCACCACTCAATTCATCAATAATGTCATCTAAGCGAGGAATAGGATAACGATATCGAATGGTGATGTTGTTAATCGCTTGACAATCAACACACATGTGCCAACTACCATCTTTCTTAGGACCAAAAGAACGGGAACGAAACAAGGGCTAAGGCTTTCACGAATGTACCCGCGGTCCAAAAGATATTGGACTTGTCGCTGAATTTCCTTAGTTTCCTCTGGATTGCCCTGTATGCTGCACGATTTAGCAAACTTGCTCTTGGAATCAAATTGATCTTGTGTTCAATGCCTCTCATGGGTGGTAAACCAGGGGGTATCTCGGAGGGAAACACATCCTCAAACTCCTGCAAAAGGTTAGCAACAGTAGGGCCAATGCAAAAGACAATTCATGAAGTGAAAATATGGCATCTTTGCATACTAAAGCATAGCACATCCCCTTAGCATCGAATAAATCAGCAAGGTCAGGTTTAGTTCCAAGCAACAATGGTGATTTTAACTTAATGACTTGCTGTTTATAAGATTCTAGTTTTGTTGCTTTGCCATCACGAATTTTACTCTTCTCAAAATGCACAATTTCAGAAGGAGTCATGGGAAGCAAAGTGATTTTCTTTCCATTATGCATGAGATTATATTTATTAGTTCTACCATGATGAATAGCATCGGTTTAAAATTCCCAAGGACGGCCCAATAAAAGAGAACAAGCATCCATTGGCACGACATCTAAATCAGCAAAAGCATGGTAAGACGCTGTTTGTGTTACCCGAACCTTACCGCTGTTGTTGAACCATTGAATGTGGTATGGATGAGGATGTGCTCTTGTTGTCAAACAAGGTTTCTTGACGACGTCCGTGTTCACCAAGTTATTGCAGCTGCCTCCATCAATTATAGTGTGTACACGGCAGTCCTTGACGACGAGAAACATGTGGAAGAGGTTGTGTTGTTGTAGCTTGTCGTCGGCCTCCACGTTGGAGCTCAAGGCACGCTGCACAATGATGCTTCTATAGTTCTCCGTCGCCGCTATACCAAGTACCTCCTCTTCGGTGTGTTTGTCATTTGGATCTGTAAAGTCAGTAGCAAAAGAATATTCATCTTCAACATCTGAAATACTATCATACCTGCTGTTGTCGCGTTCTATGTATGCTCTTTTGCTTGGGCAATCTCTCATTATATGACCAAGTCCCTGGCAGCGCTGACACTTAATGTCGGATGTACGACTCATAAAAGGAGTGAACGATGAAGGCTTAAATAATGTCACCTTGCTATCCTCCGGCATGCGAGAAGGTGGAGCAGCATGTGTAGTTTGTTGGCAGCCATTGGATGGCATAGTTGCTGCACGGGGGGTCGAAGATGGTGCTGTTTTGGATGGTGTAGATGTTGAACGCGGTGTGAAGTTGCTCCATGCGTTGTTGCTGTTGTTGTTGGCCCTGCAATTCTTTTTCTGCCAACATAGCAAGCTGAAATAATCTATTAACAGTATCATATTCCTTGTAATCAACAATGTCCTAAATTTCATGCCTCAACCCCCCATAATAAACAAGCTATTTTATCATCCATGTCCTCTACTACCCCACAACGCAGCATACCCATTTGTAACTTGATAATTTTCCTCTGCGAACATGTTACCTTGGTCTAAGCGCTGCAATTTTTGCGGATATCCCACTGAAAAGAAGGAGGAACAAATCGAACACGAATAGCTTCTTTTAATCTATCCCAAGGTGGAGCTTGGATGGCACAATATGATGGCTATTAAGCAGAAAATCGTTAACAGGTAAACAAAGTTGAATAAGTATTCAATGTAGGAAACTATTGCTGGTCAACGAAGTGCTCTAGGTCGTAACACAATAGAAGGAAGTAGCAAGGCAAAAGAAAGACAGAATAATATAACCAACAAAACAGCACCAAGTGGTACAGGCCAATTGCTTTAATATGCGTTCTCTTCACTATTATTTTTTTGTAATATTTTTTCTTTATTCAGGAGCACGAAAATAGGAAGCACACAAATTTGCAGATCAATTGGATGTAATATGCGGCCTATAGAAAATCAAGAAGATTCTTTAAAATTTGTGCTGAAACTTCGAAGGCCGGATAGCCTATCTTCCGAGAGGAATTTGGGCAGTCTGATTTCGGCGAACGCAGCTACGCGGTAGAAAATCAGATGCAAAATTTCGCGTAGATCCCTTTGGAAAAAAATTGCCCAATTTTGAGTTCGTATGCGAAGGTTATGACCATTTTAGGGTAGGCTATCCGAGTTACGGTTTTTGGATGTTGATTCCAACTCGGTTTGAGAACAGAACTCGCAATCGGATATGAAAACGATCCGGAATTTGCACAGCAGCTAATGGGGTGATGTGTGATGATTCAAGGATGAGTGGCACAAAGGTTTGTCACCTAATCTAGGTCTGGCGATGCGGGAGTTTACGCAAGGCGGCTAGCTAGGGCAAACCAATGAACGTGGTGGATCAGTTTGTTGTTTAGAGATTGTGGAATAGGGGTCGAACAGCAAGAAAACAAGGAAGAAACACGATAACTAGGACCCAAAACACAAAGTTAAACCAGCAACAAGGCTCGACCACACGAATGCAAACTCAACAATGCAAACTAAGAAACGAAACTGCAAGCACTATAGTCTAGGGAGCGGAAAAAACGATTTAATTTTTTTGTGGCTTTTCTGTGGACTCTAGGTATGAAACAAAACCAATCTATTGGAAGGAAACAAAGATACCTCATGGACAACCTGGAAAGCTAATACAAATTGATGAGTAGTTTAGTCCCAATCTTCCGAAAGGTAAGTCGATTGGGGTGGAGAACTCGACGTTGATGATCAGCAGCACGGGAGCAGTTCGAATACTCCCGCAATCACTACACTACTGCTCCATTGGTTATGAACCATGCTGCACACGCTTCACCTCGCCAAGAACGCTAATCCCTGCAAGTGCAACCAAGAACACAAGCAAGAACGTCGAAGACACAATCTGTAATCGCGAAGTTGGGGTCTCACAAACTGTAGATCGACGATATTATTGATCTAAGCAAAACCCACTAAATATGACCAGCGGCTGCAGTATTTAAAGGCCAGGGTTCGGCCAAAACCTGCTTAGATGCATCCCTAATGGACTCATATGGGATACAAGGCCCAAATGCCTGATTTAGTGGCACCGCACCGAGCAGAAATCTGGACTCGACTTGTTTCGACGATTTACAATTACTCCGGTCATATGTGGAATTTTGGGAAATTTTGAGGTGGGACCACATCCATTGGAAATTTTATATTCTCCTCTATTTGTGCATATGTGGAACGTCAAAAACGGAGTCTGTATGCATCCTGGGTGTCTGTTTTAAGGTGGACTGCTCCTGAACTCCGAGTTGAACTTGAGTCCGAGTTGTAAACTAATTCCATCGACTTGTGGACGTCCTAGCTGGTTCTCCACGTTCCCAAGGCCTCTTCTCTTCACTTCTTGATCTTCTCCATTGTTCCTAATAACAATTAAATCATCACATAACAATCTATTTTCAAACTTACATGCAAAGGAAGTTAGAAGCGAGTTCACATGCTTATTTATTAACCGTGCTCGTGCTCTTGTGATGGGTCCCTGCAGTTCAAAGTGCATCTCCGCTGTTGTGATGTCCTCATCATTCTGTTTTTATTGTAGAATGATGATATGATGGAATTTTGCTAACTTCTAGTGTAGAAGTTTCATCATATGCAAGTGAAGTCTTGAATTAAAAAAGAAATGAATGAATTCTCACGTAGGACTATACTAGTTTAACTAGGCTCAATGTCAAAAGCATATGCATAAGGTTTATCAGTGTAAAATATCATATAGCTTTGGTAGGTATTTTCGAGCAAATGAGGGTAACTTAAATCTTTTTAGAATTTTCTCCATAAATCTATGTTTCACTTTCAAACTAGGAATGGAAGCCCTATCACTATATCATATCTAACAACAACCCAGAATTAGATTAAGCTTTTCCTAACCACAATTTCTAAATCAAGGCAAAGTTAATTTTAACCAATAAAAGCAACATTTGAAGATTAGCAAGATGTAAACTAAGGACTTAGGAAAAATAAAACTCAGCAACTATTCATCATTTTATCTATGCGAATTCCAAATCATTCTTACCGCACATCATTATTTGATGCAAAGCAAATCTACACTATTTATTTTTTTAGTTTTTTTTATATGCAAGGTAAATGGTGGATGAATGGAGACAAATAGGCAATGGATGTGATACAAGTTACATCAAGTGGGGGTCCTCCCCCCAAGATTGTTCTTTGATCACCTCTGTGATAAGGGTTGAACCCTTGATGACGAAAGTATGCCGCGAGACCGGCTTGAAGTTGTTGGAGCGTGGAGTTGAAGTTGGTGAACTGAGTGTCCATGTGTTGTTTCAAGTCTGGGGTACCTCGGACATGCTCTTGGATTGTGTTGTAGATGTCTAACGTCCTCACTTCAAGATGTCCAATAAATCTATTGAGATCTGTCATTCCTTGGCTATAGTCATGAAGACTTTAGCTGAGAAGGAACGACATCCTCTGATGGATGTTGGAGGCAAGCCGCTAGAGCTCAAAGTGGATAGGGATGGCGCCCATGTGGTACTCGACCATCCATGGAAAGACGGCCCTCCGCCCTCATACGGTTGATGTTGAGTCAATCCAGATGCATCACCCGTTGGGTTCTCTTCCTCTTGGTACTCATGGACCGGGGAGGTTGTCGGAGGCAACGCCGTGGCTGCTCTCCTTGCACAGCTTCTAGTTACCCTGCCAGAGACATTACTTATTCGAGCTTCCTCGATGGGAAGAAGATCAATGGTTAACCTCTGTCATCTGTACAAATGAAAATTCGGGTTATGTAACCGAATTTCATTGACAAATTTGGGATAGTAAAATACCAAAGAGCCAGTGTGATCATGGTTAAGGGTATGTCCTTGCACTAGATAATCTTTGTTAATCAATTCACGTTCAGTTTCAATGTACTCAAATGAAGTATACTCTAATGCTCCTAACCTAGTAGCAATGCGGATAATCAATGAAGTGCATTCAATGGGCCTTGTCCTTGAAATATAATCTAACCATTGTGTCATCATGACAATAACTAGATCAACTTTTATCTTTTTAATCATGGCAAATAAGATATTCAGTTCATCATCACTTACCACTCTAATATCTTCTCTAGGGAACATGGTCATAGCCACCCATATATGCATGAAGCGTAAAGTAGGATTGTGTAAGTGGCTATTTCTAGGAGCACTACATGTGACCTCACTAGTCAATTCATGCCAAAAAATATATTTGTCAAATTTACGAAAAGTGTCTAAATATAGAAAACAACGTTGATGGAATCCTAGGATTTCACTTAATTCTTTTCATAGTATGTTATATTCTTTTTGAAATAATCTAAATGAAATACCATCAAATCCTATTTTGAGGGTGCAATGGAATTGTATAGTGAGAAGGCGTGAACCTTTTTCCTCAATGTGAGTGTTGATGGCTCCTATGAAACACTAACAAATCATCCAGGCAAGGGTGCCAGAAATGCTTGTTGATGTTTTTTTTTGCATTGGGCTCTTTCATCAACGGATGTAAAGATCAGTTAGTCCACCATATTTTTTCTTTATGGAAAGATAATGAGATGGCTCCATGTGCTCAGATTCATTATTTGTATTCAGCCTCGCTTTTCGCCCTGGACTTTACAGGAGCACCAGTTATGCCATTGTCTCTGGGCTTGATGCTCCGATAAAAAACAAATCAGTGGGGCCATGCCGGTACGACGGAATATGCGTTAGAAAGCAAGCGTACAAAAACTATCGATGTAGCATTTTCCCTTAAAAGAGTATTCCAAGGGTGTCATTTATATTCTCCCATAGGAAGGCTAGGTGGAAACATAGCAATCATCAAATGGAGGGGATAGATTGGTCTATGTAGGGTTCTAGCAAGGATGGTTAATAGATAATTGTAGAGGTAGTGTGACACACAAAAGAGCATTCGATCCTAAGGGGGGGGGGGGGGTAAATGGGTCAAGAGGGATTAGGCTAAGAGTTAGGTAGTTACTCCCACTATGCCTCTAGTATACATATACATAGTCTAAGTTAGATACTAATGATCATATCAATGGTGAATTGTAATGCTAAGTTGTTCAACACATCGGGCACAGATTTACTCCTAGCAATACTAGGATGACTCCCATAAAGAGCTTGTGGCATAGTCGAACATGGAGGGTTACAAGGACAGATGGTGTTGCCACCACCTACTGCCTACCTCTTCAATCCGTGGGTCTACGAGACATCCAATGCTACTTAACTATCCTAGCACCATGCTAGCATATTAAGTATATACCTTAACAGTTGCAGCACAAGCCATCTGAAGGCAATGACTATCCTAAACATCATTGAACCAATGTTGAAACATAGCACAAGTCATTCATACTAACATGATCATGCAATAATATTTAGACTATAGTGGGAGTTTGTAGTGTATATGATGATATAATGAGAATGCTATAGCATAATCATAAATACTACTCCTACCACATACATGGAATCCACAATCAAACAAGAAATGCTTCATCCAAGTATATGAATAAAAGACGAATAAATATAACATCTTTATTAAGAGTAAAGTCACAAATACAAATAGGAATATGAGAGCCATACCTTTCCCAATTTGGAGAGACTCCTTCTACTCCTTTCCTACTTGGACTATGGACTAGAGGCTATCCTCTCTACAGCCTAAACTCCTCTAGACCTATGGAGAGTAGTCGACACAATAGAATGAATCCTCAAGTGGTCTGTGTGAAGTGGGAGCAGGGGTCCTATTTATAGCTGGAGAAGGGTCGGTTCTCATCAGCAAAAGCGTGTGAATCAGTCTTCATCATGATCAGTGCACCACAGAGAGTCGACACGTGGAAGCTGATAGAGTTTGGCACCAGGAAGGCATCGGCCGAACCCTCTAGTCGGCCGAATAGAAAGTTGGACCAATTCCAGTGTGCTTCCTCGGGGCGACTACTAGGTGGGTCTCATTGACTGATATGGGTGATACACCATTGGATGGCCTTGAGTACTTCTGTTTGTGGGCCATTTGATCCATGTGATGCCAAATGTCAGTGCTTGATTGGTTGGGATGATTGTAACACCCTCATTTTCATGCATAATGCACTGCATGCATCCTCATACATGTTTAACATAAAGCAACCTTAAAAGGAACAATATTAAAATGAATTTAGGCCTAAACGACAATTTAATCCTGTTAGGGAGCGGACTTGTCCGACCTCCATCTTGGACTAGTCCGGTATCCCTCTTCTATTTCAGAAAAGTCTGTTTCTTCAGAACCTGAACTTGTTCGGCACAACACACGGACTAGTCCGTTGATGGTTCAGATGTTGCTCGAACTTGTCCATCATCCAAGCGCACTAGTACCATTCTATCCAGTTTTCAGTCCAGAAAACTTTTATTTTTCAACCCCGGACTTGTCCGGCCCCCTATACCATACTTGTCAGAAAACATCTCTGTTCCAAAAATGGACTTGTCTTGCCACCCTTGCGGACTAGTCCGGCCTTCAAAGTCCAACTCGAATTCTGTTTTTCTTCCACGATTGGTTATTGGGTAATTGCCTTAATTGGGCCCAAGAACTTCGTGCCCAACCCCAAAGGAGCCGAAGTGGACCCCACCTCTGCCCCTACTCGCCCCCACCGAAATCTACACTGAATTCACCCCAAAACCCTACCACTCCACCCACATATAAACAACCCAATACACACACCTCTCCATCATGTTTGAGAACCCCTTGCTGCCGTCTTTGATCGTGTGCCGCCAACAAGAGGAGACCCAACGACATGGAGAAGGGGGAGAAGAGGGAGAAGGATCTAGAAAGTACAATCTTCATTAACTTCTCGTCATCAATGTTCTTCATCACCAAATTGTCCTCAAGACCTTTCATCAAGCCCTAATCGTCAAGATTTAAGTGTTGTGCCCAATTCTTGATCCTTGGATCTCTAAATACACGGTACACCCTCTACATCTAATTATCCACGTGAGTTCAGCCCCAAATTCTCGCTATCCCAGAAAACCTATTTCGCAGTTCCTGGACAGGGTGGACTAGTTCGGCCCTAATAGCGGACTAGTTCAGTGTTCTGATCTTTTTTGCTGAATTAATTCCAATTCGATCTAAATTTATTCAACTCCTGTTGAAACTTGTTAAAAACCATTGTAACTAGTTAGTAAACATTAATAGCAACTCATTAACAAGTTTTACTTCACAATCATACAAATCATGCATATCATGGCATATTGAGTAATATGTGAGAATTTATTGATTGTAATGGTTATTTTGCATGTTTGTCGCGCGGAATAGAAGGTATTGTTGTAGAGAGTGCTTTTGAGGACCTATGAAACCATAAATTCGAAGTTTTCAACCCAATCCAAGCTCAAGAGCAAGGCAAGTGACCTTGATCATTTTGATCCAGATTTTTAAATATTTTGTTTGCAAAATTGCATGCCTGTGTCAAATTGATGGGAAAACCCAATTATAGGAGGTTACTCATTTTGTATGACCATCCTTGTCGCTTGAACACAATATAGAGAGTTGAGAAGGGGTATTTTACACTTTTTGCTTCGTTATACTCAATTGGGTTCGGGAAATTATCACATTCTTAATTATGAACTATTGAACACATGAATGCTGAAATTTGATAATAATGACCCTTTAGCAACATGATGCCTAGGGATCTAGGCAAGCCGGTTATGTGGAATGGGTTGGACTGTTTTGGTGGTTTTGCTTGCTCTAGATCTAAGGACCGGTTCGTGGAGCGACCATCCTGTATTTACAGTGCCACCACAGGGCCAAGTATGGGTGCTGCTTGGCTGACTAATTAGTGTATTAACAGTATTATTTGGACCATTAGGAAGGCTCGGGAAAGGGGTAGTCGGATGGGTTTGCAGTGATGGTGGGACTACCCTGTGATCTGAATTGCTCAAGAGGGGGCCCTTGGTTGGATGTGCTTAGTTAAAGACATCACCACCAGTGAAACCTCAACATAGTCTAAATATGCTAGTAATCACTTTGTAAAGGTTATTTTGTGATCTCTTGGACACACCAAAGGAAGTGTGAGACAACATAATTGAGATTCTATAGTCATCAAAAGATGATGAATCATGAACTTGTGGGTAAAGTGGTGCAACCTATGTAGAGTGTGTTAAAAACTATCATGATAGTCGTGCTCCCTGTTATGAGCAACCTGGACCCTCACATAATTAGATTTTGGACCATGAACATGGTTTAATGGTTGGAATTGAATTGGGAATTGATAGTAGTCTGCAAATGGTTTTGGTATATGGAATTGATTAAATGAGACATATGAGTAGTTACGAGTTGATTATGGATTATTAATGATGGTATTGGTTAATTAGGTTGAAATTTATGTTATTGGGTTATTTTGGGAAGGACCTCACTTAATGATGATACAATTGCCTTTTCAACTGTTTTGAAAGTACTTTAATGCAATTAGCCTTTTAATTTATCATTCCCTATTTAAGCTACATGCCTTACGTTTCCACACATACTGAGTACGACATGTACTCACCCTTGCTATTCCCCCAAAAAATTCAGATGCAGGCGACAATGTGGAGTATCAGGAGGTCTTTGAGGAGTTCTAGGCATGCGTGTTACTATCAAGCTTGTCTGTGGAGTTGGAGTCTTAGTGTTTAGTGTTTTTCCACCATAGTCTTTTAGAGCTTGTATTTGAGACTATTTGGTTTGAATTAAGGTACTATTATTAGTGTTATTATTTGAGACATAGTTTTATCTGGTTATTTTTTGTGAATTACTCTTGTATGTGTGTTAAACATCCTTGGCACACATATGCATCAAGCTTGGTTCATTTCCGGAACCGGGTGTCACAAATTCGAATCAGAGTCGTATTTGACCGTAGGACGCAAGTCTAGGTAGAATGGACACCACAAATCACATAGGACTTCTTCCCTATTCCAAATTTGCTTGTTTTCCATTATTTTCCTTCCACTAGCTATATAATTTGGGAAATTTGTGCTTTTGCTGCTGCTGCAATTTTTGCCGCTTTTTCATCTTTTTGAGCAAATGCACATCCTCTACTCTTAATTTATGGCTGCTGAAATTTTAGAACTGATATATGTGCTTTCCTCTAATATTCTCATGTTTTCCTATAGGTGGCTCACACCAAAATGACAGCCTGCAAGAGAGCTCGATTGCCACCCTTTGGAAGTAAGCTTAGGCGTCGTGAGGAGCCGCAAATGGAATCAGCCTGAGAGGAGGAAGAAGTGAGTTCTCCCGCAAAGGAGGTTGAGGACGCACACTCCAACACGACAGAGGAAGATCCTGAGGAGGTGGATTCCTATGAAGATGAGGAGGAGGAAGACCCTGAGATGGTGGAATTCTATGATAGTGAGGAAGAGGAAGGTCGAGCACATGAAGAGAGTGAAGATGAAGCCTGGAAAGAGGTGGAACCCGCTGCATAAGGAGAAGTACCCGAAGCCCAAAGGAATGCATCACAACATAGTGAATCCAAAAAGGAGGACAAATGCCTAATTTACCGTGATACCTAAGAATTCTGTTCTGGCTGGACTGATGGAGGATTTGCCGCTAGGCAATTGAAGGAGTTCCTTGATTTAAGACAAATGCACCCTAAGTATTAGGTCAAGAGGATTCCTCACCATGGACGTGTGTAGGATCAAAGAGCAGGTGTAAAGATACCACAGGGGGGGTGAATGGTAGACTAAAACTTTTCAGTGGAAGCAACAAAACACCCCCTCAGCAGAAAACCGATCTGTTAAAGAAATCGTATGTGCGACTAATCTAAACATGTTCAACTGTGATAAAACTAATATAGATTGTAGAGAATAAATTTTCTAAGACGTCACAACAAGAATCACGAAAATCCGTTGAGAAAAACTCAAGTTACGATTGAAAGATCGAACAAAGGTCAATCTGTCCTACCCGAGAAAAACAGTTCTGGAACACTGCAAAGAAACTCGTGTATATTAGAAACCAGAAATCCAATGACCGTGAAATTTTCAAAGATGATAGAAAATCAAGATGTGAAGGCAACCCATAAAGAATCACGTCAATGGATGTGTAAAACTCAAGTTATGATAAAACCACCGAAGCAAGGTAGTGCTGTGCAGAAACTCGACGAGAAATACTTGAACAAAACAAGTCGTACGAACAAGGCACAAAAGCTCCTTTAGAATACAAATTTTATTGATCAAAACTCACAAGGAACAGCCCCAAAGTCGTGCTCCACATGCTCTGTCCTCTCTTGCTTATATAACTAGCCCTTAGGCCAACCCAAACCTAACTAGGACTCTAATCCTACTAATTCACGAATCAAAACTTTCCATAACTGTTCAAGACTCTTCTATACGCAGATAAAAGCAATCTTAAGACTTCCAAACACCTAAGGAACGTATCCCACATTCCTAAAAAACTCAAATTCGTGATCGACACGAAATCCTATCATAACAAACTCAAAACTTTCCATATTTGAGTCAAACACGACTCAGCTGCAGCCTGAGTCCATAACATAGTCGGTTGGACCTTTCCGACCAATTCTTTACGTCCACTTCTCTTCATCACGCCTCGGAACCATCTAGACACGTTCATGCACTCCTTTCACACGTGCAAGCATATTCCAACAACGTCCACAATACCTTCATATGAATTGTTCTTGATTCAAACATGTTGCACAACCTCCTGATCAACTCAACCACAATTCTTCCCAATCTTGGTTGTTGAACCTCATCTTCTCCCTAAGACTAATTCAATGGATCCCGTCACCAGCCATGTCTTAAACTCAAGCAACACCTACTCATGAATAAACAACCAATACTTCCGAGCATAAGTACTCGACTTGACTCTCGTTAGTTTGATAACCACAACACCTTACGTGAGCACCTCACGTAAGCATGTTGCAAACCACAGCAAAATGATATCAATCATAACCACCAAAACACACCAAAAACTTAGTAAAAGAATACTAAGAAAACTTTCCATAATCCAAGAAGCAAGTTCAAAACATTGCAAGTTAAAAGTAGAACCACTGTGATCAAGCTCCAAACCTTGCCAAAGCTAATCGGACCTTGAACCGGAGCTTACCAAAGCTAGCAGGACCTAGCGCCAAAACTTACCAAAGCTAGTCGGACCTAGCATCAGAGCTTACCAAAACTAGTCGGACCCAGAGCCGGAGCTAACCAAAGCTAGTAGGACCTAGACAAAGAAGTCGGACCTAGCGTCAGACCTTGCCGGAGCTACCCAAAACAAGTCGGACCTATCATCGGACCTTGCTGGAGCTCATACCTAGAGTCGGACCTTCATGATAAAGGTGTATTGGTAGTATTCAAAACTTTTATCGTCAAAGCTAATATATTTAGCACACATAGGTCTCACAATCCCCCCTTGATGAATGCAAAGGCAACCGCACTTAAAATCCGAACATTGGCTTATTCACATGAAAAATTTTGAAAATAATTTCTCCCCCTTTTTGAAAATCAAATGAGATAGAAATAAATTTCTCCCCCTATTCTTATTTCTCCCCCTTGCATACTTCTCCCTCTTTGACAATGTATTCAGCAAGGTACAAAAGAGAAATTTTAATTTCTTATGAGCACATTATAACATATACATATAGAACAAAGCTCATCCAAGTTGTACTATCAAGTAACTTACACTGTCACAATAATGAGATACATAAAGTAGTGTAAGCCATGCTAGAGATCAAATGTAATTTTTAATTTAAGCAAGTCATGATCTCACAAACTTAACTATTTCAAGATCTGAAAGCATGACACTTGTTGCTGCAAATTTTTTTAACAACAAATTTTGATCATATGAAATTTGCAAGAGATTATATGTGCATCTGCCTTATTCTAACCAACCAAGCTAAGCCTATGTCATTTGACAATCAGAAGCTTAAGGACATGTTTTTAGTCATACACAACTTATTCCAAGTTCATATCTAAGTGCAATGATAAGCCATCTCAAAATAAGAAGTGTGATGCATGCATATTCTCTTGATCTTTTCTCATTTTTTTCATTTAAACATAAAAGATCAACATGTGAGTTGCTTACATGTTTAATTCTGTTAAAAACACTTGTGAGCATGCAACAGGTTCAAAAAAGCAAGAAAGTTCGATCATGACCAGATTTAGTGTATGTAATTATTCCAATTACTAGTCATGGCAAAAACTACAAAATGTATAACACGAGTAATGTAGTAAGAACTTCCAGCATGTAAAAGGAATCACAAAGTCATATATGTATGAAATACTATGCTCATATTATTTTAAGTTCAGATTCACACATAGACTTTCAAGTTTCAAAATTCCCCCTCAATTTAAGCCATGATGATGCATAACCCCTATTTCACTAAGAATGTAATGAAAATGAGTGAAATCCAAAGGTTTTGTGAAAATGTCAGTCAATTGTTGTTCGGTATCTACATGGTGAATGTCACACCTGGTAATAAGAAAACAACCAGATGCTTTCCACATGTATGCCAGGATCAGTTTAACTCATACATGTGTAGACGAAAGTGAAATACCAAATATAATACCATGTTCGAGTACATCACCTTATTACATAAATGACCATCCAGGTCTAAAATAAAAGTACACATGCAGCGGAAAAACATAACAAGGGCTCCAAACACAGGCGTTGCACGGGGGAGCGCCAGCCTAGAGCATCTCTTCGGGGTCTCCGTAGAAGTCCTGGTTCTCCACCTCTGTGTCTTCGTAGACTGGGGGGAAAATATGCAACTAACAAGTTTGAGTACCAACGGTACTCGCAAGTTGGGAAGTTATGTCATGTGTGGTTCACAACAAGGAAGGCAATTAAAAGGCTAAGCACTATAGCAGTAACAACCTACTCTTAATTGTTTATTAAGCACCTATAACTAGGTGAAATCCCAACCAACATCCCAAATTAATCCAGGTAAGACCAATCCCAAACCATCCATTTAGTAATCCATGAGCTAATTATGAATTTGGTTTCCAAGCCGCTCGTGTCCGTGAGCACGGCTGTCTAGACAGTTTTGACAAAACTCTGCAGAGTGTGTATCCTTTACCCACAGTTCGTGATTTCATCCCCTGTTGCCAGGTGGACTAAGGTAAACCTCCCTGATGCCCGTGGTAGCCAACCACAATACACACTTCCGTAGGTGTGTGGCCAGGAGACCACTTCGAGGTGTTTCTGATGGTTCTTCCGACTTGCAATGGGTACTCTAAGGTTTCACTGCTCCGGCACCTGGAGTCTATTTTTCCTCCGCCAGGAGAAGCCCCCTCTTGAGCCCTGCAGATCCCAAGGCAAAACCCATTCCCCACCCGTTCAATTACCTATGCTACATCGGGAAAGACCAAATTACTAAACCAAGTTGTCCCATATACAATTCTGTGGTGATACTAGAAGGCTTAGCAACTTCTTCCATAAACCGGTCCTTAGAATCCGATAGGTGTCAAGCTCCAAACCAAGGTCTTGTGCACGCATGCACCAATCCATACAAAACCCCCTATCAGATTCCTATCTACTAATTTCCATTATAGCCATCAATTCATGAATCAAGGTACTTCAAATGTAAGCTTGTAAATTAATAGATCATATTTCAATTAAGCATGGCTAAGCGTATTCTAAATAATAATAAAACGCCCAAATCATGTTGACAAGGAATATTGTGGAAAAATCTAGGAAATCATAACATAGGTTTCATATTGTAATTAGCATGCAACTAACTAAAACTTAACAAAACGGGTGCAAGATGGTCAAGGAACTTACCTCCAAACTGTGCCTCGGGGTCGTCGGGAAACTGCTGCTCTTGAAGGTTAATGGTGGGTTCTGACCCCGACTCTAAATTACGATGATGTACGAAAAATAACATACAATAATAACATAGTAAAATGCACAATATTCAAATAAACGCAAATTCCTACGCAAAAGTGATTTTAGGGTTGAATTTTATTATAGACATACATTTGTTGATGAGAATTTAAAGTTAAATGAAATTTAATGAGTAAATCATATTTTTATAGATTTTTATACCATTTTTATACTTATTAGAACCCTAAAAATTATTTTCTGGAAATTTTATCCTTCAAAATAAGCTTAAAACAGATTTATAATCAATAATATAAATTTTACAATTTTACATTATTTTTACTAATTATTTCTATGAGCAAAACAATTTTTATGAACTAAATATACTTGAAAGTATTTTTATGACCATTTCAGCAATTTAAATGAATTAATCAAAATAATACAGGAAGGAAAATAAATATAACATATTTAAATCTATTTTTATATTTATTTTATACAAAGTAAGGACTTTTATTTAATTTTTAGAACTAACAGGGGCTTTTCTGCAAATACAGAATTGTTCCAGAGGTTAAAATTAATTTTTATTGAGTCCAGGGATTATTCTACAATTTTTCCAGATTTTATTTGCCATTTTATAATTTTCCAGGGGCTTAAAAACACTTTTTATTCAATTTACCAGTATTTTCCTAATTTCTAAAAAGTCTAGGGGCTAGTTCAACATTTACAGGGGTTAGACTTGAATTTTAGAACAACTCAGGGGGTAGCCTGCAAGTTTCCAGGGGTTTGAGTGAAATTCCGGCAGCGGGAGGACTAGTTTGAACGTGGGCCGTTGATTATAAATTGGATGGCTCAAATTTTATTAACCGAAGCGGTACGCTCGGTTCTAATCTCGGCCATAGAAACATAATGGACGACGGGCATTGAGCCACGTCGCCCCGATTAGGGTCAGGCGGCAGTGAGCGGCTGCGGCGACGCGCACGCGGCGGCGGGCTCGCCGGAGACGGCCAAAATCGAACGGCAGAGGCCAAAAGGCACATCTAACTAGCGCACAATGTAGAGGGGTGCTAAGGAAACTCACTGAAGGTCGTCGCACGGCCGGAGGAAGGTCGGAAAGTGGTCGGCGATGGCGTTGTGCGGCGGAGCTCCTCGGTGCCCGACGATGTCGGCGACGCAGAGGCGACAACCACCGTTGAAGATGTCCGGTGGCCTCCTGAGGACACGACAAAGATGTTAGGTAAGGCTTCGGGGTGAGTCAGTGGGTGAATCGATGGGAACATCGGCGCCATTACCAAGCTAGCCGAAGCTAGGGTTTTGATCGCCGGGGTGAGGAATTGAGGGGAATGGCCGGGTTTTTATAGGGGATTTGGAGTAGAAACGGTCGGCGGCCATCATGGGCACGATGCGACACTTGATTGGGGTGAAACGGCCGGGAATGAAGAGGGGGAAAAGTGGGCGGCGCGGTATTATCGCATGCAGGCGTTACGCCGCGGGCGCGACGGGAGGTGGGCGACGGGTCTGACAGGCGGGGCCGGCTAGCAGCGAGGGGGAGAGAGAGTGCGATGCGGAGAGAGGCTGGCGCGCGGGACCCGGCTGGCAGAGAGAGAGGGAGGGGAGAGGAGGCGCGGGCCGGCGCGGAAGAGCGGGGAAAATTGGGCCGGATTGGGAATTCGGCCCAGGGGCGTTTTTCCTTTTTCTTTTCCCTTTTCTTTTTCTTTTCTATTTTCTTTTTCTTTTGTTTTATGTTTTGAATTTGTAAACCAAATTTCTAACGAATTTGAATTTTCAAAAATTCACACAATCATTCAAATATGATGCATCTTGCCTTATATGAATTTTATTCCCAAGAAAATGATTTTACTTCTTGAAAAATTAATTTTTACAATTTTTTCTCTCTCTAAAATAGTGGGTGTTACAGTGAAGCACAATGTTTCCTTTTTCAACATTATCACGGAGAAAGTGATACCTAATATCAATGTGCTTAGTTCTAGAGCGTTGCACGGGTTTTTAGCGATGCAATTGGCATAGTGTTATCACAAAATAATGGAACACTATCAGTATCAACCCCATAGTCCTTAAGTGTTTGAACAATCCAAAGAATTTGTGAGCAAGTACTAGCAGCAGCTACATATTCATATTCAGCTGTGAATTGTGCAACTAAACTTTGTTTTCTAGAGGACCAAGCAACAAGTAAATTACCAAGAAAATGACAAGCACCAGAAGTACTTTTCATATCCATCCTACAGCCCCCAAAATCATCATCCGAAAAAGCTTTCGAAATAACGATTGGAATAAGGAAGAAAAATGCCAAATTTTTTAGTTCCATGTAAGTATCTGAGAATTCATATGATGGCATGACGATGTGAAGCACGTGGGGAAGCTTGAAACTGTGCACAAAAACATATGCTAAATTGTATGTCTGGTCTTGATGTCGTGAGGTACAAAAGTGATCCGATCATGCTTCTATATTTTTTTTGATCCACGGGTTCACCATCTTCATCAAGTTCAAGTGTCGCCGCTATTCCCGTTGGTGTCCGAAGAGGCTTGCTTTTGTCCATGTCGAAGCTCTTAAGAAGGTCTCTTGTATACTTCGTTTGATGTACAAAGGAACCTTTCTCGGTTTGCTTGATTTGCAGCCACAAAAAGTAAGTGAGTTCACCCATTGTCGGTACCCTGTGTACCGGGTACCCCACAGTACCGCAAGAAGTGCAAGAGAGTTCCACCAGTCAAAGTTGAAGGTCTCCTCATGCCCCACACGTCACACTACACTGGACCCACATCCCTCATATGGGTAGCTCCGGGATTGACACATGTAATGTAAGTCCAGAGCTAAACTCCCAACACAGGGAAGCTCTGCAGTCAACATGTGTATAATGACCCCGGACCTAACCCCCAGTAGAGGGGAGCTCCAGTGCCGCCACGTGTGTAGTGGTTCCGCATCTACCTCCCCGCGAGGGGAAGCCCCAAAACTGCCACGTGTGGAGCCTCCGGACCTAAACCACCAATGAGTACACTGGCGGATCTCCAACAGCACGGACTCTCAAGGGACAGTTAAAGCGGCAGTTACAAGACCTGGTTATGTGTCATTAATGCTGTATTAATGAAACACGATCAGAACACTGTTAATAGGTGTAACGCAGCCATTAAGGCACATTATCACACTATTAACCACGTTTAATGCTCTTAGACAGTGTATTAGGCTATTAAATACGCTAGGGCCACATGTCGGGCCAGGCAAATGATGTAACGGTCAGTCCTTGGACTATAAAAGGACTGAGTCGCCCAATACAGAAGCAGGCTGATCCAAGCTCACACGCATACAAGTGCTAAAAGAATCCTCAATACAACAACACACACCGTGGAGTAGGGTATTACGCTCATGCGGCCCTAACCACCTGAAACCTCGATGTCATCATCTCGTCCTGATCTCTGCGCTCCCAAACCAATACAAGAACCTCCGCGGGCTACAATCTAGTAGTACCGCAAAAAGTGTCGTTCTCACACTTCGACACCCATCATACTCATTTCAAATTCTGAACTCATCATTGATGAAAACTTGGAAACAAGATCATGAGAAGCACAACCAAAGATAATATCATCCACATGCACTTGAACAAACAATGAGTCATTGCCATGCTTAAGCACAAAAAGAACTTTATCAACCTTGCCCATGGTAAACCCCTTTTTAAGTAAGAATGTTTTTAACCTATCATAACATTCTATAAGAGCTTGTTTTAGACCATACAGGGCTTTAGTCAGTTTGATAACATGATTAGGAAATTTTGGATTTTCAAAACCATGTGGCTGCTTAACATAAACCTCCTCATCTATGTAGCCATTAAGAAAATCACTATTTACATCTATTTGATATAACTTGAAACCTTTAGATGCAGCAAAAGCTAAAAAAATTCTTATGGCTTCTAATCTAGCAACAGAAGCAAAAGTTTAATCAAAATCTAGACCTTCAATTTGTGTGAAACCTTGAGCAACCAATCAAGCCTTATTCCTAATCACAACCCCATCCACACTTAGTTTATTTTTCAACACCAATTTAGTTCCAATTAAAGTGTGATCATGAGGTGGAGGTACAAGTTTCCAAACATTATTTCTTTCAAAACTTTCTAACTCTTCTTGCATGGCAATAATCCAAGATTCATTAGTGAGTGTGTGCGATATATGTTTGGGTTCAAAAGAAGCGACAAAAGCAGAATGAGCGTGAGAGTTTGGGTCGCAAAACCTGGACCGTGTGACTCGTTCGTGCAAGCTTGCAATCATTTGTTGTGGAGGATGGCCATTGAGAATCCGGAGGGGAGTAGACACTTCACAAGCTTCCTCTTCTTCATGTTCATCACAAATCGATGAGCTTATGAATTGAGGATGATCTGGATCAGCAATGATGGTTTTCGTTGCTGGTTGATAATCAACATCCGAAGCTGAACCAAAGTCATTAGCTGCTGAATTTTCGGGCAGCAGCTCTACTTCTTCCTCATCTTCAACAAAAATGCTCTCTCCCTGTAGATATGGATCCGTACCTGTAATGTTTGAGCTAGTACCTGGGCTAGCTCCATCAAAAGACACCTCACAAGTCTCCAGAATTTTGTTAGTGTCAAGTAAAAGTACACAGTAGCCTCTAGTATGGGATGGATAACCAAGAAACATGCCATCAATGGATCTAGATTAAAATTTATAAAGATTACCATGTTTCTTAATAAGGCATTTGCATCCAAAGACCCGAAGGTTTGTAACACTAGGCCTATATCCAAACTGAAGCTCATATGGTGTTTTACCTAGTTTAGCACGCAAGAAAACATGATTTGAGACATAACAAGCGGTTGCAATTGCCTCAGCCCAAAATTTTCTAGGAGTTTGATATTGAGCAAGCATAGTCCTAATCATTTCAACTAAGGTTATGTTCTTTCTTTCTACAACACCGTTTTGTTGAGGTACATATGGTGAAGAAAATTGATGATTTATTCCATTTTCAGCACAAAAGTGATCAAAAGATTGATTTTTAAATTCGGTTCCGTTATCACTTCTAATTGCTTTTAAAGATCTTGGGTGATCAATTGTTAATATAAGAAATAAAGTTCTAAAGTGACTAAAAGCTTCATTCGTACATGCCATAAAGTAGACCCAAGAGTATCCAGAATAACCATCAACAATCACAAGAACATACAATTTACCTCCGAAGGATTGAACACGTGGAGGTCCTACGGTGTCAAGGTACAAAATTTGACCCGGTTCAGTTGTCATTATCATTGTGAGAGGAGTATGTGACCGTGCAACCATCTTAGCATGTCTACAAGAAGAGAAAACAATTTCTTTGTCCCCTTTAAACTTAGGCAGCCCACATATGCAATCAAGAGCACTAACATGCGTCAGATGATCAAAGCCTACGAGACCAAGTCTACGATGCCAAAATATAAGTCTTTTGAATGATTAGCAACTAGACACCTATGCTTAGAGGAAGACATATCGAAATCAGCTGTAAAAACTATTCCAAATCGAGACATGTTAAAAATAAGCTCACTATTTGAATTTACAACTTTGCAGCAATTTTTAGTGAAAATAATTTCCAGATTTTCATCTAGCAGTTGTGAAACAGAAAGCAAGTTGTATTTCAAATTTTTAACATGTGCCACATCCTTCAAAGTGTAGTGATCATTTAATCTAACCGAACCCGTAGCAATTATAGGAGTTGAAGAATTATCAGCAAAGTAACATTCTCTACACATGACATAAAAAAGAGGGAAGAGACCAATTCTTTGTTACCGGTCATCTGGCGTGACCAACCTGAATCCACAATCCAAATGTCCTCCTTCCTCAAGCGTGTAACCTACATAGAAGAACAATACGTCAATGACTCAATGCTGGGGTTAGTCAAAAGGCATTTAGGAATCCAGTACTGACTCACACGACGTGCAGCAGGAAAAACACGCGAAAGCTGAGATAAAACAGCAGGTTTATGTGTCAAAGTTTGAGATTTTTTGTTCTTAACTACTGACCTATAAGGTGTTAATTGTGTAGCACAGAATCAGTAGCTCCGGAGGCAAACACAGAAGGTCTGGGGGTAAACTTTGAATGTTTTTTACTCATAACAGCAGGTTGCATGTTCATGACATTCGGTTTAGTATGTGCAGCAAATTTTGCATGAGAGTTATAAGATCTAGCTTGCATTTTTTTATTTTTATGTTTTTAGCTAGTCTATAACAAAAATCTATGACATGACCATCTCTACCACAATAGGTACAATGAAATTTAACTTTGTGTTCATATCTAGATGAGCATGCAATATGTTTATTTGAACCCGAATGTGACCACTAATGAGTAGGTTTAGGCCCGATCTTCCGAAAGGTATGTCGATTGGGGTGGAGAACTTGACGTTGATGATCTGCGGCATTCGAGCAGTTCGAATACCGCTGCAATCACTACACCACTGCTCTGTTGGTTATCAATCGTGCGGCACATGCTTGACCTCGCCAAGAAGGCTAATCCCGGCAAGTGAACCGAGAACACAAGCAAGAACGTAGAAGACACGATCTGAAATTGAGAAGTTTGGGTCTCACAAACCGTAGAATGACGAAATTGTTATTCTAAGCAAAACCCACTGAATATGACCGGCGGCTGCGGTATTTAAAGGCTAGGGTTTGGCCAAAACACGATTAGATGCGTCCCTAATGTACTCATACGGGATACAAGGCCCAAAGGCCCGATTCGGTGATGCAACATAGGACAGAAATCTGGACTCGACTTGTTTCGACGATTCCCAATGACTCCGGAGTAATTTTGAAATGGGCCCAGAGCCATTGGAAAGTTTATCTTCTCCTATTTCCGTGCATATGTAGAACGTCGAAAACAGAGTCCGTATGCATCCTGGCCGTCTGTTTTAAGGTGGACTGCTCCTGGACTCCGAGTTGAACTCGAGTTCGAGTTGTAAACTGCTTCCATCAACTTGTGGACGTCCCAGCTGGTTCTCCATTCTCCCAAGGCCTCTTTCCTTCACTTGTTGATCTTCTCCATTATTCCTAATAATAATTAATTCATCACATAGCAATCTATTCTCAAACTCACATGCAAAAGAAGTTAGGAGCGAGTTCACCTGCTGATTTATTAACCGTGCTCGTGCTCTTGTGATTGGTCCTTGCATTTCAATGTGCGTCTCCGCTGTTGTGATGTCCTCATCATCCCCCCCTCTTGAATTGGAGTCGTCCTCGACTCAAGTTCATCTTCTTCTCCCATGTAAGGTCACAAATCTGAAATGTTAAATGTAGGACTAACCCCAAAATGGGAGGCAATTCAAGCTTATATGTATTATCATTAATCTTTTCAACAATATTAAAAGGACCGACAACTTGTGGCATAAGTTTAGATTTTCTCAAGTCAGGGAATCACTCTTTTCTCAAATGTAACCACATCAAATCACCCGGTTCAAGATTTGCATCTTTTCTACCTTTACTACCTACAATCCTATACTTCTCATTCATCTTTTCAATATTTTTATTTGTAGTTTCATGCATCTTAAGAATGAATTCAGATCGTTGAGTAGCATCCAAATTTAAAGTTTCAGAAGGAGGCAAAGGTAGTAAATCAATAGGAGCATGGGGATAGAAACCATACACTACCTGGAATGGACTTACCTTTGTCGTGGAGTGAACAGATCTGTTGTAAGCAAATTCTATATGTGATAAATGCTCCTCCCACAACTTCAAATTTGTTTTCAAGACAGCCCGCAACATAGTGGATAAAGTACGATTAACTACCTCGGCTTGTCCATCCGTTTGTGGGTGACATGTAGTTGAAAACAGCAACTTGGTTCCCAATTTATACCACAAAGTTTTCCAAAAAATGACTTAAAAATTTTGCATCATGATCAGAAACAATGGTATTTGGCACACCATGTAAATGAACAATTTCCATCATAAATAAATCAGCAATGTGTGAGGCATTATCATTCTTATGACAAGGTATAAAGTGTGCCATTTTGGAGAAACGATCAACAACTACAAAAATACTATCCCTCCCCCTCTTAGTCCTAGGCAACACCAAAACAAAGTCCATAGAAATATCCTCCCATGGTACACTAGGAACAGGAAGAGGCATATAAAGACCATGTGGCTTAAGGCGAGACTTAGCTTTATTGCAAGTAGTGCATCATGACACGTAGCGCTCGACATCACGTCTCATCCTCGGCCAAAAGAAGTGTGTGGACAACACATCTTCAGTTTTCTTCACTCCAAAATGATGTATGGAAACGACTCTATGAACTCAATCCATTTAGCATGTCTTTTATTCAAATTTGTTTGACACTTAAGATACTTCGATGATTCATGATTGGAATGTATGACAAACTCCTTAGACCAAAGATAATGTTGCCAAGTTTGTAATACTCGTACTAGGCATACAATTCGTTATCATAAGTAGAATAATTCAGAGAAGGATCATGAAGTTTTTCACTAAGGAAAGCAATGGGTTTACCTCCTTGTATGAGAACGCCTCCAATACCAATGTCTCTTGCATCGCATTCTAACTCAAAGGTCTTGTCAAAATCAGGAAGTTGTAGCAATGGTGCTTGTGTAAGCTTCAATTTGAGAGCATCAAAAGCTTGTTGCTGCTGTTCGCCCTATCGAAACGGCACTCCCTTCTTCGTTATCTCATGTAGAGGTGCTGCAATGGTGCTGAAATCCCGCACAAAACGGCGATAAAAACCTGCAAGACCAAGAAAACTACGAACCTGCGTGACGGTTGTTGGGACTGGCCAGGTAGTGATCGCTTCAATTTTTGCCTCATCCATCTCAATTCCCTGTGAGGAAACGACATAGCCAAGAAACGAGACTCGATTGGTACAAAAGACGCACTTTTCGAGGTTACCAAACAAACGTGCATCTCTCAAAACGGTAAAAACAGCATGTAAGTGATCAAGATGTTCATCATATGACTTGCTGTAAATGAGGATATCATGCAAGTAAACCACCACAAATTGTCCAATGAAAGCACGTAAAACCTCGTTCATTAAACGCATAAAGGTGTTGGGTGCATTAGTTAAACCAAAAGGCATGACTAACCACTCATAAAGTCCGAACTTGTTTTTAAATGCAGTTTTCCATTCATCTCCTAGTGCCATTCTAATTTGGTGGTACCCACTATGCAAGTCAATTTTTGTGAAGATGATAGCACCACTCAATTCATCAAGCATGTCAACTAAGTGAAGAATAGGATAACGATATCGAATGGTGATGTTATTAATTGCTCGACAATCAACACACATGCACCAAATACCATCTTTCTTAGTAACCAAAAGAATAGGAACGGAACAAGGGCTAAGGCTTTCATGAATGTACCCGCGGTCCAAAAGATCTTGGACTTGTCGCTGAATTTCCTTAGTTTCTTGTGGATTCGCCTTGTATGTTGCACGACTTGGCAAACTTGCTCCTGGAATCAAATTGATCTTGTGTTCAATGCCTCTCATCGGTGGTAAACCAGGGGGTATCTTGGAGGGTAAAACATCGTCAAACTCTTGCAAAAGGTTAGCAACAGCAGGGGGCAATGCAATAGACAATTCATGAAGTGAAAACATGGCTTCTTTGCATACTAAAGCATAACACCTCCCCTGAGCATCGAATAAATCAGCAAGGTCAGATTTAGTTGCGAGCAACGATGGTGATTTTACCTTAATGACTTGCTGTTTTCAGATTCTAATTTTGTTGCTTTGCCATCACAAATTTTACTCTTCTCAAAATGCACAATTTCAGCAGGCGTCATGGGGAGCAAAGTGATTTTCTTTCCCTTATGCATGAGAGTATATTTATTAGTTCTACCATGATGAATAGCATCTGTATCAAATTCCCAAGGACGACCCAATAAAAGAGAACAAGCATCCATAGGAACGACATCAAAATCAGCAAAACATTGGTAAGAACCAATTGAAAAATGTATTATCGCTGTTTGTGTTACCCGAACCTTACCGATGTTGTTGAACCATTGAATGTGGTATGGATGAGGGTGTGGTCTTGTTGTCAAACCAACTTTCTTGACGACGTCCGTGTTCACCAAGTTATTGCAGCTACCACCATCAATTATAGTGTGTACACGACTGTCCTTGATGACGAGAAACATGTGGAAGAGGTTGTGTTGTTGTAGCTTGTCGTTGGCCTCCACGTTGGAGCTCAAGGCACACTGCACAATGATGCTCCTATAGTTCTCCGTTGCCGCTGTACCAAGTAGCTCGTCTTTGGTGTGTTCGTCATTTGGATCTGTAAAGTCACTAGCAAGAGAATATTCATCTTCAACATCCGAAGTACTATCATACCCGTTGTCGTCGCTTGCTATGCATGCTCAATTGCTCGGGCAATCTCTCATCATATGACCAAGTCCCTGGCAGCGGTGACACTTAATGTCAGAAGTACGACTCATAGAGGGAGTGGACGACGAAGGCTTGAATGATGTCGCCTTGCTGCCCTCTGACACGGGAGAAAGTGGAGCACCAGGTATAGTTCGTTGGCCGCCGTTGGATGGTGTAGTCGCTGCACAGGGGGTCAAAGATGGTATTGTTTTGGATGATGTAGACGTCGAACGTGGCGTGAAGTTGCTCCTCGTGTGTTGTTGCTGTTGTTGTCGACCCTGTAATTCTTTTTCTGCCAACATAGCAAGCTGAAACAATCTGTTAACAATATCATATTCCTTGTAATCAATAATGTCCTGAATTTCACGCCTCGACCCCCCATAAAAACGAGCTATTTTATCATCCATGTCCTCTACTACCCCACAACACAGCATACCTTTTTGTAACTCTTGATAATACTCCTCTACGGACATGTTACCTTGGTCTAAGCACTGCAATTTTTTGCGAAGGTCTTGCTGAAAAGATGGAGGAACAAATCGAACATGCATAGCTTCCTTTAATCTATCCCATGTCGGAGGATCAGTTCTAGTTTTAACAAGTTCATTCCACCATATGATAGCAAAGTCCTTAAACTCACTAGTGGCTTGACGAACTCTATATTTTTCAGGAACAAGATGGGCAATAAATTTTTGCTCTACTGTCATCTCCCAATAGAGATAAGCCTCAGCATCATAAGCACCAGAAAAAAGAGGGTATAGTAAATTTCACTTTAGCAAAAGGATCATCAGGAGGACGATTATAATTGTTATGATGATTATTACCTCCCATACCTCAACGATAAAGTGGTAGTCTTGGCTGATTGTTGTAATCTTCCATATCATCAAAAGCATTGTCTTCATGTCTTCCAGTGAGAGGCAACCGAGCCTCAAAAGTATTCATCTGAAGAGCAAGGTCATCAAGTTGGCGAGTCAAGTTCGCCAATGACTCATCCGTTGCTGCATTGTATTTGGCGAACATATCTGTCATGGTCTTCATCATATCATGTAACTCAGCATGTTGAACACATTCGTCATCATTGTCTTCTCCTGCCATGTTAGTAGGAAACAAAAGACAACAAAAATATGTTATCCCTATCAACTACAGTGACAATGTGAAAGGTGGAAGAAAAACAATCTCTCTCGCTCAAGCATCTTACCACGCTCTTACAAGTGTTCTTACCGACACAACAGGTAGTGTGGACGGTTAGATGAACCAATGAAGTGTGGGGTGATTGCAAGGGTGCCTGTTATGCTCAAGAGAAAGGTGGAGCTTGGATGGCACAATATGATAGCTAATAAGCAGAAAATCGATAAGAGGTAAACAAAGTTGAATAAGTATTCAATGTAGGAAACTGTTGATGGTCAACCAAGTGCTCTAGGGCCTAGCACAACACAAGGAAGTAGCAAGACAAAAGGAAGACATAATGATATAACCAACAATCACAGCACAAGTAGTATAGGCCAATTGCTTTAATATGCATGCTCTTCACTATTTTTTTCTTTTTTGTAATATTTTTTTTATATTTTTCTTTACTAAAGAGCACGAATATAGGAAGCACAAAAATTTGCAGCCCATTTGGAAGTAATATGTGGCCTATAGAAAATAGAGAAGATTCTTTAAGATTCGTGCTGAAACTTCGAAGGCCGGATAGCCTATCCTATGAGGGGAATTTGGGCAATCTAATTTCATCGAACGCGGCTATGCCGCGAAAAATCAGATGCAAAATTTTGCGTAGATGAATTTGAAAAAAAATGCCCAATTTCGAGTTCGTATGCGAAAGTTATGGCCGTTTTAAGGTAGGTTGTCCGAGTTACGATTTTTGGATGTTGATTCCAACTCGGTTTGAGAACAGAACTCACAATCGGATATGAAAATGATCGGGAATTTGCACAGCAACTAATGGGATGGTGTGTGATGATTTAAGGATGAGTGTCAAAAAGGTTTGTCACCTAATCTAGGGCTGGCGATGCGGGAGTTCATGTAAGGCGGCTAGCTAGGGCAAACCGATGAAAGTGGTGGATCGGTTTGTTATTTAGGGATTGTGGAATAGGTGCCGAACAATACGAAAACAAGGACGAAACAGGATAACTAGGACCCTGTCGGTACCTTGCGTACTGGGTACCCTATGGTACCACAAGAAGTGCAAAAGAGTTCTGCCCATCAAAATTGAAGGCCTCCTGAGGCGCCACATGTCATATTACACCGGACCCGCATCCCTCATATGGGTAGCTCCGTACATTGACGCGTGTAATGTAAATCCGAAGGTAACCTCTCAACACAGAGGGAGGCTCCGTGATCAACACGTGTACATCGGTGCCAGAGCCACCTCTCCACAAAGGAAAGCTCTGAAGCTGCCACGTGTGGAGCCTCCGAATCTTCAATCAACGTATACACTGGCAGATCTCCTTCAGCACGGACATTCAACGGACAATCAAAGCGGCAGTTACAAGACTTGATATGTCTCGTTAATGCTGTATTAACAACACACGATCAGAGCAATGTTAATAGAGATAACACAACCATTAAGGCATGTTACCACACTATTGACCATGCTTAGTACTCGTAGATCAGTGTATTAGGTTATTTAATATGCTAGGACCACATGTTGGGCCAGGCTAATGATGTAATGGTCAGTCCTTGGACTATAAAAGGAATGAACAGCACGATACAAAAGAGAACTCCAAGCTGAGCCATAGACTACGCTTTCGAGCGATTCATAATACAAAACACACACACACTCCATGGAGTAGGGTATTACGCTCAGGCGACCCGAACCACGTAAATCTCTGGTGTCGCCATCTTGATCTAGATCTATGTGTGCTCCAACCATAACAAAAACTAAAAGTGTATCTAGGAATTCCTTGTGGTATTTGGTTGATTTATGACAAGCAAATGAGATCCTAACCACCTTGTTGAGATGAGCACAGGTTCTAATGAGAAAATGAGCAAAGTGCCAAAATAAAGGAGAATGAGGAGCAATGCGGAAAAGAGCTCAAGAAACAAGTGTAGTAGATCATTGTGTATGGAGTGTGTTAAGGAAACACACCCCAAGAGCTCAAGCACAAATAATCTCACACATTGCACAAATTTATACAGGACCGGACTACTCCGACTGACTCCATACTAGTCCGATATCTTTCTGCACAAGAATAGAAAAGTCCTTACAATGTGGACTTGTCCTCACAGTCCAGCTTTTCACTGACCGGACTAGTCTGATATCTCCACGGACTAGTCCGATAACTCTTTGACTAGAATCGGACTAGTCCTCCCCAGTGCGGACTAGTCCCCAAACACTTCACAAGTTGCACAAAATCGGACAAGTCTGATAACTCTATGGACTAGTCCGATATCTTTCTGATGTCAATCAGACAAGTCCGATATTAGCACGGACTAGTCCGAAAACCCTCTGACCTAAATCGGACAAGTCCTCCAAGTGCGGACTTGTCCCCCAAATTCACTTAGGGATCCACTTATCCGGACAAGTCCGATATTTATTGGATTAGTCCGAAGATTTCCAGAACCAGAATCGGACAAGTCCGCTATTAGTCAGACAAGTCCGCTATTTCAGGACACCTAGGGTTTGCTACATGCAGCACACCAGACTAGTCCGGTGTCCACCATGGACTAGTCTGATCTTTCTAAACCCTAACGGTAACTTTTGGAAACCCCATATAAATAGGTGTGCAAGGCCCAACTTTAATATCTCTTGACCCCCTGTCCCGTCACACCTTCCAAGAGCCTAGAAAACACCTCTCTCCATGAAATCAAACGCAAGAAAGATCAATCCCTTAAGGATACACTTTGGATCATTGGAGAGACACGATTCTTCACTCATTGAGCTCTTGGTTTGATTCCCTAACACACTCCTGTGGTTTTCATTATGATCTTAAGAGTGTGTTCTTGGTGGTGTTCTTCTTGTAATCTTGGGGAGCCCTCAACGTGTGAGAAGGCCCCTTGAATTCGGTTATTTGCCCTTTGTGATTAGTGAAGAGGAATGGCCTTCGTGGCGACCTAATGAGGGTAGGGTTGGAGAAGACCCGGTCGTTTTGTGGACTCCTCAACATAGACGTAGGTTGCCTCTGTGGGAACCGAACCATGGGATAAAGAGCGTGTGTTCTTACTTTGCGCATATGGTTCTTACTCTTCATATCAATGTAGGGTTTCAATCAATCTTGTTCACTTTACGTTGAAACATTGAATATAAGATTAACTTGTGGTACATCCTAGTTCATAGTTTTGTTACACTTCAGTTACAAGAATATTTCGGCTGCATATATCCTAGGATCAAGATAATCGATCAAATTTGATCAACCTAGTTGGTACACACCGGACTAGTCCGCACTCGACCGGACTAGTCCGATATCTCGAGATTTGATCTGGTTGTTAAGTGTTGCAGGTTCCGACAGAAAATCAAAAAGGCCTATTCACCCCCCTCTAGGCCACATTCAATTGGTATCAAAGCCAGGTTCTTCAAAAGGAGACTAATCGGTTGATGAGATCATGTCGTACATGAAGGACGTACACAAGAGCATCAACCAAGAGAAGGTTGAATAAGAAAAGAACCAAAATTTGGAGAGGCTCCTCAAGGCCATTCAAGACTTCGAGGATGACGATGAGGAGACGCCGGAACTAAAGGTGCTTCTAAGGAAGGAAACCCTCTCCAAGGGAAAAGTAAAGATCGAACATGAGAAGAAGAAGAAGGGGAGTAGTCACACCGACTACTCCCGATATCCTTTCCACTATGATCGTCTTAACTCTAGCAATAACCACTACTTATCTATTCCACTTGGAAAAGCCCCACATTTTGATGGCAATGACTACTCAATGTGTAGGCAGAACATGAAAATGCACTTGATTTCTCTCAATCTAAGTTTGAGGCATATTGTATGTATAGGAATAGATATCCCCGACGATGATGAGGAGCTCACACCTAGCCAAGAGCAAGCAATCCATCGAAATGCTCAAGCTTCCGCAGTCATCACCTCATCACTTAGTCGGGACGAGTTCACAAAGGTGGATGGAGTCGAAATAGCAAATGAGATATGGGATACGTTGCAAACCGCACATGAAGTCGATCATCACGTGCGAGAAGCGAAGATCGAAATGATTGAAGGCGAGTTGGGAAGATTCGCCATCGAAGAAGATGAGTCGCCACAAGACATGTACAACTGACTAAAGACGCTCATCAACAAGGTGCGAGCATACAGAAGCAAGAAGTGGAATGACCACGATGTGCTGAAGCTCATTCTCAGAGCTTTCATGCCTCGCAATGTCACCTTGTGCTCGATGATACGAGAAAGCCCCGAGTACAAGAAGATGACTCCAGATGAGCTACTTGGGAAAATCATCAACATTGAGATGATGGAAAAGCAAGCCAAGCATGTTAAGGAGATTGCCAATCTCACCTCAGCAAAGAAGAAAGGGGTAGCTTTGAAGTCCACTCTCAAGCCCTTATTTAGAGAAGCTCGAGAAGCTCAATTAGAAGAAGACGGTGACGATGAGAGCAGCGACTTGGATGAAGATGACATGATACTATTCATGAAGAAATTCAAAAGAATGATGAAGAAAAGACAAGGGGCTAAATCAAGTGAAGGGAAGTACAAGGAAAAATCAAGATCAAAGTTGAGGCTGGCATGCTATAACTGTGGTGAGTATAGCCACTTTATAGTTGATTGCCATATGAAGAGAACAAGAAGAAGACCAAGGAAACGAAGCATCAACCTAAGAAATTCTTCAAGAAGAAGAAGCAAGCTGAACAAGCGCATCTAGGAAAAGAGTGGGACTCAAATGATGAGTCCTCATCCGAAGAAGAAGAGGAGATGGATAGCATAGCCATCGAGCATACATCCAAGAAGTCCACTCTCTTCCCCACTCTCAGCGCATGGAAGGGGAACGGCACTTGCCTCATGGAAAAGGAAGGTAAATGCAAGGTAACAACCAAACCCTCTTCCGTACATTCATATTCTAGTGATAGTAAAACTGCTAGTGATAATGAAGATATGCTTATTGTCTTAGATAAGAAAACAGCTGCAAAAATAAAATTTCTACTTGATCCACTTGCTGAGAATGAGAAGTTGATAAACCGTCAAGAAGACATGATTACCTCCCAAAAGGAGGAATATGTTGAACTTGACAAGCTTCTAGAACTTGAAAAGGAGCAAAGCAAGTCACTAGAGCTTGAGTTAGCTTCAAGCAAGGAAGCTTGCTTGGAGTTAAGCGACTCAAATGTTACAATCAAGGACGAACTTGCTAACCTAATCAAGGTTAACAAGATTCTTGAGGTACAAGTTGAGTCACTCAAGCAAAGTGACCCTTCATCCTATTCAAGCTCGCCTTCTCAACCACTTAAAACTGAAACTACTTCTACTTGTGCATGTGGTAAAGTTGACACCAGCTTGAAAGACAAGTCAACCTCTACCAAGGACAAGCATCCTTCACAAAATGGCATATTTGACAAGGAGAAGATCAAATATGCACGTAGTGCATACTTGGTCACAAGACCTCCAAATTCAAATATGGCATTGGTTACTCTTATGGTGAAAAGCAACATGCTAGAAGCCATAAGAATAACAAGGAGAGTATTGCCTTTGTAAAGGGAAGACCCTCTCAAACTGGAAAGTCCAAAGTTAACACATCCAACACATATGATCACCAGACTAGTTCGGTCGGGACACGGACAAGTCCGGTCCTCCGGACAAGTTCGATCTCCCAGACTAGTCCTATATATAAACAACAACAGTTGCTTTTTAGTACTTTTGATGCATCTTATGTTTTAATGAGAAGTAATTCTAGTAAGATTTATGCTCATTATGTTGGGCCACACCATGGGAACACCAAGTCTCATGTGTGGTGCCTAAATCCCTTGTGACTAACCTAAAAGGACCCAAGCAAGCTTGGGTACCAAAAACCAAGTCATGATTTGTTTTTGTAGTCCTATTCCTCTGGTGGATCTAAATGGGTGCTAGATAGTGGCTGCACCAACCACATGATCGGAGAAAGAAGGATGTTCGTTGAGTATGAAGAAAATGAGGTTCCAAGCGAGGGCATATATTTTGGAGACAATAGTCATGGAAAGGTGCTCAGTACCGGTAAAATTGCCATATCATCTCAACATACGCTTTCTCATGTGCTACATGTTGATTCCTTAGATTATAACCTACTGTTCATATCTCAATTATGTGACAAAGGTTATAATTGCTTGTTCACTAATGAGGGTGTGACCGTCTCTAGGAGGAGTGATGGTTCCATTGAATTCAAGGGTATGTCAAAGGGAAAGTGAACGTGTCCTAGAGGGGGGTGCATAGGCCTTTTGTATTTCCTGCACACTTAATAGAGTCGTCAAAAACTTAATTGACTGGACTAGTCCAGTTGTGTGGGCAGACTAGTCCGGTGTGCTGAAATATGTGAATTGATTAAGTGTTGTTTGGTAAACTAGGTTCTTTTAGTAGCGGAAATGAGATCAATAGATTCTTTGATTTAAGATTAGTGTATGAATGCACGTGAAGACTTATGAGCAACTTAAATGGTTGTTTAGCAATCAAGTGATCTAGTGAACAAAACGTAAAGTAAATGAGGCACAAGAGACAAGTGAATTTTTACTGAGGTTCGATCGCACCACGAGATCTACGTCCTCGTTGAGGAAGCTCACACAGAGTCGGGTCTCCAACCCTTTCCCTCTTCAAGTCACCACAAATGCCGACTTGATTCCACTATTAGGGGTAATCACCGAGTTTGTGGGGCAACCTCACACGTTGAGGGCTCCCACGAGAATTACAACGAAAGAGGCAATCAAATACACTTGAAAGTATTACAATGCAGAGTATAAGTGTAGAAAGATCAAACCCCAAGAGCTCGCAACGAAGGAACGACGATCTCCCAATCCCGAATCCAAGTGTTCAAATGATTTGACTCCTTTTTGCACCTTGGATGTGTGGGGAGATGTGTTTTAGGCTCTTGGGACAAAGTGGTGGCACTAGGGTTTGTGTTTTCAGCAGTATTCGACGTGTTTGTGTCCTTTGGAAGGCCGTGGATTCTCTATTTATATGGTTTCCAAAAAGTTACCGTTGAAAAACCCTAACACCAGACTAGTCCGGTGCAAGTCCGGACTTGTCCGGTCACAGTGTAACTCGATGTCCAGAATGTCTGGCGGACTAGTCCGGTCCAAGCTCGAACTAGTCCAGTGCTATGTGAAGGTGGACTTCAAAAAGTTCAATGGACTAGTCCGTGGACTAGTCCGGTCTCCACAGATGGGAGACTCCAGAAAGTTCAACGGACTAGTCCGGTGGACACACGGACTAGGGGAGACTCCAGAAAGTTTAACGGACTAGTCCGGTCCATGATGGGACTAGTCCGGTGCATTGTGAAAGTTAGGCTGATTTTAAAGCCCTTACCCCTGCGCAAAGTTGTGAGCTCTTGGAGTGTGTCTTTCATACACTCCCTATACATTTAAAATCTAATTTGTTCTTCCAAGCTCCATCAAAGTATCCCTCTTTGGACACCACTCCATTTTTCACCTTTTTGTGTGCACTGAGTTGTTTCACTTTGTTTGTCCTGCAATCATCTCAATAGTTTTATTAGGATCTCATATGTTTGTCATCAATTAGCCAAAACCCGCAAAGGATATCCTAGATGCACTTACAATCTCCCCCTTTTTGGTGATTGATGACAACCATTTGAGATATCACAATTGAGAATAAAATTTTGATTTTCATAAGGTGTGCACATATGAGAATAACGATAAATCCACAAAAAAACTTCTCACATATGCACACACCTTATGGTGGGGTGCCTAACAGGTGTGTGATCAACAAAGTGTGATGAAATAAAGATAATCAATAATGAGCATAGAGATAATCATTTAAGCAACAATAAGCATCACACATAAGAAAAGAAATAGTGTGTTACAAGGTTTTAAAAATAAGTACATGTCCTCAATCACAAAAAGCATAAGAAGCACTACTACTAGAGATAGTCTCAAACTAGTCTCAATCTCTCCCCCTTTGGCATCAAGGCACCAAAAAAGGAAAAATTGAGGGGAATCACTCATCGCCGCTCCCTTCTTCAATTTCGGTCCGATCTTCATCTTCACCGCCATCATCATTCACTGGACCAGGATCTTCCTCGGAGTCCTCGAAGGTGGGCGGTGATCCAACCGGCTCAATCTCCAGCTTGTCACAGATAGCCTTGATGTTGGCATTGACATATTGTTGATGTTTCTTCTGCCTAACTTCAATCTTGCGGCAGCAGGCAAAGATGGAGGTGAGCATTTTGAGGACACCACCGGAGGGTTCATTAACAGGTGCATAGCCAGGAGGAGCAGCTGCAGATCTTGTGGCATTCACATCCTGAGTATGTTTAGTCCTCCTCTCAGCTCCGAGGGAGGAAGGGGCAGGTGGTGCCGAGGGAAGGGTGTACTTGGTGGGTTTTTGTGGCTTCAACCCTGTATGAGAGACATCCTTGACAAACTCAAGTCCCGTCACTTTCTCAATCATGAACATGATGTACGGGGCGTACCCGCAAGACCTATTTGGCGTGATTGAGATGTTCACAATGTCATTGTAGATATACTCAAAGACATTGAATGGTCTCCTTCTACTAATGACCTTCATTAGGGTCCTCAAGGTTCCTTGGATAGTCCCCGCATCTCCATCTTTTGGGGCTATCGTCTTCCTCAAGATTCTATTGAGGACCACAAAGAAGGGCTTCAAATATTTGATGTTGGTAGGAGTGTAGGGCATCCCTGTGTCATAGAGGAACTAGGGATCATCCTTCTCCAAGAGTTGCAAATTGTGGATGACAATGATCTAGAGTGTGTTCAAGGTGAAGAATCTGTAAGACCTATGTGTGCTGAATACATTGGCTTGTAGTGAATACACTTGCTTTGATGATAAAAGTTTTGAATATCACCAAAACACCTTTTTTATTAAGGTCCTGCTAGTTTTGTAAGCCCCGGCGGGAGCTTGGTTGTGCTAGTTTTGGTAAGCTCCGGCGCTAGGTTCTACTAGCTTTTGTTAGCTCCGGCTCAAGGCTCGGGTTGCTCTGGCAAGGTCCGGAACTTGACCGCATTGCTTCTGTTTTTTGTTTGCAATGTTTCGTACTTGCTTTACATCTCTGGAAAGATTGCTTAGTATTCATTTGCTAAGTTTTTGGTGCGTTTAGGTTGATATGGATGATATCGTGTTACTGTGGTTTTGCAACATGCTTATGTGAGGTTCTCACGTAAGGTGTTGTGTTCGGAACTGATGTGAGTCAAGTCAAGGACTTGGGCTCGTATGGATTGGTCGTTTATTCATGTGCAGGTGTTGCTTGAGTTCAAGACATGGCTGGTGATGGGATCCATTGGACTAGTCTCAGGGAGGAGATGAGGTTCCAACAACAAAATTTAGGAGGAATTGTGGTTGAGCTGATCAGGAGGTTGCGCAGCATGATTGAATCAAGAACAATGCATGTGAAAGTATCGTGGACGTCATTGGAAGATGTTTGCACGTGTGCAAGGAGTGCATGGATGTGTCTACATGGTTCCGAGATGTGATGAAGACATGTGGATGTAAAGAGTTGGTCGGAAAGGTCCAACCGACTAGGTTATGGACTTTGGCTACGACTAAGTCGGGTTTGACTCAAATATGGAAAGATTTGAGTTGGTTATGATAGGATTTCGTGTGGGTCACGAATTTGAGTTGTTTAGGAATGTGGGATACGTTCCTAAGGTGTTTGGAAGTCTTAAGATTGCTTCTATCGGCATATAGAAGAATCCTAAGCAGTTATGGAAAGTTACGATTCGTGAACAGAGTAGGATTAGGTTCCTGATTTGAGTTGAGTTAGCTTTTGAGCTGGTTATATAAGCAAGGGAGCCCAGAGCTCGTGGTGCACGACTTTGGGGTTGTTCCTCTTGTGTTCTATTGAATAAAATTCATAGTTTGAAGGAACTTTTATGCCTTGTTCGTCCTACTTGTTCCAGACAAGTTTTACTCGTCGAGTTTCTGGACAGCACTACCTTTCGTCGGTGGTTTTATCATAACTCGAGTTTTACTGATCCAATTGACGTTATTCTTTTTGGATTGTCTTCAAAACTTGATTATCTATCATTTGTCAAAATTTCACGGTCATTGGATTTGTGGTCTATGATCTACACGAGTTTCTTTGCAGCGATTCCAGAACTGTTTTTTTCTCGGGTAGGGCAGATTGACCTTTGTTTGATCTTTCAATCATAACTTGAGTTTTTCTCGACGGATTTGAGTGATTCTTGTTGCGTTTTCTTTGTGACTTGATTCTCTCTGATATCTATCACTTTTCTCATGGTGAAACATGTTTAGGTTAGTCTCACACACAATTTCTTTAATAGATCGTTTTTCTGCCGAAGGGGTTGGGGTTTAATTGTTTCCGCTGCGTAAGATTTTTAAATCTACCATTCACCGCCCCCTCTGGTAGCTTTTCACGTGCTCTTCGATCCTACAATTGGTATCAGAGCCACGGTGCTCTAATATTTGTGATTTGTGCGTGTTTTTGACTAATCATCATGGAGAAGTACTCTGCCAAACCTTGTGTTTGCTGGTATTGATTTTCAGGTTTGGAAGGCACGCATGGAGGCTTTAATCCATGCACAAGGCTTTGCAATATGGGAGAAGGTATACAAGCCTTACGAAGTGCCATCAAATGATCATATTACATCTACAAATTTGAGAGATGTCGACAACAACAACAAGGCTCGGAACTTGATCATACAAGGATTAACACAAAGCGACTTCGACCGTGTTGCACACCTCCAATCTGCATACAATGTGTGAAAAGCACTTTGTGACTACCACAAAGGATCCAACACGATCAAAGAGGTAAGGCAAGACATGTTAAAGAAAGAATACATGCGCTTTAAGATGCAACCCGATGAGTCTATTGATGACCTTTTTGCCCGCTTTAATAAGATTCTCAGCAACTTGCGTAGTGTCAATGTTAATTTTTTCAGATGCTGAAAATGCTAGGCAATTGCTAAGTGCATTACATATGTCAATTTGGGAGACGAAAGTCACATCTATTCGTGAATCTACTGTCATGAGTTCACTTACTTTAGATGTGCTATATTCCAAGTTAAAAACTCATGAAATTGACATAATCTCATGTAAGAACCCCAACAAGTCTATTGCTTTTGTTTCTCAACGTGACATGCCTAGTTCTGGTCAAACATCATCTTGTGGTACACTTGCTTTGCTGTCCTCTCTAACCCTTGAACATATTGAGGAGTTTCCAGAGGAGGAGCTAGCACTCATCTCTACCCGGTTCTCAAAAGCATTGCAAAATGTGGGAACTAGAAGGAGAGGAAGCTCCGGACCTCAACGATGCTTTGAATGTGGTTAGACAGGACATTTTCGTTCAGATTGCCCTAACCTTTCAGGTCCTACTTCTCGAGATGAAAAGAAAACAAGAACGAAGCACTCCTCCACTAAAGATACGAAGAAAAAGAAGGGTTTTACAGGACGTCAAATGGTGAGCAGTTTTATCTCAGCACTCCAAGAACTTGGCTCAAGCGACGTGGACATTGGAAGTGATGAAGATGAAGATGATTTGGCAAACTTGTGCTTCATGGCGGGCAAGTCAAGATCAAGCATCGAGGAGGCAGAACACAACAGCGACAATGAAGAGGTATGTCCTACTTGCGAAGAAATGTGTGATGCTATTTCTCGTGCCACTATTATTGTTAAGAAAAAGGACAAAAAGCTTAGGGATAGTGCTGCTAAAATTGAATCACTAGAATCTGAAATCAACCATCTAAAAACTTTGATTCCTAGTGATGATGCATGTCCCTCATGTAATTTAATATATGAACAATTGTCCACATTAAGAAGTGCGCACACCACCACACTTGATAAACTTGAGTTAGAAATTGAAAAGAACAAAGAGCTTGCTGCACTTAATGATAAAAACTTGAAAGATGCTAGTTGTTCTACAATTGATTTGCATTGTTCTAGTTGTGATGATCTTGATAAGAAACTATAGGATGCTATGAATGAAATATCTATATTGGACAATGCTTTACGTTCTCATGAAGTTAAATTTTGTTCCAATTGCAAACTAAAAGGAAAAACTTCATGTGAAAATTGTCTGGATCTGTCCAATAAATTTGATAACATGCATAGGACATTAGATTAGTTTTGTAATGGGAATAAGAACTTAAACTTACTGCTGAATTCATTCAAGTCTTGCAATGATAAAACTGGTTTAGGTTTTGATTCTCATGCTCATGCTAAGGCACATCCACCTAAAATTGTAAAGTTATTAGGAAGTGGTTTGATTCAAACAGTTCCTAAACAAAAAGAAGTGGTTTTCAAATCTGCAGGAGTATTGTCTCATTCGGTTTCAAATAAAAATGTTGTTTGCTCATCTAGACATGAACACAAAGTTAAATTTCATTGTACCTACTGTGGTAGAGATGGTCATGTCATAGATTTTTGTTATAGACTAGCTAAACAACAGGAAAGGGAAAGAATGGTTGCTAGATCTCATAACTTTCATGCAAAATTTGCTGCACATATTGAACCGAATGTACAACCTGCTGTTTTGAATCAAAAACATTCAAAGTTTACCTCGGGACCTTCTGTTTTTGCCTCCGGAGCTACTGATTTTTGTGCTACACAAGTAACACCTTATAGGTCAGTAGTTAAGAATAAAAAATCTCAAACTTTGACTCATAAACCTGCTATTTTGTCTCAGCTTTCGCGTGTTTTTCCTGCTGCACATCGCGTGACTCAGTATTGAATTCCTAAATGCCTTTTGACTAACCTCACAGTATTGAGTCATCGACGTATTGTGCTTCTATGTAGGTTACACGTTTGAGGAATGAGAACATTTGGATTGTGGATTCAGGTTGCTCACGCCACATGACCAGTAACAAAGATTGGTTCTCCTCCCTCTCTTTTGTGTCATGTGTAGAGAATGTTACTTTTGCCGATAATTCTTCAACTCTTATAATTGCTAAGGGTTCGGTTAGAGTAAATGATCACTACACTTTGAAGGATGTGGCACTTGTCAAAATTTGAAATACAACTTGCTTTCTGTTTCACAATTGCTAGATGAAAATCTGGAAATTATTTTCAATAAAAATTGCTGCAAAATTGTCAGTTCAAATAGTGAGCTTATTTTTAACATGTCTCGGTTTGGAAGAGTTTTTAAAGCTGATTTTGATATGTCTTCCTCTAAGCATAGGTTTCTAGTTGCTAATGATTCAAAGGACCTATATTTTTGGCATCGTAGACTTGGTCACGTAGGCTTTGATCACCTAACGCGTGTTAGTGCTCTTGATCGGATACGTGGGCTGCCTAAGATTAAAGGGGACAAAGAAATTGTGTGCTCTTCTTGTAGATATGCTAAGATGATTGCAGGTTCACATACTCCTCTCACAATGATCATGACAACTGAACCATGTCAACTTTTGCATCTTGACACCGTAGGACCTTCACGTGTTCAATCCTTCGGAGGTAAATGGTATGTACTTGTGATTGTTGATGATTATTCTAGATACTCTTGGGTTTACTTTATGGCATCTAAGAATGAAGCTTTTAGTCACTTTAGAACATTATTTCTTAGATTATCAATTGATCACCCAGGATCTTTAAAAGCAATTAGAAGTGATAACGGAACTGAATTTAAAAATCAATCTTTTGATCACTTTTGTGCTGAAAATAGAATAGATCATCAATTTTCTTCACCATATGTACCTCAACAAAATGGTATTGTAAAAAGAAAGAACAGAACCTTAGTTGAGATGGCTAGGACTATGCTTGATGAATATCAAACTCCTAGGAAATTTTTGGTTAATGCGTTAGCAACCGCTTGTTATGTCTCAAATCGTGTTTTCTTGCTTGCTAAGCTAGGTAAAACACCATATGAGCTCCGGTTTGGACATAGGCCTAGTGTTACACACTTTCGGGTCTTTGATTGCAAATACTTTGTTAAGAAACATGGTAATCTTGATAAATTTGAACCTAGATCCATTGATGGCATGTTTCTTGGTTATCCTTCCCATACTAGAGGCTACCGTGTGCTTTTACTTGACACTAACAAAATTGTGGAGACTTGTGAAGTGTCTTTTGATGAAGCTAGCCCAGGTACTAGCTCAAACATTGCAGGTCCAAATCCATATCCGCAGGGGGGGAGCATTTTCGTTGAAGATGAGGAAGAGGTGGAACCGCTGCCCGAAAATTCAGCAGCTAATGACATTGTTCGAGCTCCTGATATTGATCCACAGCCAGCACCGACGACCACCATTGCTGGTCCAGATCCTCCTCAAGTCACAAGCTCATCGATTTGTGATGAACATGAAGAAGAAGAAGAAGCTTGTGAAGTGTCCACTCCCCTCTGTGTTCTCAAAATTCATCCTCCAGAACAAATTATTGGAAGCTTGCACGAACGAGTTACACGGTCCAGGTTTTGCGATCCAAACTCTCATGCTCATTCTGCTTTTGTTGCTTCTTTTAAACCCAAAGATATATCACATGCACTCACTAATAAATCTTGGATTATTGCCATGCATGAAGAGTTAGAAAATTTTGAAAGAAATAATGTTTGGAAACTTGTACCTCCACCTCAAGGTCACACTTTAATTGGAACTAAATGGGTATTCAAAAATAAACAAAGTGAGGATGGGGTTGTGATTAGGAATAAGTCTAGGTTGGTTGCTCAAGGTTTCACTCAAGTTGAAGGTCTAGATTTTGATGAAACTTTTGCTCCTATTGCTAGATTAGAAGCCATAAGAATTTTGTTAGCTTTTGCTGCATCTAAAGGTTTTAAGCTATACCAAATGGATGTTAAAAGTGCTTTTCTAAATGGATACATAGATGAGGAGGTTTATGTCAAACAACCACCAGGTTTTAAAATCCAGATTTTCCTAATCATGTTTATAAACTGTCCAATGCCTTGTACGGTCTCAAACAAGCCCCTAGAACATGGTATGATAGGTTAAAAACGTTCTTACTTGAAAAAAGGGTTTACCATGGGCAAGGTTGATAAAACTCTTTTTGTGCTTAAGCATGGCAATGACTCATTATTTGTTCAAGTGTATGTGGATGATATTATCTTTGGTTGTGCTTCTCATGATCTTGTGTCCAAGTTTTCAGCAATGATGAGTTCCGAATTTGAAATGAGTATGATGGGTGAACTCACTTACTTTTTGGGGCTGCAAATCAAGCAAACTAAGGAGGGTACCTTTGTGCATCAAACAAAGTATTCAAAAGATCTCCTAAGGCGCTTCAACATGGACAAAAGCAAGCCTCTTCAGACACCAATGGGAACAGCAACAACACTTGAACTTGATGAAGATGGTGAACCCGTGAATCAAAAAGAATATAGAAGCATGATCGGATCACTTTTGTACCTCATGGCATCAAGACCAGACATACAATTCAGCGTATGTCTTTGTGCACGGTTTCAAGCCTCCCCACGTGCTTCACATCGTCAAGACGTCAAAAGGATTCTCAGGTACTTACACGGAACTCAAGAATTTGGAATTTTTCTTCCTTCTTCCTCAACCGTTACCTTGAAAGCTTTTTCGGATGCTGATTTTGGGGGTTGTAGGATTGATAGGAAAAGTACTTCCGGTGCTTGTCATTTTCTTGGTAATTCTCTTGTTGCTTGGTCCTCTAGAAAACAAAATTCAGTTGCACAATCCACAACCGAATCAGAATATGTAGCTGCTGCTAGTGCTTGCTCTCAAATTCTTTAGATTGTTCAAACACTTAAGGACTATGGGGTTGATCTAGATGGTGTTCTACTCTTCTGTGATAACACTAGTGCCATTTGCATTGCCAAAAACCCCGTGCAACATTCTAGAACTAAGCACATTGACATTAGGTATCACTTTCTCTGAGATAATGTTGAAAAAGGAAACATTGTGCTTCACCATGTAGATACCAACAACAATTGGCTGACATTTTTACAAAACCTTTGGATTTCACTCGTTTTTGTTACATTCGTAGTGAAATAGGGGTTATGCATCCTCATGGCTTAAATTGAGGGGGGGGGGGGGTTGAAACTTGGGAAGTCTATATGTGAATCTGAAATTAACATAATATGGGCATAGTATTTCATACATATATGACTTTGTGATTCCTTTTACATGCTGAAAGTTCTTACTACATTACTCGTGTTATACATTTTGTAGTTTTTGCCATGTCTAGTAATTGGAATAATTACTTACACTAAAACTGGTCATGGTCGAACTTTCTTCCTGTTTTGAACTTGTTACATGTTCACAAGTGCTTTTAATCATTAAGAATTAATCAAGTAATCAACTCACATGTTGAGTGTTTATGAATAAATATAAATTGAGAAAAGATCAAGAGAATATTCATGCATCGCACTTCTTCTTTTGAGATGGCTTATCATTGCACTTAGATATGAACTTGGAAGAAGTTGTGTATGACTAAAACCATGTCCTTAAGCTTTTGATTATCAAATGACATAGGCTTGGCTTGGTTGGTTAGAATAAGGCAGATATGCATAAATCTCTTGCAAATATCATATGATCTAAATTTATGCTTTGAAAAATAATAAAATGCAGCAACTAGTGTCATGCTTTCAGGTTTTGAAATAGTTAAGTTTGTGAGATCATGACTTGCTTAAATTGAAAATTACATTTGATCTCTAGCATGGCTTACACTACTTTATGTATCTCATTGATGTGATAATGTAAGGTACTTGATAGTATGACTTGGATGAGCTTTGTTTATATGTATATGTTATAATATGCTCATAATAACTAAAGGGGGAGAGATAATTTGTTTATATGCTCATGACTTGCTGAATACATTGTCAAAGGGGGAAGATAAGCATGAAGAGAAAGAGAATATGTGCATAAGGAGAGATAATATGGGATATTTTTTGGATTTTCTTCTCATTTTACTTTTGATTTACAAAGGGGGAGAAATTGCCTTCAAAACTTTTATGTGAATATGCCAATGTTTGGATTTTAAATGGTGTTGCCAATGCATTCATCAAGGGGGAAATTGTAAGACCTATGTGTGCTGAATACAATACTTGTAGTGAATACACTTGCTTTGACGATAAAAGTTTTGAATATCACCAAAACACCTTTTTTATTAAAGTCCTGCTAGTTTTGTCAGCCCTGGCAGGAACTTGGTTGTGCTAGTTTTGGTAAGCTCCGGCGCTAGGTTCTACTAGCTTTTGTTAGCTCCGGCTCAAGGTCCGGGTTGCTCTGGCAAGGTTCGGAACTTGACCGCATTGCTTCTATTTTTCATTTGCAATGTTTCGTACTTGCTTTACATCTCTAGAAAGATTTCTTAGTATTCATTTGCTAAGTTTTTGGTGTGTTTTGGTTGATATGGATGATATAGTGTTACTGTGGTTTTGCAACATGCTTATGTGTGGTTCTCACGTATGGTGTTGTGTTCGGAACTGATGTGAGTCAAGTCAAGGACTTGGGCTCGTATGGATTGGTTGTTTATTCATGTGCAGGTGCTTGAGTTCAAGACATGGCTGGTGATGGGATCCATTGGACTAGTCTCAGGGAGGAGATGAGGTTTCAACAACCAAATTTAGGAGGAATTGTGGTTGAGCTGATCAGGAGGTTGCGCAGCATGATTGAATCAAGACAATGCATGTGAGGGTATCGTGGACGTCATTGGAAGATGTTTGCACATGTGCATGGAGTGCATGGACGTGGCTACATGGTTCCGAGACGTGATGAAGACATGTGGACGTAAAGAGTTAGTCGGAAAGGTCCAACCGACTAGGTTATGGATTTTGGCTACGGCTAAGTCGGGTTTGACTCAAATATGGAAATATTTGAATTGGTTATGATAGGATTTCGTGTGGGTCACGAATTTGAGTTGTTTAGGAATGTGGGATACGTTCCTAAGGTGTTTGGAAGTGTGAAGATTGCTTCTATCTGCGTATAGAAGAATCTTAAGCAGTTATGGAAAGTTATGATTCGTGAACAGAGTAGGATTAGGTTCCTGATTTGAGTTGAGTTAGCTTTCGAGCTGGTTATATAAGCAAGGGAGCCCAGAGCTCGTGGTGCACGATTTTGGGGATGTTCCTCTTGTGTTCTATTGAATAAAATTCATAGTTTGAAGGAACTTTTGTGCCTTGTTCGTCCAACTTGTTCCAGACAAGTTTTACTTGTTGAGTTTCTGGACAGCACTACCTTTCGTCGGTGGTTTTATCATAACTCGAGTTTTACTGATCCAATTGACGTGATTCTTTTTGGGTTGTCTTCACAACATGATTATATATCATCTGTCAAAATTTCACGGTCATTGCATCTGTGGTCTATGATATACACGAGTTTCTTTGCAGCGATTCCAGAACTGTTTTTTTTTTCGGGTAGGGCAGATTGACCTTTGTTTGATCTTTTGATCATAACTTGAGTTTTTCTATACGGATTTGAGTGATTCTTGTTGTGTTGTCTTCGTGACTTGATTCTCTCTGATATCTATGACTTTTGTCACGGTGAAATACGTTTAGATTAGTCTCACACACAATTTCTTTAACAGATCATTTTTCTGTCGAAGTGGTTGGGGTTTAATTGTTTCCGCTGCGTAAGATTTTTAAATCTACCATTCAGCCCCCCTCTGGTAGCTTTTTACGTGCTCTTCGATCCTACAGAATCCTTGCAAACTCATCATAAGTAACACTATACTTGGAACCATGAGTCATCCAAGTAAGACTATCTCCATCACCCCGAGCAAAGTAGAGCGTAGAGTAGAATCGGGTGATGATCTCATTGTTCCAGTCATTCTTAAAGGAAAACAGTTCCTTCAGACCATGCCTCTCCAGGGCCTCAACCACATTACGAAAGGCAGGATACTTCTTCGACTGCATGTATCCAATGTTCACCCATTGACTCTTCACAACGGGTTTCTTCATCTTCACATGCTCGTAGTAGTCGGCATGGAAGTTGCTCCAAAAGCTTGGGTCTGAGCATTGCCGAGGTTGATTATACACATTAATCTTCCTGAAGCTATTGGCAAGCTCACCCCCTTTTCCAGTGAAGTCCTCACTCGAACGCTGCCTGTTGCGGTGACTTGGGTTTTTCATTTTCAGGGGCCCAATAGGACTACTAGCAAGTCCCTTCCCTTTGTTGAGAGCCCTCTTTGGCCCCGAGGAGCTCTCGGCAGCTTTTCCTTGGGCCTTCTTGACAACCACCTTCCTCTTCTTAGGCAAATTGTTGTCGGAGGGTGGAGAGTGGACATTGACATCATGTCTTTTCTTCATGTACCTCTCCTTGGCTCTCCTCGCTTTTTCATGTTCAACTTCTTCATCAACGTGGAAAGAACTGTCATCTGAGCTTGAAGACATCGTGCCTAATAAGGAGTTCATGGATTAGATAAGAATGAACCAAGGATCGAGGTCAAATTAGGGATTCAGATGTCAGAGACCGGACTTGTCCGGGTTCAGAGTGCGGACTTGTCCGGCGTACCAGACTTGTCCGTATCTGAGCGCCGGACTAGTCTGGCCTGGCAAGAACCCTAATGATTTCCTTGAATTCCAAAACTTCTATCTAAGGATACAAAATGACATGAAGGTGGTAGGAATACATCTATGAAGCCAATGTACAACCTTGGAATCAAAGGAAACGAGCTAGAATGAGAAAGTTGGGATTTTGGTTTTAGGGTGAATTTTACTGAGATTTGAAGATTCGAGTTGAAGAAACTTGAATCTGTCCGGAGGGGAGGATCAACTCGTCGAGGAGAGGATTCCCCACGGAGAAAACATGATTTTTGAGGGCTCAACTCGAAGGTCTCTTCGGGGGGCTAGGGTATAGGAGAGAAGAGGAGAGGTGAGGGAGAGCAAGTGGAGGGAGGTTTGAAATTTTGATTTGGGCCGGCCAGCTGCTTATATACGCGGCCGACCGGACTAGTCCGGTCAAGGGACGGACTAGTCCGGTGCCCCTGGAAAACCTAGGAGTGAGAGACTGTCCGGACTAGTCCGGTGGCAAACCTGACTAGTCCAGTGCCCCTCGAAAACCTAAGTATTTTGAGATAATTAATAGTGATCCAAGGACAAGTTTTGCAAATAATCTTGGTAATTATGACCAGAAGGCAATCAACAATGAAAAGTGGTCATAAACTGCAAGATTTCTTCATTAAAAATAGTTTCCTTAGAAGAAAAAGAGGTGAGGAGCAGTTTTTAACAATAAAATGCAATGTTTGAAGTTTCAACCAGGTATGCAACGTTTCAAGCCACATTTAGAGAGTCAAGAATATTAAGTTCATTTCTAAGCTCACAAAACCTTTTCTCATCTAATGGTTTGGTGAAAATATCCGCAAGTTGTTTTTCAGTCCTAGCATGTGAAATAGCAATGTCACCTTTTAATGAATGATCTCTAAGAAAATGATGAAGGATATCTATGTGCTTAGTTCTTGAGTGCTCTACAGGGTTGCGTGCAATTCTTATGGCACTTTCATTATCATATAGAAGCGGGATATGTCTAAGATTGTAGCCGTAGTCCCTAAGAGTCTGTCGCATCCAAAGTAGTTGTGCGCAACAACTACCGGCTGCAACATAATCCGCTTCCGCTGTGGAAAGAGCAATGGAGTTTTGGTTTTTAGAGGACCAAGAAACTAGGGACCTACCAAGAAACTGACAAGTCCCTGACGTGCTCTTTCTATCGACTTTGCATCCTGCATAGTCGGCGTCGGAATACCCTATCAAGTTAAACTTGGATCCTTTGGGATACCAAAGGCCCAAGTTGGGTGTGTGCACAAGATACCTTAGGATTCTTTTTACAGCAATTAAGTGACACTCTTTGGGTGCGGCTTGAAACCTTGCACACAAGCAAACACTAAGCATAATATCTGGCCTAGATGCACATAAATAAAGTAAGGAGCCGATCATGGACCGATATACCTTCTGGTCCACATTTGGACCGTCTTCATTGAGGTCGAGATGTCCATTAATGGCCATGGGTGTCTTGATGGGCTTGGCTTTGTCCATATTGAATTTCTTGAGAATGTCCTGTGTATATTTGATTTGGCTTATAAATGTACCTTCTCTTAGTTGCTTCACTTGGAATCCCAAGAAGAACTTCAATTCGCCCATCATTGACATCTCGAACCTATCTGTCATAATTTTGCTAAATTCTTCACAGAAAGATTTGTTAGTGGATCCAAAGATAATGTCATCAACATAAATTTGACATACGAATAGATGATCATCACAATGTTTAGTGAAAAGTGTATAGTTAGCTTTACCAATTTTGAATCCTAAGTCAGAAAATCCCTAAGGCACTCGTACCAAGCTCGAGGAGCTTGTTTGAGGCCATAGAGAGCCTTACGCAGTTTGTAGACATGATCGGGATACTCTTGTTCTTCAAATCCTGGTGGCTGCTCTACATAAACTTCCTCCTTGACTGGACCATTCAAGAAAGCGCTTTTGACGTCCATTTTATATAGCTTAAAATTATGGTGAGTAGTATATGCCAATAAAATACGAATGGACTCAAGTCTAGCTACAGGAGCGAAAGTTTCATCGAAGTCCAAACCTTTGACCTGAGAATAACCTTTGGCCACCAATCTCTCTTTATTTCTCGTTACTACTCCATGTTCATCTTGCTTGTTCTGAAAGACCCATTTGGTTCCAACGATGTTCGCCTTTGGTCTCTCCACCAGCTCCCACACTTCATTTCTTTTGAAGTTGTTCAACTCCTCTTGCATTGCCATCACCCAGTCTGGATCCCTTATGGCTTCTTCTACCCTGTATGATTCCAGAAAAGACACAAAAGAATATTATTCATAGAAATTTGCAACTCGAGATCTAGTAGTTACTCCCTTGGCAATATCTCCAATGATATTATTGACATGATGGTCTCTTTGCACGCTCTGATGTACTCTTGGATGTGGAACTTGTGTAGTTGCTTGTTCTTCATTATCTTCATGTGCATTGTCTCCCCCTAGATCATTGCTTCCATGATTGTCTTGATCTTCTTGATCTTCCTTATCTTGATCTTGTGAAAGAGCCCCCCCTTGATCATTGCCTCCGTGTTGAAGTTCATCTTGTGCATTTGAGTCGAATGTTCGCTCTTGTGGTAAGATATCACCAAGTGCCATTTTCTTCAGTGCTTCGTATGGAGCTTCCTCTTTATCTAGCACACATTTATCAACTTGCTCCACTTGTGAGCCGTTAAATTAATCGAACACTACGTCACGTGCTACTTCAACAAGGCCTGACACCTTGTTGAAGACACGATAGGCGTAGGCATTCAATTCATAACCGAGCAAGAACCCTTCATCTGACTTTGAAGCGAACTTCGAGGCCCTCATTTTCTTGTTCAGAATAAAACATTTACAACCAAATACTTTGAAATAAGAAACATTAGGCTTTTTACCGGTAAGGAGCTCATATAGAGTTTTCTTCAGTAGTCGGTGGAGGTACAGCTGATTCGTGGCATGACAAGCGGTGTTCACCGCTTCTGCCCAAAATCGATCTGATGTCTTGTATTCATCCAACATAGTTCCTGCCATTTCGATCAATGTTCTGTTCTTCCTTTCGGACACTCCTTTTTGTTGAGGGGAGTAGGGTGCCGAGAACTCATGCTTTATTCTTTCATCATCGAGATACTATACAACTTGGAGGTTCTTGAATTCCGTCCCGTTGTCACTTCTGATGTTCTTTATGGTTGATGAGAATTCATTCTAAGCTCTTTTTAGAAACTTCTTGAGGATTCCCTGAGTTTCTAATTTATCATACAAGAAAAATAACCAGGTAAATCTTGAAAAGTCATCAACAATTACTAAACCATATTTGTTACCGCCGATGCTGATGTACGAAATTGGACCAAAGAGATCCATGTGGAGGAGTTCCAGCGGTCTTGCGGTAGTCATCACATTCTTGGCGGGGTGTGGTGCTCTGACTTGTTTTCCTGCTTGACAAGCACTGCACGGCCTGTCTTTTTCAAAAACCACATCCTTAATACCACGTATGTGACCACCTTTTAGAAGTTTCTGCAGATTTCTCATCCCAACATGGGGTAGCCGTCTATGCCACAGCCATCCCATGTTGGTCTTAGCAACCAAGCAAGTGTTGAGTTCGACTTTATCTTTGTTGAAGTCAACAAGATAAAGCTTGCCCTTCAACATTCCCTTGAATGCAATCGAGCAATCGCTTCTTCTAAAAACGGTCACACCCTCATTAGTGAATAAATAGTTGTAACCTTTGTCGCATAGTTGAGATATTGACAAAAGGTTATAATCTAGAGAATCTACATGTAAAACATTAGATAAGGTGTGTTGAGAGTATATTTCAATGTTACTGCTACCAAGGACATTTCCTTGGCTGTTGTCTCCGAAGTATATGCCTTCACTTGGATCCTTGTTATCTTCGTACTCCACAAACATACCTCTCTCTCCGGTCATGTTATTTGTGCATCCGCTATCTAGCACCAATTTAGATCCACCGAAGGAGTAAGCTTGCAAAAAAGAATTATTCTTTGGTTTTAGGTACCCAAGCTTGCTTGGGTCCTCTCAGGTTAGTCACAAGAGTCTTGGGCACCCACACACAAGTTTTCAAGTTCTTGTGGCGTGGCCCTATATATTTAGCAATGACTTTTCCATGTTTGACTTTCATAAGGACATAGGAAGCATCAAATGTACGAAACAATATTTGTAAATCAGATTCATGGGATTTTTCCTTAACAAAGAAAATTCTATTCTTAGCATGATTAGGAGTAGACATGTGTTTGTTCCTTTCAAAACCAAGGCCATCTTTGACATTAGGAGGTCTAGTGACCATATATGCACTGCGTGCATATTTGATCTTCTCCTTATCAAAGATGCCGCTCAGAGAAGCATGCAAATTATGAGAAGTTGAAGTATTAGAAGTAACATTCTTCTTACTAGAGCAAGTGCAAGTTTCGATTGTTGTCGAACTCATATCTTTGGAGGAAGAGCTTTTGGAGGAAGAGGAGTCACTTTGCTTGAGTGACTCAACTTGCACCTCAAGGATCTTATTAACTTTCGACAAGTTAGCAAGTTCTTCCTTGATTGCAATATTTGAGTCCTCTAGCTTTGAGTAAGTTTCCTTACTCAAGGCTAGCTCAACTTCAAGCGACTCATTCTTCTCTCTTTCAAGCTCGAGAAGCTTTTCAACTTCTTGATATCTCTTCCTTTCACGGATGAGCATATCTTCTTGTCGGTTAAGAAGTTCCTCCTTTTCAAAGATTTCATTCGACAACATTTCCATTTTCTTTAAAGCAATTTTGCTTAGTCCTCTAAACATTTCTTGATTATCACTAGAGCTATCGAAGTCATCGATAGATGAATTTAGCGTAGGAGGAGTGAGGTACCTTTTTCTTGCCTTCCTTAGCCATAAGGCAAGTGTGGTTGTTCATATCTCGTCCTCCCATGTTTGGAAAGAGTGTGGCTTTCATAGTAGGTTTCTTGACTGCGATAGTGGCTATCTCTTCTTCTTCATTAGAGGAGGACTCGTCATTTGAGTCCCACACCTTGCCAATGTGAGCTTGATGGGCTTGTCTTCTTTTTCTGAAAATTTTCTTTTCTTGAGGTCTTGTTTCCTTCTTCCTTTTATTTTCTTCATAGGGGCAGTCCACCATGAAGTGACCATACTCTCCGCAGTTGTAGCAAGTGCGTCGAGCCTTGGATTTTCCTTTATCCTTGCTTTTGCCTTCATTTGAATTGTTGCCGTGTCTTCTTTTCATCATGCGTTTGAACTTCTTGATAGATGCTCTCGTCGCTTGTATGCCCATCGTCTTGGTCTTCACGAGTTTCTTTGAGTTTGGGTCTGCACGTTGCTTTGAGAGCAACTTCCTTCTTTTTGGAAGAGGTGAGTTCGACTAAGTCTTTGACGTATTGAGCCTCTTTCTCCATCATTTCGTGATTTATGATCTTCCCCAATAACTCATCCGGAGTCATTTTGTGAAATTCGGGGCTTTCTCTAATCATTGAGAAGAGTGTGACATTTCTTGGCATGAAGGCTCTAATCATTCTTTTGACCACCTCATGATCCGTCCATTTCTTACTTCCATAGGCACGAATTTTGTTGATGAGTGCCTTCATCCAGTTGTACATGTCTTGAGGTGATTCGCCTTCTTCAATAGCAAATCTCTCCAACTCTCCTTCAAGCATCTCAATTTTAGCTTCACGAACCGACCTATTTCCTTCGTGAGCTGTCTTAAGTGTATCCCAGATTTCTTTTGCACTTTCTAAACCATTGATCTTGGTGAATTCTTCTCTACTTAGTGATCATGTGATCACGGCGACGGCTTGTGCGTTTTTGTGAATCTCTTGTTATTGTTCTGGAGTGAGTTCCTCATCTGTGTCCGGATATCTATACCAGTGCAAACAATGTGCCACAGACTAGGATTCAGGGATATTAGATGCATCTTCATGTTTTACTTCTACATGGTGTAGTCACTTCCGTCAAACTGTGGCGGCTTTCCCATAGGAATGGAGAGATAGTGATTGTTTCAATTGAGACGGTTGTAGTTGTAAGGATGTCGGGAGTAGTCGTGATGACCACTCCCCGTCGTCTTCTCTTCTTCTTTTCCTTTTTGTCCTAGCAGTTTCTTTCTTAGGAGTGCCTTTAGTTGTCGCACTTATTCATCATCATGTGGGCTTTCCTTCAGCACATCAAAGGCTTTAGCTTCTTGTTCCTCCTCATTGATGTTCATCTTCGAGATATCGTTGTTCTTCTCAGAGGCCATTGATCTCTCCGAGATGTGAGTCTCGTTGGTGGAGAACCTTGCTCTGATACCAATCGAACGTGGCCTAGAGGGGGGGTGAATAGGCCTTTTGAATTTCCTGCACACTTAATAGAGTCATCAAAAACTTAATTGACCGGACTAGTCCGGTTGTGTGGGCGGACTAGTCCGGTGTGCTGAAATATGTGAATTGATTAAGTGTTGTTTGGGAACTAGGTTCTTTTAGCAGCGGAAATGAGAACAACAAATTCTTTGATTTAAGATTAGTGTATGAATGCACATGAAGACTTATGAGCAACTTAAATGGTTGTTTAGCAATCAAGTGATCTAGTGAACAAAACGTAAAGTAAATGAGGCACAAGAGACAAGCAAATTTTTACCGAGGCTCGATCTCACCACAAGATCTACGTCCTCGTTCAGGAAGCTCACACGGAGCCGGGTCTCCAACCCTTTCCCTCTTCAAGTCACCACAAAGGCCGACTTGATTCCACTATCACGGGTAATCACCGAGTTTGTAGGGCAACCTCACACGTTGAGGGCTCCCACGAGAATTACAACGAAATAGGCGATCAAATACACTTGAAATTATTACAATGCAGATTATAAGTGTAGAAAGATCAAACTCCAAGAGCTCGCAATGAAGGAACGATGATCTCCCAATCCCGAATCCAAGTGTTCAAATGATTTGACTCCTTTTTGCACCTTAGATGTGTGGGGAGATGTGTTTTAGGCTCTTGGGACAAAGTGGCGGCACTAGGGTTTGTGTTTTCAGTAGTATTTGACGTGTGTGTCCTTTGGAAGGCCATGGATTCTCTATTTATATGGTTTCCAAAAAGTTACCGTTGAAAAACCCTAACACCGGACTAGTCCGGTGCAAGTCTGGACTTGTCCGGTCACAGTGTAACTCGAAGTCCAGAAAGTCTAGCGGACTAGTCCGGTCCAAGCTCGGACTAGTCCGGTGCTGTGTGAAGGTGGACTTCAGAAAGTTCAACGTACTAGTCCGTGGACTAGTCCGGTCTCCACAGATGGGAGCGGACTAGTCTGATGGACACACGGACTAGTCTGGTCTCCTAAGAGGGGAGACTCCAAAAAGTGTAACAGACTAGTCCGGTCCATGATCAGACTAGTCTGGTGCATTGTGAAAGTTAGGTTGATTTTAAAGCCCTTACCCCTGCGCAAAGTCGTGAGCTCTTGGAGTGTGTCTTTCATACACTCCCTATACATTTAAAATCTAATTTGTTCTTCCAAGGTCCATCAAAGTATCCCTCTTTGGACACCACTCCATTTTTCACCTTTTTGTGTGCACCGAGCTGTTTCACTTTGTTTGTCCTGCAATCATCTCAATAGTTTCATTAGGATCTCATATGTTTGTCATCAATTAGCCAAAACCCACAAGGGATATCCTTGATGCACTTACAGAAAGCTTTACCTTGTTGACTTCAACAAATATAAAGTTGAACTTGACACATGCTTGATTGCAAAGACCGGCATGGGTTGGCTGTGGCATAGATGGCTAGCGCATGTTGGTATGAGGAATCTTCAAAAACTCCTCAAGGGCCATCACATCCAAGGTTTGAAGGATGTTGTTTTTGAGAAAGTCACACCTTGTAGCGCGTGCCAAGCCGGGAAGCAAGTTGGAGCACCTCATCCCGCTAAGAACATCATGACTACAACAAGACTGCTCGAGCTACTCCACATGGACTTATTCGGTCCAATTGCTTACATAAGCATTGGTGGTAACAAATATGGCTTAGTAGTTGTTGATGATATTTCTTGCTTCACTTGGGTTTTCTTTTTACATGATAAGTTAGAAACACAAGGAACACTCAAGAAGTTTTTCAAGCATGCTCAAAATGAGTTTTCATTGACGATCAAGAACATTCGAAGCGACAATGGCACAGAGTTCAAAAACACACAAGTTGAGGAGTATCTAGATGAAGAAGGCATAAAGCATGAATTTTTAGCACCTTAGTCCCCTCAACAAAATGGAGTGGCCAAAAGGAAGAACCGAACCCTCATAGAGATGGCGAGAACATTGCTTGATGAGTACAAGAGATCGATTTTGGGCAGAAGCGCTCAACACTGCTTGCCACGCCATAAATCGACTATCTTCATCGAATACTCAAGAAGACATCCTATGAGCTACTCACTGGTAACAAGCCTAATATTTCATATTTTTGAGTTTTTGGTTCCAAATGCTATATTTTAAACAAGAAGCCTAGAACTTCAAAGTTCACTTCGAAGTCCGATGAAGGTTTCTTGCTTGGTTATGATTCGACCTCTTACACCTATCGTGCCTTCAAAAAGACCTCCAAACTTGTTGAAGTAGCACGTGACGTAGTGTTCGATGAAACTAATGGCTCCCACAAGGAGCAAGTTGATACATGTGTGCTAGATAGAGAAGAAGCTCTTTATCAAGCATTGAGAAGAATGGCGTTAGGCGAAGTTCGACCACAAGCACCACCTCTATATATGCATGAGGAAAATGAACAACAAGAGGAGGCCAATAATCAAGGGGGAGCTTCCATACAAGATCAACGTCAAGAAGACGAAAATGATCAACAAGTCAATGAGGACAACCATCTAGGGGGAGAAGAAGATGACCATGAAGATTCAAGACAGTAAGTGCCACACCCAAGAGTACAACAATGCGTCCAAAGGGATCACCCAATCGACAACATCATCAGTGACATCCAAAAGGGAGTAACTACTAGATCTCACATAGCTAATTTTTGTGAGCATTATTCGTTTGTATCCTTTTTGGAACCGCACAGGGTTGAGGATAAATTGAAGGATCCTGATTGGGTAGTGGCCATGCAAGAAGACCTCAACAACTTCAAACGAAACGAGGTGTGAGAACTATTCAAAAGACCCAAGTCCAATGTCTTCGGCACCAAATGGGTCTTCCGCAACAAGCAAGACGAACACAGGGTGGTGACAAGGAACAAGGCACGACTTGTGGCCAACGGTTATTCACAAGTTAAAGGTTTGGATTTCGATGAGACCTTTGCTCCCGTAGCTAGACTTGAGTCTATTAGAATATTACTTGCATATGCCACTCAACATGATTTCAAGCTCTATCAAATGGATGTGAAAAATGCCTTCCTCAATAGACCAATCAAGGAGGAGGTGTATGTGGAGCAACCCCCCCGGGTTTGAAGATGAAGAGTTCCCCGACCACGTATTTAAACTGCGTAAAGCTCTCTACGGCCTCAAACAAGCTCCTAGAGCTTGGTATGAGTGTCTTAGAGATTTCTTAATTGAAAATAGTTTTAAGATTGGTAAAGAAGATTATACATTGTTTACAAAGAACTTAGACAATGATCTCTTTATTTGTCAGATTTATGTTGATGATATTATCTTTAGTTCAACTAACAAATCTTTTTGTGAGGAATTTAGTAAGATTATGACAGATAGATTTGAGATGTCTATTATGGGAGAGATAAAGTACTTATTGGGATTCCAAGTGAGGCAGCGAAAGGAAAGGATGTTAATAAGCAAAACTAAGTACACTCAAGACATACTCAAGAAGTTTGGAATGGACAAGGTGAAGCCTATAAAGACTCCCATGGAAACAAATGGCCACATGGATCTCAGTGAAGATTGACTAAATGTCAATCAAAGGGTATATTGCTCCATGATTGGATCTCTACTCTACTTATGTGCATCTAGGCCAGACATTATGTTCAGTGTATGCTTGTGTGCAAGGTTTCAAGCCAACCCAAAAGAGTGTCATTTGACAGCCGTTAAGAGAATCTTGCGGTATTTAGTTCATACACCTAACCTAGGCCTTTGGTACCCCAAAGGTCCAAATTCAATCTCATTGGTTACTCCGATGCAGATTATGTCGGATGCAAAGTAGATAGAAAAAGTACCTTCGGTACATGCCAATTTCTAGGTAGATCACTTGTTTCTTAGTGCTCCAAGAAACAAAACTCCATTGTCTTATCCACGGCCGAAGCGGAGTATGTTGCAGCCGGGAGTTGTTGTGCACAACTCCTTTGGATGCGACAAACTCTAAGGGATTACAGTTACAATATGAACCGCATTCCACTCCTTTGTGATAATGAGAGTGCTATTAAAATTGCCCATATTCCCATTGGGCACTCTAGGACCAAACACATCGACATCCGACATTACTTTTTGAGAGACCGTTCAATGAAGGGAGGTGTAGCCATTTCACATGTCAATACTGAAAAGCAACTAGCCGATATATTCACCAAACCACTTAATGAAAAATGCTTTTGCAAGCTTCAAAATAAACTAAATATCCTTGATGCTCGGAATGTGGCTTGAAATCTTGTATACCTGAATGCTATCCTCAAAGTTCATTGATTGTGTTCTAAAAATCATCTCTCTCGATTTTTCTGAAAAACTATGTCAATTACTAGATCTTGGTGAATTATGGTAATTGCTTGATTGTTGTATGCTTACTGATCATATCCATCAAGATTATTTGATTTGCTTTGCCTCCTATTTTCTTAATAAGTACCTTCGAATATATACGAATGGGCTAAGCATTTATTCCCTAGTGACCACGGACTAGTCCTTGGTTGCCCGAACTAATCCGCCCATGCAGACTAGTCTGCAGAGTGACTATAGGTCCGGACTAGTCCGCCCAACCACGGACTAGTCCGATATAGGCTCTGGAAAAGTTCGGACTAGTCCGATCATTTTCAGACAAGTCTGATTTTTCGTGTCCATAACCTTAGCTGCCGCCAAACCCTAATCTTCCTCACCCACACTTGCCTCAAGCTTTCTCTCTCCACGCTCGAGCTCCCCAAGGCGATTTGTTGATTCCTCCATCAAAACTTCGCAAGATTGGGTGGAAATTGACCTTCTTCGCGTAGGGATTGAAGACCACAGACTTGTCCGATCCTTCAACCCCTACATCTCCGCGAATCAAGATCTTTCGATAAAATCTCATCCCAAACCCTAGAAATTGCTATTTCCTTCAATGTTGATCAAGTAGCTTAGTTCCTTTCACCATATACAAGCTTGATATATTACATTGATGCTAAGCTAGTTGTACATTAGGAATCACCATTGGTCTCATAGTTAGAATTTTAGAGTTTGAATACCGGACTAGTCCGGTTCATGCACGGACAAGTCCGGTCAACCGGACTAGTCCGTGCCTGTACACCGGACTAGTCTGATTTTTCTGAACTCAACCCTAACTTCTTAATTTCTCAATGCAATTCGTTGTCATCTATTCTCATCAATACCTTGTGAAATTCATTCTCAGGACAATGTCGAGCACAAACGACGAAATCTCTGATTTTGAGGCTGAGATGGACCATGAAGTCGTGCTTCGGTCCTCGACGGGCCTAAGCAAGAAGCGCCAAGAGCGCCCATCTGTGTCGGCTACTTCTCCTCCCCATGCTCGATGGAAATTGCTCGCAGAGAAGCCTGCCTCCAAGGCTTCTGCTGGAGGGGACCCTAGCTCAGCAAGTGCCCGCCAAGCAAAAGGAAAGGGCAAAGGGATTGCAATGGGCCCGATTGGCCCCCTATAGATGTCAGCTCCAAGGGAAGGGGCCCGGGATCCCGTAGAGGAGAGATTTAATGGAAAGGGAAGCGACACGGCTGTGAAGTTCAGAAATGTTGATTGTTACAGCCGTCCCAAGCAAGCCGCTGATGGGAGGTTTTGGAGTAACTTCCATGCAGACTTTTACAAGTCTATCTATCTTCCAATGAAGACCCTCGTGGTGTGCAGCCAATGGATCGATTGGGCGCATTTTGAGAAGGGTTGCTCACCCTTTGTGGAGGTAGTAGAGGCAATTGAGAAGCATGGTTTGAAGGACCTATTTGCCTTCCAGAACAATTGGAATGATGAGGTCATCATGCAGTTCTATGCGACTTGCCACTTTGCTAGTGATGAGGAAGAACGGGTGACTTGGACGACTCACGGATCCAAATACACCATTACTTATGAAGAGTTTGCAAGATTGCTACATCTTGACACCTCCAGCAATGACAACTTGATCATTCACAACATTGGTGTCATTGAGAAGGATTGGATGAAGTTTCTCTATGAACCCAACTCAAAGTTCAATCCTCCTTCCACCAAGAACATGAAGCCTCACTTTGTGGTGCTGAACAGGGTCCTTAGGAAGACCATTGCCCCGAAGGATGGGGATACAGGAAGTGTGCAAGGCTACCTCAAGACCTTGATGAAGGTCATAAGCAAAGACAGAAAGTTTGATGTCTTTGATTACATTTGGAACGACATGGTGAACATATCCTGTACCCCAAACAGGTCATGTGGCTATGCACCTTACCTCATGTTTATGATTGAGAAGGTCACAGGGATAGAGTTCGTCAAGGATGTGGAGCACCTCCCCTTGAGGCCCCAGAAGCCTCAACAAGCAAGTGTTAGTGCTGCTACCTCTCCAGCTTCAAGTCTTGTGGCTCCAGTGAGAGCTAGTGGAGATGCTAGGGCTGCTCCCGCCACTAGGGCCCCTCCTCAAAAGGGGTCCCCAAGTGGCATCTTGAAGTACTTGTCAGCCATTTTTGCCTCTTGCAAAAAGGCTGAAGTGAAAGCCCACAAGCTAAACAAGAAAAGAAAGGCCTACATGAGATATGTCAAAGAGAATGTGAAGCAAATTTGCCAAAAACTAGAGATCGAGCCCATTTGGTCTCCAGTCATTTTTGATGACTCAGATTCGAACTTCACCGAGCTCGGGCCCTTGACTCCCCCCGAGGTTGCCTATTTTGGCATTGGGGACTCGAGTGGTTCCGTTCCTCCTCCTCCTCATCATCAGCCAGAGAATGAAGATGAAGACGATGAGAGGACCGACAGCGAGGCTTGAAGACCTTAGGTCCCTCCTCTCCTGCTTTTTGGTGTCTTGATGCCAAAGGGGGAGAGATTGAGGGGGAGTCTTAGGAGTCTTAGGTTTTAGCTGTAGGATGCAAGGAGAGCTCACTTTTGGTGTCTTTTGTCTATTTGTGGGTTGTAAGACTTATAATATGCTCTTTTGGTACTATTGGTCTTGTGATTCAATGTTTTGAACTGCTTGTGGTGATATTGATGAAATCTATGATCTTGCTCTAAGAATGACATATATGCTTGTTGTTAACATGATGATGTCCATTATGTCATTCTCATCATGATTATTGTTTCTATACACCTAGTTCTACATCCCACCATAAAGAGTGCACATATGGATCATGTTTTCATTGCTTAATATGTTTTAAACTCATATGTGTACACTTTATGAAAATCTCAACTTTTATCACATTTGTGAAATCTCAATTTGTTGTCATCAATCAACAAAAAGGGGGAGATTGAAAGTGCATCTTGGAATCCCTTGTGGGTTTTGGTTGATTTATGACAAGCAAATGAGATCCTAACCACCTTGTTGATATGAGCACAGGTTCTAATGAGAAAATGAGTAAAGTGCCAAAAAGAAAGGAGAATGAGGAGCAACACGGAAAAGAGCTCAAGAAACAAGTGTAGTAGATCATTTTGTATGGAGTGTGTTAAGGAAACACACCCCAAGAGCTCAAGCACAAATAATCTCACACATTGCACAAATTAATACAGGACCGGACTAGTCCGACTGACTCCGGACTAGTTCGATATCTTTGTGCACAAGATCGGACAAGTTCTCACAATACGGACATATCCTCACAGTCCAGTTTTTCACTGACCGGCCTAGTCCAATATCTCCACGGACTAGTCCGATATCTCTCTAACTAGAATCGGACTAGTCCTCCCCAGTGCGGACTAGTCCCCAAACACTTCACAAGTTGCACAAAATCGGACAAGTCCGATAACTCTACGGACTAGTCCGATATCTTTCTGACGTCAATCGGACAAGCTCGATATTACCACAGACTAGTCTGAAAACCCTTTGACCTAAATCGGACTAGTTCTCCAAGTGCGGACTTGTCCCCCAAATTCACTTAGGGATCCACTTATCCAGACAAGTCCGATATCTATCGGACTAGTCCGAAGATTTCCAGAACCAAAATCGGACAAGTCTGCTCTTAGTCGGACAAGTCCGATATTTCGAGACACCTAGGGTTTGGTACACGCAGCACATCAGACTAGTCCGGTGTCCACCACGGAGTAGTCCGATCTTTCTAAACTCTAACTATAACTTTTGGAAACCCCATATAAATAGGTGTGCAAGGCCCAACTTTAATATCTCTCGACCCCCTGCGTCGTCACACCTTCAAAGAGCCTAGAAAACACCTCTTTCCACGAAATCAAATGCAAGAAAGATCAATCCCTTGAGGATACACTTTGGATCATTGGAGAGACATGATTCTTCACTCATTGGCTCATGGTTTGATTCCCTAACACACTCCTGTGGTTTTCATTGTGATCTTAAGAGTGTGTTCTTGGTGGTGTTCTTCTTGTAATCTTTGGGATCCCTCTACGTGTGAGAAGGCCCCTTGAATTCGGTTATTTGCCCTTTGTGATTAGTGAAGAGGATTGGCCTTCGTCGCAATCCGACGAGAGTAGGGTTGGAGAAGACCCGGTCCTTTTATGGACTCCTCAACGTGGACGTAGGTTGCCTCTGTGGGAACCGAACCACGGGATAAAGAGCTTGTGTTCTTACTTTGCGCATATCGTTCTTACTCTTCATATCAATCTAGGGTTTCAATCAATCTTGTTCACTTTACGTTGAAACATTGAATATAAGATTAACTTGTGGTACATCCTAGTTCATAGTTTTGTAACACTTCAACTACGAGTATATTTCCGCTGCATACATCCTAGGATCAAGATAATCGATCAAATTTGATCAACCTAGTCGGTACACACCGGACTAGTCCGCACTCGACCAGACTAGTCTAATATCTCGAGATTTGATCTGGTTGTTAAGTGTTGCAGGTTCTGACAGAAAATGAAATAGGCCTATTCACCCCCCTCTAGGCCACATTCAAAAACCTTCGCGGGCTACACTTTAGTAGTACCGAGGGAAGTGTCATTGCACACTTCGACATTTGGCACGCCAAGTAGGGGCTTAGTCACATGAGATCTCAAGATGGTGAATTTTGCCGCAGGATCTTCCAACGGCAATCGTGCTGAACAACCTAATAGAGGCAATCCCTCTAATGCTCGCCAGCCAACAGGTGCCATTGTTCCAGCAGGCACTATGACTCCACATCCACCATCTGGTCCGGCAAACAATGCTGGACAACAAGATGGTGCATCTGCGTCGATCACTACATTGACGAACAACAACCCAGAGCACGCGCTCATTGCTGCGCGAGCTCTCCTACAACACCCACCGCCTCCAGGAGCACCTCAGGGTGCTATGGAACAGTGGAGAGATGATGTAGACCATCTCGTCGCAGCTGCAGCCGCTAGCATCAGCAATCAAGGTCCTCCCCCTTCGGGGCGAGCACCATCACAATGATGGACCTTGTTTGGTAGACTTGGTGCACAAGTCTCGCAGCAAAGGAGATGTGTTGCATCCCAGCAGTGACTTTGTTGCCTCCCGGGGCACGACGTACCCACACCATCACCAGGATTCCGACTCATGACCTGCGGTCGGAACTGGATCGCCGTTACCGGCAGCAGGACGGCCGCGTCCATATTGACCGTGCTCGTGAGAGGCGAGAGGCTAGGGACAACCCTGCTCTTCAGGGAGTAGGAGAAGGCTGTTCTGCCCTGGCCATGCGTTTACACACGGTCAGATGGCCACAGAAGTTCCGGCCTCACTTGCCGGAAAAATTCGACGGGACTGTCAACCCCGCCGAATTTATTTAAATATTCTCTACTACTGTACTGGCAGCAGGGGTGATGGTGCTGTGATGGCCAATTACTTCCCGGTGGCTTTAACTGGGACTGCAAGGTCCTGGTTCATGAGTCTTCCACCCGACTCCATTATAGTTGGGCTGAGCTATGATAACAATTCACTGCCAACTTCGGGAGTTCCTATACCCAGCCTGGCACTGAATTGGATCTTTTTCCAGTAAAGCAAACATTGGGGGAATCACCGCGATCCTTTATCCAGCGGTTTTCTCAGGTACGGAATATTATTCCTTCAATCTCGAGCTCTTCTGTTATCGTTGCATTTAGATAGGGTGTTCGAGATAAGAAGATGTTAGAGAAGCTTGCCATCAAAGAAGTCACCAGCATCACTGAACTCTTCAGCCTAGCAGACAAATGTGCTAGAGCTGCGGAGGGCCGTGAAATGCATTCCAAGCCAGCTCTAGAGGACAACAAGAAGTCCTCCAAAACTGAAGCCACTACCTCCGGTAGTGGCAAAAAGAAAAAGAAGCCCAGCGGCAAGAAGAAGTCGTCGGCCGGCGAACCAGCCACTACAGTTGCTGCAGCTCCAGGTGGTCGGGGGCCACGGCCCGAGAAACGACCTCGTCCTTCATCAGAAGACGACAACAGTTCTAAAGCGTGGTGTCCGATCCACAAGACATACAAACACAGTCTGGAACAATGACGGGAGGTCCAGAACCTTGCCGAGCATTATAACAAGCACCGGGAAGAAGCTACTTTCTGTCAGTGGGAAGGAAAGCAAAAGGTTGACGAAGCTCCGGCTGAAGAGGAGCTAGGTTTCCAGGATCCCAAGAAGGTCCTGAAAGTTGTTTACAACACTGTCGATGACGACTCCGATTTCTGACAAAGAGCGCCGGAAAACCCTAAACACCATCTATGGTGGTTCTTGGGACATCACCTCTCACAACATCCTCAAGACAATGCGGCGGGACATGGCTCTGGCAGCTCCCACTGCTAAGGCGGAGCCTCATCGGAAATGATGGATACTCCCATCATTTTTGATGCTTCAGACTGCCCCCGAGACATGATCGAGGCTGGCCAACTTCCGTTGATGGTGTCACCCACCATTAACAATATTGAACTCCACCATGTAATGGTGGATGGAGGTTCAAGGCTAAACCTCATAAGCTTCAAAGCTTTCATTAAGCTTCAGCTCCAGCCTTTGGTCCTTCGCCCATCCCGACCATTCTTTGGGGTAGGTCTGGGAACCATTACTCCACTCGGTTCCATCACACTCCTAATGACATTCAGGACTCGGGAGAACTACAGAACTGAGAAATTGGTCTTCGACGTCGCGCAGATCAGTCTGCTGTTCAATGCCATTCTGGGCAGACCATCCTTGTACAAGTTCATGGCCGCTGCTCATTATGGTTACTTAGTATTGAAGATGCCATCACCCACGGGCGTTCTCCGGATCCATGGAGATTGCACTGCAGGAGTTACTGCTTCAGAAGAACTCTATGCGCTTACCACAGCGCATGAGGAAGCATCTGGTAAGGAGCCAACTCTGAACCTTCGAGCATTCGCCATAAAGGCTCTACCTCCGCACCTCGTGTGCAACCAAGTGGCGACACCGACGTTCCCGTCAAAATCATCCAAATTGGCTCCGACGTTGCTCATACTACCTGTATATCGGGAGGTCTGAACAACAAATAGGTACTCGTACTCATCACTTTCCTCTGGGTTAATGTCGACGTGTTTTCTTGGCAACTGTCACAAATGCCTGGGATCCCTAGGGAGGTGATTGAGCACAATATGAAGATTTACCCAGACGCATGGCCTATACACCAGAAGCCCCAGAAGCAATCAATCGAGCGACAAAACTTCATCCGACGGGAAATCAAGAAGTTGTTCAAAGCTGGATTCATCCGGGAAGTCTTCCATCCAAAATGGCTGGCAAACCCAATTATTGTACCCAAGGCCGTTGGGAAGCTTCGGATGTGTATCGACTACACCACCTTAAATAAGGCATGTCCAAAGGATCCATTTCAACTACCAAGAATAGATCAGATAGTGGACTCCACCTCCAGAGGTGAGCTATTGTGTTTCTCAGATGCATATTCAAGATATCATCAAATCCAAATGTCTAAGGAAGATGAAGAGCATACTGTCTTCATAACAGTAGATGGATTGTACTGTTATACTACCATTCCATTCGGCCTTAAAAATGCTGCTTCAACATTTGTGCGTGCTATGTACAAAACATTTAGAGAGCTAATTAGAGACTTGGTGGAGGTGTACGTTGATGAAATCATTGTGAAGATCAAGAACAAGGAATCACTCCATGATAATTTACTAGCCGTCTTCGACAAGCTACGCACCACGCGCACCAAGCTGTGATAGGATCTTGGTTCCTGATCTTTCGATGAGAATAGGAGTGTTCGATTTGTGGAGGAGAAGACGTTGGCGATCCGACTACACCGTCCCCAAGACGATGCGCCTTAGCGATCGGTACACCGACTCCGAAGTTGTATTGATCTTGCTGGCGCACAATCAACCTGACCACGAGGGCCTTTGTTCCTGCAAGCAATCGAGGAACACGCAAGAACAAGAAGAACAAGCACTTATCTGTTGAATCAATCTAAAGTGGGGTTCTGGATACAAGTAGACGGGCGATCTAGTCGACACGCGCGTGTACAAGGAAGCAGCAGAAGCTTACTTACGAATAAACAAAAACCCATCAGCTAATGAGGGCGGCTGCTACTATTTATTACCTCCCTAGGGTCGTTAGAAACCCTAATCACGAGTCCCTAATGGACTCCAAACGATACATGGGCCATGGGCCCAATTTTGGTGATGCAGCACCCTGGACAGAAAAAGGTCTTGGTATTAAAATAACTATTGCGGCCGACTCCCAATAGATATGGACATGAGGCTAGATCCGTTTGAAAGTAGACTTGATAATCTTTCCAGGAAGTACTTGAACGCCCAGATCGGAGTCCGTATGAAATCGTGGTGGCCGTCACAAGTTGGTGCTGTTCTGCTGTCCAAATCCCGTCCGCGCGAATTCCCTTCCCATTGGCTCCTCTCCATTGTTCCTAAGCAAAACAAGAAAGCACGTAGTTCCACGGTCTAGATAAGATGGACATAAGGCCAAGAACGAGTTCACCTCATAGTTTAGTTGACGTGCACGAGCGCGAGTGATCGGACCAGAAACCGGTAGCTGAGTTGGTGTGGATGTATCGAGGGTGTTGATGTCCTCATCATCCTCCCCTTCTTGCATTTGAGTCATCCGCGACTCAAGCTCATCTTCTTCTCCCAAATATGGCTTCAAATCTGCAATGTTAAATGTGGGACTAACCCCAAAATTCGCAGGCAACTCGAGTTTATATACATTATCATTAATTCTTTCTAACACTTTGAATGGACCATCAGCTCGAGGTAACAATTTAGACTTTCTCAAATCAGGAAACCTATCCTTTCGCAAATGTAACCAAACTAAATCACCAGGTTCAAAAGTGATAGTTTTCATTCCCCTACTACCAGCAAGTTTATACTTGGCATTCATGCACTCTATATTATTCTTAGTGGTTTCAAGCAATTTTAAGATCAATTCAGCACGATGTTTAGCATCAAAGTTCACTCGTTCCATTGAAGGAAGAGGTAATAAATCAATAGGAGCACGGGGTACAAATCCATAAACAATCTCAAAAGGGCATTTCTTAGTACTAGAATGTAGGGAACGATTATAAGCAAACTCAACATGAGGCAAATACTCTTCCCACATTTTTATATTCTTTTTCAAAACAGCCCTAAGCATGGTAGATAAACTTCTATTCACAACCTCAGTTTGACCATCAGTTTGGGGATGACAAGTAGTTGAAAATAAAAGCTTAGTCCCCAATTTTGCCCATAACGTTCTCCAAAAATGGCTAAGAAACTTAGCATCACGATCTGAAACTATTGTGTTTGGCACACCATGCAATCTAACAATATCTCGGAAAAACAAATCAGCAACATGTGTATCATCATCACTTTTACGACAAGGTATGAAGTGTGCCATTTTAGAAAATCTATCCACAACAACAAAGATGCTATCCCTCCCCTTCTTTGTTCTAGGCAGTCCTAAAACAAAGTCCATAGAAATATCCTCCCAAGGCATGCTAGGAACAGGAAGAGGCATGTACAAACCATGTGGATTAAGTCGTGACTTAGCTTTTTGACATGTCGTGCAGCGAGCAACAAAGCGCTCCACGTCTCGCCTCATCCTTGGCCAAAAGAAATGACCAGCAAGTATGTCCTCCGTCTTTTTCACTCCAAAGTGCCCCATCAGCCCGCCTCCATGCGCTTCTTGTAACAACAACAAACGAACGGAGCTAGCTGGAATGCATAACTTGTTAGCTCTAAACACATAGCCATCATTGAGGACAAATTTATTCAATGTTTTTCCATCTTTACATTTCAGCAATACATCTTTGAAATCAGCATCATGTTCATATTGATCTTTAATCGTTTCTAATCCAAAAATTTTAAAGTCAAGTTGAGATAGAAGAGTATAACGTCTAGATAAAGCATCAGCAATAACATTATCCTTTCCCTTTTTGTGTTTAATGACATAAGGAAAAGACTCAATAAATTCCATCCACTTAGCATGCCTACGGTTTAGTTTCTCTTGACTCCTAATATGCTTTAGTGATTCATGATCAGAATGGATAACAAATTCTTTGGGCCACAAATAATGCTGCCATGTTTCTAAAGTTCGTACAAGAGCATATAATTCCTTATCATAGGTAGAATAATTTAGAACAGGCCCACTCATTTTCTCACTAAAATATGCAACAGGTTTTCCTTCTTGTAACAAAACACCACCCAATCCAATCCCACTAGCATCACATTCAAGCTCAAAAGTCTTAGAAAAATCAGGAAGTTGGAGAAGAGGTGCATGCGTCAACTTATCTTGCAGTATGGTAAAGGCGTTATCTTGTGTGGTACCCCAAGAAAAAGGCACCTCCTTCTTCGTAAGGTCATTCAATGGAGCAGCAATGGTGCTGAAATCCTTCACAAAGCAACGATAGAACCCAGCCAGCCCTAGAAAGCTCCGCACCTGTGTGATGGTCTTTGGTACAGGCCACCCCTGAATAGCCTCTACCTTGGCTTGATCAACTTCAATTCCTTGTGGAGTAACAACATAGCCAAGGAAAGAGACTCGATCCGTGCAAAAGGTGCACTTCTCAAGATTACCAAATAATCGTGCCTCACGCAAAGCATTAAAAACAGCACGTAAGTGATCAAGATGTTCATCCATGGATTTGATATAAATCAATATATCATCAAAATACACAACAACAAATTTTCCTATGAATGCACGCAAAACCTCGTTCATTAATCTCATGAAGGTGCTAGGTGCATTAGTTAACCCAAAAGGCATGACTAACCACTCATATAAACCGAACTTAGTTTTGAATGCAGTTTTCCATTCATCTCCTAGTTTCATGCGAATTTGGTGATAACCACTACGCAAATCAACTTTTGAGAACACAACAGCACCACTCAATTCATCAAGCATATCATCTAAGCGTGGAATAGGATGACGATATCGAATGGTTATATTGTTGATTGCTCTACAATCCACACACATACGCCATGATCCATCCTTTTTAGGTACTAGAATAACTGGAACAGCACAAGGACTAAGAGACTCACGTACATAACCTTTGTCAAGTAGTTCTTGTACTTGGCACTGAATCTCCTTTGTTTCTTCTGGATTTGTCCTATATGGTGCACGGTTGGGCAATGAAGCACCGGGAATGAGGTCAATCTGGTGCTCAATCCCTCGAAGTAGTGGTAGTCCTGGTGGTATTTCACTTGGAAACACATCAGAATATTCCTGCAAAATGTTAGCAACAGCAGGAGGCAAAGAATGTTGCACATCGTAAAGGGAAATCAAAGCATCTTTGCATACCAAAGCATAGGAAACAGAAGTGGAAGCAATTAGTTCATTAATATCAGATTTCGTAGCAAACAAGCATTTTCCCTTCAGAGATATCTCATTTTTCTTATCAAACACAGATTTGGCATTGTTATTGTTCTCAATGTTAGCATGGTCCTGATATTTAGTTTTCCTAGCTCTAGCAACATCATCTTGCACAATAGCTTCAGGAGACATAGGATGCAACACAATTTTTTTATCGTGATAAAGAAAAGAATACTGATTTGATCTACCATGATGCATAGAATCTCTATCAAATTGCCAAGGTCTTCCTAGCAGAATATTACAAGCTTGCATAGGCACAACATCACATTCAACGACATCTTTATATGATCCAATAGTAAAATTGATTCGCACAAGTCTAGTTACCTTTGCCTTACCGCTGTTGTTTAACCATTGAATGTAATAGGGATGTGGGTGCGGTTTGGTGCTTAGTGCCAGCTTGGTCACCATGTCACTGCTGGCCAAGTTGTTGCAGCTACCTCCATCAATGATCATGCGGCAAGATCGCTCTTTGACAACACACTTTGTTTGGAATAATGTGTGCCTTTGATTTTGTTCTGCTTTCTCCATTTGTGCACTAAGCACACGCTGCACAATGAGACTATCATAGCGCGCTGCATCTTCTGCACCAATATGCTCTTCTTGATGTTCATCGCTACCTGCATAGTCAGCTGCAAGCAAAACACATGTATCGTCATCAAAATCGCTAGCAGATGAGTACTCACCGTCATCTTTAACAATTAGAACACGTTTGCTTGGGCAGTCATGCTGCACATGGCCAAAACCCTTGCACTTGTGACATTGAACGTCTCTAGATCGTCCGGTAGATGCTACGGAAGAAGCACTCTCGGTGGGCTTTTGGGTGGGCTTTACTGCTGAGCTAGTGGAAGAAGCACGTGGCTTGTTGTTGGAAGAAGAAGGTGCTGCCCGACTTTGTGAAGAAGATGGCGGAGAAGCATGCCCAGTCGAAGGAGTAGTCGTGCGTGGTTGCCATGAGCTAGTCTTTCCTGCAGAAATATTAGTTCTAGAGCTAGCTCGTCATCCCTACACTTCCCTTTCAGCTTTACAAGCAAGATGAAACAAACGGGTAACATTATTGTAATCTTTATAAGCAAGTATGTCCTGAATTTCACGGTTTAAACCACCCAAAAATCTAGCCATAGCTGGTTCCTCATCCTCGTCTAAATTACAACGCAACATACCCATTTGTAATTCCTGAAAATACTCTTCTACACTTTTAGCTCCCTGTCTCAATTGTTGTAACTTATTTAACAGATCACGTGCATAGTAAGAAGGAACAAATCTAGCCCGCATGAGCCGTTTCAAAGCATCCCAAGTTTGTGGTATGTTATTAGGACTTTTCTTGCCATGTTCTATCCACCAAACAGAAGCAAAATCAGTAAACTCACTAGTGGCTGCTCTAACTCTTGCGTTTTCAGGAAACTCATGACATGCAAATTTTTTATCAACAGAAATCTCCCAAGTAATATATGCATCAGGGTCATATTTACCATCAAAATGAGGTATCTTAAATTTGATCTTGTTAAAAGTATCTTCATGATTGCGTACCTCACGCCGACAATGTCCACCTATGCCTTGACGGTTGCATTGTAGCCGGCGCCGTGGCCTAGCTTCCTCATCTTCCCCATTCTCCGTATCTGCAGAATAGTCATCTTCATTGTCACGTACAATACTAGGAGCATTGCTCACCTGTCCATCTGCGGTGCGTCCACGATCCCTCTCCTCAAGGCGCTGCAGGATGGCTCCAATAGAGGTGTTCAATGTTTGAATGGAACTCTCCAACGTGCTGATTTTGGTGTTGGTGTCGATCTGCATATTTTCCAATTGACCAAGGCGGTCACTGGTAACTCGAAAATCCTCATCAAGCGCTTTTGTGTGTAGCCGCACTTGGCGTTCAAAGTGTTGTATAATTCCCCGTGTGCGAGGTGAATGCACGTCTTCATTTGTATTTGCTCCTCCTGCCATGGTTAGTAGAAAAAAAATCCAATATGAAAGGGTAACGTTATCCCTAGCTACAAAGGTGCTGGTGGAGATAAATCGCTCACTCTCAACCTGTTCAATCAAGCTCTTACCTGTTCTTACAAAGCTCAGCAAGAAGGTGATGGCAACTAGCAAGTAATGAACAACTTCAAGAGCAGGTGTCAATCTATGGCTTTAGGTGACTGAACTAGCACAAGGAGCAAACTTTCACCATGTTAATCACAACAAGCTGAATAAATATTCTACGACAGTACTGTGCTGATCTTAGTCTAGACCGTACTAGAGACGCGAGCCGAGACACCAATGTCGTCACCAAAAACACCCCAAACAACAATCTGATTTTTTTTCTTTTTTTTTTCGTTTTTTTTGTTGGGGTGGTCACCCAAACTCTCTCTAGATGGAATCAGTAGACCCTAGAACAAAATTTGCACATGCGGCTTTTGATCTTGCACTTGCCTTTTTTTTTCTTCTCTAATTGCTTGTGGCTTTTGTGCGGCTTTTGATTTTGCACTTGCCTTTTTTTTCCTTCTCTAATTGCTTGTGGCTTTTGTGCGGCTTTTGATTTTGCACTTGCCTTTTTTTTGTTGTCAAACTCAAATTACTAATCTGACTCAAACTCGAAGTAGCAATCTGATTCGAACTCGAACTAGTAATCAGACTCAAACTCGAACTAGCAATCCGACTCAAACTCGAAGTAGCAATCTGATTTGAACTCGTAATCTGACTCAAACTCGAACTAGCAATCCGACTCAAACTCAAAGTAGAAATATGATTTGAACTTGTAATCCGACTCAAACTCGAACTAGTAATCCGACTCAAACTCGAAGTAGCAATCTGATTCAAACTCAAACTAGTAATCCGACTCAAACTCGAACTACGAATCTGACTCGAACTAGGTGACCGAATGTGACACGAACTCGAAACTCTAGTGGTGCAAAACTAAAGACCAGCAACTTGACTCGTCGAAGCAACCATGAACTCAACAAGTCTTGACTAAGTGGAGAAAGTAAAAGGCACAATGGTCTAGGAATAATGGAAAAGAACAGATCTGGAATTTTTTTTGGGCTTTTTCTGGACTATAGGATGATAACAGTGGAAAGAAAAGTAATGGTAGCACTCTCACCGATTAACCTTGCTCTGATACCACTTGATAGGATCTTGGTTCCTGATCTTTCGATGAGAATAGGAGTGTTTGATTTGTGGAGGAGAAGACGTTGGCGATCCGACTACACCGTCCCCAAGACGATGCGCCTTAGTGATCGGTACACCGACTCCGAAGTTGTATTGATCTTGCTGGCGCACAATCAATCTGACCACGAGGGCCTTTGTTCCTGCAAGCAATCGAAGAACACACAAGAACAAGAAGAACAAGCACTTATCTGTTGAATCAATCTAAAGTGGGGTTCTGGATACAAGTAGACGGGCGATCTAGTCGACACGCGCGTGTACAAGGAAGCAGCAGAAGCTAACTTACGAATAAACAAAAACCCACCAGCTAATGAGGGCGGCTGCTACTATTTATTACCTCCCTAGCGTCGTGAGAAACCCTAATCACGAGTCCCTAATGGACTCCAAACGATACATGGGCCATGGGCCCAATTTTGGTGATGCAGCACCCTGGACAGAAAAAGGTCTTGGTATTAAAATAACTATTGCGGCCGACTCCGAATAGATATGGACATGAGGCCAGATCCGTTTGAAAGTAGACTTGATAATATTTCCAGGAAGTACTTGAACGCTCATATTGGAGTCCGTATGAAATCGTGGTGGCCGTCACAAGTTGGTGCTGTTCTGCTGTCCAAATCCCGTCCGCGCGAATTCCCTTCCCATTGGCTCCTCTCCATTGTTCCTAATCGAAACAAGAAAGCACGTAGTTCCACGGTCTAGATAAGATGGACATAAGGCCAAGAACGAGTTCACCTCATAGTTTAGTTGACGTGCACGAGCGCGAGTGATCGGACCAGAAACCGGTAGCTGAGTTGGTGTGGATGTATCGAGGGTGTTGATGTCCTCATCAAGCTGAAACCGAACAAGTGTGTCTTCTGGGTTTCTTGGTGACTCACCGAGGAATTGAAGCAAATCCGGCAAAGATCAAGGCCATAAAAGATATGCGGCCCCCAGCCCGTATCAAAGATGTCTAGAAGTTAACTTGATGTCTAGTTGTGCTCAGCCAGTTTCTCTCAAGGCTGCCAGAACGGGCGCTAACCTTCTTCAAACTCTTGAGGAAGTATGGACCATTTCATTGGTCTGAAGAAGCAGAAAAGGCGTTTCGAGAACTGAAACAAGTCGTCACCACACTACCAATATTGGTAGCTCCTAATCCTGGTGACCTTTACTGCTTTACATTTTGGCAACCACCGAAGTTGTCAGTATGGTCCTAGTTGCAAAAAGACTGGAGCAACATCCAGTCAAGGAACCCAGACCCCTCTAGGAGGGTCCGGAGTTAAATGAAGGCATATCTAGGTTCTAGCCCCCATACATGGAACCTTAAGACGAAACGCTAGGGGATCAACCTCATTTACCTAAGGAAGTTCATCTAGCCGACCAAGATGATCCGGATCTTTCTAACAAGGTCTGGGTCGAACAAGGAGTTTTGGACCCCTTCGGGAGTGTCCAAGGAGCACAACCTGGAGGTCCAGAACCCTCTAGGAGGGTCCAGATCGATGGAGAAGAAGCTTCGGGTCCTTCTGAAAGGGTCCGGACCATCAAACGCCCCATGTACTTCATCAGCGAAGTCCTCCACGACGCCAAGACAAGATACATTGAGGTGCATAAGCTGCTTTACGCAGTTCTTATTGCCTCAAGGAAGCTTCATCACTACTTCCAAGCCCACAAAATATTAGTGGTAACTTCTTTTCCACTGCGTGCTATTTTGCATAATCCTAACTCTACTGGGAACATTGCAAAGTGGGCAGTGGAACTGGTCGAATTTGATCTAGAATTTGTGTCACGACAAGCAATCAAAAGTCAAGCCTTGGCTGACTTCGTGGCAGAATGGACTCCCTCTCCATCAAACCCTGGGGGCCACAGTGAGCAGAAACCAGAACCCAAAGTTCCGGTATTCACCGAGCCTCACTGGACTCTCTACTTCGATGGCTCCGTGCAGAAGATGGGGGCCAGAGCTGGAATCCTTCTCCTTGCTCTAACTGGAGAGAGGGTCAAGTACATGGTCCACCTTGATTTCAAGACAACCAACAACATGGCGGAGTATGAAGCTCTCATCTACGTACTCAAGGTGGCAGTATCTTATAGTGTCAAACAGTTGTTGGTGAAAGGAGATTCACAACTCATCATCAAACAAGTCAAAGGTGAATGCTCCTGTAGCAATCCTCAACTAGCTGCTTATCTCCTTGAAGTTCAGAGGCTTCAGAAGGACTTCGAAGTCGTGGATCTCCACCATGTTCAACGTCTTCACAACGCTAAAGCCGACGAACTATCGACGAAAGCCTCAACTGGAGCTCGGGCTCCTAATGCAATCTTCATTCGGAGGTTGTCAAAACCAACAGCTCAGCCTGACGAACTGAGCGAATGGGGCGAGACCAGCACCACGAAGTTGGCAGTCCCGGTGGCCCTGTTGCCATGGCGTCCACCAAGGGTCGTAGGTGCCGTCAGAAGCTCCAAGCAACCCAACACACAAGACTCAGAAGCTCAAGTAAGCTCCGATGCATGGATCTTGGTGATCCGAAGCTACTTGATGAGGACATCAACACCCTCGATACATCCACACCAACTCAGCTACCAGTTTCTGGTCCGATCACTCGCGCTCGTGCACATCAACGAAACTATGAGGTGAACTCGTTCTTGGCCTTATGTCCATCTTATCTAGACCGTGGAACTACATGCTTTCTTGTTTTGCTTAGGAACAATGGAGAGGAGCCAATGGGAAGGGAATTCGCGCAGATGGGATTTGGACAGCAGAATAGCACCAACTTGTGACGGCCACCACGATTTCATACGGACTCCGATCTGGGCGTTCAAGTACTTCCTGGAAAGATTATCAAGTCTACTTTCAAACAGATCGGGCCCCATGTCCATATCTATTCGGAGTCGTCCGCAATAGTTATTTTAATACCAAGACCTTTTTCTGTCCAGGGTGCTGCATCACCAAAATTGGGACCATGGCCCATGTATCGTTTGGAGTCTATTAGGGACTCGTGATTAGGGTTTCTCACGACCCTAGGGAGGTAATAAATAGTAGCAGCCGCCCTCATTAGCTGGGGGGTTTTTGTTTATTCGTAAGTTAGCTTCTGCTGCTTCCTTGTACACGCGCGTGTCGACTAGATCGCCCGTCTACTTGTATCCAGAACCCCACTTTAGATTGATTCAACAGATAAGTGCTTGTTCTTCTTGTTCTTGCGTGTTCTTCGATTGCTTGCAGGAACAAAGGCCCTCGTGGTCAGGTTGATTGTGCGCCAGCAAGATCAATACAACTTCGGAGTCGGTGTACCGATCGCTAAGGCGCATCGTTTGGGGACGGTGTAGTCGGATCGCCAACGTCTTCTTATCCACAAATCGGACGCTCCTATTCTCATCGAAAGATCAGGAACCAAGATCCTATCAAGTGGTAATCAGAGCAAGGTTAATCGGTGAGAGTGCTACCATTACTTTTCTTTCCGCTGTTATCATCCTATAGTCCAGAAAAAGCCCAAAAAAATACCATATCTGTTTTTTTCCATTATTCCTAGACCATTGTGCCTTTTACTTTCTCCACTTAGTCAAGACTTGTTGAGTTCATGGTTGCTTCGACGAGTCAAGTTGCTGGTCTTTAGTTTTGCACCACTAGAGTTTCGAGTTCGTGTCACATTCGGTCACCTAGTTCGAGTCAGATTCATAGTTCGAGTTTGAGTCGGATTACTAGTTTGAGTTTGAATCAGATTGCTACTTCGAGTTTGAGTCGGATTACTAGTTCGAGTTTGAGTCGGATTACAAGTTCAAATCATATTTCTACTTTGAGTTTGAGTCGGATTGCTAGTTCGAGTTTGAGTCAGATTACGAGTTCAAATCAGATTGCTACTTCGAGTTTGAGTCGGATTGCTAGTTCGAGTTTGAGTCTGATTACTAGTTCGAGTTCGAATCAGATTGCTACTTCGAGTTTGAGTCAGATTAGTAATTTGAGTTTGACAACAAGAAAAAGGCAAGTGCAAATTCAAAAGCCGCACAAAAGCCACAAGCAATTAGAGAAGAAAAAAAAGGCAAGTGCAAAATCAAAAGCCGCACAAAAGCCACAAGCAATTAGAGAAGAAAAAAAAGGCAAGTGCAAGATCAAAAGCCGCATGTGCAAATTTTGTTCTAGGGTCTCCTGATTCCATCTAGAGAGAGTTTGGGTGACCACCCCAACAAAAAAAAAACGAAAAAAAAAATCAGATTGTTGTTTGGGGTGTTTTTGGTGACGACATTGGTGTCTCGGCTCGCGTCTCTAGTACGGTCTAGACTAAGATCAGCACAGTACTGTCGTAGAATATTTATTCAGCTTGTTGTGATTAACGTGGTGAAAGTTTGCTCCTTGTGCTAGTTCAGCCACCTAAAGCCATAGATTGACACCTGCTCTTGAAGTTGTTCATTACTTGCTGGTTGCCATCACCTTCTTGCTGAGCTTTGTAAGAACAGGTAAGAGCTTGATTGAACAGGTTGAGAGTGAGCGAGTTATCTCCACCAACACCTTTGTAGCTAGGGATAACGTTACCCTTTCATATTGGACTTTTTTTCTACTAACCATGGCAGGAGGAGCAAATACAACTGAAGACGTGCATTCACCTCGCACACGGGGAATTATACAACACTTCAAACGCCTAGTGCGGCTACACACAGAAGCGCTTGATGAGGATTTTCGAGTTACCAGTGACCGCCTTGGTCAATTGGAAAATATGCAGATCGACACCAACACCAAAATCAGCACGTTGGAGAGTTCCATTCAAACATTGAACACCTCTATTGGAGCCATCCTGCAGCGCCTTGAGGAGAGGGATCGTGGACGCAGCGCAGATAGACAGGTGAGCAATGCTCCTAGTATTGTACGTGACAATGAAGATGACTATTCTGCAGATACGGAGATTGGGGAAGATGAGGAAGCTAGGCCACGGCGCCGGCTACAACGCAACCGTCAAGGCATAGGTGGACATCGTCGGCTTGAGGTACGCAATCATGAAGATACTTTTAACAAGATCAAATTTAAGATACCTCATTTTTATGGTAAATATGACCCTGATGCATATATTACTTGGGAGATTTCTGTTGATCAAAAATTTGCATGTCATGAGTTTCCTGAAAACGCAAGAGTTAGAGCAGCCACTAGTGAGTTTACTGATTTTGCTTCTGTTTGGTGGGTAGAACATGGCAAGAAAAATCCTAATAACATACCACAAACTTGGGATGCTTTGAAACGGCTCATGCGGGCTAGATTTGTTCCTTCTTACTATGCACGTGATCTGTTAAATAAGTTACAACAATTGAGACAGGGAGCTAAAAGTGTAGAAGAGTATTTTCAGGAATTACAAATGGGTATGTTGCGTTGTAATTTAGACGAGGATGAGGAACCAGCTATGGCTAGATTTTTGGGTGGTTTAAACCGTGAAATTCAGGACATACTTGCTTATAAAGATTACAATAATGTTACCCGTTTGTTTCATCTTGCTTGTAAAGCTGAAAGGGAAGTGCAGGGACGACGAGCTAGCTCTAGAACTAATATTTTTGCAGGAAAGACTAGCTCATGGCAACCACGCATGACTACTCCTTTGATTGGGCGTGCTTCTCCGCCATCTTCTTCACAAAGTCGGGCAGCACCTTCTTCTTGCAGCAACAAGCCACGCGCTTCTTCCACTAGCTCAGCAGTAAAGACCACCCAAAAGCCCACCGAGAGTGCTTCTTCCGTAGCATCTACCGGACGATCTAGAGACGTTCAATGTCACAAGTGCAAGGGTTTTGGCCATGTGCAGCATGACTGCCCAAGCAAACGTGTTCTAATTGTTAAAGATGGCGGTGAGTACTCATCTGCTAGCGATTTTGATGACAATACATGTGTTTTGCTTGCAGCTGACTATGCAGGTAGCGATGAACATCAAGAAGAGTATATTGGTGCAGAAGATGCAGCGCGCTATGATAGTCTCATTGTGCAGCGTGTGCTTAGTGCACAAATGGAGAAAGCGGACCAAAATCAAAGGCACACATTATTCCAAACAAAGTGTGTCATCAAAGAGCGATCTTGCCGCATGATCATTGATGGAGGTAGCTGCAACAACTTGGCCAGCAGTGACATGGTGACCAAGCTGGCACTAAGCACCAAACCGCACCCACATCCCTATTACATTCAATGGTTAAACAACAGCGGTAAGGCAAAGGTAACTAGACTTGTGCGAATCAATTTTACTATTGGATCATATAAGGATGTCGTTGAATGTGATGTTGTGCCTATGCAAGCTTGAAATATTCTGCTAGGAAGACCTTGGCAATTTGATAGAGATTCTATGCATCATGGTAGATCAAATCAGTATTCTTTTCTTTACCACAATAAAAAAATTGTGTTGCATCCTATGTCTCCTGAAGCTATTGTGCAAGATGATGTTGCTAGAGCTAGGAAAACTAAATATCAGGACCATGCTAACATTGAGAACAATAACAATGCCAAATCTGTGTTTGATAAGAAAAATGAGATATCTCTGAAGGGAAAATGCTTGTTTGCTACGAAATCTGATATTAATGAACTGATTGCTTCCACCTCTGTTGCCTATGCCTTGGTATGCAAATATGCTTTGATTTCCCTTTACGATGTGCAACATTTTTTGCCTCCTGCTGTTGCTAACATTTTGCAGGAATATTCTGATGTGTTTCCAAGTGAAATACCACCAGGATTACCACCACTTCGAGGGGTTGAGCACCAGATTGACCTCATTCCCGGTGCTTCATTGCCCAACCGTGCACCATATAGGACAAATCCAGAAGAAACAAAGGAGATTCAGCGCCAAGTACAAGAACTACTTGACAAATGTTATGTACGTGAGTCTCTTAGTCCTTGTGCTGTTCCAGTTATTCTAGTACCTAAAAAGGATGGATCATGGTGTATGTGTGTGGATTGTAGAGCAATCAACAATATAAACATTCGATATCGTCATCCTACTCCACGCTTAGATGATATGCTTGATGAATTGAGTGGTGCTGTTGTGTTCTCAAAAGTTGATTTGCGTAGTGGTTATCACCATTCGCATGAAACTAGGAGATGAATGGAAAACTGCTTTCAAAACTAAGTTCGGTTTATATGAGTGGTTAGTCATGCCTTTTGGGTTAACTAATGCACCTAGCACCTTCATGAGATTAATGAACGAGGTTTTGCGTGCATTCATTGGAAAATTTATTGTTGTGTATTTTGATGATATATTGATTTATAGCAAATCCATGGATGAACATCTTGATCACTTACATGCTGTTTTTAATGCTTTGCGTGAGGCACGATTATTTGGTAATCTTGAGAAGTGCACCTTTTGCACGGATCGAGTCTCTTTCCTTGGCTATGTTGTTACTCCACAGGAAATTGAAGTTGATCAAGCCAAGGTAGAGGCTATTCAGGGGTGGCCTGTACCAAAGACCATCACACAGGTGCGGAGCTTTCTAGGGCTGGCTGGGTTCTATCGTCGCTTTGTGAAGGATTTCAGCACCATTGCTGCTCCATTGAATGACCTTACGAAGAAGGGGGTGCCTTTTTTTTGGGGCACCACACAAGATAATGCCTTTACCATACTGAAAGATAAGTTGATGCATGCACCTCTTCTCCAACTTCCTGATTTTTCTAAGACTTTTGAGCTTGAATGTGATACTAGTGGGATTGGATTGGGTGGTGTTTTGTTACAAGAAGGAAAACCTGTTGCATATTTTAGTGAGAAAATGAGTGGGCCTGTTCTAAATTATTCTACCTATGATAAGGAATTATATGCTCTTGTATGAACTTTAGAAACATGGCAGCATTATTTGTGGCCCAAAGAATTTGTTATCCATTCTGATCATGAATCACTAAAGCATATTAGGAGTCAAGGGAAACTAAACCGTAGGCATGCTAAGTGGATGGAATTTATTGAGTCTTTTCCTTATGTCATTAAACACAAAAAGGGAAAGGATAATGTTATTGCTGATGCTTTATCTAGACGTTATACTCTTCTATCTCAACTTGACTTTAAAAATTTTGGATTAGAAACGATTAAAGATCAATATGAACATGATGCTGATTTCAAAGATGTATTGCTGAAATGTAAAGACGGAAAAACATTGAATAAATTTGTCCTCAATGATGGCTATGTGTTTAGAGCTAACAAGTTATGCTTTCCAGCTAGCTCCGTTCGTTTGTTGTTGTTACAGGAAGCGCATGGAGGCGGGCTGATGGGGCACTTTGGAGTGAAAAAGACGGAGGACATACTTGCTGGTCATTTCTTTTGGCCAAGGATGAGGCGAGAAGTGGAGCGCTTTGTTGCTCGCTGCACGACATGTCAAAAAGCTAAGTCACGACTTAATCCACATGGTTTGTACATGCCTCTTCCTGTTCCTAGCATGCCTTGGGAGGATATTTCTATGGACTTTGTTTTAGGACTGCCTAGAACAAAGAAGGGGGGGATAGCATCTTTGTTGTTGTGGATAGATTTTCTAAAATGGCACACTTCATACCTTGTCGTAAAAGTGATGATGCTACACATGTTGCTGATTTGTTTTTCCGAGATATTGTTAGATTGCATGGTGTGCCAAACACAATAGTTTCAGATCGTGATGCTAAGTTTCTTAGCCATTTTTGGAGAACGTTATGGGCAAAATTGGGGACTAAGCTTTTATTTTCAACTACTTGTCATCCCCAAACTGATGGTCAAACTGAGGTTGTGAATAGAAGTTTATCTACCATGCTTAGGGCTGTTTTGAAAAAGAATATAAAAATGTGGGAAGAGTGTTTGCCTCATGTTGAGTTTGCTTATAATCGTTCCCTACATTCTAGTACTAAGAAATGCCCTTTTGAGATTGTTTATGGATTTGTACCCCGTGCTCCTATTGATTTATTACCTCTTCCTTCAATGGAACGAGTGAATTTTGATGCTAAACATCGTGCTGAATTGATCTTAAAATTGCATGAAACCACTAAGAAGAATATAGAGTGCATGAATGCCAAGTATAAACTTGCTGGTAGTAGGGGAAAGAAAACTATCACTTTTGAACCTGGTGATTTAGTTTGGTTACATTTGCGAAAGGATAGGTTTCCTGATTTGAGAAAGTCTAAATTGTTACCTCGAGCTGATGGTCCATTCAAAGTGTTAGAAAGAATTAATGATAATGCATATAAACTCGAGTTGCCTGCGAATTTTGAGGTTAGTCCCACATTTAACATTGCAGATTTGAAGCCATATTTGGGAGAAGAAGATGAGCTTGAGTCGCGGACGACTCAAATACAAGAAGGGGAGGATGATGAGGACATCAACACCCTCGATACATCCACACCAACTCAGCTACTGGTTTCTGGTCCGATCACTCGCGCTCGTGCACGTCAACTAAACTATGAGGTGAACTCGTTCTTGGCCTTATGTCCATCTTATCTAGACCGTGGAACTACGTGCTTTCTTGTTTTGCTTAGGAACAATGGAGAGGAGCCAATGGGAAGGGAATTCGCGCGGACAGGATTTGGACAGCAGAACATCACCAACTTGTGACGGCCACCACGATTTCATACGGACTCCGATCTGGGCGTTCAAGTACTTCCTGGAAAGATTATCAAGTCTACTTTCAAACGGATCTGGCCTATGTCCATATCTATTCGGAGTCGGCCGCAATAGTTATTTTAATACCAAGACCTTTTTCTGTCCAGGGTGCTGCATCACCAAAATTGGGCCCATGGCCCATGTATCGTTTGGAGTCCATTAGGGACTCGTGATTAGGGTTTCTCACGACCATAGGGAGGTAATAAATTGTAGCAGCCGCCCTCATTAGCTGGGGGGGTTTTGTTTATTCGTAAGTTAGCTTCTGCTGCTTCCTTGTACACGCGCGTGTCGACTAGATCGCCCGTCTACTTGTATCCAGAACCCCACTTTAGATTGATTCAACAGATAAGTGCTTGTTCTTCTTGTTCTTGCGTGTTCTTCGATTGCTTGCAGGAACAAAGGCCCTCATTGTCAGGTTGATTGTGCGCCAGCAAGATCAATACAACTTCGGAGTCGGTGTACCGATCGCTAAGGCGCATCGTCTTGGGGACGGTGTAGTCGGATCGCCAACGTCTTCTCCTCCACAAATCGAACCCGCCTATTCTCATCGAAAGATCAGGAACCAAGATCCTATCACTACTTGAAATACAATATCCCTCCCGAAGAAAGTGTATCCGCTGACCGGATTGTCAGATTGGCTAAAAGATACACGTTCGTAGAAGGGGATCTCTATCGGTGTGGTGCCAATGGCATCCTAATGCGGTCCATTGCAAGGGAAGAAGGCCGCGAGCTCCTTGCGGAAATCCATGGAGGTGCGTGCGGGAACCATGCTTCTTCTTGCACGCTGGTCGGTAAAGCCTTTCGGCATGACTTTTACTGGCCTACAGCACTTCAGGATGCGGTTGAGCTAGTGAAAAAATGTGAAGCGTGCCAGTTTCACGCAAAATAGATTCACACACTGGCTCAGTCGCTACAAATGATACCTCCTACATGGCCATTTGCTGTGTGGGGCATGCACATCGTGGGACCTTTCCCGAAAGCCGTCGGAGGTTACAGGTTCCTGTATGTCGCCATTGACAAGTTCACCAAGTAGGCGGAAGCAACTCCAATTGTGACAATCAACAAGCAATCAACAATCAAGTTCTTGAAGTCCATTATATGCAGATTTGGAGTTCCAAATAAAGTCATAACTGACAACGAAACACAATTCACAAGTGCTGCATTTCAAGAATATTGCGAAGACGCATTCAACTCAGCTACGCCTCAGTAGCTCATCCAGCAAGTAATGGCCAAGCCGAGAGAGCAAATGCAGAAATTTTAAAAGGACTCAAGATGCGCACATATGAGCACCTAAAAAAGCATAGAGCCAACTAGATTGAGGAGCTTCCGTCCACATTGTGGGCGAACAGGACAACTCCAAACCGGTCAATCAGAGAAACTCCATTCTTCAAGGTGTAAAAAGCTGAAGCAGTCGTTCCTTCAACGAAGCCACGCAAGACTAGCTCCGGCGTCAAGACCTTGACCTCGTCGACGAAGGAAGGTGCCAAGCAGATGTTCGGAATGCACATTATCGCCAAGCGCTCCGGCGCTATCATCAAAGGCATGTGCGCAACTGACAACTCGAGGAAGGCGGTCTGGTGCTTCGGAAGATAATAACTCATGAAGGAATGAACAAACTTTCTAATAGGATTTTGGTTCCCGATCTTTCGATGAGAATAGGAGGGTTCGATTTATGGAGGAGAAGACGTTGGCGATCCGACTACACCGTCCCCAAGACGATGCGCCTTAGCGATCGGTACACCGACACTGAAGTTGTATTGATCTTGCTGGCGCACAATCAACCTGACCACGAGGGCCTTTGTTCCTGCAGGCAATCGAAGAACACGCAAGAACAAGAAGAACAAGCACTTATCTGTTGAATCAATCTAAAGTGGGGTTCTGGATACAAGTAGACGGACGATCTAGTCGACACGCGTGTGTACAAGGAAGCAACAGAAGCTAACTTACGAATAAACAAAACCCACCAGCTAATGAGGGCGGCTGATACTATTTATTACCTCCCTAGGGTCGTGAGAAACTCTAATCGCGAGTCCCTAATGGACTCCAAACGATACATGGGCCATGGGCCCAATTTTGGTGATGCAGCACCATGGACAGAAAAAGGTCTTGGTATTAAAATAACTATTGCGGCCGACTCTGAATAGATATGGACATGAGGCCAGATCTGTTTGAAAATATACTTGATAATCTTTCCAGGAAGTACTTGAATGCCAAGATTGGAGTCCGTATGAAGTCGTGGTGGCCGTCACAAGTTGGTGTTGTTCTGTTGTCCAAATCCCGTCCGCGCGAATTCCCTTCCCATTGGCTCCTCTCCATTGTTCCTAAGCAAAACAAGAAAGCACGAGCGCGAGTGATCGGACCAGAAACCGGTAGCTGAGTTGGTGTGGATGTATCGAGGGTGTTGATGTTCTCATCATCCTCCCGTTCTTTCATTTGAGTCGTCCGCGACTCAAGCTCATCTTCTTCTCCCAAATATGGCTTCAAATCTGCAATGTTAAATGTGGGACTAACCCCAAAATTCGCAGGCAACTCGAGTTTATATGCATTATCATTGATCTTTTCTAACACTTTGAATGGACCATCAGCTCGAGGTAACAATTTACACTTTCTCAAATCAGGAAACCTATCCTTTCGCAAATGTATCCAAACTAAATCACCAAGTTCAAAAGTGATAGTTTTCTTTCCCCTACTACTAGCAAGTTTATACTTGGCATTCATGCACTCTATATTCTTCTTGGTGGTTTCATGCAATTTGAAGATCAATTCAGCATGATGTTTAGCATCAAAATTCACTCGTTCCATTGAAGGAAGAGGTAATAAATCAATAGGAGCACGGGGTACAAATCCATAAACAATCTCAAAAGGGAATTTCTTAGTACTAGAATGTAGGGAACGATTATAAGCAAACTCAACATGAGGCAAACACTCTTCCCACATTTTTATATTCTTTTTCAAAAAACAGCCCTAAGCATGGTAGATAAACTTCTATTCACAACCTCAGTATGACCATCAGTTTGGGGATGACAAGTAGTTGAAAATAAAAGCTTAGTCCCCAATTTTACCCATAACGTTCTCCAAAAATGGCTAAGAAACTTAGCATCACGATCTGAAACTATTGTGTTTGGCACACCATGCAATCTAACAATATCTCGGAAAAACAAATCAGCAACATGTGTAGCATCATATCTTTTACAACAAGGTATGAAGTGTGCCATTTTAGAAAATCTATCCACAACAACAAAGATGCTATCCCTCCCCTTCTTTGTTCTAGGCAGTCCTAAAACAAAGTCCATAGAAATATCCTCCCAAGGCATGCTAGGAACAGGAAGAGGCATGTACAAACCATGTGGATTAAGTCCTGACTTAGCTTTTTGACATGTTGTGCAGCGAGCAACAAAGCGCTCCACGTCTCGCCTCATCCTTGGTCAAAAGAAATGACCAGCAAGTATGTCCTCTGTCTTTTTCACTCCAAAGTGCCCCATCAGCCCGCCTCCATGCGCTTCCTGTAACAACAACAAACGAACGGAGCTAGCTGGAATGCATAACTTGTTAGCTCTAAACACATAGCCATCATTGAAGACAAATTTATTCAATGTTTTTCCTTCTTTACATTTCAGCAATACATCTTTGAAATCAGCATCATGTTCATATTGATCTGTAATCATTTCTAATCCAAAAATTTTAAAGTCAAGTTGAGATAGAAGAGTATAACGTCTAGATAAAGCATCAGCAATAACATTATCCTTTCCCTTTTTGTGTTTAATGACATAAGGAAAAGACTCAATAAATTCCATCCACTTAGCATGCCTACGGTTTAGTTTCCCTTGACTCCTAATATGCTTTAGTGATTCATGATCAGAATGGATAACAAATTCTTTGGGCCACAAATAATGCTGCCATGTTTCTAAAGTTCGTACAAGAGCATATAATTCCTTATCATAGGTAGAATAATTTAGAACAGGCCCACTCATTTTCTCACTAAAATATGCAACAGGTTTTCCTTCTTGTAACAAAACACCACCCAATCCAATCCCACTAGCATCACATTCAAGCTCAAAAGTCTTAGAAAAATCAGGAAGTTGGAGAAGAGGTGCATGCGTCAACTTATCTTTCAGTATGGTAAAGGCGTTATCTTGTGTGGTGCCCACAGAAAAAGGCACCCCCTTCTTCGTAAGGTCATTCAATGGAGCAGCAATGGTGCTGAAATCCTTCACAAAGCGACGATAGAACCCAGCCAGCCCTATAAAGCTTCGCACCTGTGTGATGGTCTTTGGTACAGGCCACCCCTGAATAGCCTCTACCTTGGCTTGATCAACTTGAATTCCCTGTGGAGTAACAACATAGCCAAGGAAAGAGACTCGATCCGTGCAAAAGGTGCACTTCTCAAGATTACCAAATAATCGTGCCTCACGCAAAGCATTAAAAACAGCACGTAAGTGATCAAGATATTCATCCATGGATTTGCTATAAATCAATATATCATCAAAATACACAACAACAAATTTTCCAATGAATGCACACAAAACCTCGTTCATTAATCTCATGAAGATGCTAGGTGCATTAGTTAACCCAAAAGGCAGGACTAACCACTCATATAAACCGAACCTAGTTTTGAAAGCAGTTTTCCATTCATCTCCTAGTTTCATGCGAATTTGGTGATAACCAGTACATAAATCAACTTTTGAGAACACAACAGCACCACTCAATTCATCAAGCATATCATCTAAGCGTGGAATAGGATGACGATATCGAATGGTTATATTGTTGATTGCTCTACAATCCACACACATACGCCATGATCCATCCTTTTTAGGTACTAGAATAACTGGAACAGCACAAGGACTAAGAGACTCACGTACATAACCTTTGTCACGTAGTTCTTGTACTTGGCGCTGAATCTCATTTGTTTCTTCTGGATTTGTCCTGTATGGTGCACGGTTGGGCAATGAAGCACCGGGAATGAGGTCAATCTGGTGCTCAATCCCTCGAAGTGGTGGTAGTCCTGGTGGTATTTCACTTGGAAATACATCAGAATATTCCTGCAAAATGTTAGCAACAGCAGGAGGCAAAGAATGTTGCACATCGTAAAGGGAAATCAAAGCATCTTTGCATAGCAAAGCATAGGCAACAGAGGTGGAAGCAATCAGTTCATTAATATCAGATTTCGTAGCAAACAAGCATTTTCCCTTTAGAGATATCTCATTTTTCTTATCAAACACAGATTTGGCATTGTTATTGTTCTCAATGTTAGCATGGTCCTGATATTTAGTTTTCCTAGCTCTAGCAACATCATCTTGCACAATAGCTTCAGAAGACATAGGATGCAACACAATTTTTTTATCGTGGTAAAGAAAAGAATACTGATTTGATCTACCATGATGCATAGAATCTCTATCAAATTGCCAAGGTCTTCCTAGCAGAATATTACAAGCTTGCATAGGCACAACATCACATTCAACGACATCCTTATATGATCCAATAGTAAAATTGATTCGCACAAGTATAGTTACCTTTGCCTTACCACTGTTGTTTAACCATTGAATGTAATAGGGATGTGGGTGCGGTTTGGTGCTTAGTGCCAGCTTGGTCACCATGTCACTGCTGGCCAAGTTGTTGCAGCTACCTCCATCAATGATCATGCGGCAAGATCGCTCTTTGACAACACACTTTGTTTGGAATAATGTGTGCCTTTGATTTTGTTCCGCTTTCTCCATTTGTGCACTAAGCACACGCTGCACAATGAGACTATCATAGCGCGCTGCATCTTCTGCACCAATATGCTCTTCTTGATGTTCATCGCTACCTGCATAGTCAGCTGCAAGCAAAACACATGTATCGTCATCAAAATCGCTAGCAGATGAGTACTCACCGTCATCTTTAACAATTAGAACACGTTTGCTTGGGCAGTCACGCTGTACATGGCCAAAACCCTTGCACTTGTGACATTGAATGTCTCTAGATCATCTGGTAGATGCTACGGAAGAAGCACTTTCGATGGGCTTTTGGGTGGTCTTTACTGCTGAGCTAGTGGAAGAAGCACGTGGCTTGTTGCCAGAAGAAGAAGGTGCTGCCCGACTTGGTGAAGAAGATGGCGGGGAAGCACGACCAGTCGAAGGAGTAGTCGTGTGTGGTTGCCATGAGCTAGTCTTTCCTGAAGAAATATTAGTTCTAGAGCTAGCTCGTCGTCCCTGCACTTCCCTTTTAGCTTTACAAGCAAGATGAAACAAACGGGTAACATTATTGTAATCTTTATAAGCAAGTATGTCCTGAATTTCACGGTTTAAACCACCCAAAAATCTAGCCATAGCTGGTTCCTCATCCTCGTCTAAATTACAACGCAACATACCCATTTGTAATTCCTGAAAATACTCTTCTACACTTTTAGCTCCCTGTCTCAATTGTTGTAACTTATTTAACAGATCACGTGCATAGTAAGAAGGAACAAATCTAGCCCGCATGAGCCGTTTCAAAGCATCCCAAGTTTGTGGTATGTTATTAGGATTTTTCTTGCCATGTTCTATCCACCAAACAGAAGCAAAATCAGTAAATTCACTAGTGGCTGCTCTAACTCTTGCGTTTTCAGGAAACTCATGATATGCAAATTTTTGATCAACAGAAATCTCCCAAGTAATATATGCATCAGGGTCATATTTACCATCAAAATGAGGTATCTTAAATTTGATCTTGTTAAAAGTATCTTCATGATTGCGTACCTCACGCCGACGATGTCCACCTATGCCTTGACGGTTGCGTTGTAGCCGGCGCCGTGGCCTAGCTTTCATCTGCAGAATAGTCATCTTCATTGTCAGGTACAATACTAGGAGCATTGCTCACCTGTCCATCTACGGTGCGTCCATGATCCCTCTCCTCAAGGCACTGCAGGATGGCTCCAATAGAGGTTTTCAATGTTTGAATGGAAATCTCCAATGTGCTGATTTTGGTGTTGGTGTCGATCTGCATATTTTCCAATTGGCCAAGGCGGTCACTGGTAACACGAAAATCCTCATCAAGCGCTTCTGTGCGTAGCCGCACTTGGTGTTCGAAGTGTTGTATAATTCCCCGTGTGCGAGGTGAATGCACGTCTTCATTTGTATTTGCTCCTCCTGCCATGGTTAGTAGAAAAAAAATAATCCAATATGAAAGGGTAACGTTATCCCTAGCTACAAAGGTGCTGGTGGAGATAACTCGCTCACTCTCAACCTGTTCAATCAAGCTCTTACCTGTTCTTACAAAGCTCAGCAAGAAGGTGATGGCAACCAGCAAGTAATGAACAACTTCAAGAGCAGGTGTCAATCTATAGCTTTAGGTGGCTGAACTAGCACAAGGAGCAAACTTTCACCACGTTAATCACAACAAGCTGAATAAATATTCTACGATAGTACTGTACTGATCTTAGTCTAGACCGTACTAGAGACGCGAGCCGAGACACCAATGTCGTCACCAAAAACACCCCAAACAACAATCTGATTTTTTTATTTTTTTTCGTTTTTTTTGTTGGGGTGGTCACCCAAACTCTCTCTAGATGGAATCAGGAGACCCTAGAACAAAATTTGCACATGCGGCTTTTGATCTTGCACTTGCCTTTTTTTTTCTTCTCTAATTGCTTGTGGCTTTTGTGCGGCTTTTGATTTTGCACTTGCCTTTTTCTTGTTGTCAAACTCAAGTTACTAATCTGACTCAAACTCGAAGTAGCAATCTGATTCGAACTCGAACTAGTAATCAGACTCAAACTCGAACTACGAATCTGACTCGAACTAGGTGACTGAATGTGACACGAACCCGAAACTCTAGTGGTGCAAAACTAAAGACCAGCAACTTGACTCGTCGAAGCAACCATGAACTCAAAAAGTCTTGACTAAGTGGAGAAAGTAAAAGGCACAATGGTCTAGGAATAATGGAAAAAAACAGATCTGGTATTTTTTTGGGCTTTTTCTGGACTATAGGATGATAACAGTAGAAAGAAAAGTAATGGTAGCACTCTCACCGATTAACTTTGCTCTGATTACCACTTGATAGGATCTTGGTTCCCGATCTTTCGATGAGAACAGGAGGGTTCAATTTGTGGAGGAGAAGACATTGGCGATCCGACTACACCGTCCCCAAGGCGATGCGCCTTAGCGATCGGTACACCGACTCCAAAGTTGTATTGATCTTGCTGGCGCACAATCAACCTGACCACGAGGGCCTATGTTCCTGCAAGCAATCGAAGAACACGCAAGAACAAGAAGAACAAGCACTTATCTGTTGAATCAATCTAAAGTGGGGTTCTGGATACAAGTAGACAAGCGATCTAGTCGACACGCGCGTGTACAAGGAAGCAGCAGAAGCTAACTTACAAATAAACAAAACCCACCAGCTAATGAGGGCGGCTGATACTATTTATTACCTCCCTAGGGTCGTGAGAAACCCTAATCACGAGTCCCTAATGGACTCCAAACGATACATGGGCCATGGGCCCAATTTTGGTGATGCAGCACCATGGACAGAAAAAGGTCTTGGTATTAAAATAACAATTGCGGCCGACTCTGAATAGATATGGACATGAGGCCAGATCCGTTTGAAAGTAGACTTGATAATCTTTTCAGGAAGTACTTGAACGCCAAGATCGGAGTCCGTATGAAATCGTGGTGGCTGTCACAAGTTGGTACTGTTCTGCTGTCCAAATCCCGTCCGCGCGAATTCCCTTCCCATTGGATCCTCTCCATTGTTCCTAAGCAAAACAAGAAAGCACGTAGTTCCACGGTCTAGATAAGATGGACACAAGGCCAAGAACGAGTTCACCTCATAGTTTAGTTGACGTGCACGAACGTGAGTGATCGGACCAGAAACCGGTAGCTGAGTTGGTGTGGATGTATCGAGGGTGTTGATGTCCTCATCACTTTCCCCCAGCTGGGAAGGTCCATTCCGAGTGATCAAAGTATCCCATCCAGGATGCGTTCGCTTGGCAACTGAGGATGGGATTCTGCTTCCTAATCCTTGGAACATCGAGCACCTCCATAAGTTTTATTCTAAGAATCACGGAGGTGAGTCTGTAATTACACATGATGTATGTTATAGAGTTGATAAACAGATAGGGGTAGGTCCTCTGGGAGAACATCTTGACCCCTCCGGGAAGGTCCGGAAAGTTAAAGTACACTTCATACAGTCACAGTACTAAAAGTGTAACTACCTACCCTGGGTTAGTACAAGGTGTATAGCACACTGAGCTTGGTGACACCCTAATTGTGTCCTTGTCTCCCCTGTAATCTAGACCTATAATGAAAGATATTATTTTGTGAAAACAGACTCCACGTGCATTTATTTTTGTACGAGGCTTGACCTATCAAATTATTGTTTTAAACCTTCTTGTCTATAATGAAGTTGTGCAATTCTTTTTTCAGTTTTTACCCAAGTGATTCATATGCATTGCAAGTTATATTGTTGATATCTTTGGGTCTTAACATGTTGTATAGTCTACTTGCCCGAACGCCAAGCCAACATAGGTCCGGAGTGTGCTATCGACTTAGCATGGTCCTACACCCTAAGTACGCCACTCTACCTACACTCCGACACGCCTCAGTAGGGTGAGTACTAAAAAAGCATATGGGTCCGGAAGAGTTACATCAATATACTATCTACCATATCGAGTTGCTTTGGAATAGAAATCAAGAACAACAAGACACAAACGATTTATAGACAAGAGGGTGAATTTTACTTTTTCCTTGTATTTAATGTGCAGAAAAAATAGAAATTCAAAGCGGTGGTGGATGACGTCAGAGCTAATAAGCTCCGACCACCCCTGGGTGACCTAAATTCAACTATTCGTGCGGCGACATCAGGAGCTACCAAGCTCCGATCGTCAACATTTATATGTTGATACTGGGTACTGTCGGAGCTACCAACACTGCTAGGATTCCGGTTTATCGCAACGAAAAAATTCGTCACAATAGGTTGTTTTTCGTCGCAATAGGTCGCTGTTGCAACGAAAAAGAGCGTGACGATAGTTTTTAAGAATCGTCGTAATAATTCCCGCGGCGATAGGTTATTTGCGATGCCTTGGCATCCGTGGCGAATAGGACGCTATTGCAACGGTTTTACATCGGTGGCAAATAAGATGCTATTGCAACAGTTTCATGTATTGTGACGATTTAACGTATCGCAACGAATTGTACAGTATTGCAACGGGTTCACGATCGTGGCAAATAGTTTGGTATTGCAACGATTTCATATTGTTGGCAAATAGTATGTTGTCACAACGATTTAGCATATTACGATGATTTAACGTATTGCAACAAACAGCATGGTATTGCAACGCTTTCACATTCGTGGTAATTATATGTGGTTGCAACGATTTCACAGACATGGCAATAGTATGGTATTGTAACGATTTCACATTTGTGGCAAATAGTATGTTATTGCAATGGTTTAGCGTATTGCGACGATTTAATGTATTACAACGAATAGCATTGTATTGCAACGATTTCACAGGCGTGGCAATAGTACGGTATTGTAACGATTTCACATTCATGGCAAATAGTATGTTATTGCAACGGTTTACCGTATTGCGACGATTTAACATATTGCAACGAATAGCATTGTATTGCAACGATTTCGCGTTCGTGGTAATAGTACGTGATTGCAATGATTTTCACATTCGTGGCATACTACAGTATTGCAACGATTTTCACAGCCGTGGCAAATAGTAACATATTGCAACGAGTTATGATGTAGCGACGATTCACCATATTGCAATGAATATCACAGTATTGCAATGATTTCACATCCGTGGCAAATAGTATGATACCGCGACGGTTTAACGTCCGTGGCAAATAGTAGGTTAGTGCAACGAGTCAACAAACATGGTGAATAGTACCGTATTGCAACGATTTCAGATCCGTGGGAACTAGTCTGGTACTGCAACAATTTCGTATTCGTGGCGAATAGTTGGGTATTGCAATGAGTCCACAAATGTGGTGAATAGTACCGTATTGCAACGATTTCAGATCCGTTGGAACTAGTATGGTACCGCAACAATTTTGCATCTGTGGCGAATAGTTTGGTATTGCAACGATTTCTTATCTGTGGCAATAGTGTTTTAATGCAATGTTTTTTGAGTCGTTGCCAAATGTTTATACTGCAATGTTTTGTCATTCTGTTGCCACGTTTTATCATCCCTATTGGCAATAGCTTCCTATTGCAACAATTTATCATTCGTGACAAGAAATTTGTAATGCCACATTTTATAATTAGCGGCAGTAGAACCTGAATGCACCAGGTTTGAAAATTAGTGGCAACAGAATCACGAGTTTAATAATAAACATCCATCAATTTTACAACACGCATAACAACACTCAAGGATTACTTAGCGACGTGTTTGCATGCTAAGAGTTTTCCTAAGCTGACCGGGACTAATTGTTGGAGCAGATGGCTTTTGGCGGTTCCTTATTTGTTGGACCTTTTGTGGAGTGGTCGCCATCATCATTTTGTGCATTTCAGCCAATGAGGCGCACATGTCCTGCATGTCCTTAGCTGTCTGTTCACGATCAGCTGCTATCTGACCTTGTAAGTTCTGGACTTCAACGATTAACTCTTCATTCTTCTGGTTTATGCAGTCCATCTGGGTGTTTAAGCTACCATTTCTTCCTTCCAAGTCCCGCACTATTTCATTAAGGCCTACATTTCTGACTTCTAAGTTTCGAACTTGGTCATTGAGGTGTTCACACATCTGGATACGCATACATTCACGTTCGGGACCAGTTGGGTTAGCCATATAACCACGCCCCAAACCTGTGATCCTGCACAACCGATTGAGGATCTATAACAACGCTGGAAGATGCGGTTTCTCTCCTCATTTGGAATTGGGCCTCCCTGCTCAGCTTCCATGTCGTCCACTTGGGCACGTGCCTGGATCTATATATGAAAAGAAAAGTCACAGGTAATTTGCAAATATTTATTTAATTGGGGATTGTTTGAAGTGTTACTCACATGTACAGCTTCTGCCAGCTTGTTTGTCCAGTTACCGTTGAACAAATGGCTTGCCTCCCACAGTTGTATGTCATCGGGTTCTTCTCCGGTCTCTGCGTCTCGCTACATAAAATACAAGTAAACTTCAACATGTCGGTATAAATATTGTTTGCAGCACAAAGTAAAAGCGTGATTTATTTTTCATACCTTCTCGTAACTAAGTTGGGCGTAGGATTTGGAGCCAAGCAAGTGACACGCCTTTTATCTTCTTTGATTTTGAGAATTGGTCCTGTTTATTGATTGCAATAATTTTAAGAATTAATTCCACGAATGAAAGTAAATGAAATATTTTTTGTATGATGTGAAGCTATTAAAAAGTTAGCTGACCTTGAATTGCTCAGACCCAAAATATTCTATTAGGTGCGACCACTCGGGCATCGTTACGTCAATAGGCTGGTTTCGTATACGTTCTTCATCGGTAGAATAACTCTTATAGGTGGCATGCAAAGTCGAGCGCCACCCCTTGTAGCGCTCACCAGCAATTTTCAAAATTTTTCTTGTGCTCTTCGGTGTGTCCTCCATGTCCCAGGAATCCTGTACATTGTATAACAAGTTGCTGTAAACGTACAGGATGGAGATTGCAAGAAAAAAATACTTGTGTGGGGGTGTGACAACACTAACCAAAATGTCTCGTACTATGGGCCTGTTTGGAACCCCTAAAACTAATAGTTAGCTGCTAAAATTAGCTTTAGAGGTTCCAAACCTCCCAGCTAATAGCAGGACTAAAAATTAGCTAACCACCCAGCTAATAGTTATTTCATTAGCTGCCCAACCCCAGCTAATCCCAACTAATAGTTGATTAAAGTCCAAAATACCCCTCCCTCTCTCATCTGCTCCTCTCTCTCCATCTACTCCAGAAGGTTCTCGTACTAACTTGTCGCGCCGCCGACGGGCCGGCTCCGTCAACCCGTCGCCCCGTCGGCCCCATCACATTGTCGCCCCGCCGCCCCGTCGCCCGCCAGCCCCGTCGTCCGTCGGCCCCACCGCCCGCCGGCCCCGTCGTCCGCCGGCCCCGCCGCCTCGTCGCCCGCCGACCCCGTCGCCCGCCGGCCCCGCCGCCTCTTTGCCCGCCGGCCCTGTCACCCCGTCGCCCGCCGGCCCCATCGCCCCGTAGCCCACCGGCCCCGCCGCCCCAGCCGCATAATGTACTTCGTGCCTCTTCGATTCGACTTGGCTGGAGCCGAATGCCTGATGTGGAGCCGGGATCTGTGATGATAGTATTAGCAATCACTACGTTTCCATAATCACAACAGCAAGGTTTAGTTAAGGGGTACAACAGTCTTTTAGTGTCCAGAACAAAATTAGTTTAGTGGTTCCAAACAACCAGCAACTAATAATTAGTTGCCCAATTCAGCTAATAGATTATTAGCTAGCTAATAATTAGTTTTAGAGGTTCCAAACACGCCCTATATCTCTATTGTTACTATGGCCAACCTCTGCCCACTTTGTTGCACCGGTGAGGGATGCATGTCTTTTTGTAAACATAACCACATCATCGACAAAGTGCCGCTGATTAATACCAAACGCAGCACCCAACCTAGCGAAGAACTGAATTGGTAGCTTCACATACTACGTTCTACTAACTTGGGATGCATAGCGTATTCTGGCAACCTTAAGTCCTTTAGCCACACTTCTTCCTAGCTTCCTTCCTTCTGTTACATTGATTCAAACGGTAAACGATTAAACCAAACTACCGCCTTAACAAGTTTAGTATCATGTACAAATAGTGTGAAAAGAAGAAAAGTCTGATGTTCATACCATCTTGAGGATGAGTGCGGCAAATACGAGCGTGGGAGGACCGCGTCGTGCCAGCACCATTTTGTTTTGTAGTACTCCCTCCTGGTTTATATTGATTGTCGTCCACAAATGAATTAAAAATGAACTACTACAACAGTTAAGACTGTCCTAACGACACCTATTTTGTTGGTGGGTTACATTATTGACTTCTTTGTTGCTGTTCATACCCTAAAATGAGCCATCAAGCACACATGTCAGTGGCGGTACGCACTCGTAGTACTGCAGAGGATTTTCAGTCCATAAGCGAAGCAGGCAAGACTGTGAGGGGGCATGCAGTTGGCAACACTAGACTAGACAAAGATAGGGTTTGCCGGTTCGGTCTAACTGACATCAGCCGGAGCGCGTCTCGAAGAGAATTATTAGTTGCAGGGCAGGTAATGAATGCCAGCGGTAGCAGGTGGTGAATGCAAGATAGATAAGGCAGGCAGCTTGCAGGATTGAAATCCTCCGCAGTACTGCACCTGCAGTAGCTACCACTGACATGTAGGCCCATGAGACATCGGGTCTACTTGTCAGTGGCAGCTACTGCAGATGAAGTACTTCATAGTGCCAGCTTGCGACACTCAACAAAGCGAGGGTTTGGTCTCGCCGAAACTCTCAAGGAGGATTGGTGGCAGGGCGAGTAATGGCCAGGGATTTGCGGGTTGCAGGGTAATCATGGCACGCGAAGGATGGGACGTGGCGACGGCCGAGGGAGACGCGTCGGGGAGGACACTGAAGTGACCAGCAGCAGGGCGTGGGCGCCGGTGCCGGCCGGAGTGGCCAGCGGCGAGAGAGCACAGCGTGGAGGCATAAAAAAATCACGCCAGCACACAGGCTGATGAACTATTAACTATAAAGACTAAGTACTAATAAGAAAGTAGAATCGCAAGGCATGCTAAAACAATTCGTAGAGCCTAGGAAAGAATGCAGATGACCATGATACACCCATTATCAATACATCTAAAGGACAAAACGTAGTCTCTCATAATGCTCCAAATTCAATGCCAAAGGAGTAGAGTAAAAAACTAACACGCTCTGCCAAAACAAATGGCACGGTAGAGAGGCAGGTAGTAATGTGATATGATATGGGTAGTTGGAAGCTACTACCAAGGATAGAGTTGGAGTGGGACATTTTTGAAGCACCAAAAGTAAAATTACGCTGGGGCGGAAGGAGTATTTCTGGTTTGTATATCTATACCTGCTGTTGGTTCATGCATCGTAGTAGTACCAGAGAGTGAAGAACCTCGGGGTTCCTGAACATCATGTGCTGCAATATTCTCTGCGTACCATGCAAATGATTTAATGTTGTCTAAATTTGTTTAATTTTGATAGTAAACACATTTATAGTTATACCAGGTGCTTGTTGGCCACCATGAATGCTTGTAGACGACATCACGGTTTGATGTCTTGTTCCTAATGTAAAGAGCATTGTGAGTAGTCATTCCAAATAACAGTGATAACGTCAGATTACATGACCGACGTAGATTTTGGATCGGACGGTGTGCTTTCTATAAACTGCAGTGTTTGTTACTAACGGAGGAATTAGAAAAGAAAGAATAGAAAAAAAACGTACGATCCGAGAAAGCCACAAGAAAGAAAAAAGTGAAAACCATGGGAACTAAAAATCTTAGGAATACAAATTTGTAAAACAGGAATGAGAGTACAATATTTGGAGTGGTGATCAGATAACCCGTGCGTCATTTGCTTCTAAATCCAGAAATTATATACTACTACCTCTGGTTTTTAGTATTTGTCGTTCCTGGCCAGGAATTGTACTAGAAATACACTACCGTAATAAGCTGTCGGAGCAGCATTTATTTAAGGACAGATGTAGTGTGTGTGTGTGTGTGTGTATATATATATATATATATATATACATATATATATATATATATATATATATATATATATATATATAACTAAATTCGTGAAACAGAAGACCACATTTCTTCTTTGTTAATTTATTTAATCTTCGTATATCAGGATGGATCGTGTATAACTTAACTAGGCCAAAACTGCATGGATCATGTAGAACCAAGCCAATATAACTCTATAAAAAGACGACATGGATCGTGTAGTTTACCTAGCACAAAACTGGAGTCCGGGATGCGATGTCGTAGGGAGGTGTCGGCGACGAAGAGGTTCGGTAGAGCACGTCAAACTTGGTCGCCCGGTGTTGTACCCAGGAGTCAACACCACCAAGAGCTTCGATGCGTCACTGCGAGATCCATGGGGGAAAATTGTAAAAACCGTGGGAAATGAAAACACAGAAATTTCTTAGGAATACAAGTATGGAACACAAGATAGAGAGACAACACATTTGGAGTTCTGCGAGATCACCGGAGTGGCGGGGTAGCGGCGTCTTGGGAACAGAGGCCAATGCTTCCATTTATACTCATCGTGGCTGAAATAGGGTTACAATAATAGGCGGGACTGAAATTGGGGGCGCAGGTAGTGAAAATTGAATTGTCAAAATCTCAAATGTGGTGCGCCAAGTAGAATGATAAAATTTTCGCGGGAGTGGAGAATTTGATGCGGGACGTGCCCTTGTGCACGCATCCAGTCGTGATTAATTACATCTCATGTCGCGTCGATTCTGGCACATGGCTGGTGCGTGTAGCTAGAGGGGTAGACTTCGTCTTAGGACAACTTGCTTGCTTCTTAATTCATCTTTGTTGCCATGCATGGAGATCAAAATCTAAAAGCAATCATCCGCTAGCCAGTGGGACATTCCAAAAAAATACGAAAAAAATATGAATCGCCAAATGTATACGTATGTGCTAATGCAAACGATATGCAAATACAGCCAAGTGCACGAAACGATGGTAAACAATCAGCATTTTGTAACATTAATCACAATGAAATGATAACATGTAGTATATACTACTACATACTAAAAATACAATTTCCCATGCGCCGACTACAAATGAAAAAAATTGAGTGAAAGAACACAAAAGAGGAGAAACGCAGCCTCAACCACGATCTCAATGGAGTTTCAACCAAGAGTCGTTAATTGTCGCAACACAACGAATTCTTAGCTAGACATTGAACAACAGTTATCTCGCCTCTTTTTCAGAAAGGAGATGTTTTTTGATACTGCATAGGACGCATTGTTCATGAACAAAAAAGACATTTATCATTAAAATAGAAACAACACATATATTACAAACAAGAACTATGAAATCACATAGAAAACAAGAAAAAGAAAAACTACAAATACTACTCTGCTCGGAGTCGGAGGAGATCTCCTCCACCTCCTCCGCTGCTACTGCCGCCGCCACCTCCTCCGCCGCTGCGCCGCCTCCTCCGCTTCTGCCGGTGCTGCAGCCTCTTCTGGCAATTGAGTCTGAAGCTTCCGGGCGACGGTCCGCAGAAGATGCTAGCGGCCCTCCACCCCAGCCACCTCCCCGATCGTCTTGTAGTGGACGTTGAGACGACTGGCCACAAACCCTAACCCGAAGCAGTAGTGGTCGACGGTGTCCATGCTGGTGCAGACGGGAAGTTTCTCAAGACACAGACGCTCACACGAGCGAGATGTATCAGAAAATACATCCCGCACCAATATGTCGAGCTTTTTTGCTCGCCCGGCGGTGGCGGAAAGGTGCTCGGTGGCCTCCTTCAGGCGCCGATCGAGTTCATCGATGCGTTGTTCGACGAGGCGGACAGTCTCCTGAAGCCAAACGGGATGAGGAGGTGCGGGCACCGCGGGCGGAGAAGGGGACGGAGGAGGTGCGGGCGCCGCCTCCAGTTCCACCAGCATTGGCTGCGACAGAAGTGGAGAAGAAGGGGGTTCAGAGGACGTCGACCGCCTGGAGCACTTCGGTGCGGGGCTAACCATTTGTGCGGTGACGGAGTTGCGGAGAAAGAGCGAGAGGTGGTCGTCGATGGTGCGGCGGTGAAGGAAGAGAAGTTTGGAAGCTACGACCGATGGAGATGGAGTGGTGCGGCGGAGACGCAAGAGGACGGGTGTGCCTTTATAGCGGGTCCTTGTCCTGTGCGAGTGGAGATGATCGAACGCTTCAAAAACTGCGCTTTCGAATTAATACAAACCGCGGTTGGCTTCCATCTCCGCTTTACACGCAATTTTTTAATTTGACATGCAAAGGGTCCAGGGTATGCTGAAAGTGCATATAGGACTCCCTTGTGGGTTTTGGATTATTTATGACAAGCAATTGAGATCCTAACCTCCTTGTTCAGATGAGTGCAGGATTTTAACAGGAAAATGAGCAAAGTGCCAAAAGGAAGGAAGAATGAGAAGCAAAGTGGAAATGAGCTCAAGGAAGAAGAGTAGTAGATTATTGTATATGGAGTGTGTTAAGGAAACACACCCCAAGAGCTCAATCACAATTAAACACACACATTGCACAAAGTTAAACAGGACCGGACTAGTCCGATCGCAACTGGACTAGTCCGATATCCTTTCTGCACGAGATCGGACAAGTCTGATAAACATCAGACTAGTCCGATATCCTTTCTGACTAGAATCAGACTAGTCATCCCCAGTGCGGACTAGTCCTCAAAACACTTCACAAGTCACATAAAATCGGACAAATCCGACCACGGACTAATCCGATATTCTTTCTGATCCAAATTGGACAAGTCCAATGTTTGCTCGGACTAGTCCGAAATACCCACTGATCTGAATCGGACAAGTCCCCCAGTGCGGACTTTTCATCCTATACACTTAGGGTCTCACATGTCCAGACAAGTCCGATGACTATCGGACTAGTCCGAAGATTTCCAGCAGTGAAATCGGACAAGTTCGTTCCTAGCCGGACTAGTCCGATATTTCTGGGTACTTAGGGTTTGCTACACACAGCACACCGGACTAGTCCGGTGACCACCACGGACTAGTCCGAACTTTCTGAACCCTAACGGTCACTTTTAGAAACCCCATATAAATAGAGGTGCACGGCCCATTATGACCTCTCTCGAACCCTAGCGCCGTCACACCTCCCAAGAGCCTCAAAAACTACATCTCTCCACGAAATTAAGTGCAACAACGATCAATCCTTTGAGGATTCACTCTAGATCATTGGAGAGACACTTGCAACACCACCTTGAGCTCTTGGTTTGATTCTCTAACACACTCCTGCGATTCATTTGTAATTTTTGAGTGTGTTCTTGGTGGTATTTTCTGTTGTAATCCAAGGGAGCTCTCAACGTGTGAGAAAGCCCCTTGAATTCGGTTATTCACCCCTTTGTGATTAGTGGAAGGGGATTGGCCTTCGTGGCGATCCGACGAGGGTAGGGTTGGAGAAGACCCGGTCCTTTTGTGGACTCCTCAACGTTGACGTAGGTTGCCTTTTGTGGTAGCCGAACCACGGGATAAATCCTTGTGTTTTGCTTTTGGTGTTCATCATTCTTATTCATCAATATAATCTAGGGTTTCAATAATCATTGCTCATCTTACGTTGAATTGTCAAACATAAGACTTGATTGTGATATAATCTAATATATAACATTGGAACCTTTATTTGATTCTATATTTCCGCTGCATACATAAAAGAATCAACCTAATCGATCAAGCTTAATCAACTCAGTCCGTGAACACCAGACTAGTCTGCACATTACCAGACTAGTCCGATATCTCTGGTACTGAACTTGTTGTTGAGTGTTGCAGGATCCGACAAAATTCAAAAAGACCTATTCACCCCCTCCTCTAGGCCCACATTCAATTGGTATCAGAGCACGGTTCTTCAAGAAAGAGTCTAATCACTCGAAGAGATCATGTCGGAGATGAAGGACATCCACAAAATCAACAACCAAGAAGAGGTTAACAATGACAAGACTTAAAAAGTGGAAAAGTACCTCGAAGCCATTCAAGACTTCAAGGACGACGATGAGGAGACACTGGAGCTAAAGGCGCTCCTTAGAAAGAAGGCACTTTCCAAAGGGAAAGTGAAAGTTGAAGAGAAGAAGAAGGGGAGTAGTCACACCGACTAATCCCGATATCCTTTTAACTATGATCATCTAAATTCCAATAACAATCATTACTTATCTATCCCACTTGGAAAAGCCCCACACTTCGATGGAAGTGATTACTCAATGTGGTGGCAGAATATGAAAATGCATTTGATTTCACTCAATCCAAGTCTATGGCATGTTGTATGCACAGGGATAGACATTCCAGACGACGACGAAGAGCTCACCCCAAGCCAAGAGCAGGCCATTCATAGAAATGCTCAAGCCGCAGCTGTAATCACCTCCTCACTCAGTCGGAACGAGTTCACCAAGGTGGATGGACTCGAAATTGCTAAGGAGATATGGGATACACTGCAAACTACAAATGAAAGTGACCGACATGTGCGTGAAGCAAAGATTGAGATGATCGAAGGCGAACTAGGAAGATTCGCAATTGAGAAAGACGAGTCACCCCAAGATATGTACAATCGATTGAAGACACTCGTCAACAAAGTTCGATCATATGGGAGCAAGAAGTGGAATGACCACGAGGTGGTAAAGCTCATCCTTAGAGCTTTTATGCCTCGCAATTTCACGCTATGCTCCATGATTAGAGAAAGTCCTGGATACAAAAGGATGACGCCGGATGAATTGCTTGGAAAAATCATCAACTTTGAGATGATGGAAAAACAAGCAAAGAACGTCAAGGAAATTGCCGACTTCACCTCGGCTAAGAAGAAAGGGGTTGCTTTAAAGTCCACCCTCAAGCCTCTATCCAAAGAGGCAAGAGAAGCACAACTAGAGGAAGACAGTGACGACGAGACCAGTGAGCTAGATGAAGAGGACATGATATTATTCATGAAAAAGTTCAAGAGAATAATGAAGAAAGGACAAGGGACAAAATCAAGTGAAGGAAAGTACAAGGAAAGAACAAAGCCGAAGTTGAGGCGGGCATGCTATAATTGTGGTGAGTATAACCACTTTATAGTTGATTGCCCATATGAGGATAATAAGAAGAAGACCAAAGAAGCCAAGCCTCAACCTAAGAAATTCTTCAAGAAGAAGAAACAAGCCGAACAAGCGCACATTGGGAAGGAGTGGGACTCAAACGATGAGTCCTCATCATCCGAAGAAGAATAAATGGCTAGCATAGCCATCGAGAGTGTGTCCGAGAAATCTACACTCTTCCCCACACTTAGCCAAGGAAGGGAAATGGCACGTGCCTTATGGCAAAGGAAGGTAAACGCAAGGTAATCATCAAAACCCCTTCCGTGCATTCCTACTCTAGTGATGATGAAATAATTAGTGATGATGAAGATATGCTTAGTGGACTAGATAGGAAAGCTACAACAAAAATGAAATTTTTACTTGATCAACTTGTTGAGAAGGAGAGGTTGATTCATCGTCAAGAGGACATAATTATCTCCCAAAAGGAGGAGTATGTCGAACTTGACAAACTTCTAGAACTTGAAAAGGAGAAAAACAATTCACTAGAGCTTGAGTTAGCTTCAAGCAAGAAAGCTTGCTTGGAGTTAACTGACTCAAATGTTGCAATCAAGGACCAACTTGCTGACCTGATCAAGGTTAACAAGATCCTTGAAGTGCAAGTTGAGTCACTCAAGCTGAGTGAACCTTCCTCCTCTTCAAGTTCACCTTCTCAACCCACTAAAACTGATTTTGCTCATATGTGCACATGTAGTAAAATTGACACCAGTTTGAAGGAGAAGTCAACCTCCACCAAGGATAAACATCCTACCCAATGTGGCATATTTGACAAGGAGAAGATCAACTATGCACGTAGTGCATACTTGGTCCAAAGACCTCCAAATGTCAAATATGGCATTGGTTACTCTTATGGTGAAAAGCAGCATGTTGGAAGTCATAAGAATAACAAGGGGAGGATTTCCTTTGTGAAGGGAAGACCCTCTCAAACTGGTAAGTCAAAGGGTAAAAACTTGAACTCACACGAATATCGGACTAGTCCGGTAAGTGTCCGGACAAGTCCGGTCCTCCAGACAAGTTCGGCCTCCCAGACTAGCCCTGTATACAAACAACAATGATTACTCTTTAGAACCTTTGATGCCTCCTATGTGTTAATGAGAAATAATTTTGGCAAGGTTTATGCTAATTTTGTTGGGCCACGCCATGGGAACACCAAATCTCATGTGTGGGTGCCCAAATGTATTGTAACTAACCTCCAAGGACCCAAGCAAGCTTGGGTACCTAAAACCAAAGCATAATTTGTTTTTGCAAGCCTATTCCTCCGGTGGATCCAAATGGGTGCTAGACAGTGGCTGCACCAACCACTTGACCGGAGAAAGAAGAATGTTCGTGGAATATGAAGAGAATGAGGACCCAAACGAAGGCATCTACTTTGGAGATAATAGTCAAGGGAGGGTGCTCGGTACCGGTAAAATTGCGGTATCTTCTACACATACACTTTCTCATGTTTTACATGTTGAATCCTTAGATTATAACCTGCTGTCCATATCTCAACTATGTGACAAAGGTTATAATCGCTTGTTCACTAACGAGGGTGTGACCGTCTCTAGGAGGAGTGATGGTTCCATTGCATTCAAGGGTATGTTGAAGGGAAAGCTTTACTTCGTTGACTTCAACAAGGATAAAGCCGAACTTGACACATGCTTGATTGCAAAGACCAACATGGGTTGGCTGTGGCATAGACGGCTAGCGCATGTTGGTATGAGGAATCTTCAAAAACTCCTCAAGGGCGATCACATCCGCGGTTTGAAGGATGTTGTTTTTGAGAAAGACAGGCCTTGTAGCGCGTGCCAAGCAGGGAAGCAAGTTGGAGCACCTCATCCCGCAAAGAACGTCATGACTACAACAAGACCGCTCTAACTACTTTACATGGACTTATTTGGTCCAATTGCTTACATAAGCATCGGCGATAACAAATATGGTTTAGTTATTATTGATGACTTTTCTCGCATCACTTGGGTTTTCTTTTTGCCCGATAAGTCAGAAACACAAGGAACACTCAAGAAGTTCTTCAAGCAAGCTCAAAACGAATTCTCATTGACAATCAAGAGTATTCGAAGCAACAACAGCACGGAGTTCAAGAACACACAAGTGGATGAGTACCTTGATGAAGAGGGTATCAAGCATGAATTTTCAGCGCCATACTCGCCACAACAAAATGGAGTTGCCGAAAGAAAGAACCGAACACTCATAGAGATGGCAAGAACAATGCTCGATGAGTACAAGACCTCGGATCGATTTTGGGCGGAAGCTATTAACACCGCTTGCCACACCGTAAATCGACTTTATCTTCATCGTCTACTCAAGAATACATCCTATGAGCTACTCACCGGTAACAAACCAAATATCTCATATTTTCGATTTTTCGGTTCTCCATGTTATATCCTGAACAAGAAGCCTAGGACTTCAAAGTTCGCTTCGAAGTCCGATGAAGGTTTCTTGCTTGGTTATGATTCGAACACTTATGCCTATCGTGTTTTCAACAAGGCCTCTGGACTTGTTGAAATAGCACATGACGTAGTGTTCGATGAGACTAATGGCTCCCAAAAGGAGCAAGTTGATCCATGTGAACTAGGTAAAGAAGAAGCTCCCTGTCAAGCATTGAAGAGAATGGCTCTAGGTGAGGTTCGACCACAAGAGCCACCTCCACACGTACATGAGGAAGATGAACCACAAGAGGAGATCAACGATCAAGGGGGAGCTTCAACACAAGATCAACCACAAAGATACCAAGATGATCAACAAGTCAACGAAGGCAATAACTTAGGGGGAGAAGCAGATAATCATGAAGATACAACTCCTCAAGTGCCACACCCAAGAGTACACCAATGCATCCAAAGGGATCACCCAATCGACAACATCATCGGTGACATCCAAATGGGAGTAACCACTAGATCTCGCATAGCTAACTTTTGTGAACACTATTCGTTTGTATCCTTTTTGGAACCACGCAGGGTTGAAGATGCATTGAAAGATCCGGACTGGGTGGTGGCAATGCAGGAATAATTGAACAACTTCAAGTGGAACGAAGTATGGGAACTTGTGGCGAGACCCAATGCAAACATCGTCGACACCAAATGGGTCTTCCGCAACAAACAAGATGAACACGGGGTGGTGACAAAGAACAAGGCACGACTTGTGGCCAAAGGGTATTCACAAGTCAAAGGTTTGGATTTTGATGAGACTTTTGCTCCAGTAGCTAGGCTTGAATCTATTAGAATATTACTTGCATATACTACTCACCATGATTTCAAGTTGTATCAAATGGATGTGAAAAGTGCCTTCCTCAACGGACCAATCAAGGAAGAGGTGTACGTGGAGCAACCACCCGGGTTTGAAGACGAAGAGTTCCCCGACCACGTGTTTAAATTGCGTAAGGCTCTCTACGGCCTCAAACAAGCTCCTAGAGCCTGGTATGAGTGTCTTAGAGATTTCTTAATTGAAAATGGTTTTAAGATTGGCAAAGTAGATTATACACTGTTTACAAAGAATTTTGATGATAATCTTTTTATTTGTCAAATTTATGTTGACGATATAATCTTTGGGTCAACTAACCAATCTTTTTGTGAAGAATTTAGTAAAATCATGACAGACAGGTTTGAAATGTCAATGATGGGAGAGTTAAAGTACTTCTTAGGATTCCAAGTACGGCAGCAAAGGAAGGAACGTTCCTAAGCCAAACCAAGTACATGCAGGACATACTCAAGAAGTTTGGCATGGACAAGGCGAAGCCCATAAAAACCCCCATGGCAACGAATGGCCACCTAGACCTCAATGAAGATGGACCTAGCATCGACCAAAAGGTATATCGCTCCATGATTGGATCTCTACTCTATTTATGTGCATCTAGGCCAGATATTATGTTGAGTGTATGTTTGTGTGCAAGATTTCAAGCCAATCCTAAGGAATGTTACTTGACAACCGTAAAAAGGATCTTGAGATATTTAGTTCATACACCCAACCTTGGCCTTTGGTACCCAAAAGGCTCAAAATTCAATCTCATTGGTTACTCCGATGCGGAATATGTTGGGTGCAAAGTAGATAGAAAAAGCACTTCCGGTACATGCCAATTCCTAGGGAGATCCTTAGTTTCTTGGTCCTCCAAGAAACAAAATTCCATTGCCTTATCCACAGCCGAGGTGGAGTATGTTGCAGCCGGGAGTTGTTGTGCTCAACTCCTTTGGATGCGACAAACTCTAAGGGACTATGGTTACAATATGAACCATATTCCACTCCTTTGTTACAATGAGAGTGCCATTAAAATTGCCCACAACCCAGTTGAGCACTCCAGAACTAAACACATAGACATAAGACACCACTTTTTAAGAGATCATGACATGAAAGGAGACATAGCCATTTCACATGTCAACACTCAAAAGCAATCACCAAGCCACTTGATGAAAAACACTTTTGCGAACTTCGAAATGAACTAAATATGCTTGATGCTCGGAGTGTGGCTTGAAATGTTGCATATCTGTATGAATTCTTCAAATATGTTGTTTTGGACTGTGAAAATCACCTCTCTCATTTTTTCTCCGAAAAACTATGTCAATTACTAGATCTTGGTGAATTATGATCATTGCTTGATTGTTGTATGCTTACTGATCATATTCATCAAGACTATTTGATTTGATTTTCCCCTCTATTGTCTGATTATGAACCTTCAAATATATATGAATGGGCTATGCAATTCTTTCCTGGTGACCACAGACTAGTCTGTGGTTACCCGGACTAGTCCGCTCATGCAGACTAGTCCGTAGAGTGCCGGTTAGGCCGGACTAGTCCGACAGACCATGGACTAGTCCGAAATGTCTCTCTGGATGAGTTCGGACTAGTCCGGTCACCTCTGGACTTGTCCGATTTTTTGTGTCCATAACCCTAGTCACCACCAAACCCTAATCCCTTCATCCTCCACTCTTGCTCACGCATTCTCTCTCTTCCGCTCGAGCTCCCAAGGCGATCTCTTGCTCCCTCCACCAAAAAGTTTTGCTTTTGGGCGGAAATCAAGCTTTTCCACTTGAGGATTGAAGCTAGCGCACTTGTCCGGCCTTCAACACCCCTCATCTCCAAGTTTCAATCGAATTTTTTTGGTAATTTTCACCCAAACCCTAGAAATCTCAATTTTCTTCATTGTAGATCGAACAGCCTAGCATCTTTCACTATATACATGTCTCCTTGCTGTATTACGTTCTTGCTAAGCTAATTGTGCATTAAGAATCAACATTTGTCCAGTTTCTTAGGCTTTTGAGTTTGAATACCAGACTAGTCCGGTCCATGCACGGACAAGTCCGGTCCCCTCGGACTAGTCTGTGCCTGTACACCGGACAAGTCCGATGTTTCTGAACTCAAAACCTAATTCTTCAATTCCTTAATGCAATTCCTTGATGCTCGTTCACACTTATGCCTTGTGTCATTCATTATCATTCATACCACTCATTCTAAGGTCATGTCGAGCTCCGACAATGATATCTCCGATTTTGAGGCCGAGATGGACCATGAGGTGGCACCTCGAACCTCGACGGGTCTTGGCAAGAAGCGCCAAGAAAGACCGTCCGAGCCAGCCCAGTCTCCTCCACAGGCTCGGAGGAAGGTGCTAGCTAAGAAGCCAGTCTCTAAGGCAACTGCATCATCGAGTGGCCCTCACCAAGCAAATGGCAAGGGAAAGGGGATTGCTACGGGTCCAGTTGGCCTGTTGAAACTTCATGCTCCAAGGGAAGGGGTCCGGGACCCAAATGAAGAGAAGTTCAACGGGAAGGGCAGTGACTTGGCGGCCAAGTTCAGAAGCATCGATTGGTATGGCCGACCGAAGCAAGCGGCTGATGGATGATTCTGGTGCAACTTCCATGCTGACTTCTACAGATCGGTGTATCTCCCAATGAAGACACCAGTTGTGCGCAATCAGTGGATTGACTGGGCACATTTTGAGAAGAAGGGCTGCTCACCGTTCACTGATATGGTGAGAGCCATTGAGAAGCATGGACTAAGAGATCTATTTGCTTTCAGAAATAAGTGGAATGATGAAGTGATTGCGCAGTTCTTTGTGACCTGTCACTTCTCTACTGAGGATGAGGAGAGTGTCACTTGGACGACCCATGGATCCAAGTACAGCATTACTCAAGAAGATTTCGCTAACCTGCTTCATCTTAACACCACAAGATCTGATTGCTTGGTCATACACAACATTGGGGTCATTGACAAGGATAGGATGAAGTTCCTATATGAGCCAAACTCAAAGTTCAACCCTCCTTCCACCAAAAACATGAAGCCATTCTTTATGGTGTTGAACAGAGTGTTAAGGAAGACAATTGCTCCCAAGGATGGAGATGCTGGGAGTGTGCAAGGATACCTCCGGACTCTTATGAGAGTCATAAGCAAGGACCGCCCATTTGATGTGGCGGAGTACATTTGGAATGATATGGTGAACATATCTTGCACTCCCAACAGATCTTGCGGATATGCTCCTTACCTAATGTTTGTGATTGAAAAAGTCACCGGCATTGAGTTTGTGAAAGATGTGGAGCATCTCCCCTTGAGGCCTCAAATGCCTCAAAAGCCGAGTGTGCAGGCTGCTCTCTCGCCGGCCTCCAGTCTCGAGGCACCAGCAAGAACAAGAGAAGATGTCAGAGCTGCTCCAACTTCAAGGGCAGCCCCTCAGAGAGGATCAGCTAGCGGAATCCTCAAATACCTGGCTGCCATCTTCACCTCCTGCAAGAAGGCCGAAGTGAAGGCCCACAAGCTCAACATGAAAAGAAAGGAGGACATGAAGTACATCAAGGCAAATGTGAAGCAAATTTGCCAGAAACTGGAGATCGACCCCATTGAATCTCTAGTGATTTCTGAGGACTCCGACCCGGACTACACTGAGCTCGGGCCCTTGACCCCATCTGAGCTTGCCTACATTGGCGTTGGGGGCTCGAGCATCTCCGCCCCTCCTCCTTCTCCTCCTCATCAAGCTGAAGATGAAGAAGACGAAGACGACGATGAGAGGACCGACAGTGAAGAGTGAAGACATTAGGCCCTCCTCTTCTTCTTTTTTGTGTTTTGATGCCAAAGGGGGAGAGATTGAGAGGGAGTCTTAGCTTTAGCTGTAAGGTGCGAGGAGAGAGCTCTCTTTATGTTTTCTTAACTCTTTTGTGGCTTGTAATGTTTTAACAATGATCTTATGTTAATTATGGTTCTGTGATGCAATGATTTGATCCTTTGAGTAGTGTTTATGAAAACTGAGATTTTGCTCTAAAATGACATATATTCTTGCTATTGGTTGATTAAAGTCAATTATGTCATTATTTATGTTCCAGTGTACTTAGTTATGCATCCCACCATAAAGAATGCACATATGGATTATACTCTCACTGCTTGATGTATTTTGGACCCATATGTGCATGCTTTATGAAAATCTCAATTTTTATCATATTTTGTGAAATCTCAATTGGTTGTCATCAATCACCCAGAAAGGGGGAGATTGAAAGTGCATCTAGGACTCTCTTGTGGGTTTTGGATGATTTATGACAAGCAATTGAGATCCTAACCTCCTTGTTGAGATGAGTGCAGGATTTTAACAGGAAAATGAGCAAAGTGCCAAAAAGAAGGAAGAATGAGAAGCAAAGTGGAAATGAGCTCAAGGAAGAAGAGTAGTAGATTATTGTGTATGGAGTGTGTTAAGGAAACACACCCCAAGAGCTCAATCACAATTAAACACACACATTGCATAAAGTTACACAGGACTGGACTAGTCCGATCGCAACCGGACTAGTCCGATATCCTTTCTGCACGAGATGGGACAAGTCCGATAAACATCGGACTAGTCCGATATCCTTTCTGACTAGAATCGGACTAGTCCTCCCCAGTGCGGACTAGTCCTCAAAACACTTCACAAGTCACACAAAATCGGACAAGTCCGATCACAACCGGACTAATCCAATATTCTTTCTGATCCAAATCGGACAAGTCCGATGTTTGCACGGACTAGTCCGAAATACCCACTGATCTGAATCGGACAAGTCCCCCAGTGCGGACTTGTCATCCTATACATTTAGGGTCTCACATGTCCGGACAAGTCCGATGACTATCGGACTAGTCTGAAGATTTCCAGTGGTGAAATCGGACAAGTCTGTTCCTAGCCGTACTAGTCCGATATTTCGGGGTACTTCAGGGTACACAGCACACCGGACTAGTCCGGTGACCACCACGGACTAGTCCGAACTTTCTGAACCCTAACGGTCACTTTTAGAAACCCCATATAAATAGAGGTGCACGACCCATTATGACCTCTCTCGAACCCTAGCGCCGTCACACCTCCCAAGAGCCTCAAAAACTACATCTCTCCACGAAATTAAGTGCAACAATGATCAATCCTTTGAGGATTCACTCTAGATCATTGGAGAGACACTTGCAACACCACGTTGAGCTCTTGGTTTGATTCTCTAACACACTCCTGCGATTCATTTGTAATTTTTGAGTGTGTTCTTGGTGGTATTTTCTGTTGTAATCCAAGAGAGCTCTCAACGTGTGAGAAAGCCCCTTGAATTCGGTTATTCACCCCTTTGTGATTAGTGGAAGAGGATTGGCCTTCGTGGCGATCCGACGAGGGTAGGGTTGGAGAAGACCCGGTCCTTTTGTGGACTCCTCAACGTGGACGTAGGTTGCCTTTTGTGGTAGCCGAACCATGGGATAAATCCTTGTGTTTTGCTTTTGGTGTTCATCATTCTTATTCATCAATATAATCTAGGGTTTCAATAATCATTGCTCATCTTATGTTGAATTGTCAAACATAAGACTTGATTGTGATATAATCTAATATATAACATTGGAACCTTTATTTGATTCTATATTTCCGCTGCATACATAAAAGAATCAACCTAATCGATCAAGCTTAATCAACTCAGTCTGTGAACACCGGACTAGTCCGCACATTACTGGACTAGTCCGATATCTCTGGTATTGAACTTGTTGTTGAGTGTTGCAGGATCCGACAAAATTCAAAAAGGCCTATTCACCCCCCCCCTCTAGGCCCACATTCATATGCAGTGGCCCACCTGGCATACTTTATAGGTCCGTCCGGCAGTGTATCAGTTTTTCAGTTCCAGTTTTTAATTTTGACACGCAAAGGGCCCACCGGCCCAAGGTATATGCAATGTTCCTGTTTTTTTCAGTTTGTCACGCAAAATACCTCGATCATGTTTCATGACGTTACGCGTTTTCTCTTATTTTTTGAAAGATTGTCATATATATATATATATATATATATATATATATATATATATATATATATATATATATATATAGTTGAAAGATCATCAGAAAACACAAGAAAAAAGTACAAGACGATATATGCACTTGAAAACCTCACGATGATCATGTTTGATGACAACATTATTACGTGTTTTCTCTGTCTTTTGTTGAAACATCATCATAGATAGTTTGAGGCTCGTTGATCATGTTTGGGGCGTGACAACTAACATGTTATATATATATATATATATATATATATATATATATATATATATATATATATATATATATATATATATATATATATATATGCATGGACAACTATAGCATGCATGTGAGAGAGACGTCGATGATCATATGTACTCCCCCCGTCTCCATGAACTTGCCGCTTTGTCGTAGTTCATCTTTTAACTACAAAAGTCGCATCAGAAGAGCTGGTTTATTGGCTCATGGACAAGGAAAATTATTTGTACCTAGTACAAAAAGTATAAGTTGGTCGGTGTTGCTGTTCGTACGCGAAGGATGCAGCCAGGTAGTTGCTCTTGCAGGTGTATGGTAATTACGTGAGTGTTTGGTCGGGTCATGTGGTTAGTCCATGATGCACCCTAAACCCGATGTTGAGGTTGTGTATTTGTCATTTGTGCGTACACTCTAGTGACATGTGACAAAGTGCTCAGTCATCAATTGCATTTGGTTTGACGTCGAAGTTCGATTGGAGATAGATCATCCATTTCTTTATGTCTTGGATCATCCAAATTAACGTTTGGTTGGATGGACTGGATGATCCAATTTTTGTTGGTAGGTTGGATGAAACTTGATTGGATTATTGAATCATCAAAGTTGAAAATTTCATAATATTATTCGTGCACATGATGATGGATCGTGCACGCTGAGCGCCGAGTTATTCGGATCATTGAGCAAAGTTCGGACGTGGAGTTCGTGTGTGCCTGTGCACCCTGCAAGATTCGGTGTGCTCGCGTACGTGGCAATCATCAGGGCAGGGTGGTACAGTCGCGGGAACCGTGCAGTGCGCCCTTGGCTGTAAAATTTGGAGCGTGAACGTATGTGGCAACCATCTGGGCAGGGTCGCACAGAGACGGGTGTGCGGAAGGGCCACAAAGAATTCGATTTTGGTGTTTGAAAACACGGTATTTTTGGAGTTTTAGACCATACACAGCGGTTTCCTCTAAAACTTACTCTATATCCCTCTATACTTCAAGTATATTCTCTATACTTCCAGCATTTAACTCTGGACACTAACTCTATACTTCCAGTAATCTAATCTATATTTCCAGTCCAGTAAGCTTTAGAGTGAACCACTGCGGATGGTCTTAGAGCAATTAGCAATACCATGGTATTTGATATTACTATGGTATTTTTTACAGAATGGTGTTTGTCAACCAAACAGTCCTATGTATTGCAAAATCGTGGTATTACAAAACTATGTTATTGAAATACATACTTTGGTATTGTCATGTCATTTTAAAAATTGTGGTTTCCAAAACTTTAGTATTGAAAAACTGTGCTCCCAAACACAGTCTAAAGCTTTACCGTGAACCACTGCGGATGGTCATAAAGGCAGGCCCGGCTCTGGGCCTAGGCGGGCGGAAATAAATTCTGCGGCCCTGCCGCACAATGTCGCCTGCCGCGCCCCCGCCGCCGCGCCCCCGGCTCCGCCCCCGGCTCCACCGTCGGCCCGCCGCCCCTGCGCCCCCACCGCCAGCCCGCCCTCGACTCGAGAACGGATCGAGGGGAAGGCTCATCGCCCATAGCAGCCGTGTAGCTTCCGTCCCCTCGATCCGTTGGCGATGAGCCGTCTACTCATCTGTTCTCGAGTTCGCGGCGGCCATGGCGCTGCTTCGACCCTGCTTCTGGACTGATGACGCTGATGATTCACAACATACTTTTAAATTTACGCGTTGGTATTCTCTTCCTCATATTTGTTGATGCGTTAATACCTGATGTTTTACATCATTTTCCACAGGAGGCAAAAAGTAATGAACATCATTGATCAGCACCGCACTGAGGAGAACGTGAAAATTGCAGTGGGCCGCGTCAAGTCGGTTTTACAATTTTATTCACGTTCCATTTGACTTCATGTACCACGCCTATGCTTTGAAATATATGATTATACTAATCAAGCCCCGGTCTTTTACTGATTGATACTTAATATCATTTGTTGCATTTGCCAAGGTCTGAGGCCAACAAGGGCTACTGCTTTGTCAACGTCACATCCCTAGATGCGATGTTTCGGCTGTGTATGAAGCACCTGCATGGCTTCCATTGGAAGGTGAACGATTCGCGGAAGATTTGCGAGGTCGACTACGCCAACATCCAGGTACGTCGCCGTCCGCTGCCACCGTTTTCCATTGCGCCGCCGCTGCAACGTGTTAACCTGCCGCTGCTTTTCATCCTTTCGCAGGGTCGGGATGCGTTGGTGGATGCGGCCAGGTAGTTGCTCTTGCAGGTGTATGGTAATTACGTGAGTGTTTGGTCGCGTCATGTGGTTAGTCCACGATGCACCCTAAACCCGGTGTTGAGGTTGTGTATTTGTCATTTGTGCGTACACTCTAGTGACATGTGACAAAGAGCTCACTCATCAATTGCGTTTGGTTTGACGTTGAAGTTCGATTGGAGATAGATCATCCATTTCTTTATGTCTTGGATCATCCAAATAACGTTTGGTTGGATGGATTAGACGATCCAATTTTTTGTTTGTAGGTTGGATGAAACTTGATTGGATTATTGAATAATCAAAGTTGATAATTTCATAATATTATTCGTGCGCATGATGATGGATCATGCACGCCGAGCGCCGAGTTATTCGGATCGCTGACCAAAGTTCGAACGTGGAGTTCGTGTGCCCGTGCGCGCTGCAAGATTCGGTGCGCTCGCGTACGTGGCAATCATCAGGGCAGGGTGGTACAGTCGCGGGAACCATGCAGTGCGCCCTTGGCTGTAAGATTTGGTGTGAACGTACGTGGCAACCATCTGGGCAGGGTCGCACAGAGACGGCTGTGCGGAAGGGCCACAGAGAATTCAATTTTGGTGTTTGGGAACACGGTATTTTTGGAGTTTTAGAGCAATTAGCAATACTGTGGTATTTGAGATTACCATGGTATTTTTTACAGAATGGTGTTTGTCAACCAAACTGTCCTATGTATTGCAAAATCGTGGTATTACAAAACTGTGTTACTGAAATACGTACTTTGGTATTGCCATGTCATTTTAAAAACTGTGGTTTCCAAAACTTTAGTATTGGAAAACTGTGCTCCCAAACATAGCCTAAAGCTTTACCGTGAACCACTGCGGATGGTCTTAAAGGCAGGCCCGGCTCTGGGCCTAGGCGGGCGGAAATAAATTTTTTGTGGCCCTGCTACACAACGTCGCCTGCCGCGCCCCCGCCCCGCACGCCGTCCCATGGAAATCCCGCTAAGATCCTTCGCTTCGCGCTGGGTTTGTTGTCTGGATACCGAAGGATGGAAATCCCGGGTGTCCTGCTCCCACGATTATGCGATTTTGATCAGATGGTGTGAGAGCCGGGGGCGCACGCGCAGTGCTGTGCGGCAGGGTGGCAGAAGATTTGTGGGCTACTGCCTAGGGCCAGGCTGGTGGGTGGGGGTGGTCACGTCCTACTAATGTTAGTTCAATGCTTTGTCCAAAACGTCAAATAAAAGAATAAGGAGGGAGTATTTATTAGATACAGTATAATATTACTAATGTGTTAATTTTCCATATGCGATGTTTTTCGATAAAAGGAGGAGTTTTTCGTTAGTGCATGTTCTGGAGTAGGACACATTGTTCATGAACATAAAATAAATAACATTTTTCATTAACATAAAAACAACACATATATTACAAATGAGAAAAAACACATAGAAAACAAAAGAAAAAACTACTACTCATCCTACTCTACTCGGAGGAGGACTTGTCCACCTCCGCCGCCACCTCTGCCTCCGGCGGCAGCGCCTCCGCCTCCGCCTCAACTGCCGGCGGAGCATCCTCCAACACCAGATCAAACTTCTTCCGGTTGACGACCTCCACGAGTTGCTCGCGAAATCCCTCCCCGGCCTCCTCACTGATCATCTCGTAGAGGCAGTCGAGACAAGCGGCAACAAAGCCTAACCCGAAGATGTAGTAGCCAGCAGAGTCCATGCTGGCGTGGTGGGGAAGGACACCAAGTCCCAGTCGGCGACACGATTGAGATGTATTGTGAAATACATCCTGCGCCATTTTGTCGAGCGCTTTTGCTTGCACGTCGGCGGCGAACAGGCTGTTCGTGACCTCCTTAAGCTTGCCGTCGAGTTTGTCAATGCTTTCCTCCATGAGGCGGACAGTCTCATCATAGTCGGACAAAAGAGGTGCGGGCGCCGCGGGCGGAGACAGGAGTGGAGGAGGTGCGGGCGCCGCCTCCAGTTCCACCGGCCTTGGCAGCGATGGAAATAGAGAAGGAGGTTATGAGGACGTCGATGACCTGGAGCGCTTTGGTGTGGGGCTACCCATTTGTGCGGCGATGGAGGTGCGAACAAAGAGAGAGAGGTAGTCGATGGTGGTGCGGCGGAGAAGCAAGAGGAGAAGTTTGGAGGCTAAAATCGATCGAGAGGTGCAGCGGAGAAGAAGAGGAAGGTGTGCCTTTATAGCGGGTCGTCGTCTAAGTGCGTGATTGGAGATGATCGGACGCTTCAAAAATTGTGCTTTTGAATCGTCGGTCAGAGTTACTCCAAAATGCGGTTCGCCTCCTCTCGGTTATCGCAAGTGTTTTCACAAGTGTGTTCATTTGTTTCTAAAATCAGAACACGTAGCGGCTAGCGCCTACGCCTGTTGTTTCTTCAATAGACGAGTACAGCAATACATAAAGGCAGCATGCGATCGATTAAATTGATGAACCACGTACGTACGTAGTGAGAGCTGTGTGCTTATTAGACGATGGTAGTCCACATTCTATCCTCGTACCGTCGAGGGAACATCCCTGTCTCAAATTTGTTATTTCTATTGATAATAGGATAATATTCTTCATTAGTGTGGTAGTTAAACTGCCATATACTGTAGGTTGAGAGCATACACACATGCATGGTAGAGAATATGATAAATATAGAAATATATATACATGGTAGGAAATATTATTCTATTCTTGGAATACATGTTTGCGACGTAGCATATGTACGTCTAACATACATGTGAAAGACCTCGATCATATTTGCTGACGTTACGTGTTCTTTTTTTTGCTGAGAGATCGTCATGTTTGAGGCTCGTTGATCATGTTTGTGGCATAGCATGCATGGACAACTAACATGCATATGAAAGACCTCGATGCATGTGAAATAACATGCATGTTTTTAAAAGCAAGATATAATGCTTCCTCAAGAAAAAATAATTTTATGAGAGATTGAGCGCACAAGCACAAAAGCTAGAACTTGAGCGATGCACCTACGAATTCCATATGCCGAGATGATCGACGGCAGCCGATCCGCAAACTCGGTGGTAAGATCAGTAGTCGCCGGAGAGCAGCTTGCGGCCGACCTCGAAGGAGACGAAGGCGTCGATGCACTCATAGCTGATCTACTCGCCGGAGAGATTGTACGCATCCCAGTTGCTCGTCTTCACCCTGTAAGGCTTCTCCATGTCGGCGCCCATCATGGCGCTCGCGATGTCCTACAGCCCCGCGCGGCGGAGGCTCGGGCGATCCATCTCCTCTGCCGCGAGCTCGGCCAGGTCCACCGTTTTGGCCACTTTCAGCTGCCAGTCCTTCCAAAGTCTATCGGTGTCACCCTCCACGCTGACGCCAACGAAGCGGTAGTCGGAATCGCCGAGGAAATCTTCCAGCTCATCGGGGAAGTAGTCAGCGTGGATGACCTAGAAGATGAGTCAGCGCGGCCGACGCAGAGCTGCATAACGGCGACGGGGTTCTGGTCGACGGAGTAGCTGGGGCGCCACTCAATGTCAAGCCCGACGATGAGCTTATGAAGGCGCCAATGATCGACGGAGAGGACCTCGTTGAGCCAGTCCTCCACGGCCTTGCCGGAGGACGTCACGGTGGTGGTGATCGCGTCTTCCTCGAACGTCACGTTGTACACCTGAGTCCCCGCCATTGGGTCTCTCTCCTTGTCATCCCTACGGTTGCCGTATGTGGCGGCACAGCGCAACTCTCTCTCTTGTGCAAAACCTTCGTCTACACCTTTAGTTTGGATTTTAATTGGAAACGGGCCTCGATATATAACTGATGCAGTTACGATGTGAGCGGAGGAGTTTCCAAATTTGACGGGCCCGAGTCCAGAGTAAAAAGAGTAATGAAGATTTTTGAATCTTATATACTCTTTCTAATTTCTAATTCTTATCGTTATGACCACAAGTTGCACTATCTCAACCTAACACCACGTACAACGACAACAACATTTCTCAGGAGCCCACCCACTGGATATGCCGGGTGGGCCACGGGATACCCTGGGTCCAGTCATCAGAGAGTAGCTAGTGTGAATACATGCTGGAGAGATCAGCAGAATCGGGAACTGGCCAATGAAGATGGATGTTAGCAGTGTCACGGTTCATGTATCGAAACGCGCCATTCTTTTTCTTCTTCTCCTTTTTCTTATAAGTTCGTATTATTTTCCACCAATCTTCTAAGAGCATCTCCAACTCGTTTGCTATTTTTAGTTGGCTATTCTTTCAAATAGAAAATATGCTATCCACATTTAGCATCTCATTCTATAAACATCTCCAACCCGTTTGCTATATGATGTGCTATATTAAAAATTTCATATTTTATTAATATGTAATAATTATTTTAAAATTCAAATAAAATTGTTGCAACGGCTATATTGTGACATTTGTATTTCTAACGGCTATTTTTCAATGGTTATATTTCTAACGACTATTTTTCAACGGTTGTATTTCCAACGGTTAATTTTCAGCAACTATTTTGCAACAGAAATGACAATAATGTAGCAAAAATTGGGGATAGCAAACCGGCTAGCATTTGCTACTAGTAGCACACCGAGAGCTCCATATAGCAGATAGCTAAAAGTAGCAATCCTAATAGCAAACCGGTTGGAGATGATTTTTGCCCTAAATTTGCTAAATAATAGGATATCACACCATATAGGTAATGGCTAAAAGAGCATCTCCAACCCATTAGCTATATGATGTGCTATCCTATTATTTAGCAAATCTAGAGCAAAAATCATCTCCATTCGGTTTGCTATTAGGATTGCTACTTTTAGCCATTTGCTATATGGAGCTCTCGGTGTGCTACTAGTAGCAAATGCTATCCGGTTTGCTATTCCCGGTTTCCGGTACATTATCGTTGTTCCGTTGCAAAATAGTCGTTGAAAATTAGCCGTTGGAAATACATCCGTTGAAAAATAGTTGTTAGAAATATAACCATTGAAAAATAGCCGTTATAAATACAACCGTTACAATATAGCCATTGCAAAAATGTTATTTGAATTTTAAAATAATTATTATATACTAATAAATTATGAAAAAAAAATTAATATAGCACATATATAGAAAACGGGTTGGAGATACTCATGGAATGAGATGCTAAATGTGGATAGCATATTTGTCATTCGAAAGAATAGACAACCAAAAATAACAAAGGGGTTGGAGATGCTCTAACCCTCCTTTATTTGAAGTTGTACGGTTGGATCAGGATACATGGCCGGCGTACACCTTATGACACATTAGTGAAAGTAAAACACCCGATACAGTTTATGACACACTTGTGAAAGTAAAATACCCAATACATTTTATTATTATGGAAGTCTAGAACTAAGACTCAATCCAAATCGGGCAAAAATTTCGATGACCTTGACTTCTAGTTTGTTTTTGCAAGCCATCCAGAATCAAGTCTTTTTTGTCTTCACCCTTTTGCAATGACGCCCATGAGCATCTAATCTGGGCTAAAGTTGATACGTACTCCAGAAACTGTTGTTGCGTTTTTTGTGATTTACTACGTGCTTTTGTTGTTTGATTGTTCATTATGTTGGATCCGTGTTGGGTTTGAACAGAGAGTGGGCTTCTCCCTGCTGGTCCTGTCAGATAAACTAGTAGGTGATAGTCACTTTCTGGATCTCCAGCTCAGTAGAGTTGGAAGTGGAAATATATTCCATTCTAAAAGATAAAAGATAAATAGTCCACTAGTTTATCGTTAGAACAGCAACATTAGAACTATTTTTGCGCACCAATGAACAGAAATATAATGTTCATTACCTTAAGACGATACATTACAAACAGGAAAAAAGAAAAACACAAACTACAAACAAGAATAGATAAACAACACAACTAAGAACAAGAAAAAACTACTTCTCCACCTCGCCCAACCTACTTCTCCTTCTCCTCCTCCTCCTTGGGCTCCTGGCTGGGCGGGGGCTACTCCCACGATGGAGACGGGAAGCCTAGTTTCCTGGATGTCTCCGCCACCAGGTTGTCGCGGCCGGCGACGCCGAGCTCGTCCGCCATTGTCTCCCAGAGGACGTCGAGGCGACCGGCCAAGTGTGTCATGTCGAAGACGTATTGGCTGGTGGTCTCCATGGCAATATACTCTGGAAGGGGACCAAGCCCAATGCGATGCATGGAGCGCGATGTATTGTCAAATACATCGCGCGCTATCTTCCGGAGAGCCCACTCCATGTCCGGGGAGGGAGTCCGGTCGGGGACGCTTCCCCTTGGCGTCCTTAGGCGGGCTTGGCGGCAGCGTTGACTTGTCAGCCATGGTGTTCTTGGTGCGGTTTTGGGAAGAGAGGAAGAGTGACTGTGCGGAGAAGACGATGGCGTGCCCGGGTGATCTTATAGCATAGACGAAATCCCCTGTAGTTGCTGCACTGCGGTTACTGCAACTGAGTGGTGGGGCATCTGCAGTACTGCAGGTGCAGTAGAGGTGGTTGACATGTGGGTCCCACACCATCAAGGGCTCTCATGTCAGCCATCTCTACTGCACCTACAGTACTACAGGGGATTTGAACCCGCCTGGCTCTTCGTCTCTCGACGCGCACAATAGTGGTGATGAGACGTGGAGCGGTTCCAATTGAATTCAAAGATGTGCATGTGCTGCACGCGTTTAAGGCGCCTTGGTGACTGGCACGAATGTAAGCTTGGTGCGCCCGGTCGCATTAGCCGCCTGTACAAATGGCTACGGCTTGAACGAAGGACCAAACCTTATGTGGCAAACAACAACGTATAATACTTCCTCCGCCCCAACTCAACTCTATTTCTTTTTTGGTCGAACTAATTACCTTTGACCAATGATTTATATGGAATTTATTAACTTCAATAACATGTAGTACTAGATTGTATATTATGGAAATATTTTCATGGTGAATCTAAAAGTACAATTCTTGTATTGTTAAAACAAATCAAAATTGCGTAAATCTCAAAGATAGATTTGACGAAACCTAAGACTTCCCTTTGAAAAAGTTTTATACTTTACATTTGTTTTACATATGTAATATGAACATAGGATATATCACTAAATAGTTTTGCAAAAAAACATGGAGGAGAAATATGTATATCCCATATGCTACTACTACGTAAATTAGGGGTGGGCAAATAAACCAAGACCAAAAAACCGAAACCGATAAAACCGAGACCGAAACCGAAAAGACTGAAATATCGGGTATCGAGTACTTTTCAGGTAGCAAATATAAATAACTAAAAAATAAATGTCGGGTTTGTGTACCACTCTCGGGTAACTGAAATAACTGAATAATCGGTCCATCAAATAATAAGTTAAATTATGCGTGCTAAACTATGAACAATTCAAATTTAGATATTTTATTTTCAAGTTGTGATGTGGGAAGTTGATGGATTTAAACGTTTATTTTTTATTTTTCATTTGTCAATTTATAATAAATGACCGTATGGGGTTAAATTTATCAATCATATTAAATTTATGCAAACATGACATGGATATAATGTATAATTCAGATATATCGGGTAGGACCTAAGACCGAACCGGAATTTTGGTACCCAAAATGTTCGGGTACCTAATATTATTACAACAATTCGAGTAGTGATTTCAAGAAACCAAATTTTGAAAAAGACTGAAATACCCGAACCAAAATATCAGGAAGACCGAATGCACACCCCTTAACGTAAATCCATCCGAAATAATTAGCTAGTTTGAGGATGAATGAAGTAGAGCTTGCGAGCTTGATGAGCACCGTCATTGTTTTGAGCAACGATTAATTTATGGCATCATCAAATCTGGAGTAATTTTTCTAGATCATTTGGGGCCGAAAAATTAGTTAACATGCTATATATGAGGAGAAAGATTAGGATATTCTACCTATTGCTTGTGTTGAATAACCCTGCGCCGTGGACAACATATATCCGACACTTCATTCTGGTCGCCAGTATCATTCTGCCCTAGGGATGAAAACGGTACGGTAAATTCCTGAACCGTCCGACACCGTTTTCGAAAATTTTCGATGCGATTACAATTTTCGACAATTTTCGAAATTTTCGATCTGATTACCGTTTTTATCAGACATTGAATTTTGGTAAACGGAATGGAAACGAATTAGACTGATTTCCGACCGAATTGTCGGAATACCATATTTTAATTGAAAATTTCCGAACAATAACTGAATACTTTCCAAATAGTAGGTTGGCTCTAATGGGCTGACATGTACTCTCTCCGTCCCTTGGAATAGAGGATTTTTAAAGGAAACTTCAAAGGAATTCATTCCTACATTGTGCTTATGTCACAGGTGTTTGGAACACAGGAATCATATTTCATTTCTTGTAGAAAGACTTCCTTTTCTATGTAAAATGGAAGAATGAAATAATCCAGTCCAAGTTCTTTGTGGTCTGCTAGTTGGCTATGGAGGGAATATATAGGGTGCTAAAAGTCAAATTAACTAACCTAATGATTTGCATGGAATAATTATTTCTTTTTTGAAACAAGGGAATAATTATTTCTGAGCTACTGCAATGCAATAGACGTTTTGATGTTAGAAATATAGGAATGAAGTTGTTTATGAAGCAAACTGGTACTTCATTTTGGCAAAAATTTATGACTTTGATTTATGTATTACAATTAATGATAGTTAAGATTCTAAATAATTTTGTTTATAGTTGCTCACTTTCTTGGTTCCTGCATTTTGTCTATTCCTATGTTTTTTCCAATTCCTGTGATTTGGATTCCTACGTTCCAAACGGTTCCATAGTAAATATCGCTTTGTAGTTTATTTTTAAACTACAAAGCGACAAGTATTTAGAGACGGAGGGAGTAATAAGCTCAATTCTATAAATTTTTTATTCAGACACCAGTTTGAATAAGGAGTTGTCAAAGGTAATAAGCTCAATTCTGACTGTTTTCATCCCTATTATGCCCCAAGTCATCTGGGGCAGCAGGCAGAGGACCTTGATAATCAGGATAAGGACCAAGCAAGAAATCATTGGTCAAAGGTAAGTTTGACCAAAGCTAAAAATAGAGTTGAGTTGGGGCGGAGGGAGGAGTACTTTTTACAGACCGCTTTGCAGGCCCCGCTGCGGGCGATCTCCTGCATGCTGACAACTCCAGCGGCTAAAGTAGCGTACAGTTGCACTTTAGAAGTCGTAACCCCAGTTTCGCAAGTAGCATTCCAAATGGTGCACTTTAGAAGCCATAACCATCACTGCGCGCGTCTCATCGTCTTCTTCGCGCGTCTCATCATCTTCTCCGCGCGTACTAATAAAGACACACCATCCTCTTCTCTGCGACACACACATGCCATCCTATTCTCCGTGTGTACTCTTCCTCTTCGTCTCTGTTGCGCGCGACCTCATTGGTTCCCTTCGAAGCCCATGGAGTTCCCCTTGCGCACGATATTGCGGTCCTGATCGCGGGGTGGGTCGCTGCAACCTCCCCGCAGCCCATGGACGACCTCTCCAGTTTGCGCGCCACTTGCAAGGCCATGCACTCGGCGTGCCGGGATCGTGCCGTGGGCAGGCGCTTGGCGCTGGACCGGGTGAGCATCTGGAACTATAATAGGAGCCAGGACCGCCTCATGGAGCGCCTGGCCATCGTCATCAACACTCATGCGTGCTACATCACCGGGTTCGACTTCGTCTTCCTGCACGGTCGCGCGCAGCCGGGTAACCAGTTCATTGCCCAGGCGGCCGCGAACGGCCACCTGGTGGTGGCCTACGTCCTCATCGTGCTCCACTATGATGCCGACCATGGGGCCCGCAATGCCTTCGAGTATATCTGGCAGGTCGAAGGTGAGGCCTAGTCGGCTACAACGCGGCCGGGTCCATCGCCATGAAGTGGACCAACAAGGAGTGCTACCGGTGTTGGCGTGAAGCCATGAATAGTATTGATGATGTCGCCTGGAGGTTCCTGGGCAGGCCTCGTCCAGAAGCACCACCGGTGGTGGTGTCCAACATTGATGATGACGCTAGGGACTGCTCAATAGGGGGGAACCAGGGAACTGCCCGCTGCGGCAGACCTACATGGGAGGAGTGGAGAGTCTTCTGTACAGAGAACTGTAGGATTAAGCACGAGCATGACCTGTTCTACCATCCGGCGTTGTACTATATGGGTTATATTCCCTCCATTCCCGTTTGGATGCACCGCTAGTTCTCCCAACGCCAATTAAAAGAGAACAAAGGGAGTATATAAAATATACTTGTACTAGTATATGTGTTTCCCCTATGCCCGCTCGTCTCTGATGAATGTTGCACTTGTTGTGTTTCCCCTATGCGCGCTCGTCTTATGTTTAGCCCCATTTGCATCAAAGGAAACTCACGGGGCAGTTTAAAGAAATGGATTCTTCCGGAAATGAATACATTCAATCATACAGTAGTTTGTAACGAAGGAAATCAGTGTTCCCTTCTCTCTTTTCATTGTCTCCACTTTTCATTCCAGTCGTCGCTAATCGACAGAACTAGTTGTTACATAATCCCCAATAGACACAAAATAAACTAATTGGCACATCTAGTCCACAGCACTTCCCTTGAAGCAGTGGTAATAACTTCTGGCCGCGTATAGGAGTAGTGGTAATGATTACACCGCGTATAGCGGCATAGGGCCAGTGGTACGTTGGAGTTCTACCTATCTTTTTATCACATTTTTCTCGTCCTTTCTTTTCATTTCTCCCTGTTGATTGTCTCGACTTTTCTTTCCAGTCGTCGCTACCTGTTAGTACTATATACTACTTTACAGACTGCTTTGCAGGCCCCGTTGCGGGCGATCTCCTGGCACCTCTAGCGGCTAAAGTATCGTACAGGCAACTTTACAAATGAGCTTACTCGAACTTTTCGAGCTTGAGCTCATCAAGCTGTCAATACTCAACTTCATCCTCAAACTTTCAATCAAAACTAAGTTTGGTCCTTCAACTTTCAAATGGGTCAATTATTTAGTCCATCAACTTCAAAAAACCGTTTCACTTTCATCCTTACTCTGAGTTGGATATCCACACATTGGCATGCCACTTAAGATAGTTAATGTGTTTTTAATCTTGTTAATTTGTGATAGAAGTTTGTTAAAGTATGCATCATTATATGCATGTAAACTCTTTCTTATGTTGAAGCAAGCATGCAAGAGTTTAAGAAACGATTTGAATGGACCCCTTAGTTGGATAGCTGGGAAGTACAACCGTCGGATCAAAACAAACAGTGGATGTAGCCTTTACTGCACGCATGCAGCAAAATGTCGCTACGTCAGGCGATCCTGGTCCAGGCAGGTATGCTCCGATTCCTGTCCTCCAACTCCATCTAGGCTCCCGATGACGCAGGCGGTTCACCACCAGACTGTAGAAAGGATAAGCACACACACATGTAACAGTCATTGTTGACTTTGTTGGTCTAACATCATTGTTTGACTGCGTAGGCCTATATTTAGACATTAACGCTAGCTTTTGAATCTGTGTAGTGCGAAAGGGTTTTGTTTTGGTTTCACACTACACTAGCTAGCCTATATAAAGTGTATCTGTGTTCCGTAATGAATACACAACAAACAATCTCCATACAGAATGAAACTTGCATGCCGCTTTCTTCTGCCGGAGTTTCGAAGGAAACTACACGGCTGGCCGGGTACACGTACGGTACGGGTGTGCCGGTGTACCTTAACCCCCCGTACATCGTCCGTCCCCAGTGCTTGTTGGGAAGAGCCTTACAGGTATGCTCTGATTCCAGACCTCTTACTCCATCTCTAGGTTTCTGATGACGCAGGAAGTTCACCACCAGGCAAACCAAAAAAGGTTGAGCGGCATGCAAGTTTTATGATGAAAAACTGACTGCAGCCCGCTGACTGCGGCCTGCTGACGAATTTTGACACATCAGCGGGATGACGCATGAGAGGACAGAACGTGAGGGACACGGCTTGCAACCAGTTTGTCATCAAGAAATTTGCATGCCGCTCTCATCACCGAGGCTTTGCTGGTTTGCCTGGTGGTGAACCGCATGCGTCATCGGAAACCTAGATGTAGTTAGAGGACAGAATCAGAACATACCTGCAGGGGTCTTCCAACCACCACCAAAGACGCACAATGGGGGTTAAGGTACACACCGGCACACCCGTACCGTACATATGTGCCGGTGAAGATGAACGGCGTTTCGGCTGTGGAAGCACCTGCATGGCTTCCATTGGAAGGTGACCGACTCGCGGAAGATGCACGAGGTCGACTATGCCAACATTATTTGTTGTGAAGCTATGGTAGTTAAACTAAGCATTAATAAAGGGACCAATAACATTTTGACACATCAGTGGGATGATGCATGGGAGGACAGAACAGGAGGGACACGGCTGGTATACTCCCATTCAGTGCTTCCATGTGTGCTCCTACTTAAGTGTCATGATTTTATTGGCCCTTTCATTTACCTAACATAATGCTTGATTTAACTTCAACCAATTAGATGATGACACATAAGCGGGAGTACGCATGGAAGCACAAACGGGAGCACCAAAGTTTCATCCGAACGGGAGGACACGACTTGTATACTCCCATTTAGTGCTTCCATGCATGCTCCTACTTAAGTGTCATGATTTTATTGGCCCTTTCATTTACCTAACATAATGTCTGATTTAACTTCAACCAATTAGATGATGACACATAAGCGTGAGTACGCATGGAAGCACAAACGGGAGCACCGAAGTTTCATCCGAACGGTAGGACATGGCTTGTATACTCCCATTCAGTGCTTCCATGCGTGCTCCTACTTAAGTGTCATGATTTTATTGGCCCTTTCATTTACCTAACATAATGCCTGATTTAACTTCAACCAATTGCCCCCGCGGCCAGTTTGTCATCAAGAAATTTGCATGCTGCTCTCATCACTGAGGCTTTGCTGGTTTGTCTGGTGGTGAACCGCATGCGTTATTAGAAACCTAGATGTAGTTAGAGGACAGGAATCATAACATACCTGCAGGGGTCTTCCAACCACCACCGGGGACACACGAGGGGGGTTAAGGTACACACAGACACACTCGGACCGTACATATGTGCCGGTGAAGATGGAACTCAACAGTCTCAGGGTTATGGATAGAAAAAGGGAAGAATAAAAAGGATGGCGCATGTTTCGATTTATGAACCGCGAGACTGCTAACTTCCATTTCAATTGGCCAGTTCCCGATTCCACTGAGTCATTGTTGTTGTACGTGGTGTTTGGCTGAGACAATGCAACTTGTGGTCATAACGATAAGAATTAAAAAGAGGAGTATATCATATTCAAAAATCTTCATTACGCCAGGTCGTATGATGGTCGGACACTCTCCAATCCACTTAGATTGAAGTGGAACCACTCCTACCCAAACGAGGAAAAAAATTTATGGATACGGTATGCATATCCAAGGCTGTGCATACCGTTCCACATTTGTGACATGTGTCCACATGAACGGACGCGTGCAGTAGTGGTGATGGGATGCGAAGCGGTTCCAATTGAATTCAAAGATGCGCATGCGCTGCGCGTGTCTAAGGGGCCTCAGTGACTGGCGCGCACGTAAGCTCGGTACGCCCGGTCGCATCAGCCGCCTGTACAAATGCCTACGGCTTGAACGAAGGACCAAACCTTCTGCGGCAAACAGCAAGGTATAATACTTCCTCCGCACCAACTCAACTCTATTTCTGTTTTGGTCGAACTAATTACCTTTTACCAATAATTTATATGGAATTTATTAACTTCAATAACATGTAGTACTAGATTGTATATTATGGAAATATTTTCATGGTGCATCTAAAAGTACAATTCTTGTATTGTTAAAATAGATCAAAATTGCGTAAATCTCAAAGATAGATTTGACGAAACCTAAGACTTCCCTTTGAAAAAGTTTTATACTTTATATTAGTTTTACATATGTTATATGCACATAGGATATATCACTGAATAGTTTTGCAAAAAAACATGGAGGAGAAATATGTATATCCCATATGCTACTACTACGTAAATTAGGGGTGGGCAAATAAACCGAGACCAAAAAACCGAAACCGATAAAACCGAGACCGGAACCGAAAAGACCAAAATATCGGGTATCGAGTACTTTTCGGGTAGCTAACAAAAATAACTGAAAAATAAATGTCGGGTTCGGACGGATGAAGCAGTTCCACATTTGTGACATGTGTCCACATGAACGGACAGACGAAGCAGTTGAATGACTGTGACATGTGTGCACATGAGTGAACGAGGTCGTATGATGGCCGGACATGATAGGGATAACACCAAGGAATCATATCCTTTTAAAGCATAATTTTTCCCCGCATACGATGAGCCCTTCGCGTGTCAAATTAAAAATTTCTCCTTTTATCGAAAAACAGCTCCTTTAACGATGCCAAATTTCGGTACATGGGCTCACGTGTACATGGGGACGAACACCAAGCGTTCCAGCGCAGTTTCGGCCCAGGAATACAAAGTGACTCAGCGCTGTTTCAGCCCACAAATAACAAGCGGCCCAGCGCAGTGTTGGGCCTACTCTGATAGCTTCACATACGCTTTGTCCTGGCTTTTTCCCCGCCGGACCCTTCGATCCACAACGGCCCCCTCTCCTGGTTGCACTAAACGCGCCTTGGGGAGCATCCGCCGGCCACCACGCTCTTGGAGGATCATCCGCCGGCCGCCACGCTCCTGAAGGAGCATCCGCCGATCGCCACGCTCTTGGAAGAGCATCCGCCATCCACCGGCGTGGAGGAGCATCCGCCGGCCGCCGCACGTGGAGGAGCAACAGCGCTAGGTACAATTGCTCACATAATGTTATTGTAGTTCAATCCTCTTACGGATACGCTGATTGAATTGTAGGAAGCGATGTCAGAAGATAAGACATGGATTGGAAAAGACAGGCGTACGAAGGAGTGGCAGGATGGAATGAAGTCATTTTTAAATTCAGCATTCCAGGGCACTCGTGAAGAAGAAACTAAGCCTTGTCCTTGCACGAAATGTCGTAATATTTGCCACGAGAGACGCAAGGATGTTCATCTTCACTTGCTTCGTAATGGGATGTCATTTGATTATACTTGTTGGGTACACCATGGAGAAAAACGAGTTGAGAAAAAATTGCTGAGCAATCAGCAAATAATGAGGAGATAATTTCTGATGATGCTACTATGGAAAATATGTTGTCCAGCCTTCTTGGAGGCACTGGTGATCATTGTGGTACTTCAGCAGGATTTGATGATCTAGAAAATGCTATAAACTAGTAGGAGCCAACTGGGTGTGCAAAGGCATTCTATGACTTATTAAATGATGCCAAAAAGGAGTTGTTTCTAGGTTGTGAGAAGGTGACCCAATTATCCTTCATTGCCAGGTTGTACCAGATAAAGTGTTTAACTGGTTTGAGGAAAAAAGCATGTGAGTTCATCCTTGAACTATTCTCATATGTGCTTCCAGAGGGCCATTGCACTCCTAATACACTTGATAAAGTTCAGAAGGTTGTTCGTGACCTCGGGCCGAGCTACGAAAAGATCGATGCATGTGTCAATGACTGTGTGTTCTTCCGGAAGGACTATTCTCTGCTAGATCGATGCCCAAAATGTGATGAATTAAGATGGAAAAATAGTACAGGTGAGGATGCAAGAGAGGCTTTACCTTGTGGAAAAGCCAAGAAGCATGTAGCACGCTAGCTTCTACGATACTTCCCTCTTATTCCCCGTCTTCAAAGGTTTTATATGGCAGAATCGACAACATCAAACATGTGCTGGCACAAAGAAGAATGTATTGATTATGGAATATTACGCCATCCTGCCGATTCGAAAGCATGGAAGCATTTATATAGCATTCACCCAAATTTCACATCTGATCCTCGCAACATAAGACTTGGGCTAGCATCTGATGGTTTCAATCCTTTTGGAGTAATCACTGTTTCTTACAGTACATGGCCTGTGATTCTAATCCCTTATAATCTACCACCTTGGTTGTGTATGAAGCAGCCTTATCGGTTGATGTCAATGATAATTCTTGGGCCAAAGTCACCTGGAAACAACATTGATGTGTATCTGCATCCTTTGATTGATGAGCTACTGAAATTATGGTCTGATGGTGTTGAAACATACAACAGTTCAAAGAAAGAGACATTTCTCATGCGAGCTTCTATATTGTGGACAATAAATGATTTTCCAGCATATGCAATGATATGTGGATGGAGCACAAAAGGTAGGCTAACATGTCCATACTGCCATGCAAACACTGAAGCCTTGTGGTTGAAACATGGACAAAAGTATTGCTATATGGGTCATCGTCGTTTCCTACCTCAGATCACCGGTGGCGTCGGGACAAAGCTTCTTTCAACAACAAAATAGAGAATGGAGAGGCTCCAACATCACTCTCTGGTCACGAAGTACTCCAACAATACGAGACTTTTGATCAAGTGAGTTTTGGAAAGACAAATAATAAGAGAAAGCGCACTGAGAAAGATAGGTGGCATAGTTGGAAGAAGAAAAGTATATTTTTTCAGCTCCCGTATTGGAAGGCATTGCTAATAAGGCATAACTTGGATGTCATGCACATTGAGAAAAACATTTGTGATAGCTTATTGGGTACATTTCTTAATATGGATGGTAAAACAAAAGATAGTCTTCAAGCTCGTTTTGATATGCAGGAAATGGGTATACGGCCAAAGCAACATCCGGTGGGTATGAAAGGGAAGTATGATTGTCCATCAGCATCATATACTTTGTAAAAAGATCAGAAGACCACCTTGTGCAAGTTTTTGGCGGATGTGAAGATGCCCGATGGTTATGCCTCAAACATCAAGAGAAGTGTGGACATAACAGCACGTAAGTTATCAGGTCTAAAAACTCATGACTGCCATTTTATATTTCAGAAGCTCCTTCCTATTGCAATACGTTACATATTGTCTGAAAAGGTTGTTGAACCTTTAATTGAGTTTAGCAGATTCATTTCTGGAATTTGTTCTAAAGAATTGGCGGAACCAGATTTGGATAAGATGATTGAACAATTTCCTGAAACAATTTGTAAGCTTGAGATGTTGCTTCCTCTCGCTTTCTTTGATATCATGGTACATCTTCCAATCCATCTTGGCGAAGAAGCTCGCTTGGATGGACCTGTTTCTTACAGATGGATGTATCCAACTGAGAGGTACCTTGGTACATTGAAGAGGTATGTACGTAACAGAGCTCACCCGGAGGGTTCTATAGCTGAGGGATATATTATGGAAGAGTGTATGACTTTTTGTAGCCAGTTTTTGGATAACATCAGCACCAAGCTTAATAGGCCAGAATGTCATGAAGCTGCAGCTAGGAATGAACCTTCTCTCGAGTCTAATATATTTACAAAAGTTGATAATTCTAAAAAAGGGTTTAAATGGGACAAACTTACTATGGTGGAACTACATAACATCAGGCATTATATTATTTCTAATGTTGAAGAGGCCGCTCCATGGATCAAGTACGTATAACACTAAGATGTTTGATACTATATTAATGGATCATGCTTATTGTAGATGGCTAATTTAATTTTGTACCCTTTTCAGTGAGCATTTTGAAGAGCTGAAAAAGATTCATTCTCGTGATGTTGAAAAACGCCATAGAGATGAGTTTGTTTATTGGTTTCAGAAACGAGTAAGTACATGCAAGTTTTTTCTTTGATGAAATATTGAAGAAATATCTGTTCTGAAGTTGGTTTATCGATGAACCCTTTTATACTAATTAATGTGTACAGATTACGACATTACACAAAGAAGGCAAAGTAACTGATTATTTGTATGCATTATCTAGAGGACCTGATCGTCGGGCACGTTTTTTTAGTCGATCATTCATAAATGGCTTCTTCTTTCAAACAACAGAGGTGGAAAAAGATTTACGGATGCAAAACAGTGGTGTTGTTGTTCGGGATGAATATCATGAGTGGTATGGAGTAATCAAGAAAATGATTTCTGTTGATTTCGAAAAAAATCAAGAGGTTCTGTTATTTGAATGTGAATGGTTTGATCGGCCTCGTTTCGGTCAGAGCCAAAGCAGAGGCTACAAAATGGATCGATACAGAGTGATAGATGTGGATACTACTATTTCTCAATTTAAGTATGAGCCTTACATTCTAGCCACCCAAGCAGAACAAGTTTGTTATGTTAGAGGTGTGAAGCAACCTAAATGGGCTATAGTTGTTAAAACGAAGCCGAGAAACCTTTTTGCCATGCCCCCTGGAGAGAGTGAAAATAATGTCACTGAGACGATGGAGGCTGAGACATTATTTGATGATCGACGACTTACTCATATAAATGAGGATATGATCACATGGGACAGGAATGGCATTGACGGAGCAACCGGTGATGCTTCCGCTCTTTCAAATGAAGATGACGACGACGACGACAACGATGATGATGATACATATATCAATGATGGTATTGTACCTCCAACATTGACGGAGGACAGCGAAGATGATGATTTTTTTCATATAGGTACTGTGTGAGCTAGCTGTACGTGAACACTATATGTAATGTGGTTTGTGTTATGTGGCGATAGATCTTAACGCCACAAACCGGTATTTCGTGGCAACGGATCCTAATACAACGATTGTGTTTCATGGCGATAGATACTATCGCCACAAACTTGTGAATCGTGGCATAAGTTCCTAATGCAATGTTTGTGTTTCGTGGTGATAGATCCTAACGCCACGAACTGGTGAATCGTGGCAAAAGTTCCTAATGCAACGATTGTGTTCTGCGGCGATAGATGCTAACGCCACGAACTATTGAATTGTGGCAACATATCCTAATGCAATGATCGCGTTTCGTGGCAGTAGATGCTAATGCCACGAACTTGTGAATCGTGGCAATATATCCTAATGCAAGGATTTTGTTCCTCGGCGATAGATGCTAATGCCACGAACTATTGAATCGTGGCAACAGATCCTAATGCAATGATCACATTCCGTGGTGATAGATGCTAATGCCATGGACTAGTAAATCGTGGCAATAGATGCTAATGCAATGATCGGGTTCCATGGCGATAGATGCTAATGCCACGAACTAGTGAATCGTGGCAACAGATCCTAGAGCAACGATCGTGTAACGTGGCGATAGATGCTAATGCCACGAACTAGTGAATCGTGGCAACAGATTCGTGGCGATAGATGCTAAGGCCATGAACTAGTGAATAGTGGTAACAGATTCTAGTGCAACTATCGGGTTCCATGGCGATAGATGTTAATGCCACGAACTAGTGAATCGTGGCAATAGATTCGTGGCGATAGATCCTAATGCCACGAACTAGTGAATTGTGGCAACAGATCCTAATGCAACGATCATGTTCCGTGGCGATAGATGCTAATGCCACAAACTAGTGAATCGTGGCAACAGATTCGTGGCGATAGATCCTAATGCCACAAACTAGTGAATTGTGGCAACATATCCTAATGCAACGATCGTGTTCCGTGGCGATAGATGCTAATGCCACAAACTAGTGAATCGTGGCAACAGATTCGTGGTGATAGATCCTAATGCCACGAACTAGTGAATCGTGGCAATAGATCCTAATGCAACGATCGTGTTCCGTGGCGATAGATGCTAATGCCACGAACTAGTGAATCGTGGCAACAAATTCGTGGCGATAGATGCTAAGGCCACGAACTAGTGAATCGTGGTAACAGATCCTAGTGCAACGATCGGGTTCCGTGGCGATAGATGTTAATGCCACGAACTAGTGAATCTTGGCAACAGATTCGTGGCGATAGATCCTAATGCCACGAACTAGTGAATTGTGGCAACAGATCCTAATGCAACGATCATGTTCCATGGCGATAGATGCTAATGCCACGAACTAGTGAATCGTGGCAACAGATTCGTGGCGATAGATCCTAATGCCACGAACTAGTGAATTGTGGCAACATATCCTAATGCAACGATCGTGTTCCGTGGTGATAGATGCTAATGCCACGAACTAGTGAGTTGTGGCAAAAGACCAAGCTTACTGCAACGATTTAGTATTCGTTGCAGTACAATCGTTGCAACAGGGTGGAATCCTTGTAGTGCAAGCTCCGCCAATCCTAGGGGGCCTGCCGTCGACGCCTCAGAATTGAAGACTCCGGACCTAAAATCTAAAAGTGTGAAGTGTTCAAGTCATCAATATACTGTCAAATCCTTTGGTACATGTACACATTTCAATTGTGCACATATACCAGGAGGCCAGCAAGACAGAGCACACTATATTGAAGACACAAATAATGTGAAGTTCATGGCAAAATGGATTTCATTAATATGGAGTACTGGATTACAAAATTGGGATTACAGTAGAAGGCTAAAGGAAGAAGTCCTAGCTACTGGAGGATCTAAGTCGTGCGGAAGAATGTGGCACAGAAGTCCTAGCCACTGGAGGATCTAAGTCCTGCGGAAGAATGTGGCGACTTTCTTGGCAACCTCTTGGACGCTAGCCTTGGCCTAGTCTTCCTCTTCAGCAATGGGACCTTCAAGCACTAGGTCCAGCAAGAATTGGGGGTCTCGGCTTATGTAACATGTCAACACATATTTTGCGACGTTATTAGCTAAAGGCTCCCCCTTTGTCTCGACCTGGTCCGCAATAACGTTGCCCATCGTGTCGAGTTTGCCGCCAGCACCATTGAGGGCCACCAGCGCTCGGTCCAAGTCCAGCTCCGGGTTGTCCGGATGTACGGGAATGAAGCCTAGTGGTGTCAGTGCAACGTTGGTCCACCCCAAGAAGTCCCACACTTGAATGGACTCCGTCTCCTTCAAGCTCCGCAGCTCCTCTAGTGACTTCCGGGCAGCTGCATGCTCTGAACCTTCCCGAGTGAGGCGCTCGACCAATTTAGCATGTTGTTGCATACTCTCAGCAACTTGCTTCTCACGGTCGGTCAGCTCCGCCTCCCAGAGGTGGATGCGGTTCCGCCTTTCCACCAAGTCCTTCTCCCTGCCTTTCACCTTCCCTTCCCTGGTGGCAACGTCAGCCTTTCTTTTTGAGAGCTCCTGCCCCAGTTTCTAGTACTTCTCTTTCTCTTCTTTGCTCCATAGATTCAGCTTTTTGCTGCATTCCGCCAAATTCTGTTCATGCAGAGTCAACTTCTGGGTGACCTCCGCTTCCCTCTTCACAACATCCTCCTGCTGCTCCAGGAGTTTTTCTTCCCTCGCCTCAAGGTCTTCCCGGCGCTTCAGGAGAACCTCGTTCAATTCATTGAGGTTTTCGTGACGCTCATCAGCAACATCAGGCCTCTCCTTGGCTTGCTCAAGAATCTCCCTGGAGATAGCGTCGAGCGCTCGGATGGCGGCTTCCTTCTCCTCTAGCAGCTTGTCCCAGTATTGCAATCGGGCCTTCTCCCTCTTGATCCACTCCTTATGATCAGCCAGCCTTGTCTGTGCAAGCCTGGTCTCGAAGTGGAGTCTATTACGCCAACGCCTCAAGGTGTTGCGCTCCTCCTCCAGGGATTTGATTTTGTGATCAAAGGCGAGCTGGACTTGTCGTAGGCTGGAGCAAGCGTTGTCTATGGACAACGCCAGAGGGATAGGCTCCAGGCCTGCTAGGATCAACTCCGCTGGTTCCAAAGGGTTCTCCATTATAAAAATTGGGTCCCACTCTACAAGAGAGGACCATTGAGCTTCTGTGGCACTGGGACCGCTCTCTGGGAGCCCTTCAGCAGCAGCAGAAGAGGAACCCATTGGAGGAACTCTCACCTCCAGAGTAGAAGTTAAAGGTGCTACCTCCGGGCTTTCAGTTGCTGGCTCCGAGGGTGGAGGACCTGTTGCTACTTCTTCGTGCTGCTCCGGCTATGGCCCAGGCACCTCCGGGATAGCTACTTCCGGGGCGGTCGGGGCTTCATCTGGCACCCCTGCCACAGCCGGCTCAGACAACGGCGCGTTGGTCACTTCCGGTCCAACGACTGGAACTTCAAGCATTTCTGGCTCAGCCGCTGGATCTTCAACATCTTCTGGCTAAGGATCGGACCTTCAACCATTTCCGGCTCAACGGTCGGGGCTTCAATTACCTCTAACTCAGCGGCCAGGGCATCGACGACTTCCGGCTCAAAGGCCAGAGCTTCTGGCATCTCTGGTACTGAAGCATCAGCCTCCGCCACCGTTGCCAGGGGTACATCTTCAACATCTTCCCCGTGATCCGGCGCTACCACGGGAGCTTTTGGTGAGGACTCCGAATCCAAGTCCACGACAGCTGGCGCCAGAGCTATCGCGACTTCTGCCACCACTTGAGGAGAAGGTTCGGTGCTTGAAGCTGGAGCTTCGGCATGTGCAGCCCCGGTCGCTGCGATAGGCACCAAAGTCCCTGACCCCTTCTTCGACACCCTAGAAATAAAGGAAAGAGAAGATTAAAGACATATCAAAAATAAGACTAGCATGTTAAGGTGAGCAATTAATGCTTACATAGGGATGCTACCACCCCAGTCGCCTCGGAACCTCTTCTTCTGAGGCTCGGAGCTAGAGCCCACCAAGTCTGGTGAGACAACGGCTTCGGGCCTCAGTTGAGAGCCACTTACAGCAGCCGGTGTCCTTTCGGCCGGAGCTTCTCTTGGCCAGGAAGAACTCCCAGACCCGGAATTCTTAGCTAGTACTGGATCCACGGTTGACTGCCCGGAGCTAGCGCCTCTTGGGGACACCTGTGTCGGAGAAGGTGCAGCCGCGGAAGATCTCCTCCGCCGGGGAGAAGGAGCTGTTGTAGAGGGAGCAATCCTGACAGACCTCCCATCAGCATGCTTCAGCTACCTCTTCCGGCTGGAAGGTTCGGCTGGCTCCTTGCCCTTGCCCTTGCCTATGTCATAAACCCTCCAGCTTGGTGCGGAGGCAGTCCCTCCTTCAAAAGCTCCGGGATTACCACCCTGGAGGTCGGACGCCTGTCCACCTCACCAAGGTTGTCAAGTGTCGGCATCTTCCTTCGGAGCTCTCTGCTGAACTGCGCCTCCATGTGCAGAAGGAGGAAAGCTGCCGGTGGAACTAAATTGTCGCCATCGATGTTTATCCCATGCTAGAATTTCTCGAGATGAAGCTTCAAAGCTTCGTCATCCAAGTTGGATTTCAGACCAGTTTCAATCTGGTCATCAACCATCACGCTATTGATGGCCCACGCGAGCTTTTCCCTCTTTCTCAACGGAGCCCATTTGTTGACCACGAAGTTGCAGAAGACCATCTGAGAGGTCACTCCACCCTCCAAGCATTCGCGGATTGTGGTCAGGACGGGGTTGAAGGCATCCGACAACACCGAAACTACACTCCAAGCATCGGTGTCAACATTGGGGAGTCCTTCGGGCAGCTCCAACCTCTTGTGCTCCTCCACTGCAACGATGACCCAGTCCTTTTTCCAGTCATCCTATTTGCCAGAAGGAAATGACTTCAAATATTTGAAGGGGCAGTTCTTGCATTTCACAAAATAGTAAAAGCCAAGAAGCTCGGTCCCCTTGCCTGTGGTGTGGACGGTGTAGAAGGTGTGAAACAGCTCGATGCAGGGGGGAACACCCACCCACATCTCGCAAAAGTGGATGAAAGTCGCCACTAGAAAAAGAGAATGGGAGCCAAGATGATACAGCTGGAGAACATAAAAGTCTAGCAGCATCAAAAAAGGTGGAAAAAGGTAGGATCAATCCCACCATGGCGCATGCCGAGAAGTACACCATGTCGCCATTATGCTCCTTCATCAAATCGTCCTTGCTCTTGAGGAGGTCACTGGGCTGCCCCATGTAGGTCCGAACCTTCATCAAATCGTCCTTGCTCTTGAGGCGGCTCTTGGGAAGACCCAACTCCATCGCGGCAAAGTGGAGCAAAGGAAGAGAATGCTAGGCGAAGTTTGGAAGGCTCAGAGTGCAAGTTTGATCAAAAGCGTAAAGAGTCCCCAAACCGTGCACACTTTCCTTCTTAAGTAAGCCTCTGTGACGCTTGGATGGAAACCGCAACCAGAGTGGGGTCACATTTCAATAATCTACCCCGTCCATGATGAATGGGCCTCGGGCCACCCCGACGAAGAGATCGAGGTTATTACCCCAGGCGAACCGTTGTTATGATGGACGGCAGGAGACCCAAAGGCGGCACCCTGAAAAGGCGCTTGGAACCGATACATTGTTTGTATGGGGAACTGGCGACCTTCAATTGTGTGAGATCCGCACTCAAAGATCTCATCTTCCATATTCATAAACCGCGATGCGGTGATCGTTTAACCCCGGATCATCGCCCCAACAGCAAATTACAAGACTTTTGAAGTTGAGGCGCGGGGATCAAGGATGGCCCCACCTTTGCTAGAATAACTTAACCCAAAGGGTTTCTCCCAAAGGTTGGCCTGGGGGCCACTATCAGTACCCTGCGTACCGAGTACCCTATGATACCGCAAGAAGTGCAAAAGAGTTCTGCCTGTCAAAATTGAAGGCCTCCTCAGGCCCCACATGTCATATTACACTGGACCCGCATCCCTCATATGGGTAGCTCCGGAGATTGACGAGTGTAATGTAAATCCAGAGGTAACCTCTCAACACAAGGAAGCTCCGCGATCAACACGTGTATAATGACTCCGAACCTAACCCCTAGCAGAGGGAAGCTCCGGTGTTGACACGTGTACAGCAGTGCCAGAGCAACCTCTCCACAAAGGAAAGCTCCAAAGCTGCCACGTGTGGAGTCTCTGGATCCTCAATCAACGTATACACTGACAGATCTCCTTCAGCACGGACATTCAAGGGACAATCAAAGCGGCATTTACAAGACTTGATACATGTCGTTAATGCTGTATTAACGACACACGATCAGAGCACTATTAATAGAGATAATGCACCCATTAAGGCACGTTATCACACTACTAACCATGCTTAGTACCCGTAGACTGTGTATTAGGCTATTTAATACGCCAGGGCCACATGTCGGGCTAGGCTAATGATGTAACGGTCAGTCCTTGGACTATAAAAGGACTGAACCGCACGATACAAAAGAGTACTCCAAGCTGAGCCATAGACTACGCTTTCGTGTTATTCATAATACAACACACATACACACGCTCAGGCAACCCGAACCACGTAAATCTCTGGTGATGTCATCTTGATCTAGATCTCTGTGTGCCCCAACCATAACAAAAACCTCCGCGGGATATGCTTTAGTAGTATCGGGGGAATTGTCGTTGCACACTTCAACAGATCCAAAACACAACGCTAAACCAGCAACAAGACTTGGCCATGCGATTGCAAACTCAACAATGCAAACTGAAAAACGAAACTGCAGGCACTATAGTCTAGGAAGCGGTAAAAACGATCTTTTTTGTGGCTTTTCTGTGGACTCTAGGTACAAAACAAAATGGATCTAATGGAAGAAAAACAAAGATACCTCACGGGCAATCTGGAATCTGATATCAATTGATTAGTAGGTTTAGACTCGATCTTCTGAAACGTATCTCGATTGGGTTGGAGAACTCGATGTTGATGATCCGCGGCACTCGAGCAGTTCGAATACCCCTGCAATCACTACACCACTGCTCCGTTGGTTATCAACCATGCGGCACATGCTTGACCTCGCCAAGAAGGCTAATCCCTGCAAGTGAACCGAGAACACAAACAAGAACGTAGAAGACATGATCTGAAATTGAGAAGTTGGGGTCTCACAAACCGTAGAATGGAGAAATTGTTATTCTAAGCAAAACCCACCGAATATGACCGGTGACTGCAGTATTTAAAGGCTAGGGTTCGGCCAAAGCACGATTAGACGCGTTCCTAATGGACTCATACAGGATACAAGGCCCAAAGGCCCGATTCTGTGGTGCAGCACCGAATAGAAATCTGGACTCGACTTGATTTGAAGTTTCCCAATGACTCTGGAGAAATTTTGAGATGGTACCAGATCTATTGGAATGTTTATCTTATCCTCTTTCCGTTCATATGTAGAACATCAAAAACGGAGTCCGTATGCATCTTGGGCGTCCGTTTTAAGCTGGACTGTGATGAGGACATCAACACCCACGATACATCCACACCAACTCAGCTACCGGTTTCTGGTCCGATCACTCGCGCTCGTGCACGTCAACTAAACTATGAGGTGAACTCGTTCTTAGAATTATGTCCATCTTACCTAGACCGTGGAACTACGTGCTTTGTTGTTTTGCTTAGGAACAATGGAGAGGAGCCAATGGGAAGGGAATTCGTGCGGACGGGATTTGGACAGAAGAACAGCACCAACTTGTGACGGCCACCACGATTTCATACGGACTCCAATCTGGGCGTTCAAGCACTTCCTGGAACTACTTCCAAACGGATCTGGCTTCATGTCCATATCTATTCGGAGTCGGCCACAATAGTTATTTTAATACCAAGACCTTTTTCTGTCCATGGTGCTGCATCACCAAAATTGGGCCCATGGCCCATGTATCATTTGGAGTCCATTAGGGACTCGTGATTAGGGTTTCTCACGACCCTAGGGAGGTAATAAATAGTAGCAGCCGCCCTCATTAGGTGGTGGATTTTGTTTATTCGTAAGTTAGCTTCTGCTGCTTCCTTGTACACGCGCGTGTCGACTAGATCGCCCGTCTACTTGTATCCAGAACCCCACTTTGAATTGATTCAACAGATAAGTGCTTGTTCTTCTTGTTCTTGCATGTTCTTTGATTGCTTGCAGGAACAAAGGCCCTCGTGGTCAGGTTGATTGTGCGCCAGCAAGATCAATACAACTTCGGAGTCGGTGTACCGATCGCTAAGGCGCACCGTCTTGGGGACGGTGTAGTCGGATCGCCAACGTCTTCTCCTCCACAAATCGAACCCTCCTATTCTCATCGAAAGATCGGGAACCAAGATCCTATCAAGTGGTATCAGAGCAAGGTTAATTGGTGAGAGTGCAACCATTACTTTCCTTTCCGCTATTATCATCCTATAATCCAGAAAAAGCACAAAAAAAATACCAGATTTTTTTTCCATTATTCCTAGACGATTGTGCCTTTTACTTTCTCCACTTAGTCAAGACTTGTTGAGTTCATGGTTGCTTCGACGAGTCAAGTTGCTGGTCTTTAGTTTTGCACCACTAGAGTTTCGAGTTCGTGTCACATTCGGTCACCTAGTTCGAGTCAGATTCGTAGTTCGAGTTTGAGTCAGATTACTAGTTTGAGTTTGAATCAGATTGCTACTTCGAGTTTGAGTCGGATTACTAGTTCGAGTTTGAGTCGGATTACGAGTTCAAATCATATATCTACTTTGAGTTTGAGTTGGATTGCTAGTTCGAGTTTGAGTCGGATTACGAGTTCAAATCAGATTGCTACTTCGAGTTTGAGTCGGATTGCTAGTTCGAGTTTGAGTCTGATTACTAGTTCGAATTCGAATCAGATTGCTACTTCGAGTTTGAGTCAGATTAGTAATTTGAGTTTGACAACAAGAAAAAGGCAAGTGCAAAATCAAAAGCCGCACAAAAGCCACAAGCAATTAGAGAAGAAAAAAAAAGGCAAGTGCAAAATCAAAAGCCGCACAAAAGCCACAAGCAATTAGAGAAGAAAAAAAAGGCAAGTGCAAGATCAAAAGCCGCATGTGCAAATTTTGTTCTAGGGTAACCTGATTCCATCTAGAGAGAGTTTGGGTGACCACCCCAACAAAAAAAACGAAAAAAAAAGAAAAAAATCAGATTGTTGTTTGGGGTGTTTTTGGTGACGACATTGGTGTCTCAGCTCACGCCTCTAGTACGGTCTAGACTAAGATCAGCACAGTACTGTTGTAGAATATTTATTCAGCTTGTTGTGATTAACGTGGTGAAAGTTTGCTCCTTGTGCTAGTTCAGCCACCTAAAGCCATAGATTGACACCTTCTCTTGAAGTTGTTCATTACTTGCTGGTTGCCATCACCTTCTTGCTGAGCTTTGTAAGAACAGGTAAGAGCTTGATTGAACAGGTTGAGAGTGAGCGAGTTATCTCCACCAGCACCTTTGTAGCTAGGGATAACGTTACCCTTTCATATTGGATTTTTTTTCTACTAACCATGGCAGGAGGAGCAAATACAAATGAAGACGTGCATTCACCTCGCACACGGGGAATTATACAACAGTTCGAACGCCAAGTGCGGCTACACACAGAAGCGCTTGATGAGGATTTTCGTGTTACCAGTGACCGCCTTGGTCAATTGGAAAATATGCAGATCGACACCAACACCAAAATCAGCACGTTGGAGATTTCCATTCAAACATTGAACACCTCTATTGGAGCCATCCTGCAGCGCCTTGAGGAGAGGGATCGTGGACGCACCGCAGATGGACAGGTGAGCAATGCTGCTAGTATTGTGCGTGACAATGAAGATGACTATTCTGCAGATACGGAGATTGGGGAAGATGAGGAAGCTAGGCCACGGCGCTGGCTACAACGCAACCGTCAAGGCATAGGTGGAGATCGTCGGCGTGGGGTACGCAATCATGAAGATACTTTTAACAAGATCTAATTTAAGATACCTCATTTTTATGGTAAATATGACCCTGATGCATATATTACTTGGGAGATTTCTGTTGATCAAAAATTTGCATGTCATGAGTTTCCTGAAAACGCAAGAGTTAGAGCAGCCACTAGTGAGTTTACTGATTTTGCTTCTATTTGGTGGATAGAACATGGCAAGAAAAATCCTAATAACATACCACAAACTTGGGATGCTTTGAAACGGCTCATGGGGCCTAGATTTGTTCCTTCTTACTATGCACGTGATCTGTTAAATAAGTTACAACAATTGAGACAGGGAGCTAAAAGTGTAGAAGAGTATTTTCAGGAATTACAAATGGGTATGTTGCGTTGTAATTTAGACGAGGATGAGGAACCAGCTATGGATAGATTTTTGGGTGGTTTAAGCCGTGAAATTCAGTACATACTTGCTTATAAAGATTACAATAATGTTACCTGTTTGTTTCATCTTGCTTGTAAAGCTGAAAGGGAAGTGCAGGGACGACGAGCTAGCTCTAGAACTAATATTTCTGCAGGAAAGACTAGCTCATGGCAACCACGCACGACTACTCCTTCGACTGGGCGTGCTTCCCCGCCATCTTCTTCACCAAGTCGGGCAGCACCTTCTTCTTCCGGCAATAAGCCACGTGCTTCTTCCACTAGCTCAGCAGTAAAGACCACCCAAAAGTCCACCGAGAGTGCTTCTTCCATAGCATCTACCGGACGATCTAGAGACGTTCAATGTCACAAGTGCAAGGGTTTTGGCCATGTGCAGCGTGACTTCCCAAGCAAACATGTTCTAATTGTTAAAGATGACGGTGAGTACTCATCTGCTAGCGATTTTGATGACGATACATGTGTTTTGCTTGCAGCTGACTATGCAGGTAGCGATGAACATCAAGAAGAGCATATTGGTGCAGAAGATGCAGCGCGCTATGATAGTCTCATTGTGCAGCGTGTGCTTAGTGCACAAATGGAGAAAGCGGAACAAAATCAAAGGCACACATTATTCCAAACAAAGTGTGTCGTCAAAGAGCGATCTTGCCGCATGATCATTAATGGAGGTAGCTGCAACAACTTGGCCAGTAGTGACATGGTGACCAAGCTGGCACTAAGCACCAAACCGCACCCACATCCCTATTACATTCAATGGTTAAACAACAGCGGTAAGGCAAAGGTAACTAGACTTGTGCGAATCAATTTTACTATTGGATCATATAAGGATGTCGTTGAATGCGATGTTGTGCCTATGCAAGCTTGTAACATTCTGCTAGGAAGACCTTGGCAATTTGATAGAGATTCTATGCATCATGGTAGATCAAATCAATATTCTTTTCTTTACCAGGATAAAAAAATTGTGTTGCATCCTATGTCTCCTGAAGCTATTGTGCAAGATGATGGTGCTAGAGCTAGGAAAACTAAATATCAGGACCATGCCAACATTGAGAACAATAACAATGCCAAATCTGTGTTTGATAAGAAAAATGAGATATCTCTGAAGGGAAAATGCTTGTTTGCTACGAAATCTGATATTAATGAACTGATTGCTTCCACCTCTGTTGCCTATGCTTTGGTATGCAAAGATGCTTTGATTTCCCTTTATGATGTGCAACATTCTTTGCCTCCTGCTGTTGCTAATATTTTGCAGGAATATTCTGATGTGTTTCCAAGTGAAATACCACCAGGACTACCACCACTTCGAGGGATTGAGCACCAGATTGACCTCATTCCTGGTGCTTCATTGCCCAACCGTGCACCATACAGGACAAATCCAGAAGAAACAAAAGAGATTCAGCACCAAGTACAAGAACTACTTGACAAAGGTTATGTACATGAGTCTCTTAGTCCTTGTGCTGTTCCAGTTATTCTAGTACCTAAAAAGGATGGATCATTGCATATGTGTGTGGATTGTAGAGCAATCAACAATATAACCATTCGATATCGTCATCCTATCGTCGTAAAAGTGATGATGCTACACATGTTGCTGATTTGTTTTTCCGAGATATTGTTAGATTGCATGGTGTGCCAAACACAATAGTTTCAGATCGTGATACTAAGTTTCTTAGCCATTTTTGGAGAATGTTATGGGCAAAATTGGGGACTAAGCTTTTATTTTCAACTACTTGTCATCCCCAAACTGATGGTCAAACTGAAGTTGTGAATAGAAGTTTATCTACCATGCTTAGGGCTGTTTTGAAAAAGAATATAAAAATGTGGGAAGAGTGTTTGCCTCATGTTGAGTTTGCTTATAATCGTTCCCTACATTCTAGTACTAAGAAATGCCCTTTTGAGATTGTTAATGGATTTGTACCCCGTGCTCCTATTGATTTATTACCTCTTCCTTCAATGGAACGAGTGAATTTTGATGTTAAACATCGTGCTGAATTGATTTTAAAATTGCATGAAACCACTAAGAAGAATATAGAGTGCATGAATGCCAAGTATAAACTTGCTGGTAGTAGGGGAAAGAAAACTATCACTTTTGAATCTGGTGATTTAGTTTGGTTACATTTGCGAAAGGATAGGTTTCCTGATTTGAGAAAGTCTAAATTGTTACCTCGAGCTGATGATCCATTCAAAGTGTTAGAAAGGATTAATGATAATGCATATAAACTCGAGTTGCCTGCGAATTTTGGGGTTAGTCCCACATTTAACATTGCAGATTTGAAGCCATATTTGGGAGAAGAAGATGAGCTTGAGTCGCGGACGACTCAAATGCAAGAAGGGGAGGATGATGAGGACATCAACACACTCGATACATCCACACCAACTTAGCTACCGGTTTCTGGTCCGATCACTCGCGCTTGTGCACGTCAATTAAACTATGAGGTGAACTCGTTCTTGGACTTATGTCCACCTTATCTAGACCGTGAAACTACGTGCTTTCTTGTTTTGCTTAGGAACAATGGAGAGGAGCCAGTAGGAAGGGAATTCGCGCAGACGGGATTTGGACAGCAGAACAGCACCAACTTGTGACGGCCACCACGATTTCATACGGACTCTGATCTGGGCGTTCAAGTACTTCCTGGAAAGATTATCAAGTCTACTTTCAAACGGATCTGGCGTCATGTCCATATCTATTCGGAGTCGGCCGCAATAGTTATTTTAATACCAAGACCTTTTTCTGTCCATGGTGCTGGATCACCAAAATTGGGCCCATGGCCCATGTATCGTTTGGAGTCCATTAGGGACTCGTGATTAGGGTTTCTCACGACCCTAGGAAGGTAATAAATAGTAGCAGCCGCCCTGATTAGCTGGTGGGTTTTGTTTATTCGTAAGTTAGCTTCTGCTGCTTCCTTGTACACGCGCGTGTCGACTAGATTGCCCGTCTACTTGTATCCAGAACCCCACTTTGGATTGATTCAACAGATAAGTGCTTATTCTTCTTGTTCTTGCGTGTTCTTCGATTGCTTGCAGGAACAAAGGCCCTCGTGGTCAGGTTGATTGTGCACCAGCAAGATCAATACAACTTCAGAGTCGGTGTACCGATCGCTAAGGCGCATCGTCTTGGGGACGGTGTAGTCGGATCGCCAACGTCTTCTCCTCCACAAATCGAACCCTCCTATTCTCATCGAAAGATCGAGAACCAAGATCCTATCAGACTGCTCCTGAACTCCGAGTTGAACTCGAGTCCGAGTTGTAAACTGCTTCCATCAACTTGTGGATGTCCCAGCTGGTTCTCCACGCTCCCAAGGCCTATTTGCTTCACTTGTTGATCTTCTCCATTATTCCTAATAACACTTAAATCATCACATAGCAATCTATTCTCAAACTCACATGCAAAAGAAGTTAGGAGCGAGTTCATCTGCTGATTTATTAACCGTGCTCGTGCTCTTGTGATTGGTCCTTGCATTTCAATGTGCATCTCCACTGTTGTGATGTCCTCATCAACAACACCCCCACAGATTTAAAAGCCACCTCTTGTGCTTTAGGAACTGTTTTAATCAAACCACTTCCTAATGATTTTACAATTTTAGGTGGATGTGCTTTAGCATGAGCATGGGAATCAAAACCTAAACTAGTTTTATCATTACAAGATTTAGATGAATTCAACAGCAAGTTTAAATTTTTGTTTCCAATACAAAACTGCTCTAGTGTCCTCACTACCAGGATTCCGGTTTATTGCGACGAAAAAAATCGTTGCAATAGGTCAAAATTCGTCGCGATAGGTTGTTGTCGCAACGAAATAGAATGTCGCGATAGTTTTTCCGACTCGTGGAGATAACAGCTGTGCAATAGGTTGTTGCGGCGACTTGACATCCGTGGCAAATAGTATGGTATTGCGACGACTCCACGTTCATTGCAAATAGTATGGTATTGCAACGGTTTAACCTATTGTGACAATTTAACGTACTGCGACAAAAATATCGGTGTTGCAACGATGTCACATTCGTGGCAAAAAGTATGGTATTGCAACGACTCCACGTTCGTGGAAAATAGTATGGTATTGCAACGGTTTAATGTATTGCAACGATTTAACGTATTGCAACAAAAATAATGGTGTTGCAACGATGCCACGTTCGTGGCAAAAAGTATGGTATTGCAACGACTCCACGTTCGTGGCAAATAGTATGATATTGCAATGGTTTAACGTATTTCAACGATTTAACGTATTGCAACAAAAATAACGGTGTTGCAACGATGCCACGTTCGTGGCAAAAAGTATGGTATTGCAATGACTACACGTTCATGGCAAATAGTATGGTATTGCAACGGTTTAACGTATTGCGAAGATTTAACGTATTGCAACGAAAATAACGGTGTTGCAACGATGCCACATTCGTGGCAAAAAGTATGGTATTGCAACGACTCCACGTTCGTGGCAAATAGTATGGTATTGCAACGGTTTAACGTATTGCGACGATTTAACGTATTGCAACAAATAGTACATTATTTGCGATGATTTCACATCTGTGGCGATAAGTACGGTATCGTGACGATTTCATACTCGTGGCGAATAGTACGGTATCGCGACGATTTCATACTCGTGGCGAATAGTATGGTATCGTGACGTTTTCACATTCGCGGCGAATAGTACGGTGCTGCAACGATTTCACATCCGTAGCGAATAGTACGGTATGGCAACGTTTTTACATTTGTGGCAAATAGTATGGTGTTGCAACGATTTCACATCCGTGGCGAATAGTACGGTATCGCGACGATTTCACACTCGTGGCGAATAATATGGTATTGCGACGTTTTCACATCCGTGGCGAATAGTACGATATCGCGACGATATCACACTCATGGCGAATAATATCGTATCTTGATGTTTTCACATTCGTGGTGAATACTACGATGTTGCAACGATTTCACTTCCGTGGTGAATAGAACGGTATCGCGACAATTTCACACTCGTGGCGCATAATATGCTATCGCGACGATTTCACAGTCGTGGCCAGTAATACGGTATTGCAACGATTTCACGTTCATGGCGAATAGTACGGTATTGCAACGATTTCAAAACCGTGGCAACAATATTGTATTGCAATGATTTCTGATGTGTGGCAATAGGTTTGTAATGCAACATATTCAAATCTGTTGCAACAGAGTCATAATGCAACGTTCTCTGGGTGGTGGCAATAGTAGTCTAGTGCAATGCTTTTTTGGTCGTAGCCAAATGTTTGTAGTGCAATGTTTTATAATTTGTGGTAATAGCTAGCTTCCTATTGCAATAGTTTATTTTCGTCGCAATATTATGTTAATGCCACATTTTATAATTAGCGGCACTAGAATCCTAATGCACCGGGTTTGAAAATTAGTGGCAACAGAATCAATTTATTCGCACACAATACGTCTGTCGACTTAACAACAAACATCCAGCAATTGATGCAACGCTCAAGGACCCTTGCGTCCTTGCGAGACGATGTTATTTACAGTTTTTTCAGTTTGCAACATTGCACCCATTAAAATAGCACCGCAATGAGTTGTAGTACTAGGAATAGTTTCTTGAACATCCAGCTTCGACTTGGTGCGAGCAGGAGGCTTTTGTGAAGTTCCTGCTAGCCATTGTTGATTTTGCAAGCTCTCCGTCATTCTGCGCATGTCTGCTAGCTCCTTTTCTTGCCGTGCAAAATTGGCTGCCATCTGATCATGTAAAGCTTGGACTTCCTGGTTGAGTTGTTCATTTGCCTGGACGAAGTCATTCATCTGGGAGGTCATATTATCATTTCTTCCTTCCAACTCTTGCACCTGAGAGCTGAGGTCTTCATTTCTATTTTGCAAGGATCGAACTTGCTGGCCGAGCTGGTCAAACATCTGGATACGCAGTCTTTCAGAAACATTAGGTTTAGCCATATAACCACGCCCCCGAAAACTGTGATCCTCCAAAACCGGTTGCGGATATATAAGTAAGCTGGAAGATGTTGTTTCTTTCCTCATCTGGGATTGGGACTCCCAGCTCAGCTTCCTTGACGTTGATTTGGGCACGTGCTTGTGTCTATATACAAAAAGCAAAGTCACATGTACATTGCAAATATTTATTTAAATGGGTACTGTTTGAAGTGTTTCTCACATGTACAACTTCTACCTGCTCGTTTGCCCATTGACCGTTCTTCACATGGCTTGCCTCCCACAGTTCTATGCCATCGGGTTCTTTTCCGGTCTCTGGGTCTCGCTACACCAAATACAAGTAAAATTTGATTGAATGATTGCAGTGCAAAGTAAAAGCATGATTTAGTTTTCATACTTTCTCGTAACTAAGTTGGGCGTAGGATTTCGAGCCAAGCAAGTGTTTTGTCTTTTGAGTACTTCGATTTCGTGAATTGGTTCTGCTTATTGACTGCAATTTTAAGAATTAATTTCACGAATGGATGTTATCAAATAATTTTTGTAGGATATGAAGGTATTAGAAAGCTAGCTGACCTTGAATCGCTCGGACCCAAAATAGTCCATAAGCGCCAACCAATCGGAATCTACTACGTCAACAGGCTTGTTTTGTATACGTTCCTCATCGGTCGAATACTTCTTATAGGTGGCATGCAATGTTGATCGCCACCCCTTGTAATGCTCACCAGCAATCTTCAATATTTTTCTTCTGGTATCATCTGTGTCCTCCAAGTCCCAGGCATTCTATACATTGTATATCACACTGTTATAAACGTACAAGATGGAGGTCGCTAACCAGAATGTCTCTCACTATATCGCTCTTTGAAGTATCGCCAACCTCTGCCCACTATTTCGCTAACGAAGAGGTTCGGTAGAGCCCGTCAAACTTGGTCGCTCGACGTTGTACCCACAGTCACCACCACCACTCACACGGGAATTTCTTAGGAATGCAAGTTTGGAACACAACACTAAGAGGAGAACATGTGTGCCGGGAACGGAAGCCACTGCGGGATTAGAGGGAGACGCACATTTATATTCGTCGTGGCTAGCTACAAATGGACGGGACTGGAATTTTGGGCGCACGGAGTGAAGTTTCAATTGTGAAAATCTCAATTGTGCGCGCCAAGAAGAACGAAAAAATTTTCGAGGGACCGCTACCTGCCGTTCATCTTTGTTTTCATGGAGATGTAAAAGCAGTCATGTGGTAGTGGAACATTCCAAAAAAAATACGAACAAAAATATGAATCACCAAATGTATAATTGTGCTAATGCAAACGACATGCAAATACAGAACACCCAAGTCCACGAAAGGAGGACGGCAAATCCATGGTCTAGTAAAAGGTAAACAATCAACATTTTATATATAACATTCGTCGCAATGAAATGATAACATATATAGAGTATATACTACTACTACAAAAAAAAAACATTTTCCCCTGTTATGTCTAATCTTCAGGTCGTTGATCCAAAGCCGCTTGTGATACGAGTATCATAGGTACATACGATATATATATCAACAATGTCATCGGATATTAGTTACAACAGATAAGTACTTTTCATGCACCTGTTGCATCAGGCGATGAACTAGTTAGCAATTTAGATGACGTAATTTCCTAATCAAGTTAATTATGCATCATGTCTGTTGTTAGTTCTATTACTTGTAAAGATAATGTTTACCGGATTTCATTGATTCAGCCACAAGAAATATAGACGGTCCCAAGTTACAAACATATAGGAGATGTTTTCGATAAAAGAAGTTTTTCGATACTGCATATATAGAACACATTGTTCATGAACATAAAGACATATTTCATTAACAAACAAGTAATAGGAAAACACGTAGTAGACAGCAAGAACAAGATAAACTACACCTAATACTACTCTACTCAGAGATCACGAAATGGATAAACTACTCCTAATACTACTCTACTGGGAGAAAACCACGTCCTCCTCCTCCGCCGCTACCACCTCCCCCGCCTTCGCCGCCGGTGCCGCCTCCTCCTCCTCCTCCGCCGCCGCTGTCGCCGCTGCTGCCGCCTCCGCCACCGCTGCTGCCTCCTCCTGCTCCTCCTCCGCCACTGCCGCCGCCTCCATAGCCGCGTCCACCTCCGCCTCAAGAGATGCCTCCTGCTCCGCCTCCTCTGCTGCTGCCGCTGCCCAAGCCGCCTCATACTCCTCAACCTCCGTCACAGTCCGAAGCTTCCCGGCGACGCGGTGCTTAATCTTCAGGAGGCCCTCTACCCCAACAACCTCTGCGATCGTCTCGTGGAGGGCGTCGAGATGACCGGCCACAGTCATCAACCTGTAGCAGTAGTGACCCGCGGTGTCCATGCTCGTGTGGAGGGGAAGAGTCCCAAGACCCAGACAGCGACACGAGTGATCTGTGTCGGAAAAGACCTTCCGCGCCACTGCGTTGAGTGCTAGTGCGCTATGAGCGGCGGCGGACTTGGCGTCGGTGGCCACCTTAAGGCGCCGATCGAGTTCGTCGATGCGGTCGGTGAGGTGTCTTAGAGTCTGCTCAACCCAACCGGGATGAGGAAGTGCAGGCGCTGTGGGCGGAGATGCGGGCGCTGCCATCAGTTCCACCGAGATTGCCGGCGGTGATGGAAACGGAGAAGGAGGTTCGGAGGACGTCGATGGCCTTATAACGTCAGTGCACCGACCTCAACTTTTCGTGGTGGGACTAATCCTTCGCATATGTTCCATATGTTCTTTTCTTCTCTGTCTGTTGTCTAATACTATTTCTATTCTATGTTCAACATACATGTGCGACCTCGATCCATGATCATGTTTCATGATGTTATACGTGTGTTTTCTCTTTTTGTTGAAAGATCGTCATGTATTGTTTGAGGTATATATATATGCATGCATGTTAGTATTGTTAAACATGACCGAGGTGTTTTAATTCTAGCTATGTCTAACATGCACGGACCGCAAACATGATCAACTAATTACACTACATAAGAAACCCAAATAGGAGACAACGATGGGTGACAGATCGGATGTCCATCAATCACAAAGTGATGCGAGACGCACTTAAAGTCATTGTTTGTCTCATTTAGCTTTGCAATTACAAATCGAGACGAGCTTCAAACCCTAAGATCTTTTGTTTTTGTTCAATTTGCTCGGTTCACTTGTGATAGATTAACACATCACTAAACTTAGAGCACATTCACTTGATTGAAATCCAGAAATTCTAACACACCAGTATTCATTGACACGAATGAACACATTTATATTACAAAACACAAGAAATATGTACAAGAACAGAATTGAAGCTAAACATGTACAAGAACTCCTAAAAGTACAAAAGAAATATGTACAAGAACTCCTAAAACTACTCTGTCGGCCTCACCTCCTCCGCCCTCTCCCCCAAATTCTCAAACCATGACAAGCGGTCCTCCTCCTCTTCGTCGTTGTCGTGGTGGTGGTGGTGGTGGTGGTGGTCGCTGTCGTCATCGCCGTCGTCATCGTTGTTGTCATCATCACCGTCATCGTCGTCGTCGTCCTCCTCCTCCTCCTCCTCCTCCTCCTCCAGCGACAATGTAGCAGGAGAGTGGGCCGGCTGCTCCGGCTGAGCCGATTGCTCCGGCTACACCGGTGGCTCCGGCTGCACCGGCGGTGGAACCCATTCGCGACGGAAGTTCCTCTCCGTCGCAGCCACCAGGGCACTACGGCCCTCGTCACCGAGCTCCTGGGCCATCGTCCCGGACAAGATGTCCAGGCGACCGGCCACACCCGTGAGGGCGTAGAGGTAGTGGCCGGTGGTATCCATTCCCAAAAACTTGGGAAGGGTACCAAGACCCAAGGCGTCCAAGGCCCGAGACGGACTGTTGTACGCCTCTCGCGCCATAATGAGGCGCTGGTTGTTGTTCACCCTCTCGGTGGAGCTGCAACATATCCGCTTGTAGGTTGGCTACCTCGGCGGGCTAGGAGGCGGAAGGTTGGCCATGGCTGTTGTAGTTCGTCGGCGCCGGGCTAGGAGGTGGGACGATGGAAGAAGAAGAAAGGAGTGCAAAAGTTCAGTGCTTGTACATAACCGACGACGCGCCTTATATATGGTCTGTGCGGAGTAGACGATGGAGCGGTTCATTTCCCGCGCATTGAACTCTTTGCAGACCTCGTGCGGCGCAATTAAACCACTGTGGAAGTCGATCTTCAGAGATCCTTCCGTCTCTATTGTATCCATGTGGAACGTCATGCACGCGTCCCTGCACCACGGCTTCTTAACTTCTCTGCAGACCTCGTGCAGCGCGTCAGTTACTTGGCGCACTGGAAAGGCCAGCGGCGAGATCTCCGGCAAGCTCCGCCACGGCGGTGCCGCACGCGCGCCCTCGGCGTGAGGAGGAAGAAAGGGTCTGTGATGTTGGTTTTCTTGTTTCGTGATGTTGTTTTTCTTGTTTTATAGTACTATTGTTTTATGTTAATCAACTGAATGTCATTGTTCCTCTGTTCCATCTGTTATTTTGTTTTCTGTCTGTTATTTAATGAACTACCGGTTCTATATATTTGTATTCTCTATTAATGAACGACCGTCGCGTACGTGCGTTTTTTTGTTGTCAAAGTTGGATTCGATAGGATCATCCATGTTTTTGTATACTGGATCTCGATCCATGCTAGTTGTTTCATTGGATGTACGACGATCAAATTTTTTTTGTTTCGTAGGTTGGATTGGACCATCCATGTTGATATTTCATATGATAATATTTATTTATATATTAATTCTTTATTTTACTAATGTATATTAATAATATACAATAATAAATATGGCGATCATTTTTTCAACAAAAAGAGAAAACACTTGTATAACACCATCAATTTAATATGATCGTGGATCGAGGTCTTGCACATGCATGTTACACATAGAACACAAATACGGAGTACGTAGTTCATTAGACAACGGACAGAGAAGAAAATAACATATGGAATAGACGAACAACATTGAGTTCAGTAACATAGAACATTACAAAACAAGAGAAATGTTATCATGAAACAAGAAAATCAACATCACAAATCCTCATCAACAAGTGATCAATCATGCATGAAACATGATGGAGACCTCGCTGGCTCTCTTTCAAAAGCATGCATGCATGTCCGACCATCATACATGATCATGACAAAGCATTAATGCTCGGATAGTCGGACGTGTGGCGTACACATGTTAATTTTCTCTTATGCCGATGGGACGCGTCGAGCCGTTGGGACCGTGCAGCATATATATCCGCCTGTGATAATTGTCTTATCAGAGGCGGGTCTTGCAGCATAACTAACCGCCTGTGATAATGGTGTTATCAGAGACGGATGTTTACCGACATCAAGCCGCCTGTGAAGACCTTTTACCGTAGCCGGTTTCTACCATAACAGTAACCGCCTGAGATAATTAGGTTATCACAGATGGTTCTTTGCTTGTATCTAGCCGTCTGCGATAATTGTTTTTCATAGACATATCTAGCCGTTGGTTAATAACCACCTGTGATAAGGTATAACCTATGCAGTACTACTGCTGTTATTTCTAATTTCCAGGTCAATTCAATATAATCACAGAACAAAAATCAATAATATCATCACAGAACAAAAGTCAACAATATTATCATCACAGAAGTCAGTTTCACTAAAACAATATACATATATACAAGTTACAGATACAATTCATCTCAAAGTTTACAAGTTTTCACTAAAAACTATTTCTATTGGCATAGTCGCAAAGTTTTGGCACATCAGCTGCTGCACCATCCTCATCAAAGAACTCCCCTCTTTTGTGCAAAATTTCGTGACGAATGAATTGACAGAGTTCAGCAGCAATCCTGTCGGCTCCTCTACTAGGAATACTTCTACAAACCGGCCATTCTTCATTCAGATTCTTCGTATGCTGCAATATAACACATAACAAGGTTTAGAATGTATTGGTTTGAACAATCTCAAAGTATAGATCAAAGTGAGATTATACAGGAATTTATTTGGTATTTTTGGAGCAGTTGTACTATGAGCAATTGAATTTTGAAGTTGGAATCAAGATATGAAAATAATGTTTCTGGTAATATTGAACAGCAGAGAATATAAGTATTAAACTATGCTAGTTACAATGAAAATGAAACACAAAAGTAAGAAAATAAGGTATCGACATTAAGGATAACTTACATCCTCACGATTCACTCTATATACGCTGGCGGTCCGAAGATGCTCGCATACATAATACCCGCATAAGACACTCCCAGCAGGCTGCTTCGGACAAGCATAATACGTTTTAATGTCCAATGCATTCGTATTGGAAGGTCTCTCACCGCCAAGCCATACCGCGTAAAACCGCCAAGCGCTGTAATACAAGAAATGTCATATAAAACTTGTTAACACATTCTAAATGTGCGTAAATTAAAATTATTGAATAAACGTACAATTTCAAAATGGAAAGGAAATCTTTGTAACGATCTACTGAGAAATCGGCCGAGTCCAAGACTGTTGCCATTCCCTGCGTTGGCTTGATGAAGATAATTATGTAGTGATTACTGCAAACATACAAACACACGTGTTAACAATTACCAATAATTGCTATTTCAATGTCATGTGTAGAACTTACTCGAAGTGGTACGGAGCCTTTACGAGGTCCATGCCGTCTCTGACAAAGTTAAACATCGCATGTCCTATGTAAGCTGCAACTTCTGTCCTTTTATCCTTCTTAAGTTTTGTGATTGCTTTTTCAAAATCTTTTTTTTCATGTGTTTGAACTTCGCTAAGTCTCGATCCGCCTGGACGTCGAATAGCACCTTTGCAATCCTAGTAGGGTCAAGGATACATGTCTTGCGCTCCAACTATTCATTATCCATGTATTGCATCCTATTGAAGAAGTCTAGAATTGTTATAATCTCATGAAATGCGTATGCGTGTAGTAAAATAAGTAAATACAAAATATTAGAGCACTTACAAGCACCAGACGAGCAGCAGGTTGATTTCGAGCATGCCCCGATGGAAAAGGGCACGTAGCTCTTCAAATAAAATGACTCGTCTATCCACTCCAGTGCTCCAGAATGCTTCTTTTGGAATACGAAATGTGACGCAATTAAGACCATATTTTTTGCTGGCAAGGATGTACCACTCATGCATTCTTCTGAGCTGGATGGGTTGTTTGCTAAGTTGTACGGATGTCATGAACGGCTTCCCATTCTTAAATTCAGGAGGAACTTCCTCAAGCTTGTATATTGGAACTCCTGGTTTAACTAAAGCTGTCCGCCGATTATACATGACACTGTCTTCTTCCCACTCCTCGATATCTCCTAATGATGGCTCATGAGAAGAAGAGATGCACTCTATTTTATAATATTTTCCTTCATAGTTTACAAATATTTTGACACTTTTGATGAAGGTTTCTTATTTTCGTATGAGGTAACTTTGATAGGCACTGATGATTGAGGAGTAGTCGTCGGAAGTTGGACACTGGCTTGTTGTTGAACCTGTAGTTCAACTGATTGCTCTTTACTCCCAGCAGTTGGCTCTAGTACTACTTCAAGCTGTTGCTTAACTGGTTGCTCTTTACTAGCAACAGCTTGCTCTGGTACTGCTTGAAGTTGTTGTCCAACTTGTTGCTCTTGTATATCATCCTTGCTAAGACATAGGGGGAGTGGATCTTCCTAGACTGGGAGTGGATCTTCATGCACTTCCGCCTTAGAAGATGGGGTTGCAGTATTTGGAGATGCGACGGAGCTAGAAATTGGCTCATCGTCCAACACGATATCGCGTCCGTGCCAAAGGATTAATTGGTTGACAGCCTGCCCCAGAGTCGCGATCCCCTCAGGTGTGACGTGGTCTATTCATAATCTTCATAATCATTATCAATGATCTAAAGAACCTGCACCACAACATAATACAACGGAAGTGGATTCCTGTTGAAGTCACAGGCTTTGCCATAGCAATGGCAACCAGTTTGGTTCTGTTCCCTGCTCTGCCTATCGGGACAAGAAGACGACAAGATTTGTCGTTAGCAATATCATCGACAGGGAACTTATGGATTGACCCTGAGCCTGGCAGGGAACCAACGCTGCTAGGGTAGGCAGTTAGAGATATTAATTGCTCCATTTGCACCGGAACCATCACTGTACTCGGTGCCACTAATTGTCCAAATTGTCTAAGTTGTTCCATTATTTCTTGCATATTTTCTTTGACCTTTTGAGCAATCGTTTCATCAAGTGTTTTCTTAAACTTCTCACGTCTTCTATATGTGTCTTTATCTTTAGGGAAACCATCTAGCCAAGACATTTGAGAAGAGACCGCTCGAACCCGTCCGCTGTGTTCAGGGTTTCCAAAGATAGCGATAAGTTGGTCATTCTCCCTCTTCGGCTTGAAGAGACCCTTCTGTTGCTTTTCAATTACTTCTTTCATTTTATCCTCTACTTCATTCAGAGAGTCGGGCTTTTCAAATTTGTCCTCGCTGGTCAAACCTGACCGAGCAAAGACCCAACATTGAGTTCGCTCATCGCACCCTTCTAATGGGTGAGGATTGCCCTTACTGGTAATTTCGTCTAATATCTTATTCCATTTCTAGACTTTGGGGGCATATTCGGCAGACCCCAAGCGATGATGATATTTGTTCTTTTTTGCAAGCTCTGACCTAGTTGCACTTAGAGCTTTAGCATCAGGTGTGCTCTTTTGACCAACAAACTCTTGCCACTGAGCTTGTGTGATTTTCCCATCTTCCTCGGGCTAGGGACCTTATCGGCCTTAACATAAGCATTCATTTCACTCTTCCAACATCGAAACTTCTTGCCACAAGAGACCAATGTTGCTTTCTTTACAGCTTCTTTTGTGCCTTTCGGGAACTTGAATTGTTTATTTATCATTTCCCACAACTCATTCTTGGTCTGCTCAGGTAATTTCCTCCAATTCTCGGTTGTGATCGGCACAACCTCCCTAACAAGAAAACCGCATGTATTACGGTACTTGGTAACTGAATCTAGTGGTTCTTGGGGAAGCCCACCTGGACCAACCCTTGTTATGTACATGATGCGGTCCAATGGACCCTTATTGGGACCTCGTTGCCCTCGTTTCCGCTTGAGTGAAGTTGAGGATTCATCCATTGGAGAACCTTCTGTGGTTTTAGGAGCCGATGTCACCTCATTGTCTTTGCGATTAATCTAGGTAGAAAAAAATTATAAGACTTCATATACTTGACAACCAACATTAACTTGAATTGCTGAAGTTAAGATTTGTGATCCATACCTCGTCGGCAGGATCATATTCCGGGTCTATATCCACAGAAGTCTTTTTAATTTTTATATTCGGAAAAGGATCCGATGGACTGTGATAGGAGCCTAAACTGCTGGAGTCAGTAAACTCCATATTGTCTTCTTTATTATTACTACCAGTACCAGTCTTCTTAGGGCTTTCCATGCTAGAACTAATAAGACAAAAAAATCTAATAAATGGCATATTAACTCTATATGAAGTGTTGCATGAAGAAAAAGATGGAAGCATTCTAGGATTTGATAAGGCATTCTTGGGTTTAAGGCGACTGACCAAAAGGTTCCTATACATTGCGAGGGTGACAAGCATGTTAAAGTTGCTCACCAGCAATGGCAATTTTATCTTCTTATTCTAAATAGGCTAGCTTCGTTCAGAGTGGCGACCACGTTCTTGAGGTTTACTAGGTGGCGCCTAGCTCCGGACCTATAACTGATCAAGCAAAGGACAAAAAGCAAATCCTCCAGCCTTTTTCTAGTATCAAGAATCGCAAAGTGTGGCGCTTGGATTTGGATGGTGAGGTGAGGCGAGGCGAGGTAGCTGCAGGCGAGAAGAGACACTCTTTTTCAGCGATGAGAGCGTACCTGGAAGTGACGAGGGCGAAGCTCGACGGCGTACCTGGAAGTGACGAGGGCGACACTTGGCGGCAAACGAAATTTTGGCAGCCTAACAGCGTCTAAGTGTTTCGCGTGGGTTAGGTTTTTCCTACGCTGTCGAGGGGTATATATAAACTCCAATTTTCTTAGACGGATTTTAAGTACCGACCGCCTGAGAAGACGGTTACCTCAGGCGGGTTTTACTTACCAACCGCTTGAGAAGATATTTACTACATTGATATTTTTTTGAATCAATTTGTGTTCATAATTTGATGAACGCCTACATAAAGACCCCTCACCAACCGTCTATGAAGATGTGTCAACGACCGTGCGCGACCTTTCTTTTCCCCGAGACGCGACCTTTCAATGCGCGGTGAACCAACTCCTCCATTTTCCACTCCGTGTGGCCTTAAAGATGTGCTATCACCCGTTACTTCTCCACAAGCGCGTCGCTCACTTTGAATCCTCTTCTTTTCTTCGTCTTCCTCCGCTCCGACGACCCAACACCACTATGGCTGACCTTCTGCCGCCAAGCCCTCTGAGGGAGACACCTTGCAAGAAACCATGTTGCAGCTCCCCCGAGAGGATCAACACCCAGCAGCGCCTCCTCATGGCGCGAGAGGCGTACAACAATATGTCTCGCGCCATGCGTGCCTTGGGGTTGGGTACCCTTCCAAAGTATCCTGGAATGGGTACCATCGGCCACTACCTCTACGCCCTCACGGGGGTGGCTGGTCGTCTCGACATTCTGTTCGCGACGATGGCCCAGGTTCTTGGCCCCGAGGGCCGCAGAACACTGGTGGAGGCGACAGCTAGCAACCTCGGGGTTGCACCGCCGGTGCAGCCAGTGCAACCGGTCCTATCTCCTATTGCACCGGCGCCAGAGTCGCCGCCGGAGGACGAGGAGGAGGAGGAGGAGGAAGAGGAGTAGGAGTAGGATTTAATTAGTTTTTCTTTGTTGTTTTTAGTTGCTTCTGTTTTGTAAATATTGTTAATGAATGAAATCTATCTTTGTTCATCTATGTGATTGAATATTACTTATGTATCTTATGTGTTCTTGTGTAAATATTATGTATCTTGTGTGTTCTTTTGTGAGATGTGTGATTGAATATTGTTAATGAATGAGTATCTTGTGTGTTCTTCAACTGTGTGAATGAATGAATGTGTAGTGTGTTCATCGTGTTCCTCAGACTCGAGTATCATAAGGTAATTATCTCAGGCGGTTGGTAATTCAAACTCGTCTGAGAAAAAGATTATCTCAGGTGGTTGGTAAGTAATAACCGATTGAGATAAACATCTATCAGGCGGTTATTAAGTACCAACCGCCTGTAACGATTGTAAGGATCGAAACGCCCAAGAGGGGGGGTGAATTGGGCTTTCTTTCAAATTTTAAGACAATTAAAAATGAACTACTTAAGCCCAATTCCCAATGCGGTTCTAGATATGCAATCAACGTAGATATAACTTGTGAAGTAAAGATTGCAAAATGTAAAGAGAGGGAGAGGAATGCAAATGCTAGGGGACACGAAGGTTTATCCCGTGGTTCGGCAAGATCGCAAGGATCTTCCTACGTCCACGTTGTGGCACCCACCGAAGGGTTTTGCCACTTCCAATGTCACCGAGACAATGGAGTCTTCACTAATCTTCTCCGTTCACCATCTCCGGCAAGGTGGAGCTCAAGCCTTGTACAACCTTCGATGTTCCGGGCTTCCACACACACCTTGGCAAGCTCCGGAACGATCTTCTTCAACTTCTCACTAGCCTAGAGAGTTCAATCACAAAGAAAGAACGCACACAAGCTTCTCTCTAGCCTATTACAAATGATCTAAAAGTGTGGAAATGTATGCTCTATAGTCTTGAATGCTCTTGGATGTGTAGTGGGCTTCAGGTGATCAAGAGTTGTCGAAATGACTGGGTTAGAGGGGTTTTATAGCCAGCTTAACCGAAATAGCCGTTGGAAAAGTAGGCTGACAGAACTTTTCTGTGAACACCGGATGATCCGATGTCTCCCCTCTAGTTATCATCGGTGTAATTACTTTGGCTGACGTCATTGTGTCAGATATTACCATTATTAGACCGATGTTGCCCCCAGTCTTCTCATCGGATGATCCGGTGGCTCTTCCTCCAGAATTTGCTTGATCTTGATGCTTACTGGAGTGATCAACCGATGTGTGTAAGTCTGCACATCGGATGATCCGGTGCTTCACTTGTTCCAATTGTACTGCAAACTGTACTGATGCACCGATGTTGTTCAGCCCTTCACATCGGATGATCCGGTGAGTTCATTTGTCTGAGGTCTTTTTCTTCAGTTGAATCAACTCGACCGATGTGTTCATTTTGGAAATCATCGGTTGATCCGGTGAGTTGATTTTGTTTGCTACGAGTTGTCTTGAGTGAATCTTTTGTGTCTTGCTCGAATGACCTCTTAGACATTTGTTCCACAAGGCTTTCTGATGATTCTTATGCATTGTATGTTGTCAATTTTTGATTGAGTGACTTAGACATAAAGCCTTCACATCTTGTCTTTATCTCATGAGTTTGATCTCGAAAGTTGAGTATCTATGGGTCTCCAATGACTTGATCATTTCATCTTATTGAGTATTTATGGGGACCTTGCATTCACAAATTCATTAGTAAAGTTCAATGATTGTCATTAATCACCAAAACCATACTACATGAGGGGGGCCTAGATGCTTTCAATCTCCCCCTTTTTGGTGATTGATGACAACACAATAATCAAAGCGTAATAGTAATGAATTTGATAGAATGAACCTTAAAAGAATATGCAATGAATACGGATGTTACACTTGAAGCTTTAAACATCAATAAATTACACAAGTGAATTCAAAGAGATCATAATCATAGATAAACATCAAATGAGTTCAAATGATTAACAACTTATGGAAATAGGTTCATTACACACCAAGAAGTAGCAAATACGCAAATACAATAAAGATAAGCAAAGATAAGCAGGACACTCGACTCCCCCTGACTCTCTAGCTCTTCTCCCCCTTTGGCATCAAGACACCAAAAAGGGATCCGAGCACCTACGGACCCTGAGAGCTAGGCGCGATGACGAACTGGTCACCGCCGCTGTCGTCGGAGCTGCTGGCCGGAGTAGCGGAGGAGGGTGCTGCCGGAGCCGAAGGTGCCACCGTCGGTGCCTGCTGAGGAGGAGGTGCTGGAGCAGGGACACTGGTGATGGATGCCGGCGTCTGAAGAAACAGTGACGTGGCCGGCAGTGGGGAGTGAAGAGGAGCACCAGGAGCCAACAGCGGGGACAAGCTAAACGAAGGGATCGGAGTGGAGGGAACTGGAGCCACTGGTGCAGCAGCTGGAGCCAAGACAGGAGGCGGAGGAGCTACTCCAGGCAGCTGCGATGGGAGGGCGATCCCGGTCTGGGTGTAGAGGTTGGTGATCAACCCCAGGATCCCCATCATCGCCTGCTGCGTCTGCTGCTGCTGGTCCAGAGTGTGCTGGTGCATCTGGTCGATGAGCCCCGTCAACCGATCAGTGTCTTCACGCCTCTCACGGGCGATCTGACGCTGCATCTCCTGCTGCTACTGCTGGAGCTCAAGAAGACGTGCAGCCTGCTCCGCGCGGGCCTGCTCTGCGGCCAGCCTGTCTAGCCTCTGCTGCTCCACCATCTGCTGGAGGAGCGAAGTCAGCTCAGACGGCTGCGTGACCTGCGCCTCAGTGATGGGAGGTGGAGTGGGAGGTGGCGCTGTAGAACCTCCAGCCTCCGTGTCGTGCTGCCGGGGAGAGGGGGGAGGAGGGAAATACTCCTCGACACTGTCGTCAGTGTCGCTCTCTGACCAAATGTGTTGCAAGTCCTCCCCCTAAGCCTCAGCCTCTGCAAGTCTCTCGTCTTCCCGCTCTAGGTCGGACCAATCTTCCTCTGACAGACGGGCCCTGACCTGGCGCTCAACTGGACGACCAAGGCGGTGGTCTCCAGGAGCCGGGGCACGGTAGTGACCAAAGCGAGTCACACTCTCGTCAGCAAGTCTGGCCTGCGCTGCATCCCCCTCAGGCACCATCATAGAGCAAAGATAACTGATCTAGTGCCCGTAGACCATCTGCCTCATCATGCCAACCCCATCTGTGATCACGTCTTCCATCTCGCACAGAAGAATGTCCACAATGTCGAAATCCATCCCGTTCATTATGTAGAACAGGAGGGTCTGCTGTAAACTGGTGAACCCCTCCAGGTACCCTGACCGCGGCAGGAGCGTGCGGCGCAAGGCGAGGTGCACAATGCGCGCAGCTGGGGTCAGAAGAGCTGGAACTCTCGGCTGGTCCGGAGAGAACGTGGGGCCGAACAGGGACCGGATCTCCTCAAGCTGTGGTGCTACCCCTCCAGTAAGTGGCCTCCTTGGTGGATCTGCCTGCCCGTATACCTTCTCGTGCACGCAGGTGTCGTGCAGGTCCAAACCAAGAAGCTGCCCCAATGTGTGCCTCGAGAGGTGGTAGTGCTGACCCATAAACATGAAGTCGATCGACCTCCTGCCTTCAGAGATGTACAGGGTCGCGTAGAAGACACGGATCCAATCTTCCACATATGCACTTCTCTCGTAAGCTAGCAGCTGCACCAATCCACGGTATCTCTCAAAGTACGAACGGGCCTCTATCTCCGCTGCCAATGCAAGCTGCCCCCAGTCCAGGTAGTTATGCTGAAAGAGCTTGTGCCCCCGACGTCTGTAGGTCTCGTAGAGAGACGCCTGGGTGACAGTCCAGAAGCGACTGTCCACAAGAGCCTCTCGGGGCTGTGGGTACCACTCCTCAAGCAGCACGTTCCATCGAAGCTTGCGTAGCTGCTTGGCCTTCATCTTCCGGTAGTCCGTGAGACGGACTCCCTCACCGACACGGACGGCCGTGTCCATCTCGTAGATGGCCCTCTCGGCCTTCCTGTCCTCACGACGGTCGGCAGCCGTCGGTCTCGGACGAGGAGCAGCCTCAGTGTGACCCCCACGCGTCCGGGCTAAGCGCCGGCGGACGAGAGGCTCAACCGGCTCCTCTTCGGCCTCGGAGTCGTCGATCACGGGAGGCTGCCTGGAACGAGCCTCACGGATCCTTAGTGACCCTCCTCGGCCACGCTCACGCTCCTCGGCGGCGCGAGCAGCCATCACGGCCTTCTTCTCCTCTTTCAACAATTTTTGCTTCTTCGCGGCGGGCTCCGCGATCGCCTTTCCCTTTCCTTTGCGGTCGCGACCCATCTAGATGCAATGGAGAGCTAGGGTTAGCGACGAAGAAAAAGAATGACGAAAACAATGATGGACGTCGCACGGCACGAAGCAAACCTTAGCAGCGAGCGATCACGAGCACTAGGGGCGTGAAGATAGACGGGCCGGAAAACCCTAGCGAGGTGGCCGAAGAAGACGGCGTCGCTCGGGGAAACGACAAAGGTGTCGCGGTCGAAACCCTAGCGGCGAGGAGAGGCGGCGGCGAGGTCGATGGTGGTGGAGACGTCGGAGGTGGAGGCGGCGCGTGGAGCGGCGAGCGGCTGCGCGAGGGTGGTGGCGGTGGAGACGGCGATCTGCGGCGCGATGGAGGCAGCGCGTGGAGCGGCGAGCGGCGAGGAGAGGCGGCGCTGTGGGCGGCGGCGGCCTGAGGGCGACGGCGGCGCACGGGTGGGCACGGGTGGCGTCGGGATCGGGGGAGAGGAAAGGCGGCGGTACGGCCGGTTTAAATAGTGGGTCCCAAACCCTAGCCGTTTTTTACACATCGGATGGACCGATGCTTATCGATGTGGACATCGGTCGAATAGTACAGTATGGATATTCAAAGAGTCACTGAAGACATCGGATGGACTGACGTTTAGGGTTTTAATCATCGGATGAATGGCACAGTAAGGGTATTCAGGAGAGGGAAGTTGACACCGGATGGTCCGACGTTGGATGAAAAAGCATCGGTGGAATTCATCAAGGTTTCAGATTTGTGAGCATCGGATGAACCGATGTTTTTCTAATTGAACTCATTGATCGATTTTGGATATTGACTTAACTGGCACTTGGATTTTGAACACCTACTGATCCGATGGGGGAAGGGCTTAGGCATCAGATAATCCGATGAAAACTAAACACCAACATCTCATATATGTCCTTTGACCAAACAATCAAACAATGGGAAACACATGTCTTAGGACTTTTTGGGCAACCCCTTACCCCTCAAGAAGCTAATATGCCAATAGCTTGGCTAGACCTTAAAGCAAATGGAACACCGAAAAAAGAATGGGAGGAAAATATCCAAATGAAATGTAAGGCCCATGCTTTGTGAGGTAGAGTATGAAGACTGCTATCTCAATGAAGCATGTTCCTCTAGGCATTAATGCACCTAACATTTTGTTCTTTCCACCTTATATGAGTTGAGATATTGCATTTCAAACAAGTCTCCTTCTCACGAGGTGGGTTTCCCTTTGTGACAATCTACCGTATGCAATGCCAAACAAGTTATAGTGCAAGAAATAGAATGAGTGCAAGTCTATATGGCAGAGATCATGCAAGGCATAAAATAAATCTATCTTGCCAAGTTTAAACCTTCCAAAGGCTTCCTCAGGGAAAACTATTTCTAGCTCGCCCCTATCCTTTGGGAGTTAGACAAGACCTATATGATATGCATCCTTACATGAACATGGCATTTTACATGACGTTAGATGCATCTAGTACATTTAATTCATTTCTAAGTCTATAAAAGGTTTTCTCATCAAGTGGTTTAGTGAAGATATCCACCAATTGTTCTTCGGATCTAACACCTTGCAAAGAGATGTCTCCTTTAGCCTCATGATCACGCAAGAAGTGATGGCGAATATCAATGTGCTTAGTGCGGGAGTGTTGGACGGGGTTTCTAGCTATCTTAACCGCACTTTCATTGTCACAAAGGAGAGGCACACAACCAATTTTAATTCCAAAGTCCAAAAGGGTTTGCTTCATATATAGAATTTGGGCACAACATGCACCAGCCGCTATATACTCCGCTTCCGCGGTGGACAAAGCCACGGAATTTTGCTTTTTGCTAGACCAAGACACTAGGGAATGCCCAAGCAAGTGGCACCCACCGGAGGTACTCTTGCGATCCACATGGCATCCGGCAAAGTCCGAATCCGAGTATCCCAAGAGTTGGAAGGTTGTACCTTTAGGGTACCACAAGCCCATACTAGGGGTATGCTTAAGATACCTAAGTATCCTAAAGACCGCCTTCTTATGCGATTCTTTAGGAGCCGCTTGAAAGCGAGCACATAAGCATACACTAAACATTATGTCAGGCCTAGATGCGGTAAGATAAAGCAATGAACCAATCATAGAGCGGTAGTGAGATTGGTCAATAGGTTTACCGTCCTTATCCACGTCGAGATGGCAATTTGTTGCCATTGGAGTGCTTCTTGAGCTACAATCTCCCATCTCAAATTTCTTCAAGAGGTCCTTGCTGTATTTCTCTTGGTAGACGAAGGTTCCCTCTTGAAGTTGCTTGATTTGGAATCCAAGGAAGAAGTTGAGCTCTCCAATCATTGACATCTCGAATTCCCTAGACATCATTTTGCCAAACTCATGGCTAAGGGCTTCGTTAGTTGAACCAAAGATAATATCATCAACATAAATTTGACAAATGAACAAATCTCCGTTGATGTCTTTGGTGAAGAGTGTGGTGTCCACCCTCCCGATCTTAAATCCTTGCATGATGAGGAAGTCCCGTAGTCGTTCATACCACACCCTAGGTGCTTGCTTGAGCCCGTAGAGCGCCTTGTGCAACCTATACACATGGTTAGGATTCCTCGGATCTTCAAACCCGGGAGGTTGTTCAACATAAACAAGCTCATTAATGTAGCCATTAATAAAGGCACTTTTCACATCCATTTGATAAAGAGTAATATTATGATGTGAAGCAAAAGCAAGGAGAATACGAATTGCCTCTAACCGGGCGACCGGAGCAAATGTCTCCCCAAAGTCTAGTCCTTCAACTTGCGAGAACCCTTTGTCCACAAGTCTTGCCTTGTTGCAGACCACAACGCCATTCTCGTCTTGTTTGTTGTGGTACACCCACTTTGTTCCGATGACGTTCTTGTCCTTAGGTCGCTCCTCCAACACCCAAACTTCATTGCGGATGAAGTTGTTGAGTTCTTCTTGCATAGCCATCACCCAATTTGGGTCTTGGAGTGATTTCTCAATGTGAGTGGGTTCTACACACGAAACAAACGAGTAGTGCTCACAAAATGAGGCAACATGGCGGGAACGAGTACTTACGCCCCTTGAAGGACTTGCAATGATTTGGTCCATTGGATGCGCCTTGGAGATGCGTCCATGCCTCATAAGTGGTTGTGAAGCACTTGGCGGTGGTGATGCGTGTTGCTCCTCTTGTGGTTGAACTTGATCATGGACTTCTTCTTCATCTTGATGTTGAATTGCTTGTGAGTCTTGAGTTGGCAATGGATCATCTTTCTCCTCTTCGTCTACTTGAGGCGCCATGGAGGTGTTGTTGTTGGAACTTGAAGCTCCCCCTTGATCATGGCCCTCTTCAACTTCCGGCTTGATGTCTCCAATGGTCATGTTCTTCATGGCTTCTCGTAGAGGCTCATCATCTATTTCATCATGACCAAAACTCTCCTCTTGGGAGCCATTAGTCTCATCAAACTCAACATCACAACTTTCTTCAACTAGACCGAAGGTTTGGTTGAATACTCGATATGCTTTTGAGTTTGATGCATAACCAAGAAAAATGCCAACATCACATCTTCTTTCAAACTTACCGAGCCTTTTCTTGCGGTAGATGTAGCATTTGCACCCAAAGACTCTAAAGTAGGAGATGTTGGGCTTTCTCCCAATGAGAAGATCATATGGGGTCTTTTGAAGTAGTCGGTGAAGATAGACCCTGTTTGCGGCATGGCACGCCGTGTTGATTGCTTCGGCCCAAAACTTTTCCGACGTGCCGTAGTCATCAAGCATTGCTCTTGCAAGAGTGATGAGGGTTTTGTTCTTCCTCTCAACAACACCGTTTTGTTGAGGAGTGTATGTGGCGGAGAATTCATGCTTCACACCTTCACGGTCACACCACTCCCCAATATTGTAGTTCTTGAATTCGGTGCCGTTGTCACTCCGGACCTTGATAATGGGAAGTTGGAATTCCCTTTGAGCACGGTTGGCGAAGGTCTTGAACACTTCCGGAGTTTCACTCTTGTCACCTAAAAATAGAGTCCAAGCATAGCGAGAGTAGTCATCAACTATAACAAGACAATAGAGGTTACCGCCAAGGCTTTGGTATGTGGACGGTCCGAAAAGGTCCATGTGGAGTAGTTCAAGTGGCTTGGAGGTTGACACCATTGTCTTCATTGGGTGGTGTGAAGCAACTTGCTTCCCGGCTTGACAAGCGCTACAAAGCTTGTTCTTCTCAAACGTCACATCCTTCACGCCGGTCACCATCCCAAGCTTGAATGACTTCTTGAGTTTGCTCATTCCAATGTGTGCTATGCGTCGGTGCCATAGCCAACCCAAGCTTGTCTTAGTGAAAAGACAAGTGGTTAGGCTAGCATTCTTGTTGGAGAAGTCTACTAAGTAGAGATGTCCATGCCGAAACCCTTTGAAGATTAGCTCTTTGCTTGTCTCACTACTCACAACAACATCATTTTTGCTAAATGTGCATGTTAGTCCAAGATCACAAAGTTGTGCAATGGAAAGTAGATTAAAGCTAAGCGACTTAACATACAACACATTAGAAATGGATAAATCATTAGAGATAGCAATTTTACCTAATCCTATTACCTTACCCTTAGAGTTGTCACCAAAAGTAACTTGTTCATGATTACCGGGGTTTTCTATGGTGGTGAACATACCATCATTGCCGGTCATGTGTTGAGTGCACCCGCTATCGAGTACCCAATGCTTTCCTCCGGCTTTGTAGTTCACCTACACACATGAAGTTAATTTTTGACTTTAGGCACCCAAGCCAACTTAGGTCCTTGTATGTGAGATACAAGTGTCTTTGGGACCCAAAGTTGCTTGGGGAGCTTCCCCTTCATGCTCTTCATGTCTTTGCCAATGAACCTAGCTTTCACCTTGCCATTCACTTTGCTAAGAAGATAATAGCGATCATTAAAAATGGATTTGTAGTTATTAGGCAATTTAGGTGAAGGTCGGTTAGGAAGAGGACACTCCCTTGTGTGGTGACCGGTGACCTCACAATGTTGGCAATAAGAACCAACTTCCTTGATGAAGCTTGTTCTAAGCTCCGGTGAGGGCACCTTTCCTTTGTTGGGCACCGGGAAGGATCCAAGTCCTCTTTTGTTGAAGGCTTTTGCTTGTTGGAAGAGGATTTCCTTGTGCTTGACTTCACCTTTTGAAAGTCTAGCCACACTAGTGCGTAGACTCTCAATTTCTTCCAACAAGTCCTTCTCCCTAGCATTAGCTTTCAAAGACAAAGACTTGTCCAAGACATTAGAGACATGCGAAGTAATGGATATCTTATCATTAAGAGTTTGTTTCTTTGCATCTTTTAACTCTTGATCAAGCATGTCATGAGCAATGGCAAGTGTTTGATATTCTTGAGTTAGCTTGTTGTACTCCTCCAAGAGAGTTTGGTGTGCTATGTTGAGCTCATCATTGTCTACCTTGATTTTAGCATTTTCTTCCTCAACTTGCTTGACATGAGATTTGAGCGTGTCATGCTCTTTAAGTATGTTTTCATACTTGTCAAGCAAATCAAGGTTAGCACTCTCAAGTTTAGCACGAATTTCTTCAAGAGTTTTAACCTTACTCTTCTCTCTCTTAATGATAGCATGATATTCATTAATCAAAGAAGTTAAATCATCGGGGGAAAGCTCATCATCACTAGAGTCGTCACATACCTTGGTGTTACCTTGAGCCATGAGGCACATGGGTGGTGGAGGAAGAGGTGAGTCATCATGGTTGGCAATGGCAAGGCCGACCAAGCTTTCTTCTTCTTCTTCACTCTCTTCACCACTTGTTTCTTCGTCGGTGACCCATTCATTTGACTCACACATAAACACCTTTTGTGGACCACTTCTCCTCTTTGGGAAGAGTCTTGCCTTCTTGCCCTTGTCTTGCTTCTTCTTCCCAAAGGCTCTTGGTTTGGGCTTGGCTTCTTCTTCATTATCATCACTTTCTTCAAGCTTGCGTTGCTTGCCTTTGTAGTTCTCTCTCCTTTTGTCCGGTTTTGAACAATCATAGGAGATGTGGCCTTGATCTCCGCAATTGTAGCATATCTTGCGATCGTCTCTTCTTGGTAGAAATGCCTTCTTCTTGGGATCAAAGGTGTATCCCTTTTTGGTGATCTTGGAGTTCAAGCGTGAGAACTTTCTCATCATCAAGGCAAGCTCATCATCGTCATCTTCACTTGACGCTTGCTCTTCTTCACTTGAGCTAGGCTCAACCACCTTCTTCTTCTTGAAGCTTGTCTTCTTGGTGGAGGCCTTTAGAGCAATTGTTTTTGATGATGATTGCTCCATCATCCCAAGTACACTCATCTCATGAGCGTGTATTTCTCCAATGAGCTCCGAAACTTCAATATTGTCAAGTGATTCCTTTTGGAGCATGGAGTTGATGATGTTGTACTTCGGCTTGGGAAGGAGCATGAGGATCTTGCGGTTAATAAGTCCCTTGCCAAGAGACGCAATGTCAAGAGCATTAATTTCCTCAATAAGAACATTTAAGCGTGAAAACATTTCATTAACATTTTCATGAGGAAGCATCTTAAATTCATCATATTTAGCTTTGAGCATGTGATATTTAAGTTCCTTTACACGAGATGAGCCCTCATGGATTTCTATCAAACAAGCCCAAATTTCACAAGCTTTCTCCTTACTAGCAATCCTAGAGAAGACATCTTGACTAATGCATTCATAAATAGCATTTCTAGCCTTAGCATCCCACTTAACTTGATCACCCACATAGTTAAATTCTCCAAATCCCGCATGAGTCGCTTCCCAAACTTCGGGGGCAATAGCCTCAAGGTAAGCGCGCATGCGTGCTTTCCAATAGGCAAAATTCTTGCCCTCGAAGATAGGAACCGAACCCCCAACCTTGGCCATTTTAGCTCTCTAGCGGTGAAGCTAGAATGATCCTATGAGCAACCTTGCTCTGATACCAATTGTAAGGATCGAAACGCCCAAGAGGGGGGGTGAATTGGGCTTTCTTTCAAATTTTAAGACAATTAAAAACGAACTACTTAAGCCCAATTCCCAATGCGGTTCTAGCTATGCAATCAACGTAGATATAACTTGTGAAGTAAAGATTGCAAAATGTAAAGAGAGGGAGAGGAATGCAAACGCTAGGGGACACGAAGGTTTATCCCGTGGTTCGGCAAGATCACAAGGATCTTCCTACGTCCACGTTGTGGCACCCACCGAAGGGCTTTACCACTTCCAATGTCACCGAGACAATGGAGTCTTCACTAATCTTCTCCGTTCGCCATCTCCGGCAAGGTGGAGTTCAAGCCTTGTACAACCTTCGATGTTCCGGGCTTCCACACACACCTTGGCAAGCTCCGGAACGATCTTCTTCAACTTCTCACTAGCCTAGAGAGTTCAATCACAAAGAAAGAACGCACACAAGCTTCTCTCTAGCCTATTACAAATGATCTAAAAGTGTGGAAATGTATGCTCTATAGTATTGAATGCTCTTGGATGTGTAGTGGGCTTTAGGTGATCAAGACTTGTCGAAATGACTGGGTTAGAGGGGTTTTATAGCTAGCTTAACCGAAATAGCCGTTGGAAAAGTAGGCTGACAGAACTTTTCTGTGAACACCGGATGATCCGATGTCTCTCCTCTAGTTATCATCGGTGTAATTACTTTGGCTGACGTCATTGTGTCAGATATTACCGTTATTAGACCGATGTTGCCCCCAGTCTTCTCATCGGATGATCCGGTGGCTCTTCCTCCAGAATTTGCTTGATCTTGATGCTTACTAGAGTGATCAACCGATGTGTGTAAGTCTGTACATCGGATGATCCGGTGCTTCACTTGTTCCAATTGTACTGCAAACTGTACTGATGCACCGATGTTGTTGAGCCCTTCACATCGGATGATCCGGTGAGTTCATTTGTCTGAGGTCTTTTTATTCAAATGAATCAACTCGACCGATGTGTTCATTTTGGAAATCATCGGTTGATCCGGTGAGTTGATTTTGTTTGCTACGAGTTGTCTTGAGTGAATCTTTTGTGTCTTGCTCGAATGACCTCTTAGACATTTGTTCCACAAGGCTTTCTGATGATTCTTAAGCATTGTATGTTGTCAATTTTTGATTGAGTGACTTAGACATAGAGCCTTCACATCTTGTCTTTATCTCATGAGTTTGATCTCGAAAGTTGAGTATCTATGGGTCTCCAATGACTTGATCATTTCATCTTATTGAGTATTTATGGGGACCTTGCATTCACAAATTCATTAGTAAAGTTCAATGGTTGTCATTAATCACCAAAACCATACTACATGAGGGGGGCCTAGATGCTTTCAACGATATTTACTTCTTCTTGATTAATATTCTTGATTAAATGTGGGTCCTTTAAAAAGGCAAAATCCCACTTTCTTGTAATATTATTGATAAGTAAAGGTTACCATTAAATTTCACTTCATAAATCTTTTGAAATTGTTCAGAACATAAAAAACATACAACAAATGCTATTTTTCATTTTTCTATCTTGATGAATATAATGCCTTTTCATTTATTTTTTCAGTGGACATTTTTACTCATCATACCAACCTCTATGAATTTTTTCAGATTTTTTTTAAATTTTTTTGAATCAATGTGTGTTCATAATTTGATGAATGCCTCATATTTATATGAGCATTTAGTTAGAATGATGGATAATTTGAGGTTTGACATGTTGGAATGCTTTTAAAAAAATTAACAAAATTCATACATGTATAAATGATACAAATATGTTCATACAAACAATTTTGAGTGAAGGATCTTTTTTTTATGAGATACACAGATGTGAATAATATGTGAGTAGAAATTAATTTGATATTTACTAAAACATTACAATGTCAGCTATACAAGTTTTAAAATATTTTGTTCAGGTGGTAGATGTTAATTTTATACTAATGTAGAAGAAAGAATCATCGAATTTGGACACAATTTGCAGAATCTAAACATGTTTGAGTATTTATATTGGAATCTAAATAAAAAAGAAGTAAGGGATGAGGAAACGGAAGAACAGTATCGGGCATTATCTCAGGCGGTTGGTAAGTAATACCCGACTGAGATAAACATCTTCTCAGGCGGTTATTAAGTACCAACCGTCTGTGAAGATATTTACTTTTTCTTGATTAAATATCTTATCAGGCGGTTGGTAAGTGAAACCCGCCTGAGATAAAGTTAAAAACCGCCCGTGAAAAATCGACGCCAGGAGACAGGGACCCCTCACCACACGCCCGCTATTAGACGAGGACCCGCTATAAAGGCTCACCGTTCTCTTGCTTCTCCGCTGCACCGCTCCTTCGATCCTAGCCTCCAAACTTCTCCCCCCGCCACCGTCGACCACCTCTTGCTCTTTCTCTGCACCTCCATCGCCACACAAATGGGTAGCCCCGCGCCGAAGCGCTCTAGGCCATCGACGTCCTCCGAACCTCCTTCTCCGTTTCCATCGCCGCCGGCAATGCCGGTGGAACTGATGGCGGCGCCCGCATCTCCTCAGCCTGACTAGTTACAGGAGACTTGATGAGGACATCAACACCCTCGATACATCCACACCAACTCAGCTACCGGTTTCTGGTCCGATCACTCGCGCTCGTGCACGTCAACTAAACTATGAGGTGAACTCTTATGTCCATCTTATCTAGACCGTGGAACTACGTGCTTTCTTGTTTTGCTTAGGAACAATGGAGAGGAGCCAATGGGAAGGGAATTCGCGCAGACGGGATTTGGACAGCAGAACAGCACCAACTTGTGACGGCCACCACGATTTAATACGGACTCCGATCTGGGCGTTCAAGTACTTCCTGGAAAGATTATCAAGTCTACTTTCAAAAGGATCTGGCCTCATGTCCATATCTGTTCGGAGTCGGCCGCAATAGTTATTTTAATACCAAGACCTTTTTCTGTCCAGGGTACTGCATCACCAAAATTGGGCTCATGGCCCATGTATCGTTTGGAGTCCATTTGGGACTTGTGATTAGGGTTTCTCACGACCCTAGGGAGGTAATAAATAGTAGCAGCTGCCCTCATTAGCTGGTGGGTTTTGTTTATTCGTAAGTTAGCTTCTGCTACTTCCTTGTACACGCGCGTGTCGACTAGATCGCCCGTCTACTTGTATCCAGAACACCACTTTAGATTGATTCTACAAATAAGTGCTTGTTCTTCCTGTTCTTGCGTGTTCTTCGATTGCTCGCAGGAACAAAGGCCCTCGTGGTCAGGTTGATTGTGCGCCAGCAAGATCAATACAACTTCGGAGTCGGTGTACCGATCGCTAAGGCGCATCGTCTTGGGGACGGCGTAGTCGGATCGCCAACGTCTTCTCCTTCACAAATCGAACCCTCCTATTCTCATCGAAAGATCGGGAACCAAGATCCTATCGAGTGGTAATCAGAGCAAGGTTAATCGGTGAGAGTGCTACCATTACTTTTCTTTCCGCTGTTATCATCCTATAGTCCAGAAAAAGCCCAAAAAAATACCAGATCTGTTTTTTTTCCATTATTCCTAGACCATTGTGCCTTTTACTTTCTCCACTTAGTCAAGACATTTTGAGTTCATGGTTGCTTCGACGAGTCAAGTTGCTGGTCTTTAGTTTTGCACCACTAGAGTTTCGAGTTCATGTCACATTCGGTCACCTAGTTTGAGTCAGATTCGTAGTTCGAGTTTGAGTCGAATTACTAGTTTGAGTTTGAATCAGATTGCTACTTCGAGTTTGAGTCAGATTACTAGTTCAAGTTTGAGTCGGATTACGAGTTCAAATCATATTGCTACTTTGAGTTTGAGTTGGATTGCTAGTTCGAGTTTGAGTCGGATTACGAGTTCAAATCAGATTGCTAATTCGAGTTTGAGTCGGATTGCTAGTTCGAGTTTGAGTCTGATTACTAGTTCGAGTTCGAATCAGATTGCTACTTCGAGTTTGAGTCAGATTAGTAATTTGAGTTTGACAACAAGAAAAAGGCAAGTGCAAAATCAAAAGTCGCACAAAAGCCACAGGCAATTAGAGAAGAAAAAAAAGGCAAGTGCAAGATCAAAAGCCGCATGTGCAAATTTTGTTCAAGGGTCTCCTGATTCCATCTAGAGAGAGTTTGGGTGACCACCCCAACAAAAAAACGAAAAAAAAGAGAAAAAAATCAGATTGTTGTTTGGGGTGTTTTTGGTGACGACATTGGTGTCTCGGCTCGCGTCTCTAGTACAGTCTAGACTAAGATCAGCACAGTACTGTCGTAGAATATTTATTCAGCTTGTTATGATTAACATGGTTAAAGTTTGCTCCTTGTGCTAGTTCAGCCACCTAAAGCCATAGATTGACACCTGCTCTTGAAGTTGTTCATTACTTGCTGGTTGCCATCACCTTCTTGCTGAGCTTTGTAAGAACAGGTAAGAGCTTGATTGAACAGGTTGATAGTGAGCGAGTTATCTCCACCAGCACCTTTGTAGCTAGGGATAACGTTACCCTTTCATATTGGATTGTTTTTTTCTACTAACCATGGCAGGAGGAGCAAGTACAAATGAAGACGTGCATTCACCTCGCACACGGGGAATTATACAACACTTCGAACGCCAAGTGCGGCTACACACAAAAGCGCTTGATGAGGATTTTCATGTTACCAGTGACCGCCTTGGTCAATTGGAAAATATGCAGATCGACACCAACGCCAAAATCAGCACGTTGGAGATTTCCATTCAAACATTGAACACCTCTATTGGAGCCATTCTGCAGCGCCTTGAGGAGAGGGATCATGGGCGCACCGCAGATGGACAGGTGAGCAATGCTCCTAGTATTGTACGTGACAATGAAGATGACTATTCTGCAGATACGGAGATTGGGGAAGATGAGGAAGCTAGGCCACGGCGCCGGCTACAACGCAACCGTCAAGGCATAGGTGGACATCGTCGGCGTGAGGTACGCAATCATGAAGATACTTTTAACAAGATCAAATTTAAGATACCTCATTTTGATGGTAAATATGACCCCGATGCATATATTACTTGGGAGATTTCTGTTAATCAAAAATTTGCATGTCATGAGTTTTCTGAAAACGCAAGAGTTAGAGCAGCCACTAGTGAGTTTACTGATTTTGCTTCTGTTTGGTGGATAGAACATGGCAAGAAAAATCCTAATAACATACCACAAACTTGGGATGCTTTGAAACGGCTCATGCGGGCTAGATTTGTTCCTTCTTACTATGCACGTGATCTATTAAATAAGTTACAACAATTGAGACAGGGAGCTAAAAGTGTAGAAGAGTATTTTTAGGAATTACAAATGGGAATGTTGCATTGTAATTTAGACAAGGATGAGGAACCAGCTATGGCTAGATTTTTGGGTGGTTTAAACTGTGAAATTCAGGACATACTTGCTTATAAAGATTACAATAATGTTACCCGTTTGTTTTATCTTGCTTGTAAAGCTGAAAGGGAAGTGCAGGGACGACGAGCTAGCTCTAGAACTAATATTTCTGCAGGAAAGACTAGCTCATGGCAACCACGCACGACTACTCCTTCGACTGGGCGTGCTTCCCCGCCATCTTCTTCACCAAGTCGGGCAGCACCTTCTTCTTCCGGCAACAAGCCACGTGCTTCTTCCACTAGCTCAGCAGTAAAGACCACCCAAAATCCCACCGAGAGTGCTTCTTCCGTAGCATCTACCGGACGATCTAGAGACGTTCAATGTCACAAGTGCAAGGGTTTTGGCCATGTGCAGCGTGACTGCCCAAGCAAACGTGTTCTAATTGTTAAAGATGACGGTGAGTACTCATCTGCTAGCGATTTTGATGACGATACATGTGTTTTGCTTGCAGCTGACTATGCAGGTAGCGATGAACATCAAGAAGAGCATATTGGTGCAGAAGATGCAGCGCACTATGATAGTCTCATTGTGCAGCGTGTGCTTAGTGCACGAATGGAGAAAGCGGAACAAAATTAAAGGCGCGCATTATTCCAAACAAAGTGTGTCGTCAAAGAGCGATCTTGCCACATGATCATTGATGGAGGTAGCTGCAACAACTTGGCCAGCAGTGACATGGTGACCAAGCTGGCACTAAGCACCAAACCACACCCACATCCCTATTACATTCAATGGTTAAACAACAGCGGTAAGGCAAAGGTAACTAGACTTGTGCGAATCAATTTTACTATTGGATCATATAAGGATGTCGTTGAATGTGATGTTGTGCCTATGCAAGCTTGTAATATTCTGCTAGGAAGACCTTGGCAATTTGATAGAGATTCTATGCATCATGGTAGATCAAATTAGTATTCTTTTCTTTACCACGATAAAAAAATTGTGTTGCATCCTATGTCTCCTGAAGCTATTGTGCAAGATGATGTTGCTAGAGCTAGGAAAACTAAATATCAGGACCATACTAACATTGAGAACAATAACAATGCCAAATCTGTGTTTGATAAGAAAAATGAGATATCTCTGAAGGGAAAATGCTTGTTTGCTACGAAATCTGATATTAATGAACTGATTGCTTCCACCTCTGTTGCCTATGCTTTGGTATGCAAAGATGCTTTGATTTCCCTTTACGATGTGCAACATTCTTTGCCTCCTGCTGTTGCTAACATTTTGCAGGAATATTCTGATGTGTTTCCAAGTGAAATACCACCAGGACTACCACCACTTCGAGGGATTGAGCACCAGATTGACCTCATTCCCGGTGCTTCATTGCCCAACCGTGCACCATACAGGACAAATCCAGAAGAAACAAAGGAGATTCAGCGCCAAGTACAAGAACTACTTGACAAAGGTTATGTACGTGAGTCTCTTAGTCCTTGTGCTGTTCCAGTTATTCTAGTACCTAAAAAGGATGGATCATGGCGTATGTGTGTGGATTGTAGAGCAATCAACAATATAACCATTCGATATCGTCATCCTATTCCACGCTTAGATGATATGCTTGATGAATTGAGTGGTGCTGTTGTGTTCTCAAAAGTTGATTTGCGTAGTGGTTATCACCAAATTCGCATGAAACTAGGAGATGAATGAAAAACTGCTTTCAAAACTAAGTTCGGTTTATATGAGTGGTTAGTCATGCCTTTTGGGTTAACTAATGCACCTAGCACCTTCATGAGATTAATGAACGAGGTTTTGCATGCATTCGTTGGAAAATTTGTTGTTGTGTATTTTGATGATATTGATTTATAGCAAATCCATGGATGAACATCTTGATCACTTACGTGCTGTTTTTAATGCTTTGCGTAAGTGTCATGTGGGGATTACATACCACAGAAGAGCAAGAGATATTCGTAGGAGGATGGAACGTTTAGGAGTCTGGAAAAGTGTGGTTGAGTCCAAGTATGTCTTCAGTCAGAGTCAGAGTCGGTATTGTAATCCAATACGTGTCAGATTAGAATAAGGCTTTTTGAGCCAGAGTTAGAGTCGGGTGTGTTAAGGCAATTGTTGTCGGAAGTAGTTATGGCCGATTCAGTATTGGAATTGAGTCAGGTACTGTACATGCGGTTATATATTGTAGCAGTCTGATGGAATAGAGGAGGGAAGTTTCAGGGTACACACCATATCTCCGGGCTCTGCCTGTTCGGTGTATTGCGCTACAGCGCCGACGCGCAGAAGTCTAGTTCGTCGTTTATATCAGTGCCACCCTTATTACCTGCGATCAAGTAAACACGCCGTGCAAGTTTGTGACAAATTTGTATCAGACGACGCCAACAACTATCCAATGGCCGACGAATTTGACAAGCGTTTCGATGCCTTGCAAGATCAGATCGCCAAAACAAACTCATCAATCAACCTGACAAATTCGGCGATCAATGAGCTCACTGCGCAGATGAAATTACTCTTCTCTCAGACGGAGGCAATTAAATCAATCAAAGCAGACATCTCGGACGTAAAACAACAACTCGCCGCCCACAATCTAGCCATAACACGACTGGAAAATGGCAGTAGCTCAAAAACAAACGAGGCAAACAAAAACACATCACACAAGCAATCAGGGGTGAACTACGAAGAGGAGACGTCTTCGCATACGACAGAGCCATCTCTGCAGACAAGTAGCAAGCGAAACAACAAAGGTCCCAACGACCCAGATGACGATCCAAACCCAGATGGCAGTGGTCATGATGGGTACCACGACAGATTCCATAGAAGAAATCGTGGACATTATTTAGAAGAAGCAAGACATAATCGTCGATTTCCTCAACAACTTCATAGAATTAAATTTCCAACATATGATGGTTCATCAGATCCTTTACCTTGGTTGAACAAATGCCAACAATTTTTTAGAGGGCAAGAAATACCAGAAGATGACAAGGTTTGGTACGCAACACTACACCTGGAAGGAGCAGCGGACCTCTGGTATTATCGTTTCTCACGCGATTATGGCGAACCTGGGTGGATGGAATTTTCTGCATTAGTAAATCAACGTTTTGGTCCACCATTACGAGCAAACGCCCTGGGTGAACTAGTGAAACTAATCCAAACCGGGCAGGTCGCCGAGTATCAAGAGCAATTCTTACAGTTATTATGCCGTTGTGATTCGATAACAGATACGAATGCAATGAATGTATTCACAGCTGGACTCAAACAGCCCCTACAAACAGACGTTGAATTACAGAGGCCAGTCACATTGGAAGAAGCCATGAGTTTGGCTAGGGCATACGAGCGACGTAGCACATTCATTCCAGATACAAAAGCATGTATTTTTCGTTCCTCAATTCCTAACAAAGAGAAACAGGGCATAACAACAAATTCAGGTTCAGTGCCTTCTTCAGGAACGGCACGCCGTGTTTTTAAAGTCTTAACCCGTGAAGAAATGTCAGAGCGACGGGCCAAGGGACTTTGTTTTAATTGTGACGAAAAATTCTCTATGGAACATAAGAAGGAATGCCCAAAACTCTTTCACATTGCTCTTAACAGTGATGAATCTGGAGATATCATAGAACTGGAAGACTACGAGCAAGCTCCAAGCATATCCCTCTATGCAATTACTGGAATCAGACATCGCAACGCGATGAGGATCCCAGTTCAGATTGGTAATAAAAAACTCTCAGCCCTTATAGACACTGGATCAACACATAATTTTATTTCAGAAGACGCAACTCGCTTGATTGGCCTTCAACCATTATATCAGAAAGGGCTCAGTATTGCAGTTGCCAATGGAGATAAAATTGAGAGTTTGGGGCTGTGCAAAGATGTGCACTTACAGATCAACAATTCAAAATTTATGATAGATCTCTTTGCAGTTTTACTGGGCGACCATGATATTGTACTTGGAGGGATATTGTACTTGGAGTACAGTGGCTTCGAACCTTGGGACCAATTCTTTGGGATTTTGATACTATGAAAATGTCATTCTCATTACACGGCAGACAAGAAATCTGGGAAGGACTGCCAAACACAAAGGTCCACCAAAAAGCCCCACAAATATTTTCAGCTCGCCTCTTCATGGATACATTACTTGAAGAATTTGAGGATATTTTTGCAACACCACAAGGTTTTCCGCCACCCCGTGCCTGCGACCACAAAATTCACCTCCTTCCTGGAATGGCGCCGGTGGTGGTTCGGCCATATAGGTATCCTCCAACACAAAAAAATGAGCTAGAACGACAATGCGCAGAATTGCTAGCTCAAGGATTTATTCGTCGCAGTTCTTCTGCCTACTCATCACCGGTAATCTTGGTTAAGAAACAAGATGGTTCATGGCGACTATGTATAGATTATCGAGCACTTAATGACAAGACAGTAAAGGATAAATTTCCAATACCCGTAGTTGATGAATTGCTGGATGAACTTAAAGGAAGTTGTTTCTTCACCAAATTGGATCTTCGTTCGGGCTACTACCAAATACGAATGTATGAGGGAGATATTGACAAAACAGCCTTCCGAACTCATGAAGGACTGTTTGAATTCGTGGTTATGCCGTTTGGATTAACGAACGCCCCTGCCACATTCCAAGCTTTGATGAATTCTATACTTCAGCCATATTTACGCAAGTTTGTCCTTGTTTTCTTTGATGATATCTTAATCTACAGCAAGACTTGGAGTGAGCATCTGAGGCATGTACGGATGGTTTTCCTATTACTTCGACAACACCACTTATTTCTAAAACGATCTAAATGCACCTTTGGAGAAGAATCAGTTGCATATCTTGGTCATGTGGTCTCTAAAACAGGGGTTGCGATGGATCGATCTAAAATACAAGCAGTTCAGAACTGGCCAAAGCCTAAGACTATTCGCGCATTGCATGGATTCCTCGGTCTTGCGGGATATTACCAGAAATTCATTAAAGATTTTGGTTCCATTGCAGCTCCCCTGAATAAGCTCCTCTCCAAACAAGGATTCAATTGGTCTGAGGAAGCCACAACAGCATTTTGTACTCTTAAACAGTCACTTACATCTGCTCCAATTTTACAACTACCCGACTTTACAATGCAGTTTATTGTGGAATGTGATGCCTCTGGGTCCAGATTTGGAGCAGTACTACACCAAGGAGGTGGTCCGCTAGCATTTTTTAGCAGACAAATGCAACCACGCCATGCTAAATTAGCTGCTTATGAACGCGAGCTAATCGGTCTTGTATATGCGGTTCGGCATTGGAGGCCTTACTTATGGGGCAGACAATTTTTAGTACGAACCGACCATTTCAGTTTGAAATACCTACTTGATCAACGCCTTTCAACCATACCACAATACCATTGGGTTAGTAAGCTATTCGGATTTGATTTCTCGGTTGAGTTTAGACCAGGAAAATTCAATACAGTGGCAGATGCCCTGTCTAGGCGTGATTCTGAAAATACCAATATTGAACTAATGACCATCTCTGGTCCACGCTTTGAATTACTGGACATTCTCCGAAAAGAAATTACAGAACGACCGGAACTCACTAGCCTACAGACCAAGATATCAGCAGGAGAGATGGGGCCAGACTGTACAAATCGTGATGGACTTATTCTCTACAAAAAACCAATATACCTGCATAAGGATTCCCCGCTGATCCAAGATATTCTATCATCTGTACATAACAGCCGACATGAAGGAATTGAGAAAACCTTGCATCACATACGCAAAGATTTTACTTGGGATGGCATTCGACGGACTGTTGGTAATTACGTCCAAACTTGTGCGGTTTGCCAGAGAAATAAGGTCAGTACCCAACATCCTGCAGGACTCCTACAACCTTTACCAATACCTCAACACGTTTAGGAAGATGTGGCTATGGATTTCATTGAAGCACTACCAAAAGTTTATGGAAAATCAGTTATTCTAACTGTGGTAGATCGTTTCTCAAAATATGCTCATTTTATACCACTTGCTCATCCATATACAGCCGAGACAGTCGCTCAAGCATTCTTTGCAGATATCGTAAGGTTACATGGACTACCAGCTAGAATCATATCTGATCGCGACACGGTGTTTACTAGCAAATTTTGGCAAGAATTATTTCGGTTACAAGGTGTTAAGCTACTGCTCAGTACAGCGTTCCACCCACAAACAGACGGACAGTCCGAAGCAGTTAACAAAGTTATCACAATGTACTTAAGATGCATGACAGGAGATTATCCTAAACAATGGGTTCATTGGCTACCCTTGGCTGAGTATTACTATAACATGTCATACAGCACAGCCTTACAAACAACCCCCTTCCATGTGGTATATGGACATGATCCTCCATCTCTAACAACTTATGATGAATCCTCAGCTAGAGTCCAGGCGGTGCAGCAGACGTTATCAGCAAGAAAAATCTTTTTACAAGAAATAAGAGAACGCCTTCATCAAGCACAACAGCATGATAAGCACTATCACAATGGTAAACACCGTGAAGTGGAGTTTCAAGTAGGGCAATGGGTCTGGTTAAGACTTCACCATAGAGCAGCTGTCGGATTACAAAGAGGACCTAGAGGGAAGTTTGCTGCCAAATTCTATGGGCCTTATAAAATCCTTGAAAAATTGGAAAAGTGGCATATAAACTTGACTTGCCACAAAGTGCACGTTTGCACCCAGTTTTCCATGTGGGGCTGCTCAAAAAAATTTTAGGAACCCCTCCCACAACACCTCCAGCATTACCAAGATTAACAGATGGTCGTACTACTCCATCACCAGCTGCAGTCTTGCGATCACGTCTAACCAGAGGAGTTTGGCAAATACTTGTTCAATGGGAGGGCCAACCTGCATCGGAAGCATCTTGGGAAGATGTTTCTGAATTTAGGAAACAATTTCCATCATTTAAGCTCGAGGACGAGCTATTTCCCGAGGGGGGGAGATATGTCATGTGGGGATTAACATACCACAGAAGAGCAAGAGATATTCGTAGGAGGATGGAACATTCAGGAGTCTGAAAAAGTGTGGTTGAGTCCAAGTATGTCTTCAATTAGAGTCAGAGTCGGTATTGTAATCCAATACGTGTCAGATTAGAATAAGGCTTTTTGAGCCAGAGTTAGAGTCGGGTGTGTTAAGGCAATTGTTGTCGGAAGTAGTTATGGCCGATTCAGTATTGGAATCGAGCCAGGTACTGTACAAGCGGCTATATATTGTAGCAGTCTGATGGAATAGAGGAGGGAAGTTTCAGGGTACACACCATATCTCCGGGCTCTGCCTGTTCGGCGTATTGCGCTACGGCGCCGACGCACAGAAGTCTGGTTCGTCGTTTATATCAGCGCCACCCTTATTACCTGTGATCAAGTAAACACGCTGTGCAAGTTTGTGACAGTGAGGCACAATTATTTGGTAATCTTGAGAAGTGCACCTTTTGCATGGATCGAGTCTCTTTCCTTGGCTATGTTGTTACTCCACAGGGAATTGAAGTTGATCAAGCCAAGGTAGAGGTTATTCAGGGGTGGCCTGTACCAAAGACCATCACACAGGTGCGGAGCTTTCTAGGGCTGGCTGGGTTCTATCGTCGCTTTGTGAAGGATTTCAGCACCATTGCTGCTCCATTGAATGACCTTACGAAGAAGGGGGTGCCTTTTTCTTGGGGCACCACACAAGATAACGCCTTTACCATACTGAAAGATAAGTTGACGCATGCACCTCTTCTCCAACTTCCTGATTTTTCTAAGACTTTTGAGCTTCAATGTGATGCTAGTGGGATTGGATTGGGTGGTGTTTTGTTACAAGAAGGAAAATCTGTTGCATATTTTAGTGAGAACATGAGTGGGTCTGTTCTAAATTATTCTACCTATGATAAGGAATTATATACTCTTGTACGAACTTTAGAAACATGGCAACATTTTGTAGCCCAAAGAATTTGTTATCCATTCTGATCATGAATCACTAAAGCATATTAGGAGTCAAGGGAAACTAAACCGTAGGCATGCTAAGTGGATGGAATTTATTGAGTCTTTTCCTTATGTCATTAAACACAAAAAGGTAAAGGATAATGTTATTGTTGATGCTTTATCTAGACGTTATACTCTTCTATCTCAACTTGACTTTAAAATTTTTGGATTAGAAACGATTAAAGATCAATATGAACATGATGCTGATTTCAAAGATGTATTGCTGAAATGTAAAGACGGAAAAACATTGAATAAATTTGTCCTCAATGATGGCTATGTGTTTAGAGCTAACAAGTTATACATTCCAGCTAGCTCCGTTCGTTTGTTGTTGTTACAGGAAGCGCATAGAGGCGGGCTGATGGGGCACTTTGGAGTGAAAAAGACGGAGGACATACTTGCTGGTCATTTCTTTTGGCCAAGGATGAGGCGAGACGTGGAGCGCTTTGTTGCTCGCTGCACGACATGTCAAAAAGCTAAGTCACGACTTAATCCACATGGTTTGTACATGCCTCTTCCTGTTCCTAGCATGCCTTGGGAGGATATTTCTATGGACTTTGTTTTAGGACTGCCTAGAACAAAGAAGGGGAGGGGTAACATCTTTGTTGTTGTGGATAGATTTTCTAAAATGGCACACTTCATACCTTGTCGTAAAAGTGATGATGCTACACATGTTGCTGATTTGTTTTTCCAAGATATTGTTAGATTGCATGGTGTGTCAAACACAATAGTTTCAGATCGTGATGCTAAGTTTCTTAGCCATTTTTGGAGAACGTTATGGGCAAAATTGGGGACTAAGATTTTATTTTCAACTACTTGTCATCCCCAAACTGATGGTCAAACTGAGGTTGTGAATAGAAGTTTATCTACCATGCTTAGGGCTGTTTTTAAAAAGAATATAAAAATGTGGGAAGAGTGTTTGCCTCATGTTGAGTTTGCTTATAATCGTTCCCTACATTCTAGTACTAAGAAATGCCCTTTTGAGATTGTTTATGGATTTGTACCCCGTGCTCCTATTGATTTATTACCTCTTCCTTCAATGGAACGAGTGAATTTTGATGCTAAACATCGTGCTGAATTGATCTTAAAATTGCATGAAACCACTAAGAAGAATATAGAGTGCATGAATGCCAAGTATAAACTTGCTGGTAGTAGGGGAAAGAAAACTATCACTTTTGAACCTGGTGATTTAGTTTGGTTACATTTGCGAAAGGATAGGTTTCCTGATTTGAGAAAGTCTAAATTGTTACCTCGAGCTGATGGTCCATTAAAGTGTTAGAAAGGATTAATGATAATGCATATAAACTCGAGTTGCCTGCGAATTTTGGGGTTAGTCCCACATTTAACATTGCAGATTTGAAGCCATATTTGGGAGAAGAAGATGAGCTTGAGTCGCGGACGACTCAAATGCAAGAAGGGGAGGATGATGAGGACATCAACACCCTCGATACATCCACACCAACTCAGCTACCGGTTTCTAGTCCGATCACTCGCGCTCGTGCACGTCAACTAAACTATGAGGTGAACTCGTTCTTGGGCTTATGTCCATCTTATCTAGACCGTGGAACTACGTGCTTTCTTGTTTTGCTTAGGAACAATGGAGAGGAGCCAATGGGAAGGGAATTCGCGCGGACGGGATTTGAACAGCAAAACAGCACCAACTTGTGACGGCCACCACGATTTAATACGGACTCCGATCTGGGCGTTCAAGTACTTCCTGGAAAGATTATCAAGTCTACTTTCAAACGGATCTGGCCTCATGTCCATATCTATTCGGAGTCGGCCGCAATAGTTATTTTAATACCAAGACCTTTTTCTGTCCAGAGTGCTGCATCACCAAAATTGGGCCCATGGCCCATGTATCGTTTGGAGTCCACTAGGGACTCGTGATTAGGGTTTCTCACGACCCTAGGGAGGTAATAAATAGTAGCAGCCGCCCTCATTAGCTGGTGGGTTTTGTTTATTCGTTCTGCTGCTTCCTTGTACACGCGCGTGTCGACTAGATCGCCCGTCTACTTGTATCCAGAACCCCACTTTAGATTGATTCAACAGATAAGTGTTTGTTCTTCCTGTTCTTGCGTGTTCTTTGATTGCTTGCAGGAACAAAGGCCCTCGTGTTCAGGTTGATTGTGCGCCAGCAAGATCAATACAACTTCAGAGTCGGTGTACCAATCGCTAAGGCGCATCGTCTTGGGGACGGTGTAGTCGGATTGCCAACGTCTTCTCCTCCACAAATCGAACCCTCCTATTCTCATCGAAAGATCAGGAACCAAGATCCTATCAAGACTGTCTGCCTCTTTGCCGCCCGCATCGACGAATTAACGCGCCGAATTAAAGATGTCAAAGATGACATGTCCTCCGTCATCGAACATGCAAGAGCGCTGGACAAAATGTCGCAGGATGTATTTAACAATACATCTTTCATCTGTCGCTGTTTGGGTCTTGGGAGGCTTCCCCAGCTCTCCAGCATGGACTCCGCCGGCTACTACTTGTTCAGGTTAAGCTTTGTGGCCGCTCGTCTCGACGCCCTCCACGAGACGATCGCAGAGGTTGCTGGGGTACAGGGCCGCTGGAAGATTCTTCACAGCGTTGCCTGTAAGCTCGTTGTGGAGACGGAAGAGGAGACGCCGCCGCCGTTGGAGGCGGAGGCGGAGCCGCCAGAGGATGGGTCAGCCGCGGCGCGCACGGCGGCGGAGGTGGACGAGGCCTCCGAGTAGAATAGGATTAGGAGTAGTTTTGTTCTTGTTTCTACGTGTTTTTCGTCCGTGTTTTCTTTACTCTTGTTTGTAATATATGTGTTGGTAGTATGTTAATGTAATATGTCTTTTATGTTCATGAACAATGTGTCTGATGTATTATCAAAAAATTCTCCTTTTATCGAGAAACATCTCCTTTAACGACGCCAAGTTTTAACCTTTAACCCACTTCGTGCGTGAATCGAAAAACATCTCCAGTCATGATGTTGTGTTTCTCTTGTTATTTTTGATATTTTTTCTTTTCACATTTTGTCATGTTGTTTTCCTGAAAAATCTAAACAGTCGTGAGACTCGCGATGTTATTATTGCACGGACTAGAACAGGCCGGAAGTTACCCCTATACGTGGTGTCATCATTACAATGTCCATATGACCCACATGTCAGCCCCTGCTACTGCACCTGCAGTACTGCAGGGGATGTGTCACAGTTCCATGTTGTTTCGCTTTATAATATAGGAGTACTCCAGAGACTCTCGAGAAACCGCAACCTCCAAATACTAGTAGTACACCCTTTGTTTCTCTCAGGCAGATTTGTTTCTTCGCCGCTCGTCGCTCATTAATGGCAAACTTCTCCATCGACCCCCGTCGGTTTTGTCCGCGGCTGATGATCCCAGAAGATGGTGGTCCTCTGAGAAGGACTAGAAGCGTGTGCCACATATATGGCAAAATTGCGAAGAAAAATGAGGAATATGCGGTTGCGGTCACAAATGAGGTACTAACTCCTGCCCAGCATAATGAATTTATGTACCAGATAGCAGTGTACATCCAAGATCAGGCAAGAATGCACGTAGTTACTTACGGTGCACATCCCCATGGGATTGGCATGTACTACAAGTTAAGAAATAAACTGGAGAGAGATGCTTTGGTCCTAGCAAATCCCCACGTGGTCGGGAATCGGGAGTTCAGATTTGAAAAACATGATGAGGCAAGTCTTAATATGCGTTGTGCTCAGTTTACTAGAAGGTGTTGGATTTTGCTACTTGGTTATCCTCTAGATCTAAAGGAGCAAAGGTTTATTGAACAAACCTGCTCCAGTTTTGGCCAGTTGCTTCATTGGGATGAAAATGACCCAAACCCGACTAGGGTCATTCTGCTGGTGATGGTGGATAATCTACTTGACATCCCTCGAAGCCTTGTTCTCAGGAGAGGCAACGAAGTCGGCGGGGAAGGACGTTCATGGACTGTACTAGTTTACATCCTAGGTCTTGATTTTGTGGACCACCTTCCGGGTGATGAGGAGGACCCTCCGCCTTTCAATGGCAACCCCCACCCTTACCACGGACCAGTCTTGCCTGGTCCTTATCCTGATGATCAAGGTCCTCCGCCTGCTGCCCCAGATGACTTGGGGCAGAATGATCCTGGCGACTAGAATAATGAAGCATCGGATATGTTGTCCACGGCGCAGGTAGCATATAATATCCTAATCTTTCTCCTCATATATAGCGTGTTAACTATTTTTTTTGGCCCCAAATGATCTAGAAAAATTACTCCAGATTTGATGATGCCATAAACAAATCGCTGCTGAAAACAATGACGGTGGTCCAAGTAAGGTTGTCGTGATGCAGGATGCATGGAGGTAGACCCAAGCAAGGTGGTGGTGCAGGACGATGCATGGAGCTAGCTGACTGGAGGTTCTGTTATTTTAGTGTGAATGGTTTGATCGGCCTTTTGGAAGCAGTCAGAACCAAAGCAGAGGCTACAAAAAGGATCAGTATGGAATGATAGATGTTGACACTACTCTGTTTCGATTCCAGTATGAGCCTTACATTCTAGCCACCCAAGCAGAACAAGTTTTTTATGTTCCAAGTGTGAAGCATCCTAAATGGGCTACAGTTGTTAAAACGAAGCCACAGAACCTTTTTGCCATGCCCCCTGAAGATAGTGAAAATAATGTGACTGAGACGATGGAGGCTGAGACATTACATGATGATCTGCTTACTGATGATATCAATAATGAGGATACGACCGCATGGGCTAAGAATGACATTGAGGGAGCCAGCGGCGATGCTTCCACTCTTATAATGACAACGTCAGGTGATCGGTTTGAGGTAGATGGAGTTGCATCAGAAAATGAAGACGACGATGACGACGATACATATACCAATGATGGTCATGCAACTCCATTGTGGGGGGACGACAGCGAAGGTGATGATTTTTAGTATAATTAAGTACGTGACATGTAGCTCCACAATGAATTCATCCGTCCGAACCCGACATTTATTTTTCAGTTATTTATATTTGCTACCCGAAAAGTACCCGATACCCGATATTTTAGTCTTTTCAGTTCCGGTCTCGGTTTTATCGGTTTCGGTTTTTCAGTCTCGGTTTTTTTGCCCACCCCTAATTTACGTAGTAGTAGCATTAATATGGGATATACATATTTCCTGCATGTTTTTTTTACAAAACTATTTAGTGATATATCCTATGTGCATGTTACATATGTAAAACTAATGTAAAGTATAAAACTTTTTCAAAGGGAAGTCTTAGGTTTCGTCAAATCTATCTTTCAGATTTACGCAATTTTGATCTGTTTTAACAATGCAAGAATTGTACTTTTAGATTCACCATGAAAATATTTCCATAATATACAATCTAGTACTACATGTTATTGAAGTTAATAAATTCCATGTAAATCATTTGTCAAAGGTAATTAGTTCGACCAAAACAGAAATAGAGTTGAGTTGGGGCGGAGGAAGCATTATACGTTGTTGTTTGCCGCACAAAAGGTCTCGTCCTTCGTTCAAGCCGTGGCCATTTGTACAGGCGGCTGATGCAACCGGGCGCACCGAGCTTACGTGCGCGCCAGTCACCGAGGCGCCATAGACGCGCACAGCGCATGTGTTGAAATCACCTGCGGTACTGCAGGTGCAGTAACAGTCACTGACATGTGGGTCCGGCTATCTATGGGGCCCACATGTTAGTGACTGTTACTGCACCTGCAGTACTGCAGAGGTTATGCATCCCGCATGCGCATCTTTGAATTCAATTGGAACCGCTCCGCGTCCCATCACAGCTTCACCATGAACCACTGCGGATGGTCCTAAAGGCAGGCCCGGCTCTGGGCCTAGGCGGGCGGAAATAAATTTTCTGAGGCCCTGCCGCACAACATCGCCTGTCGCGCCCCCGCCGCCGCGCCCCCGGCTCCGCCGCCAGCCCGCCGCCCCCGCGCCCCCACCGCCGGCCCGCCACTAGAGAACGGATCTAGGGGAAGGCTCATCGCCCATAGCGGTCGTGTAGCTTCCGTCCCCTTGATCCGTTGGCGATGAGCCTTCTCCTCATTCGTTCTCGAGTTCGCGGCGGCCACGGCACCGCTTCTACCCTGCTTCTAGACTGAGGACGCTAATAATCCGCAACATACTTTTAAATCTGCTTGCTGCTAGCCGTTGTTGATGCGTTAATACTTGATGTTTTACATTGTTGAGTATATTGCAGATCATCAACGTCGTTAGTCCAGCACTGAGTCATTAGGAGGCAAAAAGTAATGAACATCATTGATCAGCACTGCGCTGAGGAGAACGCGAAAATTGCAGTTGGCCGCGTCAAGTCAGTTTTACGATTTTATTCACGTTCCATTTGACTTCAAGTACCACACCTATACTTTGAAATATATGATTATACTAATCAAGCTCCAGTCTTTTACTGATTGATACTTAACCTCGTTTGTTGCATTTGCCAAGGTCCGAGGCCAACAAGGGCTACTGCTTTGTCAACGTCACATCGCCAGATGCGGCGTTCTGGCTGTGGACGAAGCACCTGCATGGCTTCCGTTGGAAGGTGAACACTCGCGGAAGATGTGCGAGGTCGACTACGCCAACATCCATGTACATCGCCGTCCGCTGCCACCGTTTTCCATTGCGCCGCCGCTACATGGTGTTCACCTGCCGCTGCTCGTCATCCTTTCGCAGGGTCGGGATGTATTGGTGGCCCATTTCTCCAAGTCATGCTTCGACTGCGAAACCGAGGAGTTCCTGCCAGTGTGGTTCAGCTCGCCGCGGAAGGTGAACGACTCGCGGAAGATGTGCGAGGTCGACTACGCCAACATCCAGGTACGTCACCATCCGTTGCCATCGTTTTCCATTGTGCTGCCGCTACAACGTGTTCACCTGCCGTTGCTCGTCATCCTTTCGCAGTGTCTGGATGCGTTGGTGGATGCGGCCAGATGGTTGCTCTTGCAGGTGTATGGTAATTACGTGAGTGTTTGGTCGAGTCATGTGGTTAGTCCACGATGCACCCTAAACCCGGTGTTAAGGCCGTGTATTTGTCATTTGTGCGTACACTCTAGTGACATGTGACAAAGTGCTCAGTCATCAATTGCGTTTGGTTTGACATCAAAGTTCGATTGGAGATAGATCATCCATTTCTTTATGTCTTGGATCATTCAAATTAACGTTTGGTTGGATGGACTGGACGATCCAATTTTTCGTTGGTAGGTTGGATGAAACTTGATTGAGATTATTGAATCATCAAAGTTGATAATTTCATAATTTTATTCATGCGCATGATGATCGATCGTGCACGCCGAGCGCTGAGTTATTCGGATCGCTGAGCAAAGTTCGGACGTGGAGTTCGTGTGTGCCCGTGCGCCCTGCAAGATTCGGTGCGCTCGCGTACGTGGCAATCATCAGGGCAGGGTGGTACAGTCGCGGGAACCGTGCAGTGCGCCCTTGGCTGTAAGATTTGGAGCGTGAACGTACGTGGAAACCATCTGGGGATGCAACTTTGGTGCTCCTGTTTGTGCTTCCATGCGTACTCCGCGCTTATGTGTCATCATCTAATTGGTTGAAGTTAAATCAGACATTATGTTAGGTAAATGGAAGGGGTCCTGACACCACAAAAAAGTGAATCGTGGCCACACATCCTAATTGCTACAATTGGGGTCCGTGGCCATTGATACCAACACCACGAACCAGAGTATCATGGAAACACATCCTAATGCAACGATTATGTTCCGTGGCGAGATCCTAATGCAACGATTGTGGTCCCGTGGCGATAGATCCTAACGCCACAAACCAGTGAATCATGGCAAGACATCCTAATGCAACGATTGTGTTTCGTTGCATTAGTATCCTGACGCCACGAAAAAGTGAATCGTGGCCACACATCCTAATTGCTATGATTGGGGTCCGTGGCCATTGATACTAACGCCACGAACCAGAGTATCGTGGCAACACATCCTAATGCAACGATTGTGTTCCGTGGCGATAGATCATGTAACGCCACAAACTAGTAATTTGTGGCAACAGATCCTAATGCAACGATTGTGGTCTGTTGCATTAGCATCCTGACGCCACGAACCAGTGAATCGTGGCAAGACATCCTAATGCAACGATTGTGTTTCGTTGCATTAGTATCCTGATGCCACAAAAAAGTGAATCGTGGCCACACATCCTAATTGCTACGATTGGGGTCCGTGGCCATTGATACTAACGCCACGAACCAGAATATCGTGGCAACACATCCTAATGCAACGATTCTGTTTTGTTGCATTACGGTCCAAATACAACTGTTTGCTGATTCGTGGCAACAGATCCTAATGCAACGACAGTGTTCTGTGGCAATAAAGCTGTAACGCCACGAACCAGTAATGGCAACAGATCCTAATGCAATGATTGTGTTTTGTGGCAATAAAGCTGTAACACCACGAACCAGAGTATCGTGGCAACACATCCTAATGCAACGATTCTGTTTCGTTGCATTACGGTCCAAATGCAACTGTTTACTGATTCATGGCAACAGATCCTAATGCAACGACTGTGTTCCGTGGCAATAAAGTTGTAATGCCACGAACCACTAATTCGTGGCAATAGATCCTAAAGTAAAGATTGTGTTCCGTGGCAATAAAGCTGTAACACCACGAACCAGTAATTTGTGGAAATAGATCCTAATGCAACGATTGTGGTCCGTGGCGATAAAACATGTAACGCCACGAACCAGTAATTCGTGGCAACAGATCCTAAGGCAATAATTGTGGTTTGTTGCATTAGCATCCTGATGCCACAAACTAGTGATTTGTGGCAACATATCCTAATGCAACGATTGTGTTTCGTTGCATTAGCATCCTGACGCCATGAAAAAGTGAATCGTGGCCACACATCCTAATTGCTACGATTGGGGTATGTGGCCATTGATACTAACGCCACGAACCAGAGTATCGTGGCAACACATCCTAATGCAACAATTTTGTTTCGTTGCATTACGGTCCAAATGCAACTGTTTGCTGATTTGTGGCAACGGATCCTAATGCAACGACTGTGTTCCGTGGCAATAAAGCTGTAACGCCACGAACCAATAATTCGTGGCAACAGATCCTAATGCAGCGATTGTGTTCTGTGGCAATAAAGCTGTAACGTCACGAACTAGTAATTCGTGGCAAGAGATCCTAATGCAACGATTGTGGTCCGTGGTGATAGATCCTATAACGCCACGAACCAGTAATTTGTGGTAACAGATCCTAATGCTATGATTGTGGTCCGTGGCGATAGATCCTGTAACGCCACGAAACAGTAATTCGTGGCAACAGATCCTAATGCAACGACTGTGTTCTGTGGCATTAGCATCCTGACGCCATGAACTAGTGATTCGTGGCAACAGATCCTAATACAACGATTGTGGTCCGTGGCATTAGCATCCTGACGCCACGAACTAGTGATTCGTAGCAACAGATCCTAATGCAACGATTGTGTTCCTTGGCAATAGATCCTAGTGCCACGAACTAGTGAATCGTGGCAAAAAGCCAAGCTTACTGCAACGATTTAGTATTTGTTGCAGTACAATCGTTGCAATAGGTCGGAATCCTTGTAGTGCCTATTCATGTCATCAAGTTTCTTAGACAATTCTAGGCAGTTTTCACATGATGTTTTTCCTCTTAATTTGCAATTAGAACAATATTTAACTTCATGAGCACGTAAAACATTGTTTAGTATAGAATTTCATTCACAACATCTTTTAGTTTTTTTTCAAGATCATTACAAGTAGAACAATGCAAATCAATTGTAAAACAAGAAGCATATTTTACATTTCTATCATTAAGTGCAGCAAACTTTTTTGTTCTTTTCAGTCTCTTACTCAAGTTTATCAAGAGTGGAGGAGTGTGCACTTCTTAAGAAGAACAATTGTTCATATATTAAATCGCATGAGGAACAAGAATCATAACTAGGAATCAAGGTTTTCAAAATATTAACTTCAGATTCTAGTGACTCAATTTTAACACCATTGTCCCTAAGCTTTTTGTCCTTTTTCTTAACAATGCAGTTGCATGGGAAATAGTATCACACATTTCATCCCAAGTAGGACATACCTCTTTGTTGTCACTATTGTGTTCTGCTTCCTCCATACTTGATCTTGATTTGCCCGCCATGAAACACAACTTTGCCAGATCATCTTCATCTTTATCACTCCCAATGTCTACGTCGCTTGAGCCAAGTTCCTGGAGTGCAGAGATAAAACTGTTCACCAGTTGGCGACCTGTAAAGCCCTTCTTCTTCTTATCGTTTGTCGAGGAGTGCTTCGTTTTTTATTGTTTTTCTTCCCAGGAAGTAGGACTTGAAAGGTTAGGACAATCTGTGCGAAAGTGTCTTGTCTTACCACATTGGAAGCATCGTTGAGGTCAAGAGCTTCCTATCCTTCTAGTTTTCACATTTTGTAATGCTTTTAAGAACCTAGCAGAGAGAAGTGCTAGCTCCTCCTCTGGAAACTCCTCAATCTGTTCAAGGGTTAGAGAGAACAACAAAACAAGTGTACCACAAGATGAAGATTGACCAAACCTACGCATGTCACGTTGAGAAACAAAAGCAAGAGACTTGTTGGGGTTCTTACGTGAGATTATGTCAATTTCATGAGTTTTCAATTTAGAATATAGCACATCTAATTTAAGTGTACTCATAATAGTAGATTCAAGAATAGATGTGACTTTCATCTCCCAAATTGACATGTCTAACGAACTTAGTAATTGTCTAGCATTTTCAGCATCTGAAAAATTAACATTGACGCTATGCAAGTTCTGAGAATTTTATTAAAGCAAGCAAAAAGTCATCAATGGACTCACTGGGTTGCATCTCAAAGCACATGTATTCTTTCTTAGACACATCATGTCTTACTTCCTTGATCATGGATCCTTCGTGGTAGTCACAAAGTGCTCTTCACACATCGTACGCCGATCGGAGGTGTGCAACACGGTCGAAGTCGCTCAGAGTCAGTCCTTAGATTATCATGTTGTGAGCTTTGTTTTTGTTGTCGACATCTCTTAAGTTTGTAGCCATGATTTGATCGTTCGGCGGCACGTCATAAGGCTTGTACACCTTTTCCCATATTGCGAAGCCTTGTGCCTGGATTAAAGCTTCCATACGTGCTTTCCAAACCTAAAAATCAATACCACTAAAAACATAAGGTTTTGTGGAGTATTTCTCCATGATGATTAGTCAAAAACACGTGCAAATCACAAAGATTAGAGAACCGTGATTTGATACCAATTGTAGGATTGAAGAGCACGTGTAAATCTACAAGAGGGAGGGGTTGAATGGTAGATTAAAACTTTTCAACGGAAGCAATGAAACACCCCTCGGCAGAAAATCGATCTATTAAAGAAATCATGTGTGCGACTAATCTAAACGTGTTCAACTATGACAAAACTAATATAGATCATATAGAATCAAGTCACGAAGACGTCACAGCAAGAATCACGAAAATCCATCAAGAGAAACTCATGTTACAATCGAAAGATCGAACAAAGGTAAATCTGTCCTACCCGAGAAAAACAGTTCTGGAACACTGCAAAGAAACTCGTGTAGATTAGAAACCACAAAGCCAATTACTGTGAAATTTTTACAGATGATAGAAAATCAAGTTGTGACGACAACCCAAATAGAATCACGTCAATCGGATCTATAAGACTCGAGTTATGATAAAACCACCAAAGCAAGGTAGTGTTGTGCAAAAACTCGATGAGAAAGACTTGAACAAAACAAGTCGGACGAACAAGACACAAAAGCTCCTTTAGACTACGAATTATTGATCAAAACTCACAAGGAACAGCCCCAATGTGAGACCTATGTGTGCTGAATATATTGGATTGTACCGTATACATTGGCATTGATGATATAAGTTCTAAAATTATGCCAAAACACCATTTCAAGCAAGGTCCGACACTAGCTTCGAGCTTCTGCAAGGTCCGACTTGCTTTGTCAAGTTCTAAAATATTTTTTGGATAGCTCCGGTGAGCTTTGTCTTTAGCTCCAACCTATCTTTGATAGCTCTGGTATGTCTTTGATAGCTTCGGTATGTCTTTGATAGCTCCAGTATGTCTTTGATAGGCTCCGACATGTTTTTCTAGCTCCGGCTTTTGTGTTGACTAGTTCCGACCAGCTTTGGTAAGATGGCACTAGGTCGTACTAGCTTTGGTAAGCAACGGCGCTAGGTTGTACTAGCTTTGGTAACCTCCGGCTCAAGCTCCAGTTAGCTTTGGCAAGATTCGGAGCTTGATCGCAATGATCCTGCTTTTACTGTGAATTGTTTTGTACTTGCTTTACATTTTTGTAAAGATTGCTTTTACTATGAATCGTTTTACTGTGGTTTTGTACTTGCTTTACATTTTCTATGTTTTTTATGCATTTTGGTTGATATGGCTGATATCGTTTTACTGTGGTTTTTGCAACATGCTTATGTGAGGTGCTCACATAAGGTGTTGTGTTTGGAACTATCTTGAGTCAAGTCGCAGATTTGGGCTCGTACGAATTGGTTGTTTGTTCATGTGCAAGTGTTACTTGAGTTCAAGTGATGGATGGTGACAGGATCCTTTGTACTAGCCTCAGGGGGGAGATGAGGTTCCAACAACCAAGTTTAGGAGGAATTGTGGTTGAACGGGCAAGGAGGTCGTGCAGGATGATTGAATCAAGGGCAGTGCATATGAAGGTTACTGGACGTCGAAGGAAAGTGTTTGCACGTATGCATGCGGTGCTTGATGTGGCAACATGGTTCTGAAGATAGGTTATGGAAGGAAGATCTGAAGGATCGGATTGTATCGGATGTTGACTTCGGCTGCTGGCTGAGTCTGTTATGGCTCAATATGGAAAGTATTGAGTTGGTTATGGTAGTTTTTGTGTGCTGCACAAAAGTCAACCTGTTTAGGAATATGGGATGTGTTCCTAGTTTGTTAGGAAGTCTCGAGATTTTTTCCATCTGCGAATAGGAAGATCTTGAGCGATTATGGAAAGTTTTGATTCGTGATTTGAGTAAGATTATAGTCTTCGTTTGAGTTGAGTTTGCCTTTGGGCTGGTTATATAAGCAAGGGAGGCCAGAGCTCGAAAGTGATGAATTTTGGAGCTGTTCCTCTTGTGTTCTATTGAATAAAATTCGTAGTTGAAAGGAACTTTTGTGTCTTGTTCGTCCGACCTGTTCCAGACAAGTTTTACTCATCGAGTTTCTGCACATCACTACCTTTCATTGGTGGTTTTATCATAACTCGAGTTTTACATATCCGATTGACGTGATTCTTTCTGGATTGTCTTCACAACTTGATTTTCTATCATATGTTAAAATTTCATGGTCATTGGATTTGTGTTTTCTAATATACATGAGTTTCTTTGATGAAAAACAGAACTGTTTTTAGTCGGTAGAACAGATCGATCTTAGTTCAATATTTTGGTTGTAACTTTAGTTTCTCTCGACGGGTTCGAGTGATTCTTGTTGTGTTGTCATCGTAACTTGCTTCTCTATGATATCTATGAATTTTATCATGGTGAAACACGTTTAGATTAGTCTCATACATGATTTCTATGCCAGATCGTTTTTCTACCGAAGGGGTTGGGATTTAATTGTTTTCGCTTCGTAAGATTTTAAAATCTACCATTCACCCCCCCCCTTCGGTAGCTGTTCACATGCTCTTCGATCCTATAATTGGTATCAGATCAAGGTTGCTCTAATCTTTGTTACTTGTACGTGCTTTTGACTAATCCTCATGGAGAAGTACTCCGCAAAACATTGTGTGTTTGTTGGCATTGATTTTCAGGTTCGGAAAGCACACATGGAAGCTTTTATCTAGGCGTAAGGCTTCGGTATATGGGAAAAGGTATACAAACCTTATAAAGTGCCAGCAGACGATCAAGTTACGGCTACGAACCTTTGGGACGTTGACAATAACAACAAAGCCCGGAACTTGATCATCCAAGGACTCACTCAGAGTGACTTCGACCGCGTTGCACACCTCCGATCGGCATACGTTGTGTGGAGAGCGCTTTGTGACTATCACGAAGGATCCAACACGATCAAGGAGGTGAGACAAGTCATGTTCAAAAAGGAATCATGCGTTTCGAGATGCAACCCGGTGAGTCTATCAATGACCTTTTTGTTCGCTTCAATAAAATTCTCAGCAATCCGCGTAGTGTCAATGCTAACTTTTCTGATGCTGAGAATGCTAGGCAACTTCTCAGTGCATTAGACATGTCAATCTGGGAGATGAAAGTTACACCTATTTGTGAATTAACTGTCATGAGTTCTCTTACATTAGATGTTCTTCACTATAAACTAAAAACTTGTGAAATTGACATCTTGTCACGTAAGAATCCAAATAAGTCTATTGCATTTGTCTCACAACTTGATATGCCTAGCTCCGACCAATCATCATCTTGCAATACTCTTGCTTTGTTGTCCTCACTAATGCTGGAGCAGATCAAGGAATTTCCAGAAGAGGAGTTAGCACTCATCTCTACTAGATTCTCAAAAGCATTACAAAATGTGAGAACTAGAAGGAGAGGAAGATCCGGACCTCAACGCTTTTTTGAATGTGGTAAGACAGGACACTTTCGTACAGAATGACCTAATCTTTTAGGACCTTCTACCCGTGAGGAAAAGAAGAACAAGGTCAAGACCACCTCTGGAAACTCCAACAAGAAAAAGAAGGGTACTATAGGACGCAAGATGATAAACAGCTTCATCACTGCACTTCAAGAGCTCAGTTCAAGTGATGTAGACTTTGGAAGTAATGAAGATGATGACGATCTGTCCAACTTATGCTTTATGACAGGCAAAACAAGATCAAGATCAAGTCAGGAGGATGCAGAACACAGTAGTGACGACGATGAGGTATGTTCTACATGTAATGAAATGTGTGATGCAATTTCTCGTGCAACTATTATTGTCAAGAAAAAGGATAAAAAACATAGGGATAATGCTGCTAAAATTGAATCACTAGAATCTGAAATCAATCGTTTGAAAACCTTGATTCCTAGTGATGATTCATGTCCCTCATGTGACTTAATCTATTAACAATTGTCCACATTAAGAAGTGCGCACTCCTCCACTCTAGATAGACATGATGAAGAAATTGAAAAGAACACAAAGCTATCAGATTTTAATGTTAAACACTTAAAAAATGCTTCTTGTTCTACAGATGATTTGCATTGTTCTGCATGTGATAATCTTGATAAGAAACTAAAATATGCAATGAATAAAATTTCCATTCGGAACAATGCTTTACAAACACATGAAGTTAAAAATTGTTCTAACTGCATACTTAAGGGTAATGTTTCATGTGAAAACTGCCTAGACTTGTCTAAAAACTTGATGACATGAATAGGACACTAGAGCAGTTTAGTAATGGAAATAAGAATCTAAACTTGCTGTTGAATTCTTCTAAACCATGTAATGATAAAACTGGTTTAGGTTTTGATTCACATGCTTATTCTAAAACACATCCACCACATGTTGTAGAAATATTTGGAAGAGGTTTAATCAAAATTGTCCCTACACAAAAGGATGTGATTTTTAAATCTGCAAGAGTGCTTTCTAATTCTGTTTCTAATGCTGGATGTTCATCTAAACATGATCACAAAATTAAATTGCGTTGTACTTACTGTGATAAAGATGGTCATGTCGTAGATTTCTGTTATAAACTAGCTAAACAAATTAAAAAGGATAAAATGTTTGCTAGATCTCATAACTTTCATGATAAATCTGCCATGCTTGTTAAACAGAAAAATAGAAACATGCAACATGCTTTAATGAGTCAGAAGTTTGCAAAGGTAGCATCCAGACCTTCTAGTAAGAAATCTGCAAAGGTAGCTCCAGTACTTCTGATAGCTCCGAGAGCTCCCGAACCTTTTGTTGTTTCCTCTGGAACTTTAGTTTTTACATTTGGAGCTTCAACTTTTTCTACTGGAACTTCTAGGTTTACCTCTGGAGCTACTGATTTTCGTGCTAAACGAGTAACAAATTTTTAATCAGTGGTTAAGAACAGAAAACCTAAATTCTTGACTCATAAACCTATTGTTTTGTCTCAGCTTTCGCGTATTGTTCCTACTGGACGTCGCACGGCTCAATACTGGATTCCCAAATACTTATTGACTGACTCCAGTATTGAGTCATCGACGTATTGTGCTGTTGTGTAGCTTTCATACTTAGGGAAGGAGAACATATGGATTGTGGATTCAGGTTGCTCACGCCACATGACCAGTAATAAAGAATGGTTCTCCTCCCTCTCTTTTGTGTCACGTGGAGAGAATGTTACTTTTGCCGATAATTCTTCAACTCCTATTATTGCTAAAGGATCGGTTAGAGTAAATAATCACTACACCTTAAAGGATGTGGCACTTGTTAAAAATTTGAAATACAACTTGCTCTCTGTTTCTCAATTGCTTGATGAGAATTTAGAAATAACTTTCTCTAAAAATTGTTGCAAAGTTGTAAATTCAAATAGTGAGCTTTTGTTTAACATGTCTCACTTTGGAAGAGTTTTTAAAGCTGATTTTGATATGTAAACTTCTGAGCATAGGTGTCTAGTTGCCAATGATTTAAAAGATTTATTCTTCTGGCATCGTAGACTTGGTCACGTAGGCTTTGATCACCTCACTCGTGTTAGTGCTTTGGATCGCATACGTGGTTTACCTAAACTCAAAGGGGACATAGAGACTCTATGCTCTTCGTGTAGACATGCTAAGATGGTTGCAGGTTCACATGCCCCTCTTACGATGATAATGGCAACTGAACCTGGTCAAATTTTGCACCTTGATACAGTTGGTCCGGCATATGTACAATCCTTTGGAGGTAAATGGTACGTGCTTGTAATTGTTGATGACTATTCCAGGTACTCTTGGTTCTATTTTATGGCATCTAAGAATGAAGCTTTTACTCATTTTAGGATTTCATTTCTTAGACTATTAATTTATCACCCAGGGTCGTTAAAAGCAATCAGAAGTGATAATGGAACTGAATTTAAAAATAATTCATTTAATCACTTTTGCAATGAACATGGAATAGAACATCAATTTTCTTCACCTTATGTTCCTCACCAAAGCGGTGTTGTAGAAAGAAAAAACAGAACCTTAGTTGAGATGGCTAGGACTATGCTCGATGAATATCAAACTCCTAGAAAATTTTTGGCAGATGCAATTGCAACAGCTTGTTATGTTTCAAACTGTATTTTCTTGCGTACTAAGCTTGGTAAAACACCTTATGAACTTCAGTTTGAACATAGGCCTCGTGTTTCACACTTTAGGGTTTTGGTTGCAGATGCTTTGTCAAGAAACATGGAATCTTGATAAATTTGAAGCCAGATCCGAAGATGGCATGTTTCTTGGTTACTCATCTCATACTAGAGGATACCATGTGTTTTTACATGGAACTAACAAAATTGTGGAGACTTGTGAAATTTCTTTTGATGAAGCTAGCCCAGGAACTAGCTCCGATATTGCAGGACCAGACTCGTATCCTCAAGGGGAGGGTATTTTCGAATAAGAAGAAGAGTTGGAGATATTGTCCGATAGTTCAGATGCTGACACGTGTCCAACTCCGAACTTTGAACAAGCTCCGACAACCACCTCTGCTGGTCCTGATCGTCCACAAGCTACAAGCTCATCAATCTGAAATGAAACTCATGAAGAAGAAGCTTGTAAGACATCTGTTCTCCTATGGATTTACAAGAATAATCCCCCACCACAGATAATTGGAAGCTTACATGAACGAGTTACAAGATCCAGGTTTTCCGACCCCAATTCCCATGCTCATTCTGCTTTTGTTGCTTCTTTTGAACCCAAAGATATATCACACACACTCACTAATGAATCTTGGATTATTGCCAAGCAAGAAGAGTTAGAAAATTTTGAAAGAAATAATGTTTAGAAACTTGTACCTCCACCTCAAGGTCACACTTTAATCTGAAAAAAATGGGTGTTTAAAAATAAACAAAGTTAGGATGGGGTTGTGGTTAGGAATAAGGCTAGGTTGGTTGCTCAAGGTTTCACAAAAGTTGAAGGTCTAGATTTTGATGAAACTTTTGCTCCTGTTGTTAGATTACAAGCCATAAGAATTTTGTTAGCTTTTGCTGCATCTAATGGTTTTAAGCTATATCAAATGGATGTTAAAAGTACTTTTCATAATGGCTACATAGATGAGGAGGTTTATGTCAAACAACCACCGGGTTTTGAAAATCCAGATTTTCCTAATCATGTTTACAAACTGTCCAAAGCCTTGTACAGTCTCAAACAAGCCCGTAGAGCATGGTATGATAGGTTAAAATCATTCTTACTTGAAAAGGGGTTTACCATGGGCAAGGTTGATAAAAATCTTTTTGGGCTTAAGCATGGCAATTACTCATTATTCGTTCAAGTGTATGTGAATGATATTATCTTTGGTTGTGCTTCTCATGATCTTGTGTCCAAGTTTTTAGCTATGACGAGTTCAGAATTTGAGATGAGTATGATGGGAGAACTCACGTACTTTTTGGGGCTGCAAATCAAGCAAACTGAGAAAGGTTCCTTTGTGCATCAAATGAAGTATACAAGGGACCTTCTCAAGCGCTTCAACATGAACAAAAGCAAGCCTATTCGGACACCAATGGGAACAACATCAACACTTCAGCTTGATGCAGATGGTGAACCGGTTGATCAAAAAGAATATCAAAGCACGATCGGATCACTTTTGTATCTCACGGCATCAAGACCAGACATATAATTCAGCGTATGTCTTTGTGCACGGTTTCAAGCCTCCCCACATGCTTCACATCGTCAAGCCGTCAAAAGGATTCTCAGGTCCTTACATAAAACTCAAGAATTTGGCATTTCTCTTCCTTCTTCCTCAACCATTACTTTGAAAGCTTTTTCGGATGCTCATTTTTGGGGTTGTAGAATTGATAGGAAAAGTACTTCCGGTGATTGTCATTTTCTTGGCAATTCACTTGTTGCTTGGTCCTCTAGAAAACAAAACTTAGTTGCACAATGCACAGCTGAATCTGAATATGTAGCTGCTACTAGTGCTTGCTCACAAATTCTTTGGATTGCTCAAACACTTAAGGACTATGGGGTTGATTTACATAGTGTTCCACTGTTTTGTGATAACACTAGTGCTATTTGCATTTCTAAAAACCCCGTGCAACATTCTAGAACTAAGCACATTGCATTAGTTATCACATTCTCCGTGATAATGTTGAAAAAGGAAACATTGTGCTTCACCATGTAGATACCGAACAACAATTGGCTGACATTTTTACAAAACCTTTGGATTTCACTCGTTTTTGTTTCATTAGTAGTGAAATAGGGGTTATGCATCCTTATGGCTTACATTCGGGGGAGTTTTGAAACTTGAGAAGTCTATGTGTGAATCTAAAATTAAAAAAATATGAGCATAGTATTTCATACATATATGACTTTATGATTCCTTTTACATGCTGAAAGTTCTTATTACATTACTTGTGTTATACATTTTATAGTATTTGCCATATCTACTAAATGTAATTATTACTTACACTAAATATGGTCATGGTCGAACTTTCTTGCTTTTTTGAACTTGTTGCATGCTCACAAGTACTTTTAATCATAAAGAATTAATCAAGTAATCAATTCACATGTTAAGTTATTATGAACAAATATAAATTAAGAAAAGATCAAGAGAGTAAGCATGCATCACACTTCTTCAATTGCTTTCTGTTTCTCAATTGCTTGATGAGAATATAGAAATAACTTTCTCTAGAAATTACTACAAAGTTGTAAATTCAAATAGTGATCTTTTGTTTAACATGTCTCACTTTGGAAGAGTTTTTAAAGCTGATTTTAATATGTGAACTTCTGAGCATAGCTGTCTAGTTGCCAACGATTTAAAAGATTTATTCTTCTGGCATCACACTTGGTCACGTAGGCTTTGATCACCTCACTCGTGTTAGTGCTCTTGATCGCATATGTGGTTTACCTAAACTCAAAGGTGACATAGAGATTGTATGCTCTTTGTGTAGACATGCTAAGATGGTTGCAGGTTCACATGCCCTTCCTACGATGATAATGACAACTAAACCCGGTCATCTTTTGCACCTTGATACCGTTGGTCCGGCACGTGTACAATCCTTTGGAGGTAAATGGTATGTGCTTGTAATTGTTGATGACTATTCCAGGTACTCTTGGTTCTATTTTATGGCATCTAAGAATGAAGCTTTTACTCCTTTTAGGATTTTATTTCTTAGACTATTAATTGATCACCCAGGGTCGTTAAAAGCAATCAGAAGTGATAATGGAACTAAATTTAAAAATCATTCATTTAATCACTTTTGCACTGAGCATGGAATAGAACATCAATTTTCTTCACCTCGTGGAATCTTGATAAATTTGAAGCCAGATCCGAAGATGGCATGTTTCTTGGTTACTCATCTCATACTAGGGGATACCGTGTGTTTTTACTTGGAACTAACAAAATTGTGGAAACTTGTGAAGTTTCTTTTGATAAAGTTTCTTTTGATGAAGCTAGCCCAAGTACTAGCTCTGATATTGCAGGACTAGATCCGTATCCTCAAGGGGAGGGTATTTTCGAAGAAGAAGAAGAAGAAGAGTTGGTGACATTGCCTGATAGTTCTGATGCTGACACGTGTCCAGCTCCGAACTTTGAACAAGCTCCGACTACCACCTCTGCTGGTCCTGATCGTCCACAAGCCACAAGCTCATCAATCTGCGATGAAACTAATGAAGAAGAAGCTTGTGAGACATATGTTCCCCTACGGATTTACAAGAATCATCCCCCACCACAGATAATTGGAAGCTTGCATGAACGAGTTACAACATCCAGGTTTTCGGACCCAAATTCTCATGCTCATTCTTCTTTTGTTGCTTCATTTAAAATTAAAGATATATCACACACACTCACTAATGAATCTTGGATTATTGCCATGCAATAAGAGTTAGAAAGTTTTGAAAGAAATAATGTTTAGAAACTTGTACCTCCACCTCAAGGTCACACTTTAATTGGAACTAAATGAGTGTTTAAAAATAAACAAAGTGAGGATGGGTTTGTGGTTAGGAATAAGGCTAGGTTGGTTGCTCAAGGTTTCACAAAAGTTGAAGGTTTGTATTTTGATGAAACTTTTGCTCCTATTGCTAGATTACAAGCCATAAGAACTTTTTTAGCTTTTGCTGCATCTAAAGGTTTTGAGCTATATCAAATGGATGTTAAAAGTGCTTTTCATAATGGCTACATAGATGAGGAGGTTTATGTCAAACTACCACGGGGGTTTGAAAATCCAGATTTTCCTAATCATATTTACAAACTGTCCAAAGCCTTGTACAGTCTCAAACAAGCCCGTAGAGCATAGTATGATAGTTTAAAATCATTCTTACTTGAAAAGGGGTTTACCATGGGCAAGGTTGATAAAACTCTCTTTGTGCTTAAGCATGGCAATAACTCATTATTCGTTCAAGTGTATGTGAATAATATTATATTTGGTTGTGTTTCTCATGATCTTGTGTCCAAGTATTTAGCTATGATGAGTTTAGAATTTGAGATGAGTATGATGGGGGAACTCACGTACTTTTTGGGGCTGCAAATCAAGCAAACCAAGGAAGGTTCCTTTGTGCATCAAACGAAGTATACAAGGGACCTTCTCAAGCGCTTTAACATGAACAAAAGCAAGCCTCTTCGGACAGCAACGGGAACAACATCAACACTTCAGCTTGATGAAGATGGTGATCCAGTTGATCAAAAAGAATATCAAAGCATGATTGGATCAAAAAGAATATGTAGTTGCTGCTAGTTGTCGCTCACAAATTCTTTGGATTGTTCAAACACTTAAGGACTATGGGGTTGATTTACATAGTGTTCCACTATTTTGTGATAACACTAGTGCTATTTGCATTTCTAAAAACCCCGCGCAACATTCTAGAACTAAGCACATTGATATTAGTTATCACTTTCTCCGTGATAATGTTGAAAAAGGAAACATTTTGCTTCACCATGTAGATACCGAACAACAATTGGCTGACATTTTTACAAAACCTATGGATTTCACTCGTTTTTGTTTCATTCGTAGTGAAATAGGGGTTATGCATTCTTATGGCTTACATTGAGGAGGAGTTTTGAAACTTGAGAAGTCTATGTGTGAATCTGAAATTAAAATAATATGAGCGTAGTATTTCATACATATATGACTTTGTGATTCCTTTTACATACTAAAAGTTCTTATTACATTACTTGTGTTATACATTTTATAGTATTTGCCATGTCTACTAATTGTAATTATTACTTACACTAAATCTGGTCATAGTCGAACTTTCTTGCTTTTTTGAACTTGTTGCATGCTCACAAGTGCTTTTAATCATAATTAATCAAGTAATCAATTCACATATTGAGTTTTTATGAACAAATATAAATTAAGAGAAGATAAAGAGAGTAAGCATGCATCACACTTCTTCTTCTGAGATGGCTTATCATTGCACTTTGATATGAACTTGGAAGAAGTTGTGTATGACGAAAGCCATGTCCTTAAGCTTCTGATTGTCAGATGACATAGGCTTAGCTTGGTTGGTTAGAATAAGGCAGATGCATATATAATCTCTTGCAAATATCATATGATCAAAATTTGTGCTTTGAAAAATAATAAAACACAGCAACAAGTGTCATGCTTTCAAGTTTTGAAATAGTTAAGTTTGTGAGATCATGACTTACTTAAATTGAAAATTACATTTGATCTCTACCATAGCTTACACTACTTTATGTTTCTCATTGTTGTGATATTGTAAGTTACTTGATAATATGACTTGGATGAGCTTTGTTTTATATGTATATGTTATAATATGCTCATAACAATTAAAAAATTTCTTTTGTATCTTGCTGAATACACTGTCAAAGGAGGATAAATTGATCACACATTGCACATAATCACAAGTGTTTTTGGCACGATTCTTCTTAGGGGGAGAAGTATGCGTGGGGGAGAAAATTTGTATCTCATTCGATTTTCAAAAAGGGGGAGAAATTGTTTTCAAAACTTTTTCATGAGAATAAGCCAATGTTCGGATTTTAAATGGTGTTGCCAATGCATTCATCAAGGGGGAGATTGTGAGACCTATGTGTGTTGAATACATTGGCTTGTACTGAATACATTGACTTTGATGATATAAGTTCTAAAATTATGCCAAAACACAATTTTAACCAAGGTCCGACACTAGCTCCGAGCTTCTGCAAGGTCTGACTTGCTTTGTCAAGTTCTAACATGTTTTTTGGGTAGCTCCGGTGAGCTTTTTCTTTAGCTCTGACCTATCTTTGATAGCTTTGGTATGTTTTTTATAGCTTCGGTATGTCTTTGATAGCTCTGGTATGTCTTTGACAAGCTCTGACATGTTTTTCTAGCTCCAACTTTTGGGTTGACTAGATCTGACCAGCTTTGGTAAGCTCTGGCCCTAGGTTGTACTAGATTTGGTAAGCTCTGACACTAGGTTGTACTAGCTTTGGTAAGCTCCAGCTCAAGCTCCGGTTAGCTTTGGCAAGATTCGAGCTTGATTGCAATGTTCCTGCTTTTACTGTGAAATGTTTCGAACTTGCTTAATTGTTGGAAATTTTGCTTAGTATTCATTTGCTAAGTTTTTGTTGCATTTTGGTTGATATGGCTGATATCGTTTTACTATAGTTTTTGCAACATGCTTATGTGAGGTGCCCACGTAAGGTGTTGAGTTCGGAACTAACTTAAGTCAAGTTGCGGACTTGGGCTCGTACGAATTGGTTGTTCGTTCATGTGCAGGTATCGCCTGAGTTCAAGTCATGGCTGGTGACAGGATCCTTTGGACTAGTCTCAAGGAGGAGATGGGGTTCCAACAACTAAGTTCAGGAGGAATTGTGGTTGAACGGGTCAGGAGGTCGCGCAAGATGATTGAATCAAGGGCAGTGCATATGAAGGTTACTGGACGTCGAAGGAAAGTGTTTGCACGTATGCATGCGGTGCATGACGTGGCAAAATGGTTCTGAAGACGGGTTATGGAAGGAAGGTCTGAAGGATCGAATCGTATCAGATGTTGACTTCGGCTGCTGGTTGAGACGGTTATGCTCAATATGGAAAGTATTGAGTTGGTTATGGTAGTTTTCGTGTGCGGGACGAAAGTCAAGCTGTTTAGGAATACGGGATGTGTTCCTAGTTTGTTATGAAGTCTCGAGATTTTTTCTGTCTACGAATAGGAAGATCTTGAGCGGTTATGGAAAGTTTCAATTGGTGATTTCAGTAGGATTACAGTCCTTGTTTGAGTTGAGTTGGCCTTCGGGCTGGTTATATAAGCAAGGAAGGCCAGAGCTCGAAAGGGATGACTTTTGGGGATGTTCCTCTTGTGTTCCGTTGAATAAAATTTGTAGTTGAAAGGAACTTTTGTGTCTTATTCGTCCGACTTGTTGCAGACAAGTTTTACTCGTCGAGTTTCTGCACAACACTATCTTTTGTTGGTGGTTTTATCATAACTCGAGTTTTACAGATCCGATTGACGTGATTCTTTTTGGGTTGTCTCCACAACTTGATTTTCTATCATCTGTTCAAATTTTACGGTAATTGGATTTGTGGTTTTTAATCTACACGAGTTTCTTTGATGAAAAACAGAAGTGTTTTTACTCGGTAGAACAGATCGATCTTAGTTCAATCTTTTGATCGTAACTTGAGTTTCTCTCGACATATTTGAGTGAGTCTTATTGTGTTGTCATCGTAACTTGCTTCTCTATGATATCTATCACTTTTGTCACAGTGAAACACATTTAGATTAGTCTCATACACGATTAGTATAACATATCGTTTTTCTACCGAAGGGGTTGGGATTTAATTGTTTCCGCTGCGTAAGATTTTTAAATCTACCATTCACCCCCCCCCCCTCTGGTACCTTTTCACGTGCTCTTCGATCCTACACCCAAAGTCGTGCTCCACGAGCTTTGGCCTCCCTTGCTTATACAACCATCCCTTAGGCCAACCCAAACCTAACTAGGACTCTAATCCTACTCAATTCACGAATCAAAACTTTCTATAACTGCTCAAGACTCTTCTAGACGCAGATAAAAGCAATCTTAAGACTTCCCGACACCTTAGGAATGTATCCCACATTCCTAAAACACTCAAATTCATGACCCACACGAAATCATATCATAACCAACTCAAAACTTTCTATATTTGAGTCAAACACGACTTAGCTGCAGCCTGAGTCCCTAACCTAGTTGGTTGGACTTTTCTGACCAATTCTTTACGTCCACTTCTCTTCATCATGCCTAGGAACCATGTAGCCACGTCCATGCACTCCTTGGACACGTGCAAACATCTTCTAACGACGTCCACGATACCTTCATATGCATTGTTCTTGATTCAAACATGCCGCGCAACTTCGCGATCAACTCAACTACAATTCCTCCTGAACTTGGTTGTTGAACCTTATCTTCTCCCTAAGACTAGGTCAATGGATCACGTCACCAGCCATGTCATGAACTCAGGAAACACCTACACATGTATAAACAACCAATACTTCCGAGCACAAGTCCTCGACTTGACTCTCATAAGTTCGATAACCACAACACCTTACGTGAGCACCTCACGTAAGCATGTTGCAAACCACAGCAAAATGATATCAGTCATAACCACAAAAACAAACAAAAAACTTAGTAAAAGAATACTAAGCAAACTTTCAATAATCCAAAAAGCAAGTTTGAAGTATTGCAAGTTAAAAGCAAAACCACTGCGATCAAGATCCAAACCTTGCTAAAGCTAACCGGACCATGAACCGGAGCTTACCGAGCAAGCAGGACCTAGCGCTGGAACTTACCAAAGCTAGTTGGACCTAGCACCGGAGCTTACCAAAGCTATTCGGACCTAGAGCTGGAGCTAACCAAAGCTAGTCGGACCTGGACAAAGAAGTCAGACCTAGTGTCAGACCTTGTCGGAGCTACCCAAAACAAGCCGGACCTATCGTCCGACCTTGCTGGAGCTCGGACCTAGAGTCGGACCTTGATGATAAAGGTGTTTTGGTAGTATATTCAAAACTTTTATCATCAAAGCCAATGTATTCGGCATACATAGGTCTCACAACGTGAAGAATGGAGGGCACAAGTTACTGTTCTTGCAAAAGTTGAGGTGGTCACCCGACGCTTTGAGTCCACATGGAGAAGCATCAGGGAGCAAGCTATTGATGATGTTGCTTGGGATGCACTTCCTAGATTGTGCCACATCTACTGAGAGCAAGTTGGAGGTACTAGTTTTGCGCTGCACCCGCAAGGCAAGAAGGGAACAAGGGAAGTCTTAAAACCGCAAGATGGAGCTCAAGTCATTTCTCTTGCCATTGACAAATCTCAAGAAGTATTGGTGAATTTGGGATATCTCTATGTTGATGCCTTGGAAGAGATCCGCTACCTCCGTAAGAAGATGTTCATCATGGAAAAGCAAGAGTAAGTCCGTGCCACCGTGGAAGTCAACTATGCAGCAACCTCTCTAGCACCTACATGGACGGCCAACTCACATTGACATGCACCCATGTATGACTCGCCGCGACCGTCGCCTTCACTGCCTCAAGGCCGGGATAGCCACGGTTCACACAATTAAGTCTAGGTCTCCTTTCTAGAAGTTAGAAAGGAGTTTAGGTCATTTTAGTTATATTTGGTGTGGTGTGCTGAATTTTATTGGTGTGTGCTTGTGCTTGTGTGCTTGGTGCGAGTTGTGGAATGCTCAGCATTTTGTCCACATCCTCATGCAGTAGAGAGTTGTAGGATCCTTGTCCACATCCTCTAATAGGGTTTTTAGTTTAATATGAGAGTTGTTTAGTTACATATACCTTGATGCATATAGTTGGGGCGTTTCTTTTCAAATGCTAAATTTTTCCGTCTTTGCTATTCTTTCACCAACAGATGCTGAGGACTCGCAACCAAAGGAATGGTAATGGTGAGGTGGAGAACAATGGAGAACCTCAAAACAACGATGAACTTGGACATGGAGCTATCAACCTTGAGCAGCTGTTGGCTTTGCAAAACCAGCTCATCCAGACCATGATACAGACCATGGAACAGCTGCAAGTTGGCAACAACAATCAACCTCACATGCCGCCACCACCACCACCTCCTCCACCCCACATCCGTTTGGGAGAATTCATTAGGACCAGGCCGCCTACCTTTGCTCAAGCCACATACCCTATGGAAGCTGATGATTGGTTGAAGTCCGTTGAGAAGAAACTTGCTATTGTGCAGTGCAGTGACAGAGAAAATGTTATTTTTGCCTCACACCAGTTTGTTGGAGCTGCTATAGATTGGTAGGAATCTCTATGCAATGCCCATGCTAATCATGAAAGAATCACCTAGGCTGAATTCAAGGAGAAGTTTCGTTCTCACTATGTACCTGAGGGAGTCATGACACTGAGAAGACAAGAATTTGAAAACCTCAGGCAAGGAACGATGAATGTGAGTGAGTATCTCAACAAATTCACTCAACTATCTAGATATGCTCCAGAGGATATCAGTACTGATAGCAGGAAGTAGTATATGTTCATGAGAGGTCCCAACAATGAAATTCAAGTTCAATTGCTCAATAATAACTATGCAAATTTTCAGAAGTTGGTTGACAAAGCCATTGCAGTTGAGAGCAAGATTCATGAGATGGAGCTAGATCACAAGAGGAAGATGGCATATCATGAACAGCCTCAAGAAAGCAACATTCGTCCTCGCTATGCACCGCATGCTGCACCACATTACAACCCGTCTGCTGCTGCATACTGCCCTGCTTACCCACCACGACTGCAACAACCAATGCAGCAATGCCCTCCAATGCAAGCACCCTGCTTACCTATGTAGCCTGCGCCACACCCAAATATGCCTTCCTATGCTCATTATCAACCTCGCCCTAACTTCTCTAGCGCCACTGGTGCAAAGACTTGCTTTAATTGTGGTCAAGTGGGACATTTTGCAAATTAATGCCCAAGATCAGGTCAACATCAGATGGACATTTCTCCAAGGCAGAATCCTAAGCCCAATGGAGGAGCAACTCAAGGCAGCTGAGGACCACAAAATTTTTCTCGTGGCAAGGTGAACCATGTATCTGCAAAAGAGGCTCAGCAAGCTGAAGACATTGTGATTGGTATGTTTCTCGCAAACTCCAACCTTGCTACTATATTTTGATTCTGGAGCATCCCATTCGTTCATATCATCAAATTATGCTGCAAAACATAGCATGCCTATATCATACCTGAAGTATACCCTGTTGATTAAATATCCTGGAGGAGAGATGGGGACGAATATAGTATGTCCAAAAGTAAGCATTTCCATAAGGGAGGTAGATTTCATCGCCAACCTTATAGTCCTGAATTCGCAAGGCTTGGACATCATACTTGGAACGGAATGGCTAAGGAAGCATAACGGAGTAATTCAGCGTGCCATTCGGACAGTGCAATTGACAAACGAGGAAGGAGTCAGTGTAGAATTCAAGGCAGATCACCCGACAACCGAGAGGGCAGCGGTAAATCATGCAGAAGGAGTAACTTTGGCAGAAATTACAGTTGTTTGTGAGTACCCAAAAGTGTTTCCTGGGGAATTGTCAGTTATGCCACCTGATCATAACATCGAGTTTGTCATTGATTTAATGCCTAGAACTGCACTTATAGCAAAGATGCCATATAGGATGTCTCCTAAAGAATTAGCGGAGCGCAAGAAGCAGATTCAAGAGCAGTTATAGAAGGGTTTTATACGCCCAAGCTCATTGCCGTGGGGAGCCCCAATGCTTTTCATAGACAAGAAGAATGGATCATGTGGGTACCCGGCATACCGGGTACCCTCGCGCACAAGCTAGAGCCGCCTAGGTACCCCGCCTCCCAGCGGAGGCAGGGTCCTAATGCACCACGTTTTCAAAGGAACCATACCCTTCAATCATAGATAGGAGGTCCAGGTCATCCGCAAGAAACCCGAGGGTGAAACTCAGCACCCCCCTTTGGAGACGAGCCCCCAGGTAACCACATGTCCAGCAGGTATGAATCCCTCCTCCTTGTGCGACAGGGCTATGGAGTTGCCATGTGGACCAAGACATTAGACGGGCCACCTCCCATATGGGTGGGTTCCGGTGCCGCCACGTGTCTCACAAGGTGGGACATAACCTCCTCCGCGGAGGTGAGCTCTCGGCACCGACACATGTCTAGCGGGATGGGGCCTAGCCTTCCCCACAGAGATGAGCTCTCGATCCCCCACGTGGCCCACAAGGCAGGACCTGACCTCCTCCACAGAGGTGAGTTCCCAAGCTGTCACGTGGTCTGCCAAGCGGGACCTGACCTCCCCCGCAGAGGTGAGCTCCCAAGCTGTCACATAGTCTGGCCACTTGCCCTGGACGGAGGGACAAGGGAGTTAAGAGGACGGTGCGCATTGTCCCTTTCAACGATTGAAGATATGCGGCTTCCCCAGACACATGCCGTGATGCACGCCTAATGTCAGCTATTGCTGCAACCAATCGCATCATAATGAAGATGCCGTAGGCCTATCCCACTCCAAGTGGGTAGCTTATGGCGACAGAGACAGTTGGATGGGACATCCCCTGCCAATGTCAGCAATGGCACATGGGCTACTTACGACGCAGGCGGCAAGACGGTATCTGCTAAGGAGCAGACGGTGTACCTGCATGCCTTCATCACAAGGAGCAGCCTGCAGTACCCTGGGCCCAAAGCTGTCGTGCCCCCTAACAAGCCCCAGAGCTGCCATGTGTCACAAAGAATTAGGCCTGACCTCCCCAGCGGAGATCAGCCCCGACGCTGCCATGTGTCCCGCGGCTCGCCTCGACGGTAAGATAAAGAGGTAAGGGACAAAGCGCCCTGCTCAAGTCAAGCATTGAAGACGGACACCCAGCTCCGGCGCACAACGTGGAGCACGCCAGCAGTCAGAGACCTCTATGACCAATCGCGTCATAGTGAAGGCGCTGCAGGTCTATCCCACTTGGCCAAGTTGGTAGCTTGCGGCAACAAGATAGGCCGACGGGACACCTTCTGCCACCGTCAGCAGCGGCGCGTGGGCTACTGACAATAGCGGGGGCAAGACAGTGAGTCTTCGCTACCAAGTTCAGGCAAGCTTATGGAATAAGTCTTAGATCTTTAGTATAAGATCGCCCTAGGACCACCTGTTGAGCCCCATGGCCCCACTTGTAAGGCGTCCGACCTTGTCTATAAAAGGCATGGACCGCCACCATTACAAATGATCCCACATCGAACATCACACACACATATACTAGCAATACCACCCACCGTGGAGTAGGGTGTTATGCTCCTTGCGGCCCAATCCAAGTAAAAACCACTGCCTCATATATCCATCCGCTAGAACACTTGATTGAGGCCTATGCCCCGCCGAACAAAGAACCTTCGCGGGCTGCTCCTTAGCAGATCCGGGGGAAGTTTCGCTCTAACACTTTGACAGATCCCAAAGAATGTGTGTGGATTATCGATCTCTCAATGAGGTGACAATTAAGAATAAGTACACAATGCCCCATATAGAGGATCTGTTCAACCAAATGAAGCGAGAATAACTATTCTCTAAGATTAATACCCAAATGGCTTTCAGGACACGATATGGATCCTATGAGTATATTGTCATGTCATTTGTATTGACTAATGCACCTGCATTGTGAGACCTATGTGTGCTGAATACGTTGGTTATGACGATAAAGTTTTGAATACTACCAAAACACCTCTTTGACAAGGTCCGACTCTAGGTCCGAGCTCTGGCAAGGTCCAACGTAAGGTTTAACTTGCTTTGTCTAGGTCCGACATGTTTTTGGGTAGCTCCAGTGAGCTTTCTCTTTAGCTCCGGGATATCTTTGATAGCTCTGACATGTCTTTGTTAATCTCCGTCTTGCTTTTTCTAGCTCCGACTTTTTGGTTGACCAGTTCCGTCTAGTATTGGTAAGCTCCGAAGTTCTACTAACTTTGGGAAGCTCCTATTGGTTGTATTTTGACTGACTGCATTTTAGCTCCCGTTAGCTTTTGCAAGTTTCAGAACTTAATTTTATTGTTTCTCTAAATTGTTCTGAACTTGTTTTACATTATGAAATGCTGATTAGTAATCATTTACTAAGTTTTTGTTGCATTTTGGCTGTTACAAAAATGTCCACTTTTACTGTGGTTTGCAACATGCTTATGTGAGGCTCACTTAAGGTGTTGTAGTTTTAGAACTAATGAGAGTCAAGTAGATGACTTATGCTTGGAAGTATCAGTTGTTTGTTCATGTGCAAGTGTTGCTTGAGTTCAATACATGGCTGGTGACGGGATCCATTTGACTAGTCTCAGGGAGGAGATGAGATTCCAACAACCAAGTTTGGGAGAAATTGTGGTTGAGCTGATCAAGAGGTCACGTAGGGTGATTCAATCCAGGGCAGTGCATATGAAGGAAACTAGATGTCGAAGGAAGGTGTTCACACGTATGCATGCGATGCATGACGTTACAAAATTGTTCTGAAGACGGGTTATGGAAGGAAAGATCTAGTTGGAAGGATCGGATCGTATCGTATCGGATGATGACTTCGGCTGCGGCAAAGTCGGTTATGGAAAGTATCGAGTTGGTTATGATAGTTTTCGTGTGGGACACGAAGTTAGGTTGTTTTAGGAGATTGTTTCTATCTGCGAATAGGAAGATCTTGAGCAGTTAAGGTTATTTGCGATTCGTGAATAGAGTAGGATTAGAGTCCTGGTTGGAGTTGAGTTGGCTTTCGGGCCGGTTTATAAGCAAGGGAGCCCAGAGCTTGTTGTAGATGATTTTTGGGATGTTCCTCTTTTGTTTTTATCAATAAAATTCATAGTTGAAGGAACCTTTGTGCCTTGTTCGTCCGACTTGTTTTCGTCAAGTTTTTCTCATCAAGTTTCTGCACAGCACTACCTTTCTTCGGTGGTTTTATCAGAACTCCAGTTTTATAGATCCAATTGACGTGATTCTTCTTGGGTTGTCTACAAAACTTGATTTTCTATCATCTGTAAAAATTTCACAGTCATTGGATTTGTGGTCTTAGATCTACACGGGTTTCTTTGCAGTATTGCAGGACTATTTTTACTCGGTAGAACAGATTGACCACTGTTCGATCTTTCGATCATAACTTGAGTTTTTCTCGACGGATTTCTATGATTTTTTTGTCATTTTTTTCGTGACTTCATTATATACAATATCTACCACTTTTGTCACTGTTGAGCACGTTTAGATTAGTTGCACGCATGATTTCTTTAACAGATAGTTTTTCTGCCAAGGGGTTTTTGTTGCTTCTGCCGAAAAAAGTTTACATCTACCATTCACCCCCCTCTCATAGTTTTTTAAGTGCTCTTCGATCCTACACGCATACTTCCTGTATCTTATGAATAAGGTCTTCATAAAGAATTTGGATAAATTTGTGGCAGTGTTCATTGATGACATCATGATCTACTCGAAAAGTGAAGAGGAGCACGTAGAGCATTTAAGGTTGACGTTGCTGAAATTGTGAGAGCACCAATTGTATGCCAAGTTCAACAAGTGTCAATTATTTTTGAGGGAGATATCATTCCTAGGCCATGTCATCTCTGCAGGATGAGTATCGGTTGACCCAGGAAAAGTTAGAGATCTGATAAAGTAGGAACTGCCACAGAATGTGAAGGACATAAGGAGTTTTCTTGGAATGGCAGGATATTACTGTTGGTTTATCGAGGACTTTTCCAAGATAGCGAAGCCCATGACTGAACTACTAGTGAAGGAGAAGCCCTTCAAGTGGACTCAAGCTTGTCAAGACAGCTTCAATGAGCTATAGAAGAAGTTAACAACAGCACCTGTGTTGGTATTGCCAGATGTGAGCAAGAGTTTTATATCTATTGCGATGCTTCAAGCCATGGAATTGGTTGTGTATTGATGCAAGAAGGCCAAGTAGTAGCTTATGGATCTAGGCAATTGAAGAAACATGAGCAGAATTATCCTACGCATGATCTCGAACTTGTAGCCGTAGTGCATGCTTTGAAGATTTGGAGACATTACGTTCCTGGCCATAGATGTGACATCTATACGGATCACAAGAGTCTCATACATATTTACGCAAACGGATCTGAATTTGAGGCAACGACGATGGCTGGAACTCATTAAGGACTACGATGTGGGAATCAATTATCATCCAGGAAAAGCCAACCTAGTGGCTAATGCTTTGAGTCGAAAGGGAGCAAGCCACCAACTCACCGTTAGGGAATTGCCGCTCGAATTATGCAAGGAGTTTGAACGGTTGAATCTTAAATCTGTGAATGAGATGTGAACAATGGAAGTGAATGCAACCCTGGAGCAGGAGATAAGAGAAGGCCAGACCAAGCATGAGGAAATCAAGGAAATTAAAGAAAGAATCCAAGTGGGGAGAGAATTCAGATTTGATGAGGATGACCATGGTACTCTATGGCTTGGAAAACGGATTGTTGTGCCTAATGAGAAGTGTCTCCAACAGGTTATACTAAAGGAGGCACATGACTCGCTTTACTCCATTCATCCAGGTTGTACAAAGATGTACAAGGACTTGAAGACGTGCTCTTGGTGGGATGGTATGGAAAGGGACATATCTGAATATGCCGCATTATGTGATGTATGCCAACGAGTCAAGGCTGAACATCAAAGGCCAGCTGGTTTATTGCAGCCGTTGAAGATTTTGGAATGGAAGTGGGAAGAGGTTGGTATGGATTTCAGAGTTGGTTTATCTCGCACTTCGGCAAGTTATGATTCAATATGGGTTATTGTGGATCGATTAACGAAATCATCACATTTCATTCCTGTCAAGACTACCTATAGTGGAGCAAAGTTGGTAGGACTGTATACGGGAAGAATAGTGTGCTTAGACGGGGTACCAAAGAAAATCGTGTCTTATGGTTAGGTGACGACCCCAACACCCCCTTGTACGTCGTCCCACCTATATATACTCCATAGTAGCTGCCATAAACAATCAGATTTTGCTTAGAGCAATAATATCGCCGTTCTACGGTTTGTGAGACCCCAACTTCCCGATTACAGATCGTGTCTTCTACGTTCTTGCTTGTGTTCTCAGCTGCACTTATAGGGATTAGCCTTCTTGGTGAGGTCAAGCGTGTGCAGCATGGTTGATAACCAACGGAGCAGTGGTGTAGTGATTGCAGGGGTATTCGAACTGCTAGAGTGACGCAGATCATCAACGTCAAGTTCTCCACCCTAACCAACTTACCTTTCGGAAGATCAGGCCTAAACCCCTTTATCATGCAGAACCATTGCATACTAGCACCGGACATTGCCAAAGCTAACCGGACCTTGAGTTAGAGCTTACCAAAGCTAGCAGGACCTAGCTCCAGATCTTACCAAAGCTAGTCGGACCTAGCGCTGGAGCTTTCCAAAGCTAGTCAGACCTAGCGCTGGAGCTTATCAAAGCTAGTCGGACCTACTACGGAGCTTACTAAAAAGAAGCCAGACATATTGTCGGACCTTGCCAGAGCTCGAACCTAAGTCGTACCTTGTTAAAAGGATGTTTTTGTAGTATTTAAAACTTTTATCGAGACAACCTGATAGGATCTTGGTTCCCGATCTTTCGATGAGAATAGGAGGCTTCGATTTGTGGAGGAGAAGACGTTGGCAATCCAACTACACCGTCCCCAAGACGATGCGCCTTAGCGATCGGTACACCAACTCTGAAGTTGTATTGATCTTGGTGGCGCACAATCAACCTGACCACGAGGGTCTTTGTTCCTGCAAGCAATCGAAGAACACGCAAGAACAAGAAGAACAAGCACTTATCTGTTGAATCAATCTAAAGTGGGGTTCTGGATACAAGTAGACGGGCGATCTAGTCGATACGCGCGTGTACAAGGAAGCAGTAGAAGCTAACTTACGAATAAACAAAAACCCACCAGCTAATGAGGACGGCTGCTACTATTTATTACCTCCCTAGGGTCGTGAGAAACCCTAATCACGAGTCCCTAATGGACTCCAAACGATACATGGGCCATGGGCCCAATTTTGGTGCTGCAGCACCCTGGACAGAAAAAGGTCTTGGTATTAAAATAACTATTGCGGCCGACTCCGAATAGATATGGATATGAGGCCAGATCCGTTTGAAAGTAGACTTGATAATCTTTCCAGGAAGTACTTGAACGCCCAGATCGGAGTCCGTATGAAATCATGGTGGCCGTCACAAGTTGGTGCTGTTCTGCTGTCCAAATCCCGTCCGCGCGAATTCCCTTCCCATTGGCTCCTCTCCATTATTCCTAAGCAAAACAAGAAAGCACGTAGTTCCACGGTATAGATAAGATGGACATAAGGCCAAGAACGAGTTCACCTCATAGTTTAGTTGACGTGCACGAGCGCGAGTGATCGGACCAGAAACCGGTAGCTGAGTTGGTGTGGATGTATCGAGGGTGTTGATGTCCTCATCATCCTCCCCTTCTTGCATTTGAGTCGTCCGCGACTCAAGCTCATCTTCTTCTCCCAAATATGGCTTCAAATCTGCAATGTTAAATGTGGGACTAACCCCAAAATTCGCAGGCAACTCGAGTTTATATGCATTATCATTAATTCTTTCTAACACTTTGAATGGACCATCAGCTCGAGGTAACAATTTAGACTTTCTCAAATCAGGAAACCTATCCTTTTGCAAATGTAACAAAACTAAATCACCAGGTTCAAAAGTGATAGTTTTCTTTCCCCTACTACCAGCAAGTTTATACTTGGCATTCATGCACTCTATATTCTTCTTAGTGGTTTCATGCAATTTTAAGATCAATTCAGCACGATATTTAGCATCAAAATTCACTCGTTCCATTGAAGGAAGAGGTAATAAATCAATAGGAGCACGGGGTACAAATCCATAAACAATCTCAAAAGGGCATTTCTTAGTACTAGAATGTAGGGAACGATTATAAGCAAACTCAACATGAGGCAAACACTCTTCCCACATTTTTATATTCTTTTTCAATACAGCCCTAAGCATGGTAGATAAACTTCTATTCACAACCTCAGTTTGACCATCAGTTTGGGGATGACAAGTAGTTGAAAATAAAAGCTTAGTCCCCAATTTTGCCCATAACGTTCTCCAAAAATGGCTAAGAAACTTAGCATCACGATCTGAAACTATTGTGTTTGGCACACCTGCAATCTAACAATATCTCAGAAAAACAAATCAGCAACATGTGTAGCATCATCACTTTTACGACAAGGTATGAAGTGTGCCATTTTAGAAAATCTATCCACAACAACAAAGATGCTATCCCTCCCCTTCTTTGTTCTAGGCAGTCCTAAAACAAAGTCCATAGAAATATCCTCCCAAGGCATGCTAGGAACAGGAAGAGGCATGTATAAACCATGTGGATTAAGTCGTGACTTAGCTTTTTGACATGTCGTGCAGCGAGCAACAAAGCGCTCCACGTCTCGCCTCATCCTTGGCCAAAAGAAATGACCAGCAAGTATGTCCTCCATATTTTTCACTCCAAAGTGCCCCATCAGCCCGCCTCCATGCGCTTCCTATAACAACAACAAACAAACGGAGCTAGCTGGAATGCATAACTTGTTAGCTCTAAACACATAGCCATCATTGAGGACAAATTTATTCAATGTTTTTCCGTCTTTACATTTCAGCAATACATCTTTGAAATCAGCATCATGTTCATATTGATCTTTAATCGTTTCTAATCCAAAAATTTTAAAGTCAAGTTGAGATAGAAGAGTATAACGTCTAGATAAAGCATCAGCAATAACATTATCCTTTCCCTTTTTGTGTTTAATGACATAAGGAAAAGACTCAATAAATTCCATCCACTTAGCATGCCTAGGGTTTAGTTTCCCTTGACTCCTAATATGCTTTAGTGATTCATGATCAGAATGGATAACAAATTCTTTGGGCCACAAATAATGCTGCCATGTTTCTAAAGTTCGTACAAGAGCATATAATTCCTTATCATAGGTAGAATAATTTAGAACAGGCCCACTCATTTTCTCACTAAAATATGCAACAGGTTTTCCTTCTTGTAACAAAACACCACCCAATCCAATCCCACTAGCATCACATTCAAGCTCAAAAGTCTTAGAAAAATCAGGAAGTTGGAGAAGAGGTGCATGCGTCAACTTATCTTTCAGTATGGTAAAGGCGTTATCTTGTGTGGTGCCCCAAGAAAAAGGCACCCCCTTCTTCGTAAGGTCATTCAATGGAGCAGCAATGGTGCTGAAATCCTTCACAAAGCGACGATAGAACCCAGCCAGCCCTAGAAAGCTCCGCACCTATGTGATGGTCTTTGGTACAGGCCACCCCTGAATAGCCTCTACCTTGGCTTGATCAACTTCAATTCCCTGTGGAGTAACAACATAGCCAAGGAAAGAGACTCGATCCGTGCAAAAGGTGCACTTCTCAAGATTACCAAATAATCGTGCCTCACGCAAAGCATTAAAAACAGCACGTAAGTGATCAAGATGTTCATCCATGGATTTGCTATAAATCAATATATCATCAAAATACACAACAACAAAATTTCCAATGAATGCACGCAAAACCTCATTCATTAATCTCATGAAGGTGCTAGGTGCATTAGTTAACCCAAAAGGCATGACTAACCACTCATATAAACCGAACTTAGTTTTGAAAGCAGTTTTCCATTCATCTCCTAGTTTCATGCGAATTTGGTGATAACCACTACGCAAATCAACTTTTGAGAACACAACAGCACCACTCAATTCATCAAGCATATCATCTAAGTGTGGAATAGGATGACGATATCGAATGGTTATATTGTTGATTGCTCTACAATCCACACACATACGCCATGATCCATCCTTTTTAGGTACTAGAATAACTGGAACAGCACAAGGACTAAGAGACTCACGTACATAACCTTTGTCAAGTAGTTCTTGTACTTGGCGCTGAATCTCCTTTGTTTCTTCTGGATTTGTCCTATATGGTGCACGGTTGGGCAATGAAGCACCGGGAATGAGGTCAATCTGGTGCTCAATCCCTCGAAGTGGTGGTAGTCCTGGTGGTATTTCACTTGGAAACACATCAGAATATTCCTGCAAAATGTTAGCAACAGCAGGAGGCAAAGAATGTTGCACATCGTAAAGGGAAATCAAAGCATCTTTGCATACCAAAGCATAGGCAACAGAGGTGGAAGCAATCAGTTCATTAATATCATATTTCGTAGCAAACAAGCATTTTCCCTTCAGAGATATCTCATTTTTCTTATCAAACACAGATTTGGCATTGTTATTGTTCTCAATGTTAGCATGGTCCTGATATTTAGTTTTCCTAGCTCTAGCAACATCATCTTGCACAATAGCTTCAGGAGACATAGGATGCAACACAATTTTTTTATCGTGGTAAAGAAAAGAATACTGATTTGATCTACCATGATGCATAGAATCTCTATCAAATTGCCAAGGTCTTCCTAGCAGAATATTACAAGCTTGCATAGGCACAACATCACATTCAACGACATCCTTATATGATCCAATAGTAAAATTGATTCGCACAAGTCTAGTTACCTTTGCCTTACCGCTGTTGTTTAACCATTGAATGTAATAGGGATGTGGGGTGCGGTTTGGTGCTTAGTGCCAGCTTGGTCACCATGTCACTGCTGGCCAAGTTGTTGCAGCTACCTCCATCAATGATCATGCGGCAAGATCGCTCTTTGATGACACACTTTGTTTGGAATAATGTGTGCCTTTGATTTTGTTCCGCTTTCTCCATTTGTGCACTAAGCACACGCTGCACAATGAGACTATCATAGAGCGCTGCATCTTCTGCACCAATATGCTCTTCTTGATGTTCATCGCTACCTGCATAGTTAGCTGCAAGCAAAACACATGTATCGTCATCAAAATTGCTAGCAGATGAGTACTCACCGTCATCTTTAACAATTAGAACACGTTTGCTTGGGCAGTCACGCTGCACATGGCCAAAACCCTTGCACTTGTGACATTGAACGTCTCTAGATCGTCCGGTAGATGCTACAGAAGAAGCACTCTCGGTGGGCTTTTGGGTGGTCTTTACTGCTGAGCTAGTGGAAGAAGCACGTGGCTTGTGAAGAAGATGGCGGAGAAGCACGCCCGGTCGAAGGAGTAGTCGTGCGTGGTTGCCATGAGCTAGTCTTTCCTGCAGAAATATTAGTTCTAGAGCTAGCTCGTCGTCCCTGCACTTCCCTTTCAGCTTTACAAGCAAGATGAAACAAACGGGTAACATTATTGTAATTTTTATAAGCAAGTATGTCCTGAATTTCACGGTTTAAACCACCCAAAAATCTAGCCATGCCTGGTTCCTCATCCTCGTCTAAATTACAACGCAACATACCCATTTGTAATTCCTGAAAATACTCTCCTACACTTTTAGCTCCCTGTCTCAATTGTTGTAACTTATTTAACAGATCACGTGCATAGTAAGAAGGAACAAATCTAGCCCGCATGAGCCGTTTCAAAGCATCCCAAGTTTGTGGTATGTTATTAGGATTATTCTTGCCATGTTCTATCCACTAAACAGAAGCAAAATCAGTAAACTCACTAGTGGCTGCTCTAACTCTTGCGTTTTCAGGAAACTCATGACATGCAAATTTTTGATCAACAGAAATCTCCCAAGTAATATATGCATTAGGGTCATATTTACCATCAAAATGAGGTATCTTAAATTTGATCTTGTTAAAAGTATCTTCATGATTGCGTACCTCACGCCGACGATGTCCACCTATGCCTTGACGGTTGCGTTGTAGCCGATGCCGTGGCCTAGCTTCCTCATCTTCCCCAATCTCCCTATCTGCAGAATAGTCATCTTCATTGTCACGTACAATACTAGGAGCATTGCTCACCTATCCATCTACGGTGCGTCCACGATCCCTCTACTCAAGGCGCTGCAGGATGGCTCCAATAGAGGTGTTCAATGTTTGAATGGAACTCTCCAACGTGCTGATTTTGGTGTTGGTGTCGATCTGCATATTTTTCAATTGACCAAGGCGGTCACTGGTAACTCAAAAATCCTCATCAAGCGCTTCTGTGTGTAGCCGCACTTGGCATTCCAAGTGTTGTATAATTCCCCGTGTGCAAGGTGAATGCACGTCTTCATTTGTATTTGCTCCTCCTGCCATGGTTAGTAGAAAAAAAATCCAATATGAAAGTGTAACGTTATCCCTAGCTACAAAGGTGCTGGTGGAGATAACTCGCTCACTCTCAACCTGTTCAATCAAGCTCTTACCTGTTCTTACAAAGCTCAACAAGAAGGTGATGGCAACCAGCAAGTAATGAACAACTTCAAGAGCAGGTGTCAATCTATGGCTTTAGGTGGCTGAACTAGCACAAGGAGCAAACTTTCACCACGTTAATCACAACAAGCTGAATAAATATTCTACGACAGTATTGTGCTGATCTTAGTCTAGACCGTACTAGAGACGCGAGTCGAGACACCAATGTCGTCACCAAACTCACCCCAAACAACAATCTGATTTTTTTTCTTTTTTTTCGTTTTTTTTGTTGGGATGGTCACCCAAACTCTCTCTAGATGGAATCAGGAGACCCTAGAACAAAATTTGCACATGCGGCTTTTGATCTTGCACTTGCCTTTTTTTTTTTCTTCTCTAATTGCTTGTGGCTTTTGTGCGGCTTTTGATTTTGCACTTGCCTTTTTTTTCTTCTCTAATTGCTTGTGGCTTTTGTGCGGCTTTTGATTTTGCACTTGCCTTTTTCTTGTTGTCAAACTCAAATTACTAATCTGAATCAAACTCGAAGTAGCAATCTGATTCGAACTCGAACTAGTAATCAGACTCAAACTCGAACTAGCAATCCGACTCAAACTCGAAGTAGCAATCTGATTTGAACTCGTAATCTGACTCAAACTCGAACTAGCAATACGACTCAAACTCAAAGTAGAAATATGATTTGAACTTGTAATCCGACTCAAACTCGAACTAGTAATCCGACTCAAACTCGAAGTAGCAATATGATTCCAACTCAAACTAGTAATCCGACTCAAACTCGAACTACGAATCTGACTCGAACTAGGTGACCGAATGTGACACGAACTCGAAACTTTAGTGGTGAAAAACTAAAGACCAGCAACTTGACTCGTCGAAGCAACCATGAACTCAACAAGTCTTGACTAAGTGGAGAAAGTAAAAGGCACAATGGTCTAGGAATAATGGAAAAAAACAGATCTGGTATTTTTTTGGGCTTTTTCTGGACTATAGGATGATAACAGCGGAAAGAAAAGTAATGGTAGCACTCTCACCGATTAACCTTGCTCTGATTACCACTTGATAGGATCTTGGTTCCCGATCTTTTGATGAGAATAGGAGGGTTCGATTTGTGGAGGAGAAGACGTTGGCGATCCGACTACACCGTCCCCAAGACGATGCGCCTTAGCGATCGGTACACCGACTCCGAAGTTGTATTGATCTTGCTGGCGCACAATCAACCTGACCACGAGGGTCTTTGTTCCTGCAAGCAATCGAAGAACACGCAAGAACAAGAAGAACAAGCACTTATCTGTTGAATCAATCTAAAGTGGGGTTCTGGATACAAGTAGATGGGCGATCTAGTCGACACGCGCGTGTACAAGGAAGCAGCAGAAGCTAACTTACGAATAAACAAAAACCCACCAGCTAATGAGGGCGGCTTCTACTATTTATTACCTCCCTAGGGTCGTGAGAAACCCTAATCACGAGTCCCTAATGGACTCCAAACGATACATAGGCCATGGGCCCAATTTTGGTGCTGCAGCACCCTGGATAGAAAAAGATCTTGGTATTAAAATAACTATTGCAGCCGACTCCGAATAGATATGGACATGAGGCCAGATCTGTTTGAAAGTAGACTTGATAATCTTTCCAGGAAGTACTTGAACGCCCAGATCAGAGTCCGTATGAAATCGTGGTGGCCGTCACAAGTTGGTGCTGTTCTGCTGTCCAAATCCCGTCCGCGCGAATTCCCTTCCCATTGGCTCCTCTTCATTGTTCCTAAGCAAAACAAGAAAGCACGTAGTTCCACGGTCTAGATAAGATGGACATAAGGCCAAGAACGAGTTCACCTCATAGTTTAGTTGACGTGCACGAGCGCGAGTGATCGGACCAGAAACCGGTAGCTGAGTTGGTGTGGATGTATCGAGGGTGTTGATGTCCTCATCACAACCAATGTATTTAGCACACATAGGTCTCGCAGTATCTTGCTTGGAAGTTTTCCAACTCACAGTCCCTCCATTAAAGCAACACACAAAACCGGATTGTGATCCAGGAATCATCCTTGTCTGCTCGGAAGCTAGCATTAGTGTAACCAGTTCCAACAAGCTCTACTTGACCTCCAAACACTAGGAAAACATCCTTTGTTCTTCTTATGTATTTAAGGATGTTTTTAAAAACTGTCCAATGAGCATCACCATAATCTGTTTCATACCTGCTTGTAACACCTAGAGCATAGGAAAGATCTAGACACATGCATAGCATGGCATACATGATGGATCCAATAGCTGAAGAAAAAGGAATTGCTCTCATATTTTTTTCTCACTGTTGACATTTATTATTACATATAAAAATCCGCGAGCGCAGGGAAACTGCCGTGTAGCACTTCCCCTTAAGATTATTCCCAAGGGTATTGAATCCAAAGAACGTGTGTGCTAATCCTGCGAACTAATTCACCCGAGGACACAAAGTTGTTTGGTAGGCAAGGAAGAGAGAAGAATTCAAAGTATTGATTCTAATTCAAATGAATTTGCGGTAGCTTCTTGCTTCAGGCACGGGTTTACCCCTAGCGACACTAGGACGACTCTCGCCAAGAGCCTATGGCATAGCTGAACATGGAGGATTACTAAGGACAGATAGGGCTATCACCACCTACTGCCTACCTCCTAAATCCATGAGTCTATGAGATATTCACTGGTGATTTCTAACCTAAGCACCACGCTTACTTTCTAAATCACTACTCTAGTTGTTTTGAACACAAAGCTACAACTAGAGCCTCTACAAAATTAAAGCAATGAACCCACAAGTAACTACTTGTGCAAACTACCTTAATTGGAAATACAACTTAAAATGAATTGACAAAGGCTTACTTGAATTTAATAACACCTTTGTAGGGGTACAAGTGTAGAAGAGGGACTTGACAAGCCCAAGTCTCCTTCTCCCAGACTCTTCACCACACTCTCCTTCTACTTGCCAACCTCTAGGACTACTGTAAATCTCAGGAGTGATATTCTATTCTCAACTTTTGGTGTGTGTGTGTGTGTGAAGTGAGGTGTGGGGTGCTATTTATAGGTGGAGGAGGCTCGGTTCCCACCAACAATTCTGGTGAATCAGTAACAACTGACTTCTTCAAGCTGTAGCCAACACGTGGAAGCTGACTGGGTTTGGCGCCTGGAAGGGGTCGACCAAACCACCAGGTCAACCGACCTGGTCCTGGCTCTAAACGGCATGTGCTTTCTCCAGGTGGGTCCCATTGACTGATATAGTGTGTACACCGTTGGATGGCCTCGAATACTTCTGTTTGTGGGCCATTTGATCCATGTGGTGCCACATGGCATTGCCCGATTCGTCAAAATCCAATTTTATGGATTACTCCCTCCATGCTTTGGTATTTTTGGTCTAAATTCACCTGCATATAAATAAACACCAACTCTTGTGGAATTGGTTAGTTTTTAACACTACCACTATGTTGTGTTTCTCTTTTGTGCACATTATAAGGTGAATTGATGGTCTAAATATGGCACTTAAGGACCATCAACGAACTCCCCCAAACTTAGTTCTTTGCTCGTTCTTGAGTAAAAGCAAGAAGAAGAACTAAGGTGTTGTCATAAATTTGCTATAATTTAGAAAATGAGAATACTAGATATTTCAACTCATACCTCAATTCATGAATTACATTTGTGGAATGTGGCTAACATATCAGTCTTGGGTGTTTGATGAGTGGAATGTTTGAAATGTAGTTCTTTTTGATCTTCCCCTGCCAAATTGATTTGATGATTTTCTATATTCGGAAAGCCAAAGAAACAATTGTCCTTATCTCTCATTTGGAATCTCTCAATCTCTCAAAGTGTTTTTATCCTCACCTTGGCATGTTTTGCCAATTTTGTCCCTATACTAAACATGGCTATATCTAGAGATTGGTAGGTATAAATGTGGCACACATTGTAATTCATATATTACTAAGTCAAAAACTTGATCCTATGAGAGACTTATGCAACAAACAATTTGACAAACAAAATCCTTGTGCACATGAATGGAATGGATAAATGTGGACTCTATGGCTTTTTCTCTTTAAGGATGAAACATGGCTACTTTTCTCTCTCTTTCTTTTTTTTGGCATACTTCCTATTTTGAAGAGTAGATGCTTTTTTTTCGTACCCATGTCTTCTACTCCTTTTTATTTTTCTGGAGAGATTTGGATAACCATAATGTATGGAGTTCCTTTATTGTATGGATCAGTGGTGGATGCAAACTCTCAATGTGAGATATTTTGCATGAATAGGGTGCAGGAATTTCTAAATCAAAAATTCATGCATGTCACTCAATTAGGTCACGAGTTTGACAAAGTTCAATGAAAAACAAAGTGGGATATGCATGTGGTTTTCAATAAGTGTATCATATGGCCTCGGTGGGTATTTCAATTTCCAATGAGAGAATTAAGCAAAGTTCAAGACCCCAAATTTTGCAAACATCAAAATAAATTTCAAGCAAAGAGATATCTCCTCGAATTACTCATTTACCATATCACACTAGTCAAATACTTAGATGACGTGTTTCCCTTTTTTATTTGTGGGAATCACAAATATGGTAATAAATTGAAATATAAAATATTCCAATTTCTAGCTCAAGCAAATTATGACTACCCAGTTTTAATTTTTGATTGTTGAGTTGATTTACTTATAAATATTCAATATTAAATACTAAATCAACTCAAACAGTAACGTAGCATGCAAATTCAGGGGTAGGAGATCCAAACTGAATTTGTGGAGCGAAACGGAGCTGTGTGGGGCCCACACCAGGTCGGCCAACCAGGGGGTTTGGCCGACCCCCTTCTGCCCTCCATATTGCTCTGTTTTGACGAGTCGAGTCATATGTTCGGTTGCAACATGTTTCGGGATACAACGCTATTTTTGCACGTCGAGATTTCACGATTTGGGGTGCCTCGCCCACATTTGTTCCCTGAATTCTTTATTTAACAAAAAATAGACTAAAGGGGAAAATTTACCAGGTTTGATGAACCGGTAAGTTTTCTTTATTGAATTCAAAACATTAGGGATGCTTACATTATTCAATCTAAATTTAAGGAATAAAAATTTGGAATAAAACTAAACTAAACTAGTAAGCATCCTATGTGGTTGGGACATCTAAACTATGGTGCGTTGTAGATGTCGGGCTTCTTGATGGCATTGCATACGCACCGCAGCTTGGCGCTCATGCAACGGCGAACACGATCAATCTCCTCCTTGAGGGATATGAGCTCATCTTTCAGTTCTGCCCTCTCTATGCGCCCTTCTGCCACTAAGTAAGATAGCTTCTTTTTCTCCAAATGGAGAGAAGCTAACTCCTTAGAAAGTTGTGCCACTTTAGGGGCACGAGGAGATGTCCCATCGCTGTCCTCAACTTGGCTAGGTGGCCCTCTGATGGCATGCGGCGAGAGGTGACGCCTAACATTGGAGGGTGACGAGCCCGTCAACTTCTCCATCACCAAATTATCCACTTGCTTGAAAAAGCTTTTTGCACAACCTCCTTCAGCCTTGCACACCCCATGGATAATGGGCGATCTTCCACACGCTCAGACGAGGTACGTGTAGGTGACTTGTAGTTGTGGCTCACTATGTCCCTGTCCTTGGTCTTTAGAGTGTACATGAACTCCTCGCCAGGCTACATCTTTGGGAGAGACTAGTCTTTTGGAAAAAGATGGGTCTTTACTGACTTAAGGCCAGCCGTAGTCGAACGACGTGCATGTATTGTCGACTTCATGGGCGTCCTCCGAGGGAAGAGCGATCGTGCAGAACCTCAAAGCGTGATGCTACGCCCACGTGGAGTCGTCGTCGATGGTGGGATCATGGCGAGAGGTAAAACATCTAATGCCATGACGGACTCCAAAGCGAGGGTGTACTTGTCATTGGTCGGTGCAATGTCTCCACTTAGGTTGAAGGTTGAGCTAGAGGAGGCATGAGGCACAATTTTCTTGTCGGCCATGACTCGAATGGGAGGAACAGGACATGCATTTTTTTGGATGGTGCAAGGTTCCCCTCTCTTTTCTTGTCAATAAATAAGCAGGGAAAATACAATAGCACCGAGAGTCTTGTTGAGATTCGTCGGGAGAGTCCGCAGGAGAAAATAGAATGCCGATGGCGCAAAGGAGGAGTCGGCTGACCCTAGGGTTCGACCGAACTCTTTTGGCTCCGTTCGGGCTAGGTTTTCGTGGGTTGGCTTAATGGGCCCCATGGATGATTAATTGGATGGGCCCATTAATTGGATGCGGAGAATTTAGACATAATTTAAAGAAATGGCATGAAAATCAATATAAGACATATCACGTCAATTTCTTTTTCCGCCTCCTCCTACTGGGTTCAAGAAATAATTTGAGTGGGTGCCCATTCACTTTAAATAGCTGATCATCATCACCTTGGAGTGTGATTGCTCTATGGGATGAGGTTTCTACTACAGTGAAGGGTCATTCCCATTTACTTCTAAGCTTCCCATGTCCAAATAGTTTAACCCTAGAGTTGTAGATTAGAACTTTGTCTCCAGGTTTGAACTCTTTAGGCGTAATCCTCTTATCGTGTCATATTTTGGTTCTTTCCTTGTAGATTTTTGAACTATGGTATGCCTTATCTCTCCTCTCTTCCAACTCGGAAATTTGCATCAATTGGTGTTTTCCGGCTTCATGAAGGTCCATGTTTCACCACTTGATGGCCCAATAGGCTCTATGTTCCAATTTTATAGGAAGATGACAAGTCTTCTCATAGACAAGTTGGAAAGGAGACATGCCAATGGGAGTTTTGTAGGCACTACGGTAGGCCCACAATGCATCGGGTAGCTTATGCTTCCATCCCATTCCCATTTCCAAGAAGGTCTTTTACAGAATATTCTTAATTTGCTTATTAGATGTTTCTGCTTGATCGGTTGTTTATGGATGGTATGGAGTAGCAATGTTATGCTGGACACCAAGCTCCCTCAAAAAGTTTTGAAAGGTCTTATCTATGAAATGAGACCCTCCATTACATATGACCATACGGGGAGTGCCAAAGTGTGGGAAAATGATCTTATGAATCATTTTCCTAGCTTGCTTAGAATTAGCATTTTTGCATGGCAAAGCCTCTACCCATTTTGACACGTAATCTACATCCACCAAGATATACTCGCAATCATAGGAACTACGGAAAGGTCATATGAAATCAATACCCCACACATCAAATAATTCCACTTGGAGATTATATGTTAGGGGCATCGCATTGCGAGCAGAAATTCCTCGATGCTTCTGGCATTTCCAACATCTGGGAATGAATTCTTTCGTGTCTTCATACATAGAAGGCCAATAGCATTCACTTTGCCAGATCATTGTCTGGGTACGGTAAACACTGTAATGGCCACCATAGGGGCTAGCATGGCATTTCTCAATAATCTTGGTGCCTTCGATTGATGGGACACACCTTCTAAGAAGGCCATCAGCACTAACTCGATAGAGGTAGGGGTCATCCTAAAGGTATCTTCGAGTCTAATAGATGATTTCCTTTTTATTTTCCCCTAGTGGTACATATCCCATGACCATGAAGTTCATGATATCTGCATACCAAGGGTGAGAGTTAGTCACCTTGAGAAGCATATCATCTCATAGGAAGCCATTGATAGGAATGCCCATGGTTTGAGTGACTTCCATACGTGAGAGATGATCTGCAACGGAATTCTCTACTCCATTCATATCCTTGATTTCTATGTCAAACTTTTGGAGTAGAAGAATCCATCGGATTAGCCTTGGTTTAGCATCCTTTTTGGTGAGCAAATACTTCAAGGCAACATAGTTTGTGTAGACTATGACCTTGGCTCCAACCAAATAGGACCTAAACTTATCAATAGAAAAAACTACAACTAAGAGCTCTTTTTCGGTTGTGTGATAATTGAGTTGAGCTCCCGTGAGATTTTTGCTAGCGTAGGCTATTACATGATGCTTTTTATCTTTGGTTTGGCCTAGGACCGCACCAACAGCTAAATCACTAGTATCATACATGATTCCGAACGGCAGCGTCCAATCGGGAGGTTGAATGATTGGAGCTGAGATGAGTGCCTTTTTTAGTGTATCAAATGATTTAAGGCATTCATCATCAAAATCAAAGGGAGCTTCCTTACCTAGTAGGTTAGTGAGGGGTCTAGCGACTTTTGAGGAATCTTTGATGAATCACAGATAGAATCCCGCATGACCTAGAAAGCTGCGAATTCCCTTAACGTTAATAGGACGTGGAAGTTTTTCAATGACTTCAATCTTTGCTTTGTTCACCTCTATCCCTCTCTAAGACACTAAGTGTCCAAGAACAATGCCTTCACGAACTATGAAATGGCAGTTTTCCAACTAAGTACGAGGTCCTTCTCTTGGCATCTTTGTAAGACCTTATCTAAGTTTTCCAGACAATGATCAAAAGTTTTTCCATAGATGGATAAATTGTCCAAGAAAACTTCCATGATCTCCTCAATCATGTCGGAAAAGATAGAAATCATGCATCTTTGAATAGAGGCAGGAGCATTACACAGTCCAAAAGACATACGCTGGTAGGCATAAGTTCCACAGAGACATGTTAATGTGGTCTTACTTTGATCATCGAGATGGATTGGGATTTGATGATAGCCCGAATACCCATCAAGGAATACAAGGTAGGAGTGTTTTGCCAACCGCTCTAACATCTCATCGATGAAGAGCAGTGGAAAATGATCCTTCCTTGTAGCCCCGTTAAGTTTTCGGTAATCGATGCACATCTTGCAACCCGTGATGGTTCGTTGAGGAATTAATTCATTCTTCTCATTTTGAATGACCATCATACCTCTCTTCTTAGGCACTACTTCAACTTGGCTGACCCATTCACTATGAGGAACCGGGTAGATAATCCAGCATGAAGAAGTTTCAAGACTTCTTTCTTGACAACTTCTCGCATTGCATTATTCAATCGCCTTTGAGGTTCCCTTGAGGGGACACTCTCGGGGTCAATAGGAATGCGATGGGTGCATAACAATGGACTAATCCCTTTGAGATCCTCTAGTGAATATCCATAAACAGCTCTATGCTTTTCTAACATGGCAGTGAGTTTGAGTTTCTCATCATCTGAAAGTTTGTCACTTATGATGACAGGGGCTTCAAAATCGCCATTTAGAAAGGCATAACATAGGCATGGAGGTAGAATTTTTAGCTCAACAAGAGGTTTTAGAAAGAACTCTTCTTTTGGAAATTCAATTGCCTCCTTAAATTCATCCTCCTCTTGGATGAAATCTTCTTCTCCTTCAGTTTTAGGGGGTACTAAGAATGAAGAATTCTAACATCCTCTAATGGTTCATCTTGGATGGGAGATTCTTCGGATGTGGTCTTGGAGCGCAGGATAGGAATAGGGAATTTTCTCATCCAGGTTTGACATTGAGGTTTCCTTCCAAAGGAATTCCATGAGAAGTTTCTCAATGGGAATCCCAGTCATAATATCAAAATCTTGGATTTCAAACACATGGAAGTCTAGGATAGCCTCAATATCTTTGTGTCTTACAGACACCTATTGCAAAACCCCACATCTTTCAAGGATGTTTTCAAAAGAATCTCAGAAGGATTTACCTGTTGGTGCCAACGGCACATCACCCAAAATGGTGAAAGCACAAGAATCCAAAATAAGATTTGCTCCAACAGTGGGTTTGTATAGGACCCTCATTTGTATCCGTCTAATAAACCATAGAATGGTTACCAAAGGTGAGGTCATCCAAAGGATTTCGGGTGACTGCTCAACATCCGTAGTCCATTCCCTGCCTAGAATAGAGGTTAACTCCTTGACTGTCTGTTGGACGAACACAACATCAGGTGAGTGAGGTGGAGTTAGTGACAATGATGGTTTCCTATGGCAAAACTACATCGAGGTATTTCCAAAATCTTCAAATATTTCTTCCTCGAAGTAAAAGGGAAACATCGAAGGTTGAATTTCTTCTTCCTTCATAATTTCTTACTCAGGAGAGGATTCCTCTAGCAAGGTTTGAGATAGCAAGAGATGGTTTCATCCTTGTACATGGGTTTATCCTAGGTTCTTGACATGACTTCCTCTTGAGGAGGCTCATTAAGACCCATACTGAAGGAAGAATTTTCTAGAATTTGATCTAGAAGATCCATACCTTCTTCTGGCATCCTATGGAGGAAAGATCCTCCAGACATAATGTCAAGATGTAGGGCAGACTCTTTGTTCAATACCATGTAGAAGTGTTGCAAAAGCAAAGTACCAGGAATGGACAAATCTGGGCTAGAATTTCTCAAAAGAGGAAAATCTATCCCTAGCTACATCTATGGATTCCTTCTCCATCTGCTAGAAGCATAGTACTTCCTTTCATAAGGAAACTATTCGAACAATTGGAATGAAAGCAAGACAAAACTTGTCTCGTAATTCATTCCAATTTCCATTTGTCTTCCTAACGTTGTGGTTGTACCATTGTTTAGCTTTTTCCTTGAGATAAAAAGGAAACAACTTCCATTTGAGAGTTTCCTGTGCCATTCCCTTGATTAGAAGGCATGAACATAGTTGGTCGAACTCTCGTTGATGGTGGTAAGGGTTTTCACTATCCATTGCTAAGAAGGATTGTTCCCAAACTATGGCTATAAAGCCAGGGCGAAGTTCATAGCTAGTAGAACAGATGGTTTCTACCGAAGGCGGTGGCTCACAAAACTTGCCCTTTGGGGCAGAATAAGAAAGAATGGTGGGCTGCTCAATATACGTGGTGGTGGTAAGAAAAGGAAAGATAAGATAAGAAGATAGATATAAGGGCGAACAAGGTTCGAAGATTAACAGCAACCGTTCCCCGACAACAGTGCCAGAAATCCCTATTTATGTTTCTTACATCACAGATAAAAATCTGCAAGCGCTAGCACTTCCCCTTAAGAGTATTCCCAAGGGTATCGAATCTAAAGAACGTGTGTGCTAATCTTGCGAACTAATTCACCCAAGGACACAAAGTTGTTTGGTAGGCAAGTAAGAGAGAGGAACTCAAAGTATTGATTCTAATTCAAAGGAATTTGCGGTAGCCACTTGCTTCGGGCAAGGGTTTCCCCCTAGCAACACTAGGATGACTCCCGCCAAGAGCCTATGGCATAGCCGAACGTGGAGGCTTACCAAGGACAGATAGGGCTGTCACCACCTATTGCTTACCTCTTCAATTCATGGGTCTACGAGATATTCACTGGTGATTTCTAACCTAAGCACCACATTGATGTTCTAAATCACTACTCTAGTTGTTTCGAACACAAAGCTACAACTAGAGCCTCTGATAAATTAAAGCAATGAACCCACAAGTAACTACTTGTGCAAACTACCTTGAATTGAAAATCAATCTTGAAATGAATTCACAAAGTCTTACTTAAATTGAATAACACCTTTGTAGGGTTATGCCCTAGCCTCCTTCTCCTAGACTCTTCACGACACTCTCCTTCTACTTGGCAACCTCTTGGACTACTATATTTATAGGTGGAGGAGGGTCGGTTCCCGCCACCAATTGCGTGCAAATCAGTCGCCACTGACTTCTTCGAGTCGGGAGGAGCCAACACATAAAAATTAACCGGGTATGGGGCCAAGAACAGGTTAGCCGAACCACGAGGTCGGTCGACCTAGTCCTGGCTCCAAACGACCCGTGCTTTCTCCGGGTGGCTTCTAGGTGGGTCCCATTGACTGCGTACACCATTGGATGGCCTCGGATACTTCTGCTTGTTGGCCATTTGGTCCATGTGGTGCCACGTGGCGTCGCTTGATTCGTCGAAATCCAATTTTTATGGATTACTCCCTGAATGTTTTGGTATTTTGGGTCTATATTCACCTGCATACACATATACACCAACTATTGTGGAATTGGTTAGTTTTAACTGTACCGCTATGTTGTGTTTCTCTTTTGTGCACATTATGAGGTGAATTGACGGTCTAAATATGGCACTTAAGGACCATAAACACTCACCAGGTGTCAAAGGACACTTACTCTTGCTTTGAGTAATGATATATGACATCGGTAAGGAACCTTTCATAGAATCGTGCATATTGAATCGATTCAATATCTTTTCAATATATGTATATTGCCTCAGTAATTAGCATCTTTGATCTAGCTCTATAGATCCCATGCCCAAAATTTATGGCATCTCTCTTAAATCTTTCATCTAGAAACTATTTTTAATGAAGATTTAATGACAATAAGCATTGGAATATCAATCCTGATCAATAATAAGCCATCTACATAAAGTAACGGAAATACAATTGCGCTCCCGCTGAACTTCTTGTAAATTAGAGGAACTTCTATGTTTTTTATGGAACCAAACACTTTGACCACTTTATCAAAACGTAGATTCTAACTCCAAGATCTTTGCTTCAATTCATAGATAGACTTTTGAAGTTTGCATATTTTCCCAACATTTTTAGGATCAACAAAACCATCATGTTGTGTCATGTACACATTTCTATCTATGTCTATCACTTTCTTGGAAACCCATTTGCCGATAGGTGCCACACCATCAATTGGATCAACCGGGATCAAAACTTGAGTGTCATGCATGGATTATATTTTATATTCCTTGGTTCCAATCTATTTATCATATCCAGGTCCCATCATTACTTCCGTGTAGGTCATGGGCTCATTATTGCCGAACAATAACATGTTATGATGCTTTGTGGTTCAAAACGTTAACTTTATAGTCGCACGACGTGCCCGAGTGAACCTTCATGAGGTTGGCGCTTCAATAACAGGTTGTACAACATCTTGTACATAAGGTATAGGTTCAGGGGGCGTTCAAACATTTTTATGAATTTCTTCAAGTTGGACCTTGATCCCACTAACTCTTTTTGGATGAAACTTTTTCTCCAAGAAGACACCATTGTCAGAGGTAAGAACTTTGCCCTCCGCTTTATTATAAACATAATATCCTTTGGTTTCTCTTGGGTACCCCATGAAGAAACATTTGTCTGATTTTGAAGTGAGTGTGTCTGACATCAAATGTTTGACACAAGCCTAACATCTCCAAACTTTAAGGAAAGACAATCCAGGATGTTTCCCGGTCCACAACTCATATGATGTCCTCCAAACAGACTAAGTTGGAACCCTGTTCAGTATAAATGCTGCAATTTCAAGAGCATAACCCTAAAAGGATAGTGGAAGATCAGTCTGGCTCATCGTTGACCTAACCATATCTAACAAGGTTCGGTTCATTCACTAGAACACCCCATTGCATTGAGGCATTGCAGGTGATGTCAACTATGAAATAATTTCAATTGTTTTAAATGATCATATAATTCATGGCTCAAATATTGCACCTCCACAGTAAGACCATATAAGTTTAATTATCTTACCCAGTTGATTTTCTAGTTCATTCTAAAATTCTTTGAACTTTTCAAACAATTTGTACTTTTGCCTCATTAGATAGATATATCCATATCTACTTAAGTTGAGTAAAAATTATGAATTACTGAAAATCACCTTTGGCTATAGAGCTCATTGATCCACAAACATCAGTATGTACAAGTTCGAACAAGTTACTTGCCCTTTCTCATTGTGCAATAAATGTTTCTTTAGTCATCTTTATAAACAAAAAGACTCACATGTGTCAAATGATTCAAAATCAGAAGAGTAATAAACAATCTTTGTGAAGTTTTTAACGTGTTTCTCATTTATGTGACCTAAGCGACATAATGTTACTGAAAGTGCATCTAGGCATCCCTTGTGGGTTTTGGTTGATTTATAACAAACAAATGAGATTCTAACCACATTATTGAGATGAGTGCAGGTTTTAATGAAAGAATGAAGAAAGCACCAAAAAGAAAGGAGAATGAGGATCAATTTGGAAAAGAGCTCAAGAGCTGAATAGAATATATCATTGTGTATCGAGTGTGTTGGTGTAACACATCAAGAGCTCAAGCACAAGAAATCCTCACACACTTCACATTTCACAGGAAAAATGGACTAGTTTGATGTACACCGAACTAGTATGATATCCTCTTTGTATAGGTTTGGACAAGTCCTGCCAGTCTGGACTTGTCCGCACCGGACTAGTTCGGTAATGTCCGGACTAGTCCGATAATGCCTCTGACTAAAAGCGGACTAGTCCTCTCTTGTGCGGACTAATCCTCAATTATTCATATTTGCACGAAAATGGACAAGTCCGATCCCTCCAAGGAATAGTCTAAGAAACCCTCTGACTAAAGTCGGAAAAGTCCTCCAAGTGCGGACTTGTCCTCAATTAACTAAGGGCATCACCACACCGGACTAGTCCGATATCACCACAGACAAGTCCGAAAACCTTTCTGACCAAAATCGGACAAGTCCAATCCTAGCCAGACAAGTCCGATATTCCTGGACACTTAGGGTTTCCTACACGCCGCACACCGGACTAGTCCGGACTCCACCATGGACTAGTCCGGACTCTCGAAACCCTAACGGTCATTTTTGGAAACACCATATAAATAGATGTGCACGACCCAACTATCAACTCTCTCGACCCCCTGCGCCGTCACAACCTCCAAGAGCTTAGAAAAGATATCTCTCCACGCAATCCAATGCAAGAAAAATCAAATCCTTGAGGATTCATCTTGGATCAAAGGAGAGACAAAATTCACACGTTTCAGCTCTTGGGTTTGATCTCTAACACACTCTTGTTGTTTCATTGTTGATCTTAAGAGTGTGTTCTTGGTGGTGTTTACTTTGTAATCTTGGGGAGCCCTCAACTTGTGAGAATACCCCTTGAACTTGGTGATTTACCCTTTGTGATAGTGGAAGAGAATTGGCCTTCGTGGCGGTTTGACGAGGTTAGGGTCAGTGAAGACCGGGTCCTTTCGTGGGCTCCTCAATGTGGACGTAGGTTGCCTCTGTGGGAACTGAACCACGGAATAAAAATTGTGTGTCTTCACTTTGTGTATTTTGTTCTTACTTTTCATTGATATCTAGAGTTTACTTGATCTTGTCCATCTTACATTAAAACATTGAAGTTTGTGATACACTTAATTTCATTGACTCAATACCTTCAAGTTACAAAGTAAATTCTGCTGCGTACTTTGCTTGTATTGAAATCATTAATCTAACTTGATCAATCTAGTCCGCACGCACCAGACTAGTACGCACTCTACCGGACTAGTTCGATATCTCGGGATTTGATCAGTTTGTTAAGTGTTGCAGGTTCCGACTAAATTTCAAACAAAGGCCTATTCACCCCCCCCCCCCTCTAGGCCACATTCAATTGTTATCAGAGCAGGACTCTTCGCAAGAGACTAATCGCTCAAAGAGAACATGTCAGACATGAAGGATGTGCACAAGAGTCTCAACCAGGAGAAGGTTGAAGATGAAAAAGCTCAAAAATTGGATAAGCTCCTCGACGCTGTCCAAGACATCAAGGATGCCGATGAGGAGACACTTGAACTCAAGGCGCTCCTAAGGAAGAAAGCCCTCTCGAAAGGGAATGTGATGGTCGAAGACGAGAAGAAGAAGAAGGGGAGTAGTCACACCGACTACTCCTGATATCCTTTCAACTACGATCATCTTAATTCTAACAATAACCATTACTTATCTATTCCTCTAGGAAAAGCCCCACACCTCGACGGCAATGACTACTCAATGTTGAGGCAGAACATGAAAATACACTTAATCTCACTCAATCCCAGCTTGTGGCATATTGTGTGTATAGGAATAGATACCCCAGACGATGATGAAGAGCTTACACGAAGTCAAGAGCAAGCAATTCATCAGAATGCTCAAGCTGCAGTAGTCATTACATCCTCTCTAAGTCGGGACGAGTTCATCAAGGTGGATGGGCTCGAGATTTCAAAAGAAATCTGAGATACATTGCAAACTGCACATGAAGGCGATCATCATGTGCGAGAAGCGAAAATCGAAATGATCGGAGGAGAATTGGGAAAATTTGTCATAGAAGAAGATAAGTTGCCACAAGACATGTACAATCGGTTAAAGACGCTCATCAACAAGGTTCGAGCATATGGAAGCAAGAAGTGGAACGATCACGAGGTGGTGAAGCTGATCCTTAGAGCTTTCATGCCTTGCAACATCACCTTGTGCTCGATGATTAGAGAAAGCCCCGGGTACAAGAAAATGACCCCGGATGAGCTGTTTGGGAAAATCATTAATTTTAAGATGATGGAAAAGCAGGCAAAGCATGTCAAGGAGATTGCCGACCTCACCTCGGCAAAGAAGAAAGGGGTCGCTTTGAAGTCCACTTGCAAACCCTTGTCAAAAGAAGCTCGAGAAGCTCAACAAGAAGAGGGCATCGGTGATGAGAGCAACGACATAGATGAGGAAGACATGATCTATTCATGAAGAGATTCAAGAAAATGATGAAGAAAAAACAAGGAGGGAAAATCAAGTTAAGGAAAATATAAATAAAAATTAAGACCAAAGTTGAGGCGGGCATGCTATAACTGTGGTGAATATGACCACTTTATAGTTGACTACGCGTATGAAGAAAACTAGAAGAAGACCAAGTAAATGAAGCTTCAATCCAAGAAATTCTTCAAGAAGAAGAAGCCAGCTGGACAAGCGCACCTGGGAAAGGAGTGAGACTCAAATGATGAGTCCTCATCCGAAGAGGAAGAGGAGATGGCTAGCATAGCCATCGAGAAGACAACTAAGAAGTCAACCCTCTTCCCAAATCTCAGGGCATGGAAGAGCAACGACACTTGCCTCATGGCAAAGGAATGTAAATGCAAGGTAACAACCAAATCCTCTTCCTTGCATTCCTATTCTAGTGATAGTGAAGTCGCTAGTGATAATAAAGACATGCTCGTTGGCTTAGATAATAAAACAGTTGCGAAAATGAAATTTCTACTTGATCAGCTTGTTGAGAAGGAGAAGTTGATCAACTGTCAAGAAGATATGATTATCTCCCAAAAGGAGGAATATCCTGAACTTGACAAGCTTCTCGAGCTTGAAAAGGAGCGAGGCAAGTCACTAGAGCTTGAGTTAGCCTCAAGTGAGGAAGTTTGCTTGAAGTTAAGCGACACAAATACCACCATCAAGGACGAACTTGCTAACCTATCCAAGGTTAACAAGATCCTTGAGGTACAAGTTGAGTCACTCATACAAAGTGACCCCTCATCCTCTTCAAGCTCACCTTCTCAACCCCTTAAAACTGAAGCTATTATCACTTGTTCATATGCTAAAATTGACACTAGCTTGAAAGACAAGTCAACTTCTATCAAGGACAAGCATCCTTCTTAAATTGGGATATTTGACAAGGAGAAGATCGAATATGCATGTAGTGCATACTTGGACACAATACCTCCTAATGTCAAATATGGCATTGGGTATTCTTATGGTGAAAGGCAATATGCTAGAAGCCATAAAAATAACAAGGAGAGCATTGCCTTGAAACTGCTCTCAAGATAGAAAGACCAATGATCCTAATAAGCCCAACATAGCTAACGCATATAGTAACCGGACTAGTCCGGTCCCTACACGGACAAGTTCGGTTCCCCGGACAAGTTCTGCTCATATACAACAACAACTATTATTCAGGACTTTCGATGCATCCTATGTTCTAGTGAGAAGTAATTTTGGTAATTTTTATGCTCATTATGTTGGGCAACGCCATGGGAACACCAAGTCTCATGTGTGGGTGCCCAAATCTCTTGTAACTAATCTCAAAGGACCCAAGCAAGCTTGGGTACCTAAGACCAAGGCATGATTTGTTTTGCAGGCCTATTCCTCTAGTGGATCGAAATGGGTGCTAGATAGTGGTTGCACCAACCATATGACTGGAAAAAGAAGGATGTTCGTTGAGTATGAAGAAAATGAGGATCTAAGCGAACGCATCTATTTTGGAGACAATAGTCAAGGAAAGGTGCTCGGTACCGGTAAAATTGCTATATCATATCAACATACTCTTTATCATGTGTTACATGTCGATTCCTTAGATTATAGCCTGCTGTCCATATCTCAATTATGTGACAAAGGTTATAATTGCTTGTTAACTAATGAGGGTGTGACCGTCTCTAGAAACGGTGATGGTTCCATTGCATTCAAGGGTGTGTTAAAGGGAAATATTTACCTTGTTGACTTCAACAAAGATAAAGCCGAACTTGACACATGCTTGATTGAAAAGACCAACATGGGTTGGCTGTGGCATAGACGGCTAGCGCATGTTGGTATGAGGAATCTTCAAAAACTCCTCAAGGGCGATCACATCCGAGGTTTGAAGGATCTTGTTTTTGAGAAAGACAAATCTTGTACCAAGTCAGGAAGCAAGTTGGAGCACCTCATCTCGCGAAGAACATCATGACTACAACAAGACCGCTCGAGCTACTTCACATGGACCTTTTCGGTCCAATTGCTTACATAAGCATCAGCGGTAACAAATATGGTGTAGTAATTGTTGATGATTTTTCGCGCTTCACTTGGGTTTTCTTTTTGCATGATAAGACAGAAACTCAAGGAACTCTCAAGAAGTTTCTCAAGCGTACCCAAAATGAGTTCTCATTGTAGGTCAAGAACATACGAAGTGACAACGGCACAAAGTTCAAGAACACTCAAGTTGAGGAGTACCTAGACGAAGAAGGGATAAAGCATGAGTTTTCAGCACCTTATTCCCCTCAACAAAATGGAGTTGCCGAAAGGAAGAACCAAACCCTCATAGAGATGGCGAGAACAATGCTCAATGAATACAAGTCCTCAGATCAGTCTTGGGCGGAAGCGGTTAACACCGCTTGCCACGCCATAAACGGACTCTACCTTCATTGACTACTCAAGAATACATCATATGAGCTACTCACAGAGAAGAAGCTCATTGTCAAGCATTGAGAAGAATTGCGTTGGGCGATGTTCAACCATAAGAGCCACCTCTACATGTGCATGAGGAAGATGAACCACGAGTGGAGGCCAATGATCAAGGGGGAGCTTCTACACAAGATCAACCTCAAGAAGACAAAGATGATCAACAAGTCAATGAGGGAAACCATCTAGGGGAGAAGAAGAAGATCATGAAGATACAAGACCGCAAGTGCCACACTCGAGAGTACACCAATGCGTCCAAAGGGATCACCTAATCGACAACATCATTGGTGACATCCAAAAGGGAGTAACAACTAGATCCCGCATAGCTAACTTTTGTGAGCATTACTCTTTTGTATCCTTTTTGGAACAACGCAGGATTGAGGATTCATTGAAAGATTTTGACTGGGTGGTGGCAATGCAAGAAGAACTGAACAACTTCAAACGGAACGAGGTGTGGGAACTCGTCGAAAGACCCAATGCGAACGTCGTTGGCACCAAATGGGTCTTCCACAACAAACAAGACGGTCACAGGGTGGTGACAAGGAACAAGGCACGACTTGTGGCCAAAGGGTATTCACAAGTCGAAGGTTTGGATTTCGATGAAACCTGACTCGAATCTATTAGAATATTACTTGCATATGCTACTCACCATGATTTCAAGCTCTATCAAATGGATGTGAAAAGCGCCTTCCTCAACGGACCATTCAAGGAGGAGGTGTACGTGGAGCAACCCCCGGATTTGAAGATGAAGAGTTCCCCAACCACGTTTTTAAATTGCGTAAGGCTCTCTACGGCCTCAAACAAGCTCCTAGAGCTTGGTATGAGTGTCTTAGAGAGTTCTTAAGTGAAAATGGTTTTAAGATTGGTAAAGAAGATTATACATTATTTAAAAACACTTCAACAATGATCTTTTTATCTGTCAAATCTATGTTGATGACATTATCTTTGGTTCAACTAACACATCATTTTGTGAAGAATTTAGTAAGATTACGACAGATAGGTTTGAGATGTCTATGATGGGAGAGCTGAAGTACTTCTTAGGATTCCAAGTGAGACAATAAAAGGAAGGGACATTCATAAGCCAAACTAAGTACACTCAAGACATACTCAAGAAGTTTGGGATGGACAAGGCAAAGCCTATCAAGACTCTCATGGAAACTAATGGACACTTGGATCTCAATGAAGATGGACCAAGCGTGGATCAAAAGGTATATCACTCCATGATTGGATTCTTACTTTACTTATGTGCATCTAGGCCTGATATTATATTGAGTGTATATTTATGTGCGAGATTTCAAGCCAATCCTAAGGAGTGTCACTTGACAGCCGTTAAAAGGATCTTGAGATATCTGGTTCATACACCCAACCTAGGCCTTTGGTATCCCAGAGGTTCCAAGTTCAATCTCATTGGATACTCCGATGCAGATTATGTCGGGTGCAAAGCTAATAGAAAAAGTACCTTCGGCACCTGCCAGTTCCTAGGTAGATCCCCAGTCTCTTGGTCCTCTAGAAAACAAAATTCCATTGCCTTATCCATGGCCGAAGCGGAGTATGTTGTAGTCGGGAGTTGTTGTGCACAAATCCTTTGGATGCGACAAACTCTAAGGGATTACAGTTATAATATGAGCCGTATTCCACTCCTTTGTGATAATGAGAGTGCCATTAAAATTGCTCATAATCCAGTTGAACACTCTAGAACCAAACACATAGATATTTGGCATCACTTTTTGAGAGACCACTTAATGAAAGGAGACATAGCCATTTCCCATGTCAACACCGAAAAATAACTAGCCGACATATTCACCAAGCCACTTGATGAAAAATGCTTTTGCGAGCTCCAAAATGAACTCAATATCATTGATGCTCGGAATATGGCTTGAAAACTTGCATACCTGTATGGACTCTTCAAAATATATTGTTTGAGTTGCGAAAATCATCTTTCTCAATTTTCTCCAAAAACTATTCCAACTACTTGATCTTGATGAATTATGGTCATTGCTTGATTGTTGTATGCTTACTAATCATATTCATCAATATTATTTGATTTGTTTTGCCCCCCTATTTTCTTAATAAGTACCTTCGAATATATACGAATGCGCTAAGCATTCCTTTTCTGGTGACCACGGACTAGTCCGCACCTGCAGACTAGTCCGCGGAGTGTCCGGTCGTCCGGACTAGTCCGGTCGACCACGGACTAGTCCGATTTTTCAACTCCATAACCCTAGCCGCAACCAAACCTAATCTTCTTCAACCTCGCAACTTTTCTCATACTCTCTCTCCTCACTCCAGCTCCCCATGGCGATTTTGTGATTACTCCATCAAAACTCTTTGAGTTTGGTTGGAAATCAATCTCTATTGCATAGGGATTGAAGACCACGGACTTGTGTGCTCCTTCAACCCCTCCATCTCCAAGAATCGAGGAATTTTGGTAAAATTTCCTCCCAAACCATAGAAATCTCGATTTCCTTCATTGTTGATCAGATAGCTTAGTTCCTTTCACCTATTACATGCTTCCTTGATATATTACATTGATGTTGAGCTATTTTTGCATTGAGCAACACCATTGAGTGTCTAGTTAGGGTTTGAGGCGATGAACACTGGACGAGTACGGTCCATGTACGGACAAGTCCGGTCACCTGGACTAGTCCGTACCTGTACACCGGACAAGTCCGATTTTTGACTGAACTCAGCCCTAATTTCCCGATACTCAATGCAATTCATTGCCACCATTTATCATCCATACCTTGTGTAATCCATTCCTAGGACAATGTCGAGCTCCAACAACGAGATCTCTAATTTGGAGGCCAAGATGGACCAAGAAGCCTTGCTTCGGCCCTCGTCGGGCCAAGGCAAGAAGCGCCAAGAGCACCCATCCGAGCCGACACCTTCTCCACCTCAGGCTCGACGCAAGGTTCTTGCCAAGAAGCCTGTCTCCAAGGCTTCAGCAGATGCTGGCCCTAGCTCGGCGGTTATTCGCCAAGCTAAGGGCAAGGGCAAAGGGATTGCCATGGGCCAAATCGGCCCCCTCAAGATGACATCTCCAAAGCAAGGGACCTGGGATCCCTGAGAGGAGAGGTTAAATGGCAGAGGAAGCGACACTGCTTCCAAATTCAGAAATGTGGACTGCTACAGCCGGTCCAAGAAAGCAGCCGATGGAAGATTCTGGAGCAACTTCCATGCAGACTTCTATAAGTCCGTGTACCTTACAATGAAAACTCAAGAGGTGCGCAACCAAAGGATTGATTGGGTGCACTTGAAAAGGAAGAGCTGCTCAGCATTTGATGAGGTAGTTTAGGCAGTGGAGAAGCATGGATTGAAGGATCTGTTTGCCTTCAGGAACAATTGGAACGACAAAGTCATTGCTCAGTTCTATGCTACATGCTTCTTTGAAGGTGGTGAGGAAGAGCGGGTGACTTGGATGACTCATGGATCCAAGTACACCATTACCTATGATGAGTTTGCAAGGCTGCTACATCTTGAGAGCTCCAACAACGACAACTTGATCATTCACAACATAGGTGTCCTTGAGAAGGACAAAATAAAGTTCCTTTATGACACCCAATCAACTTTTAATCGTCCTTCCACCAAGAATATGAAGCCATTTTTTGTGGTCCTCAATACGGTCCTGAGGAAGACTATTGCCCCGAAGCATGGGGATGCATGGAGTGTCCAAGGCTATCTCAGGATACTGATGAAGGTGATAAGCAAAGACAAGAAGTTTGATGTCTTTGACTACATGTGGAATGACATGGTCAACATCTCCTGCACTCCAAACAGATCCTGTGGTTACGCACCTTACTTGATGTTCATGATTGAGAAGTCACAGGGATCAAGTTTGTAAAGGATGTGGAGCACACTCCATTGAGGCCCAAAAGCCTCCCCAAGTCTCTATCCAAGCTGCCCCTTCTCCTGCATCCAGTGAAAAAGCTCCGAGGATAGCTAGAGGAGATGCAAGGGCTGCCCCCTCCACTAGGGCCCCTCCCCAAAAGGGTCTCCCAATGGAATCCTGAAGTACTTGGCAGCAATCTTTGCAGCTAGAGATCGAGCCTATTGGATCCCCAGTCATCTCTGACAATTCAGCCTCTGATTTCACTGAGCTCGGGCCTTTGACTCCCTCCAAGCTGGCCTACTTTGGCGTTGGGGGCACCTCGAGTGGATCCATTCCTCCTGCTCCTCCTCAACCCAGGAATGAAGATGAAGATGATGAGAGGACCGACAGCGAGGATTGAAGATCTTAGATCCCTCCTCTCCTTCTTTTTGGTGTCTTGATGCCAAAGGGGTAGAGATTGAGGGGGAGTCACTAGGTCTTAGCTGTAGGTTGAGAGACGAGAGCTTCAATTATACATCTTTTTGTCTCTTTTGGGTTGTAAGACTTCATATTATGCTCTTTTGATACTTTTGGTCTTGTGATGCAATGTTATGAACTATTTATGTTCATATTTATGAAATCTGTGATTTTGCTCTAAAATTGACATATATGCTTGTTGTTGATATATTGATGTCAATTATTTCACTCTCATCATGATTACTGCTTACACTCACTTAGTTTTGCATCCACCATAGAGAGTGCACATATGTCTTTTGTTGTCATCGCTAAATGAGTTTCAAGCTCATATGTGCACACTTTATGAAAATCTCAATTTTTCTCATACTTTGTGAAATCTCAATTGGTTGTCATCAATCACCAAAAAGTGGGAGATTGAAAGTGCATCTAGGCATCCATTGTGGGTTTTGGTTGATTTATGACAAACAAATAAAATCCTAACCACATTATTGAGATGAGCGCAGGTTTTAATGAAAAAGTGAAGAAGGCGCCAAAAGGAAAGGAGAATGAGGATCAATTCAGAAAAGAGATCAAGAGCTGAATAGAATATCATTGTGTATGGAGTGTGTTGGTGTAACACATCCCAAGAGCTCAAGCACAAGAAATCCTCACACACTTCACATTTCATAGAAAAAACAGACTAGTCCAATGTACACCGGACAAGTCCGATATCCTCTCTGTATAGGTTTCGACAAATCCTGCCAGTCCGGACTAGTCCGATAATGTCCGGACTAGTCCAATAATGCATCTGACTAAAAACGAACTAGTCCCCTCTTGTGCGGACTAATCCTCAATTATTCACATTTGCACGAAAACGGACAAGTCTGATCCCTCCACGGACTTGTCCGAAAAACCTTTCGACTAAAATCGGACAAGTCCTCCAAGTGCGGACTTGTCCTCTATTCACTAAGGGCATCACCACACCGGACTAGTCCGATATCACTACGGACAAGTCTGAAAACCTTTTTGACTAAAATAGGACAAGTCCACTCCTAGCCGGACAAGTCCGATATTCCTGGATACTTAGGGTTTCCTACACGCCGCACACCGGATTAATCCGGACTCCACCACGGACTATTTCGGACCCTCGAAACCCTAACGGTGATTTTTGGAAACACCATATAAATAGATGTGCACAGCTCAACTATCAATTTACTCGACCCTCTGCACCGTCACACCCTCCAAGAGCTTAGAAAATACATCTCTCCATGCAATCCAACACAAGAAAGATCAATCCTTGAGGATTCATCTTGGATCAAAGGAGAGACACGATTCACACGTTTGAGCTATTGGGTTTGATCTTTACCACACTCCTGTTGTTTCATTATTGATCTTAAGAGTGTGTTCTTGGTGGTGTTTACTTTGTAATCTTGGGGAGCCCTCAACTTTTGAGAACGCCCCTTGAACTTGGTGATTTACCCTTTGTGATAGTGGAAGAGAATTGGCCTTCATGGCGATTTGATGAGGTTAGAGTCAGTGAAGACCCGATCCTTTCGTGGGCTCCTCAACGTGGACGTAGGTTGCCACTGTGGGAACCGAACCACGGGATAAAAATCATGTGTCTTCACTTTGTGTATTTTGTTCTTACTTTTCATTGATATCTAGGGTTTACTTGATCTTGTCCATCTCACGTTAAAACATTAAAGTTTGTGATACACTTAATTTCATTGACTCGATACTTTCAAGTTACAAACTAAATTCTGCTGCGTACTTTGCTTGTATTGAAATCATTAATCTAACTTGATCAATCTAGTCCACACGCACTGGACTAGTCCGCACTCTACCGGACTAGTCCGATATCTTGGGATTTGATCAGTTTGTTAAGTGTTGCAATTTTCGACTAAATTTCAAAAAAGGCCTATTTGCCCCCCTCTAGGTCACTTTCAGTTACAAACAAATTTTATCCTAAAGATAAAAAACATATAGATGTGGAGTTTTTCAATGCATTTCTCATTTATGTAACCAAATAAAATTGAAATCATTATGTCGAACTCTTTTTGCAGTAATGTTATAGACATATTTATCCTCAAGATTAAGAACATATATTCCATTCACCAAGGGACAATGAGTATAGCAAAAATTATTCACATAAATTGAACAACATTTGTTCTCTATTACAATCTCGTAACCATCAAGATCTTCAAAAAATTAAGAAGTCATAATATTCTTACTCAAAGAACGAACGCATGTGAGACCTATGTGCTAAGTACATTGGCAATTATGTTAAACGTGAAGGTTTACATGCAAAGTTTTGAAATTATTTGAGAAACCCACTTTGGATTGTCTGAACTTTTCCTTTTACGAATAGTTGTTGTTTAGGCTTGTCTGAACTTTCTACGTGCTGAAATAGTTTATAACTGCTATGTTTTTCACTGGCAATGTTTTAAACTTGCTTTACACTAATAGGAAAGGTTTGCTTAGTACTCTTGCACTAAGTTTTTTTATGCATTTTGGCTGATCATGGTAGATATTTTTTGCTATGTTCGCAACATGCTTATGTGAGGTGCTCACATAAGGTGTTGTGGTTATCGGACTAATGTGAGTAAAGCCAAGGACTTGTGCTCAGAAGAATTGGTCGTTTGTTCATGTGCAGGTGTTGCTCGAGGTCAAGACATGGCTGGTGACAGGATCCATTGAATTAGTCTTAGGGAGAATATGAGGTTCAATAACCAAGTTCGAGAGGAATTGTGGTTGAGTTGATCGGGAGGTCACGCAACATGTTTGGGTCAAAACAATGCATATGAAGGTATGTTGGACGGCGTTGGAAAGTGTTTACACATGTGCAAGGGGTGCATGGACGTGGATACATTGTTCCAAGATGTGGTGAAGAGATATGGATGTAAAGATATGGTCGGAGAGGTCCAACCGTCTTGATTATGCCTCAGGCTGCGGCTGAGGTGGTTATGGTTCGTTTATGGAATGTTTCTAGTTTGTTTTGGTTAGATTTCGTATGGATCACGAAGTTGAGTTGTTTTAGGAATGTTTAGGACGTTCCTAAGGAGTTCGTAAGTCTTAAGATTGCTTATATCTGCGTATGAAAGAGTCTTGAGCAGTTATGAAAAGTTTCAATTGAAACTGAGTTGGAGTAGGAGTCCTAGATAGGATTGGGATGGCCTTAGGGCTGGTTATATAAGCAAGAGAGGCAATAGATCATGGGGAATGACTTTGGGCTGTTTCTCTCGTATTCTGATAAATAAATTTTGTAGTTTCGAGGAGCTTTTGTGCCTTGTTCATCCGGCTTGTTTTCGTTAAGTCTTTCTCGTCGAGTTTCTGCGCTGCCCGATCTTTCTTTGGTGTTTTGATCGTAATTCACGCCTTACAGATCTAATTGATGTGACTTCTTTTTGTTGTCTTCACAACTCATTAGACTATAATCTGTGAAAATTTCATAGTCATTGGATTTACGGATTTTGCATTACACAAGTTTCTTTGCAGCGTAGAAGATGTTTTTGCTCTTTGTTAGAACAGATTTACCTTTGCTCATGGTTTTGGTCATAATTTGAGTTTTACTCAACGTTTTCTCGTGATTCTTGTTGTTGTGTCTTTGTGACTTGGTTATCTATGACCTACACTGATTTGTCACACGTTGGAAACACTCGCACACACGATTTTCTCTATTAGATTGATTTTTTGCCGCGGGTTTTTGTTGCTTTTGCTGAAAATTTTTAATCAACCATTCATCCCCCTTCCGGTAGCTTTTCACGTGCTCTTCAAACCTGCAATTGATATCAGATCCAAGGTTCTCTAGTCTGTGTGATTTTAACCTTTTTGACTAACCATCATGGAGAAATACTCCGCAAAACCTTGTATGTCCAATAGCATTGATTTTCAAGTTTGGGAGGCACGTATGGAGGCTTGCATAGTAGCGCAAGGCTTGACCATATGTGAAGAGGTGTTCAAGAACTTCATCATGCCATGAAACGATGATGTTACGGCTGCAAACATGAGAGATATCAACAACAACAACAACAACAACAACACCAACAACAACAAGGCGCACAACCTCATTATACAAGGATTGACTCAAAGCAACTTCTATGTGTTGCACACCTCCCACTACAAGGATTCCACCCTGTTGCAATGATTGTACTGCAACGAATACTAAATCATTGCACTAAGCTTGGTCTGTTGCCACGATTCACTAGTTTGTGACATTAGCATCTATCGCCACGGAACACGATTGTTGCATTAGGATCTGTTGCAACGATTCACTAGTTCGTGGCATTAGGATCTATCACCACAAATTTGTTGCCATGATTCACTAGTTCGTGGCATTAGCATCTATCACCACGGAACACGATCGTTGCATTAGGATCTGTTGCAACGATTCACTAGTTCGTGGCATTAGGATCTATCACCACGAATCTATTGCCGCGATTCACTAGTTCGTGGCATTAGCATCTATCGCCACGGAACACGACTATTGCATTAGGATCTGTTACCACGATTCACTAGTTCGTGGCATTAGGATCTATCGCCATGAATCTGTTGCATGGATTCACTAGTTCAAGGCATTAGCATCTATCGCCACGGAACACGACCGTTGCATTAGGATTTGTTGCCATGATTCACTAGTTCAGGGCATTAGCATCAATCGCCACGAATCTATTATCACGATTCACTAGTTTGTGGCGTTAGCATCTATCGCCACGGAACACGACCGTTGCATTAGGATCTGTTGCCACGATTCACTAGTTCGTGGCATTAGCATCTATCGCCACGAATATATTGCCACGATTCACTAGTTCGTGGCATTAGCATCTATCGCCACGGAACACAACCATTGCATTAGGATCTGTTTCCACGATTTACTAGTTCGTGGCATTAGCATCTATCGCCACGGAACACGACCGTTGCATTAGGATCTGTTGCCACGATTCACTAGTTCGTGGCATTAGGATCTATCGCCACAGAAAACGATCATTCCATTAGGATCTGTTGCCACGATTCACTAGTTCGTGGCATTAGGATCTATCGCCACGAATTTGTTGCCACGATTCACTAGTCGTGGCATTAGCATCTATCGCCATGGAACCCGATCGTTGCACTAGGATCTATTGCCATGATTCACTAGTTCGTGGTATTAGGATCTATTGCCACAGAACACGATCATTGCACTAGGATCTGTTGCCACGATTCACTAGTTCGTGGCCTTAGCATCTATCGCCACGAATCTGTTGCCACGATTCACTAGTTTGTGGCATTAGGATCTATCGCCACATTACTCGATCGTTGCACCAGGATCTGTTGTCACGTTCATTAGTTCGTGGCCTTAGGATCTATCGCCACGATTCTGTTGCCACGATTCACTAGTTCGCGACATTAGCATCTATCGCCACGGAACCCGATCGTGGCATTAGGATCTGTTGCTATGATTCAATAGTTCGTGGCGTTAGCATCTATCGCCATGGAACCCGATCGTTGCATTAGGATTTGTTGCTATGATTCAATGGTTTGTGGTGTTAGCATCTATCGCAATGGAACTCGATCGTTGCATTAGAATCTGTTGCCACAATTTACTAGTTCGTGGCATTAGCATCTGTCGCCATGGAACGCGATCATTGCATTAGGATCTGTTGCAACAATTCAATAGTTCGTGGCATTAGGATCTATCGCCACGAAACACAAATATTGCATTAGGAACTAATGCCACGATTCACAAGTTTGTGACGATAGTATCTATCGCCACGAAACACAATCGTTGTATTAGGATTTGTTGCCATGAAATACCGGTTGGTGACATTAAGATCTATCGCCACAAAACACAAACTGCATTACATATAGTGTTCACATGCAGCTAGCTCACACAGAACCTATATGGAAAAATCATCATCTTCGCTGTCCTCCCTCGATACTGGAGGTACAATACCATCATTGATATATGTTTCATCATCGTCGTGGTCGTCGTCGTCGTCGTCATCTTCATTTGAAAGAGTGGAAGCATCACCAGTTGCTCCGTCATGTCATTCCTATCCCATGTGGTCATATCCTCATTTATATCAGTAAGTCGTCGATTATCAAATAATTTCTCAGCCTCCATCCTCTCAGTGAAATTATTTTCACTGTCTCGAGGGGGCATGGAAAAAAGATTTCTTGGCATCGTTTTAACAATTGTAGCCCATTTAGGTTGCTTCACACTTCTAACGTCAAGAACTTTTTCTGCTTGGGTGGCTAGAATGTAAGGCTCATAGTTAAATTGAGAAATAGTAGTGTCCACATCTATCATTCCGTATCGATTCATTTTGTAGCCTCTGCTTTGGCTCTAACCGGAACGAGGCCGATCAAACCATTCGCATTCAAATAACATAACCTCTTGATTTTTCTCGAAATCAACAGAAAACATTTTCTTGATTACTCCATACCACTCATGATCACCATACTGAACAACAACACCACTGTTTTGTATCTGTAAATCTTTTTCCACCTCTGTTGTTCGAAAGAAGAAGTCATTTGAATGATCGACTAAAAAAACGTGCCCGACGATCAGGTCCTCTAGATAATGCATACAAATAATCAGTTATTTTGCCTTCTTTGTGTAATGTCGTAATCTGTACACAGTAATTAGTATAAAAGGGTCATCGATAAACCAACTTCAGAAAAGATATTTCTTCAATATTTCATCAAAGTAAAAACTTGCATGTACTTACTCGTTCCTGAAACCAATAAACAAACTCATCTCTATGGCGTCTTTCAACATCACGAGAATGAATCTTTTTCAGCTCTTCAAAATGCTCACTAAAAAGGGTACAAAATTAAATTAGCCGTCTAGAATAAGCATGATCCATTGATATAGTATAGAACATCTGAGTGTTATACGTACTTGATCCATGGAGCGGCCTCTTCAACATTAGAAATAATATAATGCCTGATGTTATGTAGTTCCACCATAGTAAGTTTGCCCCATTTAAACTCTTTCTTAGAATTATCAACTTCTTCTGTAAATATATTAGACTCGAGAGAAGGTTCATTCCTAGCTGCAGCTTCATGACGTTTTGGCCTATTAAGCATGGTGCTGATGTTATCCAAAAACTGGCTACAAAAAGTCATACACTCTTCCATAATATATCCCTCAGCTATAGAATCCTCCGGGTGAGCTCTGTTACGTACATACCTCTTCAATGTACCAAGGTACCTCTCAATTGGATACATCCATCTGTAAGAAACAAGTCCACCCAAGCGAGCTTCTTTGCCAAGATAGATTGGAAGATGTACCATGATATCAAAGAAAGCGGGAGGAAGCAACATCTCAAGCTTACAAATTGTTTCGGGAAATTGTTCAATCATCTTATCCAAATTTGGTTCCGCCAATTCTTTAGAACAAATTCCAGAAAAGAATCTGCTAAACTCAATTAAAGGTTCAACAACCTTTTCAGGCAATATGTCACGTATTGAAATAGGAAGGAGCTTCTGAAATATAATATGACAGTCATGAGTTTTAAGACCTGATACCTTACGTGCTGTTATGTCCACACTTCTCTTGATGTTTGAGGCATAACCATCAGGCATCTTCACATCCACCAAAAACTTGCACAAGGTGGTCTTCTGATCTTTTTGCCAAGTATATGATGCTGATGGACAATCATACTTCCCTTTCATACCCACCAGATGTTGCTTTGGCCATATACCCATTTTCTGCATATCGAAACGAGCTTGTAGACTATCTTTTGTTTTACCAGCCATATTAAGCAATGTACTCAATATGCTATCACAAATGTTTTTCTCAATGTGCATGACATCCTAGTTATGCCTTATTAGCAATGTCTTCAAATATGGGAGCTGAAAAAAATATACTTTTCTTCTTCCAACTATGCCACCTATCTTCCTCAGTGCACTTTCTCTTATTATTCGTCTTTCCAAAACTCACTTGATCAATAGTATTGTATTGTTGGAGTACTTCGTGACTAGAGAGTAATGTTGGAGCCTCTCTATTCTCTATTTTGTTGTCGAAAGAAGCTTTGTCACGATGCCACCGGTGATCCTGAGGTAGGAAACGACGATGACACATGTAGCAATACTTTTGTCCATGTTTCAACCACAAGGCGTCAGTGTTTACATGGCAGTATGGACATGCTAGCCTACCTTTTGTGCTCCATCCACATAGCATTGCATATGCTGGAAAATCATATATTGTCCACAATATAGAAGCTCGCATGAGAAATGTCCCTTTCTTTGAACTGTCGTACGTTTCGACACCATCAGACCATAATTTCAATAGCTCATCAATCAAAGACTGCAGATACACATCAATGTTGTTTCCAGGTGACTTTGGCCCAGGAATTATCATTGACATCAACCAATAAGGCTGCTTCATACACAACCAAGGTGGTAGATTATAAGGGATTAGAATCACGGGCCATGTACTGTAAGAAACATTCATTACTCCAAAAGAATTGAAACCATCAGAAGCTAGCCCAAGTCTTATGTTGCGAGGATCAGATGATAAATTTGGGTGACTGCTATCAAAATGCTTCCATGCTTTCGAATCTGCAGGATGGCATAATATTCTATCATCAATACGTTCTTCTTCGTGCCAGCGCATGTTTGATGTCATTGATTCTGCCATATAAAACCTTTGAAGACGGGGAATAAGAGGGAAGTATCGTAGAATCTTGCGTGCTACAAGCTTCTTGGCTTTTCTAGAAGGTAAAGCCTCTCTTGCATCCCCACCAATACTATTTTTCCATCTTAATTCACCACATTTTGGGCATCGATTCAGCAGAGAATAGTCCTTCCGGAATAACACACAGTCATTGACACATGCATCGATCTTTTCATAGCTCAGCCCAAGGTCACAAACAACCTTCTGAACTTTATCAAGTGTATTCGGAATGCAATGGCCCTCTAGAAGCACATATGAGAATAGTTCAATGATGAACTCACACGCTTTTTTGCTCAAACCAGTTAAACACTTTATCTGGTACAACCTAGCAATGAATGATAATTGGGTCACCTTCTCACAACCTGGATACAACTCCTTTTTGGCATCATTTAATGAGTCATAGAATGCCTTTGCACACCCAGTTGGCTCCTGCTGGTTTATAGCATTTTCTGGATCATCAACACCTGTTGAAGTACCACCATGATCACCAGTGCCTCTAAGAAGGCTGGACAACATATTTTCCATACACTACCAGGATTCCAGTTTATTGCGACAAAAAAAATCGTTGCAATAGGTCAAAATTCGTCGCGATAGGTTGTTGTCGCAACGAAATAGAACGTCGCGATAGTTTTTCTGACTCGTGGCGATAACAGCTGTGGCAATAGGTTATTGCGACGACTTGACATCCGTGGCAAATAGTATGGTATTGCGACAACTCCACGTTGGTGGCAAATAGTATGGTATTGCAACGGTTTAACGTATTGCGACAATTTAACATATTGCGATGAAAATATCGGTGTTGCAACGATGTCACATTCGTGGCAAAAAGTATGGTACTGCAATGACTCCACGTTCATTGCAAATAGTATGGTATTGCAACGGTTTAATGTATTGTGATGATTTAATGTAAATAACGGTGTTGCAACGATGCCACATTCGTGGCGAAAAGTATGGTATTGCAATGACTCCACGTTCATGGCAAATAGTATGGTATTGCAACGGTTTAAAGTATTGCGACGATTTAATGTATTGCAACGAAAATAACGGTGTTGCAATGATGCCACATTCGTGGCAAAAAGTATGGTATTGCGACAACTCCACGTTCGTGGCAAATAGTATGGTATTGCAACGGTCGTATTGCGACGATTTAACGTATTGCAACGAAAATAATGGTGTTGCAACGATGCCACATTCGTGGCAAAAAGTATGGTATTGCAACGACTCCATGTTCGTGGCAAATAGTACGGTATTGCAACAACTTAATGTATTGCGATGATTTAACGTATTGCAACAAAAATAATGGTGTTGCAACGATGCCACATTTGTGGCAAAAAGTATGGTATTGCAATGACTCCACGTTCGTGGAAAATAGTATGGTATTGCAACGGTTTAACGTATTGTGACGATTTAACGTATTGCAACGAATAGTATGTTATTTGCGATGATTTCACATCTGTGGCAGTAAGTACGATATCGTGACGATTTCATACTCGTGGCGAATAGTATGGTATCGTGATGTTTTCACATTCGCGGCGAATAGTACGGTGTTGCAACGATTTCACATCCGTAGCGAATAGTACGGTATGGCAACATTTTTACATTCGTGGCGAATAGTATGGTGTTGCAACGATTTCACATCCTTGGCGAATAGTACGGTATCGCGAGGATTTCACACTCGTGGCGAATAATATGGTATCGTGAAGTTTTCACATCCGTGACGAATAGTACGGTATCACGACGATTTCACACTCGTGGTGAATAATATCGTATCGCGATGTTTTCACATTCGTGGCGAATACTACGGTGTTGCAATGATTTCACTTCCATGGCGAATAGTACGGTATTGTGACGATTTCACACTCGTGGCGAATAATATGGTATCGCGACGATTTCACAGTCGTGGCCAATAATACGGTAATGCAACGATTTCACGTTCATGGCAAATAGTACGGTATTGCAACGATTTCAAAACTGTGACAATAGTATTGTATTGCAACGATTTCTGATGTGTGGCAATAGGTTCGTAATGCAACATATTCAAATCTGTTGCAACATGGTTGTAATGCGACGTTCTCTTGGTGGTGGCAATAGCAGTCTAGTGCAACGCTTTTTTGGTCGTAGCCAAATGTTTGTAGTGCAACGTTTTATAATTTGTGACAATAGCTAGCTTCCTATTGCAACCGTTTATTTTCGTCGCAATAATCTGTTAATGCACGTTTTATAATTAGCGGCACTAGAATCCTAATGCACCAGGTTTGAATATTAGTGGCAACAGAATCAATTTATTCGCACACGATACGTCTGTCGACTTAACAACAAACATCCAACAATTGATGCAACGCTCAAGGACCCTTCCGTCGTTGCGAGACGATGTTATTTACCGTTTTTTCAGGTTGCAACATTGTACCCATTAAAATAGCACCGCGACGAGTTGTAGTATTAGGAATAGTTTCTTGAACATCCAGCTTCGACTTGGTGCGAGCAGAAGCCTTTTGTGGAGTTGCTGCTAGCCGTTGTTGATTTCGGACGCTAAAGGAAACCGCGCTTAATTATGAACCGGTCGGTGGCCCCGGATTCCTCGAAACCGCGGTTTGCATCCTCTCGGTCCCAACGGCTCGACGTGTCCCATTAGGAGTAAATTTACACGTGGGGAAAAACAATTTTTTTTGTTATATAAAAAAAATCCGTCTGTACACGCCTAAGCCAACTACGTGATCGCGCGTCCGTGCCAGGGGATGCCTTGCAGCGAACATGGGCCTAGTCTTGCACGCATTACTTTCATTCGGATTTTTAATTGCAACTGTGCGCCATGCCTTATAACGCCGGTGCACCGACCTCAAGTTTCCGTGGTGGGACTAATCCTTCGCACCTGTTCCATATGTTATTTTCTCCCCTGTCTGTTGTCTAATACTATTTCTGTTCTATGTTCAACATGCATGTGCGACCTCGATCCATGATCATGTTTCATGATGTTATACGTGTGTTTTCTCTTTTTGTTGAAAGATCGTCATGTACTGTTTGAGGTATATATATATGCATGCATGTTAGTGTTGTCAAAACATGACCGAGGCCGAGGTGTTTTAATTCTAGCTATGTCTAACATGCACGGACCGCAAACATGATCAACCAATTACACTACGTGAGAAACCCAAATAGGAGACAACGATGGGCGACAGAACGGATGTCCATCGATCACAAAGCGATGCGAGACGCGCTTAAAGTCATTGTTTGTCTCCTTTAGCTTTGCAATTACAAATCGAGACGAGCTTCAAACCCTAAGATCTTTTGTTTTTGTCCAATTTGCTCGGTTCACTTGTGACAGATTAACACATCACTAAACTTAGAGCACATTCACTTGATTGAATTCCAGAAATTCTAACACAGCAGTATTCATTGACACGAATGAACACATATATATTACAAAACACAAGAAATATGTACAAGAACATAATTGAAGCTAAACATGTACATGAACTCCTAAAACTACAAAAGAAATATGTACAAGAACTCCTAAAAACTACTCTGCCGGCCTCGCCTCCTCCGCCCTCTCCCCCAATTTCTCAAACCACGACAAGCGGTCCTCCTCCTCGTCGTCGTCGTCGTCGTCGTGGTGGTGGTGGTGGTCGCCGTCGTCATCGTCGTCGTCATCATCGTCGTCGTCATCGTCGTCCTCCTCCTCCTCCTCCGGCGACGATGCAGCAGGAGAGTGGGTCGGCTGCTCCGGCTGAGCCGATTGCTTCGGCTGCACCGGTGGCTCCGGCTGCACCGGTGGTGGAACCCCACCGCAACGGAAGTTCCTCTCCATCGCCGCCACCAGGGCACTACGGCCCTCGGCGCCGAGCTCCTGGGCCATCGTCCCGAACAAGATGTCCAGGCGATCGGCCACACCCGTGAGGGCGTAGAGGTAGCGGCCGGTGGTATCCATTCTCGGAAATTCGGGAAGGGTACCAAGATCCAAGGCGTCCAAGGCCCAAAACATACTGGTGTACGCCTCTCGCGCCATAATGAGGCGCTGGTCGTCGTTCACCCTCTCGGGGGATCTGCACCATATCCGCTTGTAGGGTGGCTGCCTCGGCGGGCTAGGAGGCGGAAGGTCGGCCATGGCTGTGGTGGTTCGTCGGCGCCAGGCTAGGAGGTGGAACGACGAAAGAAGAAGAAAGGAGTGCAAAAGTTCTGTGCTTGTACATAACCGACGACGTCGCGCACACGTCCCTGCACCACGGCTTCTTAACTTCTCCGCAGACCTCGTGTGGCGTACACGTGTTAATTTTCTCTTATGCCGATGGGACGCGTCGAGCCGTTGGGACCGTGCAGCATATATATCTGCCTGGGATAATTGTCTTATCAGGGTCGGGTCTTGCAGCATAACTAACCGCCTATGATAATGGTGTTATCACAGACGGATGTTTACCTACATCATGCCGTCTGTGAAGACCTTTTACCGCAGCCGGTTTCTACTATAATAGTAACCGCCTGAGATAATTAGGTTATCACAGATGGTTCTTTACTTGTACCTAGCCGTCTGTGATAATTGTTTTTTACAGACATGCCTAGCCGTTGGTTAATAACTGCCTGTGGTAAGGTATAACCTATGCAATACTACTGCTGTTATTTCTAATTTCCAGGTCAATTCAATATAATCACATAAAAAAATCAATAATATCATCACAGAACAAAAGTCAACAATATTATCATCACAGAAGTCAATTTCACTAAAACAATATACATATGTACAAGTTACAGATACAATTCATCTCAAAGTTTACAAGTTTTCACTAAAAACTGTTTCTATTGGCGTAGTCGCAAAGTTTTGGCACATCAGGTGCTGCACCATCCTCGTCAAAGAACTCCCCTCTTTTGTGCAAAATTTCGTGACGAATGAATTGATAGAGTTCAGCAGCAATCCTGTCAGCTCCTCCACTAGGAATACTTCTAAAAACCGGCCATTCTTTGTTCAGATTCTTCGTGTGCTGCAATGTAACACATAACAAGGTTTAGAATGTATTGGTTTGAACAATCTCAAAGTACAAAGTGAGAGTATACATGAATTTATTTGGTATTTTTGGAGCAGTTGTACTATGAGCAATTGAATTTTGAATTTGGAATCAAAATATGAAAATAATATTTCTGGTAATATTGAACAGCAGAGAATATAAGTATTAAACTATGCTAGTTACAATGAAAATGAAACACAAAAGTAAGAAAATAAGGTATCGACATTAAGGATAACTTACATCCTCACGATTCACTCTATATACGCCGGCAGTCCGAAGATGCTCGCATACATAATACCCGCATAAGACACTCCTAGCAGGCTGCTTCGGACAAGCATAATACGTTTTAATGTCCAATGCATTCGTATTGGAAGGTCTCTCACCGCCACGCCGTTCCGCGTAAAACCGCCAAGCGTTGTAATACAAGAAATGTCATACAAAACTTGTTAACACATTCTAAATGTGCGTAAATTAAAATTATTGAATAAACGTACAGTTTCAAAATGGAAAGGAAATATTTGTAACGATCTGGTGAGAAATCGGCCGAGTCCAAGACTGTTGCCATTCCCTGCGTTGGCTTGATGAAGATCATTATGTAGTGATTACTGCAAACATACAAACACACGTTTTAACAATTACCAATAATTGCTATTTCAATGTCATGTGTCGAACTTACTCGATGTGGTACGGAGCCTTTACGAGGTCCTTGCCGTCTTTGACAAAGTTAAACATCGCATGTCCTATGTAAGCTGCAACTTCTGTCCTTTTATCCTTCTTAAGTTTTGCGATTGCTTTTTCAAAATCTTTTTTTTTCATGTGTTTGAACTGTGTTGAGTCTCGATCCGCCTAGACGTCGAATAGCATCTTTGCAATCCTAGTAGGGTCAAGTATACTTGTCTTGCGCTCCAACTTTTCATTATCCATGTATTGCATCCTATTGAAGAAGTCCAGAATTGTTATAATCTCATGAAATGCGTATGCGTGTAGTAAGAAAAGCAAATACAAAATATTAGAGCACTTACAAGCACCAGATGAGTAGCAGGTTGATTTTGAGCATGCCCCGATGGAAAAGGGCACGCAACTCTTTACATAAAATGACTTGTCTATCCACTCCAGTGCTCCAGAATGCTTCTTTTGGAATACAAAATGTGATGCAATTAAGACTATATTTTGTGCTGGCAAGGATGTACCACTCATGCATTCTTCTGAGTTGGACGGGTTGTTTGCTAAGTTGTACGGATGTCATGAATGGCTTCCCATCCTTAAATTCGGGAGGAACATCCTCAAGCTTGTATATTGGAACTCCTGGTTTAACTAAAGCCGTCCGCCGATTATACATGACACCGTCTTCTTTCCACTCCTCGATATCTCCTAATGATGGCTCATGAGAAGAACAAGATGCACCCGATTTTATAATATTTTCCTTCATAGTTTCCAAATATTTTGACACTTCTGATGAATGTTTCTTATTTTCGTATGAGGTAACTTTGAACTGATGATCGAGTAGTAGTCGTCGGAAATTGGACATTGACTTGTTATTGAACCTGTTGTTCAACTGATTGCTCTTTACTCCCAGCATTTGGCTCTAATACTACTTCAAGCTGTTGCTCAACTGGTTGCTCTTTACTAGCAACAACTTGCTCTGGTACTGCTTGAAGCTGTTGTCCAACTTGTTGCTCTTGGATATCATCCTTGCTGAGACATAGGTGGAGTGGAAGATGGAAGCATTCTAGGATTTGATAAGGCATTCTAGGGTTTAACGCGACTGACCAAAAGGTTCTTATACATTGCGAGGGTGACAAGCATGTTAAAGTTGCTCACCAGCAATGGCAATTCTTATTCTAAATAGGATAGCTTCATTCAGAGTGGCGACCATGTTCTTGAGGTTTACTAGGCGGCGCCTAGCTCCGGACCTATAACTGATCAAGCAAGGGACAAAAAGCAAATCCTCCAGCCTTTTTCTAGTATCAAGAATCGCAAAGTGTGGCACTTGGATTTGGATGGTGAGGTGAGGCGAGGCGAGGTAGCTGCAGGCGAGAAGAGACACTCTTTTTCAGCGATGAGGGTGTACCTGGAAGTGACGAGGGTGAAGCTTGGCGGCGACGGCGAAGCTCGGCGGCGTACCTGGAAATGACGAGGGCGAACACTTGGCGGCAAACGAAATTTTGGCAGCCTAACGGCGTCTAAGTGTTTCGCCCGGATTAGGTTTTTCCTACGCTGCCGAGGGGTATACATAAACTATAATTTTCTCAGGCGGATTTTAAGCACTGACCGCCTAAGAAGATGGTTACCCTAGACGGGTTTTACTTACCAACCGTCTAAGAAGATATTTACTTCTTCTTAATTAATATTCTTGATTAAATGTGGGTCCTTTAAAAAGGCAAAATTCCACTTTCTTGTAATATTATTGATAAGTAAAGGTTACCATTAAATTTCACTTCATAAATCTTTTGGAATTGGTCAGAACATAAAAAACATACAACAAATGCTATTTTTCATTTTTCTATCTTGATGAATATAATGCCTTTTTCATCTATTTTTTCAGTGGACATTTTTACTCATCATACCAACCTCTATGAATTTTTTCAGATTTTTTTTTTAAATTTTTAAGAATCAATGTGTGTTCATAATTTGATGAATGCCTCATATGTATAGGAGCATTTAGTTAGAATGATGGATAATTTGAAGTTTGACATGTTGGAATGCTTTTAAAAAAATTAACAAAATTTATACATGTATAAATGATATAAATGTGTTCATACAAACAAATTTGAGTGAAGGATCTTTTTCTTATGAGATACAGAAATGTGAATAATATGTGAGTAGAAGTTCATTTGATATTTACCAAAACATTACAATGCCAGCTATACAAGTTTTAAAATATTTTGTTCGGGTGGTAGATGTTAATTTATACAAATGTAGAAGAAAGAATCATCGAATTTGGACACAATTTGCAGAATCTAAACATGTTAGAGTATTTATATTGGAATCTAAATAAAAAATAAGCAAGAGATAAGGAAACTAAAGAACAGTATCGGGCATTATCTCAGCGGTTGGTAAGTAATATCCGCCTAAGATAAACATCTTCTAAGACGGTTATTAAGTACCAACTGCCTGTGAAGATATTTACTTCTTCTTAATTAATATTCTTGATTAAAGTTGGGTCCTTTAAAAAGGCAAAATTCCACTTTCTTGTAATATTATTGATAAGTAAAGGTTACCATTAAATTTCACTTCATAAATCTTTTGAAATTGGTTGGAACATAAAAAACATACAACATATGCTATTTTTCATTTTTCTATCTTGATGAATATAATGCCTTTTTCATTTATTTTTCAGTGGACATTTTTACTCATCATACCAACCTCTATGAATTTTTTCAGATTTTTTTAAATTTTTTTGAATCAATGTGTGTTCATAATTTGATGAATGCCTCATATGTATATGAGCATTTAGTTAGAATGATGGATAATTTGAAGTTTGACATGTTGGTATGCTTTTAAAAAAATTAACAAAATTCATATATGTATAAATGATACAAATATGTTCATACAAATAAATTTGAGTGAAGGATCTTTTTTTATGAGATACACAAATGTGAATAATATGTGAGTAGAAATTCATTTGATATTTACCAAAACATTACAATGTCAGCTATACAAGTTTTAAAATATTTTGTTCAGGTGGTAGATGTTAATTTTATACAAATGTAGAAGAAAGAATCATCAAATTTGGACACAATTTGTAGAATCTAAACATGTTTGAGTATTTATATTGGAACCTAAATAAAAAAGAAGCAAGGGATAAGGAAACTGAAGAACAGTATCGAGCATTATCTCAGCGGTTGGTAAGTAATATCCGTCTGAGATAAACATCTTCTCAGACGGTTATTAAGTACATCTTCCAACCCATCTTGCCGAAGAAGCACGGTTGGGTGGACCTGTTTCTTACAAATGGATGTATCCAATTGAGAGGTACCTTGGTACATTGAAGAGGTATGTACATAACAAAGCTCACCCGGAGGGTTCTATAGCTGAGGGATATATTGCCAAAGAGTGTATGACTTTTTGTAGTCAGTTTTTGGATAACATCAGCACCAAGCGTAATAGGCCATAACATCATGAAGCTGGAGCTACAAATGAACCTTCTGTTGATAATTCTAACATATTTATAGAATTTGATAATTCTAAAAAAGGGTATAAATGGGACCAACTTACTATGGTGGAACTACATGACATCAGGCATTATCTTAATACTAACGTTGAAGAGGCCGCTCCATGGATCAAGTAATAACGTATAATTCAGATGTTGTATACTATATATATGGCTTATTGTAGATGGCTAATTTAATTTTGTACCCTTTTCAGTGAGCATATTGAAGAGCTGAAAAAGATTCATTCTTGTGATGTTGATAAACGCCATAGAGATGAGTTTGTTGATTGGTTTCAGAAACGAGTAAGTACATGCAAGTTTGCACTTTGATGAAATATTGAACAAATATGTGTTCTGAAATTGGTTTGTCGTCGATAACTCCTGTTATACTAATGTGTACAGATTACGACATTACACAAAGAAGGCAAAGCAACCGATTATCTATATGCATTATCTAGAGGACCTGATCGTCGGGCACGTTTTTTTAGTCGGTTATTCATCAATGGCTTCTTCTTTCGAACTGTAGATGTGGAAAAAGATTTACGGACCCAAAACAGTGGTATTGCTGTTCGGGGCACTGATCATGATTGGTTTGGAGTAATCAAGAAAATCATTGTTGTTGATTTAAAAAAAATCAAGAGGTTCTGTTATTTCAGTGCGAATGGTTTGATCGGCCTTTTGGAAGCAGTCAGAACCAAAGCAGAGGCTACAAAAAGGATCAATACGGAATGATAGATGTTGACACTACTCTATTTCGATTCTAGTATGAGCCTTACATTCTAGCCACCCAAGCAGAACAAGTTTTTTATGTTCCAAATGTGAAGCATCCTAAATGGGCTACAGTTGTTAAAATGAAGCCACGAAACCTTTTTGCCATGCCCCCTGGAGACAGTGAAAATAATGTAACTGAGACGATGGAGGCTGACACATTTCATGATGATCTGCTTACTGATCATATCAATAATGAGGATACGACTGCATGGGCTAGGAATGACATTGAGGGAGCCAGCAGCGATGCTTCCACTCTTATAATGACAACGTCAGGTGATCGGTTTGAGGTAGATGGAGTTGCATCAGAAAATGAAGACGACAACAACGACGATACATATACCAATGATGGTCACGTAGCTCCATTGTGGGGGGACGACAGCGAAGATGATGATTTTCAGTATAATTAAGTACGTGACATGTAGCTCCACAATAAATTCATCCGTCCGAACCCGACATTTATTTTCAGTTATTTATATTTGCTACTCGAAAAGCACCCGATACCTGATATTTCGGTCTTTTCAGTTCCGGTCTCGGTTTTATCGGTTTTGGTTTTTCGGTCTCAGTTTGTTTGCCCACCCCTAATTTATGTAGTAGTAGCATATATATGGGATATACATATTTCTCCTACATGTTTTTTTTTTGCAAAACTATTTAGTGATATATCATATGTGCATATTACATATGTAAAACTAATGTAAAGTATAAAACTTTTTCAAAGGGGAAGTCTTAGGTTTCGTCAAATCTGTCTTTCAGATCTACGCAATTTTGATCTGTTTTAACAATACAAGAATTGTACTTTTAGATTCACCATGAAAATATTTCCATAATATACAATCTAGTACTACATGTTATTGAAGTTAATAAATTCCATATAAATCATTTGTCAAAGGTAATTAGTTCGACCAAAACAGAAATAGAGTTGAGTTGGGGCGGAGGAAGTATTATACGTTGCTGTTTGCCGCATAAGGTTTCGTCCTTCATTCGAGCCGTAGCCATTTGTACAAGCGGCTGATGTGACCGGGCGCACCGAGCTTACGTGTGCACCAGTCATCGAGGCGCCTTAGACGCGCGCAGCGCATGCATTGAAATCACCTACGGTACTGCAGGTGCAGTAACAGTCACTGACATGTGGGTCCGGCTGGCTGTGGGGCCCACATGTCAGTGACTTTTATTGCACCTGCAGTACTGCAGAGGTTATGCATCCCGCATGCGCATCTTTGAATTCAATTGGAACTACTCCGCGTCCCATCACCGCTTTACCGTGAACCACTAGGATGGTCTTAAAGGCAGGCCCGGCTCTGGGCCTAGGCGGGCGGAAATAAATTTTCTGCGATCCTCGAGAACGGATCGAGGGGAAGGCTCATCGCCCATAGCGGTCATGTAGCTTCCGTCCCCTCGATCCGTTGGCGATGAGCCTTCTCCTCATCCGTTCTCGAGTTCGCGGCGACCATGGCGCCGCTTCTACCCTGCTTCTGGACTGAGGACGCTGATGATCCGCAAAATACTTTTAAATCTGCGCGTTGGTATTCTCCCCCTCATATTTGTTGATGCGTTAATACCTGATGTTTTACATCGTTGAGTATGTTACGGATCATCAGCGTCGTTAGTCCAGCACTGAGTCGTCAGGAGGCAAAAAGTAATGAACATCATTGATCGGCACTGTGCCGAGGAGAACGCGAAAATTGTTTGCTAATTCGTGGCAACAGATCCTAATGCAACGATTGTGTTCCGTGGCAATAAAGCTGTAACGCCACGAACCAGTAATTCGTGGCAACAGATCCTAATGCAACGATTGTGTTCCGTGGCAATAAAGCTATAACGCCACGAATCAGAGTATTGTGGCAACACATCCTAATGCAACGATTCTGTTTTGTTGCATTACGGTCCAAATGCAACTGTTTGCTGATCCGTGGCAACAGATCCTAATGCAACAACTGTGTTCTGTGGCAATAAAGCTGTAACGCCACGAACCAGTAATTCGTGGCAACAGATCCTAATGGAACATTTGTGTTCTGTGGCAATAAAGCTGTAAAGCCACGAACGAGTAATTTGTGGCAACGGATCCTAATGCAACGATTGTGTTCCGTGGCAATAAAGGTGTAACGCCACGAACCACAGTATCGTGGCAACACATCCTAATGCAACGATTATGTTTCATTGCATTACGGTCCAAATGCAACTGTTTGCTCATTCGTGGCAACAGATCCTAATGCAACGACTGTGTTCTGTGGCAATAAAGCTGTAACGCCACGAACCAGTAATTCGTGGCAACAGATCCTAATGCAACGACTGTGTTCTGTGGCAATACAGCTGTAACGCCACGAACCAGTATTTCGTGGCAACAGATCCTAAAGCAACAACTGTGTTCCGTGGTAATAAAGCTGTAACGCCACGAACCAGTAATTCGTGGCAACAGATCCTAATGCAATGACTGTTTCCGTGGCAATAAAGCAGTAACGCCACGAACCAGTATTTCATGGCAACAGATCCTAATGCATTGATTGTGGTCCGTGGCAATAAAGTTGTAATGCCACGAACCAGTAATTCGTGGCAACAGATCCTAATGCAACGATTGTGTTCCGTGGCAATAAAGTTGTAACGCCACGAACCAGAGTATCGTGGCAAACACATCCTAATGCAACGATTCTTTTTCGTTGCATTACGGTCCAAATGCAACTGTTTGCTGATCCGTGGCAACAGATCCTAATGAAACGACTGTGTTCCATGGCAATAAAGCTGTAACGCCACGAACCAGTAATTCGTGGCAACAGATCCTAATGCAATGACTGTTTTCCGTGGCAATAAAGCTGTAACACCACGAACCAGTATTTCGTGGCAATAGATCCTAATGCAACGATTGTGTTCCGTGTCAATAAAGCTGTAACGCCACGAACCAGTAATTCATGACAACAGATCCTAATGCAACGATTGTGTTATGTGGCAATAAAGGTGTAACGCCACGAACCAGAGTATCGTGGCAACACATCCTAATGCAACGATTTTGTTTTATTGCATTACGGTCTAAATGCAACTGTTTGCTGATTCGTGGCAACAAATCCTAATGCAACGACTGTGTTCCGTGGCAATAAAGCTGTAACGGCACTAACCAATAATTTGTGGCAACAGATCCTAATGCAACGACTGTGTTCTGTGGCAATAAAGCTGTAACGCCACGAACAAGTATTTCGTGGCAACAGTCCCTAATGCAACGACTGTGTTCCGTGGCAATAAAGCTGTAACGCCACGAACCAGTAATTCGTGGCAACAGATCCTAATGCAATGACTGTTTTCCGTGGCAATAAAGCTGTAACGCCACGAAACAGTATTTCATGGCAACAGATCCTAATGCAACGATTGTGGTCCGTTGCATTAGCATCCTGACACGCGAACTAGTGATTCGTGGCAACTGATCCTAATGCAACGATTGTGTTCCGTGGCGATAGATCCTAGTGCCATGAACTAGTGAATCGTGGCAAAAAGCCAAGCATATTGCAACGATTTAGTATTCATTGCAGTACAATCGTTGCAACAGGTCGGAATCCTTGTAGTTATAGCAGCATCATCAGAAATTATCTCCTCATTATTTGCTGATTGCTCAGCAATTTTTTTTTCAACTCATTTTTCTCCATGGTGTACCCAACAAGTATAATCAAATAACATCCCATTACGAAGCAAGTGAAGATGAACTTCCTTGCGTCTCCCGTGGCAAATATTACGACATTTCGTGCAAGTACAAGGCTTAGTTTCTTCTTCACGAGTGCCCTGGAATGCTAAATTTAAAAATGACTTCATTCCATCCTGCCACTCCTTTGTATGCCTGTCTTTTCCCATCCATGTCTTATCTTCTGACATCGCTTCCTACAATTCAATCAGCATATCTGTAAGAGGATTGAACTACAATAACATCGCTTCCTAAAAATTTTCTCCTCCACGTGCGACGGTCGGCGGATGCTCCTCCACGCCGGTGGACGGCGGATGCTGTTATTCGTGGTAGGCCCAACACTGTGTTGGGCCGCTTGTTATTCGTGGGCTGAAACTGCTCTGAGTCACTTTGTATTCCTGGTCCGAAACTGCGCTGGAACGCTTGGTGTTCATCCCCATGTACGCGTGAGCCCATGTACCATTATTTGGCGTCGTTAAAGGAGCTGTTTTTCGATAAAAGGAGAAAATTTTAATTTGAAACGCGATGGACCCGGACACGGCTTGTATACTCCCATTCAGTGCTTCCATGCGTGCTCCTACTTAAGTGTCATGATTTTTGGCCCTTTCATTTACCTAACATAATGCCTGATTTAACTTCAACCAATTAGATGATGACACATAAGCGCGGAGTACGCATGGAAGCACACATGGGAGCACCGAAGTTGCATCCGAACGGGAGGACACAGCTTGTATACTCCCATTCAGTGCTTCCATGCGTGCTCCTACTTAAGTGTCATGATTTTATTGGCCCTTTCATTTAACTAATATAACGCCTGATTTTACTTCAACAAATTAGATGATGACACATAAGCGCGGAGTACGCATGGAAGCACAAACGGGAGCACCGAAGTTGCATCCCCAGATGGTTTCCACGTACGTTCACGCTCCTAATCTTACAGCCAAGGGCGCACTGCACGGTTCCCGCGATTGTACCACCCTGCCCTGATGATTGCCACGTACATGAGTGCACCGAATCTTGCAGGGCGCACGGGCACACACGAACTCCACGTCCGAACTTTGCTCAGCGATCCGAATAACTCGGCGCTCGGCATGCACAATCCATCATCATGCGCACGAATGATATTATGAAATTATCATGTTTGATGATTCAATAATCCCAATCAAGTTTCATCCAACCTACCAAGAAAAAATTGGATCGTCCAGTCCATCCAACCAAACGTTAATTTGGATGATCTAATACATAAAGAAATGAATGATCTATCTCCAATCGAACTTCGACGTCAAACAAAACGCAATTGATGACTGAGCACTTTGTCACATGTCAAGAGAGTGTACGCACAAATGACAAATACACGGCCTCAACACCGGGTTTAGGGTGCATCGTGGACTAACCACATGACCTGACCAAACACTCACATAATTACCATACACCCGCAAGAGCAACCATCTGGCCGCATCCACCAACGCATCCCGACCCAGCAAAAGGATGACGAGCAGCGGCAGGTGAACACATTGCAGCGGCAGCGCAATGGAAAATGGTGGCAGCAGACGGTGACGTACCTGGATGTTGGCGTAGTCGACCTCGCACATCTTCTGCGAGTCGTTCACCTTCCAACGGAAGCCATGCAGGTGCTTCGTCCACAGCCAGAACGCCGCATCTGGCGATGTGACGTTGACAAAGTAGTAGCCCTTGTTGGCCTCGAACCTTGGCGAATGCAACAAACGAGGTTAAGTATCAATCAGTAAAAGACCGGAGCTTGATTAGTATAATCATATATTTCAAAGCATAGGTGTGGTACTTGAAGTCAAATGGAACGTGAATAAAATCGTAAAACCGACTTGACGCGGCCCATTGCAATTTTTGCGTTCTCCTCGGCGCAGTGCTGATCAATGATGTTCGTTACTTTTTGCCTCCTGTGGAAAACGATGTAAAACATCAGGTGTTAACGCGTCAACAAATATGAGGTGGAGAATACCAATGCGCAGATTTAAAAGTATGTGCGGATCATCAGCGTCGTCAATCCAGAAGCAGGGTCGAAGCGGTGCCGTGGCCACCGCGAACTCGAGAACAGATGAGGAGAAGGCTCATCGCCAACGGATCGAGGGGACGGAAGCTACACGACCGCTATGGGTGATGAGCCTTCCCCTAGATCCGTTCTCGAGTCAAGGGCGGGCTGGCGGGCCGGCGGAGGAGCCGGGGGCACGGCGGCGGCGCGGCAGGCGACGTTGTGCGGCAGGGCCGCAGAAAATTTATTTCCATCCGCCTAGGCCCAGAGCCGGGCCTGCCTTTAAGACCATCCGCAGTGGTTCACGGTAAAGCAGTGATGGGACGCGGAGCGGTTCCAATTGAATTCAAAGATGTGCATGCGCTGCGCGCATTTAAGGCGCCTCGATGACTGGCGCGCACGTAAGCTCGGTGCGCCCGGTCGCATCAACCGCCTGTACAAATGGCTACGGCTTGAACGAAGGACGAAACCGTATGCGGAAAACAGCAACGTATAATACTTCCTCCGCCCCAACTCAACACTATTTCTGTTTTGGTCGAACTAATTACCTTTGACAAATGATTTATATGGAATTTATTAACTTCAATAACATGTAGTACTAGATTGTATATTATGGAAATATTTTCATGGTGAATCTAAAAGTACAATTCTTGTATTGTTAAAACAGATCAAAATTGCGTAAATCTCAAAGATAGATTTGACGAAACCTAAGACTTCCCTTTGAAAAAGTTTTATACTTTACATTAGTTTACATATGTAATATGCACATAGGATATATCACTAAATAGTTTTGCAAAAAAAACATGCAGGAGAAATATGTATATCCCATATGCTACTACTACGTAAATTAGGGGTGGGTAAATAAACCGAGACCGAAAAACCGAAATCAATAAAACCAAGACCGGAACTGAAAAGACCAAAATATCGGGTATCGGGTACTTTTCGGGTAGCAAATATAAATAAATGAAAAATAAATGTCAGGTTCGGACGGATGAAGCAGTTCCACATTTGTGAGATGTGTCCACATGAACAGACGGATGAAGCAGTTGCATGACTGTGACATGTGTCCACATGAACGACCGAGGTCGCATGATGGCTGGACATGACAGGGATAACGTCAAGGAATCGTATGCTTCTAAAGCATAATTTTTCAACGCATACGATGGGCCCTTCGGATGCAACTTCGGTGCTCCTGTTTGTGCTTCCATGCGTACTCCGCGCTTATGTGTCATCATCTAATTGGTTGAAGTTAAATCAGGCATTATGTTAGGTAAATGAAAGGGCCAATAAAATCATGACACTTAAGTAGGCACTGAATTATGGGAGTATACAAGCCATGTCCCCTCCTGTTCTGTCCTCCCATGCATCATCTCGCTGATGTGTCAAAATGTTTTTGGTCCCTTTATTAATGCTTAGTTTAACTACCAAACCTTCACAACAAATAATGTTGGCGTAGTCGACCTCGCACATCTTCCGCGAGTCAGTCACCTTCCAACGGAAGCCATGCAGGTGCTTCCACAGACGGAACGTCGTTCATCTTCACTGGCACATTATGTACGGTTCGGGGTGTGCCGGTGTGTACCTTAACCCCCGTCGTGCGTCCCCGGTGGTGGTTGGAAGACCCCTGCATGTATGTTCTAATTCCTGTCCTCTAACTACATCTAAGTTTCCGATGACGCATGCGGTTCACCACGAGACAAACCAGCAAAGCCTCAGTGATGAGAGCGGCATGCAAATTTGTTGATGACAAACTGGCTGCAAGCCCTGTCTCTCCCGTTCTGTCCTCCCATGCATCATCCCGCTGATGTGTCAAAATGTTATTGGTCCCTTTAATAATGATTAGTTTAACTACCATACCTTCACAACAAATAATATGATGACACGTCAGCGAGAGTGTCATCAAAAAACTAGAGATGGAAGCGTCAGCAGGCCGCAGTCAGTTTTTCATCAATAAACTTGCATGCCGCTCAACCTTTTTTGGTTTGCCTGGTGGTGAACCGCCTGCATCATATGAAACCTAGAGATGGAGTAAGAGGTCTGGAATCAGAGCATACCTGTAAGGCTCTTCCCAACAGCCACCGGGGACGCACGATGTACGGGGGGTTAAGGTACACCGGCACACCCGTACTGTATGTGTACCCGACCAGCCGTGTAGTTTCCTTCGAACCTCCGGCAGAAGAAAGCGGCATGCAAGTTTCATTTTGTATGGAGAATGTTTGTTGTGTATTCATCAGGAAACACATATACACTTTATATAGGCTAGCTAGTGTAGTGTGAAACCAAAACAAAATCCTTTCACACTACAAAGATTCAAAAACTAGCGTTAATGACTAAACGTAGGCCTACGCAGTCAAACAATGTCGTTAGACCAACGCAGTCAACAATGACTGTTACATGTGTGCGTGCTTATCCTTTCTACAGTCTGGTGGTGAACCGCCTGCGTCATCTGAAGCCTAGACGGAGTTGGAGGACAGGAATCGGAGCATACCTGCCTAGACCAGGATCGCCTGACGTAGCGACATTTTGCTGCATGCGTGGAGTAAAGGTTGCATCCACCGTTTGTTTTGATCCGACAGTTGTACTTCCCAGCTATCCAACTAAGGAGTCCATTCAAATCGTTTCTTAAACTCTTGTCTGCTTGCTTCAACCTGAGAGATAATTTACATGCATATAATGATGCATACTTCAAACATCTAAATAAAACAAACTTCTATAACTAATTAACAGGATTAAAAACACATTAACTATCGAGGACATTAGGGAGGGTTGCGATTCTTTAATTTTGTAAACTTGACAAGAACTCCTTTTCATTTAAGTAGGAGCACGCATGGAAGCACTGAATGAGAGTATACAAGCCGTGTCCTCCCGTTCGGATGCAACTTCGATGCTCCCGCTTGTGCATCCATGCGTACTCCGCACACTTATGTGTCATCATCTAATTAGTTGAAGTTAAATCAGGCATTATGTTAGGTAAACGAAAGGGCCAATAAATTCATGTTACTTAAGTAGGAGCACGCATGGAAGCACTGAATGGGAGTACACAAGCCGTGTCCCCTCCCGTTCTGTCCTCCCATGCATCATCCCGCTGATGTGTCAAAATGTTATTGGTCCCTTTATTAATGCTTAGTTTAACTACCATACCTTCACAACAAATAATGTTGGCTAGTCGACCTCGCACATCTTCCGCGAGTCGGTCACCTTCCAACGGAAGCCATGCAGGTGCTTCCACAGCCGGAACGCCGTTCATCTTCACCGGCACATTATGTACGGTCCGGGTGTGCTGGTGTGTACCTTAACCCCCGTCGTGGGTCCCTGGTGGTGGTTGGAAGACCCCTGCATGTATGTTCTGATTCTTGTCCTCTAACTACATCTAGGTTTCCGATGACGCATGCGGTTCACCACCAGACAAACCAGCAAAGCCTCGGTGATGAGAGCGGCATGCAAATTTCTTGATGACAAACTCGCTGCAAGCCCTGTCCCTCCTGTTCTGTCCTCCCATGCGCCATCCCGCTGATGTGTCAAAATGTTATTGGTCCCTTTAATAATGCTTAGTTTAACTATCATATCTTCACAACAAATAATATGATGACAAGTCACCGAGAGTGTCATCAAATAACTAGAGATGGATCCGTCAGTAGGCCCCAGTCAGTTTTTCATCAAAAAACTTGCATGTCGCTCAACCTTTTTTGGTTTGCCTGGTGGTGAACCGCCTTCGTCATCAGAAACCTAGAGATGGAGTAAGAGGTCTGGAATCAGAACATACCTGTAAGGGTCTTCCCAACAACCACCGAGGACGGACGACGTATGGGGGGTTAAGGTACAACGGCACACCCATACCGTACGTGTACCCGGCCAGCCGTGTAGTTTCCTTCAAACCTCCGGCAGAAGAAAGCGGCATGCAAGTTTCATTCTGTATGGAGAATGTTTGTTGTGTATTCATCAGGGAACACATATACACTTTATATAGGCTAGCTAGTGTAGTGTGAAACCAAAACAAAACCCTTTCGCACTACACAAATTCAAATGCTAGCGTTAATGACTAAACGTAGGCCTACGCAGTCAAACAATGACGTTAGACCAACGCAGTCAACAATGACTGTTACATGTGTGCGTGCTTATCCTCTCTATGGTCTGGTGGTGAACCGCGTGCGTCATCGGAAGCCTAGATGGAGTTGGAGGACAGGAATCAGAGTATACCTCCTTGGACCAGGATCGCCTGACGTAGCGTCATTTTGCTGCATGCGTGCAGTAAAGGCTGCATCCACTGTTTGTTTTGATCCGACGGTTGTACTTCCCAGCTATCCAACTAAGGGGTCCATTCAAATCATTTCTTAAACTCTTGTCTGCTTGCTTCAACATGAGAAATAATTTACATGCATATAATGATGCATACTTCAAACATCTAAATAAAACAAACTTCTATAAATAATTAACAGGATTAAAAACACATTAACTATCGAGGACATTAGGGAGGGTTGTGATGCTTTCATTTTGTAAACTTGACAAGAACTCCATTTCATTTAAGTAGGAGCACGCATGGAAGCACTGAATGGGAGAATACAAGCTGTGTCCTCCTGTTCGGATGCAACTTCGGTGCTCCTGTTTGTGCTTCCATGCGTACTCCGCGCTTATGTGTCATCATCTAATTGGTTGAAGTTAAATCAGGTATTATGTTTGGTAAATAAAAGGCCAATAAAATCATGACACTTAAGTAGGAGCACGCATGGAAGCACTGAATGGGAGTATACAAGTCGTGTCCCTCTCGTTATGTCCTCCCATTTGTCATCCCGTTGATGTGTCAAAATGTTATTGGTCCCTTTATTAATGCTTAGTTGAACTACCATACCTTCACAACAAATAATATGATGACACGTCGGCGAGAGTGTCATCAAAAAAACGGTGGATGCAGCCTTTACTACACGCATGCAGCCAAATGTCGCTACGTCAGGCGATCTCGGTCCAGGCAGGTATACTCCGATTCCTGTCCTCCATTTTAATTGCCTCTTGTTTGCATCAGCGTGAAGTACAATATTTGTTCTTTTTTGCCTACAGCATGAAGTGTTGTATAGATCGACCGCAATAATTAATGAGAAAATACCATATTTAAAAAGACTCCTAAAAATAGGATGTAGTAAAATTCACTACGTCAGACGATCCAGGTCTGCCTGCAAGGGTCTTCCCAACAACCACCGGGAACGCACGACGGGGGTTAAGGTGCACCGCAACACCGACCCGGACTGTGTGTACACGGCCAGCTGCATAGTTTCGTTTTATATTTTATTCCCTAGGCTTAAAAGTTTGCTCTTCCTCTCTGTTTTTGCTCGGTTTGCTCTTCTCTAGGCTTAAAATTTTTATATTGTACAATATTTTTACATATGTAATATGACATATGATATAGAACTTGATGGTTTTGCAAAAAAAAATGGAGGAGAAATATGTATATCCCGTGCAACTACGTAAATACACCCCAATTAATTAGCTAGTTATTTTTTAAGATGATAAAAAATTATTATCTTTTTCTAAGTGAGGTGGCCGGTGTAGATGATGTACATGGCATAATAGCTTATTTGGCATGCCAATGTGGATGTCCAACCCAGACTAAGGATGATAGCGAAACGGTCTTTTGAAGTTGATAGACTAAATAATTGACCCGTTTGAAAGTTCAAGGACCAAACTTAGTTTTGATTAAAAGTTTGAGGATAAAGTTGAGTATTGCTAGCTTGATGAGCTCAAGCTCGAAAAGTTCGAGTAAGCTCATTTGTTGTTGTCATCTGTGATATGTACGTATGATTAACTAAACTATATAATTCTATTAAAAATGTTCTATGGGACACAATTTTTATATATGATAGAAACAAACTCGCTTAAGTTCGACTAGTTGACAGCCCTACATGGAATTAAAGCTTTGGTACAATCGTGTAATCAAAGATTTTCATCCGTTGGATCTACATCTTACAGTTATTACATCTTTTCATTCAACCCCTTCCACCACCACCACCACCCCTCCACCTGGTGGAGTGGGTTAAGTAAAAAGATTCAACGACCGTAATGTAAATCGATCCAAGGGTTGAAGATGGTTGATTGCATGATTGCACCAAACATCTGATTACATTCTAGTTGAACCCAACTTTAAAACAGAAAATCTTTTGACACAGATTAATCCAGTCGTGATGCTTTTCTCTTCTTGTTTTTGTGATGTTTTATTTTTTCTTGTTTTGTGATGTTGTGTTTCATGTTTTGTACTTCCTCCTTCCCATATTACACGTCGTTAATAATTAGGACAAGTTATTTTCTAGTTCAAATATAAACTAAAAAAACTTGTTCTAACGACAAGTAATATAGGAAGGAGGGAGTAATGTTTTATGATAATGAACTCAATGTTGTTCGGCTATTCCATCTGTTATTTTATTTCTATCTGCTATTTAGTAAACTATCTATTCTGTATGTATTCTCTACTAACGAACGACCGTCCACACCGTCGATGGCCTCTAAAGTGGCATGTACGATACTTTAGCCGCTAGAGGTGTCAGGAGATCGCCCGCAGCGAGGCCTGCAAAGCGGTCTGTAAAGTAGTATACAATACCAACAGGTAGCGACGACTGGAAAGAAAAGATGTGACAATGAACAGAGAGAAAAGAAAGGACAAGAAAAATGTTAGAAAAAGATAGGTATAACTCCAACGTTCCACTGGCCCTATGCCCCTATACGCGATGTAATCATTACCACTACTCCTATACGCGGCCAGAAGTTATTACCACTGCTTCAAGGGAAGTGTTACGGACTAGATGTGCCTATTAGTTTAATTATTGTTTATTGGGGATTATGTAACAGCTAGATCTGTCGATTAGCGATGACTGGAAGGAAAGGTGGAGACAATGAATAGAGAGAAGGGCACCGACTGCTGTGAAATCTGGACTTCTGTGTAAGCGTGCAATTTGCGAATCTTAGCTGTTTGATGGACATCCAAGGGTGGCTGCACCTTTTACCTATAAATGTGTAAAAAGTGCGCAAGCAGGTGGAGAGATCTATGTGCAAAAAGTACGACACCCTTGGATGTCCATCACACGGTTGAGATACGCGGATTGCACGCTTGCACAGGAGCCTAGATTGCACAGCGGTCGTTGCCTTCGTTACAAACTACTGTATGATTGAATGTATTCATTTCCGGAAGAATCTATTTCTTTAAATTGTCCCGTGAGTTTCCTTTGATGCAAACGGGGCTAAACATAAGACGAGCGCGCATAGGAGAAACACAACAAGTGTAACATTCATTAGAGACTAGCGGGCATAGGGGAGTACAAGTCTATTTTATATACTCCCTTTGTTCTCTTTTAATTGGCGTTGGGAGAACTAGCGGTGCATCCAAACGGGAATGGAGGGAATGTAATCCATATAGTACAACGCCAGACAGCAGAACAAGTGATGCTCGTGCTTAATCCTATAGTTCTCTGTACAGAAGACTGACCACATCTCCCACGTAGGCCTGCCCAGTGGGTAGTTCCCTGGTTCCCCCCCATTGAGCGGCCCCAAGCGTCATCATCAATGTTGGGCACCGCCACCAGCGGCGCTTTTGGACGAGGCCTGCCCAGGAACCTCCAGGCAACACCATCGATACTATTCATGGCTTCACGCTGACACCGGTAGCACTCCTTATTAGTCCACTTCATGGCGACAGACCCGGCCGCGTTGTAGCCGACGTGGGCCTCACCTTCGACCTGCTGGATATACTCGAAGGTGTCGCGGGCCCCGCGGTCGGCGTCATAGCAGAGCATGGCGAGGATGTAGGCCGCCACCATGTGGCCGTTCGCGGCCGCCCGGGCAAGGAACTGGGTGCCCGGCTGCGCGTGACCGTGCAGGAAGACGAGGTCGAACCCGGTGACGTAGCACGCATGAGGGTTGCCAACGATTGCCAGGCACTCCACGAGGCGGTCGTAGCTCCGGTTATACTTCCAAATGCTCATCCGCTACAGTGCCACGCGCCTGCCAACGGCGCGATCCCGACACGCCGCATGCATGGCCTTGCAGGTGGCGCGCAGACTGGAGAGGTCGTCCATGGGCTGCGGGGAGGTTGCGGCGACCCACCCTGCGATCAGGACCGCAATATCATGCAGCAAGGGGGAACTCCATGGGCTTCGAAGTGAACCAATGAGGACGCGCGCGACGGAGATGAAGAGGAAGAGTACTCGCGGAGAAGAGGATGGCCTGTGTGTGTTGCGGAGAAGAGGATAGTGTGTCTTTATTAGTACGCGTGGAGAAGACGATGAGACGCGCGCAGTGATGGTTATGGCTTCCAAAGTGCACCGTTTGGAATGCTAATTGTGAAACTGGGGTTACGGCTTCTAAAGTGCAACTGTACGCTACTTTAGCCGCTGGAGTTGTCAGCAGGCAGGAGATCGCCCGCAGCGGGGCCTGCAAAGTGGTCTATAAAAAGTACTCCTCCCTCCGCCCCAACTCAACTCTATTTTTAGCTTTGGTCAAACTTACCTTTGATCAATGATTTCTTGTTTGGTCCTTATCCTGATCATCAAGGTCTCGGTTTATTTGCCCACCCCTAATTTACGTAGTAGTAGTAGCATATGTAATATACATATTTCTCCTCCATGTTTTTTTGCAAAACAATTTAGTGATATATCCTATGTGCATATTACATATGTAAAACTAATGTAAAGTATAAAAATTTTTCAAAGGGAAGTCTTAGGTTTTGTCAAATCTATCTTTGAGATTTATGCAATTTTGATCTATTTTAACAATACAAGAATTGTACTTCTAGATTCACCATGAAAATATTTCCATAATATACAATCTAGTACTACATGTTATTGAAGTTAATAAATTCCATATAAATCATTTGTCAAAGGTAATTAGTTCAACCAAAACAGAAATAGAGTTGAGTTGGAGCGGAGAAAGTATTATACGTTGTTGTTTGCCGCATAAGGTTTCGTCCTTCGTTCAAGCCGTAGCCATTTGTACAGGTGGCTGATGCGACCGGGCGCACCGAGCTTACGTGCGCGCCAGTCACCGAGGCACCTTAAACGCGCGCAGCGCATGTGCATCTTTGAATTCAATTGGAACCGCTCCGCATCCCATCACCACTACTGCGCGCGTCGAGAGACGAACAACCAAGCGGGTTCAAATCCCCTGCAGTACTGCAGGTGCAGTAGACATGGCTGACATGAGGGCCCCACATGGTGTGGGACCCACATGTCAGCCACCTCTACTGCACCTGCAGTACTGTAGAGGCCCCACCACTCAGTTGCAGTAACCGAAGTGCAGTTACTGCAGGGCATTTTGTCTATACTATAAGATCACCCGGGCACGCCATCGTCTTCTCCGCACAGCCACTCTTCCTCTCTTCCCAAAACCGCGCCAACAACACCATGGCTGACAAGACAACGCCGCTGCCAAGCCCGCCGAAGGAAGCCAAGGGGAAGCGTCCCCGACCGGACTCCCCCTCGGACATGGAGTGGGCTCTCCAGAAGATGGCGCGCGATGTATTTGACAATACATCGCGCTCCATGCGTCGGCTTGGGCTTGGTCCCCTTTCAGACTATGCGTCCATGGGGACCACGAGCCACTACGTCTTTGGCATGATGCACTTGGCCGGTCGCCTCGACGTCATCTGGGAGACGCTAGCGGACGAGCTCGGCGTCTCCGGTCGTGATAACCTAGTGGCGGCGACATCCAGTAAACAGGGCTTCCCGTCTCTGCCGCGGGAGGCGCCACCGCCCAGCCAGGAGCCCAAGGAGGAGGAGGAGGAGGAGAAGGAGAAGTAGGTGGAGCGAGGTGGAGAAGTAGTTTTTTTTCTTGTTCTTAGTTGTGTTGTTTATCTTTTCTTGTTTGTAGTTTGTGTTTTTCTTTTTTCCTGTTTGTAATGTATCATCTTAAGGTAATGAACTTTATATTTCTCTTCATTGGTGCGCAAAAATAGTTCTAATGTTGATGTTCTAATGATAAACTAGTGGACTATTTATCTCTTTTATCTTTTAGAATGGAATATATTTCCACTTCCAACTCTACTGAGCTGGAGATCCAGAAAGTGACTATCACCTATACTAGTTTATCTAACAGGACCAGCAGGGAAAAGCCCACTTTCTATTCAATCCCAACACGGATCCAACATGATGAGCAATCAAACAGCAAAGCACGTAGTAAATCACAAAAAACCCAACAACAGTTTATGGAGTACGTATCAACTTTAGCCCAGATTAGATGCTCGTGGTCGTCATTGCAAAAGGGTGAAGACAAAAAAGACTTAATTCCGGATGGCTTGCAAAAACAAACTAGAAGTCAGGGTCATCGAATTTTTTGCCCAATTTGGATTGAGTCTTAGTTATAGACTTCCGTAATAATAAAATGTGTCGGGTATTTTAACTTTCACAAGTGTGTAATAAAATGTATCGGGTGTTTTACTTTCACTAGTGTGTCATAAAGTGTACGCCAGCCACGTATCCTGATCCAACCGTACAACTTCAAATAAAGGAGGGTTAGAGCATCTTCAACCCCTTTGTTATTTTTGGTTTGCTATTCTTTCAAATGACAAATATGCTATCCACATTTAGCATCTCATTCCATGAGCATCTCCAACCCGTTTGCTATATGATGTGATATATTAAATTTTTTCATATTTTATTAGTATATAATAATTATTTTAAAATTCAAATAACATTGTTGCAATGGCTATATTGTAACGGTTGTATTTATAACGGCTATTTTCAATGGTTATGTTTCTAACGACTATTTTTCAACGGATGTATTTCTAACGGCTAATTTTTAATGACTATTTTGCAACGGAACGATGATAATGTACCAGAAATCGGGAATAGCAAACCGGATAGCATTTGCTACTAGTAGCACACCAAGAGCTCCATATATAGCAAATGGCTAAAAGTAGCAATCCTAATAGCAAACAGGTTGGAGATGATTTTTGCTCTAGATTTGCTAAATAATAGGATAGCACGTCATATAGCTAATGGGTTGGAGATGCTCTTTTAGCCATTACCTATATGGTGTGATATCCTATTATTTAGCAAATTTAGAGCAAAAATCATCTCCAACCCGTTTGATATTAGGATTGCTACTTTTAGTGCTATATGGAGCCCTCGGTGTGCTACTAGTAGCAAATGCTATCCGGTTTGCTACCCCCAATTTCTGGTATATTATTGTCGTTTCTGTTGCAAAATAGTTGTTGAAAATAACCGTTGGAAATACAACCGTTGAAAAATAGTCGTTAGAAATATAACCATTGGAAATTAGCCATTAGAAATACAAATGTCACAATATAGCCGTTGCAACAATGTTATTTGAATTTTAAAATAATTATTACATATTAATGAAATATGAAATTTTTTAATATAGCAAACGGGTTGGAGATGTTCATAGAATGAGATGCTAAATGTGGATAGCATATTTGCTATTTAAAGTAATAGCAAACAAAAAAATAGCAAACGGATTGGAGATGCTCTTGGAAGATTGGTGGAAAATAATACGAACTTATAAGAAAAGGGAGAAGAAGAAAAAGGATGGTGCGTGTTTCGATACATGAACCGTGACACTGCTGACATCCATCGTCATTGGCCAGTTCCCGATTCTGCAGATCTCTCCAGCATGTATTCACACTAGCTACTCTCTGGTGACTGGACCCAGGGTATTTCGTGGCCCACCCGACATATCCAGTGGGTGGGCTCCTGAGAAATGTTGTTGTTGCTGTACATGGTGTTAGGTTGAGACTATGCAACTTGTGGTCATAACGATAAGAACTAAAAATTAGAAAGAGTATATAAGATTAAAAAAATCTTCATTACTCTCTTTACTTCGGGCTCGGGCCCGTCAAATTCAGAAACTCCTCTGCTCATATCGTAACTGCATCAGTTATATATCCATGCCCGTTTCCAATTAAATTCCAAACTAAAGGTGTAGACGAATGTGCATGCACAACAAAGAGAGTTGCGCTGCGCCGCCGCAGACGGCAGCCATAGGGACGACAAGGAGAGAGACCCAATGGCAGGGGCTCAGGTGTACAATGTGACGTTCGAGGAAGACGTGATCACCACCACCGTGACGTCCTCCGGCAAGGTAGTGGAGAACTGGCTGGACGAGGTCCTCTTCGTCCACCGTCGGCGCCTTCACAAGCTCGTCGTCGGGCTCGACGTCAAGTGGCGCCCCAGCTACTCTGCCGACCAGAACACCATCGCCGTTCTGCAGCTCTGCGTCGACCGTCGCTGCCTCATCTTCCAGGTCATCCATGCTAACTACTTCCCCGACGAGCTGGAAGATTTCCTCGGCGATTCCGACTATCGCTTCGTCGCCGTCGGCGTGGAGGGTGACGCCGACAGACTTTGGAAGGACTGGCAGCTGAAGGTGGCCAAAACAGTGGACCTGGCCGAGCTCGCGGTGGAGGAAATGGATCGCCCGAGCCTCCGCCGCGCGGGGCTGAAGGACATCGCGAGCGTCGTGATGGGAGCCGACATGGAGAAGCCTTACGGGGTGAGGACGAGCAACTGGGACGCGTACAATCTCTTCGGCGAGCAAATCAGCTATGCGTGCATCGATGCCTTCATCTCCTTCGAGGTCGGCCGCAAGCTGCTCTCCGGCGACTACTGATCTTACCACCGAGTTTGCGGATCGGCTGCCGTCGATCATCCCGGCATATGGAATTTGTAGGTGCATCGCTCAAGTTCTAGCTTTTGTGCTTGTGCGCCCAATCTCTCATAAAATTATTTTTTCTTGAGGAAACACTGTATGTTGCTTTTAAAAACATGCATGTTATTTCACATGCATGGAGGTCTTTCACATGCATGTTAGTTGTCCATGCATGCTACGCCCCGAACATGATCAACGAGCCTCAAACATGACGATCTCTCAACAAAAAAGAGAACACTTAACATCAGCAAACATGATCGAGGTCTTTCACATGTATGTTAGACGTACATATGCTACATCCCAAACATGTTTTCCAAGAATAGAATAATATTTCCTACCATGTATATATACTTCTATATTTATCATAGTCTCTACCATGCATGTGTGTATGCTCTCAACCTACAGTATCAGTATATGACAGTTTAACTGCCACACTAATGAAGAATATTATCCTGTCATCAATAGAGATAACAAATTTGACACAAGGATGCTCCCTCGACGGTACAGGATAGAATGTGGACTACCATCGTCTAATAAGCACACAGCTCTCACTACGTACGTACGTGGTTCATCAAATTAATGGATCGCATGGTGCCATTATGTATCGTTGTACTCATTTTGAAGAAACAACAGGCGTAGGCGCTAGCCGCTACGTGTTCTGATTTTAGGAACAAATGAACACACTTGTGAAAACACTTGCGATAACCGAGAGGAGGCGAACCGTAGTTTGGAGTAACTCTGACCGACGATTCAAAAGCACAATTTTTGAAGCGTCCGATCATCTCCACTCACGCGCTTAGACGACGACCCGCTATAAAGGCACACCTTCCTCTTCTTCTCCGCCGCACCCCTCGATCGATTTTAGCCTCCAAACTTCTCCTCTTGCTTCTCTGCCGCACCACCATCGACCACCTCTCTCTCTTTGTTCGCACCTCCGTCGCTGCACAAATGGGTAGCCCCGCACCGAAGCGCTCCAGGTCATCGACGTCCTCCGAACCTCCCTCTCTGTTCCCGTCGCCGCCAAGGCCGATGGAACTGGAGGCGGCACCCGCACCTCCTCCACTCTCGTCTCCACCCGCGGCGACCGCACCTCTTACGTCCAACTATGAGGAGATTGTCCGCCTCATGGAGGAAAGCATCGACAAACTCGACGGCAAGCTTAAGGAGGTCACCAGAAGCCTGTTCGCCGCTGACGTGCAAGCAAAAGCGCTCGACAAAATGGCGCGGGATGTATTTCACAATACATCTCACTCCTGTCACCGACTGGGACTTGGTGTCCTTCCCCACCACGCCAGCATGGACTCTGCCGACTACTACATCTTCGGGTTAGTCTTTGTTGCCGCTCGTCTCAACTGCCTCTACGAGACGATCGGTGAGGAGGCCGGGGAGGGGTTTCGCGAGCAACTCATGGAGGCTGTCAGCTGGAAGAAGTTCGATCTAGTGTTGGAGGATGCTCCGCCGGCGGTTGCGGCGGAGGCGGAGGCGCTGACAGCGGATGCGGCGGCGGCGGAGGTGGACAAGTCCTCCTCCGAGTAGAGTAGGATGAGTAGTAGTTTTTTCTTTTGTTTTCTATGTGTTTTTTTCCTGTTTGTAATATATGTGTTGTTTTTATGTTAATGAAAAATGTCTTTTATTTTATGTTCATGAACAATGTGTCCTACTCCAGTACATGCACTAACGAAAAACTCCTCCTTTTATCGAAAAACATCGCATATGGAAAATTAACACATTAGTAATATTATACTATATCTAATAAATACTCCCTCCTTGTTCTTTTATTTGACGTTTTGGACAAAGCATTGAACTAACATTAGTAGGACGTGACCACCCCCACCCACCGGCCTGGCCCTAGGCAGTAGCCCACAAATTTTCTGTGACCCTGCCGCATAGCATCGCGCATAATAGTGGGAGCGGAACACGCGGGATTTCCATCCTTCAGTGTTCGGACAACAAAACCAGCGCAAAGCGAAGGATCTCAGTGGGATTTCCATGGGACGACGTGCGGGGTGGGGGCGCATGCGCGACATTGTGGGGTAGGGCCACAGAAAATTTATTTCCGCCCGCCTAGGCCCAGAGCTTTAGGCTGTGTTTGGGAGCACAGTTTTTCAATACTAAAGTTTTGGAAACCACAGTTTTTAAAATGACATGGCAATACCAAAGTACGTATTTCAGTAACACAGTTTTGTCATACCGCGATTTTGCAATACATAGGACTGTTTGGTTGACAAACATCATTCTGTAAAAAATACCATAGTAATCTCAAATACCACAGTATTGCTAATTGCTCTAAAACTCCAAAAATACTGTGTTCCCAAACACCAAAATCAAATTCTCTGTGGCCCTTCCGCACACAACCGTCTCTGTGCGACCCTGCCCAGATGGTTGCCACGTACATTCACGCTCCAAATCTTACAGCCAAGGGCACACTGCACGGTTCCCACGACTGTACCACCCTGCCCTGATGATTGCCACATACGCGAGCGCACTGAATCTTGCAGGGCGCACGGGCACACGCAAACTCCACGTCCGAACTTTGCTCAGCGATCCGAATAAATCGGCGCTCGGCGTGCACGATCCATCATCATGCGCATGAATAATATTATGAAATTATCAACTTTGATGATTCAATAATCCAATCAAGTTTCATCCAACCCACCAACAAAAAATTGGATCGTGCAGTCCATCCAACCAAACGTTAATTTGGATGATCCAAGCCATAAAGAAATGGATGATCTATCTCCAATCGAACTTCAACATCAAACCAAACGCAATTGATGACTGAGCACTTTGTCACATGTCACTAGAGTGTACGCACAAATGAAAAATACACGGCCTCAACACCGGGTTTAGGGTGCATCGTGGACTAACCACATGACCTGACCAAACACTCACGTAATTACCATACACCTGCAAGAGCAACTACCTAGCCGCATCCTTCGCGTACGAACGGCAACACCGACCAACTTATACTTTTTGTACTAGGTACAAATAATTTTCCTTGTCCATGAGCCAATAAACCTGCTCTTCTGATGCGACTTTTGTAGTTAAAAGATGAACTACAACAAAGCGGCAAGTTCATGGAGACGGGGGGAGTACATATGATCATCGACGTCTCTCTCACATGCATGTTATAGTTGTCCATGCATGCTTCCCTACGCCCCAAACATAGGACCAACGAGCCAAACTATATATATATATATATATATATATATATATATATATATATATATATATATATATATATATATATATATATATATATATATATATATATAACATGTTAGTTGTCATGCCCAACATGATCAGCGAGCCTCAAACTATATATGATGATGTTTCAACAAAAAACAGAGAAAACACATAATAATGTTGTCATCAAACATGATCATCGCGAGGTTTTCAAGTGCATATGTTACTTGTCCATGCATGCTTGCTACACCCCAAACATGATCAACGAGTCTCAAATATGACGATCTTTCAACAAAATTAGAAAAATTAGAAAAGACTTACGTTATCAAACATGCATGATCAAGGTCTTTGTGATATATATATATATATATATATATATATATATATGTGTGTGTGTGTGTGTGTGTGTGTGTGTGTGTGTGTGTGTGTGTGTGTGTGTGTGTGTGTGTGTGTGTGTGTGTGTGTGTGTTAATGAATGCATGAATGTGTGGTGTGTTCATCGTCTTGTATTTTTTTCTTGTGTTTTCTGACGATCTTTCAACTATATATATATATATATATATATATATATATATATATATATATATATATATATATATATATATATATATATGACGATCTTTCAAAAAATAAGAGAAAACGCGTAAGTCACAAAACATGATCGAGGTATTTTGCGTGACAAACTGAAAAAAACTGGAACATTGCATATACCTTGGGCAGGTGGGCCCTTTGCATGTCAAAATTTAAAACTGGAACTGAAAAACTGAAACACCACCGGATGGACCTACAAAGTATGCCAGGTGGGCCACTACATACCCTGAACCCTTTGCATGTCAAACTAAAAAACTGCATGTGAAGCGGAGATGGAAGCCAATCGCGGTTTGGATTAATTCAAAAGCGCAGTTTTTGAAGCGTATGATCATCTCCACTCGCATGGGACGAGGACCCGCTATAAAAGGCACACCCGTCCTCTTGCGTCTCCGCCGCACCACTCCATCTCCATCGATCGTAGCCTCCAAACTTCTCTTCCTTCACCGCCGCACCATCGCCGACCACCTCTCGCTCTTTCTCCGCAACTCCATCGCTGCACAAATGGGTAGCCCCGCACCGAAGCGCTCCAGGCCGTCGACGTCCTCCGAACCTCCTTCTTCTCCATTTCTGTCGCAGCCAAAGCCGGTGGAACTGGAGGCGGCGCCTGCACCTCCTCTGTCCCCTTCTCCGCCCGCGGCGCCCGCACCTCCTCATCCCGTTTGGGTTCAGGAGATTGTCCGCCCCATCGAACACCGCTTCGATGAACTCGATCGGCGCCTGAAGGAGGCCACCGAGCACCTTTCCCCCACCGTCGGGCAAGCAAAAAAGCTTGACATATTGGCGCGGGATGTATTTTCCGATACATCTCGCTCGTGTGAGCGTCTGGGTCTTGGGAAACTTCCCGTCTGCACCAGCATGGACGCCGCCGGCCAATACTGCTTCGGGTTAGGGTTCGTGGCCGGTCGTCTCAACGTCCTCTATGAGACGATCGGGGAGGTGGCTGGGGTGGAGGGCCGCCAGCATCTTCTGCAGACCGTCGCCCGGAAGCTTCGGACTCAATTGCCGGAGGAGGCGGCAGCAGTGGTGGCAGCGGAGGAGGCGGTGGCGGCAGCGGCGACAGCAGCGGCGGAGGCGGAGGTGGAGGAGATCTTCGACGACTCCGAGTAGAGTAGTATTTGTAGTTTTCCTTTTTCTTGTCTTCTATGTGCTTCCGTAGTTCTTGTTTATAATATGTGTTGTTTCTATTTTAATGATAAATGTCTTTTATGTTCATGAACAATGCGCCTTATGCAGTATCAAAAAACATCTCCTTTCTGAAAAAGGGGCGAGATAACTGTTGTTCAATGTCTAGCAAGAATTCATTATGTTGCGACAATCAACGACTCTTGGTTGAAACTCCAATGAGATCGTGGTTGAGGCTGTGTTTCTCCTCTTTTTTGTTCTTTCACTCATTTTTTTCATTTGTAGTCGGCGCATGGGAAAATGTATTTTTAATATGTAGTAGTATATACTACATGTTATCGTTTCATTGTGATTAATATTACAAAATGCTGATTATTTACCATCATTTCGTGCACTTGGCTGTATTTGCATATCGTTTGCATTAGCACATACGTATACATTTGGCGATTCATATTTTTTTCGTATTTTTTTGGAATGTCCCACTAGATAGCAGATGTCTGCTTTTAGATTTTGATCTCCATGCATGGCAACAAAGATGAATTAAGAAGCGAGCAAGTTGTCCTAAGAAGAAGTCTAGCCCTCTAGCTACACGCACCAGCCATGTGCAGGAATCGACGCGACATGAGAGTAATTAATCACGATTGGATGCGTGCACAAGGGCACGGCTTGCGTCAAATTCTCCACCCCTGCGAATTTTTTTTCATTCTACTTGGCGCGCCACATTTGAGATTTTGAAAATTCAATTTTCACTACCCATGCCTCCAATTTCAGTCCCGCCTATTATTGTAACCCTATTTCAGCCACGATGAGTATAAATGGAAACACTGGCCTCTATTCCCGACACACCGCTGCCCCGCCCTTCCAGTGATCTCGCAGTACTCCAAAATGTGTTGTCTCTCTGTCCTGTGTTCCATACTTGTATTCCTAAGAAATTCCCTTGTTTTCATTTCCCAAGGTTTTTACAATTCCCCCCCCCCCATGGATCTCGCAGTGACGCATCAAAGCTCTTGGTGGTGTTGACTCCTGGGTACAACGCCGGGCGACCAAGTTTGACGGGCTCTACCGAACCTCTTCGTCGCCGATACCTCCCTACGACATCGCATCCCGGACTCCAGTTTTGTGCTAGGTAAACTACACGATCCATGCCGTCTTTTTGGTAACGAGCCTTGTTAACCTGACGTGAGTACCGAGACAACATTGAAATGACTTTTTGGTAAAGTAGTTTCTACGGCAAGCTTCTTGAGCATCATTCAAGTGCTTACACGACGACATTAATGTAGTGTCTCCCGCAAGCTTGTCCAGGTGAGCTCGGTAAGCTCTTAGGACTTAAACATGATGCGAGACCTTGCCGTGAAGGCATGCTTTGCCATCTCGAGAAGATCATCTTAGCGACGTCCACATCAACCCGGACTCGTCAATGGGGTGAGCGGAAAATCTCGAACACCACCTTGTGAGTCTTAAGGCTAGTGATGTCGACTCGATCGTCGAACAGCGACTCGACGAACTTGCCATCGATGAAGTGGTACACCAAGTTAACCAATCCTGTGATCGGTTAGGGAATATCCTCGACACAACCAAGGAACTCTTATCCAAGGTTCCCCTTGGTCTCGTTCTCCTTGTTGGTCACAACGTTCTTGCATACCTCTACCCCAGGTCATCGGTGATCACCGAACCACTTGGTTTGACCTAGAAGGCATTTCATCGAGCACCCTGGCTACACCCAGGACTCGACGAGTCTCGCCTTGACTAAACCCTAATTTGGCTAAACGACTGTCGACTGTTGTGTCGTGGTTGTGTTCCAGCATCATGTACGTTACAGGCATCCTTCATCTCGATGCCAGGGCATGATGACGGTTCGAAATGTCACGACAACGTCATGTGGTCAACGACGTCGACGCGGCTCATGGTGGGGCATCACGAGCACGCACGGACAAGCCAACGCGATCCAAAAGCCAAAGAAGGTCAACTAGGGGACTCCTATAGGGATGATATCAATGCGGAAGCTGGACGTACGACTTGACGACACATAAGTACCATTAGCGGTCACCACGAACGGACTTCGATGACGTCAAGGAAGACATTTCAGGGCAAGGCTCACCTTATAGGCATTTCGCCGAACATCTTGGGTGTGTACTTGATTTCGTCACTTCATTAACATCCCAAGAGTACCTTGGCACATGTCCTTGTCGATTGCCACCCCAGAATAGACCTGCATCCATAGACCAGCATTGAACGGCAACACACTTAGTTTTGCCTTGTAACCATTTCATCGAACACCTCGGCTGCAGTCACTGATCCAATGAATCTTGCAAAATCCGAGCCAAACTTGGACCAGTTGTCGATGCCGGTGTGTCAACGACGTGTTCCTGCATATCCTCCATGACACCCATTACTCGCCTTGCTTCCAAGACATAGCCACAGCGCGGAATGCGGACATGGCGTCATGGTGCTCGCGGTCGGCCCGGAAAGGCGCAGCCAGCAGGGACACGCGAAATCTTGGGCATGGCCTCGGTGCACAGCAAGCGGGAACCGTTGGGGTGCCGATGTGCAGCTGCTTGGGCGAAGCGCGGGCAAGGCGCGTGCAGGCAAACTGCGCGGCCGCGGGGTGCCGGCGGTGGGCGGCCGGGAGCAACAAGCAGCCGATACGCGAGCAGCAGCGAGGGCGACATTGCTGCGTTTGGCCGGGGCAGAGATGCAGGGGTGTGGCGAGTAGACGGCCAGCGTGGGGAGATGCCGCGGTGGCCGGGAGGTGGGGCAGGGGAGCGCTCGACGCTGCGGTCGGGCAAGCGCGATGCGGCCAGCGGGGCACGACGAGGATGCAGGCGGGGGCGCACCGGCGGTGAGCATGTGCGAGCGGGGGTGTCGAAACTTGCCAAGGGTGTCGGCGAGGCGATGCAGCAGCGGGGCGAGCAAAGGCAGCCGGCGTGGGGTGAGCTGGGACGCGGCCAGCGGCGGCACAGGAGCAGAGGGGAGCCGCGCGCGTCGGAGGAGCGGTGCAGGGGCGGCCAGTGGGGCACGAACCTGTGGTCGGAGGCGCGGAGGCGGTCGGAGGGGCGGACTGAGCGCGCGGCGCGAGGAGGTGGAGCGCCGGCGAGCTGGTGGCGCCGTGGGTGACCGAGCGCAGGGCGCAACAGCTGGGCACAGTGAGCACGCCGGGGAAGGCAAGCGCAGCGTCGGCCGAGGCCGGCGGACGGCGGGGAGGTGCTGGGCGCGCGAGCCGATGGACGAGCGAGCGGGGCGGGGCACCGTTGGGAGCAGAGTCGGGGAAGATAAGTACCGAGAGGGTCGGGCGCGGTGATAAGGACAAGAGAGGAAGAAGCGAAGTTGCTTTTGTGGCCATGGGGATAGACATGACATGTGGGACCCACTCTCTCCTCCCTTCTCTTTTCAAAATTCAAATAGAGATAGCAAATATGCTTCAAAAATATTCAACTTTAGCCCAGTTACTAAATAAAATGTGGAGAATTTTATGGTGCAATCAGATTTCAAAACTGAGCAAGTTGAATTTGAACTCAGGTTTGAATTTGAATTCAAGTGGTGATACTTGACTCAAGAAAATAAATAGTAGATTAGGTTCAAAAATCCTGAAACTTTGAAGTTAACCTTTTTGAACCATAAGGGACCTCAGGAAAAATTTGAAGTTGATTCGGACAAGGTTGAGCACAAAGTTTAAATTTGAGGTCGACGTTGATTAAACTCTCAGTACGTGTCCAACAAATGGGAAACGTCCTTTAAAAATTTTGAAACTTTACCGAGAGTCTATTTGGTATATTAGAAGGTCATGGAAAAATTTACGGCATGAGATTTGAATATTTTTGGATGTCACATTTTAGGGTTGGAATTATTCCTTTTTTCTTTCTCTCTATTTTGTTTTCTTCTATCCTTTAATTTTTCATTGAAAATGTGAATACTTGGAAATTAAGGATTTTACACCTTAAGTTCCAATATACATTAGCAAACATGTTCTGTATGTAAAATTTTAACAAGTCCCTATTTTAAGTGAATATTGGTTAACTCATATGGTTCATGTGAGTTTGGATTTCCAAGTCCACTTTCAAAAATTTTAAGTTCGCATTTTTGCGTTTTTGTTCTTCCGAAAAGCGGGCTTTTACAATCCTTCCCCCTTAAAGGAATCTCGTCCCGAGATTCTAGCAAGTAGAATAACAGGAACGATGAGGGGACGATCTGTAAAAGAGGGTCATTGACTAAGGAAAATGACAATGCCCTTAAAGACTTGGGTTCTACGAAATAGGGATTATCTTCAAGCATCTTAAGAAATTCTAAAGTCTGCTTCAAGTGATTCCAGTCTTTAGGTTGAAAATCTTGACAGGATGCTCGACGTGACTGGGATCACACCGTAAAGTTTGTAGCTTAGAAAGCTATGTTGATATATTGGGGTCTTCTTATTTTCGTCAAAAAGAAGTAAGCTTCTGCATTGGAGGACCTTAGAACTCTAAGATAGTTAGGTGTCCTTAACTCTGGGTGTTTCTCTTACGAAGACTTTTCTGCTTTGGTTTTGTAGCCGAAGCAATGCCATCAGGCAGTACAAGTCAAAGAGTTCCAAGACTTGATAATTAAATGATAACCTCGCGAAAAGAAAGATGCAGGGTTTTAGCGAGGTCGAGAAGTCCATAGGAAACTCCTCGCAACTAGAAACAATCAGTTTCCAGGACTCAAGTTGATTTGAGTTTCAACGAGTCAAGGACAAAGGCTCAACTGTGTTTTGGTCACAAGGTGTTAAGTGGTTTCCCTTGTGCCACTCAAGATAATGAAACAAGTCGAAGGCGTTGCGAATGATAAAGTTGATCACAACTCAAAATTGTGAGACACGATGTAAGTATTTGAATGGGGTCATATATTCTTGCTCAAAACTCATTGGTCATTACGTTTCATGATGCATCACAAGTGGAATAATGTTATGCATTAATGATGCAATGCTGGCCAGCTAGAAATGTAGACGGTATGATGCATTCATTATTATGCTTTGAGAAAAAATAGGTAAGACAATCCAAACACAGTCAGAAGTATCCCAATTACAGGAGGATTGAATAAACTTGGTCATGAAAGGCGCTAGACAAGACTTGCTACTTTCATATCTCGACCAAGTTCGATGGTTTCAAGGTAAAAGTATTAGCAAGGACTGGTGAGGTTTATCTCAAGGCAACGGAGTGTACCTAATGGAACAAAACAATTGAACTTCTGGTTGATGTGAAGTTCCCTGAAGCTTGCTAATCACAGCTTACAGGTAGTTGTGATTCCTTAACAAAGGGTCAGGTTTTCATCACGTAGGATTCCTAAGGTAGTATGTCTAACCTTTAAAAGGTGTGGTAGGGTTGCCTTCAGAAGTTGCAAAGAGAGTAACCTTTAAAGAGTAAGGTTCTCATCACTTCCGTAGGTTACACAAAATGTTTGACAAGGTACTGTGCTAGGCACGACCTTGGTTAGTGATCCACGTTCTTGCTAAAGAATTTCCAGCTCATAGTACTCACCTATGGCTTCTCGTCTCAGAGATTGAAGCAAGGGAGTGGTTTAGCGTGAAGAATCAACTGACTTCTTTAACTCGTTGATCAAGTTCCACAAGAAACGGGGTTCAAGGTGATCCGTTACTTAAGCTTCTCATTGACTTAATGAGTCAATGTTGTACTCGGTCCTACTTACTTGAGCATTGCTCCCAGCACGTTGGTTCGGTGTCGATGTACCTTGGTATGACACCTAGGTGAACGTAACACTTCGATTACTAGATGAACTCCTTCTCCCTTAAGATTCAAGCTAGGTGAGCAAGAAACTTACTCCAAGCAACCTTTATGGGGAGGTTCGTCCAACTAAGGGAAGTGTCATACATGCTCAATGCATAAATAAAGTGTGAGGTGCAAGGTTGCATAGTTAAAACACTAGCATGTGCATCCGAGCAAAAAGGGATTTGACTTAGTGTAATACTCAACTCTAATGGCAAATATTGTTGGGTCGCAACACCTGGGATGTTATGAAACTTCTCGAGTTGAACTCGAGAACCAAATCCATAATCACCCTAAAGGGTCATCACCCGATTAAATCCTGGTGGAGGATGAACAGCTTGGACGCAACTTCGATTTTGGCCAAGTAAATGGCAAAATCAGATCTTGAGGTGAACAACAAAGTTAAAGTACACTTCAAGAACTTTCCAAAAAGTATTGGTTTGCCTCTAGATCGTCTCTGGTTTTCATGTTATGCAATTTTGAAGTTAGCAGATTTCTCTGCACTTTCAGCAGAATCTGCTTAAACAGTAGCAGTTTTGATCTAAAGTTTTCAGGCTGTTTTGATAAAAATCTGGAAATATTCTTATTTTCAAAGTTGTAGCCAATGTAATAATCTTTCCAGAATGTACTTACTTGTCTTCATATCAGTTCTGGTTCAAAAGATATGAATTTTTGAAGTTGGGTAAAATTTCAGCATTCAGGATTGAATTCAGTTCAGATTGACCACTCTGTATTCAAACTCGATTTGGAATAGGTAGATGACCGATTCAGGTCTGGAGCCAATTGCAAAAATTGTAGCTGACTCTCTAGCTTTTCCAACGGTTACTTGCGCGACACAATTGGATCAAGGGTCTGCGAGTTATGGATTAAATTCGGAGGTGTACAGATTGCTGTCCAGTTTGGGTATGCCTGGACAGTCTCTGTGATTATCCAAATTTCACCCATTTAGAAAAGGATTCTGGTCTGGTGTTGAACATAAAACATGTAGAGGACTTCCAAATCTTTCTAAAGAGTATTTACTTGCCCTCGTAGCATTTCTGTTTGAGAAGATACGGCATTTTGCAAGTTGACAGTTTTTCTGAAAATTTGGACAGCATCTCCTTTGTTTAAGGCTGATTTTGTCCACAATTTTCAGATATACAAACATCAATATTTGCAAAAGTAATACATAGCACACTTGTTGCATACATTCTCAGGATCCCAGAAATGTAAAATACGAAGCCATTCGATAAGTCTACTAGGAATTATAATCGAAACAGTAACTGAATAGGTAACGGTCCATATTCTGAACTGTTTCGACACCTTAAACGATACTTCAATTTAGACTTGGTTATTGCGAGTTTTAGCCTTCGTGTTGAATAGGAAGTTGGTAGAGGACTTTTTAATATTTCCAGTCATGTATAAATATGCCTAGGTTGCATTTCTAGTTTATCAGTTATGGCTGTTCAAAATTCAAAATTTTTCTGGCTGTTTCAGATAGCACTTATATACATGTACTATCTTCAACTCCAGTTTCTATTTAGTTCTAAACTGAATTTGAGGTAACACTGAATAACAAAGTTGTAGAATAGCTCTTCCCCTTTCCAGAAATGTATCATAGTGGAATAGAGGAGCTTTCTTCAAGGAAATATGACAAAAGTTCAGATACTGTCTTGTACAGTTTCAGAACAGCAGCTGCAGTGGTTATGGTGCATTTTCATCACCATACAAAGGTCTTTTGGCTTGGAGGTCAATATAAAACTTATAGAAGACTCCAAAATATTTCCAAAAAGTATTCAATTGCCTCCAAAGCCCTCCAGGATGAAGAGATACGGATTTTTGAAGTGGAACAAGGTGTTCAGGTTTCAGAAATTAATTTGTCAGAACTTGGTTGGTTTATTGCTGATTTCCTCACTGATTTTCAGATGGATAACCTCACAATTTGACAACAAGTTCCATTACAAACTTGTCGCACATGTCGCAAGGTTTCCGGAAATGTACTATATGAAGCTATTCGACGACTCTACAAAGAGTTATGGTCGAAATCGTAACTGTACACAGATCTGTCCCCAACTGGTCCAGATTGGTGAAGAGTAGGTAACTTCGAATTTTTCATCGAGATACTTGAAGATTCAGACTTGGAGTTCAAATGAAAAGTTGTAGATGACTTTCTACACTTTCCCACCATAGAAGATAGGCCTGGAGAGATGAAATTTACAAGGAGTTATGATCAAAATGGATAAGGGCTCATTAGATCAAGGAGGTGAATAATTGTTGGTTTTTAAGGATTCGGACTGGTTCAAAGTGCTTTCCGGTCCAAATTGTCAAAGAATATGTCGTAGAGGACTTGAAAACCTTCTCCGTTCATATGGCATACCATTAGGTTCTATGAAGTTTAACTAGAAGCACCTCTTGACAAAATCGAGCTAGATTCCGTCCAGAGTACACAAAAGCCTTAATCTTCATCCTTCTTCGCATTGCACTGTCCATGTCAAAACTTTGACCCATAACTTACCAGCAACTGGTATTTGGATCTTACAAGATGATAATGAAGCCATTCTTTCGTGGGGGATGGTCAAAGTATCAATTGGGATACTGACGGTACTACGTGTCTCACCAAAAGAAAAGTATAACCTGGTACATACGGATACGTCTATAGGTGGTCCTAATATCGATTACTCACAAACGTTTGCTACACGGGTCACTACCGGAGTTAGTGTACCTGCAGAAGACAAACAATCCCCTTTCACACCTTCACACCTCAAGGGCGGCACGGGGAAACACGACAGGCAGTCACAATAATATATATGAAAGTAAATGCACACGAATCTGGTGTGAGTCGTCCTCGAGCGAGGTCATGTCTTGAGGTACATGGCTGTAAATACGTCTGTACAGCAAAGACTCCCATACGAACCGGCTTATACACGCTCAGGCATACGTGTTTCGCATGATCCCATAGAACATGAATAGTTCTAGAGATGCATACAATCGGGTTATACACCACCCGACGGGGGCTCCCACTAATTTTGTGTCACGCTGGGGTACCGCGTGTCATATGTTCCCAGAAACATGAAAAGTTTCAGAGACTCATATTGACTTTCCGTGCCAAGCCACAGAAATTTCACATACCACTCCGTATGCTGAGCTTACCGAGATTGATCCGCTCTCGGTGGCGTATCTTACCTCTTACCTTGAAGACGGAGCGTCGTTACAGAAATCATATAACAAGTTAGTTCACCACCTTTATAACTTATACTAGTAATAGTCCTTAATGGGCATATAGCTAATCCTCACTCGACTACTTCGGAGTTTTCGAAAATAGGCTCTTTTCGAGCATGCTATTCCCAATGAAGCTCTGATACCATGTCTGTGGGGACCGGAGTCCACACATCTGAGGACCTCATTGGGTGGTGCCGTGCGATGCGGCACCTAACAGCACACACAAAAAGGATATCAAAACATATAAAGTTTTCATTTCATAATAAGAAGAGTTTACAAAAGAGTGTACCACAGAAGTACACACGCAACAGAAAATACATACTCATAATCTCACCTAACTAAGCAGGAGAGAAGACGTCCATGCCCTAGGACGATTCTCACTAGCAACAAGAAGAACATTCAGCAGCGGCGTGGTTCACATGAGATTTATCTCGACACCTCGAGTCTCATGTATAACCTGAACAGCAGAAATAAAACTAATACCTGCAAAAATCGTTAAAGCGCAAACGTGAGCATAAGGCTTAGCAAGACTAACCCGTCTCACTAGACATATGCAAGGGGGACACTAAACATAGGTAAGGTGAAGCATAAAAGACTCGCCTACAAGTGGATCCTTATAATCATGTTTTAAGTAGCAAATGACATTCTCCGAGCATGGCACATCATGGGCTCCACAATCAAACAAGAAACGCTTTACCGATGATATGACATGCTCAGAGCACATAATGCTATTACAGCTAAAGTAAGGGGAAACTGTAAACTTTTAATTGTACTATCTCTAAATTATACAAGGTTGCAAAGTAATTATAATTCAATGCGATATGATTTTTCTGACTTCTTTAGTATTTACTACGTCACGACTCAGTGAACAAGTGGTACTCTATTACCGCGAGGGACGGTGATTGCAATCAGGACACACCCGGACAACATGACACATACGCACTTTCGAAAATGTCAGCGAGTACTTCGCGCAGTACCTACGTAACACGTCAGTACTAGTCGTATATGGCAACCTTTCGCGAGACACTCAAATGTCGAACCGGTCGATCCGTCACGAGCAGGAGGTCCTTGCGTGGGGCGTACTCTGACGTGCCCACCAGCAGATTTACACCTTGCTGCCCTCAACCCACACCTATAAAACGGAACGGTATGCCTCGACACCCAAGTGACCAAGCTACGTCAGTTTATTGGATTCCATATGTCCATTATATTGCCGGTACAATTCAAGCTTGTCCGAAGGGGCCGCACACGAAGCGGGCCTTAATCGACACAGGCAGGGCTATGTGACCGAGACTCAATTCTCGCTGCTTCCTATCCATTCCCTGCCTGGTCTCCATTTCATTATATCCTGCCATTTTGTATCTAACCAATCCTGTGAGATATGTCCCACATCTCTCGCGAGTAGATTCCAACTACTCGACTTCTACCGGATTTCCTATGCATTAGCAAAGCAGTTACTACAAGTCAAACTGTAACTCATTCTAACAAATCCCTGGGATTTTTGGTCATGCAAGTGGAGTATCAATCATCCTAAACTTAATGCACAATTCATATACTATTCATCATAGTGATAAAGCAAAATTTTATAAACGACTTAAATGCAAACCAGGGCTTGCCTTAGTTTGCGACTTGAATAAATGTCAATTGTTAGGGCTTGGTCTTCCTCCGGAGAACCTGCCATGGAACTTCAGTGGAAACACCTTGGCCTTCTCCTCCAAGCGAAGTTTCTTGTCGATCACCTATCAGCACGTTCCTATCGACATGATATGCATATAAGTAATTAAGTAATTAAGTAATTTAAGAATAGACTCCACGGGGTTGTGTAAACTCTAAGAATGAGGAGTTTGACTAGGAAGGACAGATATGCCTCTGTTGTGTGGATGAACAAAGAATGGAGTCAAGTGGTCATCGTAGTATCGAGATGTGAATTGAAAGGTGCAATGTAAGCACACATTGCAACTTGGCACTCAACACTCGACGTTATGCCACTAAAGGACGATACAGCTGTATGGTGTGGAAGTGTTGGACTGGTAGTGTAAGGATGACCTAAGAGTCAAGATGGCATAGTAGTGTCGAGATAAGCACTGAAAGGTGCAATGTAATGACAAATCGAAATTTAGCACTCGACACTTGGAGCTATGCCGCTCAAAGAGTGATAAGGTAGAATGGTGAAGAAGCATTACTGGACTGTGTGATGTAAGGAAGACTAAGCGATCAATATGAAGCATTGAAAGCTTAAGGCATGAGTGAACTGTGCAACAAGAGGTTGTGACTTAGAAGTCGACCAATGAAGTTACACAAACTCGTTAAGGAGTAAACCTAATTATGAGACAAGGGTGGTCGCAGGGTTCTGATAAGGATGAACCAGGGTGAAACTCTAGCGACACTTGCCGTGAAGGCATGCTTTGCCATCTCGAGAAGATCATCTTAGCGACGTCCACATCAACCCGGACTCGTCAATGGGGTGAGCGGAAAATCTCGAACACCACCTTGTGAGTCTTAAGGCTAGTGATGTCAACTCGGTCGTCGGCAAGCGACTCGACGAACCTGCCGTCGATGAAATGGTACACCAAGTTAACCAATCCTGTGATCGGTTAGGGAACATCCTCGACACAACCAAGGTACTCTTATCCAAGGTTCCCCTTGGTCTAGTTTCCTTGTTGGTCACAACGTTCTTACATACCTCTACCCCAGGTCATCGGTGATCACCGAACCACTTGGTTTGACCTAGAAGGCATTTCATCGAGCACCCTGGCTACACCCAGGACTCGACGAGTCTCGCCTTGACTAAACCCTAATTTGGCTAAATGACCGTCGACTGTTGTGTCGTGGTTGTGTTCCAGCATCATGTACGTTACAGGCATCCTTCATCTCGATGCCAGGGCACGATGACGGTTCGGAATGTCACGACAATGTCATGTGGTCAACAACGTCGACGCGACTCATGGTGGGGCATCACGAGCACGCACGGACAAGCCAACGCAATACAAAAGCCAAAGAAGGTCAACTAGGGGACTCCTATAGGGATGATATCAATGCGGAAACTGGACGTACGACTTGACGACACATAAGTACCATTAGCGGTCACCACGAACGGACTTCGATGACGTCAAGGAAGACATTTCAGGGCAAGGCTCACCTTATAGGCATTTCGCCGAACATCTTGGGTGTGTACTTGATTTCGTCACTTCATCAACATCCAGTACCTTGGCACATGTCCTTGTCGATTGCCACCCCAAAATAGACCTGCATCTATAGACCAGCATTGAACGGCAACACACTTAGTTTTGCCTTGTAACCATTTCATCGAACACCTCGGCTGCAGTCACTGATCCAATGAATCTTGCAAAATCAGAGCCAACCTTGGACCAGTTGTCGATGCCGGTGTGTCAACGACGTGTTCCTGCATATCCTCCACCACACCCATTACTCGCCTTGCTTCCAGGACATAGCCATGGCGCGGAACGCGGACATGGCGTCATGGTGCTCGCGGTCGGCCCGGAAAGGCGCAGCCAGCAGGGACGCGGCGGAAGCTTGGGCATGGCCTCGGCGCACTGCAAGCGGGAACCGTTGGGGTGCCGACGTGCAGCTGCTTGGGCGAAGCGCGGGCAAGGCGCGTGCAGGCAAACTGCGCGGCCGCGGGGTGCCGGCGGTGGGCGGCCGGGAGCAACAAGCAGCCGATACGCGAGCAGCAGCGGGGGCGACGTTGCTGCGTTTGGCCGGGGCAGAGATGCAGGGGTGTGGCGAGTAGACGGTCGGCGTGGAGAGATGCCGCGGCGGCCGGGAGGTGGGGCAGGGGAGCGCTCGGTGCTGCGGTCGGGGCAAGCGCGATGCGGCCAGCGGGGCACGACGCGGTTGCAGGCAGGGGCGCACCGGCGGTGAGCATGTGTGAGCGGGGGCGTCGAAACTTGCCAAGGGTGCCGACGAGGCGATGCAGCAGTGGGGCAAGCAAAGGCAGCCGGCGTGGGGCGAGCTGGGACGCGGCCAGCGGCAGCACAGGAGCAGAGGGGAGCCCCGCGCGTCAGAGGAGCAGTGCAGGGGCGGCCAGTGGGGCGCGGACCTGTGGCCGAAGGCGAGGAGGTGGCCGGCGGGGCGGACTGAGCGCGCAGCGCGGGGAGGTGGAGCGCTGGCGAGCTGGTGGCGCCGTGGGTGACCGAGCGCAGGGCGCAGCAGCTGGGAGCGGTGAGCGCGCCGGGGAAGGCAAGCGCGGCGTCGGCCGAGGCCGGCGGACGGCGGGGAGGTGCTGGGCGCGCGGGCCGATGGACGAGCGAGCGGGGCGGGGCACCGTCGGGAGCAGAGGCGGGGAAGATAAGTACCGAGAGGGTCGGGCGCGGTGATAAGGACGGGAGAGGAAGCGAAGTTGCTTTTGTGGCCATGGGGATAGACATGACATGTGGGACCCACTCTCTCCTCCCTTCTCTTTTCAAAATTCAAATAGAGATAGCAAATATGCTTCAAAAATATTCAACTTTGGCCCAGTGACTAAATAAAATGTGGAGAATTTTATGGTGCATTCAGATTTCGAAACTGAGCAAGTTGAATTTGAACTCAGGTTTGAATTTGAATTCAAGTGGTGATACTTGACTCAAGAAAATAAATAGTAGATTAGGTTCAAAAATCCTGAAACTTTGAAGTTAACCTTTTTGAACCATAAGGGACCTCAGGAAAAATTTGGAGTTGATTCGGACAAGGTTGAGCACAAAGTTTAAATTTGAGGTCGACATTGATTAAACTCTCAGTACGTGTCCAACAAATGGGAAACGTGCTTCAAAAATTTTGAAACTTTACCGAGAGTCTGTTTGGTATATAGGAAGGTCATGGAAAAATTTACGGCATGAGATTTGAATATTTTTGGATGTCCCATTTTAGGGTTGGAATTATTCCTTTTTCTTTCTCTCTATTTTGTTTTCTTTTCTCCTTTAATTTTTCATTGAAAATGTGAATACATGGAAATTAAGTATTTTACACCTTAAGTTCCAATATACATTAGGTTCTGTATGTAAAATTTTAACAAGTCCCTATTTTAAGTGAACATTGGTTAACTCATATGGTTCATGTGAGTTTGGATTTCCAAGTCCACTTTCAAAAATTTTAAGTTCGCATTTTTGCGTTTTTGTTCTTCCGAAAAGTGGGCTTTTACATTGTTTATGTTCCAAAACAGAATTGTTCGGCCACCCATGCGGACTAGTCCAGCCTATTGAATTCAACTTGGATTCTAATATTCTTCCATGATTGGTTATTGCGTAATTTCCTTAATTGGGCCCAAGAACTTCGTGCCCAACCTTAGAGGAGCCCAAGTGGTCCCCACCTTGGTCCCTACACGTCCCCCGCCGAAGTGCAATTGGAATTCACCCTAAAACCCTACCTCTCCACCCCTATGTAAACGACCCAATACCCCATACCTCTCCAACCTTTGAGAAGAACCCTCGCTGTCGCATTTGCATTGTGTCGCTGTCAAGAAGGAGCCCAGGAGCAAGGAGAAGGAGGAGAAGAGGGAGGAGGATCAATCAAGATTGATCTTCATCAACTTTTCAACAATTGACGGTCTTCATCATCAAACCTTCATCAACTCATCTTCATCAAGCCCTAAACGTCAAGATTCAAATGTTGCATCCAATCTTCGACCCTTGGATCTCTAAATACGTGGTACACCCTCTACATCAACTTTTCCACGTCAACTCGACCCTAAATCTCGCTGATCAGAAAACCCTAATTCTGCAGTTCTGTATAGGGCGGACTAGTCCGGCCCCTATACCGGACTTGTCCGGTGCCTGAATCTGTTAAGTGCTGAATTAGTTCCAAATTGACTTGAATCAATTCCAAACTTGTTAGAAACTATTTTAACTAGTTAGTAAACATTAATAGCAACTCAATAACTAGTTTTACCTCACAATTGCATTAATCATGCATATCATGGCATATTGAGTAATATATGAGCATTTATTGATTGTAATGTTTGTTTTGCATGTTTGTCGCGCAAAATAGAAGGTTTCGTTGTAGGGAGTGCTTTCGAGGACCTGCAGAACTAGAACTTCGAAGCCTTCGATCTAAACCAAGCTCAAGAGGAAGGCAAGTGTCCTTGATCATTTTGATCCAGGTTTTTAAATGTTTTGTTTGCAAAATCGCATGCTTGTGTCAATTGATGGGAAAACCCAATTGTAAGAGTTTACTAGTCTTGTATGACTACCATTGTCACTTGAACACTATGTAGAGAGTCAGGAAAGGTATTTTACACGTTTGCCTCGCTATACTCACTTGAGTTTGGGAAACAGTCATATTGCTTAACTATGAACTATTGGACATGTGAACGACGAGAATTGATAATAATGGCCCTTTAGCAACATTGTGCCTAGGGATCTAAGCATGTTGGTAATGTGGAATGGGTTGGACTGTTTTGGTGGTTTTGCTTGCTTTAGATCTAAGGACCGGTTTGTGGAGCGACCATTCAGGATTTACAGTGCCACCACAACGCCAAGTATGAGTGTGGCTTAGTTGACTAATTAGTGTTTAGCCAGTACTATTTGGACTATTAAGAATTCTCGGGGAAAATGTAGTCGGATGGTTTTGTAGAGATTGGTGGGACTACCGTGTGATCCGAATGGCTCAAGGTGGGGCCCTTGGTGATGTGCCCAGTTGGAGATATCACCACCGGTGAAACCTCATTGGGGTCTAAATATGCTAGTAATCACTTTGTAAAGGTTATTTTGTGATCTCTTGACCACACACCTAAGAAAGTGTGAGACGACATAATTGCGATTCCATAGTCATCGAAAGGTGATGAAATCGCAAACTGTGGGTAAAGTGGTACAACCTCTGCAGAGTGTATTTAAAAACTATCATGATAGTTGTGCTCCCGGTTATGAGCAACCTGGACCCTCACATGATTAGAGTTATGAACCTTGAACATGGTTTAATGGCTGGAACTGGATTGGGAATCGGTATTGTTTTATTAATTGGCTTTGGTTTATGGAATTGATGAAAATGAGACATGTAAGCAGTTATGAGTTGAATATGGCATATTAATGATGGTTTTGGTTATTTATGTTGGAATCATGGTATTGGACACGAAATTAATGGTTTTGGGTTATCATGGGAAGGACCTCATTTAATAATGATATAATTGCATTTTCAACTGTTTTGAATGTACTTTTATGCAATTAGCCATTTATTTATAATTCCTTGTTTAAGCTACATGTCATACTTTGTCACACATGTTGAGTACGCCATGTGCTCACCGTTGATATTCCCCCAATAAATTCAGACGCAGACGACAATGTGGAGTACCAAGAGGTTTTTAAGGAGTACTAGGTTTCGCGTGTTACCGTCAAGCTTGCCTATTGAGTTTGGAGTCATTAGTGTTTAGTGTTTTCCATTGCAGTTATTTAGAGCTTGTATCCGAGACTATTTGGTTTGTAATAAGGTCCACTATTAGTGATATTATTCGAGGCATGGTTATAATATGTTTATTGTTCGTGAAACACTTGTGGATGTGTGTTAAACATCCTGGGCACACATATGCATTATGCATGGTTCATTTCTGGAACCGGGTATCACAAATTGGTATCAGAGCCATGTTTGATCGTAGCACGCATACCTAGCTAGAATGGACACCACAAATCACTTAGAACTTCTTTTCTATTCAAAATTAGCTTGTTTTGCACTATTTTGCCCCCACTGGCTATATAATGTGGAAAATTTTGTGTTTTTCGCTGCTCCTGCAATTTTTGCTACTTTTCCATTTTTTGAGCAAATGCACATCTTCTTATCTTGATTTATGTCTGCTACATTTTCAGAATTGATATTTGTGTTTCCTCTATTTTGTCATGTTTTCTGTTGATGGCTCACACCAGAATGAGAGTCCGCAAGAAAGCTCGTTTGCCACCCCTTGGAAGCTTAGGCCTCACAAGGTGCCGCAAATGGAACCAGCCCAAGAGGAGGAGTAAGTGAATTCTCCTGCAAGGGAAGTTCAACATGAAAACTCCAACACGACGGAGGAATATTCTGAAATGGTGGAGTCCTATGACGATGAGGAAGAAGAGGAAGATCCGGAGATGGTGGAAATCTATGAAACTAAAGAAGAGGAAGGTGAAGCACATGAGGAGAGAGAAGATGAACCACACGATGAGGAAGAACCCGCTGCATATGAAGAAGTACCCGAAGCCCAAAGGAATGCATCACAGCCTAGTGAAGCTAGAAAGGAGGGCAAATGCCTAGTTTACCTTGATCGCTAATAATTCAGTTCCGACGGCAATGATAGAGGATTTGCAGCTAAGCAATTGAAGGAGTTCCTTGATTTATGCAAGATGCACCCGGAATATTATGTTAAGAGGATTCCTCGCCATGGACAGGAAGAATGGAGGGCTCAAGTTATAGTTCTTGCCAAAGATGACGTGGTCACCCGACACTTTGCATCCACATGGAGATCAACTAGGGAGCAAGCTATTGATGATGTGGCTTGGGTGCACTTACTAGATTGTGCCACATCTATCGGGAGCAAGTTGGAGGTACTAGTTTTGTGCTGTACCGCAATGCAAAAATGCAACAAGGGAAGTATTAAGGCCGCAAGATGGAGCTCAAATCAGTTCTCGTGCCATTAACAGATCTCAGGCAGTATTGGTGAATTTGAGAAATCACTATGCTGATGCTATGGAATAGATCCGCTACCTTCGTAAGAGTTTTTTCATCATGGGTAAGCAAGAGGAAGTCCGTGGCACCGTAGAGGTCAATGGAGTAGCAACCTCTCGAGTGCCTACATGGACGGTCAACTCGCCTTGGCGTGCGCCCATATATGCCTCGCCGCCATCGCCTTCGCCGCCTCACATCCAGAACAGCCACGGATCACATAATTAAGTCTAGGTCTCCTGTCTAGAAGTTAGAAAAGCATTTAAATCATCTTAGTCATATTTAGTATGGTGTGTTGAATCTTCTTGGTCTGTGCTTGTGCTTGTGTGCTTGGTGCGAGTTGTGGGACATCTAGTGTTTTGTCCACATCTGCACGTAGTAGAGAGTTGTGGGATTTTTGTCCACATCCTCTAATATTGTTTATAGTATTAATAAATGAGTTGTTAGTTAAATATACATTGATGCATATAGTTGGGGCGTTTCTTCTCAAATTCTAAATTCTTCCATCTCTACTATTCTTTCACCAACATATGCCGAGAACTCATAATCAGAGGAATGCCAATGGTGAGGAGGAGAACGATGAAGGACTCCAGAACAATCAGGGACCTGCCCAGGGAGCTATCAACCTCAGCTGTTGGCTAAGCAGAACCAGCTCATGCAAACCATAATATAGACCATAGGACAGCTGCAATATGGCAACAACCATCAGCCTCACATGCTGCCGCTACCACCACCCCCACCACCCCACAACCATTTGGGGGAGTTCATGAGGACCAGGCCGCCTACTTTTGCTCAAGCCACAGACCCTATCAAAGCTGATGATTAGTTGAAGTCTGTTGAGAAGAATAGCTATTGTTCAGTGCAGCGACAAAGAGAAGGTTCTTTTTGCCTCACACCAGCTGGTTGGAGCTGCTGCAGACTGGTGGGAATCTCTATGCAATGCCCATGAAAATCAAGAGAAAATCACCTGGGCTGAATTCAAGGAAAAGTTATGTTCTCACTATGTGCCAGAGGGAGTCATGATATTGAAAAGACAATAATTTGAAAACCTCAGGCAAGGAAGGATGAGTGTGAGTGAGTACCTCAATAAGTTCACTCAACTGTCTAGATATGCTCTAGAGGATATCAGCACTGATAACAGGAAGCAATATATGTGATAGGATCTTGGTTCCCGATCTTTCGATGAGAATAGGAGGGTTCGATTTGTGGAGGAGAAGACGTTGGCGATCCGACTACACCGTCCCCAAGACGATGCGCCTTAGCGATCGGTACACCGACTCCGAAGTTGTATTGATCTTGCTGGCGCACAATCAACCTGACCACGAGGGCCTTTGTTCCTGCAAGCAATCGAAGAACACGCAAGAACAAGAAGAACAAGCACTTATCTGTTGAATCAATCTAAAGTGGGGTTCTGGATACAAGTAGACGGGCGATCTAGTCGACACGCGCGTGTACAAGGAAGCAGCAGAAGCTAACTTACGAATAAACAAAAACCCACCAGCTAATGAGGGTGGCTGCTACTATTTATTACCTCCCTAGGGTCGTGATAAACCCTAATCACGAGTCCCTAATGGACTCCAAACGATACATGGGCCATGGGCCCAATTTTGGTGATGCAGCACCATGGACAGAAAAAGGTCTCGGTATTAAAATAACTATTGCGGCCGACTCCGAATAGATATGGACATGAGGACAGATCCGTTTGAAAGTAGACTTGATAATCTTTCCAGGAAGTACTTGAACGCCCATATCGGAGTCCGTATGAAATCGTGGTGGCCGTCACAAGTTGGTGCTGTTCTGCTGTCCAAATCCCGTCCGCGCGAATTCCCTTCCCATTGGCTCCTCTCCATTGTTCCTAAGCAAAACAAGAAAGCACGTAGTTCCACGGTGTAGATAAGATGGACATAAGGCCAAGAACGAGTTCACCTCATAGTTTAGTTGACGTGCACGAGCGCGAGTGATCGGACCAGAAACCGGTAGCTGAGTTGGTGTGGATGTATCGAGGGTGTTGATGTCCTCATCAGCAGAAGCAGCACGTGGCCTCCTTACACACAGTACCAAAGTGGCAACGGGAGATGCATTTGAAGCATTTACCGAACAAATTATTAGGGATTGATCGAGCAACATGCCGACGAGGGCTGCTTTTTGATTGCTTGCTGCAATCGGTAGAATAGTGAGTCGGTTGACCCAGCGGCCAGAGGGGGGAGGGCGGGGAGGGCAGAGAGGATGGACAAATGACTTTGGGGGAGGTAACCTTGGAGAAGATAGTGTTGGAGATAGAAGAGGCAGCGATACGGCGAGGCTGGAAGGCATCAATGCGGCGGAGCTGGAACGCAGCAATGCGGCTGAGCTGGTAGGCAATGAGAGAGGGGAAGTATTGGGCGCGAAAGGAAGGTTGGGGAGCAGAACAAAAAACTGGAAAGCAACAGAGGCAGACCGAGTTAGAGAAGTGACTGTCGCAGCTGCCAACAAGGAGGGCTGCAGTGGTGGCGCAATCTTCGATTTGGATGAGGACAACCATCCCTTGCTCATCCAAGAGAAGCTGGCGGGGGCGGTGGTAGGAGCAGCAAGGGGTGGATCAAGTGACAATGCCGTAGATGAAGATTCCACAACTGCGGAAGGAGTGAAGGGTGCATTTGGCAGGGCAGCAGGGGTATCATCACCAGAGAGCAAGGAGATCATTGGGGAAGGCGGCATCTGTCGTGTCCCCGAGCGCTCAAAGGTAGCAGGGGGCAACCAAGTAGTGAGGAGGGTGGTGCGGTGGACGAGAAAGGTAGTGGGGAAATTGATGGCTAAGGGGAAGACGATGCCTAGAGAGGGGCGGTGATGAGGACATCAACACCCTCGATACATCCACACCAACTCAGCTACCGGTTTCTGGTCCGATCACTCGCGCTCGTGCACGTCAACTAAACTATGAGGTGAACTCGTTCTTGGCCTTATGTCCATCTTATCTAGACCGTATAACTACGTGCTTTCTTGTTTTGCTTAGGAACAATGGAGAGGAGCCAATGGGAAGGGAATTCGCGCGGACGGGATTTGGACAGCAGAACAGCACCAACTTGTGACGGCCACCACGATTTCATACGGACTCCGATCTGGGCGTTCAAGTACTTCCTGGAAATATTATCAAGTCTACTTTCAAACGGATCTGTCCTCATGTCCATATCTATTCGGAGTCGGCCGCAATAGTTATTTTAATACCAAGACCTTTTTCTGTCCATGGTGCTGCATCACCAAAATTGGGCCCATGGCCCATGTATCGTTTGGAGTCTATTAGGGACTCGTGATTAAGGTTTCTCACGACCCTAGGGAGGTAATAAATAGTAGCAGCCGCCCTCATTAGCTGGTGGGTTTTGTTTATTCGTAAGTTAGCTTCTGCTGCTTCCTTGTACACGCGCGTGTCGACTAGATCGCCCGTCTACTTGTATCCAGAACCCCACTTTAGATTGATTCAACAGATAAGTGCTTGTTCTTCTTGTTCTTGCGTGTTCTTCGATTGCTTGCAGGAACAAAGGCCCTCGTGGTCAGGTTGATTGTGCGCCAGCAAGATCAATACAACTTCGGAGTCGGTGTACCAATCGCTAAGGCGCATCGTCTTGAGGACGGTGTAGTCGGATCGCCAACGTCTTCTCCTCCACAAATCGAACCCTCCTATTCTCATCAAAAGATCGGGAACCAAGATCCTATCAGGCGGCCACCAGTGGCACCTAATCTGGAGGCACCAGATCTAGTGGAGGAGCAGCCACATCAGGCCAGCCCGACGCAGCAACAAGCCCGTAAGGTGGGGGCAGAGAAGGCTAGAAGAGGGGTGACACCAGAGCCGATGTGGTTGTCGGTGGTGCTAGATCTGGCAGAGAGTCCACCAGATCCGGCCCGACGCAGGAACAAGCAAGGAAGAGGGGGGCAGAGGCGGGGAAGAGGGGGGGGGGGCGGAGAGGAAAACCTGGTTCGAGAGGTGGGGGAAGGTGAAGGGTAGAGAGGTGACGGTAGCAGAGGGAAGTCTGGAGATGGGCGACGCGCGGGCCGAATGGTAGCCACCGGTGAGATTTGAACAGAGGAGGGGCCCGCAGCCGGAGGAGTGGGAAACGAAGGAGGAGGACGAGACCATCGGGGCGGTGCGCAGGGGGGGGGGTCATCCATCGCGATGTCCTCCGACGGGGGAGCGACTCTAGAAGACATCTCCGCATAATGGAAGCTATTTAGTTTAGATATCCACTGCAATAATAATTAGAGACTTGTAATTCGTGAACCATTGTGTTATTGTAATAAGGTACCTATTTACTATTTGTGATAGTGTATTTCTTTATATCATTTGTGGTTTTGTTGTGTATGTGTGATGAACATCCTGGGCACATATATGCATTCACTTAGTTCATTTCTGGAACCGGGTGTCACAGGCTAGGCTTGGTTGGTTAGAATAAGGCGGATGCTGCATATAATCACTTGCAAATGTCATATGATCAAAATTTGTGCTTTAAATTGTAACCAAAAATTAAAAATGTAGCAACATGTGTCATGCTTTTAAGATTTGAAATAGTTCATTTTGTGAGATCATGACTTGCTTAAATTGAAATTACACTTGATCTCTAGCATGGCTCACACTACTTTATGTATCTTATTGATGTGATAGTGTAAGTTACTTGATAAGTATTCCTTGGGTGAGCTTTGTTTTATATGTATATATCATATTATGCTCATAACAAATTAAAATTTCTATTTTGAACCTTGCTGAATACATTGTCAAAAGGGGAGTAATTGATCACACATTGCACCTTCAAAAGTGTTTAGCACGAGATTCTTCTTAGGGGGAGTGTACATCCTTAGGGGGAGATTTTTTTAGTTTTCTTCTCACTCGATTTTTTATTTCAAAAAGGGGGAGAAATTTTCTTTTTTAAAAACTCTTCATGAAACATGAATGAGTCAATGTTTGATTTTGTAGTGCTGTTGCAAATGCATTAATCAAGGAGGAGATTGTGACACATATGTGCTGAATACATTGACAATTATGTTGAACATGAAGGTTTACATGCAGAGTTTTCAATATATATGAGAAGCCCACTTCGGATTGTCCGAACTGTAGGATCGAAGAGCATGTGAAAAGATACCAAAGGCGGGGTGAATGGTAGATTAAAACTTTCTCAGCGGAAGCAATGAAAACCCCTCGGCGGAAAATCAATCTGATAGAGAAATCATGTGTGCGAGTGTTTACAACATTTTAAAAATGTGACAAATCTGTGTAAATCATAGATAATCAAGTCACAAAGACACGACAACAAGAATCACGAGAAAACGTCGGTAAAAACTCAAGTTATGACCAAAACCCTCAGCAAAGGTTAATCTGTTCTAACAGAGAGCAAACAGATCTGCAACGCTGTAAAGAAACTCGTGTAACTCAAAAATCACAAAACCAATGACTGAAATTTTCACAAATAATAGATAATTAATTTAAAAGACAAAAAAAGTCACGCCGATTGGATCTATAAAACGCGAGTTATGATCAAGACACCGAAGAAAAGTCAGACATCACAGAAACTCAATGAGAAAGACTCGATGAAAATAAGTCAGACGAACAAGGCACAAAAGCACCTCTAAACTACCAATTTGATTCACCAAAGACAGAAGAAGAACAGCCCAAAGTCGTGCACGACGAGCTCTGGCCTCCCTTGCTTATATAACCAGCCCTAAGGCCAACGCAATCCTAAGTAGGCTCCTACTCCTACTCAGTTTCAACCGAAACTTCCATAACTGCTCAAGACTCTTCCATACGCACATCGAAGCAATCTTAAGACCTCCAAACACCTTAGGAACATCCTAAACATTCCTAAAACAAACTAACTCCGTGACCCACAGAAAATAAAAACCAAGCAAACACTCTATTTCCTAAATTAAAATATTGGATCTTTTTTTATTTTAGATCAAAATCTAACCATAACCAACTCGAAACTTTCCATATTCGAACCATAACCACCTCAGTCACAGCCTGAGGCATAATCCAGGCCGTTGTACCTTTCGGCCAATTTTTCACGTCCATACCTCTTCATCACGTCTTGGAACCATGTGGCCATGTCTATGCACCCTCTGCAAATGTGCAAACACTTTCCAACAACGTTCACGATACCAACATATGCTTTGTTCTTGACTCAAACATGCTGCGTGACCTCGCGATCAAATCAACCACAATTTCTCCCGAACTTGGTTGTTGAACGTCATCATCTCCCTAAGACTAGTGCAATAGATCCCATCACCAGCCATGTCTTGATCTCAAGCAACACATGCACATGAATAAACAAGGAACTTTTCCCGAGCACAAGTCCGCGACTTGACTCACATTAGTCCATTAACTACAATACCTTATGTGAGCACCTCACATAAGCATGTTACAAACACAAAAAAAAAATGTCCATCATGATCAGCCAAAACACATCAAAAACATAGTAAAGGAATACTAAGCAAACTTCCCAATCAGCCAAAAAGCAAGTTCGTGACATTGCAAGTGAAAACATATCAGCCGTATGAATATTTCAGCACAAGAAAGATCAAACGGTCCAATGCAGCCGCCATGCATTATAAAGAGAAAAGTTCGTACATTCCGAAATACAAAACACGTGCAGCTCACGTGCGTGATAAATTTCAGACAGTGCAAAGTGGATTTCTCATGTATATTCATATCTTTGCATGTAAAGCCTAACTTTTAACATAACTGCCAATGTATTCAGCAACTAGGTCTCACAATCTCCCCCTTGATAAGTGCACTGACAACACCACTATGGAACCGAACATTGACTCATTCACGTTTTATGAAAAGTTTTGATAAAAGAAAATTTCGCACCCTTTTTTAAATCAAAAATCAAATGAGAAGAAAACAAAAAATTCTTCCCCTAAGTAGGCACAATCTGCCTGAGAAGAATCATGAAAAAACACTTGTGAATGTGCAATGTGTGACCGATTTATCCCCCTTTGATAATGTATTCAGCAAGGTTCAAAATAAAATTTTTAATTGTTTTTTGAACATAATATGACATATACATATAAAACAAAGCTCATCCAAGTCATAGTATCAAGTATCTTACACTATCACATCAATGAAATACATAAAGTAGTGTAATCCATGCTAAAAATCAAGTGTAATTGTAATTTAAGCAAGTCATGATCTCACAAACTTAACTATTTCAAAAACCTGAAAGCATGACACATGTAGATGCGTTTTTTAATTTTCATTATTATTTGAAGCATAAATTTTTATCATATGACATTTGCAAGAAATTATACGCACCATCTGCCTTATTCTAACCAACCAAGCCAAACCTATGTCATTTGACAATCAAAAGCTTAAGGACATGGTTTTAGTCATACACAACTCCTTGCAAGTTCGGATCAAAGTACAATAATAAGCAATCTGAAAAGAAGAAGTGTGATGCATGCATATTCTCTTGATCTTTTCAGATTTTTCATTTGATCATAAAAGCTCAACATGTGGACCATTGATTGATTAATTTTTTTCATAATTAAAAGCACTTGTCAGCATGCAACAAGTTCAAAATAGCAAGAAAGTTCAATCATGACAAGATTTAGTGTAAGTAATGTTTCAAATTACTAGTCATAGCAAAAACTACAAAATGTATAACATGAGTAATGTAGTAAGAACTTTCAGCATGTAAAAGGAATCACTAAGTTATATATGTATGAACTACTTATGGTCATATTATTTATTTTTAATTTCAGATTCACACATAGACTTCCCAGGTGCAAAACCCGCCCCCTTAATTTAAGCCATGAGAATGCATAACCCCTATTTCACCACGAATGAATGAAAATCCTATGAAATCCAATGGTTTTGTTAAAATGTCAGCCAATTGTTGTTCGGTGTCTACATGGTGAAGCACAATGTTTCCTTTTTTAACATTATCATGAAGAAAAGTGATATCTAATATCAATGTGCTTTGTTCTAGAATGTTGTACGGGGTTTTAGCAATGCAAATGGCACTAGTGTTGTCACAAAACAGCAAAACACTATCTAAAACCCCATAGTCCTTAAGTGTTTGAACAATCCATAAAATTTGTGAGCAAGTGCTAGCAACAGCTACATATTCAGATTCGGCCGTGGATTGTGCAACTGAACTTCGTTTTCTAGAGGACCAAGCAACAAATGAATTACCAAGAAAATGACAAGCACCCAAAGTACTTTTCCTATCAATCGTACAACCCCCAAAATTAGCATAAAAAAGCTTTCAAAGTAACGGTTCAGAAAGAAGGAAGAAAAATGCCAAATTCTTGAGTACCATGTAAATACCTGAGAATCCTTTTGATGGCTTGACGATGTGAAATGCGTGGGGAAGCTTGAAATTTTGCACAGACATATGCTGAGCTGTATGTCTGGTCTTGATGCCGCGAGGTACAAAAGTGATCTGATTATGCTTGGATATTCTTTTTGATCAACGGGGTCACCATCTTCATCAAGTTCAAGTGTTGTCGTTGTTCCCATTAGTGTCTGTAGATGCTTGTTGTTTCCCATGTTGAAATGCCTAAGGAGATCTTTCGTGTACTTCGTTGGATGCACAAAGGTTCCCTCCTTAGTTTGCTTGATTTGCGACCCCGAAAAGTATATGAGCTCTCCCATCATATTCATCTCAAATTCCAAACTCGTCATAGCTAAAAACTTGGACACAAGATCATGAGAAGCACAACCAAAGATAATATCATCCACATACACTTGAACGTATAGCGAGTCATTGCCATGTTTAAGCACAAAAAGAATTTTATCAATTTTGCCCATGGTAAACCCCTTTTCAAATAAGAATGTTTTTAACCTATCATACTGTCGAAGTGTAGCAACGACACTTCCCCCATTACTACTATGAAGCAGTTTGAAAAGGTTTTTTTTAGGTGGGGCGAAAACTCAAGAACCAAAAAAAAAAGGTGAACATATGAAATTTACATGGTTCGAGCCGCCGGAGCATAATACCCTACATCTGTGGGAGTCTGTGTGTTGTATTGCATGTGTATGAGTGTGCGAGAGTTGAGTCTCCTCTGTTTGAGCGTTGGGCATGAGTGGGTTCAGTCCCCTATAATGTAGCAGTGTGGCCTTTTATATGCCAAGGTCTGGCCGTTTACAGTTAGGCCTAGGCCCGACAGGTGGCCTCGGGCTATTAAGTACCCTATACGTGATCTAGGCACTTAATTATCATTTAATTGCATGTTAACATGCTCTCATGGCGACGTTACTATGTCTTGATACCCCGATGATCATGCATCATTAATGCAAAGTTAAGGACACATTAACTTGGTCTTGAAGGGGCCAATTTGTGGTCTTGAACACCCACGTCGTCCTATATAGGTGGAAACTCCGGAGCCCTGCTCGGCATAGAGGAAGAGCCAAGAGATGCAAGGTTTGTGGCAGCACCAAAGCCATCCTCAGCAGGGAGGCGGGTCCGGAGCTGCAGACCACGTGGCAACAGAAGAGCCTCCCTCAGCAGGGAGGCGGGTTCGGAGTTGTACGACACGTGGCAGTAGGGAAGCCACCCTTAGTAAGGAGGTTGCTCCGGAGCTGCAGGACACGTGGCAACATCAGAGCCAACCTTATTAGGGAGGCGGGTCTAGAGCTGCAGGACACGTGGTAGCTCTGAAGCCACACTTAGCAGGGAGGCGGGTCCAGACGTGCAGGACAAGTAACCTCTGGGTGCCTCCTCTCCTGGAAGACGGGACCGAGCATTCCTTTTCCTGGTACGCGGATGTACTTGGTTTGCAGGGTACCGACAGTGTCCCCTGGGCCCACCTGGGGGGAGATTTTGATTCGGCGGGTGGGGCCACCATCAAGCCTTCTCACGTTATTGCTTCTACTTTTCACTTGGGTAGTTGATGTGACGGTACGTTCCTGCATTGCAGACACGTGACCATACCTGGTTGGTTGAAAGTGGCATAGTGCACTGCGCGCCTGTCTCTCGCATGGAACAATGATGGTTCCTAATACGATCTCCATATCGACCCCAGACGCAATCTGTACAACCCTTTTATGCCGTCTTCCTCACGGTTTGCCCAATCTTTCATCATGACAACGGTCCACCTGGTTTGACATGTCTATTAGGTGGACTCGGACTCCCTTGTTATTGGTGAAGTTAACCACATGGGATGTGACAAGGCTCCACGTGTGGTTGCTTTCCAAACGTCGCAAAGGATGGTCAAAAAGGATAGTTACCGCAACAAAGGAACTCTTATGCTCTTATCTGCCTAGAGCTTTTTGCTTCATTCTTTGCAGCGTGTTCCCCACTTTCCTCCGCTTGCTGCCATGGATTCTGGACTTCTCCCCTCCAAGCTCGTCAGCAAGAGAGATATTGTGATGGTTTAGAATCTGATGGGCTCACAAGGGTCCTGTTTTAACAACATGATTCGCCATGGGAGCCTTCTCTTCACCAAGAAGAGCGCTGGCGACATTGTCTTCTTGCCGGCTTACGTTATGGTCGGTTTAGTTCCTCTGATATCCTCCTTCCTCTTGATGTTGTTGGAGGTGTATGGTGTGCAACTTCAGCATCTCACTCCACATTCCGTTCTATTGGTGGTGATCTTCGTCCTCCTTTGTGAGATGTGGGTGTGTGTGAGGCCATCCATTGAGCTATTCAAGATTTTCTTTGTCCTGCGAGCGTTCAGAAGAAGTTCAGGCTACATAGCGTACAAGAGCTTCTGCACATGAGGGTATCACATCTCACACTCGAATAGCACCTTCCTGACGAAGTAAATCAACCTTTGGACCCGGTAGACGTGCTCAGGTTCCTTCCACTCGACGACAAGGGCGGTACTGGCTACTTGATTGGTGCTGATGAGGTAGAAAAGAAGCAGCTCGTTCGGCTTGGGTGATGCCAGTATCGGCGGATTTGTGTGCAAGACCTTCAGATCATCGAGATCTTTTTTGGCCTCCTCCGTCCATTTGAAGGGTTGGGACATCCTCAGTAGTTTGTAGAGGGGCACCACCGCTCTGCCAGCATGGCGACGAGACAGTCAGGGCTGCTAGGTAGCCCATCAGCCTCTGTATCCCTTTAACATCGCTGATGGGCCCATCTTGGTGATCCCCGTGATCTTCTTGAGGTTGGCTTCAATGCCGCCAAGGTGATGTACCCGAGCAGTTTACCCTAGGGGATGTCGAATGCACACTTTTCCATGTTGAGCCTGATGATGTTGTCGTGGAGGTTGCCGAGGGTTTTTTTGAGGTTGGTGATGAGGCTAGATGTCTTCCTGGACTTCAATACGATGTCATCGATTGCTGGAAACACTTCTACATGAATCGTTGGTATGTTGCTCCCGCATTTTTTTAGCCCGAAGGGCATCCTTACGTAGCAATAGGAGCCAAAAGTGGTAATAAACACAATGTTGTTGTTCCTCTTCGTGGAGGGCGATTTGGTGGTACCTCGAGTAGGCATCGAGAAAACACCAGGATTCGCTCCCTATAGTCATGTCAATGACATGATCAATACAAGGAAATGGGAAGGGATTCTTCTAGCATGCCTTGTTCAGGATCGTATAGTCGACACACATCCTCCATTCCCCACTCTTTTTCATGACAAGCATGGGGTTGGCCAGCTACTCGAGATGTTGTACCTCCTCAATGAAACCGGTTGACAAAAGCTTGTTGATCTCAACCCCTATGGGTCGTTGCTTCTGCTCGTCGAACCAGCACAATCTCTACTTTGACGGGTTGGGAGCCCGACCTGATGTTGAGGGTGTGTTCGATTACCTCCATGGGGACAACCGACATGTCTGAAGGCTGCCAGGCAAAAATGTCCTGGTTGGAGCGCAGGAAGTCAATGAGCACACCCTCCTTCTCCCGACCTAGGGCGGTGCCGACCTAGATCGTCTTGGCCGGCTTTTTGGGATCAATTTGGATCGTCTTTGTGTCTTCCGTGGGTCAGAAGGTGCCAGATGTGATTGTGTGATTGGGTATGCCCTCCGTTGTGTGCTGTCAGAGCTCGCTGAGCTCCGGCACTTTGACCAACGCTGATGCAAGCTCGTATGCATCCCCTTCCCAGATATCTTCAGCTTGTGGCAAGTATAGCTCGAGGCGGCCATGAGCTTCACATAGCTTGGTCATCCCAAGATGGCGTGGAAAGGGCCATCGAATTCAGAGACCTCGAATGTGAGGGTCTCCATGTGGTAGTTCGTTTCATCCCCGAAGTTCATGGCCGTAAAAGGGGACAACGCCATAGAAGGGTGCTCGAGCTGGGCGAAGATGGGAGAACGATATTCCCATAGCATCGAGGGTCCTGGCATATAGGATGTTGAGACCACTCCTGCCATTCATCCTCTCAAGTTTGAGCATTTTTGAACCATTTTTGCTATTTATTTGAATCAAGCCAAGTGAGGGTATTCAAATTCGAATTTAAATTCAAACTCCACTGTCCATTTTCTCAAATGCCAAATTGGATTTCAAATATGAAGTTTACACATTGGATTTGATCTAGCTGCCAAGTTTCAGAATTTTCGAAGAATGTTTGCATTGCATTTCAAATCAACAGAGAAGGAACTTGCTTGAGCGGTGTACCCCACCAGTCAGCTCCTTATTTTCCATCCTCTGTTCTCAGGTTGCCACCGCATGGCATGCAAAATCCAGGTTGTTGTGTGCCAGCTTGCTTCCCAAGCAAATCCAGCTGCTCCATCGAATATCTGAACGTCCTCACCCTTTTCTCCTATGTTCTGACCCAAGCAAACACGAGTTCATCGATGTTCTTCTCCCCAACCTCTATTTTTCTCTCTTCCCATCGAAGTCAAGTGCAAGCAGCGGGTTTTGATCATCTTTCGTAAATATCTATTAGTCCTCATGCTCAGGCACACCTCCCTGACCATTTTCCATGCGCAGTGTAGCCTCCCCGATGAAGGACGTGATGACTTGCCAGCCGCCACCTTCCCTGTTCTCTGTTGCAGCCTCTGCTCCCTCGACCAGTCAGCGTTACACGCCGTTTCGCACCTTGCTCCTTTAGGCAAAAAGGTGTGCATATATATATATATATATATATATATATATATATATATATATATATATATATATATATATATATATATATATATATACACAATAGCTTCTGGTAAAATTTGAGCTCATGCCTTGGACTGTAGCTATCGGATTTCGAGTTTTACCGACAAAGAACTCACATAGTTGAGCCTAGGTTAGAGCTTAAATTCTATTTCCACGTTGGAGCTTAGCTCGTGGTAGTAAGATTTTATCTTCCCCACATCCAGACGCAGCTCCATGAAGAAATGCCATCGAAAACAATCAAGTGCTCATGTCAGAAAAGGGATTTTCCTAGCCGGCGACGAAAGGTGGCTCAGTCCACTGTGACTTCAGTGTTGCCGTCGCTTTTATCCAGTTTGTGAGCCATGCTCTTCTTCTCCGTGTCAAGGTGGAGCTATAGGAAAAAATCTCGTGCAAAATAGTGCACCAGAGGGGCTGGCTGACATGGCCGGAACCCTAATTCCGACCGCCGCCGTTGCACCTCCATCTCCAGCCACCTACCGCCGGTGTGACCTACCCCATAGTGTTCCCCATGTGTTCCTAGGCCCAGGCAGCAAGTATCGGGCCAAGAGGAGTACGACCCACCTCCTCTGGTGAGGTGCCACCGTCGCGCGCCACCCGTGCTCCGCCACCGCAAAGTTGAAGACGGTGCGAGTGGGGCCCAGTTGTCATACAATGAGTGGAGGCTTTTTGATCTTTTGTGATGTTTTGATCGACTGTGGCCACAACCCAGAGTCGTGTGGCCCTGTGTGGCCCCAATCCCATTAAATGATTTCAAAGCCGTGGACCCAACCCATTATTCAAATAATCTCAGTTCTAAAATAATTCTCATTTTGTTTCAAACTTAGAAATTCCATATATCCTTTGATATTTGGCCAAAAAGTTCCAAATAAATTTGGTTAGACTTTTTATGATCTACACTTCCAAGTGATTTACTTGGATCAGTATGAGAGTCTAAAATTTTCCCTCAATAATGCCATGAAACAAAGTGCCTTTGGAATTTATTACTGATGATCTATTCATTTAAAAATTCCCAAATTTGGCCAGTTTTTTCCCTATAATTCCCTTGAACTCAAGTAAAAATTTCAGACTCACTTGACTTTATTTTCTAAGTCAAATTGAGTTTCCAACCTGTATGTACCTGAAAAATTCCAAAATGTCCAGAAACATTTTCAGCATGTTGTCCGAACTTCGAAAATTAATATCACCCTGTAAAATGCTTAGAAAATAATGAAACCAATTTTTTTGGATCACTCTTGACTTAATCTAAAAAGAAAACCAACTCTTGGCCATGTTAAGGCTACAGATTTTTCAGGAAAATTCTGTGAAGTGTTCAGATTCATAAATTTTAGACAACAGAGACTTCCGTGAACTTAGCCCAACTTTTGCCAGAATCCCAACATAGAACCTGTTGCTCACTAAAAAATTTCCAGTAGCATTGGACTTGTTTTACTGTACTGAACGGTGTTCTTTTCTTCGTGTTCATAATATCACTACTTAACCCAATTGCATTCTATTTTGCATATCGAATAGTTGCCGAGCTCGAGGAGACCCCGGAGCCCATTGAAGTCTTCCCTCCGGATATTAACACTAACCCCATCTCGCGGATAGGCAAGCTCTGGTTTGCATTTCACAGCGTTTAAATCTTTCCTTTGTATCACACTGTATGAGTTAGCAATGAATTGTGCATTTGGGCTAGGATGCTTTTGTTTTCTACTTGCATGACCAAAAAAACCATGAGAGCAGGGTAGATTGTTAAGTCCTTGATGTGTCCATGCTATGCTAAATGTTGTAGTTGCTTCGGCAGAAGTCGAGTAGTTGGAATCTACTAGCGAGTTCAGGAATCGGGATCACACGGGTTCAGTCGAGATAGAAATTCACCATTTGGAATATGAGACCGGGCATGGATTAGGAGCAGTAGGACATAGGGGCCTGTGAGTTGTACCTGTGCCTATGTCAGTCAAGGACCGATTCGTGTGCGGTCCTGTTAAGCAAGTTTGAATGTACCGAAGGCATACTGGATATATGAGATCCAGTAAACCGATGTATCTTGTCCATCTTAATGGTGCAGGTTGAGAGTAGCAAGGTGTAAACCTGCCAGCGAGTACGTTGTACTCCGTGTGGGAACCTCCTGCTCGTAGCGGTGAGACTTGTTTGGCGTGTAGGTAGCATGTGAAACATTGCCGCATACAACATCAGTGAAGTGTGCCTTTGCAGCTCCGAGTGTTGTTGTATGTGTCATGCTATTCGGGTATCCCTACAGATTTATATAGATTCGAGTCACCATCTCTCGCGATTATTGAGTGCCGCTTGTTCACCATGTTGTGACCTAGTTAATTACTTGTAGCTGAAATTATTGAATCATGCTTTATGAATTAATTTTGTATTGATACTGGCAATGCTCTATATAGGTTACTCACTAAATTTCAGATTCATGAAGCTTTAACCTGCTGCTAAAACTGAAAATAAGGATGAACATTATGTGAGTCGTTTTATGCAACTAGCTGTCCCATGTTATATGTAAATTCAGCATATAGAGTTTCATGTTTACTGGAGACGGTTAAGTCTTGCTGAGCCTTCGTGTTCACAGTTGCTATTTAAAGTTTTTTTGCAGATGATGACTATGATGAAGGGTTCACCGGTGAGGTGTTGCCCTTCTCGGGGTACACGGCTGAGTGGGAACCTTGCATGCCGCCGTGAGCTCCACTTTTGTGTTGCTAGTATGATTCCATTCGCGGGCTGAACGGGTCACCTCTGCATAGCTTAGGCTTGAGAGTCATGAGCTCTGAACTTATCTTCCGCTATAGTGTAGTTTGATGTATGTTATTTGTAGAAGACAAAGCTTGTATAATACTATGTTGTTTTATGTAATGTGATGTACCATTTTATGTGTGATATTGGGTGCCGCATCGCACGACACCACCCTCTGCGATTGCTGGAATATCGGGACTCCGGTCCTCACAGGGGGAAGACGTCTTGCCTGCTAGAGGTGGTTGGGATGGTCGAACCGGTTAAACGTGATCCCCGTTCCGGACCACCAAAGGGGGGTCGGGATGATCATCATGGCGACGTCGATCTCTAGTGCATCATGGTAGAGTAGCAGAGCGGGCTCGATAATCCCTACGTAAGAGGGTGCTAGGATGCTGCTGGTGGCGCCCTCATCGATGTTGTGGGTCGCCCCGCCTATCAGGGATGAAATGGCAGGTCGCACGCTAGGGATCTAGAGGGTGCTCGAATCGCTGGCGGTGAACTCCAGGCTCCCTAAGCGTGTGATCCTACAGTGGAGATGGGTGGGGGAGAACTCTATCCCATTGTTGACATTTCTTACATACATAATAAATTTCGCAAGCGCATGGAAACAATCATGTAGAATTTCCCTATAAAAGAGTATTCCAAGGGTGTTATTTATTTTATTCCAAGGGAAGGCTAGGTGGAAGTGTAGCAATCATCAAATGGAAAGGGTAGAATGGTCTAGGTAGGGTTCCAGTGATGATGGATAATAGATGATTGGAGGTAGTGTGACACTCACAAGAGCATTCTATTCTAAGGGGGATAAATAAGTCCTAATGGAGATTAGACTAAAAGTTTGTGAGTTGCTCCTATAATGCTTCTAATATACAATATACATACATAGCCTAGGATAGATACTAATGAGCATGTCAATGGTGAATCCTTATGCTATGTTGTTCAACACATCAGGCACAGGTTTACCCCTAGCAATACTAGGATGACTCCCGCAAAGAGCCTGTTGTATAGCCGAGCATAGAGGATTACAAAGGACAGATAGGCTTGTCACCACCTACTGCCGCCTACCTCTTCAATCCGTGGGTCTACGAGACATTCAACACTACTTAACTATCCTAGCACCAGGCTAGCATATTAAGCAAATACCTTAGGAGCTGCAGTACAAGCCATACTAAAGCAATGAAGTAAATCATTGTTGGAACCAATGTTGATACATAGCATAGTTATTCATATTAACATGTTCATATCATAACTAATTAAACTATAGTGGGGTTTATAGTGTTTTTGATGATTGAAGTAGATCATTACGGCATAATCATAAAGATTACTCCTACCACATACATGGAATCCACAATCAAACAAGAAACGCTTCATACAAGCATATGTATGAAGGAAGACTAAAGATAATATCTTTATTATGCATAAAGTCACAAATACAAGAAGGAATACATGAGTCATACCTTTCCCAATTTGGAATTGGGAAGAGAGACTCCCTCTACTCCTTTCCTAGTTTGGACTTGGGACTAGAGACTCTCCTCTCTATAGCCTAATTCCTCTAAGGACTAAGAAAAGTAGTCTATACAATAGAATGAAGGTCAAGTAGTGTGTGTTGAAGTGAGAGGTAGGGGGTCCTAGCTTGGAGAAGGGTCAGTTCCGCCACCAAAGGCATGCAAATCAGTCTTCATCATTATCAGGACACAACAGGGAGTCGACACGTGGATGTTGAACGCATTTGGCACCAGGAAGAGGTCGACCAAACCACCTATTCGACCGGCCTGGTCTTTGTGCCACTCTGCGTGGGCGGGTCCTGTTGGTTGATATGGGTGACACACCGATCTCCTCAGATACATCTGTTTGTGGGCCATTTGATCCATGTGATGCCACGTGTCATTGCCTGATTGGTCAGGATGGTACTTTTATGATTTCTCCCCTTGTTTCACCTCAATTCCTGCATAAAAAATCTGCATGCACTATTTTTTCAAGGACAAGTGGAAATAGGTTAAGTAGAAAGGTAATGTGTGCAAGAAATGACTTGTCCTTCACATAATTGAGCTATATTGGAAGGTGAAATTTGGATATAAGAGTCGTCAACAAACTCCCCCAAGTTCATCCTTTGCTCGTCCCGAGCAAAGTCAAGACTTTAGGTTGATGATCAGGAGTTGTCACAATGTTCTATCTTTCAAAAGTACCAAGTGCACAACAAAATACTCTACCTAGTATTGCAAAAATTAGCTACGGTACTCTACTCTTTTTAAGTCATTATGGGGCTTATGCTTTTCCTATTCATGGGTAGTTGAAAGATAGAACAGTATATGGAGTAAGCATAGCCTAGGTATCAAGTTCCACTTAAATTCTGTAGAGTACCAATTTAGATTCTAAGTACCTCATTGTGATTCTCTTAATCTCTCCTTTTTGTGTAGTGGAAATATATCCTCACCGAGGCATTTGCCTATACTAATCTTATCGCTAAATAGGTCTTATATGTGGAGTTTTGTAGTGAATTAGAGTAGACATATTTGTAACACATAATATTGCTAAGTCAAAAGAGTAAGCTTTAGGAAGAATCAATTCAAAACTTCGGAATCAAGACTCGTGCTTGTGTGATGTAAGTGGAAGTGGATGTGGAAATATTGATATAACTCCTTTTGATGTGGACTCTCTTTGTTGCAGGGATGAAACATGGCTATTTTTTCTTTTTTTTTTTTCTCTCATGCTTATGATGTAAGCATGCATTTTCTTTTTCTTTTTTCTTTTAGCCATGTCTTCTAATCCCTTTTTATGTAATAAACTTGAAGAGAGTACTAAGTATGAAAGGAATGAAGTTTCTCTTTTTATTGTGGAATGATGATATGAGGGAATTTTGCTAGCTTATAGTGTAGAAGTATATCATGTGCAAGTGAAGTCTTGAATTAAAAACAAATGAATGAATTCTCACATAGGACTATACTCGTTTGACTAGGCTCAATGTGAAAGCAAATAGCATATGCATAAGGTTTATCAATGTAAAACATCATATGGCTTTGGTAGGTATTTCCAATCAAATGAGGGTAACTTAATTCTTTTTAGAATTTCTCCGAAAATCTAAGTTTCACTTTTAAACCAGGAATAGCAGCCCTATTTCTATTTCAAATCTCTCAACAACCTTGAATTAGATTAAGCTTTTGCTACCCACTTTCTCAATTAAGGCAAGTTAATTTAGCCAATGAAAGCAATATTTGGAGAGTAGAAAGTTGTAAACTAGTGTAACACCCTAAATTTTCGCATCCTGCATTGCATACATGATCATGCATTAAACATTAGTAGGAAAAAAATAAAAGGATAAAACATACATATATAGTGTAGCAAAAAAAAGAAAAAAACAATAATAATTATAGCCTAAAACTTGTAATAGGGAATAAGTATAAAAATTATAATAATAATAAAAATATATATAAATATATTTATAACAATTATATATAAAAAAATAAAATATAAATAATAATATAAAATAATAATAATAATATATAAAAAGAAATATATAAATAAATTATATAATAATAAATATATATATACAAAATAACTGTATAAAAAATAAAATAAATAATAATAAATAAATAAAAGAAAAAGAAAATATATAAAAAAATAAATGAGTAATATAAAAAATAGTAATATATTAAAAAAACTACTGGCCAGCGGTCGAGCCGCCAGCTGGCCCCGCACGCCACCCGAGGCGCCCGGTCTCCGCGCGCAGCGCCTGGGCCCCGCCTCCCACCCTGCCGACGCCGCCTCCCGCACGCCCACGGCCCCGCCGCCTGGCCCACCCCGCCGCGCTGCCCCCGACGCGCGCCCACGCGCGCCCGCCAGCGCGCGACCCCGCCCCGCCCCTGCCTCCTACCCCGCCGGGTCCCACTCGCCGCGCTCCCACTCGCCGCCTGGGCCCCCCTGGCCTCCCGCCCCCGCCTCGATCGCCCCGCCGCCCGATTCCCACCCTCCACGCCAACCGCTCCCGCGCAGCGTGCGCTCCCACCCGACCCGCAGCCACGCGGCGCTCACGCGCCCTGGGTCCCACGCGCTGCTCCCGGCCTCACGCGCCCGACCCCGCCTCCCACGCTGCGCCCCGCCGCTTGGCCCACCCCGCCGCTCCCGCCCGACGCACGCCCTGGCTCCCCCGCGCCCACGCGCCCGCCTGCGATGCCGCTGGGCCCCGCACGCGCCACGCGCGATTCCCACCCCGCGCTGCCGAATCCCACGGTCCCGCCCGATTTTCCCGCTCGCTCCGCGATTCCCGCCCCCACGCGCGACTCCTGCACGCGTACGCCCGGCGACCGACTCCCCGTTGACTCCCGCGCCTATAAAAAGGACCGTAGGTCCCTAGGGGTTTCCCCCGATCCCAGAAACGCCGCCGCCCAGAGAGCCACGCCGCCAGAAAAAGGGGACCAGAGCCGCCGCCGCCAGGAAAAGAAGGGGAAGAAAAGGAAGAAAAAAAGAGGGGAAGAAGAGGAGGGAAAAGAGGAGGGCGCCACTGTCCGCCGGAGATCGTCGCCGTCGTCGTGCCGCCGAGGGACTGCTGCGCCATCCACTTCATCTACGCGTCGCATTTGTTCCGCGACCGTCAAGCCGTCAGATCTACGGTAGGCCATATTCCCGATGCGAATTTTAGCGACCATATTGAATCTAATAGACGTAAATTGATTTTAGTTGCACCATAATTTTATTTTCAGCAGCATTAATCCACGTTAAAATCCCCGTAAACTCATATGAACACGTATGAACTAGTTGCATCTAATTAATAAACAACCATAGTTAATTAATTACTGTACTTTGCATGCATGCATATCATCGCATGTTGATTAATGTGTGTGCATCATGTTGATTTGTATGTATATTCTTGTATGTGTTATCACGCGTAGAGGAACGTGCTCAAGAGGCCGCATACGAGGATTTCCAGAACCAAGATTTCGAAGCGCTTGAGCAACCCTATCCGCCGGAGCAAGGCAAGTGTCCTTGAAGCATATTGATCATGTTTTAAAATAAATGTTTTGTTTGCAAAACTGCATGCTGTGTCAATTTGATGGGAATCCTATGATAGAAAGTTTACTAGATTTGTTTGACCAACCTTGTCACCTGGAGTTTATGGTAGAGAGTCGGGAAGGGTTTTTACCTTTTTGCTTCGCTTAATTAATTGGGATGGAAAAACCAACACTACACATTTAATTATGTATTAATGATATTCTGATAATGTGGACTGGTTAAATCTGGTATGGTGATGGGTGATCTAAGCAAGCCTGGTATGTGGATGGGTTGGATGTTACGGTGGTTTGCTTGCTTTAGATCTAAGGACCGGTTCATGCGAGAATAATCCAGGACTACAGTGCCACTACGAGGCCAAGTATGGGTGTGGCGTAGCTGATTAATTAGGGCTTTGCTAGTGCTGTTTGGACCGTTGTGGATGCTCGGGGAAGGGGTAGTCGGATTGGGTTTGTTGATGATTGGTGGGACTACCCTGGGATCCGAATGGCTCAAGAGGGGGCCCTTGGTTGAAGATGTGCTCAGTTGGAGGCATTGCCACTGGTGAAACCTTAGTGGGGTCTGAATAGGCTAGTAATCCCTTTGTAAAGGCTATTTTGTGATCTCTTGGCCATACACCAAAGGAAGTGTAATTGGCATAAGGGAGGTTCTTTAGTCGCCGACGGGTGATGAAATCACAAACACGTGGGTAAAGTGGTACAAACTCTGCAGAGTATTAAAACTATCATGATAGCCGTGCTCCCGGTTATGAGCGCCTGAATGAACTACATGATTAGAGGGAAATTGGGATATGGTTATGGTTATGGTTGGTTTATGGTTATGGAATGGTAATGGTTATGGATGGTTTTTGGCTTATGGTTACGGATATGAATTTGAGTTACGGTAACTGGACATGGATAATGATGATGTTGGTAATAATTGGATATGGTTTATATTTTGTTAATATGATGGTTATGATGGGATTGTTTCACATAGACATAGTATAATGCTTTTCAAATGTTTTACTGTACTTTTCAGCACTTAGCCATTATTATTGTCGTCATTTGGATCAGCCACATGTCATACTTTCCACACTTGCTGAGTACGACATGTACTCACTCTTGCAATCCCCCCAACAGTTGCAGGTCAGAATTGTGAGTTTAATGGCGATAATGTGGAGATCTAGGCCGTGTCTACCGTCAGCTTTGCCTGTGGTGTTGCATGGAGCTGCGCTATCCCTTTTGCTTAGTTGCTTAATTAGTTTATTTCTGCTGCATTAGTTGAACCTGTCATTAATATCCATTAGAGCTTGTATTCGAGGATATAATGAATTATGTAATAAGAGCACTTATTTAATAATTTGAGCTGTGGTAATTATCTGTTTATCATTTGTGAATCACTCGTGTATGTGTGTTGAACATCCTGGACACACATATGCGTTAGCTTGGTTCATTTTCGGAACCGGGCGTCACAAATTGGTATCAGAGCCACAGGTTGACCGTAGGATGCAGCCTAGATAGAATGGACACTTTAGAGCACATAGGAGCACTCAGGAATCGATGTGTTTTTGCTTGGTGTGCCGTATATATTGCTTGCTTGTGTGCTTAATAGAGGATTTTGGGATGCTTTAGCATTTCCATGTCCACCTAGGCTAGTATAGCTAGTTGGTTAGCTTCATATTCCTTGATGCATATAGTTGGGGACGTTTTCTAAATTCTTACCTACTGCTCTTCTTCAGATGGTGAGGACTCGCAATCAGAGGGACGTCAATGGTGAGGAGGAGTACCTCAGAACAACAATGGACAAGGACTTGCTCATGGAGCCATCAATATCGAGCAACTACTGGCTATGCAAAACCAGCTCATGCAGACCATGATACAGACCATGGGACAGCTGCAGGCTGGCAATATCAACAATCAGCCCCACATGCCTCCACCGCCACCCCCGCCTCCTCATAACCGTTTGGGAGAGTTTATGAGGACTAGGCCGCCAACCTTTGCTCAAGCTGCTGACCCTATGGACGCTGATGATTGGCTCAAGTCCGTGGAGAAGAAGCTAGCTATTGTCCAATGTAGTGACCGGGAGAAGGTCCTATTTGCTTCTCATCAACTCGTTGGAGCAGCTGCCGATTGGTGGGATGCTTATTGCAATGCTCATGAGAATCAAGAGAGGATCACCTGTGCGGAATTCAAGGAGAACTTCCGTTCTCATTATGTGCCGGAAGGTGTTATGATCCTGAAGAGACAAGAATTTGAGAATTTAAGGCAAGGAAGATCGAGCGTGAGTGAGTATCTCAATAAATTCACTCAACTCTCAAGATATGCACCTGAGGATGTTAGTCGGGACAACCGGAAGCAATACTTGTTCATGAGGGGCTTGAACAATGAGATCCAAGTACAATTGCTCAATTGTGACTATCCAAATTTCCCGAAGCTTGTGGACAAAGCAATTGTGGTTGAGAACAAGATCCGTGAGATGGAGCAAGAAATCAAGAGGAAGGCGCCATATCAAGGACAGCAACAAGGAAGTAATGTGCGCCCTCGCCTTGCACCACCCAATGCGCCTCATTACAGCTCATCTATTCCTGCTCAGCGTCCTGGTTATGCACCACACCCAACTCAGTTTGTGCAGCAGCACCCTGTTATGCAAGCAATGCCTTATGGGCCTCGTGCTGATTTTCCTGGAACCAATGCTCAAAACCAAGCTCGTCCCAATAATTCCGGTGGAGTTAAGAGGTGCTATACTTGTGGAGAAGCTGGACACTTTGCGAATCAATGTCCTAAGTCAGGCCTTAGTCAAAGAAGCAATGCGCCTAGGCAAAACCCAAGAACTAATGGAGGACAGCCACAAGGAAGCCGTGGACAGCAGAATTTTGCTCGTGGCAACGTGAACCATGTCTCTACAGAGGATGCTCAACAAGCGGATGACGTGGTCATTGGTATGTTTCTTGCTAACTCCAACTCCGCGACTATGTTATTTGATTCTGGAGCATCGCATTGATTCATTGCATCAAAGTATGTTGCCAAGTATAGTTTGCCTGTCTCTCATATGAAGTTTACTCTATTGGTTAAGTCTCCTGGAGGAGAGATGAGGACAAATATAGTATGTCCAAAAGTAAGCCTTAGAATAAGGGGGTAGACTTCTCCGCCAACCTCATCGTTTTGGATTCACAAGGAATAAGAGGATCCGTTGGTGCAAAGTGCAATAGAAACACCATACGGAAACCGAAGCTACATGGGAATGTGAAGAAGACTTGAAGGCAGAATTCCCTCACCTTTTCTCCACGCTATCGAATCTCGAGGGCAAGATTCACTTTAAGGGGGTTAGATTTGTAACACCCTAAATTTTCGCATCCTGCATTGCATACATGATCATGCATTAAACATTAGTAGGAAAAAAAATAAAAGGATAAAACATACATATATGGTGTAGCAAAAAGAAGAAAAAAACAATAATAATTATAGCCTAAAACTTGTAATAGGGAATAAGTATAAAATTATAATAATAATAATAAAAAAATATATAAATATATTTCTAACATTTATATATATATAAAAATAAAATATAAATAATAAATATAAAATAATAATAATAATATATAAAAAGAAATATATAAATAAATTATATAATAATAAATATATATATATAATAAGTGTATAAAAATAAAATAAATAATAATAAATGAATAAATAAAAGAAAAAGAAAATATATAAAAAAATAAATGAGTAATATAAAAAATAGTAATATATTAAAAAAAACTACTGGCCAGCGGCCGGGCCGCCAGCCAGCCCCGCACGCCACCCGAGGTGCCCAGTCTCCGCGCGCAGCGCCTGGGCCCCGCCTCCCACCCTGCCGACGCCGCCTCCCGCACGCCCACGGCCCCGCTGCCTGGGCCACCCCGCCGCGCTGCCCCCGACGCGCGCCCACGCGCGCCCGCCAGCGCGCGACCCCGCCTCGCCCCCGCGTCCTGCCCCGCCGGGTCCCACCCGCCGCGCTCCCACTCGCCGCCTGGGCCCCCCCTGGCCTCCCGCCCCCGCCTCGATCGCCCCGCCGCCCGATTCCCGCCCTCCGCGCCAACCGCTCCCGCGCAGCGCGCGCTCCCACCCGGCCCGCAGCCACGCGGCGCTCACGCGCCCTGGGTCCCGCGCGCTGCTCCCGGCCTCACGCGCCTGACCCCGCCTCCCACGTTGTGCCCCGCCGCCTGGCCCACCCCGCCGCTCCCGCCCGACGCACGCCCCGGCTCCCCCGCGCCCACGCGCCCGCCTGAGATGTTGCTGGGCCCCGCACGCGCCGCGCGCGATTCCCACCCCGCGCCGCCGAATCCCACGGTCCCGCCCGATTTTCCCGCTCGCTCCGCGATTCCCGCCCCCACGCGCGACTCCCACACGCGTACGCCCGGCGACCGACTCCCCGTTGACTCCCGCGCCTATAAAAAGGACCGTAGGTCCCTAGGGGTTTCCCCCGATCCCAGAAACGCAGCCGCCCAGAGAGCCACGCCGCCAGAAAAAGGGGACCAGAGCCGCCGCCGCCAGGAAAAGAAGGGGAAGAAAAGGAAGAAAAAAGAGGGGAAGAAGAGGAGGAAAAAGAGGAGGGCGCCACCGTCCGCCGGAGATCGTCGCCGTCGTCGTGCCGCCGAGGGACTGCTGCGCCATCCACTTTGTCTACGCGTCGCATTTGTTCCGCGACCGTCAAGCCATCAGATCTACGGTAGGCCATGTTCCCGATGTGAATTTTAGCGACCATATTGAATCTAATAGACGTAAATTGATTTTAGTTGCACCATAATTTTATTTTCAGCAGCATTAATCCACGTTAAAATCCCCGTAAACTCATATGAACACGTATGAACTAGTTGCATCTAATTAATAAACAACCGTAGTTAATTAATTACAGTACTTTGCATGCATGCATATCATCGCATGTTGATTAATGTGTGTGCATCATGTTGATTTGTATGTATATTCTTGTATGTGTTATCACGCGTAGAGGAACGTGCTCAAGAGGCCGCATACGAGGATTTCCAGAACCAAGATTTCGATGCGCTTGAGCAACCCTATCCGCCGGAGCAAGGCAAGTGTCCTTGAAGCATATTGATCCTGTTTTAAAATAAATGTTTTGTTTGCAAAACTGCATGCTGTGTCAATTTGCTGGGAATCCTATGATAGGAAGTTTACTAGATTTGTTTGACCAACCTTGTCACCTGGAGTTTATGGTAGAGAGTCGGGAAGGGTTTTTACCTTTTTGCTTCGCTTAATTAATTGGGATGGAAAAACCAACACTACACATTTAATTATGTATTAATGATATTCTGGTTAATGTGGACTGGTTAAATCTGGTATGGTGATGGGTGATCTAAGCAAGCCTAGTATGTGGATGGGTTGGATGTTACGGTGGTTTGCTTGCTTTAGATCTAAGGACCGGTTCATGCGAGAATAAGCCAGGACTACAGTGCCACCACAAGGCCAAGTATGGGTGCGGCGTAGCTGATTAATTAGGGCTTTGCTAGTGCTGTTTGGACCATTGTGGATGCTCGGGGAAGGGGTAGTCGGATTGGGTTTGTTGATGATTGGTGGGACTACCCTGGGATCCGAATGGCTCAAGAGGGGGCCCTTGGTTGAAGATGTGCTCAGTTGGAGGCATCGCCACCAGTGAAACCTCAGTGGGGTCTGAATAGGCTAGTAATCCCTTTGTAAAGGCTATTTTGTGATCTCTTGGCCATACACCAAAGGAAGTGTAATTGGCATAAGGGAGGTTCTTTAGTCGCCGACGGGTGATGAAATCACAAACACGTGGGTAAAGTGGTACAAACTCTGCAGAGTATTAAAACTATCATGATAGCCGTGCTCCTGGTTATGAGCGCCTGGATGACCTACATGATTAGAGGGAAATTGGGATATGGTTATGGTTATGGTTGGTTTATGGTTATGGGTTGGTAATGGTTATGGATGGTTTTTGGCTTATGGTTACAGATATGAATTTGAGTTACGGTAACTGGACATGGATAATGATGATGTTGGTAATAATTGGATATGGCTTATATTTTGTTAATATGATGGTTATGATGGGATTGTTTCACATAGACATAGTATAATGCTTTTCAAATGTTTTACTGTACTTTTCAGCACTTAGCCATTGTTATTGTCGTCATTTGGATCAGCCACATGTCATACTTTCCACATTTGCTGAGTACGACATGTACTCACTCTTGCAATCCCCCCAACAGTTGCAGGTCAAAATTGTGAGTTTAATGGCGATAATGTGGAGATCTAGGCCGTGTCTACCGTCAGCTTTGCCTGTGGTGTTGCATGGAGCTGCGCTATCCCTTTTGCTTAGTTGCTTAATTAGTTTATTTCCGCTGCATTAGTTGAACCTGTCATTAATATCCATTAGAGCTTGTATTCGAGGATATAATGAATTATGTAATAAGAGCACTTATATAATAATTTGAGTTGTGGTAATTATCTGTTTATCATTTGTGAATCACTCGTGTATGTGTGTTGAACATCCTGGGCACACATATGCGTTAGCTTGGTTCATTTTTGGAACCGGGCGTCACAACTAGACTTATAGCTGAAAAGGATTGACGTCCCTAAATTGACAATGGAGGCAAGCTGCTAGAGCTTGAAATTGATAGGGATGGCTCCCATCCGGTACTCGGCCATCCATGGCAAGTCGACCCTTCGGCCTCATACGATTCTGGTTGAGCCCATTCGGGTGCATCAGCCGTTGGGTTCTCTTCCTCTTGGTATTTGTAGACCGGGAGGTTGTTGAAGGCATGCTCATGGTTGTGCTCCTTGCACAACTCCTGGTTACCCTATTTTGGATATCAAATCAAGATCATAAGCTTTAGTGTGATAAAACTCACGATCTTGGAGGAGCTTGCGTACTTGATCTTTAACTTCACATTGTATGTCGAGGCCATTGTCGTGGAGAAGTTGATGCGGGTTGCTTCTCCCCTCCATGGGGATGTCTTCATACACACTCCTCTGTGGACTTGGTGTAGCAACGGGGAGAGGCGTGCACTTGAGTCTCCACCATGGCTTGAGCTTGCAGCCCCCTTCCTCTTTCTGAACAACCTCTTTATTCCTTTCATGGTCACAACAAGCGAGAACACAACTCAAAAAAAGAGGTGATGTTAGTGAAAACAACACCCTCAACAATTTTTTCCTTGAAGAATTTGAGAGCGATTGCAAATGCAAATCAAAGCAAATATTTTTGGATTGAATTTGAGCAAGAGTGCTTCAATGAAGAGCAAGAAAACAAAGTGAGCAAGTGAATGACTTGGGGAGGTGTAAAATGAGGTGAAGTGTGAAGAGAGGTCCTCCTCACAACCAACATTTATAGTGTACATCCCCAACGGTCATAAGAGGCACAAACTGTAGCCGTTGAAGGAGAGAGAGCCTCATTGGACCTTTCCCCACTTCGGCCGACCAGGGTGGGTTCAGCCGACCTGTAAGGTGGGTCCCCTGGTCCCTCTTTTGGCAGGTGGCTCCCCAACGGCTATAAAATTAGCCCATTGGTGAATTACCACATTTGCAACTCAAAAAAACTGTTTTTTGAATAAAACTCTTTTTCAAATCCCAAAAATTTCTTTTTGTGAAAAAAAGAAATAAAAATGCTGGTTGAGAATATAAGATTCTCAACTTGCTAGGAAAAATCAAATATGTAGTGGGAAAATCAAACTAAGTGGGTAAAATCAAATGGGGTAAAAAGAAAAATCAAATAAAAGATAACTACCAATTATCCTATTAGCTAGGTCTCACCAAAGTGCGATGAGATGGACTTTTCCTTTGTCTTCATTTTTTTGCATTCGGGCCCTGCGGAATGGGTTCAGGCGGCTTGTCTTGCTTCTTTCGCCACTCCTTCGGCGGTTTGGTGAACTGGGCCTTTGGGAAGGCCTGAACTTGGACGAAAAGTGGGGTTCTTCGCATCTATCAATTTTCTCATGAATGCAATGAGCAGACCCACCTTTGGAGGTGTGACTTTGACCTCTTAAATGTGTTTAAAATTCAGCCCATATTTGATCCGAATCATGGAGCATTGCTTTAACTTTGGGGGAAAGTTCAATTTCTCCTCCTTGCCATTAAATGGAAGTGGATTTCTCCAGCTCCCACATCTATGCAAGCTTTTGCGGTGCTAAGGAGTGGATGCCCAAGAATGAGCAGCATATCCTTCTTGACATCCATATCGAGCACCACGAAAACCATGGGTATGAATTGTTGACGGCTCCTTAAGATATACTAACAAATCATCCCCAACAACGGCGCCAGAAATGCTTGTTGACGGCTCCTAAGATATACTAACAAATCATCCCCGACAATAGTGCCAGAAATGCTTGTTGGTATTACATACGCACCATTAACTAAACATCTCCAACTGATGTGTCAGAAATGCTTGTTAATAGTTCTATTGGATCACAGAGTGAATTCCGCAAGCGCATGGAGGTATCATTGTAGCATTTCACCTTAAGAGTATTTCCAAGGGTGTCATTTATTTGATCCCAAAGGAAGGCAGGGAAGAGATATAACAATCATCGAGTGGAAAGGGTAGAAAGGTCTAGGTAAGAATCTAGTAAGGATGGATAAAATAATAGTGGAGGTAGTGTGACACACACAAAAGCTTTCAAGTCTAAGGGGGGTAAGAGGATCCTAGAGGTTAGTTAAGGTTGAGAGTTATGGAGGTACTCCTACTATGCTCTATTGTACATATACATAGTCTAAACTAATTATTCATAAGATAGATCAATAGTGAATACTTATGCTATGTGGTTCAACGCACCGGGCACGGGCTTACCCTAGCAATACTCGGGCGACTCCCGCCAAGAGCCTGTGGCATAGCCGAACGTAGAGGATTACAAAAGGACAGATAGGGTTGTCACCACCTACTGCCTACCTCTTCAATCCGTGGGTCTACGAGACATCCAATGCTACTTAGCTATCCTAGCACCATGCTAGTATATTAAGTAATTACCTTAAGAGCCTAGGCACAATCCATCCTAAGGCAATGAATTGAATCATCATTGAACCAATGTTTATACGCAACATAATTATCCATACTAACCTAGTTATGTTATAATTAACTAGACTATAGTGGGGGTCTATAGGTTCTATGATAATGAGATATGTTCATAATGAAACAGTCATAGAAGCTATACCTTCCACATACATGGACTCCACAATCTAACAAGAAACTCTTTGCCCAAGTATATGTATAAATAGAGACTAAAGATACTATATTTATTATGCATAAGTCACAAATAAAAGAAAGAATACATGAGCCATACCTTTCCCAATGTAGGATTGAGAAGAGAGAGACTCCTTACTCCTTTCCCAATTTGGACTTGGGACTAGAGACTCTCCTATCTACAACCTAACTCCTCTAAGACTATGGATGATAGTGTATACAATAGAGATGAAGCTCAAGTGGTGTGTGTTGAAGTGAGGGGTAGGGGGTCCTATTTATACTAGTGTTGAGGTCGGTTCCCGCCACCAAAAGCGTGCGAATCAGTCACCATTGACTCCAGGGAGCCGGGAGGAGCCAACATGTGGAGGCTGACCGAGTTTGGTGCAAAGACCAGGTCGGCCGACCCCCTGGTTTGGCCAACCTGGTCATTGCACCATTTCTCGTGTGCTTTCTCCAGGTGGCTGCCAAGTGGGTCCCATTGATGTATATGAGTGATACACCGTTGGATCTCTTCGGATACTTCTGTTTGTGGGCCATTTGATCCATGGGATGTCACATGTCGTCACCTGATTGGCTGAGATGATATTTTATAGGATTGGTCCCTCTACATTTCCTCATTTACTACATAAAATGCTGCATACACATATTTCTCCAAGTCCAAGTGGAATTGGGTTAGATAGAAAGGTGATGTATGCAAGAAATGACAAATCCTTCACATAATTGAGTTAAATTGACGAATGAAATTGGTATATAACAGCCGTCAACATGAAGCAGTTTAGGATTTTCACCGGGAAATTCTCAGCAATACCCACTGGATAATAGACTGAAGAGTCAGCCAGTTGGAGCTGCAATGGTGTTGGAGACAACTCTATGAAGTTTAGTTGGTCGAAGACCACCTAGGGCGTAACACTCACACTTGCTCCAAGGTCACAAAGTGCCTTGTCAAAGTAGTGAGCCCCAATTGAGCAAGATATGGTAGGACATCCAGGGTCCTTCTTCTTCTCCGAAGCCTATTAAGGATGGCTGTACTACAGTCCTCCGTAAGCTTGACAACCTCAGTGGTAGGCAATGGCCGCTTGTTAGCGTTAGTTTCAAACGTGCCATGATCCCTTCCATGAGAGCCTCCTTTCCATGTACAATAGGGCTGCTTGAATCATCAAGTTTCTTCTTCCCTTTCCTCTTTTCTTCCATCCAGAGAGTATGTTCTTTGCAACAATTTGGCGTCCAAGAAAAAGCCAACAGTAGAGGCGCCCAAGAGAAAGCCAGTGAATTCTGATCACGAAATCCCAGATCGCAGAACAGCAGAATGAAATTGGAGAGATTGTTGATCGTCAATCTTGATGAGAGACGATCATCCGAGTCTCCAGAATCGACGATTACAACAACCACTCGCTCTCTTCCAATGAAGAACAGAGGAGCAGTTATGTCAATCTTCTTGCTTTGGAGAAAGTTTTCTCTGAATTGATCACAAAATTGAGGTGCGTAACCACGATCACGCGATCACAGGGAGTCCAAGCCAAGGATTCAACGAACACCAGGGAGCATCGAAACCTTGGAGAAGACAAATCAGTGTCAGTCATGAATGTGGCCTAGAGGGGGTGAATAAGCTTTGAAAATTTCCTGCACACTTAATCAAATGGTCAAATTCTTGATAGACCGGACTTGTCCAGTTGGTGGTGCGGACTAGTCCGGTGTGCAGAATATGTGTCGAGTTGATTAAGTGTTGATATAGGAATTAAAATTTATAGCAGCAGAAATGTGAACAACTGGTAAGATCACTTAAATTAACAATCAATGTTGTGAAGTTACACGTGAGAAACAATTTGCAATTCAAGTTATAATATTGATCAAATATGTGCCCTAATCAATGAAGATGCAAAAACAAAGAAGCACGCGGGACACCGATTTTTACCGTGGTTTGATTTCATCAAAGAGATCTACTCCTCGTTGAGTAAACCTACACAGAGTCGGGTCTTTTCAAACCCTTTCCCTTGTCAAGTCACCACACAAGGCCGACTTGATTCCAATATCACGGGTAATCACTGAGTTTATGGGGCAACCTCACATGTTGAGGGCTCCCACAAGAATTACAACGAAAAGATGATCGAATACACTCAAAAAAATTACAATGAAAAGCACGAGTGTGGGGATCAAACCCGAAGGCTCAACGACGTGTAGATAATGATCTCTCAACCCCAAATCTGAATACTCAATTGATTTTCACCTTTGAGGACTTTAGATGTGTGGGAAGATGTGTTATTGTGCTCTTGGGACAGGTGGTGGCGCTAGGGTTTCTGAGTTTGACAGTAGGAATCGAAAGTTGTATTTGTGGGGTCGTGGATTCTTATTTATAGGGTTTCCAAAAAAGTTATCGTTAGGGATCCCGATGACCGGACTAGTCCGTACTGGGGACCAGACTTGTCCAGTATGTTGTGTAAAAGTCGGCGTGAAATGTGCAGCACACTAGAAACCCTAATTGTGTGAGGTATGCCGAACTAGTCCGATATGTGTCTGAACTTGTCCAGTGCCCTGTGTAATTGAACTCCAGAGAGTTGAACGGACTAGTCCGATCCACGAACAGACTTGTCCGGTGCTGTGCTATTGAACATCAGAGAGTTCAATGGACCAGTCTGGTCCTATGGATGCACTTGTCCGGAGTGTAGTGAAAAGGGTTCAAAGAGACTTGAACGGACTAGTCCGGTCCAAGATCGGACTAGTCCGGTGCACTGTGTTATGTGGTTCCAGAAAGTTTATCGAACTAGTCCGGTGCATGATGTATTTGGACAACAGAGAGTTGAACAGACTAGTCCGGTGCTCAATGAAATTTTGGTGTTTTGAAGACCTTACCTCTACGCAAAGACTTGAGCTCTTGGGATGTGTCTCTCACACACATCATATACATTTAAATGTACTTTGTGTTTCAATCCTCAATTGGGCTTTTCTCTTTTTCTACACCACTTCATTTTTCACCTTTTTTAGTGCACGAAACTACCTCTTTTAAATTGACCTGCAGTCATCTCAACAAGTTCATTAGGATCTCATTTGTTTGTCATTAATCGTCCAAAACCCACAAGGGATTGCCTAGATGCACTTTCAATTTCACTCTTTTTGGTGATTGATGACAACCAATTGAGATTTCACAATTAAGAGTAAAAATTGATGTTCATAAAGTGTGCATATATAAGAACAATGAATGAGTACCAAAAACTTCTCACATATATGCACTCTTTATGGTGGGATGCCTAACAAGTGTGTGATCAAAAAGATGTAATGAGCAATACATAGGAACTTAACAGTTATAGCAACAATCATCACATTAACATTAACTAAGCACCACACATTAAGTAAATTAAGCACATCCAAAATAAATTACAATAGTTTGAAATCGAGTACATTTCCTTGATCACAAGTTCTTAATGGCTTAATAGCTACAAAATAGACAACTAGTCTCAATCTCTCCCCCTTTGGCATCAAGGCACCAAAAAGAGAAAATTTGAGTGGAATCACTCATCGCCATTGCCTCCCTCACTCTCAATCCTCTCTGTATCTTCTTCTTCATCTTTAGGTGCTTGAGGAGGAGGAGGAGGAGGAGGAGGAGCAGAGGCACTAGCCAGTCCAAATGAGGCCAATTCTTGCTCAATTAGAGGTGTCATCTCTGTGATGTCTTCTTCAGAGTCTTCTGAGATCTGAGGTGACCCCACTAGCTCCATTTCATGCTTCTCACATATGGCTTTGATATTGGCCTTCATATATCTTTGATGCTTCTTTCTGGCCAGACTCTCCTTATGCTCCTTGATTTTCACTTCACAACATGAAGCAAAGATGGATGAGAGCATCTTTAGTATTCCACTAGAGGATCCTCTAGAAGGTGGAGGAGCAGGAGCATCAGCCTCAGATCTTGTGCCTTCTTGAGCCTTCTTAGATTTTTTTTCCTCTGCAAGTGAGCTAAGAGCAGAGGGAACAGTGTAGATAGTAGGCATCTGGGGCATGAGTCTATTATGAGGCACATCCTTGACAAATTCAAGTCATGTCACCTTCTCAATCATATACATGATGTAGGGTGCATAGCCACAGGACCTGTTAGGAGTGATAGAGATGTTCACAATGTCGTTGTACATGTACTCAAAGACAAATAAAGTCCTATTCTTGATGGTGACCTTCATCAATGTCCTGAGGGTCCCCTGGATGGTCCCTGCATCTCCCTCCTTGGGAGCTATGGTCTTCCTCAGAGTTCTGTTCAAAACAGCAAAGAAGGACTTCAGGTACTTTGTGGTTGGAGACTTGAATGGCATCTTAGTATCATACAGAAAGTCAAGTTTATCTTTCTCCATAGGATTTAGGTTGTGGATAATGATGTCATTCTCCAAAGAATCTTCTAGGTGAAGAATTCTAGCAAACTCTTCATATGTGACACTATACTTTGCTCCATGTGTCATCTAGATCATCTTGTCTCCAACATCATGAGAAAAGTAAAGAGTGGAGTAGAATCGAGTGATGACCTCAATGTTCCAGTCCCACTGGAAAGAAACTAGATCCTTCAGTCCATACAGCTCCAAGGCTTCCAGAACCTCTTGATAGGCTTGACATATTTTGGACTGAAGATAGGTGATGTCAACCCATTGACTTTCAATGACACGATTCCTCATCTTCAAATACACATGCTCATAGTAGTCAGCATGGAAATTGCTCCAGAATCTGGGATCAACTGACTGTTTAGGATGATCATAGACCTCTACCTTTCTAAATTTATCAGCTAGCTCACCCCCTTTGCTAGTGAAATCAGCACTAGATGGTTGTCTGTTGCGGTGAGTTGGTGCTTTCATCTTCAGAGGGCCAATAGGACCACTAGCAAGCCCTTTGCCCTTGTTTAGAGTTCTCTTTGGCCCTGATGAACTCCCAGCAGCATCCTTGCCCTGTGCTTTCTTCACTACCACTCTTCTTCTCTTAGGAAGGGTGTCACCAGAAGGAGGAGAGTGAACAATTATATCATGCCTTTTCTTCATCACCCTCTCCTTGGCTCTTTGCACTCGAGCACGCTCTACCTCTTCATCATAGTGAAAGGAATTGTCCTCTGAACTTGGAGATATCGTGCTTGACAAGGAGGTTCAAGGTTTGATAAGAGTTGATTGGAGACTGTGCAAATAGGAATCTAGAAGTCCAAAATGTCAGATATCAGACTTGTCCGTTTTCAGAGTTGGACTTGTCCGGTGTGTCAGACTTGTCCGCACTTGAATAACGGACTAGTCCGGTCTAGCATATTAACCCTAACTTTCCTATTTTCAACAAATCTAGCTCGAATCGATTCACAAAGACTAGGAAACAGTAGGAATTCATCTAGAAGAGTAATTCATGCCCTAGGAGACAAATAACCAAGCAAGAATCAAGGAAAGTTAAGAGCTAGGGTTGGAGAGAGATTTTACCGAAAAGTTGAAGATTCGCGTTGAAGGAGCGGAGTGGGGGCCGGATTAGTTCGGGGTGGACAAGCTCCGCGCCAAGGAGGAGATTTCCCTTGGATAAATCCGCGTTTTTTATGGCTATAAGTAGAAATCACCTTTGGAGCTCACGGGGGAGGAGAAGAATGCAAAGGAGATTGTGAAAGGTGAAAGATGAGCTCCTGGCGGCAGATTAGGGTTAACCCCGACAAATTTGGACTAGTCCAGTGGACACCGGACAAGTCCGGTGTGTCAGAAGAGGGTCGGACTAGTCTGTGTCAACGGACTAGTCTATGTCAACGGACTAGTCCGGTGCTAACACTGGACAAGTCCATGTCAGCAGGACAGAACTGAACTAAAACAACCAGATTTTGGTTGTTTGATCTAATAGTGATCTAAAGGACATTATTTCATAAATAATCTTGATGAAAATGACTAGTAAGCAATCAACAATCATACAATGGCCATAATTCACCAAGATTCACTAAGTTAAATAGTTTTCAAAAGAAAATCGAGATAGGGAACAAATTTTCGTAAAAATGAGTAAACTTTGAAATTACAATCAGGTATGCAATGTTTCAAGCCACATTTCTAGAGTCAAGTATATTTAGCTCGTTTCTTAGCTCGCAAAACCTCTTTTCATTTAGTGGCTTGATGAAAATGTCTGCAAGTTGTTTTTCAGTCCTAACATGTGAGATTACTATGTCACATTTTAATGAATGATCTCTTAGAAAATGGTGATGAATATCTATGTGCTTAGTTCTTGAGTGCTCTATATGGTTGTGTACAATTTTTATAGCACTCTCATTATCACATAGGAGTGGAATATGGTTCAAATTGTAACCATAGTCCCTTAGAGTTTGTCGCATCCAGAGTAGTTGTGCACAACAACTACCGGCTGCAACATACTTCGCTTCGACTGTGGAAAGAGCAATGGAGTTTTGCCTTTTAGATGATCATGAAACTAGGGATCTGCCAAGGAATTGACAAGTCCCCGACGTGCTCTTTCTATTGACTTTGCATCCTACATAGTCGGCATCGGAATAATCTATCAAGTTAAACTTGGATCCTTTGGGATACCAAAGGCCCAAGTTGGGTGTGTGCACAAGGTATCTTAGGATTCTTTTTAGTGCTATTAAATGTCACTCTTTAGGTGCGGCTTAAAACCTTGCACACATACACACACTAAGCATAATATCTGGCCTAGATGCACATAAATAGAGTAATGAGTCAATCATAGACCGGTATACCTTTTGATCCACATTTGGACCATCTTTGTTGAGATCGAGATGTTCGTTAGTTGCCATGGATGTCTTGATGGGCTTGGTCTTGTCCATATTGAACTTCTTAAGGATGTCCTACGTGTACTTGGTTTGGCTTATGAATGTGCCCTCTCTTAGTTGCTTCACTTGGAATCCCAAGAAGAACTTCAATTTGCCCATCATCGACATCTCGAACCTATCTGTCATAATCTTGCTAAACTCTTCACAAAATGACTTATTAGTAGAACCAAAGATGATATCATCAACATAGATTTGACATACAAATAGATGATCATTGAAGTGTTTTGTGAACATAGTATAATCAGGTTTTCCAATTTTAAAACCATTTTTGAGTTAGAAAATCTCTAATGCACTCATACGAAGCTCGAGGAGCTTGTTTGAGGCCATAGAGAGCCTTACGCAGTTTATAAACATGGTTGGGGTGCTCTTGATCTTCAAATCCTGGTGACTGCTCTACATACACTTCCTCCTAAATTGGTCCATTGAGGAAGGCACTTTTGACGTCCATTTGATACAATTTGAAATTATGATGAGTAGCATATGCCAATAAAATACGAATAGACTCAAGTCTAGCTACGGGAGTGAAAGTTTCGTCTCCAAACCTTCAACTTGTGAGTAACCTTTAGCCACAAGTCTCGCTTTATTTCTCGTTACCACCCTATGTTCATCTTGATTGTTCCGAAAGACCCATTTGGTTCTAACAATGTTCGCCTTTGGTCTTTCCACCAGTTTCCATACTTCATTTCTCTTAGGCCTTATTTGGTAGTCAAGGAACCCTCCGGGATCCCAGGCTAATCCCTGGGCCAGAAAACCTCGAGGTAAATTTCCCCTTACATGCATTTGGCGACTCATTTTTCTGGCTCGATCTGCGGGGGTGCGCGGGCTTTTCTGACCCGGTCGAGCTAGGTCGGGTAGCAAATCCTCGCCTCGGTCGCTTCCCACCGAGTCGCTCGCATCTCCCACCCGCGTCGCTCACCTCTGAACTCGTGATGTCGTTCGTCTTCTCCCGTACGCATCGCTCACTTCCCCACTTGCCTGCCCCCGCCCGTCTCCCCGTGCAAGGGTCGTCGACCAAGATCATGTCTGCTCGCGGCACCATTCGCGCTGCCGCCTCCTCGTTCCGAGCTTGCCGCCGGCCCAGATCCGGGACCGCTCCTTTCTCTCGCCTCACGCATATATGCAGGGAAGAAGTCCCGCTGCTATCGTCCTCGCTGAGGGCGCCCTTGAGACAGCCGCCTCCTTTTGGCTGCGTTAGCTCTGATCCGGTGGCATGGCGAGGTGGGCTGCTGGCCACAAGAAGCTGAGGAGGGGTCTCTGGTCACGGGAGGAGGACGACAAGCTGATGAACCACATTGCCATGTATGGCCACGGATGCTCGAGTTCTGTTCCCAAGCACTTCTGAAACTCGTACATCAAGAAGAAGCTCCAGCAGCATGGCATCGATCTGACCACCCACAAGCCGCTGGCGGTCGAGGCAAGTAGCGGCGGCTGCGCCGACTCCACAGCAGCAGCAGCTCCCAGCAACTGCTCGGACATGTTCATCTACATCGAGCTCCAGGACATTCCTTGTGCATATTTTATAAAAATTATTTGGTGCATATTTTTAAGTTCCACTCCACCTACAATGATATTTCAATTTTTAATTTTTTCTAAATTTTTTATCTATTTTTTCACATTTGTTTCTTGACTGTTTTAGTTTTCTGGGTTTTTAGCTCCTACGCTCCCAAATAGCCCCAGGGGATATAATCCCTACGTGAAGAATTTGTCAAGGGAAGGGAAGGCCTCCCTCCGGGGTTTCCCGTCCTGGAGTTTACATCCTATTTTGCCAAACGAGCCCTTAAAGTTATTCAACTCCTCTTGCATTGCATTCATCCAATTTGGATCCTTTAATGCTACTTCTACCCTGTATGGTTCCAGAAAAGAGACAAAAGAGTAACATTCACAAAAATTAGCTACGTGAGATCTAGTAGTTACTCCCTTAGCAATGTCTCCAATGATGTTGTTGATGGGATGATCTCTTTGTACACTCTGATGTACTCTTGGGTGAGGGACTTGTAAAGTTGCTTGTTCTTCCTTGTCTTCATAATCATTGTCTCCCCCCTAGATCATTGCTTCTATGGTTGTGTTTATCTTCTTGATCTTCCTGATCTTGATCTTGTGCATGAGCTCCCCCTTGATCATTGCTTCCCTGTTAAGGTTCATCTTGTGCACTTGAGTCTTGTGGTTGCTCTTGAGGTAGAATATCACCAAGTGTCATCCTTCTCAGCACTTGACATGGAGCTTCTTCTTGATCTAACACACACTTATCAACTTGCTCCACTTGGGAGCCGTTAGTTTCATCGAACAATACGTCACGTGCTAATTCAACAAGGCTAGAAACTTTGTTGAAGACACGATTGTGTAGGCGTTCGAATCATAACCAAGCAAGAACCCTTTATTAGATTTCAAAGCGAACTTCGAAGTCCTCGGTTTCTTGTTTAGAATAAAACACTTGCAACCAAATACTTTAAAATATGAAACATTTGGTTTGTTACCGATGAGAAGCTCGTATGGAATTTTCTTCAAGAGTCGGTGAAGGTACAACTGGTTTGTGGCGTGACAAGCGGTTCTCACCGCTTCAGCCTAAAACAGGTCTGACGTCTTGTATTCATCCAGCATTGTCCTCGCCATCTCGATCAGTGTTCTATTTTTCCTTTCAGCCACCTCGTTTTGTTGAGGAGAGTAGGGTGCCAAAAAATCGTGTTTTATTCCTTGTTCATCTAGGTACTCCTCAACTTGTGTATTCTTGAATCTAGTCCCATTGTCACTTCTAATGTTCTTCACGGTTGAGGAGAATTCGTTCTGAGCTCTTTTTAGGAATTCCTTGAGGATTCTCTTAGTTTCCGATTTATCATACAAGAAAAATATTCAGTTGAATCTTGAAAAATCATCAACAATAACTAAACCATATTTGTTATCGCCGATGCTTATATAAGCAATTGGACCGAAAAGGTCTATGTGAAGAAGTTCCAGCGGTCTTATGGTAGTCATCACGTTCTTAGCGGGGTGCGGTGCTTCAACTTGTTTTTCCACCTCGCAAGCGTTGCATGGTCTGTCTTTCTCAAATACAACACACTTTAAACCTCGCATGTGACCACCTTTTAGAAGTTTCTGCATATTCTCATCCCAACATGGCTAGTCGTCTATGCCAGAGCCATCTCATGTTGGTTTTAACAACCAAGAAAGTGTTGAGTTCAGGTTTATCTTTGTTGAAGTCAACAAGATAAAGTTTTCCCTTCAACATTCCCTTGAATGCAATCGAGTCATCGCTTCTTCTAAAAACGGTCACACCCTCATTAGTGAATAAACAGTTATAACCTTTGTCGCATAGCTGAGATATGGATAGAAGGTTATAATCTAAAGAATCTATATGTAAAACATTCGAGAGAGTATGTTGAGAAGATATTTCAATTTTACCGCTACCAAGGACCTTTTCTTGGCTGTTGTCTCCAAAGTATATCCCTTCACTTGGATCTGCATTGCGCTCATACTCCATGAACATATTCCTCTCCGGTCATGTGATTGGTGCATCCGCTGTCTAGCACCCATTTTGATCCATCGGGGGAGTAGGCCTGCAAAACAGAATCATTCCTTGGTTTTAGGTACTCAAGCTTGCTTGGGTCCTCTCAAGTTAATCACAAGTGTCTTGGGCACCCACACACAAGTTTTTGAGTTCTTGTGGCGTGACCCTGCATATTTAGCAAATACATGTCCAAATTTGTCTTTCATAAGTACATAGGAAGCATCAAAAGTACGAAATAGTATTTGCAAGTTAGATTCATGTGATTTTTCCTTAACAAAAGTAATTTTCTTCTTAGCATGACCATTTGTGGACATGTGTTTGTTCTTGTTAAACCCAAAACCATCTTTGATGTTAGGAGGTCTAGTAACCATATATGCACTACGTGCAGGGCCGGCCCTGAGCCAGTGCCCAAGGGGCGACCGCCCCGGGCCCCCAAAAATTAGGGACCCCCATTTGTTATCTATGTTTAATTAGGTCTAATAGAATGTAAATTAAATTTAGGATACACAAGTGTATAAGGGAGGCACAGCCAAGCTGCAACAAGGTGCTCTCTGCTGGCCAAGTTATGGGATCCAGCTGGATAATCATATTATATGTATTTGCTAATTGCTATAAGCCACAGGTGCAACCAGACAAATAGTTGAATGTCACGCCATTACTCAGGCCTCACTCCACTCTCCAAGACTCAAGTATTTTGTTGAACTGCATCATACAATTTCTGATTTTTGCAAAGTTTAAGAATCTTATTTGTTTCCTCTTATCTATATACTCCTTCCATCCCAAAAAAGTTTGTTGCTTTGTATTTCAAAAATGAAATGCAAAGCAACAAACTTTTTGGGACGGAAGGAGTATGTTACTGTATAGACCAATTTATTGATTGATTGTTTAAATAATAAACATTATTTCAGTTAGATTTTATTAATTTAGTTTTTACATCATGAGATAAATTTCAATAGCTAATATTTTTATTATCAACTTGTATGATTGTTCTGAGTTCTGACCCGATCGAGTTACACGTCTTCCATTAGAAAGTATCCATCCAGAAGTGAGAAAATAATAAAAAGGCAACATCATGAAGAGTTGGTTGAATCACATAGAGACAACTCTATTATTAGTGACTTTGCATCTAAAACTGTTAGGAGGTATCATTTTAAATGATTTACATGTAGTTTATTTTCTATATTGCAATTTTATTATTGTGACATGATTAGTGACAAAAAATTATAACTATAATTGATATTTTCTTTGTCATATTCATGGTTAAAAAAGGCCCTAAATTTTAGTTCGCCCCAGGCCCCAAAAAAGTCAGGATCGACCCTGACTACGTGCATATTTGATCTTCTCCTTGTCAAAGATGCCACTTTGGGAAGGATGCTTAGCATGGGAAATTGAAGAATCAGGTTTGACAACATTTTTCTTAGTGGAACATGTGCAAGTTGCAATAGTTGTCGGACTTACACCTTTGAAAGGTGAGCTTTTGGAGGAGAAGGAGTCACTTTGCTTGAGCGACTCAACTTGCACTTCAAGAATATTGTTAACTTTTGACAAGTTAGCAAGTTGATCCTTGATTGCAACGTGTGAGTCTTATAGCTTTGAGTATGTACCCTTACTCAAGGCTAGCTCATGCTCAAGTGACTTGCTATTCTCTCTTTCAAGCTAAGGAGTTTCTCAACCTCTTGATACATCTTCCTTTCACAGATGAGCATATCTTCTTGTCGGTTGACAAGCTCCTATTTCTCAAAGATTTCATCCGACAACATTTTCATTTTCTTCAATGCAGTTTTACTTAATCTCCTAAACATCTCCTCATTTTCACTAGAGTTGTCGAAATCATCAATAGAGGAATTTAGCGAGTGGGAGTAAGTCAAACCTTTTTCTTGCCTTCTTTAGCCATAAGGCAAGTGTGATTGTGAGTCTCTCGTCCTCCCATGTTCAGGAAGAGCGTAGACCTCTTGGTAGACTTCTCGATGGCAATGGTGGCCATCTCCTCTTCTTCATCAGAGGAGGACTCGTCATTTGAGTCCCTTGCCAATATGCGATTGATGAGCTTGCCACCTTTTTCTGAAGATCTTCTTTTCTTGAAGTTTTGTTTCCTTCTTCCTCTTATTCTCTTCATAAGTGCAGTCAACTATGAAGTGACCGTACTCACCACAGTTATAGCAGGTACGTCGAGCCTTGGATTTTCCTTTTTCTTTGCTCTTTCCTTCATTTGAGTTGTTGTTGTTTCTCCTTTTCATCATGCGCTTGAATTTCTTGATAAAGAGTACCATCTTTTCATCATCCAAGTCTGTGCTCACATCACTTGTATCTCCCTCATCTTGAGCTTCACGGGCTTCCTTTCCTTTAGGATTGCAAGATGCTTTAAGAGCAACTTCCTTTTTTTTGGAGGAGGTGAGATCAGTTAGGTCCTTAACGTATTGGGCTTACTTCTCCATCATCTCATGGTTTATGATTTTGCCCAATAGTTCATTTGGGGTCATTTTGTGAAACCCGGGGCTTTCTCGGATCATTGAGCATAAGGTGACGTTTCTTGGCATAAAAGGCTCTAATCATCCTTTTGACCATCTCATGGTTTGTCCACTTCTTGCTTCCATAGGTGTGGATCTTGTTGATAAGCGCATTCATCCGGTTGTACATGTCTTGAGGTGATTCACCTTCTTCAATGGAAAATCTCTCCAACTCTCCTTCAAGCATCTTAATCTTGGCTTCTCGGACTGACATATTTCCTTCATGTGATGTTTTAAGTGTATCCCAGATTTCTTTTGCGCTTTCTAATCCATCGATCTTGGTGAACTCCTCCCGGCTCAGTGATGAGGTAATCACTACAATGGCTTGCGCGTTGCCGTTGCGGTGAATTTCCTGTTCTTGTTCCAGAGTTAGTTCTTCGTCCGTATTTGGGATATCTACACCTGTACACACAATATGTCATAGACTGGGATTCAAGGAGATTAGATGCATTTTCATATTCTATTTCCACATGGTGTAGTCGCTTCTGTCAAATTGCGGAGGCTTTCCCATGGAAATAAAAAGATAATGATTATTTGTATTAAGACGATTGTAGTTGTAAGGATATCGGGAGTAGTCTTGATGACCACTCCCCATCGTCTTCTCATCTTCTTTTCCCTTTTGGCTCAGAAGTTTCTTCCTTAGAAATGCCTTGAGTTGATGCACTTCTTCATCATCATGTGGATTTTCCCTTAGTACATTGAAGGCTTTTGTATCTTGCTCTTCTTCAGTGTTGAGCACCTCCGGGATCTCGTTGTTCTTCTCAGAGGCCATTGATCTCGCCGAGCGGTGAGTCTCGTCGATGGAGAACCTGCTCTGATACCAATTGAATGTGGCCTAGAGGGGGTGAATAGGGTTTGAAAATTTCCTGCACACTTAATCAAATGGTCAAATTCTTGATAGACCGGACATGTCTGGTTGGTGGTGCGGACTAGTCTAGTGTGCAGAATATGTATCGAGTTGATTAAGTGTTGATTCAGGAAATAAACTTTATAGCAGTGAAAATGTGAACAACTGGTAAGATCACTTGAATTAACAATCAATGTTGTGAAGTTACACGTGAGAAACAATTTGAATTTGAGTTATAATATTGATAAACTATGTGCTCTAATCAATGAAGATGCAAAAACAAAGAAGCACACGAGACATCGGTTTTTACCGAGGTTCGATCTCACCAAAGAGATCTACTCCTCGTTGAGAAATCCCACACAGAGATGGGTCTCTTCAAACCTTTTCTCTCGTCAAGTCACCACACAAGGCCGACTTGATTCCACTATCACGGGTAATCATCGAGTTTATAGGGCAACCTGACACGTTGAGGGCTCCCACAAGAATTACAACGAAAAATGATCAAATACACCCGAAAAGATTACAATGAAAAGCACGAGTGTGAAGAGATCAAACTCTAAGAGCTCAACGATGTGTAGACAACGATCTCCCAACCCCAAATTTGAATACTCAATTGATTTTCACCTTTGAGGACTTTAGATGTGTGGGATGATGTGTTTTGTGCTCTTGAGACAGGTGGCGGCGCTAGGGTTTCTGAGTTTGACAGTAGGAAGTTTGTGGGGCCTCGGATCTCCTATTTATAGGGTCCAAAGAAGTTACCGTTAGAGATCCCGACGACCGAACTAGTCCGTACTGAAGACCGGACTTGTCCGATGTGCTGTGTAAAAGTCAGCGTGAAATGTGCAGCACATTAGAAACCCTAATTGTGTGAGGTATGACAGACTAGTCCGATATGTGTCCGGACTTGTCTGGTGTTCTGTGTAATTGAACTCCGGATAGTTGAACGGACTAGTCCGATCCACGAACGGACTTGTCCGGTGCTATGTGTTATTGAATATCAGAGAGTTCAACAGACTAGTCCGATCCTATGGACGGACTTGTGCGGAGTGTAGTGAAAAGGGTTTGCAGAGACTTGAACGGACTAGTCCGGTCTAAGATCGGACTAGTCCGGTGCACTGTGTTATGTGGTTCCAGAAAGTTTATCGAACTAGTCCGATCCACGGTCAGACTAGTCCGATGCATAGTGTATTTGGACAACAGAGAATTGAACGGACTAGTCTGATGCTCAGTGAATTTTTAGGTGTTTTGAAGCTCTTACCCCTACGCAAAGACTTGAGCTCTTGGGATGTGTCTCTCACACACATCCTATACATTTAAATCTACTTTGCGCTTCAGTCGCCAGTTGGGCTTTTCTCTTTTTCTACACCACTTCATTTTTCACCTTTTTTAGTGCACAAACTATCTCTTTTAAATTGACATGCAGTCATCTCAACAAGTTCATTACGATCTCATTTTTTTATCATCAATCGTTCAAAACTCACAAGAGATTGCTTATATGCACTTTCAAGTCGCCCTCTCTTCCTTGGGAGCGAGGGCGGCGCGCACAGACAAGTATGTTCATCTCTGTTTTTAAAGATGGGATGATCTCATTTTGATGTTTATTTAGATGGATGAGACGAGCTCTATTTTTTGTTTGATTTAGGATGTGTTTGGTTGGTTGGACTTAATTGGATTGATTTGCATTGGACCGTCCGGTCATGTGTTTGTTTCACAGTCAGTTGGACAGAGTCATTCAGTTTTGAGAAATATTTCTTACAGATGTTGGATGAAGTGGTCGAGCAAATTTGGTTAGATGAGTCCATCCACCTTATCTAATTATGCTTCTTAATAGCATAATTAGTGATAATTAACTTATTTATTGTTGATTAATAATTACAATTATTTCTCAAATATTAGTGTTGGATTGATTTGCATTGGACCGTCGGGTCATGTGTTTGTTTCACAGTCAGTTGGACAAAGTCATTCAGTTTTGAGAAATATTTCTTACAGATGTTGGATGAAGCGGTCGAGCAAATTTGGTTAGATGAGTCCATCCACCTTATCTAATTATGCTTCTTAATAACATAATTAGTGATAATTAACTTATTTATTGTTGATTAATAATTACAATTATGATATTAGCATTAATATTTGCTAGTAATATGATAATTAGTATATAAATCATATGAAATTATCAACTTAGATGATCCAACTCGCTCAAGTTTCATCCAACTTACCAAACAAAAAAATTGGATCGTCCAATACATCCAACCAAACATTAACTTGGATGATCCGTACATAAAAACATGAATGATTCTATCCAATCTAACTTCAACTTCAAACCAAACACATTTATCTTAACAAATGAAAAAGGATGGAAATGGACTTATCTTAAGGGATAAGAAGGATGGAGATGGACGGTGTCCCCTGTTCGTTAGTTGCCAGTCGAACATGTCACGGTAAGCAGTGGCTTAGGGTGCGTTTAGTAGGCTGGATTGGATGAATTGACTTGGATTGGATGATTCAGTCACGTGTTTGTTTCACGGTCAGATGGACAGAGTCATTCAGCTTCGAGGAATATTCCTTCCAGATGCTGGATGACGTGATCCAAAGATTTTGGTTGGATGAGTCCATCCATCTTGTTTAAGTATGCTTCTTATTAACATAATTAGTGATACTTAACTTATTTGTTGTTGATTAATAATTATAATTATGATATTAACATTAATATTTACTAGTAATATGATAATTAATATATAAATAATTAGTATTATGTGAAATTATCAACTTAGATGGTTCAATTCATCCAAGTTTCATCCAACGTACCAAACAAAAAATTAAATCGTCCAATCCATCCAACCAAACATCAACTTGGATGATCCAGTACAGAAAAACATGAATGATCCAATTCAATTCAATTTTTTACTTCAAACCAAAAGCACCCTTAGTCATTTCACTCGCACCCTTAGTCATTTCACCGAGCGAGCAGCGTGCGACTGGGACGACGGCAGCTCATGTTGCTAGCTCTGAGGCTGGCAGTGGAGAAGACGGCCAACGAGCTTGGCGCACTCGACTTAATCTGGGCCACCATCCTTCTGCTGGGGTACTTAACGATCACGCTTGAGCACGTCTACTTCTGGTCCGTCACCATCATCCTCCTCATCGAGGGCGCCCGCATCTTCAGCCACAGCCACGAGCACAAATGACAGCACCAGGCCATGTGGTCGCTCACCGCCGCGGGCCGGTCCGGGTACCCGCTTCGTCGTACGGTCCTTCCGCTTAGTCATCGGCCGCCGCGACAGCGCGAAGGCGGCAAAGTCCGGTAGACGGAGCAGCGGCTGGCCGTGGACCGCATGGAGCTGGAGCTTCCTGCCCGGGCACGTCGGCCACATGCTCTACTTGCTATATAGCTGGCATCGGCGATGGCGCGCGTCGCGCTGTTGGCGGCACGGCTCTCCAGGTAGGAGGTGGGTGCGTGCACGAATCGGCGTGACCTTGACGTGCGCGCCATGGCTGAATTCGCGAGCTAGGGAGGTAGGGGGGAGCAGGAGCTCGAGACGTGCCCGCCATGGCCGGATTCGCGAGCCTGTGAGGGAGGGGGAGCAGGAGCTCGAGACGTGCCCGCCATGGCCGGATTCGCGAACTAGGGGGGAGCAAGATCTCGATAGGTGTTGAGTGCTTGACGCAATGGCGGAGCGTGGGCGACGGGTGAGGGTGGCGCGTGGGGAGGGCGAAGCAACTGATAGCGTTGAGGTGAGAGGAACTGAGGAACTCATCCCCTCGATTTTGGTGCCGATCAATCCGGTATATTTAATTTTAGAATGACTTTATCTCACTTGTCTCGAAATAAACATCATTAAAAATATGATTGTCTATTCTCAGTTTATTCCATCTCAAGAACCAAAATCTATCTAAACAACAAAGATACAATTGCTATTATTAAACTTTTAATATGCGGTTTCGACAGAATAATACGCACAAGATGGTCTCCTTTAAATGAAAAATAACCAATCTTATCTCTCAACTTTGACTCCAAGCTCAACTGTGTCCTTCAACTTTCAAAGAATCCAACTGAGTCCCTAAACTTTAGTTTTAGATTCACAACTTTGTCCTTCAACTTTTAAAAGGTACAACTAAATCCTTAAACTTTACTTGTTAGGTTCAGTTTCAATTGCTAATATATATATATATATATATATATATATATATATATATTGCTTGATTTTTTTGTTTTTTTACATTCAACCTTAATAAAAATAATAATTTGTATTTAAATAAGCTTCAGGTCGAAAAAAATAAGCACGCCAATTTATCGTGACCAAACTATATACATGACCATAACACATTTCATTAAAATGTTGAACCCACATATAAATTGTTAAAAATGTAAAATATCTTTAAGCTTATGAATAAATGATATTTTAAAAATTTTAATAAAAAATATAGAATACAAAATATATCCATACTGAATGTTGTTTTATTGCATTAATTCTAATAAATATAATGGTTTAAACAGATTTAAAAACAAAATTGTAGTTTGAAGTAATATTAGTAAGAAATTTGAATTCCAACTCATTGCTACCGTGACGTGCCATGTGGACGGCCACGTCAGACTATGGACCAAATTGAACTCATCAACCACAGTTTAGGTACTAGATTGGACCTTTTGGAGGTTGAAGGATGAAGTTGAGCTTGCAACTAAAGTTAAGGGACGCATTTGATTATTTTGCCTTCTTTAAAATAGTACTTTTAATATTGACGCACCTTTAAAATAGCATTATTGATTAGAAAAAGTCTACATAACCCCCTAAAGTATGACCTAAGGACTATTTAACCCCCTAAACTTTAAAACCGGATATTTAACCTCATAATCTATACAAAACCAGTTAATTAATTCCTTAAGGTGATTTTGAAGAGTGGTTTTGCCACATCAGTTGCTGACGTGGCGTATCTTGCATGTGTTGTTTAGTGGGACCCACTATCAATTACAAAATACAAAAGAGCACACCTGTTTTTTTTTGGAACGCACTCCCACTACTTCATTAGTGCGCTGCAGAGCATATAGATTATGAGTCTGTGCATTAGCAGTTATTAATCATTGGCAAGGACACTAAAGCTTTTGACCCTTGAACTAACTGTTCATGGAGGCATTCTGACCGAAGCTAGTGACCATTTTGGGCTCCTGATGTAGCTTACAAGTTTTTTTCATTTTGGTTGCCTAAGTTAGTGAAAGATCAAGTTGTAACTCAATCTGGTTGATTCAAAAGTTTAGTTATTTGGCAACTTTGAGTTGAAGGGAAATAGTAGTATGAACTGTATTCAAAAAGATTTAAACGACATTACGACCTTTACAAAAGGAAAACTTGTACTGCATCACGTAACTGAAATGGACCATAACTAATCTTCCAACCACACTACAGGAAAAGCGATCATTTGCGACGGCCACATTTATTTGCGACGCCCAGCCGTTGCAAATATAGTAATTTGCGACGGCCCGCCACTGGCCGTCGCAAATAACGTTGTCGTCGCAAATAAGTGTTTATTTGTGACGGCCAACACCGGAGCCGTCGCAAATAGCGACTTATTTGCGACGACAAACCCTAGTACCGTCGCAACTAAGGAAGCCGTCGCAAATAAGTGCTTATTTGCGACGGCTGCTAAAAGGGCCGTCGCAAGTAACATTAATTGCGACGGCTACGTGGTCCAGCCGTCGCAATTAAAATGGCCGTCGCAAATAGGGGCCTTTATCCCGACCCGACACTTCAATCTCGTTTCATTCTCACCACTCGATACCACCGCGCGCCGTCGCCGCCCTGCCGCCGCCGGCCCGCCGCCGCCGGCCCGCCGCCCCGCCGCCGCCCCGGCCTCGGGTCGCCGCGCCCCCCGCCGCCCTGGGTGTCCGCGCCCTCCGCGCCCCGGCTCGCCGCCCCGGCCTCGGGTCGCCGGCCCCCCGCCGCCCCAGCCGTCCGCGCCCTCCGCGCCCCGGCTCGCTGCCCCCGGCCTCAGGTCGCCGCGCCCCCCGCCGCCCCGGCCGTCCGCGCCCTCCGCGTCGCTGCCCCGCCCGCGGCGCCACCCCACCGCCGGCCCGCAGTCGCCGCCCCACCACCGACCCACCGTAAGTGCCCGCGATTACTGTCATTATGCAGTTTAGTCTCTAGCTTAGTATCTAAGTTTATCATTATGCAGTTTAATCTCTAAGTTTATCAAATAAGTTTTTGTACCCATATGCAGTTTATCATTATTCAATTGAAAAACATCCTCGCCCTCTTGTGAGCTGCAATATGTTAATGGTTGCTTTTGTTGATTTTGCAATATGTTAATGGTTGTATTCAAAAACTGCAATATGTTAATGGTTGTATTCAAAAAATGGTTGCATATGGGAAAAGGATGTGATCATTATTTGCGAGCTGGTTTGCAATCCCGAGAGCCAAGGGCCTGGATGCCATCGCCGCCGCCGCGGGCCTGGACGCCATCGCCGTCGCCTGCTAGCGCCGTCACGCCGCCGTAGAGGAGTGAAGTGAGGAGTTAGGGTTAGGGTAAAGTTGGGATACAGTTTTATATAGCCCATCTACAATGTGGACCGTCGGATCGAGATCGACGGTTCACGTACATCCGACTTAAGCAGATCAGGTCCAGTCCGATCCATTCCACCTCGACCCAACTCCAAGCCGCCTTCGCCCTTCATCTGCTCCAAACGCCGCCAGCCGTCTGGCCGCCCGTGTGTGCCGCCATCGCAGGGACGCCCGTCCTCTGTGCGACGCCGCTGCCCCTCCACCTCCGTAGCCGCTCGGTGCCCGCCTCCAGTCTCCAACCTCTGTCACCGCTCCGCGTCCGCCGCCGCCAGTCTTCGCCGACACCGCCGTCGTCTGGTCACTGCATGGCCGCCCCTCCCCCTGCGCAACGCCTCCGCCTCTCCCATGCTCGCCGTCTCCGCCTCTCCCCTGCTCTTTATCGACTTGTTACATCTCTAAAAAAGTAGAGGACGGATGGACATTGATTAGGCATCGATTAGGATCGATTAGTCGCCCTAATCGATGACTAATCGTCCTGATCGACCTAATCGACCCTTAGGCGACTAGGGTCGATTAGGTGACTTGAAAACATTGGTGCCTGCGCGGCGAACATCGTCGCCATTGGTTTTGTATGTTTATTTTACAGACTGGGTTGGGCCGGGTTGATTGATACAGAAAAAATGGATTGGGTTTGGGTTTAGTCCAGGTCCTGGCCGGGTTGAGTTAGTCCACTATCCAAAAAATGGATTGGATTTTAGGCTATCTTTTTTGCTAATATGTTTTTTGTCTTGCATAATTGACTAATATGCTTTATATGCTCTCTTGTATTACACTTGTGATTTCACACTTGTCCATTGTGGCTAATATGTTTTTTATTCAGATTTTATAGTAAATGCATAATTAGATTTTGTAAATGCTTTATATGCTTTATATATTTTTGTCTATAGCTTGGTCTGTCATTCTGAATTTCTATTCTGTTTAGTGTATGTTTGGACTTTAGTGCATTCATATAATGTTCTTGAGTGACTAATTAATATATATAAATAAAGGGGTTTTAGGTCGGCTCGGACCAACCCGGAAGGGCACGACACGTAATAAGTGTGATCGTGCCGTGTAGACCATTGTAGTGGTACCGTATGCGTCAAGTCGACACGGAAGCGAACGGGTTGGTAAGGACGTCAATGACCCGCGATTGCGTGGACGGTGGAAATGGATGTGAAATTGTCATCTAAGACCAACTTTCCTCTCACTCTTTCTCTAGTTCTTTCCTCTCTCTTAAATGACCTGAAAATGAAAATGAGCAACATAACCTATAGCAATGTATTACCCGTTTCGGATCGGCACGTCTCACATGCCATTGGCATGTGAGACGTGCAGGTTCGGAATTGTCCCTTTTTGGACAGCCTCGGAGTGACCGAGGGGGTGTGGCTTGTGACGAGACGTGGGTCCGGATTTGGACGAGATTTCGGTGGCGTAACCCTGTTGTTCTTTGCTGCACCATTTTTGGACGTGTAGTGGAGAACAGCGGGGTTATGCTGCCGAAATTTCGTTCGAATCCGGATCACTCGTCTCGTCATGGGCACGCTCCGCTCGATCACTCTTGGGTGGGTTTAGGATCTATCTGCATAGGTTGTAGGGCCGTGACATAACACAACAATACATTAACGACAATTTCTTTCGCGTTAAAATGCAGAGTCAAACATGGGTGAAGACCGCAGTTGGATGTATACTGGCTAGAAGAGCAGAACTGGTGGTCACTCCGATGAGTGGTTTATCAAGTTAGATCAATTTTTGGATCGAGCATTTTCGTTGTCAACGGAAGATATGGTGCGGTGCCCATGTACAAAGTGTCAGAACACCAAGTTTTTGAGAAGATTGGAGCTTTCGTTTCACTTATGTCGAAACGGTTTCACTCCACATTATGAAGTGTGGACCTTTCACGGCGAGACTAATTCTCGAGTCATAGCCGAAGTGGATGAGGATGATGATATAACGGAGGTTGATAGGATGGATGAGATGCTAGAAGCTCTTGAAGCGGAGGATCCTCTTACAAATGAGGCAGAAAAGTTTTTCGAGGAGCTGAAGAAATCACAAGAGCCGTTGCATGAACACACGGCTGTGACCGTACTTGCTTTCTTGACCAGATTTATGGCAATTAAATCCAAGTACTTTTTTTCCATCAACTGCTACAATAATCTCATGAAATTGATCTGCGATATCCTTCCACAACCTCACAAAGCGCCACCAGATATGTATCAGTCAAAGATCAAGATATCTGGTCTTGGTATGGAGTATGAGAAAATCGATGTGTGCCCAGACAACTGCATGCTATTCTGGAAAGAGCACGCCAATGAGAAGATGTGCTTGAAATGTGGTAAATCGAGGTATGTCGAAGTTGTTAATGACGATGGCGATAATGTGATGACAGATGTCGCACATAAGCAGCTTTGTTACTTGCCTGTGACACCTCGGTTGAAGCGGATGTTTCTTTCAAAAAGAACCGCAAGACACATGAGATGGCACAAAGAAGGTAAACGTGAGAACAAAGAATTTTTGACGCATCCGTCCGACGGTGATGCATGGAAGGCGCTAGACCGTTTCGATCCAGACTTTTCTCGTGATGCGAGGAATGTTTGCATCGGATTAGCGACAGACGGATTCTCACCGTTCAGTACGAATGCCACGCCATACTCATGTTGGCCTGTCTTTGTCATTCCGTACAACCTGCCACCTGCTTTATGTACGAAGAACGAGTTCATGTTTCTCAGCCTCATTATACCTAGACCTGATCATCTTGGGTCACGTCTCAACGTGATGTTAAAACCGCTGATCGAAGAATTGAAAGTCTTGTGGACAGGAGTCGAAGCGTACGACAGTTACAAGAAGCAAAAATTCAACCTTCGAGCTGCTTATTTGTGGTCCGTCCATGATTTGCCGGCATATGGCATGTTTTCCGGATGGAGCACTCACGGTCGTCTGACGTGTCCGATATGTGCTTCAGACATAGATTGCTTTCGACTAACTCATGGAGGCAAAATATCTTACTTCGATTGTCACAGACGGTGGCTCCGGAGGTCAGATGGGCGAGTGAGCCCTTTTATTTACTTTGTTGATGACGATGTGAGATGTATCGGAATTTTAGTTTGTGATTGTGATGATGTGTGTATGCTGTGTATATATTGTGTATATTGTGTTTGTTGTGATTCTGGCCATCGAGCCGGGTAGCATTTTCTGTTTTTTTAAAAAATAATAAAAAACCTTATTTACGACGGCTTTTTATACAGTACCGTCGCAAATAAGGACCCAAGCCGTCGCAATTAAACCACTGTTATTTGCGACGGCCCGGCCGTCGCAAATAAGCATTAATTGCGACGGTCTGGCCGTCGCAAATAGCGTTGTGGGTCCCGGAGGAGGACACGTGGGCCCTGCCCACTGAACTTATTTGCGACGGCTTGGCCGTCGCAAATAGAGGCCCTTAATTGCGACAGCCTGACCGTCGCAAATAAGCATTAATTGCGACAGCTAGGCCGTCGCAAATAATTTTGCGGGGCCCACCAGCCCGCAGCAATTACTTGCGACGACCACTCCTAGCCGTCACAAATAAGCTTATTTGCGACGTCATATTTGCGACGGCCGGAAGCCGTCGCAAATAAGGAAAGCCGTCGCAAATAGCTTATTTGCGACGGCATTTGCCTTATTTGCGACGGTCCTGGCCGTCGCAAATCGTCAGGATTCCTGTAGTGCCATAGCATGATCCATGGGACCAACCTTCCAATCCCAGCTTAGAACACGGGGCATACATTATCTGCACCCAAGTCTATGCATTTGGCAATAGGGTATATGACTAGCGGGCAGTGCTCTTCAGCTATGCCCCACTAGTTGATGTTGCGGCTCTCCATTGTCAACAAGAAGTACAGCAGCATCCCACCCAAGTGACGAACAGGGGCATCGTGCACGATGCGACGAAGAGAGGAGGCGAGGAATCCCGCCTGCACGAGGAACCGAGCCATCCTGCCCACGACGAACCGGCATCCCGCCCGCACAAGGAAGCATTAGCATCAGCGACTGCTCAGGTGCCCGCCAGCGACATGCCCGAGTGTCGCAGTCGCGCGCAATAGATAAAGGACCGTGGTCAAAGACGGAGGCGAAGGAAGATTATGCGCCATTGCCTTCCGAAGAAACAACAGTGTGCCGTAAATGACATGTGGATGCCACTGTACAACAATTCGCCACATCACCAGCTGATGTGGCAAAACCACTCTTCAAAACCACCTTAAGAGATCAATTAACTAGTTTTATATAGGTTAGGGGGTTAAATAGTTGAGGGATTAAGTAGTCCCTAGGTCATACTTTGAGAGGTTATGCAGACTTTTTCCTTATAGATTTGTTTAACTTACTTTATTTCATTTTCTATTTTCAGGCCATATAAGATGATTGATTTACCCTTTACTCCAAACAAATCGATGAATTCATTTTCTTCCAACTTACATAGATTGTGTATAGTGCTGACATCATTAATCAACAGCTCCAACCCTGAAGGCCTCGACGGAGCCTCCGATGAAGAACCATCTCACTTAATTATCAGACCGTTTCTCTCCTTCCTTGTTCTTGTTGACTATTGTTTCTCTCTCCTCTGATGATGGTCATCACTCAAGAATGTTCCTGTTTCATTACTATTCCCCACTCAACACCCATTCTTCTCTCTTTGCCGCTCCAACATACGTCACTCCAACATAACAACGCACAGAAGGTCTTGGACCTCTGACAGGCAAGCCACCTCACTACACCGCCCGCGACAGGGAAGGAAAAGAGAGAGGTACGCGTTGTTGAGAAATCAGCGTACGCTACTTTGGCAATTCTACCGCATCATCTAGGAAACATGTGAGTATAGAGGTCATATATAGATTGTTACCATTAGACGCGTAGCGCAACGGAACGTAGACACGTGTCGGTGTAAGCGAAGTAGACGATCACGTTCGTCTCCTCCTTGTGCATGTCATGGCAGCAACGTCGTCACGTCACCGTAACCCATCAGCGCAACAGTAGCAATAGCGCCTCCACGGAGTCCACAAGTACGGAGAGGAATGTCGCACTACAGGAAACTGATCCATAGACGACGGTCAGAAACCGTCGTCAATAAGGACGAAACCGTCGTCTATAAGTTATTGACGACGGTATATCCTTATAGACGACGGTTCCTGGCCGTCGACGACTAATAGTCGTCTATAAACTTATAGACGACGGTAACCGTCGTCTATAATCTTGTTGACGACGGCCAGAACAGACCGTCGTCTGTGGTTGGCCAGTGCCACGTGGCAACCCGGGAGGCTTATTGACGACGGTGCATTATCACTGTCGTCTAAAAGGGCCTGCCACGTGGCTCCCCTGCGGGACTTATAGACGACGGTCTGTTAACACCGTCGTCTATTGCGGTGTCCATAGACGACGGTCAGTTAAGACCGTCGTCTATAGATCCTGCCACGTGGCTCCCCCTGCGGGTCTCATAGACGACGGCTTGGTTGTACCGTCGTCTATTGCTTTATAGATGACGGTACTGTATAGAAAACCGTCGTCTGTAAAGAATAGACGACGGTACTGTATAGAAAACCATCGTCTATAAAGCTCTTGTAGACGACGGTTTGGTCATACCGTCGTCTACAAGCCTTATAGACGACGGTACTGTATAAAAACCGTCGTCTATAAGGTTAGCAATTTTTTTAGAAAAATAGAAAATGCTACCCGGCTCTATGGCCAGAACACAGAACATCACAAAACAGATATGTACACTCATCCACATCACAAAACACGCAGAACATAACAAATATCAAAGTCACTCATCCACATCAAACAAATGACACTATCGACACTACATATGACTACTACCCCGACCACTACCGGAGTGAGGAAGCTCCTCGTCGTGCCCTCCATGCGGTGCAACCTGCGGCGATGGTGTGCGAGCCTCCGTCCCCGATGTCTGTGATTTAAAAGTATGATTAGCCAAGTTAATAGTAATAAATACATATTGAACTAAGTTTTAGCAATTTTGACCAAGTTTCATCAATATCAACAAAGTTCAAGCAATTTTAACTAAGTTTGAAATAGTTTGAGCAAGTTTCATCAATATCAACTAAGTTTGAGTAGTTTTCACTAAGTTTTAGCAAGTTTTAGCAATTTTGACCAAGTTTCATCAATATCAACTAAGTTCAAGCAATTTTAACTAAGTTTGAGATAGTTTGAGCAAGTTTCATCAATATCAACTAAGTTTGAGTAGTTTTCACTAAGTTTGAGCAAGTTTTAGCAATATTGACCAAGTTTCATCAATAACAACTAAGTTTAAGCAATTTTAACTAATTTTAGCAATTTTGACCAAGTTTCATCAATATCAACTAAGTTTGACCAATTTTAGTTAAGTTTGAGCAAGTTAGAGCAAGTTCCATCAATATGAACTAAGTTTGAGCAATTTTCACTAAGTTTGAGTAAGTTTTAGCAATTTTGACCAAGTTTTATCAATATCAATATCAATATGAACTAAGTATAAACTACCTAACTAATGATCACTCGGGGCGTCGATCATGAGCCGCTCCACCTCGAGGAGCGCAAGGAGCTAACTAATGATCGTTGTACAGTCCAAATTAAGGTGAGGAGAGAGCGAGAGACAAAGAGAGAGGGGGTGAGGAGAGAGGCTGAGGGGGAGAGAGAGCTAGAGGGAGATGAAGAGAGAGGGGGAGAGAAAGAGGTAGAGGGAGATGAAGAGAGAGGGACAGAGCTAGAGGGAGGAAGGGAGATGGAACGAGATGAGGAGAGAGAGATGTGCTTGAGATGCTCTTTGACGGTGAGTCTGTGCTCGCGTAGTGGACAGAGCTGGATCGGCGCTGGCGCCCCTCCATTCTTTTAACCTTGATGTGACGGAATTTCCGCCAAATAGTAGGAGAAAAAAAAGTCCATGAAACCATCATGTGTAGGGGGTGATATTAACTTATCTAGCATCTAACAAAAACATCTAGCATCTAACAATAACATGTACCATCTAACTAGCACTTGAATATAGCATTTGAACCAATTAAATCAATGAATCTAGCATTTGAAAAAAGGCCATGAAACCATCATGTGTAGGGGGTGATATTAACTTATCTAGCATCTAACAAAAACATCTAGCATCTAACAATAACATGTACCATCTAACTAGCACTTGAATCTAGCATTTGAATCAACTAAATCAATAAATCTAGCATTTGAATCAACTAAATCACTGCACGGACGAGGGAGGGAGGGGAGGGAAGAGCGGCGGTGCTGCACAGTGGCCGGCGGTGGGGAGGAGCCGGCAAGGAGGGGGCGCGCGGTGGCAGTGGGGAGGGGTCGGCGAGGAGGGGGCGGTGGCGGTGGGGAGGGGCCGGCGGGGGAGGGCGGTGGTGCGGCCGGCAGTGCCGCCGAGGCCGAGGCGGCCTCTAGAAGGAGGCGGCGGCGGCCAGGGCGGCGCGCGCGACGAGCCGGGGCGGCGGTGGGGAAGCGCGCGGTGGTGCGGGGCGGGCATGACGGCGGCGGCACGTGGCGGGGTCGGGGGCGGCGGCGCGGGCGCTGCGGGACGGGAGGCGTCGGGGCGGCGCACCGACGAGGGAGGGAGGGCGGCGGGGAGGGCGTACCTGGGCCGAAGGTGGTGGCGGAGTCGATGACGGCGGCGGCGGGCTCGAAGGCGGCGGCGAGCTCCAAGGCTCACGACGAAAGAGAGAAACGCGCGCGCGGGAATGAGCGAGTGAGAGGAAGCCGAAGGGCGCGGCGGCGGTTATTTAGCCTTAATAGACAACGGTTTTCGTCCACCGTCGTCTACAAGACCCTAGTTAACGACGGTTGACCTAGGCCGTCGTCAAGTATTTCCTTGTAGACGACGGTTCAGATGGGCCGTCGTCTACAACGTTATGAATGGGCCCGACCTTGGGCCGAAGCAGACGACGACCCTTGTTGACGACGACCGGCCGTCGTCAGATACCTAATAGACGACGGTCTAGGTCAACCGTCGTCTACAAGGTAATACTTGACGACGGTGCTTTTTAGCCGTTGTCTACTATTTACTAGACGACGACACCGTCGTCTATTTATTTGGCCGTCGTCTATTCACCTGTTTCCTGTAGTGTCGTGAGCCGGTTTGCTAGCACCGCGTGCGCGGCAGGGATTCAGTGTGAGGCTTGCGAGGGGTGGCGGCTAGAGTTGTCACGTCGTGGAGTAATCAGCTCGTATCCCTAGCTATCGTATTTATAGATGTACTAATATACTTTAGATCGCAAGCTCAAGTATTATAATTGCTTATGGATCAAATATCTATTAGACCTTAATCCGATGATTGCCTCTTGGGCATATCATCAACACATGCATCTATCTCGTATTCTATTGTTCGGTGGGAAGAACATCTGGCGTCTGACATCTCCTTCTCCTCCCAGCGGGTTTGCAACGCATGGGTGTGCAAGCAAGCCATTGAAACTCGATGTCTTCTTTGCTTGCAACGTGTTTCCATTGCCGCCACTACTTTACCGTGGCTGAGTTTGCTCTTGCTTGCTTGCAGTGCGGGAGGGGATCGACGCCGATGAAGCATCTCCGCGCATCTTTGTCGGATCTGCGAGCAGAATCACTATTTGTTTGTGAAAATGAGTTTAGTATAGTGGTTAAATATTCTAAGAAGCACTACTCAGATTTCGATTTCGATTTTTGGTAGAAGCGAATTTTAAGCTGAATTTCACAATATTAAATGCAGTTACTCTACAGAAAAAAAATCATGAGCGCTAAATCTGAGGTGCAATTACAAAAAAATATGAAAGAATGAACATGCTGTAATGTTGATCTATGAAGTCCGGTCCACAGTCGTATGCTTGATCATCTAGTTATCGTTACCTTGTTCTGGATAATAGACGGTGAGTTTTACATTTGTACTCACTTGTAATAAATTAGCTATAACTTTTTTGAAAGGAAAGATCGAGACTTTACCATCATCTAAAACACATCTACCGAGAAGATCTATGGTCTAATTTGGAAGAAGAATTTCTTGATGTGTTAGGAGTAAGGCTAAATCAGTCATTTTTATAGCCTGAAAATAGAAAAAGAAAATAAAATAAGTTAAATTAGTCTATATGCTATTTTAACGATGTGTCAATATAAAATGTACTATTTTAAAGAAGTTCATTTTATAAATGCTATTCTGTCGGAAAAAACATATTAAAAATTTTATAATAGCAATTGTCTCGAGTGCATTGCGGTTTCTTCTAGACACAAAGCCGCTTGATGATGACGACGCCCGATTCCTGCCCCGCAGCCCCATCGGCCGGCCATTCTCCCATCTGCCCCGCCGTCGGTGCAGGTACATCTTCCTCCACCGCGTCTCTCGCTCCCCTTGCTAGCTAATCCTTCACTGTTTCGTCCTCACCTGCGTATCCTCGCATCGCAAGGAATGATGCGGCCACGGCTGGTGCTTTTCGGCGACTCCATCACGGAGCAGTCCTTCCGCCCCGGCGGATGGGGCGCCGCACTCGCCGACGCCTACTCGCGCAAGGTATAAAATACAAACTCCCCACTGATTTGTTTCGTGCCTCTTGTCGGTCGCGCACGAATTTGCTCGTTCGGAGAAATGGAAATTCTCAGATCTCGATGCTTAATTGCTCGATGAATTGCGTAAATATCTGGTTTGTTGATCATACGCGAACTGTGTTACTCCTGGTGCTTGTTTCTTTTCGTCAATATTGGTGTCTGATCGACGGATTGGTCGAAGCCAAGTTAAGCTATCCTGGTGCACAGGCACCACGGTAGCCAAATCAATTAGTAGTAAGCACCTCTGTTGACAAGCTAAATTTGATGCTTATATTAGAAAATTTACCGTATTTTTATGTTGTGCACCACTATCAATTTCTTTCTAGCTTCGCCACTGTTGAGGTATATCTGGAAGCTTACCGAGTAGACTTGTTAACATGTATGCGCATTGCGTAGCACATCTGTATTATGAACATCTTTCTTAGTTTTCTTTTCTTGTGTACTGTGTCATCCTGTGATTTCATTTGTGCCAGGCTGATGTAGTTGTCAGAGGATACGGTGGCTACAACACCAGATGGGCTCTATTCTTGATCCATCACATCTTTCCCCTGGTAAGACAGTTTTGTCCATCCTATTGCAACTTCATTGGTGTCCCTGCACATAATGTGGCCGTACTATGTTTTCAACACACCAATATTAAGGCGCCCAGACTGATTTTAGCAACCATCATATGGAATGTAGAATGACATAGCACCTCCTTTAGCAACAACTATATTCTTTGGCGCAAATGATGCGGCCCTCTTAGGACGAACAAGCGAGCGGCAACATGTTCCTGTTTCAGAGTACAAAGACAATCTGAAAAGGATTGTTAATCATTTGAAGGTATTTTTCTTCAAGTCTTTTTATGTCCATGATACATGATATGCTGTTACTATTTATATAGACAAAATGCAAGGACATTTAGCACTCATATGCAAAATATGATTTTAAAGAACACACGGTGCATCAAGCAGCAAGGCTAAAGTGAATGTTTGTTTGTTTCTCTTGTTTGGTGTGAACTGGCACGAGCTGAGACGAGCATGGTTGTAAACCGGCGCCTGAACGCCTAGGCGACTGACCAGGCGACCGGCGGTGATGGTGAATCGAGGAGTGGGGTGCGGCAACGGTGGATTGGGGAGTGGGAGGCAGCGGCAGATCGAGTGGGAGGCGGCGTCCGCTATCTGGGATCAGAGGCGCAGGGTGAGAGCGGAGGCGAGTGGGCCTGAGGAGTGAAAGTCAGCTCAATTGTTGTGAACTGTCGGATCAAATTGGACTATCCACATTTCAGGTCAGCCATATAAAAGTATTCCCTCACCTAACGCTACTCATTTTCCCCTTCTCCTCTCCACGATTCCACCGGTGCTGTGGTAGCGACTGCGGCCATCCAGCAACGACAACGAAGATCTGGTGACGGCAGCGGAGATCCGACGACTGCGGCGGAGATCCGACGACGACAGTGGCAACCTAGTGATAATGCCTCGAGGGGCAGACAAAAGTGGTGGAGGGCGTGGGCGGTGACGCGACAATGGCTAACTGGCGACGACGACCTGGGCTAGGCGAGTCGATCGGCCATGGCGTCTAGGTCGGAGCGCCCGGACGCCTAGGCGAAGGCGACGACTAGGCGTTGCCTGGGTAACACCTGGACGATGTTGGAGACAAGTGTGGTTGCAGTTGCCGAGACAATGTAAGTGTTCGAGCGGCCAACATGTTAGCTGAGCTCGGTGATTAATGGATCTGATGTTCCGTTAAAAAAAAGATAGGCTACATGTTTGTAGCACGAATGAGGTGTCGAAGGATATAAAGGGGATATTCTTTGGTGTATGCTCTTTGCAAATGATGTAGTGTTCGTAGATGAAACTAGGGATGACATTGATAAAAAATTAGAGCTATGGAGGCATACCTTAGAAGGGGTTTAGATTTAGTCGGACCATAACTGAGTATATGAGGTGCGACTTTAGTGGTGTTTGGTGTTGAGAGGTAAATGTTACTCTTCTCTTCAAGGACAAATAATACCTAGAAGAGACTCATTTCGATATTTATGGTCAATATTACAAAGTAATGGTGATATTGATGAGGATGTTTGCCACATGATCAAGGTCGGATGGATGAAGTGACGGCAAACATATAGAATCTTATGTGACAAGAAGATTCCACAAAAATTGAAAGAAAGTTCTATAGGTCGGTAATCACACTTGCGATGCTATATGGGGCATAATGTTGTCCTATTAAAAGACAACATATCCAACAAATGAGTGTTGCAGAGATGCGCATGTTGAAACTCCCATCGTTTATTTCTCTAAGAAATCTCATGTATTTATAACTATTACAGATAAGACTCGACCTCAAATCTGAACCGAACTCTTCTAATCTTAACTTGGACTCTATATCAAACACTTCTCACGGATCTCACGAATCTGCACACCCCCTAATCTCTATTTATCTCCTAGAAGCCGTGATTCACTCAACAATCACCCCCTTAACCACGTTTTCTAGGACACACACTAATGTAGGATGAAAACACATATTCCATTCTACACACTGGAGGTGGGGGCTACATCCCCAGAATGGTGACTTCACCCTGCACGCACTTAAGGGATGGGCACTACATCCCCCCCAAGATGGACATACATCCCGAATACGAATTTGGGTTGGTCACTACAACCCTTGGGGCGGTCACTACACCTACGAGGTGGGCACTACACCTTGAACATCTTTTGATGTGACATCAAAATAATTCTCCTTCAGACGCAAGAAGCACCTTCTCATCTTCCTTGCTCTAGGAACACTCATCAGCAAAATGTCTATACTTGTGATAACTGAAGCACTGAATCTTCGACTTATCAAATTTCTTCTTCTTCTTCTTCTTCTTCTTCTCCTTTGACTCTCTTGCTTTCCACTCCTCCTTTATTAAATGAAGATTTTCTTCATCTTTTACCTCCCTTGCTTTCCGCTCCTCCCTTGTTAAATAGAGTTTCTCTTCATGTTGTTGGTTATTGAAGCCATGCACTCGTTCTTCATGTGCCTTGAGTTTGTCAACGAGCTCCTCCACAATCATCGCCTTTAGATCAACAAACTGCTCAATAGTAGATGCAATATGGAGAAACTTCGAAGACAAAGCACATAATAATTTCTCCACAATATAACTTTCTTCAACGTCTTCACCAAGACCACGAATCTTTGTGACGATGATCATCACTCTTGTGGCAAAGTCGTCGATAGAGTCTGTTCATACACATCACATCAAGCTCATTCTGAAGAGTTTGAATTCTTGCTTCCATCACGTGTTCTTCACCCAAGAACTTGGTCTTGATCATCTTCCAAGCATCTTTTGTCGTCTCTTGCTCAAAAATTTGCATGAGAGTGTCTTCATCAATAGCATGATAGATTGTTGCAAGAGCCATCTGATCTAACTTCGGATCAATCTTGTCCTTTGTCACCACAACTTTCCATACCCCGCCTTCAAAAATACCTTCATCTCGATAGCTCATGCTGTATAGTTGGTCTTTGTTAGGAGGAGATATTGCGGCACCATTTCACTCTCCATATCCCTGGAAAATCTCAACACCAGCGGACTTGTTCTCCCTACTCACGAACACAACTTACTAGCCCAGACCAATCACCAGCGCCTAGACCCAGTCCAATCCCTCTTCTGAGCCCACGAGTAGACACACTCCAGTCCTCTTCTGAGCCCACCATGAGCAGGCCCACTCCAGTCAAATGACCGGTGTTAGCAAATCAATGCGTAAACAAGATCGAACACGAGACACATATTTTACGTGGAAAACCCTTGCGGGAAAAAACCACGGGCGCCGACCGGCGATCTTCACTATATGATGAGAGTTTACAATGTGGATTACAAATGAGGGTCTCCTCTCTCTTACTCTCCCTCAACAGCCTACAAGATGTATTTATAGGGGTGGCTTCCAAAAAGGAAATAAATCCCTCAAAATAAATACGACCCGTAACGTGGGAGGACTCCACCTCTCACATCCCCTAGGCGTCCCCAGCGAGATCAGAATTTGGATCATATTCCAACAAACTCCACCTTGAGATAAATTCTATCTTGTAGCCAATGAAAGTATCATCAATCAACTCTCTTCAATAATAAATAACACCGCACGCCAAAGTCACTAGGACTCAAACTGTAATACCAACCAAGCTTGAGCATAGCTCAAACTTGTTAGTAGGAACTGTCTTTGTCATCATATCAGCAGGATTATAATGAGTACTGATCTTGCACACTTTAATATCACCATGAGTCATAACATCTCGAATAAAGTGATATCTGACATCAATATGTTTCGTTCTCTTATGAAACATTTGATCTTTGGTAAGGTGAATAGCACTCTGGCTATTACAGAATATAGTAGTGCAAGAATCATCTCCACAAAGCTCAGCACATAAACCTCTAAGCCAAATAGCTTCTTTACAAGCTTCAGAAATAGCCATATATTCAGCTTCTGTAGTTGATAAAGCAACAGTAGACTGCAAACAAGCTTTCCAACTAACAGCACAACCACCAATGGTGAAAACAAAACCCGTGAGAGACCTCCATTTGTCCAAGTCACCAGCATAATCTGAGTCAACATAACCAACAAGTCGATCTCCAGATTTCCCAAATTTGCAAACAAGCATTAGAAGTACCGCGCACATATCTCAAAATCCATTGAACTGCTTTCCAATGCTCTCTACCAGGATTAGCCATGTATCTACTGACAACACTTAATGCATATGACAAATCAGGACGAGAGCAAATCATAGCATACATAAGAGATCCAACTGCGCTAGTATACGGAATTCTAGACATGTACTCAATATTATAATCTGACTCAGGACATAAAGCTGAAGATAATCTGAAATGTGGAGCTAATGGAGTACTCACTGGTTTAGCATCATGCATACTGAAACGATGAAGGACCTTTTCAATATAACTTTGCTGACTAAGATATAACTTGCCAGCTTGTCTCTCTCTAATAATCTCCATGCCAAGAATTTTCTTTGCTGCACCCAAATCCTTCATCTCAAATTCACTACTCAATTGAGCTTTTAATTTGTCTATTTCTGACTTATCTTTTGCAGCAATCAACATATCATCGACATAGAGAAGTAAATAAATAGCTGAATTATCAACAGTCTTCAAATAAACACAGCTATCATAGGATGACCGCTTAAATTTTTGAGAGAGCATAAAGGAGTCAAACCTCTTATACCACTGTCTGGGAGATTGTTTCAAGCCATAAAGAGATTTCTTCAACTTACAGACAAGATGTTCCGCGCCTTGAACAATAAAGCCTTCAGGTTGATCCATATAAATATCTTCATCTAATTCTCCATGTAAGAATGCAGTTTTAACATCGAGTTGTTCCAACTCATAATCATGCATAGTAACAATACTGAGGAAACAACGAATAGAGCTATGTTTCACAACAGGAGAAAAGACATCATTATAGTCAATACCTGCAATCTGACTATAACCTTTAGCAACTAACCTTGCTTTATACCTAACAGTCTCATTAGGAGAAATAGGCTCTTTCTTCTTGAAAATTCACTTACAACGAACAAATTTCTTCTCTTTAGGCAATGGTACTAAATTCCAAGTACCATTCTTTTCAAGTGATTCCATCTCATCTTGCATAGCGGCAACCCAATTATTGCAGTCCGAAGAAGTAATAGCCTCAGAATAATTAGAAGGTTCAGCACTACCTTCAACATCTTCTGCACAACTCAAAGCATAAGCAACAATGTTGCATTCCTCAATTAACCTCTTAGGTCGAATATGAGGCCTCCTAGACCTGTCAGCTGCAACAGAATGTTGTGGGGGCCGCACAACAAGAGAATGTGGGATAACAGATGAATCATCATCGATAAGTACATCTGAGTCATCATTATTTGGTGTATTTGCTGAATCAATTAAATGCTCCACTTGCACACTAGGGGTCTGAGAACTCTGGACAGGAGCATTAGTTTCTATTTAGTAGACATAGCAGATTCATTAAAGACAACACTTCTGCTAGTTATAACCTTTTTCGATTCAGGATCCCACAATCTATAACCTTTAACACCAGAACCATAACCAAGAAAAATGCACTTAGTAGCTCTAGGCTCCAACTTTCCATTATCAACATGAGCATAAGCAGGACAATTAAATATCCTCAACTCAGAATAATTAGCTGGAGAACCATACCATACCTCAATTGGAGTCCTTTTATCAATGGCAATAGAGGGAGAACGTTTAATAAGATAACAAGCAGTGGAAGCAGCCTCAGCCCAAAACCGTCTGTTAAGACCAGCATTAGACAACATACAACGAGCCTTGGAGATGATAGTTCTGTTCATACGCTCAGCCACACCGTTCTGCTGAGGTGTGTGAGCAACAGTGCGATGTCTCACAATGCCATGAGACTTACAATAAGAATTAAATTCATTAGAACAAAATTCCATCCCATTATCAGTACGAAGAACCTTCACCTTTTTCTCAGTTTGATTCTCCACCATAGTCTTCCACTCTTTAAATGCAGAAAATGCTTCCGATTTATGCTTTAAGAAATAAGGCCATACCTTTCTCGAATAATCATTAATAATAGTCAACATAAAACGAGCACCTCCAATAGATGTATTACGAGATGGTCTCCATAAATCAGAATGCACATAATCAAGAATACCTTCAGTTGTAGGAACCGAAGTGTTGAATTTCACCCTCTTGTGCTTGCCAAACACACAATGCTCACAAAAGTCCAATTTACTGATGTTGTGCCCATCAAGAAGACCTCTCTTGCTCAGAATTGATAAACCAAGTTCACTCATATGACCAAGACGCATATGCCATAAACTTGTAGCATCAGAATCAGGTGACTTAGAAGAAACAACAAGATTACCGATAATAGTAACGCCTTGTAGAATATATAAATTTGATTTTAATAAATCACCTTTCATAACAACAAGAGAGCCTTTAATTACCTTCATAACTCCACCTTCAGCAGAATACTTGTAACCTTTGAGATCAAAATTACTCAAAGAAATAAGATTTCTCGTCATAGTTTTAACATGCCTCACATCTGTCAATGTCTTGACAATACCATCAGACATCTTAATCTGAACGGATCCAATGCCTACAACCTTGCGAGGTGTGTTATCACCTATCAAAACGGAACCTCCACCCTGGACAGATTTATAAGTGGAGAACCAATCTCTATTAATGCAAATATGAAACGTGCAGGCAGAATCAAGAACTCATTCATCATTAATTTTAGCACATCCAGCAAAAGCAACGAGAACATCACCATTAGAACTGCCATCGGAAGAGACAATAGAAGCACTACCATCATCATTGGATTTATTTGTAGACTTTTGAGCAGCCTTTCTTTTCTTTATTCTGCAGCTTGTAACATTCAGAGATATCATGATTATCACGCTTGCAATATCTGCAGAACTTATCTTTACCTTTGGATTTAGAGCGGTGTTTCCGACCACTCGAATTTTTATTTGATTTCTTCTCTGTTCTACCACGAACAGACAAGCCTTCTCCATCAGAACTGGCAGCAGAATCAGCAGACACAATTTGTTTCATCTTTTCTTTAGCATGCAAAGCATCATAAACCTCTTGAACAGTAAGAGTATCATAACTGTATAATATAGTGTCTCTGAAATTTGAGTAAGACTGGGGCAATGAACACAAGAGCATAAGAGCTAAATCCTCATCATCATATTTTACCTCCATGGACGCTAGGTCCGAAATTATCTCCTTGAATACTTGAACATGAGAGGACATTGAACCACCCTCTTGCAACTTGTGAGTAAACAATTTCATCTTCAAATGCATCTTGCTGGTAAGATCCTTAGACATGCAGACCGATTCCAGCTTGAGCCATAAAGCAGCAGCGGTTTCTGTTCCAAAACCTCTTGCAAAATATTATTAGATAAATGAAGATGAATTTGTGAAAGAGCCTTACGATCACGACGCTTTTCATCGTCGGTCCAAGTTTCTTGCTTCTTGAAGAAACCATCAAGCGCATCATCTAGATCAGTGTGCGCTAATATTGCCCGCATCTTGACTTGCTATAGAGTGAACCGTGTATCACGGTCTAGCAGCGGAATATCATACTTGAGAGAAGCCATACCAAAGAAAAAAAAATCAACAGCAATTAATCTGTAAATTTCCTGGTAGACCTTCGTGTGGCTGCAACAAAGAGAAGACCCAAAGAGAATAACCTGTGTAGATTTCCGTGTACGTATAACAAAGCTCACAATTTCTTGTCCAGCAAAGATCACAATCTCTTGTCCTCACGTGAGGCAACAGGAGCAGGTACGGTGGTAGCCTGATGCCTCCTAGCCTGATGCCTCGATGGAGGTGCTGGACAACAGGGACGCCTAAGGTGGAGTAACGTGCGCGCACAGAGCTAACCTCGATCTTGGAACGAGCAGCAGCCTTGATGCACGAGCCGCACAAAAAAAAAAAAATCAAGGAAGTCCAGCACGGTTGAATCAGGAGCAGGCCTGACCTTGGATTTGATGTGCACGGTTTCAAGATGAGTTGATAGGCAGTAGGGAGCACTGCAGCAGATGTAGGAATCTGATACTTGCGTCAGCAGGAGCCAGCGTGAACTGCGGTGCACTGCACACGCAAACAGGAAGACACGGCTCAACCCGATCCTATTCGGCGGCAAGAAGAACGGCGGGAACCCCTGTAGCTGCACTGTCGCTGACGATCGAAAGTGCAGCGGCGCTTATCAGATCTGATCGATTTGTGGCAGCGGAAGAAATCAATATAATCGCCTCTGGCGGCGCCGTCAACCGAACAGGGTTAAACCCTATTTTTTTTAATCAATCTCGTGTCTGGCTCTGGTACCACTTGTTAGCAAATCAATGTGTAAACAAGATCGAACACGAGACACAAATTTTACGTGGAAAACCCTTGCGGGAAAAAACCACGGGCGCCGACCGGCGATCTTCACTATATGATGAGAGTTTACAATGAGGATTACAAATGAGGGTCTCCTCTCTCTTACTCTCCCTCAACAGCCTACAAGATGTATTTATAGGGGTGACTTCCAAAAAGGAAATAAATCCCTCAAAATAAATACGACCCGTAACGTGGGAGGACTCCACCTCTCACATCCCCTAGGCGTCCCTGGCGAGATCAGAATTTGGATCATATTCCAACAAAGACCGGCCCGACTGGCCCACACCAGTCCGTCTCTCTCTGGAACCTAAGTATCCAAACGACAGCAACCCAAGCCGTCACCAGCCGCAATCGATCGGCAACCCGCCCTCGTCCTTTGATCGATGTCCGCCCCGACGCGAGGTCCTGGCCACCGCGGGCCCTCACGCTGGAGCCGCTCGAGCTGATGCAGCAAGGAGTCGCCGCCTCCGACACACTCAGAGCAGCATGTTGTCGAGCCCCTCACCTCTGAGATCTAGAAGTCGCACCGCCCAGAGGCCGCACCGAGATTGCCTTGGAGCCGCCAGATCCCTACTGACGATGCCGCACTTTGTCACTGTCTGGATCCTTGCTGTCGACGCTGTCTGGATCTTCCTCACGTTGTCGAATCCACACGATTCAGTGCTGCCATGACGAGATCCCTTGGCGCCTCGATCGCGCGCTGCTCCCGTCGAGTACTACTCTGGTATGCTTGTCCTGATCGACCCGCTCTGATTACTAATTGTTGGAACTTCTGTCATTTATTCCTCTGAGAAATCCTGGGTATTTATGACTTATTACAGATAAGACTTGACCTCAAATTCAAACTGAACTCTTCTAATCTTAACTTGGACTGTACCTCAAACACTTCTCACGGATCTGCACACCCCTTAATCTCTATTTATCTCCTACAAACCGTGATTCACTCAACGACGCATGTTACGGTGGATGTGCGGTAACACAAGAAGAAATCGAATTAGGAATGAGGTGGTGTCAATTGAAGAGAAGCTAGTACAACATCGACTATGGTGGTTTGGGCATATTCACGGAGACCTCCAGAAGCACCGATCAATAGTGGGATTCTGAAGAGTAGGTAAAATATTGGAGAGTTAGAGGACGACTAAGGCTGACATGGTAGGAGGCGATGAAACGAGACTTGAAGGAGTGGGATATACCTAGAGATTTGGCTTATGATAGGACTGCATGGAAATTAGCAATGCACGTACCAGAATCGTAGTTTATGTGTATTTTGTTACTCTTATCTTCTTTTCTATTACTCCATTTTCTTTTTAACAAATAAATCTCAGAATCTTAGTTTATTTATATTTTGTTACCCTCACCTTATTTTTCTACTACTTATCTTTTTTAAAATTAAAAATTGTTGGATTTCATTTCTAGCCTACCTTAACTTGCTTGGGACAAAAGTTTGGTTGTCGTTGTTGTACTCCCTCTGTCTCATTCAAACTCTATTTCTGAAATTGGTCAAAGTCAAATTAATCTAATTTTGACCAAAATTATAAAAAAATATTAACTTACATAACATCATATTAGTACTATTAGATTCACCATTAGTTATATTTTCATACATATTTATTTATGTCTTAGAGATTTATATATTTTTATATAAATTTGGTCAAACATAAATGAGTTTGACTTTGACCCTTTTCAGAAATAGAGTTAGAATGGGACGGAGGTAGTACATGTTTGTAGCACGGAGCAAAAACTTTTCCGTTAAATGGACATGACTTGAGTTTTTTTTTTTCAATTTTTATTGTGTATTTATTATTTATATTTACTGTTCTGGAATGTTTTATCGAGATTTGAGGCTCGAGAAAACGTTTTAGGCTTTACTACTATATAGTGAAATTGGACGATTGTGAGTTTTTATGTAGTTCTGAAGGTAAGCATTCTGAAGTACCCTGAGTCGCATACTAGTTTTGTCAAGAGGCTTTTTCCACTGATCGTCTGTTGTGATTCTTTAAATTTAACGTATAATCTTATATTTAAGACTAACTACAGATAGCTCTAAAATATCATAAATTATATATTTTTGAAAGTAAATTTGTGTAACTAGAAATACTTTCTTCATATTATCGCAAAACTACAATTTCTAGTGAAGCTTGGACATCAACAGGTACATATATAATAAACCGTTAATTTGGTGGAAACGAGCTCTCCTCGTGCCTGTCCAGGTTGCAAATGTTCGCTCAAAGTAGTGGTATTACGAAAAGTCTGTCATTTGTGATGTTTTATGTAATGAAGTAACAGATGTAAATCTTTTATATAATTTTAGACCACAAAAGGAAGTTTCTTGAAATGTACTGAATATCTAATGTAATTTCATAGCAGGATTGTTCAAAGTCCATGTTGATTGTGCTAATCACACCACCTCCTGTTGATGAAGAAGGAAGAGAAAGATTTGCTCGGTTGGTAAAGTTTCTCTTGTTGAAGTCTTTACTGTGTGCTCTGTTGTAACTTTAGAAATACCTGATAGAAAGACAAATTAAAAAATTAAGGCATACAGTTTATTGTCTCTTTGTGTTATTAAGGATTGAACAAAAACTCGACCGGTGGGGGGAAAGACCGGCCCCACGGCTATGCGCTAAGAAGAATGTCTTCTCAGCCCAGTCAAGAAAAGGCCCCCAAGGCCGGCTGCCCGGATGCGCCACAGGGTGCCCAGGACACATGGGTAACATTCATATCTCTGAAGGCAACCTCAGTGTTTACACATATAACTCGAAAGAGCCGACGAGGGGCATTTGTTTACTCAGGCCTGTTTAGTTTTGGTTCCACAGGGAGTCGAACCGAGGACCTAAGGTGCTACTAAGGTCACTGCAACCACGAGGCTGCAGGATTGATAAACAAATGTTATATTTAGATTATATAAACAAATGTTATATGTAGATTATACTGACAGTTTTATTTGTTTTCAACACTTCGCTTGATCTGCTTATAC